>OU466858.1:40947879-42197879 GCA_911865555.2 Thlaspi arvense
GATCGACCACTAGATCGAGCAGTAACGATCGATCTCGTCTAAAACCGTAAGAACAACAAATCTAATGACCAGGATGCTATCAGGTAACAAGCGAAAGACGAAATAAGACTTAAAGATTCTAAAAGAAGGGGTCTAGGGTTGAGATTCATGTAAGGATTTCAAAGGATCGATCTTGGGTTTGAAACTTTAGATCGACTCACTTGGTGAGGATCTCTAAGCCTTGAAAACGAAACAAGATCTATCCGTGGCTTTCGGTGTAGATCACTCTTTCATCCTCTCCTCCAAACCCATGGCTTTTGGTGGAAAGAGAGGTCAAAAGGCAAGGAGAACAGATTTCAAGTAGATGGCTTAACTAGTCCCCCAAACTTCCATGGCTTTTGGGAAGGGATAACTAGTCTCTAAGGTGTGATCTTCCGAGGCTCCTGGATCCTGTCAAAGTAAGGAACCTCTCGGATCATGAAGCTCTTGGCGTGAGAGTCTTCAAGCATTAAGCTTTCAACACCTTAGAAGAGATAGCCTTTAAAACGTTTAGAAAACAAACCAAGATCGAACCTTTTCTACCCCTTAATCCTCTCAACCCCGAACCCAAGGTAAACTACTCGCTACACATAGAGTAAATCAAGCAAAGCAGAAGAAACGAGATGATAAACATGAAAGGAAAACTGGATTAAAAGATAAAGATTCGAATACAAAAGCTTCAAAAGAAAAACTGGTTCAACAATGGTGTTCTTCGCTAAACGAGAGAGAAAACTTGAAAGAAAGGATAAGAAATCTCAAAGTTCTCCCAAAAGCATCTCGCCGCCTTGCCTAAAATGCCCAAACAATCCAATGGTCCCCCCTTCGCTAACAGCCAAAAACGGTTGAAAGGACAGAAATCGACCACTGGATCGAGTGGTTCTCTCGATCACATCCGGGCATCGTGTCTTCGGCAAGATCCGGGTCTCGATCTTCTTCGGCGAATCGAGTGTTGCATCCGATCTCGGTATAGATCTTCGGGTGGATCGAGTGGTGTACTCGATCTGGCTCTCGCTCTGCATGGCGTCATTTACGTTCGTACCGATTGATCGATTGCTTCACTCGATCTCCGTCTCGATCATTCTCCTTGGATCGCCTAGTTGGCTCGATCTTCTGGTCGATCAACTCCTGGATCGACCGGCAATGCTCGATCTGCTGCTCGATCACTGGTCCGTAGCATATTTCCGAGCTCCCACGAACTGCTACATCAGCTTCCACACGCCCACGAACCTCCATGACTCCAAAGCAGCCAGAAAAAACCTGAATGTGATGCAAAATGCAAGGAAAATGCATATGCTGATGCAAGAATGGTCTAGGACCCTAAGTGATGCAATCTAACCTAAAACATGATACAAATACATGAAAAACTAACTAATGAGTATGCAAAATGTATGCAATATGCAATAACATCAACCAGCATCGATCAAGCATGGGTCTGTGATTGCAGCTTTGCCATTGCTTTAGGGTTTTTGTCATTTAGTATAAATAGGCTTGGACTAATGGTTTTTAGCCAAGTCTTGATCTTGCTTAGTTTCATAAGTGTTTTTTCATCTTTGTAAAACAAGATCTTCTTTTTAATCTATAGTTTGGTATTTGCATCATTAAATCTTCTCTAATCTCCCACTTAATCATGTTTAACATATTTTCCTCTTGTGATTTGGTGTTTTCCATGATGATGAGTGAGTAGTTCTTTTATGGTTCTTCGATGTGGTAGATTAGAAGAATTTAGAAGCTTGATTAGGATTTGTTAGTGTTTAATTAGGTTGATTCCTCTCTATTGATCTGTGTTTAGGCTAGATTTATCTTGATCACATTAATCTAGATTTAGGCTTTATCTTATAACCACCAAGTGTTTGATGAAATGCTGATCTTGTTTGATAGAGGAATTACTGGTCTTAGCTCAAGAGATTGACTGCCTGAGAAGTATTTTGGCTTGAATAGAGTTGGTTTTGCATGCTTGTTGATTGTTCAAGCACTAATGAGAGTTAGTTCTTGTTAGGACGATTAGCAAAGAGTTATTTATCAAGAGATTGAACTTAACATGCTTGATTTTGAACTCTATGCCTAGGAATTAGCATTGCTTGCTTGTGTGCATTGCCTTTGAATTCTCCAAAATCAATAACAACATCCAGGAGCTTGTTTTCTCTTATTGAATTTCGAATTTGCTTTAAGTGCTCTGTTTTTGTTTCTCTGTTTTGATTTGAATCATTGATTGGTATTGCTTTAGGTAAAACGACCAATTTCACCATGAACTAATACATTCCTGATTATTCATACATCAACTATGAAGCAATGCCGAAAACTACATGAACTATTGAAAAACAGCCAATTCCACTACATTCCTGATTATTCATACACCAACCATGAAGCAATGCCAAAATACATGAACTATTGAAATGTTTGAACTTCCACCATAACCTTTAGAATTGTGGTTGAAACCAACAATACAAACTTCGTGAGTTTGGCCGTTAGCTGCTGATGACTGAACTAACACGTGGTTACTCAAAAAAATGTAGCAAACCCGAACCGCACCATCACTGCCGGACACATGAACCACTCTCTGATCCTCCTCTGGAAAGTCTCGTACCCGATGCTCTAAACTCCCGCACCTGTGGCATCCACTACCACCAGGCCTACACTCGCCAACGTGAGCCTTGCCACACTTGCTGCACACACTGCGTCCCCCAGATCCTTTGTTTGGTACTCATTTCCCAAACTTCCGGTTCTGTCCACTAGACTGACCTGCCTTGGTCACGGCTGTACTAGCCCCAGCTGACATCAAAGCAGCTTCCGCCTGTCCTGACTCCAATAATGCCGCCTTTTCAACAAGCTCAGCAACTGTCCTGAAGTCACGAACAACACATCCGTTCCTTAGCTCAACTCGCAGTCCACTCATAAACCTGCGAATCAGCTTCTCCTTTGTGTCATACTCATGAGACACATACTTCCACAACTGGTTAAACTGAGTCTCATACTGCCTCACTGTAAGCGTCCCCTGACTAAGGTACAGAAACGCCTTCTCCAACTAGTTATAAGCTTCCTGTGGGAAGTACTTACTCCTGAACATCGCTGAAAATGTCTCATATGAACAATTCGCATTCACCAGCCTTCCAACGATTCCTTTCCACCACGTGTGTGCATCACCCTCCAAGTAGTGCACGGCTATGTCCCTCTTATAACCCTGTGGACATCGGATAGACTCAAAATTCCGTTCAAGCTCATCCTCCACTCATCCGCCTCAATCGGTGTAGAACCTCCAGCAAAGAACTTGGTTCCCAACCACACCATATGATCCAAGACCTTGAGGTAACTCGGAACCCTCTCCACTTGGTCCGCTTCCTCCCCAATCACATCCGCGTGAATCCCCACCGTTGGTACTACATGTGGTGCTGCTGCAACCGCCGGAGCAGGAGCCACCGCAGGTAGCCTAGCTAGTACCTGTGCTAACATCCCAAGCACAGCCTCTAACCCCACTGGTGCTACATTCGCAGCAACCCCAGCTGCACCCGTAGCATTCCTAGCCACGTTCTCTGCATCCGTAGCATTCCTTGCTGCTTCCACGGCTGCCACTCTAGCCGCCTCATTTGCAACCGCAGCTGCCTGTCTCTCGGCTTCCCTTGTCCCCATTGTTTCTCACGGTTCTTCTTCTATCAACCATCTGCAAGTACAATAATGCCAGTTAGCCGAAGCTAACTCAAAACGTGTTTCACAACACCACACAACAACTTACCGCGAGACCTTGGTAGTCAAGAATGGATCGGATCCCCATAAACCCCAAACAAACAAACAACAGCAGTCACCAATTACAGTTCTAGAAGCGTTAAAACGCTCTGATACCAACTTGTGGTAACCCAACCCGGTAAACCGTACTGCGGTTGTGTCCAACTACATCATAACAGTCTGTTTCTATACTTAGCCACATTTTTAAACTTTTTCCTTTATTTTTATTCTTTCTTATCAATATACAGCGGAATGTAAAACAACTCATCTTATTCATTTAACTTTCATAAAACACTTAAACAGGATTCAGGATTATCAGATACCAAAGCACAAGGTTCGCTAACGATTACAAATGATCATCTAGCAACCTAACGGTCAAACACCAAAGCCATAAGACAAAGCACAACGTCTTAAACATAAATAAAACCCAGTCCCGATCCATCTATATCCATCACTGCCGCCTGGTCTCGCCTCCTTACTGCTTAGTACCTGCACACTCAAGAAGAGAGGCATAAGTATTTCATAAATACTTAGTGAGTACGGTCATCTCGTAACACCTGGTCAGTACCAAACACACAATCATACTTTCGGATTCAACATTCAACACATTCAATTCGCAATAGACATAACAATATCAAACGGCCATGATCATCTAACTTAACCAACCAAGTCCAATCCCTTTTTAAGACCCATGTCTACTTCAGCGAGAATCCCACATCCCCTAAGCTAGTACATGATACGGATTACCCTGAGGTTAGCTAGACATCATCTATGCCACGGTAAACACCATAATATATCATAACATGAGAATTGCTTATCAGTTCAAACACATAACATGAAAATCACACAATCAACATGCAAACATTCAACCCTAGCAATCCTACGGTCCTAGACACCAACCACAGTCACGCACTCACCTGAAACAAGGCTGGAAACAGATTGGTCAGAAGAAATCCCGACGAAATCCGCACCAAAACGAAGATATCCGATCTCCTTAAGAATCTCTCGGCTGCCCATACGATCCGATCCTTTTCCCCTCGGCTATCTCTCGATCCGTTCACCTTTCTCCGAACCAAACTCTGTTTACCCTCGAAAACCCCACAAAACAAGGCTATTAGCTTGAGGTTATCCGATGAAAACTCAACACTTAGGGAAATATCTGATCGCTTACCAGTCTATCTCGGCGATGGTCGGATCTGCTCGGCGATAACCTGATCTCTCTCAGATGTCCTCGAGATAAACTGTTTTCCTTAAGGTTTTCTCTTGACTATTCTCTTTCTTGCTTTATTCTCTCGAATAAACACAACTCTCCCGAGAAAATTCTCAAAATCCCTTATAAACTCGCAAAACCCTAGATAACCCGGACTTATCCGACGTTTTCCTGGTTCCAGTAAGTTTTTCCCCAGTCTGATTCGATTCTCTTGGCTATTCCCTGTACCGGCTCAACCATCCACTCGATAAACCACAAAATAGCCGACCAAACACTTGGCCCACGGCCCAAATCCTTTCCCACTCGGATAAACCGCCCTTATCTTAGGTGTTTTCCATTTTTCACCCGGATTTCCTTTTCTCTCGGACAACACGTCCCACCTCGGCCAATCCTCTATTTCTCTCGGAGGTTTTCCTTTTTCCCTAGGAGACCGTCCACTGACACTCGGACTAACCTCCCAGACTCTCGGATAATTCCCACTGCATCGGGATAAACCCCATTTCCCATGGACTGGACCCTGTTTCCCTCATATATGGTCCATCCGGCTCGGCTATCTAACCACCACCCGACTATTCCCTTGGTCATCACCCGACCATAGTCCAAACCTCCCTTTCCCAGCCAATATCCAACCCTTGGCTCGGTTATTCCTCGGACAATGCCCTGTCCGGTACGATCATTCTGAATTTTCTCGGATACGGATGCTATAATATCAGTCTCCAATATCGATCACTCATGACCGAAACTGCAATTTTGGTCAGTAATATCGGTCATGTGTGACCGATATTCCATCCTAGGTAAGTATCTCAACTTTCAAAAAAATTTACCTCCTTTGGTTTGGAGCCAAAGGAGTTTGAATTTTTAAATGGGATTCCTTCTGACCTCTTTCTTAGCTTCTGAACACTTTTGTTTTTGTTCCCCACACTTTTGATTCCTTATGTTCCCTCACCAACATTTGATTCCTTTGGTTTCCTCTCTTTTCTCTCTATTTAAGCAACAACTTCCTTCACTTCTCTACACACTTAAACTCACTCCTTCTTCTCACCTAAAGCTCAAAATTACTAGTTCTTTTTCTCCTTTATTGCTTTCTCTAAGTGTTCCAAATCTCACTAAAGGTTTGCTTCCTAAACTATCTCTCTTTGCTCTTACTCTTTGCTTATCTTTAAAATTGCTTATTAGATGTTTTTAAAGAGCAGCTAGTGTTTAGTTTTACTTGTTGTGCTATGATTTTGCAATTTGTATTTGTTTTGAAATATCAAGCTAGATGTTGAAGTTCTGTTTAATGTCTATTTATCTCATTGCTTGTTTAACTTTCACGTGGTTACTCAAAAAGCTTTCAGCTATTTGGTTTTTCAGCTTTTATTCTTTCACTTACCTTGTTTTCAAGCTTTGCTTTTGAAGGTACCATGGGAAGAACAAATATAGCGGCTGGGAAAAAGGGGAAAGCACCTCAGGAAGCACCAATCCAACCAAGAACTAAGAAAGATAAAGGAAAGGGCAAAGCTGATGAGCAATCCTCCAAAGCTGCTGGAAAGAGACCAGTTGGAAATGAGGGAGAAAATCAACAAAAGAAGGGCAATGCTGCTAGAGAACTCATGGAGGCATTCAACCAGTGCACTTTCAACCTAACAAGATATCCATGCACCTCCACAATAAAGGCGCTAGGACTCTATGGTGACTGCAAAGCCATATTTGAGCGCATGGGCCTTGGAGCTTTCATGGAGATGCCACTCCCATCTTACCAACAGCTCACTTACCAATTCCTCTCCACACTCAAGGTGGTCTGGTATGAAGACAGTGAACTCTCTAATGGCGATGGATGGATTTCTTTTCGGATTGGCAAGGAAAAGTTCTCCTCAACATTCATGAAGATCGCCAGGCTCTAGATCTGAAGTCCCACCCCACCAAGCTAAGCAGGTTCGAAATCCTTAGTAAGCAGCACATCATGCTGTGGGGCATTATTGGGGTTGGGCAATACACTCCTGGAAGATCAAGGAACCAGCACCTGAGGCATCCAGTTGTGAGATATGTCCACAAGGCACTTGCGAAAACACTCTTTGCAAGGAAGGAGACAACATATCTCACAGGAAGGGAGGCAGATCTGATATACCATGGACTGTATAATCTTTTGGGAGGCGACGAGTATGGAGAACCTCTCCGAGCACCAGAAAGCTATCCCTGCTATGTGTCTATGTTGATGGAACAGCTCTTATCCTACCAGAGCTGGGTTTTAAGTAAGACGAAGAAGGAAAGCAACCCTCAAGTGCATATTGGGGGAGTTGTGACACCGGTTCTACAAGCTAGTGGAGTAGACCTTGAGAGACATGAAGATGATGCGCTTGAGCCACTACGGATTGACATTGATTATCTCAAGAGGAGCCACTACCTTGAAAGAATCATTGGTGGAAAGCATGTATACAACTTCATCACTGGCTTTGACACACCAGCAAAAGTCCTCATCCCCAACCCAAAGCTTACATCCTTCATCAGAAAAAAAGAAACATCAGCTTCAACCCAAGCACTGAGGAGCTCTACACAGGCGGCCCTGTTCCTAGAGAAGGAGAAGAAGACAGTGAAGAAGAAGAGGAGCACACTGAAGATATTAGAGAAGAAGATGAAGAAGATCAATGGAATGCTACTGCAGGTGCTGAAGGCCAAGGAGGAACCTATGAAGAAGATAAGCTTGAAGAAGAAGAAGAGTTGAACTACAGCACAAAACAGTTCCACTTCCAGCCATATGAAGCTCCCAACCAAGGAAGCTCTTTGAGAGCAGCTCATGAGCACATCAACACACTCCAGAAGTGGTGCAAGTGGCAAGACAAAGCCATAAAAGGGCTTATGAATATGGTGAAAGGGAAGTTCAGAAAGAACAAGGCTACATCAGCAAAAACTTCCCACCACAGCCACACCAATGAGCTCAACTCTCACCAAGAAGAGCAACTTCACCAAGCTGATCCAATTGAAGAGGAGGAAGCTGTATGGAACCCCCATGGAAGTCACTCATTCCATGGGCACAACCAAGGGCCTCATCCTATAAACCAAGAGCCCATGTTCCATCAGCTTGGGAGGCGCCAAACCCCAACTCCTCTGAAGTTCAGGAGACATGGCAATGGGGCACACAAGGGACTTCTTCACAAGCTGAGCAACTATGGTCAAGCTGGGTTCAACCACCTCAAGAAGCAGAGCATTCCACGCAAGTCTATGAGAGAAGGAAGAGGAGAGCTAGCAAGTCTCCTCAAACCACAGGATCATCCCACAACTCCTACCATTAAACCAAATACCACATCCTTTCAATTGTTTTATACCATTGCATCTCTTTATTTCTGTAATATATTTTGTTGCTTCTCTCTTTCATTGCTTTCATTACACAAGGGACTGTGTAATTTAAGTGTGGGGGAGAGATTTGGGGTTTGATTTTGTGTTCTGTTTTCTAAGTTTTTCTTTTTCTTTTCACTTTGAGTCTCATGCATATCATGCATACATGTAAGGCATAGAAAAACACAAAAAATCGAAAAATTTGAAATTTTTTTGCATTTATGCAAACCAAAAAGGAATCATGTAGCTGCATTTCATTCTTCTAATATTGAGTCTAGTGTTGACATATAGGTTGCATTGCATTTGCATAGGGCATTATGATAAATTTTCCTTGTAAAGTGCTTAGTGTTTAGAGATGATTTCAGTTTTTAAGTGCTTAGTTGTTTGATGCATCATTAGATTGCTAGAAGTTAAGGCTGAACCATGCTTAGATTGCTAGATTTGGTCTTCTCATCTCATTCTTAAAGCATTTGATCTCTGAAAATCAACTCTATCAACTTGAACCTTAATTTGGAATTTTAATTATCATGTCTTCTGCTTTGAAAAGTGAATTCATGGCTACCATATACATATTTAGATCATCTTTCTCCTTTCTACCACTCTTGTTGATCCAAGTAGCTGGTCCTTATAATTATGGGACAGTTACATCCTCACCCTTAACCAAAACCTCCTTTTGAGCCTAAACACTATTGTGAGAGGTGTGAGGCCTTTGCATTGCATTTTCGATTTTGTCTTGGCAAAAAGTGTTAGGAATAAGGCTGGCAATGATTAGCTCTCTTATAAATATCAGCTTGCATCTTGAGCTTGATTCTAGGATAGGAGTTTTAGGGTTTAAAAGGGTAGTGTAAGTGGTTTGAACTTCATGTTTATATGTTTTGAAAGAAAAGGAAAAGATCTGAAATGGTAGAAAAGGGGAAACAGTTTAGTATTGTGGTTAAGCAAAGGAAGAATAAATGCTCTAAGTTCAAAAAGAAGGATTGGCGCCAACAACAATGCTTAGAAAGGTCCAAAAGAAGAAAAATCTGACCAAGAAGCAATCCTCCAAAGGTGATGAAGGTGCCAACACAACAAATAAGAGCAAGTCCCAACCAAGAAGAAGCAACCACACAAGCAAAAAGAAGAAGTTTCCCCAGCCATGAAGATGGGTAAAGGGTAGAGTTTAGGAAAGGGTAGACTTAGAGGGTTCACTCTTGGGTTTAGAAATGCTTAGGAGTCATCTTTGAAAAATAAGGGTAGAAGAGAGCATTGAATTGCATGCATAAGTGTGCTTTTACCTTTAGCATTTTGCCTAAGATGAAGTCATTTCATTGAGCGATCCATTATGTTTTTAAAACCCTGTGCTTAAATGAGATCATTCTTATCTTATAACCTTACCCCTTTTTAAACAAATGTCTTCACTTAATTTGCATAAGCATGATTCATGTTCTGAACTTAATTGAATGTTAAAGAGTTGATTGATTTGAGCATTTGCCTAAGTTGAGATTTGAGATCGTTTTGAAACATGATGAGCATGGCTAGGTTCTTTAAAGTATAGCTGATTATGTTTGCATCCTACAACTAGGCACTTAAGCATTGAAACCATCTCTTTACCTTTGTATTTTTGGAATCTGAATGCCCACTTTCAAACCTCAGTCTCCCATTTGTTCTTATTTGCTTGAGGACAAGCAAAAGGCAAGTGTGGGGGTGTTGATATCCCTTGTATTTACACCATTCAGGGCTGTATTTAGTACATATTTTGGTCCTCTTTTGCATGTTTTCCCTTAGCTTTTGTCCCATTTTCTTCTCCTTTTAGACTTAGGTTGCATTTAGAGTATAGTTTGCATTTCTTTGCATTTTGTATGTTTTTAGGTGCTTTTGGAGCTAAAAGGAGCTTGGATGAGTTTTGGGAATGATCCAAGATGCTAGCTGGGCAAAAGGGAGCAAGAAGGATCAAAGCAGAAGATCTCTGCAGAAGTTTTCAGAGCACGGTGAGTATCGGTCAAGGATGACCGATACAGATCAATATCGATCACCATTATCGGTCAGGGGTGACCAACACAAACACAACGGATGGATTTCCGTCATATGTGTCAATCACTCCAGACCGATGGGGATTTATATCGGTCACTGAAGACCGAGGCAACTGACCGATACTGATCCAGCCCGAAACTGTTTTTAATTACGCTTTTGCCATTACTTTAGGGATTCCTTCTCTAGGCTATAAATAGCCTCTTTTTCCAGATTTTTGACATGTCTTGTCAAAATACTGTTCTTGACCATTTTCTTTAAGTTTGTAAGACAATTTCCTTGCTTTGTTTAATATAATCAAGTATTTGCTTTAATGTTTTTTTAATCTCTCTTTTAATCAAGATTAGCATCCTTTCCCTTTGTGATTTGGTGTTAAACATGAGTATGAGTGAGTAGTTATCTTAAGGTTTCTAGATGTGGTAGATTAGAGGGATTTAAGACTTGATTAGGGCTTGTTAAGTGCTTCAGTTCATTGGTTCCTCTCTATTAATCTGTTATTCATGCTAGATTAGTCTTGATCAAACTTGTCTAAGTTGTTAGCTTTCTCTTATGCCCACCAAGTGTTTGATGAAATGCTGATCATGTTTAATAGACGATTTTCTGGCCTTGGCTCAAGAGATTGACTGTTTGAGGAGCATTTTGATTTTAATATAGTTGTTTACTGTTGCTTGCTTGATGTTTTAGCACTAATGAGAGTTAGTTCTTGTTAGAATGTTTAGCAAAGGGTTATTTGCCAAGAGATTGGATCTAACTAGCTTAATTGTGAACTCTATGTCTAGAAATCACCATTGCTTGCTTACTTGCTTGGTAAATGTAGTTTGAAACAGCCTTAGTTAATTTCTGAAATTCCCCAAAGTCAATAACCACATCTAGGAACTTGCCTTTTTCTTATTTGAATCTCGGATTTTCTCTGTTTTGCTCTGTTTTTCTTGTTAAAACTGCTTAGTTTGCTTTTGTTTTCTCTTTCTTTGCTGCTTGTTTTACTTAGGTTGCTAGAACTGTTGCTTAGGCAACAAAACCTTTTCTCTGCTTGCTTGACTTAGAGATTTTACTCTCAACTCTTCTGTTTTCAACTGTTCCCAATTGGATTGACATAAAACCCATACTACAACTGACTAGTACAGGGTGATTGAGACAAGAACCTCATAAAATCTTGTATCAAGGAAGCATGGGGGTGATTCAAGGAGTTGCCCAAGCTGAGGAGGAGCAAAAGGAGCTAAGGAAGATGATTTCTGGTGCAACATTGATCAAGGCACAAACCGCATCAATCAGGAGTGATCGATGTAGAGCAGCCGAGAGTTGGGAAGTCCACATTGATCAACCACATCGATCACTTGTGATCGATGTCAAGATAATGGTCAACCACATCGATCAAGCACATCGACCAAGACTGATCGATGCATTTGACCTGAGAGCTTTGAAGACTGCATTGATCAAGCACATTGATCATCATCTGATCGATGTCAGGCACCAGAAGACCAGCATCGATCAAGCATGGGTCTGTGATTGATGTGAGCCTAATCCAAACTTACTTTAATTACAGCTTTGCCATTGCTTTAGGGTTTTTGTCATTTAGTATAAATAGGCCTGGACTAATGGTTTTTAGCCAAGTCTTGATCTTGCTTAGTTTCATAAGTGTTTTTTCATCTTTGTACAACAAGATCTTCTTTTTAATCTATAGTTTGGTATTTGCATCATTAAATCTTCTCTAATCTCCCACTTAATCATGTTTAACATATTTTCCTCTTGTGATTTGGTGTTTTCCATGATGATGAGTGAGTAGTTCTTTTAGGGTTCTTAGATGTGGTAGATTAAAAGAATTTAGAGGCTTGATTAGGATTTGTTAGTGTTTAATTAGGTTGATTCCTCTCTATTGATCTGTGTTTAGGCTAGATTTATCTTGATCACATTAATCTAGATTTCGTCTTCATCTTATACCCACCAAGTGTTTGATGAAATGCTGATCTTGTTTGATAGAGGAATTACTGGTCTTAGCTCAAGAGATTGACTGCCTGAGAAGTATTTTGGCTTGAATAGAGTTGGTTTTGCATGCTTGTTGATTGTTCAAGCACTAATGAGAGTTAGTTCTTGTTAGGATGATTAGCAAAGGGTTATTTATCAAGAGATTGAACTTAACATGCTTGATTTTGAACTCTATGCCTAGGAATTAGCATTGCTTGCTTGTGTGCATTGCCTTTGAATTCCCCAAAATCAATAACCACATCTAGGAGCTTGTTTTCTCTTATTGAATTTCGAATTTGCTTTAAGTGCTCTGTTTTTGTTGCTCTGTTTTGCTTTGAATAATTGATTGGTATTGCTTTAGGGAATACGACCAATTTCACCATGAACTAATACATTCCTGATTATTCATACATCAACTATGAAGCCATGCCGAAAACTACATGAACTATTGAAAAACAGCCAATTCCACTATAAACTAATACATTCGTGATTATTCATACACCAACCATGAAGCAATGCCGAAAACTACATGAACTATTGAAATGTTTAAACTTCCACCATAACCTTTAGAATTGTGGTTAAAACCAACAATACAAACGTCGTGAGTTTGGCCGTTAGCTGCTGATGACTGAACCAACACGTGGTTACTAAAAAAAATGTAGCAAACCCGAACCGCACCATCATTGCCGGACACACGAACCACTCTCTGATCCTCCTCCGGACAGTCTCGTACCCGATGCTCTAAACTCCCGCACCTGTGGCATCCACTACCACCGCGCCTACACTCGCCAACGTGAGCCTTGCCACACTTGCTGCACACACTGCGTGCCCCAGATCCTTAGTTCGGTACTCATTTCCCAAACTTCCGGTTCTGTCCACTAGACTGACCTGCCTTGGTCACGGCTGTACTAGCCCCAGCTGACATCGAAGCAGCTTCCGCCTGTCCTGACTCCAACAATGCCGCCTTCTCAACAAGCTCAGCAACTGTCCTGAAGTCACGAACAACACATCCGTTCCTTAGCTCAACTCGCAGTCCACTCATAAACCTGCGAATCAGCTTCTCCTCTGTGTCATACTCATGAGACACATACTTCCTCAGCTGGTTAAACTGAGTCTCATACTGCCTCACTGTAAGCTCCCCTGACTAAGGTACATAAACGCCTTCTCCAACTCGTTATAAGCTTCCTGTGGGAAGTACTTACTCCTGAACATCGCTGAAAATGTCTCATATGAACAATTCGCATTCACCAGCCTTCCAACGATTCCTTTCCACCACGTGTGTGCATCACCCTCCAAGTAGTGCACGGCTATGTCCCTCTTATAACCCTCTGGACATCGGATAGACTCAAAATTCCGTTCAAGCCTCATCCTCCACTCATCCGCCTCAATCGGTGTAGAACCTCCAGCAAAGAACTTGGTTCTAACCGCACCATGTGATCCAAAACCTTGAGGTAACTCGAGCCCTCTCCACTTGGTCCGCTTCCTCCCCAATCACATCCGCGTGAACCCCCACCGTTGGTACTACATGTGGTGCTGCTGCAACCGCCGGAGCAGGAGCCACCGCAGGTAGCCTAGCTAGTACATGTGCTAACATCCCAAGCACAGCCTCTAACCCCACTTGTGCTACATTCGCAGCAACCCCAGCTGCACCCGCAGCATTCCTAGCCACGTTCTCAGCATCCGCAGCATTCCTTGCTGCTTCCACGGCTGCCACTCTAGCCGCCTCATTTGCAACCGCAGCTGCTTGTCTCTCGGCTTCCCTTGCCCTCTCAGCAACATCACCGTTGACTGAGTTCACAGACCCTGCAGCCTGGTTATCCCCATTGTTTCTCACGGTTCTTCTGGTATCAACCATCTGCAAGTACAATAATGCCAGTTAGCAGAAGCTAACTCAAAATGTGTTTCACAACACCACACAACAACTTACCGCGAGACCTTGGCAGTGAAGAATGGATCGGACCCCCATAAACCCCAAACAAACAAACAACAGCAGTAACCAATTTCAGTCCTAGAAGCGTTAAAACGCTCTGATACCAACTTGTGGTAACCCAACCCGGTAAACCGTACCGCGGTTGTGTCCCACTACATCCTAACAGTCCGTTTCTATACTTAGCAACATTTTTAAACTTTTTCCTTTATTCTTATTCTTTCTTATCAATATACAGTGGAATGTAAAACAACTCATCTTATTCATTTAACTTTCATAAAACACTTAAACAGGATTCAGGATTATCAGATACCAAAGCACAAGGTTCGCTAACGATTACAAATGATCATCTAGCAACCTAACGGTCAAACACCAAAGCCATAAGACAAAGCACAACGTCTTAAACATAAATAAAACCCAGTCCCGATCCATCCATATCCATCACTGCCGCCTGGTCTCGCCCCCTTACTGCTTAGTACCTGCACACTCAAGAAGAGAGGCATAAGTATTTCATAAATACTTAGTGAGTACGGTCATCCAGTAACACCTGGTCAGTACCAAACACGCAATCATACTTTCGGATTCAACATTCAACACCTTCAATTCGCAATAGACATAACAATATCAAACGGCCATGATCATCAAACTTAACCAACCAAGTCCAATCCCATTTTAAGACCCATGTCTACTTCAGCGAGAATCCCACATCCCCTAAGCTAGTGCATGATCCAAATTACCTTGTGGTTAGCTAGACATCATCTATGCCACGGTAAACACCATAATATATCATAACATGAGAATTGCTTATCAGTTTTAACACATAACATGAAAATCACACAATCAACATGCAAACATTCAACCCTAGCAATCCTACGGTCCTAGACACCAACCACAGTCACACACTCACCTGAAACAAGGCTGGAAACAGATTGGCCAGAAGAAATCCTGATGAAATCCGCACCAAAACGAAGATATCCGATCTCCTTAAGAATCTCTCGGCTGTCCGTACGATTCGATCCTTTTCCCCTGGCTATCTCTCGATCCGTTCACCTTTCTTCGAACCAAACTCTGTTTACCCTCGAAAACCCCACAAAACAAGGCTATTAGCTCGAGGTTATCCGATGAAAACTCAACACTTAGGGAAATATCTGATCGCTTACCAGTCTATCTCGGCGATGGTCGGATCTGCTCGGCGATAACCTGATCTCTCTCGGATGTCCTCGGGATAAACTATTTTTCTTAGGGTTTTCTCTTGACTATTCTCTTTCTTGCTTTATTGCTCTCGAATAAACACAACTCTCCCGAGAAAATTCTCAAAATCCCTTATAAACTCGCAAAACCCTAGATAACCCGGACTTATCCGACGTTTTCCTGGTTCCAGTAAGTTTTTCCCCAGTCCGATTTGATTCTCTCGGCTATTCCCTGTACCGGCTCAACCATCCAGTCGATAAACCACAAAATAGCCGACCAAACACTTGGCCCATGGCCCAAATCCTTTCCCACTCGGATAAACCGCCCTTATCTTAGGTGTTTTCCATTTTTCACCCGGATTTCCTTTTCTCTCAGACAACACGTCCCACCTCGACTAATCCTCTATTTCTCTCGGAGGTTTTCCTTTTTCCCTCGGAGACAGTCCACTGACACTCGGACTAACCTTCCAGACTCTCGGATAAATCCCACTGCACTGGGATAAACCCCATTTCCCACGGACTGGACCCTGTCTCCCTCGGATATGGTCCATCCGGCTCGGCTACCCAGCCACCACCCGATTATTCCCTTGGTCATCACCCGACTATAGTCCGAACCTCCCTTTCCCAGCCAATATCTGACCCTTGGCTTGGTCATTCCTCGGACAAGGCCCTGTCCGGTACGATCATTCTGAATTTTCTCGGATACGGATGCTACAATATCAGTCTCCAATATCGATCACTCATGACCGAAACTGCAATTTTGGTCAGTAATATCGGTCATGTGTGACCGATATTCCATCCTAGGTAAGTATCTCAACTTTCAAAAAATTTTACCTCCTTTGGTTTGGAGCCAAAGGAGTTTGAATTTTTAAATGGGATTCCTTATGACCTCTTTCTTAGCTTCTGAACACTTTTGTTTTTGTTCCCCATACTTTTGATTCCTTATGTTCCCTCACCAACCTTTGATTCATTTGGTTTCCTCTCTTTTCTTTCTATTTAAGCAAAAATTCCTTCACTTCTCTACACACTTAAACTCACTTTTGTTCTCACCTAAAGCTCAAAATTACTAGTTCTTTTTCTCCTTTATTGCTTTCTCTACGTGTTCAAAATCTCACTAAAGGTCTGTTTCCTAAACTATCTCTCTTTGCTCTTACTCTTTGCTTATCTTCAAAATTGCTTATTAGATGTTTTTAAAGAGCAGCTAGTGTTTAGTTTTACTTGTTGTGCTATGGATTTGCAATTTGTATTTGTTTTGAAATATCAAGCTAGATGTTGAAGTTCTGTTTAATGTCTATTTATCTCATTGCTTGTTTATCTTCATCCATTTGCAAGATCATCATCTCTTTGCTTGACTTAGAGATTTTACTCTCAACTCTTCTGTTTTCAACTGTTCCCAATTGGATTGACATAAAACCCATACTACAACTGAATAGTACAGGGTGATTGAGACAAGAACCTCACAAAATCTTGTATCAAGGAAGCATGGGGGTGATTCAAGGAGTTGCCCAAGCTGAGGAGGAGCAAAAGGAGCTAAGGAAGATGATTTCTGATGCAACATCGATCAAGGCACAAACCGCATCAATCAGGAGTGATCGATGTAGAACAGCCGAGAGTTGGGAATTCCACATCGATCAACCACATCGATCACTTGTGATCGATGTCAAGATAATGGTCAACCACATCGATCAAGCACATCGACCAAGACTGATCGATGCATTTGACCTGAGAGCTTTGAAGACTGCATTGATCAAGCACACTGATCATCATCTGATCGATGTCAGGCACCAGAAGACCAGCATCGATCAAGCACAGGTCTGTGATTGATGTGAGCCTAATCCAAACTTCTTTTAATTACAGCTTTGTGATTGCTTTAGGGTTTTTGTCATTTAGTATAAATAGGCTTGGACAAATGGTTTTTAGCCAAGTCTTGATCTTGCTTAGTTTCATAAGTGTTTTTTCATCTTTGTAAAACAAGATCTTCTTTTTAATCTATAGTTTTGTATTTTCATCATTAAATCTTCTCTAATCTCCCACTTAATCATGTTTAACATATTTTCCTCTTGTGATTTGCTGTTTTCCATGATGATGAGTGAGTAGTTCTTTTAGGGTTCTTAGATGTGGTAGATTAGAGGAATTTAGAGGCTTAATTAGGGTTTGTTAGTGTTTAATTAGGTTGATTCCTCTCTATTGATCTGTGTTTAGGCTAGATTTATCTTGATCACATTAATCTAGATTTAGGCTTCATCTTATACCCACCAAGTGTTTGATGAAATGCTGATCTTGTTTGATAGAGGAATTACTGGTCTTAGTTCAAGAGATTGACTGCTTGAGAAGTATTTTGGCTTGAATAGAGTTGGTTTTGCATGCTTGTTGATTGTTCAAGCACTAATGAGAGTTAGTTCTTGTTAGGATGATTAGCAAAGGGTTATTTATCAAGAGATTGAACTTAACATGCTTGATTTTGAACTCTATGCCTAGGAATTAGCATTGCTTGCTTGTGTGCATTGCCTTTGAATTCCCCAAAATCAATAACCACATCTAGGAGCTTGAATTCTCTTATTGAATTTCGAATTTGCTTTAAGTGCTCTATTTTTGTTGCTCTGTTTTGCTTTGAATCATTGATTGGTATTGCTTTAGGGAAAACGACCAATTTCACCATGAACTAATATATTCCTGATTATTCATACATCAAATATGAAGCAATGCCGAAAACTACATGAACTATTGAAAACCAGCCAATTCCACTATAAACTAATACATTCCTGATTATTCATACACCAACCATGAAGCAATGCCGAAAACTACATGAACTATTGAAATGTTTGAACTTCCACCATAACCTTTAGAATTGTGGTTGAAACCAACAATACAAACGTCGTGAGTTTGGCCGTTAGCTGCTGTTGACTGAACCAACACACGTGGTTACTCAAAAAAATGTCGTTTTGTAATTTGAGTGTGAAATACATAAAACCACGTGGTTTTGCCTTATGTCGAAAATTAACCAAGAAAAACTTTCTCTTCATAGTTTACGGTGGAATTGGCCGTTTTTCCTATTGATTTAACTAGTTGTGCTTGGTTCTTAATTCACTTAGTTTGTTAGTTTGGTTGCTAAGCAACACTCTTTCTTGAATTCACTTGACTTAAGGTTTTCTGCTCATAATTTGATTGGCATATATTCATAACTCCTTTGGATTAATAAAAATCCTATGTTGTACTACAACTGATTAGAACAAGCTTGGTGATTGAGAGAAAGAGCTCAAAACTCTTGTACCAATTTGGCACCATTGCCATTGGGGTTATTGTTTGGATCATTAGAATTTGCGGAATCTTTAATATCAGGTTTTATTTGTCTTTGGTTACTAATAGTCTTTACGTCTCATTGCTGTTTTCAGGTGTATGAACCTTAGATCAAGAGGCCCTAGCAACGTAGTGGACTTCATAGATAACATTAATTTGCTGGACAGAGGTCAAAGGGCAAGGAGACTAAGGGAAAGACAGCAGCACTTTGAGAGATTGAGGATGAACATCCAAGATCAAGGTGTTGATGACATGAGGTTTCAAGGACCTCAAGGAGCAGCTGGTGTTCAGGGCCAACAAGGAGTTCATGGACTGCAAGGAGAGCAAGGTCCTAGAGGAGCAGCTCAAGCTCCAAGACCTATAAGACCCATTGGAGCAGGAGATGCGCCCAATGCTTACAACAACAGAACAGGAATCCTGCCTCCAGCTGTTCAGAACAACAATTTTTAGATCAAGTCTGGTCTGATCTCCATGGTCAAAGGAAGCAAGTTTCATGGCTTACCTTTAGAAGACCCATTGGACCATCTAGACAATTTGATAGGCTCTGTTCACTCACCAAGATCAATGGAGTCAGTGAAGATAGTTTCAAGTTGAGGCTGTTCTCATTCTCTCTTGGAGACAAAGCTCGTCAATGGGAGAAGAATTTACCTCAGGGGAGCATCACAAGTTGGGATGAGTGTAGGAGAGCATTCCTGACCAAGTTCTTCTCTACTTCAAGGACAGCTAGAATCAGGAATGAATTCTCTGGATTTTTTCAAAGGAATAATGAGATCTTTGGTGAAGCATGGGAAAGGTTTAAAGGATACACACTTCAGTGCCCACACAATGGGTTTTCACAAGCTTCACTCCTCTCCACTCTCTACAGAGGCGCCTTCCCAAAGATCAGAATGCTTTTGGATACTGCATCTAATGGTAACTTCCTATCTAAAGGTGTTGATGAGGGATTAGAACTTGTGGAGAATCTAGCATAATCAGATGGGAATTATAATGAGGAGATTGAAAGAGCTCCTGGGAGTGCTAAGGATGAACTGGAGTCTAACAAGAAAGAGATCAAGGCTCTACATGACAAGATTGATCTGTTGCCAAGGGAAAGGAGGACACAGACTTGGTGTCGATCGACACACCCCATCTGGTGTCTATCGACACCATTCCCGAACTGCAATTCTGCTTCAGCAGATCCTGCGTGATGTTTCCTCTCAGCCTATCTTCGCAGTTGCAACCTCTTCTAGCCCTTGGTATGCTGATATTGCCAACTACCTAGCTGCAGATGAGGTCCCTGACACTCTTAAAGGATATGAGAAGAAGAAATTCATGAGAGAACTAAGGAGATATTACTGGGATGAGCCTTACTTGTATAAGCACTGTTCAGATAGAATCTATAGAAGATGTCTTGCAGAAGCTGAGGTTCAAAATGTGCTGTTCGATTGTCATGGCTCTGAGTATGCAGGACATTTTGCTACATTCAAAACTGTCTACAAAGTTCTACAAGCAGGTTTCTGGTGGCCTACAATGTTCAAGAATGCACAGACATTCATCTCACAATGTGATGTCTGCCAAAGGAGAGGGAAGATCAGTAAAAGACATGAGATGCCACAGAACTTCATACTTGAAGTTGAAGTCTTTGACTGCTGGGGCATCGATTTCATGGGACCCTTTCCTTCATCATATGGGAACAAATACATCCTGGTTGCAGTGGACTATGTCTCCAAATGGGTGGAAGCAATTGCCAGTCCACACAATGATGCTGCAGTGGTCCTGAAACTGTTCAAAACCATCGTTTTTCCCAGGTTTGGAGTGCCACGGATTGTGATCAGTGATGGTGGGAAACACTTTATCAATAGAGTGTTTGAGAAATTGCTGCAGAAGTATGGAGTTCATTACAAGGTTGCTACACCTTATCACCCTCAGACAAGTGGTCAGGTTGAAGTTTCCAACAGGCAAATCAAGGAAATCCTGGAGAAGACAGTAGGGAAGACAAGAAAGGATTGGTCTGCCAAGATAGATGATGCACTTTGGGCCTACAGGACAGCATTCAAGACACCACTTGGCACCACACCATTCCATCTGCTATATGGGAAAGCATGTCACCTTCCAGTGGAGCTTGAACACAAGGCAAATTGGGCTGTCAAGAAGATGAACTTTGATTGGAAATCTGCAGCAGAGAGGCGCCAGATACAGCTCAATGAGTTAGATGAGATCAGGCATCATGCATATGAGAACTCAAAGCTGTACAAGGAGAGGACTAAAGCCTACCATGAAAAGAAGATTCTTGCCAGACACTTTGAACCAAATGACTAGGTACTTTTGTATAACTCACGTTTACAATTATTTCCTGGAAAATTGCGTTCTCGTTGGTTAGGTCCTTTCACAGTCAAGGAAGTCAGACCATACGGTGCAGTTGTTCTGACAACTCCAGAGGGCAGGGAATTTGTAGTCAATGGGCAAAGGATGAAACATTACTGGGCGCAAGCCGCGATTCCCGAAGGACAGATTGTACCTTTGCCAGATGCACCCACAGCCTGATCCTGAGGACAGTCAAGCTAATGACGTTAAACGAGCGTTTGGTGGGAGGCAACTCACTGGTAAGTGTACATACTTAGTCTAATTTTTGACTTTTACTAACTTATTTTCGTGATATTCAGTTAAAAAAAAAACCAACATGGTGTCGAGGCGAGTACATGTCGACCACGGTCGACACTGACCAGTGTCGATCGACACCACACACCCGATGTCCATCGACACCACCATTAATCAGGTACGCCGTTTTAAACCCTCGAACTCATCTTCTTCCCCCTCACTTTCTGAAAACCCGACAACACAATTTTTCCCCCAAATCAGAACTTTCTTGTTTGTTAACAGATTTGAGTGATTCAAAAGCCTGTCTTGGGCGGAATTCTGGGCTCTTTCTGAATATCCAGCTCATTTATCCGATCTGCAAGGTATGACACTCGAAATCCCACTTTTTCAGTTCGACCCCAAGGTTTGAAACTTCCGATTTGACCTATTTTAGCTTGATTTAGGACTTGAATCATGATTCCCTAGGTTGTTTAGAAGGTATTAGACCTTGCCCCTCAGTTATTACAGCTTGTTTTGCAAAATTTTGAAATTTTCGGATTGATGATAAATTTTGCAAAATTAGGTCCGAATTTGGGGATTTAGACTGGAATTGTTCGTGATTAGAGATCATTAAGTTGCTGGTTAGGTTCGCCATTGATGATATAGGCCAGATATTGAATTTTCAAATTTTCGATTTTTGGTCTGATTTTGGAAATTTATGTGTGTTCTTCGTTTTCTGCGTGCAGATGGCTCCACGAACCAACAAGAGATCACGCACTGAGACTAGAGAATCCTCCAACCCCGCACCAGCACCTGCCATACCCTCTCTTCCACCATGGCCTCGGAGAGAGGGGTTGAGGATCCCAGTGGAGAGGGTTTGGGAGGATACTCCGGCGAAGGAGGTAGCGATACGCACTTGCGTTTTCTGGGACATCAGTAAGCAGTGGGACGATTACGCCACATTGTTCTACAATGCCTGGCTCAAGATGGACTTCGCTCCTACACGGTTCGCCTGTCCGGATACATTTTGCAGGCTCGGGCTCAAGGAGGAAGCTCTGCTATTGCTGCAGAAGATTGGCTTGGGTACCATGGCGACCAAGCAGTACGATCTATACCCGGAGTTAGTGCGCCTGTTCATTGCCACAGCGAGGGTGTATTACACCAATGACATCGTGAGGAGAGCAGATGATGGCACTCTCACATTCCTCATCAGAGGCGTCAGGTACAGGATCACATTCCCCGAGCTCTGTACCATCTTCGGGTTCGATTCAGAGCGCACCAGCGTCTCTCTCCCGACGCCGTTTCCTGACCTACAGAGTTTCTGGTCCCATTTCGGGAATGGGATGCATGACTCCAAGAGGTCTACTCAGACTGATGTGCGCCACCTTTTGCTGCGCTACCTTGTCCGCCTCTTCTGCACTACTCTCCTGTGCAAGTCTGAGCCCGGGAAGATGAGAGTTTCTGAACTGACTCTCCTGTATTATGGCATTGAGGATGTGTTGACAGAGGAGTATCCGGTTGACAGCGATGTCAACATGGGAGCCATTTTTGCCCATCACTTGGCTTCGCTGAAGACCAAGGCATTTACTGGAGCTTGGGGAAAGCCCGAGAGTATTGGCAGTCTCCTCACTTCCATCTTCCGCTACTGCCGTATCGATACTTCGACATGTAGAGTTATGTCTGAGCGCCACCTCATAGACATGGATTACTTGAGGAGGACACACTGGATCGCAGGAGATGAGCCGCTATGGAGCTTCGTTAGTCACACTGGTCAGCGATGCCTTATTCCGCTGCCACAGACTGCTCTCACTACACTACAAACAGACTCCCTCAGCTTCCAGTCAGATGCTACATTGCTACGATCCGCGCCAGCTACTGGGCGCAGAGGAGGATCTTCCCGAGCTGCTGCTTCTGCTGCTGAGGATAAGCCAGTTGAGGACCTTGCTAGAGGTTTCTCTCGTCGAGCTGGAGTACCACGTACCTACACGCTGCCTGCGCCGATTGGTCGACATGAGCTTCCACCGAATCCCGACATTCCGATGGAGCAGGCTACTTTTCAGAGTTATATGGTGCAGAGTATTCAGGCGTTGTGGAACGTCGTCTCGGTGCTGTCCAACTGCGGTTGTGTTCACCCACACTTACCTGATACTGAGGATGAGGATTAGTTCTTCTAGCTATCATGGTTACTTTTTCTTTTCCCTTTGTTCTTTTTCATTTTCTCTTGAGTCAGTTTTTATATCTTTGTCTTGAGTCAGTTTGTCAGCTTTGATTATGTTTTGAAATTTGTTTGAACTGATGAGATTATGGATTATGTTGTTGCTTTTAATTGTTTGCTTGAGTGTTCCAAACAGTCTTGACTTGGGAGAACTTCAGCTAATGATGTTATTGCATATTGCATACATTTTGCATACTCATTAGTTAGCTTTTCATGCATTTATATCACGTTTTAGGTTAGATTGCATCACTTAGGGTCCTAGAGCATTCTTGCATCAGCATACGCATTTTCCTTGCATTTTGCATCACATTCAGGTTGTTTCTGGCTGCTTTGGAGTCGTGGAGGTTCGTGGACGTGTTGAGGCTGATGTAGCTGTTCGTGGGAGCTCGGATATATGCTAAGGATCAGAGATCGAGGAGCAGATCGAGCATGGCCGGTCGATCTAGGAGTTGATCGACCAGAAGATCGAGCCAACCAGGCGATCCAAGGAGAATGATCGAGACAAGGATCGAGTAAAGCAATCGATCAAATTGTACGAACGTAAATGACGCCATGCAGAGCGAGAGTCAGATCGAGTACACTACTCAATCCAGCCGAAGATCGATACCGAGATCGGATGCAACACTCGATTCGCCGATGATGATCGAGATCCAGATCGAGCCGAAGACACGATGTCCGGATATGATCGAGAGAACCACTCGATATTGGAGTCGATCTCTGTCCTTTCAACCGTTTTTGGCCGCTAGCGAAGGGGGGACCATTAGCTTGTTTGGGCATTTTGGGAAGACGGCGACGTCCTTTTACCTATAACTTTTTAGATCCTTATCTTTTCTTTTATGTTTTTCTCTCTCGTTTTCGTGAAGAACACCATTGTTGGACTCGCGTTTTTCTTAAGCTTTGTATTCGAATCATTTTCTGTTCAATCTAGTTTTTTTTTCATGTTCATCGTCTCGTTTCATATGCTTTGCTTGATTTACTCTATGTGTAGCGAGTAGTTTCTTTGGGTTCGGGGTTGAGAGGATTAAGGGGTCTAAAGGGTTTCGATCTTGGGGTTTTTCTAAACGTTTTCAAAGGCTATCTCTTCTAAGGTGTTGAGATCTCAATGCTTGAAGACTCTCACGCCAAGAGTTTCATGATCCGAGAGGTTCCTTACCTTGAAAGGATTCAGGAGCCTCGGAAGATCACACCTTAGAGACTAGTTACCCCTTCCCAAAAGCCATGAAAGTTTGGGGGATTAGTTAAGCCATTCGTTTGAAATCTGTTTTCCTTGTCCTTCGACCTCTCTTTCCACCAAAAGCCATGGGTTTGGAGGAGAGGATGAAGGAGTGATCTATACCGAAAGCCACAGATAGATCTTGTTTATTTTTCAAGGCTTAGAGATCCTCACCAAGTGAGTCGATTTAAAGTTTTAAACCCAAGGTCGAACCTTTGAAACCCCTGACCATGAATCTCAACCCTAGGCCCTTTCTCTTTTAGCATCTTTACATCTTATCTCATCTTTCGCTTGATTTCTGATAGCATCCTGGTCATTAGTTTTACTATTCTTGCATTTTTAGACGAGATCGATTGTTACTGCTCGATCTAGTGGTCGATCTCATAGTCGATCCACTAGTCGAATTTTAATAATTCGAAGCTTCCTCCTTTAATTATTCTGTTTGTTTTTCGTGGTAGTTTTTTCTTTTCTAGTATTTTTAAAATAGGTTTCATTCTGTTTAAGTTGCTGAATCTAGTTTTTAGAGATTTTCTCATAAACCATCTCATTTCGCTTAGATTTGCATTAGTCCTTGTATTCTCTGTGCATTCTCTATCATCCTAGAAGTGGATTGACTCTTCTTGCTTGCTGTACTACAACATGTCTTGCATTTGAGTTTGATAACCTCGCTGCAATAAAACCCATGCCAAAAAGGGATTATCAAATGGCGCCATTGCCATTCTAGGACAGTTTAAAGAACATAGAGATTTGGGTCTTAGCAAAGACTAAGTCTTTACCTTTTTCAAGTTACTAATCATCCTACTCTCAAACGTGTGTTTTCAGGTACATGAATCTTCTTTCAAGGGGAGACAACAATCTACTACAACCCTTAGACAACATTCATCAGCTTGGTCACTCACGGCAAAGGAGAGTCAGAGAACAAACAAGAGCCTTTGAGGAGATTGTTCAGCACGGTTTGGTTGACTTTGAAGCTATGGCCGAACACGAGCATCCAGAAGGACCTCCTCCAGCTCACGGGGCAGCAGGAAGGGGCAATGGAAATCCCCAACACGCGGCTAGACCCCCAAGGATCATAGGAGCCGGAGATGCTCCCAATACCCACCACAATAGGTTTGGGATCACTCCTCCTCCTGTACAAAACAACAAGTTCGAGATTAAGCCAGGTTTCATCTCAATGGTGCAAAACAACAAGTTCCACGGCTTAACTTCGAGCAAGTATGTGGGATGATCAAGATCAATGGCATATCCGAAGATGCTTTCAAGCTGCGCCTCTTCCCCTTTTCACTCGGAGACAAAGCTAGACATTGGGAGAAGACCCTCCCACAAGGCACCATCACATCATGGGCTGAGTGTAAGAAGGCATTCCTCTCAAAGTTCTTCTCAAGCCCAAGGACAGCACGGTTAAGAAGCGAAATCAGCGGTTTCACTCAAAGGAACAACGAGACATTCAACGAGGCAATGGAGCGTTTCAAAGATTACACGATCCAATGTCCTCATCACGGTTTCAGTGAGGAGACACTACTCAGTACCATATACCGTGGAGCTTCACCAAAGATCAGGTTGTTGCTTGACACAGCTAGCAAAGGGAACTTCCTCGGTCAAGAGGTAGAAGAGGGTATGGAGCTGATAGAAAACTTGGCGTTCAGTGATGGAAACTATGCTGAAGATTATGACCGTGCACCAAGAGGATCAGAGTTAGAGTCTCACAAAAAGGAGCTCAAATCTTTGCATGAGATGATTGACAAGCTGGTGTTAGCTAATCAGAAGCATGTTCACTTTGCTGGTGAAGTTGATGAGAACCAAGAGGAGTTAGAGCTAAGCCAAGAAGAAGCAAATTCGGTGGCTGGACAGAACAACTACAAGTCTCACGGCTACAACAAAGGCTACCAGAACAACAACCTCTCTTACCGAAGCACCAACGTAGCCAACCCTAAAGACCAAGTGTACCCTGCTCAGCAAGCTAAACCTTTTATCCCTTACAACATAGGTTTTCAACCGAGTGGTGGTTTCCAAGGTCAAGGGCAGAGCAACTTCCAAGGACAACAATAAAACAACAAGGGGTATACTCCTAACTACCCTCCAGGCTTTGCACCTCAGCAACAACAACCGATGCAACAACAAGTTAATCCAGTTCAAGCAATGTTTCAACAGCTAATACAAGGGCAAGCCTCTACCAACCAGAAGTTTGCTGAAATGAACACTCGCCTAGACTCATCTCTAACCGACTTCTCCACTCAGATCACCAACCTAAACAACAAAATCAAGCAGTTGGAGAAAGGGAAAGCAAGCACGAGTGGTCAGACCAGTCTTCCGGGAAAGTGTGAGCAGAATCCCAAGGAGTATGCCAATGCTATAACGTTGAGAAGCGGCAAAGAGCTCGAACCTCCGGTCTCTACAAAGAACAACGAGGATGTTGTAATTCAAGAGGGGGAGGGTAAACTTTCGGCTGATAATGATGAGATAAACTTTGACAACGTTTGGATCCAAGGGCCGAGGAGAGGAGATAAGGCGGTCGCTGAGAAGAAAAGTGAGCAAACCGCCAAGGAGAAGAACTCTTACGTGCCCCCACCTTACGTACCGAAGTTGCCATTTCCCGGTCGTTTCAAAAAGCAGCTCATCGAGAAGCACAGAATCTTGTTTGAGAAGCACCTGAGAGACGTGGAAATCAAGCTGCCTCTTGTTGATTGTCTAGCTATGATGCCCAAGTGCGCCAAGTTTTTCAAGGACACCCTTGTGAAGAAGAACAAAGAAAGCAAAGAGGTACTTGTTCTAAGTGAAGAGTGTAGCGCGGTTATACACAAGGAGATAGTCCCTAAGAAGCTGGGAAACCCTGGAAGCTTCACTATACCCTGCGCTTTGGGTCCTCTAGAGTTCAAGAGTTGCTTGTGTGATCTCGGAGCTAGCATAAACTTGATGCCTCACTCCGTGGCTAAGAAGCTTGGTTTTACTCGGTTTAAAGACTGTCGGATCTCATTGGTGCTGGCTGATAGAAGCGTGAGGCTACCAGTGGGGCTGCTTGAAGAATTACCGGTACGAATCAGTGGTGTGAACGTACCCACAGACTTTGTCGTGTTGGATATGGATGAGGAGCCTAAAGACCCACTCATCTTAGGGAGACCATTCCCTACAACCGCCGGGGCTATCATAGATGTGAAGAATGGGAAGATTGCCTTGCATTTGGGGAAGGAGATCAGGCTAGACTTCGACATCAACGAGGTTCTAAAGAAGCCAACCATTAAAGGACAAGCTTTCTATATTGAAACGATGGATGCATTGGCGGATGAGTTGCTGGAAGAGCTAGCTCTAGAAGACCATTTGAAGCTAGCACTAACTAAAGAGCCAGGGGAGTTTGGCTATGTGGACCAAAGAACCCAAGAGTACGTGAACCTGCTGGATTCTAGGAGGATTATCAAGAATGAAGAAGGTTTCTGCCTAGAGATCGACCCCGAGATCGACGCTATCACTCGATCCAGGAGTCAGATCGACAAGTCAATTGAGAACACAACTCGATCCGGCGCAACAATTGATGGACAGATCGAGAAGAATGCTCGATCAGGAAAAACAATCGAGTCGACGATCGAGAGAGACTCCCGATCATTTTGGAGTCCAATCAAGAGATCGACTCAGCGTCTCGATCCCTTACTCGATCCCTATCAAATCGAGTAAGTGAATCGAGCAAAATGGCTCGATCTAGACGACATCAAGAGGAGAATCGACCGGAGGACTCGATCTCAGAAGGGATAACGATGGAAGAAAGCAGTCTGAAGGGCCATGCCTCGAGTTCAAGGGAGAGTTCCAAGGAGGAAAGCAACAACAACAGCCACGAGGATGACTGGAGTGAGCTGTTAGCCCCAAAGGTGGACCTTAAGGAGCTCCCAAAAGGGCTAAGGTATGCTTTCTTAGGGCCTAATAACACCTATCCCGTGATAGTAAATGAAAACCTTAGTGATGATGAGTTGCACTCGCTCTTGACTGAGCTGAGAAAGTATAGGAAGGCCATTGGGTACTCTTTAAGTGACATCAAGGGCCTTTCACCAATGCTATGCACTCATAGGATTCACTTGGATAATGAGAACGCCTCTTCTATAGAACATCAAAGGCATTTGAATCCTAACTTGAAAGAGGTTGTTAAGAAGGAAATCCTTAAGCTTTTAGAGGCTGACGTGATCTATCCCATAAGTGACAGCACGTGGGTTTCCCCTGTACACGTGGTGCCTAAGAAGGGAGGGATCACGGTCATAAGGAATGAAAAGGATGAACTTATCCCTACTAGGACCATTACTGGTCATAGAATGTGTATTGACTATAGAAAACTCAACCTTGCGACTAGGAAAGACCATTTCCCTTTGCCTTTTATTGATCAAATGCTTGAGAGACTTGCAAATCACCCCTACTACTGTTTTCTCGATGGGTATAGTGTTTTCTCGATGGGTATACTGTTTTCTTGAGAGACTTGCAAATGCTTGAGAGAATGTAGAATGCATGCAAGTAGGAATGATTTAAAACCGTCTTAAACTTAAAACTCAATGATATAACTAATCAATTCTCATTGTAAAAGTTATATATGTGTAATTCACAGATTTCAAAATCTCTTTGCAAATTCTAACAAGTTAAGCAAGCATTAAATATCAGGTTTCGATTTTTCACAAAACTCCTAAGTCAAATCTCTTTGCAAATAGGCGTTTTGCTTATCTAATACTAGTTCAGGTGATTAACAATGTTCTCACATCTAATAAATAACCTAGGGTTTCGAAATCTAGATGATTAGTCTCATAAATTCGATATGAATGCAAGTATAGATGAAGAACCAATGAATTTCCTACGGTTTAGCAATTCTACAAACTCTTCATCAACCTTTGAAAATCCCTAACTTAACTAATAGATTACTCAGACCTGATCATGAAGACACAAAACATAACTGAATAAAACTGCATTAAAATAATATAGTAAAAGTTATAGAGGTTCAAAATCTTCTCTAAAAGAGTACAGGATCTGTCTCCCCAATAGCTCAGAATAAAACTCTCTTTAAAGCTCTTTGAATTCTAAGATCTAAGATCAAACCAATAATGGCTAAAAACTTAATATATACAAGCTAAAACACGAGCTGTGGTCTTCTTGCAAATAGTAGAACTTCTGGGATAAAAGTGCAATTTCATCTCCATTTTTTTAATTTAAGTCGCGACTCTTCTTCAGATGCGGGTGACGAGCGTCACTCTTGAGTATGTATTCTGCATCAGTGCATAAGTTTCAATCTTCGTTTGGCTGTCTTGCGCACTGAACTGCAGATCTAGCCAAAGCATTACACATTCAGCACTTAAGCTAAAATATAGCTGCAACCCTTTTTTATCTTTTTCATAATCATGACACAACTCTTGCCGAGTCCCTTTCATGACACCAAATAAACCAACGTTTTGATGCTTCTCCATAAAACTCATCCCCCGATTAGTTGAAAGAAATAAACCAAAGTCCCTTCCATGTTTTGATGCCTTCTCTGTTTTTGACGCTTTGTCCTGAAGCTTGTTTGTCACTCCCATATCTTTCACACCACTCAGTTCGACCTTAGTATGGACATTCAAACTATTCACAAGAGCTACTGACACCTTTGCATTGCCTTCCGAGAACTGAGGGGACATTTGATATAGCTTTGATTCCTTAGCTGTGATTGATCCTTCCCCATTTTGTGGTATATCCTCTCCATTTGGCAACAACACATCATTATATGTCTTAAGAACAGTTTGTGGACCTCGTGGTTTAACCTGCGACTCCTTAAGCTTCTCAGGATGAGCTTGCTCATACAAACGACCAATTAGCAAACATTCACGGATTGAATAAGGTTTAAACATGCCTATGTTCATCTGAGTATCCAATCTCAACCCTTCCAAATAGCAATCACCAAAAACACTTCAGGGAGATTCACAAGAATGCTAATCATCTCAAACTTGTTGTGATAATCCACAATCCCATCAGTTTCTTTTAATTGCTTCAACTCAGCTATAGCTGTGATTTCTTAGCTGTGTTTGATCCTTCCCCATTTTGTCGTATATCCTCTCCATTTGGCAAAAACATGACACAAGACTGGAATCACTCCAAATCTTATTGATCACAAGGTTGTCAAACACAACAAGCTTGACCGGCGGAAGGGGGGAATGATGTCAGAATGGAGGTGGAATGAGGCTGATTGACTCACTCAATTGGTGGGTTTGACTGACTCTCTCAATCGGTGGATAAAATATAAAGTTTGAATCACACAAACAATATTAATCACAACTTCTAAAGAACTAAGTGAATCACACACTAAAAACTAAAGAAAGAACAATTCTTCAAGAAGACTCACTTGAAATAAAAAAACAAAATACTTGAATTAATATTTGATTGAAAAGTGAATTACAATGAAATACTAGATGAGCTTATATAGTTGCTCGGTACACGTTCTACACATTAATTTTAAGAGAAAATTATGTAAAAATCATAAAAGAATCAAAAAGAGAGGTTTAACGGATTTTGAAGCCCTTTTGATGGGTGATGATAAATGGACTGAATCAATGGATTCTTTGCTGAATTTGTATCTGGATGGCTTGAGGGTGTAAGTGAGCTTCTTTGGGACATTTTTTCTTCCCCAATAATCATGCAAAAGACTGATATATTGGCTCGAATGTTGTTGTTGTAGTTTGATGCAAATCTGCTCCAAATGGGGTAACTTAAGTTTGAATGTGATCCGCCTGATCTGTTGTGGTCTGGTGCAGCATAATAGGTGTGGAGATAATAACCCCAAAACTTTGTAGCTTTGAAGGTTTTGTGGTTGATGATTTATGACTCCAAGTGTGAACGCTGCTGGATATGGTAAGTTTGTGAACAAGATGATCCGCCTGATCATATGGTTGCTGGTGTATGAAAAACTGATAGTTGACTCTTCTGGACGCTTGGATAAGTCTTCTGAATGTTTAGATGTATCTCCTGATCGCGAAAGCCTTCTTTGTAAGTGATTAAACTCGTGACCTTCCAAATAAGGCAAGCTGAGAATCATCTGGTTTAGAAGTTAAATAACTCTTAAACCATATTGAATTTCGGCATCAATCCGATTTTCCTCGGTTCTCTGATGAGCTAAGTTTCGAAAACATCTGGTCTTGTGGCTTGATTCGTCGTCGTTTGGCTGGAATGGATTTATTAGTGGTCGCATGTCTCCAGCGGGTTCATTGAAAATCTGCCAACTTGTATCTTCAATATCTTCTTCATATGGACTCTTTTTTAGCTGATTCTTCTTCGTGGAAAACTCTAGATGAGCTGAGTATGCTCTCTAAGTCCTGGTTGAGTCCTTAGCTTGACCATCACGTCCGTTGGTCCTTGATATTGTGACATCCTCTCCTTCTTCAAAAGGTTTTGTCCTCAAAACTAGTTTATCTGCACATAGATAACTCAAGTTAGCATCATGAATTATAGGAGAGTTTATAATCTTACCTTGCAAACGGTTTTGGCTTGTGCTCTGGTGGAATTGTTGTTGAGCTTGTTTTAACATCATTCTCTTTTCTGGTGGAACTTCTTTGGGGTTTACTCTGCAGTACCTGAAATACAATCAACACTTTGGAAAAGAAACAAGTGCATTATAGGTTTTTTATAATGAAATAAATTTGTTGAACTTTTTATCTTTATGTTTGAAAATACAAATCTTTGTTCTACTTGTGGTTCTAAACATAGCTTTGATTTGTCAAGTTCTTTTAAATTCAAAAAGTTTATTAACTCAGCTACTGATCTATCAAGAATAATTCGGTTTAGGGACTTTCTTACTTGAATAACACCATTAGTTTTTGGTTTTGACTGAGAAATTATGGTGAGAGAACTTGATGTTGAATCTGGTGGTTTTTCCTTGATATGTTCTTTACCTGAAACAACTCTCAAGAACAAGTGCATTATATCTGAGTTTAAATTTATAAATATAGACCTTGAAATATAACTCACATTGATGGTGTTAGCTAGTTGTAGCATCAGTTGCTCTTTCTTCACTAAGGCTTCTTCTTTCTCATTTTCCGTTAGACAATTCAATTGTAGAATCTGCTCTCCTTGAAGCATTTTATCTTTGCTTTTTGTCCTTTCTTCTTGTCTTATTCCTGCATCAATACTTATTGGCAAAAACAAGTGCATGAATCTAGAATTGATAATTAAACTATCACTATTTTAAAAAAATTCTGTTTTCTCTTCTAGTGAAGTTTCTTTCAACATTTTCTTAGTAGTACAAGTTGCAGAAAAGTGTCCTTTCTTATGACATTTATAACATGATGAATCTTTAAAATTTACAGAGTTAGAAGACTTACCTTGGCTTGGTGTATCTTGCAACTTAGGTAGAAAATGGGGGCTTGTTGTTGCCTTTGCTGCAACTCCTGATTCTTCACTTCTCATTGCTTCAACTTTAAAACTCTGTTTTTTTCTGCTTTCTCCTCCTTCAAATTTAAATCTTGCATAAGTTGTTGAAGCTTTTTCTGTATTTCTGGCGTGAATAGGGGTGGAGATGTTGGCTTTTGCTGATCCTTCTTTGCTGGAAAGATCTTCTTAACCTCTGTTTGACTTGGTGAAGTTTTTGTAGACATTTTTTTGGCTCAAAAAAAATAATCATTCTTTTGCTTAAGAGTAGACTTCGGTTTTGCTCTCCTTGTTGCTTGGCATTGGGGCTGTGTAGTGGTGCCCTTGCAGTCTTGATATTTTTTTACAAACTCTCTATACATCCTTGCTTTAAAGTCTCCCCAATCTAGTACTGGTTTGCTGTAGAAACCTGTACAATCTTTTAACCACCATTTGTAAGCATCTCCAGTAAGTGCTACAATGGCATATGATAGCTTATCTTTCTTAGGGATGTTGTTGGATTGCAGCCACTACTTCATGTTGGTTTCCCATTTGAGATAATCTTCAGGGTTCTTGCTACAACCTGAAAAGGTTAGTGAGTTGATATTGGGAATACTTCTTTTAATGACTTGCTTCTTTGGGCATGTTGGTGATTTTGTTAGAGCTAGTGCTCTATATGAGATAACTCCATAGCTAATTGGCTTCTCTGCCCTCTTGGAAGTATTATATTCTTCATATAAATCCTCCTCTGAATTTTCTTCACACCACAATGTACTGGAACTTCTTCTATAGTAGTCTGGTGGTTTTGGATCCATTTCCTCCTCATATGTTTCTTCTTCAGCTTCAGAACTTGAGTAGTCTTCTTCTGTCCATGGTTCTTCTTCTTCCATTGCTTGTTTAACTTTGTACCTTGTAAAATGATAAGGAGAATATATCAATTAGAAATTGTTCAAAAGTTTGGCCACAAGAAGTTAATAAATGTAGACCATAGGACTATGAATAACAAATTTCGAAAATAAAATCTGCAAGCTATACCTTTCCTTAGGTAGAATAATCAAAACGATCTTTAGCAATTAGAGTTGAACAAACAAGCTCTTGCAATTAAAAATAAAGTTCAAAATGCAAATGAGACTCAAATATGGTAACTAAATGTACGCTTCTACTTAATGCAAATTATAATGGACCAAAAAAATGTTTCAATGAGAGAAATGATAACAATTCAATTCTAATGGTCTAATGTAATGACATGATTTTTTGTGGTTTTCGGTATTGTAAAAGTGCAACAAATGGAACCTAAATGCAATGACTAAATACAAATCAAATTCAAATGAGATAACAATTGCAATGACAAGAACGACAATATTTTTTTTTTATGCTTCTTTTATAAATAAGAACAAAACAAGAACAGAATCAAACAGCAAATAAATAGCAAACAATTTTTTTTTAACTTTTAGATGAAACAAAATATACAGAAAAATAAGTAAAACAGTTTTTTTGTTTTTGATTTTAATAAAAATTCAAATAAACAGAAATAAACTAAACAAAGCAATTTTTTATGGGATTTTTTGTTTTTTGATGAATGAAGTGGAATAACAGCAGAAATTAAAAGATAAGGGTTGATATTACACAGCCTGATGGATATGAGCTTTTGAAGCTCAGATACCAAATGATATAAGATCAAGGGGTATGATTTTATAATGCTTGGATGAATGGGTGGAAGCAAGCAGCTGGACTGAAGTCTCTTTCTACTTGCTTAAGAGATGATCGAAGTGGATGGCTATGGAATCAATCCTGCTGGACTCAAGTCTCTTTCAGGGTGGATCAGTGGATGAGATGGATAGATGTGTGGATCGAAGAACGCCACTCAAGGGTGTGAAAGCCCCTATGATGAATTCACAAACCTAGTCTCAAGGCATCGCACACAAGAGACATAAATTCAAATGTTTACTAAGTGAAGAATTCCATCTTACTTAGATAAACAAAAACAAAGCTAAAGCTTTAGAAAAAAATCTCTTTCAATTTCCAAAAATTTCTATATTTTTTTACAATGAGAACAATGAGCTTTTATAGCTCTTACAAAAGATCTTTACAAATAAATATACTTAAATAAAATTATTTACATTTAAACAAAAAGAGAAAAATAAGCTAAATCAAATATAAGTCTCTTGGCACCAATTTCTCTTTAGACTTGAATGAGAATCTTTTGATTTTGTGAAATTGATGAAGACCAGATTCTTATAATAAATCCACATAATGAAGACATTTGATTGTATCATTCTCTCCCTCTTCAAATGGTTTTGTCCTCAAAACTGTTTTTTTTTATAAACTTTTTAGCAAATATTACTTATAAAATTAATATAACTTTTTTCATTTTATAATTTTTTTCAAAACAAAAAAAAAATTGGAATAAACAAAAACATAAATAGAAACAATGTTTTTTTTTGTTTTTATTTAATGAAAGAATCAAACTTCAATTGAATTTTTTTTTTTGGGTTTTATGTTTTTTTAATAAAAAAAGCATAAATCAAAGAACAAAAACTTAAAACTATTTTTCTGATTTTTTTAGTTTTATAAAATTTAAAGAATAAAAACAACCAAAACTTTTTTTTTTCTTTTTAATGAAATCTTGTAAATCATGAAACAAAAACAAAACAGAAATAAAAAAAAATAGAGGATATGAGCTTTTAGCTCTGATACCAAATGACACAAGTCTGGAATCACTCCAAATCTTATTGATCACAAGGTTGTCAAAGACAACAAGCTTGACCGGCGGAAGGGGGGCATGATGTCGGAATGGAGGTGAAATGAGGCTGATTGACTCACTCAATCGGTGGGCTTGACTGACTCTCTCAATCGGTGGATGAAATATAAAGTTTGAGTCACACAAACAATATAAATCACAACTTCTAAAGAAATAAGTGAATCACACACTTAAAACTAAAGAAAAAACAATTCTTCAAGAAGACTCACTTGAAAGAAAAGAACAAAATACTTGAATTAATATTTGATTGAAAGATGAATTACAATAAAATACTAGATGAGCTTATATAGTTGCTCGGTACACGTTCTACACATTAATTTTAAGAGAAAATTATGTAAAAATCATAAAAGAATCAAAAAGAAAGGTGTAACGGATTTTGAAGCTCTTTTGATGGGTGATGTGACTGAATCAATGGATTCTTTGCTGACTTTGTATCTGGATGGTTTGAGGGTGTAAGTGAGCTTCTTTGGGACTTTTTTTCTTCCCCAATAATCATGCAAAAGGCTGATATATTGGCTAGAATGTTGTTGTTGTAGTTTGATGCAAATCTGCTCCAAATGGGGTAACTTAAGTTTGAATGTGATCCGCCTGATCTGGTGTGGTCTGGTGCAGCATAATAAGTGTGGAGTTGTAGATAATAACCCCAAAACTTTGTAGCTATGAAGGTTTTGTTGTTGATGGTTTATGACTCCAAGTGTGAACGCTTCTGGATATGGTAAATTTGTGAACAAGATGATCCGCCTGATCATATGGTTGCTGGTGTATGAAAAACTGATAGTTGACTCTTCTGGACGCTTGGATAAGTCTTCTGAATGTTTAGATGTATCTCCTGGTCGCCAAAACCTTCTTTATAAATGATTAAACTCGTGACCTTCCAAATAAGGCAAGGTGAGAATCATCCAGTTTTGAAGTTAAATAACCTTAAACCAAATTGAATTTCGGCATGAATCCGATTTTCCTCGGTTCTATGATGAGCTAAGTTTCGAAAACATCTGGTCTTGTGGCTTGATTTATCGTCGTTTGGCTGGAATGGATTTATTAGTGGTCGCATGTCTCCAGCGGGTTCATTGAAAATCTGCCAACTTGTATCTTTAATATCTTCTTCATATGGACTCCTTTTTAGCTGATTCTTCTTCGTGGCAAACTCTAGATGCGCTGAGTATGCTCTCCAAGTCCTGGTTGAGTCCTTAGATTGATCATCACACCCGTTGGTCCTTGATATTGTGACACAACACATCATTAGATGTCTTAACAACAGTTTGTGGACCTCGTGGTTTAACCTGCGACTCCTTAAGCTTCTCAGGATGAGCTTGCTCATACAAACGACCAATTAGCAAACATTCACGGATTCAATGAGGTTTAAACATGCTTATGTTCGTCTGAGTATCCAATCTCAACCCTTCCAAATAGCAATTCACCAAAAGCGCTTCTAGGAGATTCACACGAATGCTAATCATCTCAAACTTGTTGTGATAATTCACAATCCCATCAGTTTCTTTTAATTGTTTCAACTCAGCTATAGGATCAACCAAAATTTCGTTAAATCTCTCCTGCAACAACTCCTTATCCCCAATGAATCTAGGAAAATCCAGCTTCGCAAGATCAGAAACACTACACTGAACATGAGCTTGATTGTTTCTCACCAATGCATACTCATATGGCAAATCCTCACCATCATCCAAAGATATCCTAGAAAATCTATGGCTATGTTCCTGGACAGAGTTTGGTACCTGTATTGGCGAGGTTTCAATTTCCTGCGAATTTATCCCCAAGTGAATAGTTTCAACCAAATATGTGATCTAGGCGTTTGTAGCTTGTTGGCGAGCCAATAATTCGTCAAAATCGAGACTTGATCTCGAATGTTGTCCTGTCCAAGTTTGGTGCCGGATTTGATTGAGTCTGAGGAGAAAAATGAGTTCACGATCATATTTCCTCGAACATATAGGTTGTGTTCTTCACGATTGTGGCTGTGTTCTTCGCGATTGTGGCACTTTATTGGGAGAGGCGATTTTCCAGAATCTAAGTATGACGGAGCATCTGATCAACTCGTGAATCCAAGGACTCATCGCCTTCTACACTTGCCGCCTGAGAACGAGTTTCCATCGTAATGGCTTCCGAGAATCGTGTGACGACTGACTGATTCCTTTGATACAAACAATTTGTATCTCCAAATTCTAACCCAACAAATCGATATTTACTGAAATTCAATGTTCCTAAAACAAAGAATTCCCAAACCTTAAGAATCCAGAATGTAGAAAAGATTCTTAACAAAATACAGAGAAATATTGAGATGAAGAAAAGCAAGACAAAAAAGATAATTGTTTCCACAATTTTTCCGATTAATTCCTCTGTTTCTCTCTCTTCTCTTCCTTTATACGGCTTACAACTCCATGATCAATCCCAGCCGTTTATTCCACTCCGTATCTTACTGTCCATGTAATCCTGTATCAGCTAAAAATATAAAATTACTGAGAGATGGCTAACCGTATTATATAACACAAAGGATTAGGATCTTCAAAAGCTAATTGAAACTTAATTAAAGCATCGGTTTAGCCTAAATCGATATACAATCGGTGAACGTGAAGTTAACTAAATTAACATAGGGTATTCATTAATTAAATAATTAATAGATTTTATTAAGAGTAGAAAGATAAAAAAATCGGTGAGAGTGAACGTAAGAATAACATGTAAGATTCACACTTAGAAAATAATAATATAGTTTGTGTAGAATTTCTTAATTCTAATAGGTTAGGCTAAATCTCTTGTAACTTTGATACAGGTCTCTGGAACAAATACTTCTGATCAAAGGAGAAGGGAAAACAGAAGGAGGAGAGGAAGATGTTTCCAGAAACGGACGAGTTCACGGAACACTGCCACCTGTGTCTTGCCGGAGAATTCCTGCTAGAATCTTAGCTCAAGGCTGGAGTTGCTTGCTTACAACTTGTGCGCTCTCTTCCACCTTAATGCGTTACAACAGCAAACTCAGATCGAATGAGGCTACAGAAGAAGAGATATGATCTTATACAACAGTCAACTACAATACTTATCTCTTGCGTGCATAAGGATTGTACAATGTACACGTTACTCGGGTCAACTCAAAATATGTGAGACATTCTCCTTTTTCTGAAGTTTTATAAACATCTAAAAAAACGTGTATTTTGTATTTATTAAGATTTTTATTAGAAAAAGAATAATTAAGGAAAAATTATAAGGTGTGGTCTTAACGATGATGGTTCAACGTTGATGAAGATGGATGATGTATGAATTTTTAGTTATTGTAACCAAAGGAGAAGCACTCTTTTAGGATAGAAGTCCTGTCTTGCAAAATCACATGCCAAATTTTTAAAAAAGAAAATCAAAATTTGGGTGAGAAAAGAAAAACAAAATTTTGTTTTCTCTCTCTCAAAATGAAACAAGCGAAAATTAAGCTTATAAATTCTTTTCCCTTCGCTTTCTCCTTCAACATCTTTGGAATCAATTTGAAGGCAATAGAGAATTTCTAATGGTCGTGATGGATGTAGATGAAGAAGCCATAAGAGATGGAGAGAATATTGAAGAACTCGTCACTACAGAAGAATCGATCAATGAAGATGCGGTGGAAATTCATGAGGAAGAAAAAGAAAGAATCGGTGATGTGACAGATGATTTGGTGAGCGAGATCATGACCAATATTGAGTTTTTGGATCAGATAAACGATTATCGACGAACACAGCAGAAAGAATGCTTCAACCTCGTTAGGAGATTGAAGATTCTTGTTCCATTTATGGATGAGATTCGAGGTTTAGAAATTCCGTCGTTAGAAAGTTGCATGCATTTTCTGTATCGTTTGAGGAAAGTGATTTTGGTTGCTAGAAAATTGTTGGAAACTTGCAACAATGGTAGCAAAATATTTCTGGTAAAAAATTAATTTTCTTTATGAAAATCTTTTTGGATATGATTGATTTTATCTCCTATGAATCTTTTAATTGTTTATAGTTGTTATATTTTAGGCATTGGATAGCGAATCGATAATGACGAGATTTCATTCAATTTATGAAAATTTGAATTGTGTTCTTGCTAAAACTTCTTTTGACGAATTGAAGATTTCTGATGAAGTGAAAGATGAGGTCAGTTCTTTTATTCTTGTCAAATAATACAATGTAGATGTTTTTTTTTTGTATAACCGTTATCGATTTCTAACAAAACTCCAGACTAAATCCGAAGCCTATAGTGAAACTCGATCACTGACGTAGACACACATGACGAGTCATCTATCTACTCGAACAAAACCACTAGGCCACGGACCCCCGGCCAATGTTAATATTTTGTAGTTTCTAAAATGAGTCTTTCTTTTTAATATTTTTTTGGTAGATTGATTCACTGTGTAAACAATTGAAAAGAGCAAAGAGAAGGACGGACACACAAGACATAGAGCTAGCGGTAGACATGATGGTGGTCTTCTCAAAAACCGATCCTCGAAATGCAGATAGCGCTATTATAGAAAGGCTTGCGAAAAAGCTTGAGCTACAAACGATGGAGGATCTAACGACGGAAACCATAGCCATAGAAAATCTAATCCACGAAAAAGGAGGGTTGAGCATAGAGTCTAAACAGCATATCATTGAGCTTCTTAACAAATTCAAGAAGCTTCAAGGTGTTGAAGCTACCGATATTCTCTACGAACCCATTATCAATAAATCATTTTCCAAGTCGACATCTCTAATACTACCTCACGAGTTTTTGTGTCCAATCACACTCGAAATAATGCTAGACCCGGTTATCATCGCCACTGGACAGGTAATTTATATTGATGTGATGATTCTTTGTTCGTTGACAGCTACTTCTCAGGTTATAACTAACATAACAATATGTTTTATAGACATATGAAAAGGAGAGTATACAGAAGTGGTTTGACGCGGGACATAAGAATTGTCCGAAAACTAGACAGACGCTAGATCATCTCTCTCTTGCGCCGAATTATGCCTTGAAGAATTTGATTTTGCAGTGGTGTGAGAAAAACAAGTTCATGCTTCCAAAGAAAGAAATATCTTCGCACTCGGAAAATGAATTAGAGGAGCAGAAAGATGAAGTATCTTTGCTGGTGGAAGCATTGTCGTCAAGTCAATTAGAAGAACAAAGAAAATCTGTGAAGCAGATGCGTTTGCTTGCAAGAGAAAATCCAGAGAACAGAGTTTTAATAGCTAATGCAGGAGGGATCCCTTTATTAGTTCAACTCCTTTCTTACCCTGATTCAGGAATCCAAGAGAACGCGGTAACGACTTTGTTGAATCTATCTATCGACGAGTTCAACAAAAAACTCATCTCAAATGAAGGAGCCATTCCAAACATAATTGAAATTCTTCAAAATGGAAACAGAGAGGCAAGAGAAAACTCTGCTGCAGCTTTGTTTAGTTTATCGATGCTCGACGAGAACAAAGTAACGATTGGATTATCGAATGGGATTCCACCATTGGTAGAGTTACTTCAGAATGGAACATTAAGAGGGAAGAAAGATGCTCTCACTGCACTCTTTAATTTATCCCTTAACTCAGCTAATAAAGGCAGAGCCATTGATGCTGGTATCGTCCAACCTTTGCTGCAACTTCTGAAAGATAGAAACTTAGGAATGATAGATGAAGCGCTTTCGATTCTGTTGCTTCTTGCATCACACCCGGAGGGACGTCAAGCCATTGGACAACTCTCTTTCATTGAAACTCTAGTGGAATTCATTAGAGAAGGCACACCAAAGAACAAAGAGTGTGCAACTTCAGTACTACTTGAACTAAGCTCTAACAACTCGTCTTTTATTCTGGCAGCGCTTCAGTTCGGCGTCTATGAATATCTTGTAGAAATAGCCAGCTCCGGAACAAACAGAGCTCAAAGAAAAGCAAATGCCCTTATACAGCTCATAAGCAAATCTGAACAAATTTAGAGATGTTACCACCATTTTCACCTTGTACTGTAATTTCAGTATCTTACTCATTTCTTCTTTTTAGGTTTCGTAAATTTTAATTTAACTAGGTGATGATAGGCATATACACGCAGGTGTATATTATACTAAATATTTTTGGATTTGTGACTAATATTATTTGAATTAATATGTATATACATGATTTTTTTTACTACAATAAATTTTTATAATCTCATAGATTATATAACCAAACATTAATATAACCCAAATTTTTATAATCATTTATTTTATTTATTTTGTGTATATATCAACTTTCTAATAATCAAAACTTGCATCATATAGTATAGAATCACATAATGCCAATAATCACATAGTGCCATCAGATGTTTGTAGTAATTTCCAGGAATTACATGTTAAATTATTTGATAATGTTGGAACTAAGCTAATATATTTCCGATTTGTAGTGGCAATAGTTGAGGTAATCATCAATCATCATAACAAAAGAATCTTCTAAACCAAGGACCAATGTGATGCTTCCAAGGTCTGAGTATATCCGCAACAAAACTTTGAGCTCAGTTTTCAAATCATTGCCTAATTGACTGAATAAAATGTCGATATCCTTTAAAAAAAAAAATGTCGATATCCATTCCTTGATTCACGATTGGTATAGTTACCGAGTAAGGGCATTGCATGGAAAAACCGACTTTCTTGTTTTTAGATTGTATTATCGACTTGCTTAGCTCATTAACTCATCGCCGGAACTTCTTACGCCATATTATTTTAGTTATATACCTGCAAAATAGGAAAGAAATAACCAAAGGTTTTAACGTACGCGTGTCAACTTAAGATCAAGGGTTTGAATTCATTTAACCATAGCTTAAGAACAAAACACAATAATATGTTTTCGATCACTAAACTTTGATCTAAACTAAACACAGTATCCTCATATGACACGGCAAGCAACAAAGAAAAAGTCAGATGACCGGAGCCTGATGGCCTTAAGATCATACTCGAGATCCTAGCCACCCTGCTTTACTAAGCGTTTTGTTTAGAGAAATTGAATATATCAGATTGGCTGCATTCTCAAATCCAAGGTCTAATCAAGTCAAGTGACATTCATATTGAATCTGTAGTTATAGATGTTAATTTCAGATAATCTTGCTTTGTCTATGGCCTAATGTGTATATCATTCTTTTCCCAAGTTAAAAAGCTACACAAAATACAAGTGAAACAGTAAAGGATTTGCATTCTTGAATAATTACCGATTCTTCATATATTTCAGACATTTTTGTTTCCACCTAACTACGACCCCAAACAACTTACCTCATTTAAACCAGGAAACACACCATCTGTCCACTTGACAGACCAGAGTCCAAAACCCTCTAAATACTAAAATCGTGAAAACTCTTCAAGCTTTAAATTTTCATCCAAGAACTAATACTAAATCAATGAAGCCACTAAACTATTGAAGAGCTCTGAAAATAAATAGCAATGTTTTTTTTTTATAAGACAACAAGTTACAATGGAAAAATTGTTCTCATGGGATCAAAATTTATGTCTAAATAAGTGTATTGAGAATGCAAAATGCGAGTCTTGAAGCTTTCGTCTATTACTTAGACTTGACTTTGCTTTGACCCCTGCCTACCTTTTTACTCTTTTTGGGTCTTTGTTTCTGATGGATTCGAGGGTGTTCATCATCTGCTTTGTCGTTTGGATTCACTTTCTCGAATTTGACAGGTTTAATTATGACCCTGGTCTTCTTCACCACCTGCACACAAAAAGGTTAATCGCCACAAGGTCAAAAGAAGTGTAGCATTTTGCGAAATGTGGTGGTGCTATAGCTAATGAGAGTTTGACAAAGCAATGAAAATGAACCAACCTCATGTCGGTTTAGATCTCCAACAACAGTCGCGTGATTAAACTCGTGTCCTATAAGCATACGCATACACATACACAGAGGAGTTAATAAAAGATAAACACAAAAAGAGACCAGGTCTGATTCAAAATATTCAAAGCAAACCTTTTTCCAGGAGCCTGATGCAAATAAGGCAACATCAAATGTTGTCTTAGGTGCTGGATTTCCAGCAACATCATCAATCTTCAGTGGACAAATCAAACAAAAAAATTGTTTATCAGAGATTTGAAAGCGAGATAAGAAAAGAACCATTATGTTTAACCGAGTGGGAACGGAAAAAAAAACACATACCTCAGTTTCTGTAATGGTTCCAGTGTTTCTAGCAGGTGAAGTATTATCTCCTACAAGCCACTTCATCATTATCTTCTATGCCATCCATATCATTGTCACTATCAATATTGTCATAAAAGTTATTTGCTTCCTTTTTAGACTCTTTTGGCGTTTCAACTATAGCAGTTTCGCCAAAAGCTCTTCTACCAATAACATTAACGGAGTTTTTCGGGGTTTCTGCTCCACCAGGATTCTCCCACTCTTCAAACTCCACCAGTAACATCATCTTCTTCTCCATCTTCAGCCTTCTTAGATTTGGGAGGATTTGGTTAGAGCAAACCTTTCTTCACAAACTCAGAGAACAGATCGCTTCCAGATTCCACCTCATCTCGTTCCGTCTCCGGTGCATCCTCCACATCGACGATGGCGACACCCAAGATCTAACCTCGCCGGCAGTATCGACGGTGGCCTCGCGGGACAATGCGATTGAATAGATGAGCATCGTAGCTCTGTGATCGATTCGTCTCTCCTTGTCATCTCTCTCTCTCGATTTAGCAAGCAAACAGAGACGATTGAGTGATCTGAGATCGAGTACATCCATTATTTATGTATATTTTTGGATTTCAATTAAACAGGTTTTCCATCGGAGAGGGAATGGATGATCAATGAAACGCTTTGGTAAAAGCTATTTTTGTTTTCACAGAAATGATTTTCAAGAGATTAATGAAAGATATGTTGAGTTACGGAATTTTTATTTTTAGTTTGTTTTTAGGTTGAGGTGTCATGGAGATGGGACTCAACTTGAATTTTTATATAATAGATTTATTTGATTATGTGTCAATCCTGTGTTTGTATATTTTGTACATGCTGTTGAGTTTAGTCATATACTATTGGGTTTTAATTAAAATATTATCCTCTATGTAAATTGTAACTCTTATGGAACGAAAGTACTTTTAGTTCTATGAAATTATATTGAGGAATACTTTGTGGGAAGTTTACAAGAAATATGTGTTTTTCAGGTATCATGAGCACTTTGTTTCTTAAGTAGTAGAAACTAGAAAGTGGGTTGTTATGTTATTGTAGTTTACTAAAGTGCCTATTAATATAATATTCTACGCTGTAAAAATGTAATATTTTCATACTTTATTTAATTATTTTCATCTGTTTTTGTGCTATGAACTATGATATTTTCTTCTTCTATATTTTGACATCCACTTTACTATTATTTTGCTTACACGGATCATACTTTGGAGACAAAAAGACTATGACGATGGTAGATAAGGGTTAAAATATGTGGACACGCATGTAATTGATATCTAACTATATATTATATAATTGGAGACTAAATTTATTGATGTGTCAGTATGATAATTCTTTTTTTAATATTTAGTTAATTCTATTTTTACTACTATTTTTATAATCAAAAATTATTTTAGGCAACAATTAATCATTTTACTAAAAAAATATTTAATATTAATAATTAAAAATATATATATATTCTTTTGCATATAATATTATATCATATATTTTTTAACTGTAAATTAAATATTTTTAAATATAATATGATTAGTAACTAATATAATTCACATATAAATTTCATATACATATTTCAATATATTTAAAATATAGGTATATATTCAATTAAAATAATATAATTTAATCTTGTACATAACAGAAGGTACTAACCTAGTATATATATATATAAAAGCATAAGAATAAACAAAAAATATGTATCAAAAATATTTGTTTTAATATAGATTATAGTGTATATATATACACCATAATCTATATTAAAAAAACAATTTATAACATATATATATATATATTAAAACAACAACCAAAATTCAAAAAAGTAAATATAACACATTATAATATAGATTAAATATAAAAGTTAATTAATTAATAAGTCGATGTAATGCATGAAACAAAATCTACTAATAAATAATTAAAATAGTTGATAAAAATTTGTATTTTTTTCTCTTTCGTATAAATCAAACTTATTTCTATATTATATAATTAAAAATTTTATTTTTTTTATTCATAAATTTTTTTTGTTCATTTTACACAGTAAAGTAAAGTAGATATGAATGATTCTACTTTATTTTATGAATTAATATTTTTAAGATTTTTTTTAAAAATTTTTGATAATTATTCTCTACAAGTTCTTCTGTCATCTTTCGTAATTGTTCACCTTCTAACTCATTTTCATATTATATTTAATTATATTCAAAATAACGTCTGAATTTTTTATTTTATAGATAATTTATATTTTTATGGTTTGTAAATAAAAATTTATTTTATATGAATGATTTTACTTTATCTTTATACATAATTGTTTTACGGTTAATTTTCTTTAAAAAATTGATAATTATTTTTTGTAAGTTTTTTATTAGAGATGGGTTTCATACCCTCTCTAAAAGCCCTATATCAATTGAGATAAGCCCACTTTAAACTCTAAAACATGTTTAGGTCGGGAAGATAAATGAAAATCTTCTATTTATCTGATCAAGTTCTGGTAAAAACGGAAGGTTAGCCTTATCAAGAATGAAGTTTTCCTATTTCAACAGGAGAAGTTATCTCCAAAAGACCGACCTAGTTGGACTATAAATATAGAAGCCATCTACTTCTCCAATTATCCGCAAATCAACTCTCGAGACCTAGGGCAAACTAGCAATTTATTGTTCTTAGTTCTCGAGTTTCTTTTCATTAATATTTTAGGTCTGTGTTCTTATTTCGACGACCTAAAACCCCTGTGTATCTCTCGGGCTCCGGCTTATACCTAATAAAGATCTCTCTTTAAACCCATCAACTTTTGTTCAGTCTTTAGATCAGATTTGAGTTATTACATTTGGCGTTGTCTCTGGGGAATATGAGATTAAGTCTTTACAAAAAAGCAGAGCTCGAAGATGGTTGAAACACCTGTCGTTCATAATACCACCGGCCTCGTCAAAGAAACCGCCACAGCTCGGCCCATCGACCCGATTACCAGCTTACCTCTAGCCGATCTGACCGATCTGGAGCAAGAAGATCCTGTCGTGCCCAAAGACACGACTGCCGGGGTGAATCAGGCCGACCTGTCACAGCCACCTCCCATCGACATGGCCGGTCTAATCAGATCGGTCGCGAGCCAGCTACAGCAGGGAATAGATACTCGGTTTGAAGCGCTTCGAGCTGAACAGATTGCTTATCGCGAGGACCTATATCGGCTCCTAAACACCAGAGCTAAACCAACTCAGGAGCAAGCCGACCTCACCACTCCTCAACCCCAGTAGATTCGCCAGCAGAGAAATATGTAGGTCGCGAGGTTGGTCAACAATCTGTTCGGTAATACACAAACAGAAGAACTGCGTAGGGCACATGTGGAAACCTCTAACGTCCGCTCCTCAAGAGACACCACCGGAACCACTCCGACGACGACCTTCAAGTTGGATCTTTCATCAACGACTCGACGACATGAGCACCAGGGTTCAGAAGGCAGTAACTTCTGCCCTCGAGCTGGATAAGATATATCAGCAAACACAGCAGACTCCTTTCACATCGGCAATCACCACGCTCCTCTAAAGGATATCGGGATAATCAGGTGACCTCTCAGTTATACCGGAAACACCGACCCGAAGCGATACTTGACTGCATTCCGGACAGATATGAGAAAAGCCCGATTCACAAATAAGGAGCAAGATGCATGTCTCTGTGAGTATTTCGTCGAATCACTTTCCAGAAGCGCCCTCACTTGGTTATCATAGCTCCCTCTGAAATCCTTCAGCATCTTCAAGAAACTTTCAGTGGCACTTTCTAAAATATTACTCGATCTATATCGACACATAGTCTTTAGCGCTCAACATATGGGCCTGCATTCAAGTCGACATAGAACCACTATGAAATTACATCAACCGCTTCTGGTCTGTAGTCTCCCGATGCAGCGTATCCGACGAGCTCTCTCTCAATATCTTGATTAAGAATTTACGAGACGACCAGTCATATTGCAAAAGACTCAAGACTGAAAAAACAAAAACCCTGGAGGACGTTTTACACAAAGTAACCGGTTTAATAAGGCTCGAGAAAATCAAAGCTGCTAAGGCAAAATTAGCGGACGATAAAATGAACCGAGACAAAAAACCTCGATTTTCAAACCAGGACGGCTACCAAGAGCCTCGATAACAATACAACAGGGACGACAAGAATCACAAGAATGTCAACACATGTCGCTTGACAATGACGCTGGAACACCTGGGACCACCAGAACGCCAAGAACAAGAAACCGTACTGTACTTTCCATAAAGTGTACAGCCATCATACATATGATTGTCGAACTCCCACAGCTCTCAAGGAAAAACTGGGAAGACGGTGAATGCAGCGTGCCAGAACCAAGAAATCAAGACAGACGATTTGACAACAATCAGGACAGACGTCCCGATACTGATCGCACACCTGCAAAGCGCGACGGGAAAGACGTGAAATGAGATTGAGAGCACGATCATACACCTCCATCCTCACCGCAACGACGGATCAATATGATCATGGGTGGACTCCTCTCGTGTGCTGATTCCATCAATTCAATCAAAAGATATTAATACAAGGCTGCAAATCCACCACAAGACACCCAGCCGCTATTCAAGGATGGCAATCCAATCCCGTTCACCGAATAGGACGTGCAGGGTATAGATCGACCTCATAATGACCCCCCTCGTTCTCTTCCGGCTTCCAGTTCAGCAAGCTCAAGCTCTGCAATGTCTCACAGACCGACCTTCCGCCAGAGATCCGGGAAAGCCTTGACTGGTCCCATCAGCTCCAGAGTACGCTCCGAGAGCGTGAATGAGGCCCTCGAGGCCACGCTCGCCTCGGCTGCTGCTCCCACACCTCATCTCCGTGATGAGGAGGTTGAGCAGATGATGAATCCTCAGCCCGACCCTCCTCCACGATTAGTGGGGGCAATCTCCGCCAGCTCGGGCTAGACCTAGCGCTCTGTTGATGACTAGGAGCCCGAGCACTCATCCCAACCTGCCTCAAAGAGGCCAAGAGACGACGGAGGGAATCGGGCTACAGAGCCGCGTTCGTCGGTGTCTAACGGGAGTGGGGGCTCAACAGGTAGCCGGCTGTTCAACTGGAAGTTCGAGCACACCATGGATCATCTGATCAAGGAAGACTCCGAGGGCATGGCGGCCATGTGGCGTCATTTCAAGCCCGCTGGATGCCAACTTCCTGCTCTTAAGAAGATGACCGAGAGAGAGCTGTACGTGGAGATGGCGTCGGCCCAAGGGAAGGTAAAGGGTGTACCTTTTAATCTGTATTTTCGGTTAAGCATTGTTTGCCTTAACATTTTGGTTCTCGATGCTCGCAGGCTGCGGAGGCTGGGAACCGGCTCTTTGCTCGCCTCGAGCAGAGGCTGCAGGACGTCCCACGTCCGGAGGAGATCGAGGAGATGGGGAAGGTGATCGGCAAGCTGAAGTCCGACCTTGAGGCCACGAATGCGCAGGTCGCTCGCCAGGCTAACCTTCTTAAGCAGTTCAGAGGCCAGCAAGCCCACATCATTGAACTCGAGAACGAGCTGGTTGACAAGAGCGAGAAGTTCAAGGTTGCCACCAACCAGATCTTTGCGGCCCATGCCGAGATGATGCGAGCTCTCCCCGAAGCCTCAGACGTGCGGGAGGAAAACCTCCGACTGATCCGCGAGCGCGAGGATGCTGTCCGCCAAGCCAGCCGTGAGGCCCAGAAGGAGATATCTCGGAGGTTCATGGAGGTGATTAAGCGCTTCAAGCTGAAGTGGGAGAGGATGATGGCAGAGGGCGTGGCCGAGTGCGATCTTCAAGAGTGCATCACCAACAAGGAGATGATCGAGCAGGCTATTGCCGGGACCACCACCGTCGAGGAGGAGCTGGAGAGGGTGACAAAAGATGAAAAAGACTTGGGAGCGGCTTTTAAGGCTGCCCAGGTCTCGGACTTCTCGATCGGCAAGCTGAACCTCCCAGTGATCTCTGACGACTCGGTGGCTATGGAGGTCGACCCAGCTTCAGGCGCGCCCGTTGTTGTTAATCAGTTCGGTACGAACGTGGAAGAGGGTGGTAGTAATGATGCGGAGAAGGGAAGTGAAGACGAGAAGGCGGGTGGTTAGCTCGGTAGCTGACCGTGGCTTCTTTCTCTTTCCCTTCTTCTTTTTAAATTTTATTTTCGGACTTGGTTGCTCGGCAGGGCTTTTACGCTGGTTCTTGTGCGCGGGAGGGCGTTAATCCTTTTTATTTTCCAACTTATCCGTGCCCGAAAGGGCTTTAGTTTGAATGCAATCGGGCTTCGTGCCTTAGACTTTGTTTATCTTTGCCTCTTGCATTTGTTTTGTTCGAGTAGGATATTTGCTAAGTTGTTTGGTAACTTAGGGAAACAGACTAGGATTATCGAGCTTGAGGCTTAGATCGCTAGTCGTGAGTTCGATGCTCGAGTTGTTAGCTGCAAGTTCGTTGCTCGATTTATCGGACTTAGATAAAACGGTTAGGTCGCAGAGTGCGATCCGTTTATTCTGAGAAAATGGCTAAGTTTTTAGGTTGATATTTCTTTAGGTTTTAGAACATGGATCGAACTGCTTCGCGATGAAGTTTCGGTGTTCGAAATGGAGTTTGCTTTCCTTTGAACTATGGATTTCTCAGTTTCGGCTTTGGGATAGAGAAAGGGGTTCGATTTTATACCGAGTTTCCAGAAATAGGGCTCAGTCGTCCATGACAAACTGCGAACTGCGTTGGGCTCACCGATTCGAGGTCCAGAGCTCCAGCTATGGTTGAAGTCGAATTGTAAATATGGCCACACTTGTGAAGTGGAGTAGGACTCCGAACTTAGTAGATTTGCGAAATGAGAGATGTGTACCTTGTGTTTTTTGGAAAGGCATCTAGGATAGGTGGCTCCCCCTCCCCCCGAAGGAGTTAAGTACATGTGTACTGTAGCTCGCTTATGTCGAGGTGTGGGAGATTGGGAGTGCTTGGGCTTCGAGGTCGGTTGGATAGGACTTTACCCCCCCTCCACCCCCCCCCCCCCTGAACGAGTGAGCGGTGCGTGAGCTGGAGCTTGGTAGTTACGAGGTGCGGGTGGGCGGGCTATGTTTTGACCTCGTAGACGAGCTGTGGAGCTCGAGTTTGTTTTAATGTATTCCAGCTTATAGATGTATGACGAGGGAGATCCGAACCGTTTTGGCTCGTGATCTCGGTTTTGGCAAATATAATTGTTGCTGAGTAACTGAATTATTATTCCAAATAAAAATGAAAAAAGTAGATGACACAACGTAGGGTCGTCGCGCGTAGCTCGCCTATTGATGTTGACATGCTGTGGAATAAAAATTTGACAAAAAATGGTGGCTGAACTCGTGGGTCGAGCTGCCTACGTACCCCATAAGGGGATTAAGCCATGACATAGTTCGATTGTTTATAGTGCTTTTAGCGATAATACCTCTTGAGGTTCATTACGTTCCAAGATCTTATCTCGGGCACCCCTTTTCGTACTTTTGTGAGCTTGTTGACGCCGTCGCGAACTACTTTGCTGATGCGATAGGGACCTTCCCAGTTGGTTCCTAGCTTCCCAGCACCGGGCTCTTTGGTGTAATCTTGTACCTTGTGCAAGACCAAGTCTCCTACATTGAATCTCCGGTGTTTGACCTTGGAGTTATGTAGCGAGTTGCGGCCTGCTGGTAATTTTGGATCCTGATCAATGCTTGATCTCGATGTTCATCGATCAGATCGAGCTGGTCCCTTAACAGCTGCTCGTTGAGTTCGGTGTTCGTCGGGCACAGAGTCCGACGAAGGCTAGGAACTGCAGTTTCGGTTGGGATCACAGCTTCCAGCCCGTAAGATAGTGAGAACGGTGTTTCGCTGGTTGCTTTGTGAGGTGTGGTTCGACAAGCCCAGAGTATGGCTGAGATGTGTTCGGACCACCATTCTTTTTTGGCGTCAAGCCGCCTCTTGAGGTTGCTCAATATGGTTTTGTTCGTTGCTTCAGCTTGCCCGTTTCCTTGAGGATAACGAGGTGTGGAGTAGGAGATTTTTATCTTCCACTTCGTGCACAAGACTTTGAAGTTTTGCGATATGAACTGCGAACCGTTGTCCGTTACCATTTCATATGAATGTCTGTGACGGCAAATCGTGTTTTTCCATATGAAGCCGCGTACCTGGAGCTCGGTTGTTTGGTGATAAGCTTTAGCTTCTATCCACTTGGTAAAGTAATCAATGAGCACTAGCAGGTACCTGAATTGCTTAGGTCCCGAAGGGACCATGAATCATACTATGTCCATTGACCACCTCATGAATGGATAAGGTGCCAAGATTGACGACAGTCTTTCTGCTGGACAATGAATGATCGGGGCATGCCTCTGACATTTGTCGCAGCTCTTGGATAGTCTCTGACACTCCGCTATCATAGTTGGCCAGAAGTAGCTAAGTTTCTTAATTCGAATGACGAGCACTCGACCTCCAGCATGACTTCCGCAGGGGCCTTGGTGAGTGCCAAACATTACAGTGTAGGCTTCCTCACCGTGTACGCATTTAAGGTATGGTTCGGATAGACCTCGCTTGTACAGCTTGTCGTTGAATAACACGCTATAGCAGGCACTTTTGACTTTGAGCTTTCGAGCTTCCCATTTGTTAGAGGGAGCTATTCCACGTATGATGTACTCGAGGATGGGTGTCCTCCAGTCTGTTCTGGGGATGAACTTGTCCTTGAAGGTTAGTTCTTCTGCGAGTGCAATTGGTACTGCATGGATTGTTGATTCCTGAGTACTCTGTGAGGAGGTCGGGTTTGACTCCGCGTCCTCTCTTGGAGAGTTAGCTGGCCCATCCTCGTCGGGATGGTCTGCTGCGTTGGATGGTCTCGGATCTTTGGAATGTTGCGTTTGTGACCGGGTTGATGGTCGCGTGGTAATTATGCTCACAGTCGGAGTTTTGAGTGCTAGATCTATGCTAGGTTTCTCAATTCCCTCGACTGGAATTATTCGTTTTACCGCTGGGTCCGAGGTGGAAGCTAGAGCTGCTAAAGCGTCTGCTGCCGTATTTTCAACTCGGGGTATGTGGAAAAGCTCAAAACGAGTTAACTGTTCTGCGAGGCTGCGAACTATGGTTAAGTAGGCTTCCATGCGTTCTTCTCTCGTCTCGTACTCGCCGCTGTAATGGCTGGTTACGAGCCTCGAGTCGCTGTGAGCTTTGATCTAGGTTGCACTGACACCGATTGCGAGCCAAATCCCGGCTATTAGTGCTTCGTACTCGGACTCGTTGTTAGACGAGGTGAATCAAAGACAAAAAGATTGTTCCATTACTTCTCCGGTTGGAGAAGTGAGCTGGACCCCGACTCCGGAGCCTTGTTTGGTCGATGCTCCGTCGACGTAGAGATTCCAAGTTTTGGAGGATGGGCTTTCGGAGCTGGCATCTGGAGCCATCTCGACCATAAAGTCTGCCAGGATGATAGGGCTCGGGTTTTACCCAAATAAAACTACTGCAAGTGCACAGCAAAGCAGTTGTAGTACAAGGGGTATCGAATCCCAAAGGAGTATGTAAACTACACTATCGAATGTAGGTTCAGATTAAGCTAAGCAACAGATGGTGTATGTAATGCGAATGACAAATTAAATGTAAGGAAACGAAATTTTTATTGTTGATCTAAGTTTCAGAAGATTAAACACTAAGTCAGGACAGTTCGCAGGTTGAATCCGAGAATGTAGAATGCATGAAATCAGGAATGATTAAGAACCGTCTTGAACATGAATCACAAATAAATAACTAATCAATTCTCATTGCAGAAGTTATCTATGTCTAAATAACAGAGTTTCAAATCTCTTTGCAAACCCTAACAATCTAAACATGCGGTAATGATCAAGTTCAATTGTTCACAAAACTCCTAAACCAAATCTCTTTGCACTAAGTTGTTTTTCTCATCAAATACTAGTTCAGGTTATCAATAATGCTCTCACATATATTTAACAACCTATGATTTTCGGATTTCTAGATGATGTGTCTAAGAAATTGATTTTCAAGCAAGCAGAGATGAAGAACAAGAAGATAATCCTAACATGTAGCAATTCTACAAACTCTTCATCAACCTTTGAAAAGCCGTAACTTAACTATCAAATTACTCAGACATGATCAAGGAATCACAAAACATAACTGAATAAAATTGCATTAAGAGAATAGAATAAAATCAAAGGGGGTTCGAAATCTTCTCCAAAAAGAGTACATGATCCGTCTCCCCAAAAGCTCTTAATAAAATCCTCTCTAAAGCTCTCTGAATTCTCAAAAACCAAGATAAAATCCAACAATGGGTGAAAACCTAATATATAGAAGCTAAAACATGATCTGGGGCCTTTTTGCAAATACTGGAACTTCTGGACCAATTCTGTAAATAATCTTGATACTTTTAATAAACCAGCCACACTCCTTCCTTTGTGGGTGACGAGCGTCATCATAGGTGGTGGCGAGCGTCACCCAAATGCATACTTACTTCTCCGAGCAGGACACTTCGTGGCTTCAACTTGCAATGCTCCAAAAAGCTTCAATATCTCCAATTATGCTTCAGACATGCTATAACCTGCAAAGACTCTACTAGGACTCTAAAAAGACCAAAAAGACTCAATAAAAAGGATTTATATCATGGTTAAAAACCATAAAAACCATGATATATCAACTCCCCCAGACTTGGCTTTTTCTTGCCCTCAAGCAAACATCAGACAAATAACCGGGTCGAGGTTTGAAAACAAGAAACAATCAGTTAAACATCAGGAACACCACATTAGTTAACACTTTCGAATGTACATACCACATAGTCAACACAAGATCAAATTTCAGTCTAATCATCACAAGCTTAGCAAATCTCTCAAATCCAATCCAAATCCCTTCAAGATATCCGAAATCTCTACTGCTAACTCCTATCATTTATCTAAGTGTGATATCTCATCAAGGTTTTATCATCTCAATCACTTACAGATTCTTTTCCCTTCCTAAACAACTGAACAAAGCAATCTCAATATAGCTCTTCTGTTTTCTCTTCCCTTGATCTTTTCCTTTCATTTTTTCAATTTTTTTTTCAAACTCTTTTTCTCATTTTTTTACAGTCTAAGATATGGTGCTACTCAATACTTGTGTTCCTTGTGAGGAGACAGGTTCTTGAGTATGTTCATTACTGTTGTTCCTTGTGAGGAGACAGGATCATGAATGCACCATTCTTTGGACTTAAACTCTTAAAAACTACATCAGGGAAGTTCAGAGAAAGACAGTATCTTAAGCTTATTGTCAGTGCTGAAAGAGAGAATCAAGATCAATAAGAATCAAACCCCAAGATAAGAAGTTTAAAGTTCATTATGGTGGAACTAACAGCAAATTTTCCAGATTCTTAAACCTTCATTGCTAGACTGATCTACCTATGACTTTCAACTTAGTAAGACTTGTAATCAACTACTGCGGCAACGGTTCTTATAAGCATAAACGTCCTATGGTTAGTTCCAAGAAAAACTGAAAATTTCAAAATTTTGACTCTATCAAAACAGGTTTTTAACTCAACTTTAAGACTCTAAAAATCAAACACAAAGCACACAAAGTCAGTAACCACCTCCCCCAGACTTAGACAACACTGTCCCCAGTGTTATTAAGCCAAGAGTTGGTCAAAAAGATGCATGAGAACTTGTAAAACCGTGTCAGAAAAGTGGTACCTCGCGAAGGGACGGTGACGAGTGTCACCACGTCTGATACTTCAGAATCATCAAGTTGGATGCTTAAACGATGTGTCATCATGTGTACTCCGAAGTTGGACTGTTAGAGCACTCAAAACACACATCAAAAACATCCAAACAAAGCATAACCCATGGTTTTATAAGTTCACAAAACATTCTCAAAGTAAACTGAACAAACTGACTCTTCTTTTTTTTTTATCGGTTTTTCTCATGTTTTTGGATTTTTTTATAGCTATGTAATAGAAAACGAAACTAAGTACAAGAAAACTTACCAGTGGGTTGCCTCCCACTCTGCGCTTGTTTAAAGTCATTAGCTCGACTTTTGATTGGCTGTTTAGACAGCTGGTGCATCATCCAGAGACATAATGTGTCCTGCCGGAATCTCGGCTTGCGCCCAATAATGCTTCACCCTCTGTCCATTGACAGTGAACTCCTCTCCTTTGGAGTTTATCAAGACAATGACACCATGTGGTCGAGTTTCTTTGACAGTGAAGGGACCTGACCATCGAGAACGCAGTTTACCAGGAAAAAGCTGTAAATGAGAGTTGTAAAGGAGTACCTGGTCATTGGGCTCGAAATGTCTGGAGATGATCTTCTTATCATGATATGCCTTTGTCCTCTCCTTGTATAACTTGGAGTTTTCATAGGCCAGATATCTGATTTCATCTAGTTCATTGAGCTGGATCAAGCGCCTCTCTGCAGCGGGCTTCAGATCGAAGTTCAGCTTCTTTATAGCTCATTCTGCTTTGAACTCTAGCTCTACTGGTAGATGGCACGCCTTGCCATAGAGAAGATGGAATGGTGTAGTCCCAAGTGGCGTTTTGTATGCTGTTCTGTATGCCCATAATGCATCATCCAGTTTTGCTGACCAATCTTTCCTCGTCTTCCCAATTGTCTTCTCCAGAATCTGCTTGATCTGTCTGTTGGAAACCTCAACTTGTCCACTGGTATGGGGATGATAAGGCGTGGCCACTCTGTGCTGTACACCATACTTCTTCAACAGCTTTTCAAAAACCTTGTTAACAAAGTGAGAACCACCATCACTTATAACAATTCGCGGGACACCAAATCTGGGGGAAATAATGGTCTTAAACAGCTTCAAAACCACTGCAGCATCATTAGTAGGAGTAGCCAACGCCTCTACCCACATAGATACATAGTCAAAAGCAACCAGAATGTATCTATTCCCATAAGATGAGGGAAAATGGCCCATGAAGTCAATAACCCGACAATCAAAGACTTCAACTTCAAGAATGAAGTTCTGTGGCATCTCATGTCTTCTGTTGATCTTTCCTCTTCTCTGACAAGTATCACAGCTTGTAATGAATGCCTGGGCGTTCCTGAACATAGTAGGCCACCAAAAACCAGCTTGAAGAACCTTGGAGACTATTTTGAATGTGGTAAAGTGTCCAGCATATTCTGAGCCATGACAGTGAAACAGGACGTCCTGCATTTCTTCTTCTGCTATGCATCTCCTGTAAATTCCATCAGCACAATGTTTGTAGAGATATGGCTCATCCCAATAGAGTTTCCTAAGTTCTCCCAATAACTTCTTCTTGGCATAACCTTTGAAATCATGTGGTTCATCCTCTACAGCAAGATAATTGGCAATATTAGCATATGATATCTTCATAATTTACCATGTTTTAGCTTGCATTTAGTTTAGTTTTTGGTCTCTTTCATGCATTCATTCATCATATTTTGTCACATTTGCATTCATATTAGACATAATAGGTTTTAGGTTAGACATCTGCATGTTTTGCATTGTTTGGAGTTTTTTTCAGGTCTAAATGGAGCAAGGAAGACATTTGGAGACTGGTGAATGATGAGGACATGAAGAACCAAGAATAATAGCCAAGATGACGGGTTTTAGGCTGTACCAAAGTCCTGTATCGACCAAAGCTGAGAGAAATCTGTCCGATATGCAGATCGATATGAAATTTATGGGTCAAAACGAAGGTCTTCCGGTGCGATTCAGCCTCCACGTTCGTCATAGAAGTTGTACAGGATCGAATAAGATTTCCAACGAAGGTTGAATCATGTCAATCCGATCCGTAGTTCAAAAGATACGGCGGTTCAAGCATCACTGTCCGCAACCAGAAGTTCCTATCGATCACCATATCAATCACCTACATTGAGCATCACTTCCTTCCTTCTGATCGATATGTTTTGGTCCGAGAACCATCTTTGACCATCTTTGACTTTTTTACTTTTGCTTCCTAGGTCTATTTTGGGGATGTTCCCTATAAATAGCTAAACCTAGATCTACTTTCTTTTATCCTTTCTCTTCTCCAAAGCTTTGCATTGGTTTTTCATAGAACAAGAACAAACCCTTTGTGGGTTGAGATTGGATCATTGTATATACTTTTTATTTATGTCTTTCATCTTTTAATCTTAAGTATTTCATCTTATAGTCTTGCTTTCTTATTTATTATGCTTTAGTATTTTCGAATTTCTATCTTTGAGTTTTGAGATTCTTTGTTTTTGAAGAACAAAAGTGTTTCTAGTGTTTGTTTAAGGTGTTAGAATGTTGGATCATTGATTATCTCTTCTTGTGTGATTGTTCTTCATGCTTAGTACCTCTTTGTAGGATAAGTAGATTTTAGGCTTTCCAGTATTGCACTTAAGGTGTTTGCTGAAATGCTTGAAAGAAGTTATGGTTGATGTCATGTCTTGCATAGCTTGTGATTAAGTACTTAACACCACATTGATGAGAAATTGTTCTTTAGGCATTGATTATGCATGAAAGTGTGAGTTGATGTTAGTTCTATTGCACAAGAGATTAGTAAACCTGATAACTAGGTTTTTACACAGCTAGTTTAGATCAAAGATCCTAAAGCACAGTATAGTATAGTGGTAAGTATTGTGCTATAGGTGTCAATCCAGCTCAGGTTGATGAAAAAACACTAGGAATGCAAGAGCTTTGTAAAGCTAAGTGAAATCCAGATTATTTGAGGAGAAAATCTTTAAAAACTAAATGCAACAACTAAATGACCATTAAAACTATTTTAAAATCCCTACTGATGGGTTAAACAAATACCAGATGACCTCTAAGAATTTAAAATGCAAGACTACTAGTTTTTAAAATTCGAAAACTAAAAGCAGACAGAAAAAGAAAGTTCTAACAACCTAGGATGATATTTAAGAAACTAAGGCAAAAGATGCAAACTTTAGAACTAGGAAATGATTACTTAGAGATTAAAAATGCTAAAAACAGAATCAAGGTTGAGGATCATGCTTAAGAAGGTTCAAGATTCAAGCTTTGAGTTTTGAAAACATAGATCTACATATTTTAGTGGTATTTCTAGGCCTTGAGAAGCTAATCTAGATTTATCCATGTGATAAACAAGATATTTTTTTTTAAGCAAGAATATCAAAGCTCAAGCAACCTATTGTTGTAGTACAGTATGCAAGAGAATATCAATCCTGCCTGGGTGAAGAAAGAACACTAGGAATACATGAGCTAAGCAAATCTAAGCAGACTCGGGTAAATAGATGGTAAAATCGATGAACACTAAATGCAACGACCAAACTACTACGAAAACTATTTCAAAATCCCTGGAAAAGGGTTAACAACTACTAGAAGAAAACATAGACTTTAAAATGTAAATCTAATAATTACTAAAAATCGAGCACTGAAACGGGTAAAACAAGACACTTCTAACAACTTAGATGAATGACTTCAAATGATCAAAAAAGCAAGTTTTATGACTAGAGAATGATAAACAGAGGTTTTAAAATGCTAAAAAGAGGGTTCAAGGTCGAGGGTCATGTTCAAGAGAGTTCAAAGGTTCAAACTTTGGTTTGAAAACACCTAGATCTACTCATTTGAAGAGCTTTCCCAAAGCCTTGAGAAACTTAAACTAGGATCATCCATGGCGTGTGGCAAGACCCCTTTCTCTGACTCTTCCTCCTAACCTATGGTGTGTAGTGGAAAGATGGGTCAAAGAACATTAAACAAAGATCTCAAATATTGGCTTAACTAACCCCATCTACATCAATGGCGTTTGGGAGAGGATAGATTAGTCTCTAGGATTTGGCTTTCAAGGATCTCTGAATCCGGTCAAGGTAGAGAAACCCTGAAATCATAGAGATCTTTTCCAAGATTCTCTAAGCCTTAAGACCCTAAATCCTAGAAGAGAATGAGTTAAGAACAAGAAAAATCCCAAAAGCTTAAACCCTTGAATCGCCCCAACCTTTAACCCAACGAAAACTACTCACTACTCATATTTGAAACCGATTCAAATGCAAGGGAAAGAAAACAAAACATGATTAACGAAAGCGATTAATGAAAAACACTCAATGATTAACAAGATTCAATGTTCAAAACATGAAAAACTTCAAGAACAGAACAATGGCTGAAATCGCCTAAAGGAAAGCTGGAAAAAGATAAGACTAAGCGTGTGTTATTAAAGTGATAGCCCCCTTTTGCCCAAAATAGCTAAACTGCCAAATGATCCCCTCACTACGCTCCAAAGATGAGCTGGCTGGATAAGGTGCCAGAGATCGAGTTGAATGATCGATCTCTGGCTCGATCTTCTTCATGGATCGCTGTCTCTTGCTCGATCTTCAAGTCGATCTTCGGGTGATCGGGACGTGGTCTCGATCTGGCTTTCATTCTGCATGGCGTCATCCATGTCCGTACTCGCGATCGATCTCCTCTCTCGATCTTGGTCTCGATCCTCTTCCATGATCGATCTTCTGGTCGATCTCGTCTTGATCGACCTGCCTAGCTCGATCTGCGTCTTGATCTCGGGTCCCTTGCTGAACGGCTGAGTTCTCCAAGTGTGCACAAGCTTCCTCTCGAACCAATGCACGTCTACGCAACCTCCACAACTCCAGTGTGTTTCAAACAACCTGATAGTGATGCAAAAATGCAGAAAATATGCAAATTGCGAATGCAAAGTGATCTAGGACCTAAAGTGCATCAAATGGTAGAAACTAGCCTATAATGCAAGATGAATGCATGAAAACTAACTCTAAATGAATGCTAAATATGCAAAATATATGGTAATATCAACTCCTCCAAACTTGCCTTTTGCTTGCCTTCAAGCAAACAAAATTCAAGAGAGGAAGAGAGGTTTTAAAAACGGGGCTCAAATTCCTTGCAAAAGTGTTTTTCAAATGAATCAATTTAATGGTCCTAGTTCTTAATCCTAAGATGCAATGCACACACTCATACTCCAAAGAACTTAGCCATATTCATCACAAGTTGAATTTCAGATCATGACTCTCATATCCCAAACAATCCAAGAATCCTAACATTTAACATTCATTAAGCTTAAAATCATGAATCACACTTATGCACTTTAAAACCGAATACATTTGGCTTAGGGACAAGGTTATGAGACAAAAATGATCTCATTTATAAGGGTGATTCAAACAATGGGTTATCTCAAAGAATGCTTGAACTTATGGATAATACTAAAGGTAAAGACAATTGATGCATATATGACTAGACTCTCATCTACCCATATACACTAACAATGATCCTAGAACCCTCTCTCATTTTTCTTTTCTTTTTAAGCTCACTCAACCACCTAAAGACTACCCTTATCAACAAGGCAAAACGCCTAGCAAAACCCCAAATAAACACATCACTTTAAAACATTTTTGGCTAGTGGTAAGACTATAAACATACTTAGCTCTTTTCTTTTCACTTTGATAGCTCTCTACTCAATTTTTCTCTTTTAAAACATTTGGCCTTTTGGCTCTTTTCTTTATTTTGTTTTTTTCTCTTTTTCTTTTCTTTTTGAGAGCTACATACTTTTAAAACTAGAGCTTTCATTTTAAACACAAAGCCTTCCACTTAAAACCATTAAACCCTTTTATTCAACTTCCAAACTTCAAACTCTTTAAACCGAAACAAAATTAGAAGAACTCCCATGAATACCCGCCATATCCTAAGCCTAAAACTAGCTTCAAAATGCAAATCTAGCATCAATATGACAGCCTAATCATGTCGCCTAAACCTAACACTTTATGCTAAGCCCAACCGAAAAGAGGCCTCACAAAGATTCAACACACAAGAACATTGGCTTGAAAGGAGGGTAAGGTAAAGGTGGAGAAGTCTATTTAGGCTTACAAGAGAGTGGTGAAAGGAAGAAGAAAGCCTAAATATGTATAAGTGATCCATGTATCCTTTTTCAAATGCATAAGTATGATATTTCAAGAAATTCAAATTAAGGTTCTCGCTTGATAGGAAAAGATTCAATTCATGAATTTTTAACTTAAGCCACGAAAATCAAAACAAATGATCCAAATATGGTTAGAGTTTACTTTCAAAGTGTGAACATTGCATCATAGGACTACTAACCAAGGCCTTGAAACAATTCATGAGCTTAAAACAATTTTTAAGAAAAACTTTTGCCCCTTATGCAAATGTAAACTACCTAAATGATTTTAAAAATTCTAGACTCAATCCTAAAATATTTAGCAATTCAATTGCAAGCTACATGAATTTTTTTGAAAAGTTTTAAAAGTTTTATCATTTTTTTGTTCTTTTCTATGCCTTACATGATGCATGATGACTCAAGTATGATAACAGAAAATAAGATAAAAAAAAAACATGTGAAATAACACACATACTCCCCCAAACTTGAATGACACCGTCTCGGTGGCAAACAAATTCAAGAGGAGTCAAAACACAAAGCAAAAATTAAAGAAAATGCATGATATTTACAAGGTTGTGAATTGGTACCTCGGAGCTAGGCATGGCTGGAGCTTGAGGATGCTCCAGACTTCCTGCTCTTTCTAGGAGTCTCGTGGGTGACCACCTTGCCTTTCTCCTTGCTTGCTCCTTCGTGTAGAGAGCGGCGTGCAGCTTGGTTTTCGCCTTAGGGCTCACGGATCACTATCCCACCAGATGATCTCCTTCTTTTCTCGGGTTGCTCAACTTCTTCACTTGAAGATGCCTCGGATGAGCTCTTTTGCAAGTCCTTGATCTTCTTGGCAAGCTTTTTAATCATCTTGCTTTGTCACTTATTCACCTTCCGCTGAATTTCTACCATGGATGCAAGGAACTTCTCAGTTTTGGTCCTTGGCTCAAAATCAAGCTTAGGGAGGTCGAAGCTGGCTGGCATCACGGCATCTGAGGGAGGTGATTTTGAAGGTGCACGAGCAACTTGAGGCGGCGCGGCTGCGGGTCCAAGAGGTGCAAAACATTCCTTATTGCTCGGCAGAAACTCTATGTTGCCAACACCTAGCAGCTTCGTTTCCTCTTTGTTTGGCAAGATGCACACCCTCTTCTCGTTCTCGCAATCATAGAACAGATAGGCAAAGAAGCCTTCAGGTGGCGTGCATCCCAAGCTGTCTGTGTTGTGCATGTATACCTCATCCATATAAGCTCTATCCGCGCAAGGCACAAAGTCAGGAAGAGGTACCCCGGCCTGAACAAACATTGGTGTGAGGAAGCCTCCTATCAGCGCTGAACTCGCCTTGTACTTGATCAAAGAGGAAGCCAAAATGCATCCATAATTGACATCATCTCCAAGATCATCTTCCATCGGCTCGTCATTCTCCTTAGGATCACATAGAAGGTGCTTAACGCCTTGGAAGAGAAAACACAACTCATTCTTGGTGACTGTTGGAGCCACGGAACTTCCGCTGAAAGTGTTGGTTATGAGCCTGAGGGTGTATCTCAGCACGGGGCTGCAGACTCTCTTGATCTTGGACGTGTTAGCCTTGTAGTCATCGTTGCTGATCAAATCCCATAGGTCGTTGGCTTGAGTGAAAAGAGGAAACTCAACGAGCTTGGCGCTAGCTTTCAGACCGTAGGCTTGGCAGAGCTCGAGGATGGAAAGGTGGTAAGCTTGCCTCCTGATCTTGAAGATGATGTGACCTTGTGATAGAGTGGCAAGGCTTGGATTCTCGTAGGTAAACTCCAAGGTGGCTAAGAAGTCTAGGGTTGCCTCGGGATAGGTTGGGCAATCCATCCTTGACAAGGACCGGAGCCCAATGTTCTTGAGAAGCTGATCAAAATCTCCCAATATCCCCATCTTTGCCAACAGATTCCTGCTCGCGAACTTTGTAGGGTCAAACTGGAGCCTTTCCAATCTTTTCTTAGCTTGTTTCTCCTCCTTTGTCCTTCTAACCCTCTCCTGAACCACTTCTTGAGTTCCTTCTCCTTGTGTTGTCTCCTCTCTGCTCCTTATTGGTGCTATTGGTACCTGAAACACAAATCTCAAAGAAGAGAATGAGTATCGGCGGCGAATTGAAGAGAGAGACAAGGTAAGAGAGAAAAAATTCTAACAATAATCCTAGATTTTTAGGGAATTTATTAAAATTACAGCTAAATACTAGAGGAGAATATCTAGAGATAGGATCAAATCTAGCAATTTTCCTAATATTTAGCTATTTCTAAAAATTATCATAACCTCCTAACAACTAACAATCATCCTAAGCAATCAAAAGACAATTTTCCAAAAATTTAAACAAGCAAATCAAATAACCGAAAATACCTTTTGAAAAGATGAAAGCAAGAAATTATTAGCCTTAAAAACAGAAACTCACACTCTCTTTTTCTTTAGAAAACAGCTCGAAATACAAATGAGAGAGAGTGTAGATGCATGTGAATTTAAAGGCTAGGAAAACTATGGATTATGCAAGTGGTTTTTTGACAAAGTTGGTCAATGCACATCTTTCATGGTCAAAGATGCTTGCCTTGACCAAGATTTGAATTTAAAAACAGGAGGGAAAGAAGAAAGGAGGGAAAACTCAAACTTACCTCGGCATGAGATCGAGTCGTTTTGGTCGATCTTAGACTCGATCTCATGCCCATGTTGGCTAGGATCAAGAGGGTTGATCGATTAGGGACTCAATCTGGATTGCATAGAGTCCTAGATCGAGTGTGCCCCCTCGTTCCATGATTTTACGTCATTGTGGCTATGCTCCTTGGATCGAGCCACATGATCGATTTGGGGGTCGTTTGGGCAAGGAACGAGTGGCAGATCGAGTAGACTGATCGATTTATCCTCGAGGATCGAGTGAGGTCAGTCGATCCACACCCCGTTTGCATTTCAAGCTAAACACATGGGTGGTTTATCCTCTCATGATCGACTGACTCACTCGATTGTCTACTCGATCTCATATAGATCGAGGGACTTCACTCGATTCACAAGCTTGATCTAGTAAAGATCGAGCCAGGATGAGTCGATCTAGCCTCTACTCTCCATTCCTTGCCCCTTTTGACTCCAAGATCATGATCTCCAATCCCTTATACTTTCACCTACACACTTAAACACAAAAAACATAAAACTGAAATGGAAAGAAAGCAAAAATATATACAAGATAGACATGGGAATACCTCCCATGTGCGCTTTCTTTAACGTCTTTAGCTAGATTTTACTTGGTTCAGGCCAGAGGTGGGTCCTGGAGAAGCATTGTGGTGCTCTCCTTGCTGCAATCACTCGCTAAGTAGGGCTTGACTCTGTGCCCATTAACCGTGAAAGCCTTTCCACTCTTGCCAACCAAAGTAACCGCTCCATAGGGTAGAACTTCCTTGATCTCAAAAGGTCCACACCACCTTGACTTTAGCTTCCCTGGGAATAGCTTTAAGCGTGAGTTGTAAAGCAAGACCAGACTGCCCTCCTTGTGCTCCTTATGCACCAACTTCTAGTCATGAACCGCCTTGGTCCTTTCCTTGTAGATTTTGGCGCTCTCATAAGCGTCTAGCCTTAGCTCATCAAGCTCATGGAGTTGAATCAACCTCTTCTCCTGTGCCGTCTTGAGACTGAAGTTCATCTGCTTCACTGCCCATAGTGCTCTATGCTCTAGCTCCACAGGGAGGTGACATGCCTTGCCGTAAAGGAGAGTGAAGGAAGTGGTACCAATAGGAGTTTTGAATGCGGTTCTATAAGCCCATAAAGCATCGTCTAGCTTACTTGCCCAATCCTTCCGAGTTGCTCCTACGGTCCTCCCTAAGATAGCCTTGATCTGTCTATTCAAGACCTCTACTTGTCCACTAGTTTGAGGGTGATACGATGTAGCTACCTTATGCTTCACGTCATACTTCTTCAAGAGACTCTCAAACACGTTGTTGATGAAGTGGCTGCCCCCATCGCTGATCACTACTTTTGAAACTCCAAACCGTGGGAAGATGATAGTCTTGAATAGTTTAACCACCACCTTTGAGTCGTTGGTTGGGGAAGCTATAGCGTCAACCCACTTAGACACGTAATGATGTTATTGCATATTGCATACATTTTGCATACTCATTAGTTAACTTTTCATGCATTTGTATCACGTTTTAGGTTAGATTGCATCACCTAGGGTCCTAGAGCATTCTTGCATCAGCATATCCATTTTCCTTGCATTTTGCATCACATTCAGGTTGTTTCTGGCTGCTTTGGAGTCGTGGAGGTTCGTGGACATGTTGAGGCTGATGTAGCAGTTCGTGGGAGCTCGGATATATGCTAAGGATCAGAGATCGAGGAGCAGATCGAGCATGGCCGGTCGATCTAGGAGTTGATCGACCAGAAGATCGAGCCAACCAGGCGATCCAAGGAGAATGATCGAGACGAAGATCGAGTGAAGCAATCGATCAAACGGTACGGACGTAAATGGCGCCATGCAGAGCGAGAGCCAGATCGAGTACACCACTCGATCCAGCCGAAGATCGATACCGAGATCGGATGCAACACTCGATTCGCCGATGATGATCGAGACCCAGATCGAGCCGAAGACACGATGTCCGGATATGATCGAGAGAACCACTCGATCTTGGAGTCGATCTCTGTCCTTTCAACCATTTTTGGCCGCTAGCGAAGGGGGGACCATTAGCTTGTTTCGGCATTTTGGGAAGGCGGCGACGTCCTTTGCCCACAACAACTTTAGATCCTTATCTTTTTCCTTATGTCTTCTCTCTTGTTTTCGTAAAGAACACCATTGTTGAACTCGCGTTTTTCTTAAGCTTTGTAATCGAATCATTTCCGTTCAATCTAGTTTTCTTTTCATGTTCATCGTCTCGTTTTACATGCTTTGCTTGATTTACTCTATGTGTAGCGAGTAGTTTCTTTGGGTTCGGGGTTGAGAGGATTAAGGGGTCTAAAGGGTTTCGATCTTGGGGTTTTTCTAAACGTTTTCAATGGCTATCTCTTCTAAGGTGTTGAGATCTCAATGCTTGAAGACTCTCACGCCATGAGCTTCATGATCCGAGAGGTTCCTTACCTTGACAGGATTCAGGAGCCTCGGAAGATCACACCTTAGAGACTAGTTACCCCTTTCCAAAAGCCATGGAAGTTTGGGGGATTAGTTAAGCCATTCATTTGAAATCTGTTTTCCTTGCCCTTCGACCTCTCTTTCCACCAAAAGCCATGGGTTTGGAGGAGAGGATGAAGGAGTGATCTATACCGAAAGCCACATATAGATCTTGCTTAGTTTTCAAGGCTTAGAGATCCTCACCAAGTGAGTCGATTTAACGTTTTAAACCCAAGGTCGAACCTTTGAAACCCCTGACCATGAATCTCAACCATAGGCCCTTTCTTTTAGCATCTTTACATCTTATCTCGTCTTTCGCTTGATCTTTGATAGCATCCTGGTCATTAGTTTTACTGTTTTTGCATTTTTAGACAAGATCGATTGTTACTGTTTGATCTAGTGGTCGATCTCGTGGTCGATCCACTAGTCGAATTTTATTAATTCCAAGCTTTCCCTTTTAATTATTCTGTTTGTTTCTCGTGGTAGTTTCTTCCTTTCTAGTATTTTTAAAATAGGTTTCATTCTGTTTAAGTTGCTGCATCTAGTTTTTAGAGATTTTCTCATAAACCATCTCATTTCGCTTAGATTTGCATTAGTCCTTGTATTCTCTGTGCATTCTCTATCATCCTAGGAGTGGATTGACTCTCTCTTGCTTGCTGTACTACAACATGTCTTGCATTTGAGTTTGATAACCTCACTGCAATATAACCCTTGTGCAAAAAGTGCTTATCACGTAACAACAGCCACCAAGATGAATTTGTTGCCATAAGAAGATGGGAACGGACCCATAAAGTCAATCCCCCAAGCATCAAAAACATCAACTTCAAAGATTGGCACCTGAGGCATCTCATTCCTCTTTGTGATGTTCCCTGCCCTTTGATATGCTTCACAAGACTTAACAAACTCATGAGCATCCTTGAATAGCGATGGCCACCAAAACCCGGCTTGTAAGACCCTTGTTGCCCTCTTGAAAGAAGCAAAATGACCTCCGTAAGATGAACCGTGACAATGAAGGAGAATGTCTTTAGGTTCTTCTCTTGTTACACACCTCCTGTAAAGGCTGTCTACTCCCCTCTTGCACAGGTAAGGCTCGTCCCAAAAGTATTGAGAGACGTCCCTCATGAACTTCTACTTGTGGTAATAGTCAAGATGAGTAGGTTCTTCTCCACAAGCTAAGAGGTTCACTATATCAGCATACCAAGGTAGATCTTCTTCTCTTAAACTCAAAACTTCTTCAAACTGATCTTCTATCCGTGTGCATACAACAGTGTTGACCATCATGAGCTGCTCCTCAGAAAGTGAATCATCTAGAGGTAAGGCTTCATTGACCCTCATTCTTGAAAGGTGATCAGCTACACCGTTCTCTATCCCCTTCTTATCCTTTATCTCCACATCAAACTCTTGTAGAAGAAGAATCCAACTTGAGAGCCTCGGCTTGGTATCCTTCTTGGAGTAGATGTACCTCAACGCCGCGTGATCAGTGTATACAACAACCTTGGAGCCCACCAAGTATGATCTGAACTTCTCAAAATCAAACACAACGGCCAGCAGCTCCTTCTCGATTGTAGCATATCTCACTTGCGTGTCATCCAAGGTACGACTGGCATAGTAGATAACATGCAACCTCTTGTCTTTCCTCTGACCCAACACAGCTCCTACGGCGTAGTCACTCGCGTCGCACATGATCTTGAAGGGTAAGCTCCAGTCTGGTGCTTGCACTATAGGAGCGGTGACAAGAGCTTCCTTGATCGTCTTGAAAGTGTGAAGACACTCATCATCAAACACGAACTCGGCTTCTTTGCAAAGTAGCCTTGTAAGGGGGCGTGCTATCTTGGAGAAATCCTTGATAAACCGCCTGTAGAAGCCTGCGTGACCCACGAAACTCCTTATACCCTTCACATTAGCTGGCGGCTCTAAGCTCATCATGACCTCAATCTTTGCTTTATCAACCTCTATCCCTTGCTCAGAAATCTTGTGACCGAGTACAATCCCTTCCTTCACCATGAAGTGACACTTCTCCCAGTTCAGCACCAATTTTGTCTCCTCACATCGCTTGAGTACCTTGCAAAGATTTGACAAACAAGCAGAAAAGGACGCACCATACACAGAAAAATCATCCATAAAAACTTCCACCATCTGCTCTATAAGATCAGAGAAGAAAGACTTCATGCACCTTTGAAAGGTTGCTGGTGCATTACATAACCCAAAAGGCATCTTTCGATAAGCGAAGATACCATAAGGGCATGTGAAAGTCGTCTTCTCTTGATCGTTAGGATGAATTGGTATTTGAAAAAAACCACTATAACCATCAAGAAAGCAGTAGTATGGGTGATTAGCTAATCTTTCAAGCATCTGATCAATAAAGGGAAGAGGAAAATGATCTTTTCTAGCAGCTGAGTTAAGCTTCCTATAATCTATACACATTCGATGTCCAGTTATGGTTCTTGTAGGAATCAACTCATCTTTTTCATTCTTAATGACCGTGATACCCCCTTTCTTTGGTACCACATGGACCGGAGAGACCCATGTGCTATCACTGATAGAGTATATCACGTTAGACTCTAAACGTTTCAAGATCTTTTTCTTCATTACTTCTTTTAAATTCGGGTTTAAGCGCCTTTGATGTTCAATAGAAGAAGTGTTTTCATTCTCTAAGTGAATCCTGTGAGTACAAAGCATTGGTGAAAGGCCCTTGATGTCACTTAGAGAGTACCCAATGGCCCTTCTATACTTTCTCAACTCCTTAAGGAGTGAGTTTAACTCATCATCACTCAGATTTTCATTCACAATGACGGGATAAGTGTCATTGGATCCCAAGAAAGCCTACCTTAGCCCATTCGGGAGCTCCTTTAGGTCCACCTTTGGGGCTAGCAGCTCGCTCCAGTCCTCCTCGTGGCTTGTGTTGATGTTGCCATCCTCATTAGCTTCTTTTGAACCCGAGTCGTGAGCTTTCAGGCTGCCACCTTGAACCTTTGTCTCCTCTGAGATCGAGTCATCCAGTCGATCTTCCACTCGTTCTGGTCCGGATCGATTGCACTCGCATCGATCTCCTGCTCGATTTGATGTGGATCGAGCAGTGGATCGATTCACTGAGTCGTTCTCTGAAACTGATCAAGTTGCTTCTCTCGATCTCCTCATCGATTTATTGACTGGATCGACCAACCTCCTCGATCTTCTTGTCGATCTTTGTCGTGGATCGAGTGAAGTCCTCGATTTCCTGATCGATCTCTAGGCATCCGCCTTCATCTTCTTTCATAACCTTGCGAGAATCAAGGATATGAACATACTCTTGGGTCTGCTCATTCAGGAAACCATACTCTCCACACTCCTTAGTCAAAGCTAGCTGCAAGTGATCTTCTTGTGCCAACTCCTCAAGCAACTCATCGGCTAACTCATCCAAAGTCTCAATGTAGAAAGCTTGTCCTCCAATGGTTGGCTTCTTCAAGACTTCATTGATATCAAAGTCTAACTTGATGTCCTTGTCCAAGTGTAGAGAGATCTTGCCATTCTTCACGTCAATGATGGATCCAGCGGTTGCAAGAAACGGTCTACCAAGGATTAGAGGATCCTTTGGCTCTACATCCATTTCAAGAACAACAAAGTCGGTTGGCAAGTTAACTCCATTGATTCTCACGGGCAAATCTTCAAGCATACCCACAGGAAGCCTTATACTTCTATCAGCGAGCACGAGAGAGATTCTACACTCTTTAAACTTGGTGAAACCGAGCTTCTTTGCAATGGAATGGGGCATAAGATTAATGCATGCACCAAGATCACATAAGCAGCTTTCAAACTTCAAGGGACCAAGATCACAAGGAATGGTGAATGATCCAGGATCTCCAAGCTTCTTTGGAACTATCTCTTTGTGGATGATAGCGCTGCACTCTTCACTAAGAACCAAACCTCTTCACTCTCCTTGCTCTTCTTAGTTAGAGTATCCTTAAAGAACTTAGCACATTTAGGCATCATGGCTAAACAATCAACTAAGGGCAGCTTGATTTCAACATCTTTCAAATGTTTCTCAATGACTGCTCTATGCTTCTCAAGCAGCTGCTTCTTGAACCGCCCAGGAAAAGAAAGCTTCGGTTTGTATGGTGGAGGAACAAATGCATCTTTCTCTTCGCTCACCTCCTCTACCTTCTTCTCTAGAACAACTTCTTTGCCTTGCCTTGGCCTTTCAATCCACACATTGTCAAAGGTAATTTCCTCATCATTTGAAAGCTTACCCTCCCCCTCTTGAACTACAATGTCCTCATTGGCTTTAGGTGCAACTCTCGGCGGAAGCTCTTTACCACTTCTCAAGGCATACTCCTTGGGATTTTGCTCACACTTGCCCGGTAAGCTGCTTTGACCGCTTGTGCTAGCTTTGCCTTTCTCTAACTGCTTGATCTTGTTGTTCAGATTGGTGATCTGTGTAGAGATGTCAGTAAGAGAGGAGTCTAGCCGGTTGTTCATTTCAACAAACTTCTGATTTGTAGAAGCTTGACCTTGAAGCAACTGTTTAAACATTGCTTGAACCGGATCCTGAGGTGGGGGTTGCATTTGTTGCTGCTATGGAACGAAACCAAGAGGAAACATAGGAGCGATTTGAGCTTTTTTTTGTGTGACTCCAGCTCAGAACCTCTAGGTGCTCGGTCATAATCTTCAGTGTAATTCCCATCACTCAAAGCCAAGTTCTCTATAAGCTCCATACCATCTTCCACTTCTTGACCAAGAAAGTCACCCTTGCTTGCCGTATCAAGCAGCATTCTGATCTTGGGTAATGCTCCTCGGTATATTGTGCTCAAGAGAGTCTTTTCACTGAAGCCGTGGTGAGGACACTGAATTGTATAGTCTTTGAATCTCTCCATAGCTTCACTGAATGTCTCATTCTGTCTTTGAGTGAATCCGCTAATCTCACTTTGCAGCCTAGCTGTTCTTGTGCTCGAGAACAACTTTGAGAGGAACGCCTTCTTACATTCAGCCCAAGAAGTAATGGTGCCTCGTGGAAGGGTCTTCTCCCAATGCCTAGCCTTATCTCCAAGAGAAAATGGAACGAGCCGTAGCTTGAAAGCATCTTCCGAGATCCCATTGATCTTTATCATCCCACACACTTGCTCAACGTTGTCAAGGTGCTCCAAAGGGTCTTCCATAGCCAGTCCATGGAATTTGCTGTTCTGAACCATAGAGACAAATCCAGTCTTTATCTCGAAATTGTTGTTCTGTACTGATTGAGAAATGATCCCAAAGCGGTTATGATGTGTATTTAGAGCATCTTCTGCACCAATGATCCGTGGTGGTTTAGCTGCGTGGGTGGGGTTTCTATTACCCCTTCCTACAGCACCGTGAGCTGGTGGAGGTCCCTCAGGATGTTCTTGCTCAGCCATTCTTGCAAAGTCTACTGTACCAGCTTGCACAATCTCTTCAAAGGCTTGAGCTTGCTCTCTTGCTCTTCTTGATCTTGCGTGTCCGAGTTGGTGAATATTGTCCAGTGGTCGTAGAAGATTATTGTCACCACTGGAGCGCAAATTCATGTACCTGAGAACACAATCAGTAAGGTAGAGCAATGAGTAATCAAAATAAAAGTAAAAGGCTTAATCTTTGCTAAACACCAAATCCTAATGTTTCCTAACAAACCCAAGTTGGCAACGGCGCCATTTGATAGACAGGATTTTTTTTTAAGCAAGAATATCAAATCTCAAGCAACCTATAGTTGTAGTACAGTATGCAAGAGAGTATCTATCCAGCCTGGGTGAAGAAAGAACACTAGGAATACAGGAGCTAAGCAAATCTAAGCAGACTCAGGTAAATAGATGGTAAAATCGATGAAAACTAAATGCAACGACCAAACTACTACGAAAACTATTTCAAAATCCCTGGAAGAGGGTTAACAACTACTAGAATAAAACAGAGACTCTAAAATGCAAATCTAATAATTATTAAAAATCAAGCACTAAAACGGGTAAAACAGGACATTTCTAACAACTTAGATGAATGACTTCAAATGATCAAAAAAGCAAGCTTTATGACTAGAGAATGATAAACAGAGGTTTTAAAATGCTAAAAAGAGGGTTCAAGGTCGAGGGTCATGTTCAAGAGAGTTCAAAGGTTCAAGCTTTGGTTTGAAAACACCTAGATCTACTCATTTGAAGAGCTTTTCCTAAGCCTTGAGAAACTTAAACTAGGATCATCCATGGCGTGTGGCAAGACCACTTTCTCTAACCCTTCCTCCTAACCAATGGCGTGTAGTGGAAAGATGGGTCAAAGAACATTAAACAAAGATCTCAAATATTGGCTTAACTAACCCCCTCTACATCCATGGCGTTTGGGAGAGGATAGATTAGTCTCTAGGATTTGGCTTTCAAGGATCTCTGAATCCAGTCAAGGTAAGAGAAACCCTGAAATCATAGAGATCTTTTCCAAGATTCTCTAAGCCTTAAGACCCCAAATCCTAGAAGAGAATGAGTTAAGAACAAGAAAAATCCCAAAAGCTTAAACCCTTAAATCCTTGAATCGTCCCAACCTTTAACCCAAAGAAAACTACTCACTACTCATATTTGAAACCGATTCAAATGCAAGGGAAAGAAAACTAAACATGATTAATGAAAGCGATTAACAAAAAACACTTAATGATTAACAAGATTCAAGGTTCAAAACAGGAAAAACTTCAAAAACAGAACAATGGCTGAAATCGCCTAAAGGAAAGCTGGAAAAAGATAAGACTAAGCGTGTGTTATGAAAGTGATAGCCCCCTTTTGCCCAAAATAGCTAAATCGCCAAATGGTCCCCTCACTAAGCTCCAAAGATGAGCTGGCTGGATAAGGTGCCAGAGATCGAGTTGAATGATTGATCTCTAGCTCGATCTTCTTCATGGATCGCTGTCTCTTGCTCCATCTTCAAGTCTATCTTCGGGTGATCGGGTCGTAGTCTCGATCTGGCTCTTGTTCTGCATGGTGTCATCCACGTCCGTACTCGCGATCGATCTCCTCTCTCGATCTTAGTCTCGATTTTCTTCCATGAAACAACTTGAGTCACTCGATCTCGTCTAGATCGACCTGCCTAGCTTGATCTGCATCTCGATCTCGGGTCCCTTGCTGAATGGCTGAGTTCTACAAGTGTCCACAAGCTTCCTCTCGAACCAATGCACGTCCACGCAACCTCCACATCTCCAATGTGTCACAAACAACCTGATAATGATGCAAAAATGCAGAAAATATGCAAATTGCGAATGCAAAGAGATCTAGGACCTAAAGTGCAACAAATGGTTGAATCTAGCCTATAATGCAAGATGAATGCATGAAAACTAACTCTAAATGCATGCTAAATATGCAAAATACATGGTAATATCAACTCCCCCAAACTTGCCTTTTGCTTGCCCTCAAGCAAACAACTTTCAAGAGAGGAAGAGAGGTTTTAAAAACGGGGGCTCAAATTCCTTGCAAAAGTGTTTTTCAAATGAATCAATTCAATGGTCCTAGTTCGTAATCCTAAGATGCAATGCACACAGTCATACTCCAAAGAACTTAGCCATATTCATCACATGTTGAATTTCAGATCATGACTCTCATATCCCAAACAATCCAAAATCCTAACCTTTAACATTTATTAAGCTTAAAACCGTGAATCAGACTTATGCACTTTAAAACCGAATACATTTGGCTTAGGGACAAGGTTATGAGACAAAAATGATCTCATTTATAAGGGTGATTCAAACAATGGGTTATCTCAAAGAATGGTTGAACTTATGCATAATGCTAAAGATAAAAACAATTGATGCATACATGACTAGACTCCCATCTACCCATATACACTAACAATGATCCTAGAACCCTCTCTCATTTTTCTTTTCTTCTTAAGCTCACTCAACTACCTAAAGACTACCCTTATCAACAAGGCAAAACGCCTAGCAAAACCCAAATAAACACATCACTTTAAAACCTTTTTGGCTAGTGGTAAGGCTATAAACATATTTAGCTCTTTTCTTTTTAGTTTGATAGCTCTCTACTCATTTTTTTTTTTTTTTAAACATTGGCCTTTTTGGCTCTTTTCTTTATTTTTTTTTTCTATTTTTTTTCTTTTTGAGAGCTACCTACTTTTAAAACTAGAGCTTTCATTTTAAACACAAAGTCTTCCACTTAAAACCATTAAACCCGTTTATTCAACTTCCAAACTCCAAACTCTTTAAACTGGAACAAAAACAGAACAACTCCCATGAATACCCGCCCTATCCTAAGCCTAAAACTAGCTTCAAAATGCAAAGCTAGCATCAATATGAAAGCCTAATCATGTCGCCTAAACCTAACACTTTATGCTAAGTCCAACCGAAAAGAGGCCTCACAAAGATTCAAATACACAAGAACATTGGCTTGAAAGGAGGGTAGGGTAAAGGTGGGGAAGTCTATTTAGGCTTACAAGAGAGTGGTGAAAGGAAGAAGAAAGCCTAAATATGTATAAGTGATCCATGTATCCTTTTTCAAATGCATAAGTATGATAATTCAAGAAATTCAAATTAAAGTTCTCACTTGATAGGAAAGGATTCAATTCATGAATGTTCAACTTAGGCCACGAAAATCAAAACAAATGATCCAAATATGGTTAGAGCTTACTTTCAAAGTGTGAACAATGCATCAAAGAACTACAAACTAGGGCCTTGAAACAATTCATGAGCTTAAAACACTTTTTAAGAAAAACTTTTGCCTCTTATGCAAATGTAAACAACCTAAATGATTTTAAAAATTCTAGACTCAATCCTAAAATGTTTAGCAATTCAAATGCAAGCTACATGGATTGTTTTGAAATTTTTTAAATTTTTTATCATTTTTTTTGTTCTTTTCTATGCCTTACATGATGCATGGTGACTCAAGTAAGATAACAGAAAATAATATCAAAGAAAACATGTCAAATAACACACATACTCCCCCAAAATTGAATGACACTGTCTCGGTGGCAAACAAATTCAAGAGGAGTCAAATTACAATGCAAAAATTAAAGAAAATGCATGATATTTACAAGGTTGTGAGTTGGTACCTCAGAGCTAGGCATGGCTGGAGCTTGAGGATGCTCCAGACTTCCTGCTCTTTCTAGGAGTCTCGTGGGTGACCACCTTGCCTTTCTCCTTGCTTGCTCCTTCGTGTAGAGAGCGGCGTGCAGCTTGGTTTTCACCTTGGGGCTCACGGATCACTATCCGACCAGTTGAACTCCTTCTCTTCTCGGGTTGCTCAACATCATCGCTTGAAGATGCCTCAGATGAGCTCTTTTGCAAGTCCTTGATCTTCTTGGCAAGCTTTTTAATCATCTTGCTCTGCCACTTATTCACCTTCCGCTGAATCTCTACCATGGATGCAAGGAAATTCTCGGTTTTGGTCCTAGGCTCAAATCAAGCTTAGGGAGGTCGAAGCTGGCTGGCATCACGGCATCTGAGGGAGGTGATTCTGAAGGTGCACGAGCAACTTGAGGAAGCCAAAATGCATCCATAATTGACATCATCTCCAAGATCATCTTCCATCGGCTCGTCATTCTCCTTAGGATCGCATAGAAGGTGCTTAACGCCTTGGAAGAGAAAACACAACTCATTCTTGGTGACTGTTGGAGTCACATACCTTCCACTGAAAGTGTTGGCTATGAGCTTGAGGGTGTATCTCAGCACGGGGCTGCGGACTCTCTTGATCTTGGCCGTGTTAGCCTTGTAGTCATCGTTGCTGATCAAATCCCATAGGTCGTTGGCTAGAGTGAAAGAAGGAAACTCAACGAGCTTGGCGCTAGCTTTCAGACCCTAGGCTTGGCAGAGCTCAGGGATGAAAAAGTGGTAAGCTTGCCTCCTGATCTCACTACAAGAAAACTGTTAATTAATGACTGCAAAATTAGTCGCTTATTAGTCGTAAATATGACATTTACGACTATTTTGCGACTAATCAGAGAAGTCACCAATCCTTAGTCGCAAAATCCAACAGTCGCATATTAGTCATAAATTTACGACTATCTTATGACTAATAAGCGAGTTCAGTTTGTTGTCACTAATTAGTTGGAAAATAGTCGCAAAAGATAGTGACCACTTACCGACGATATTACGACTAATTTGTTTTTAAAAGTGCGACTAATACGCGACTATTTAGCGACTAAAAGATAGTGACCACTTACCGACGGTAGTACGACTAATTTGTTTTTAAAAGTGCGACTAAAACGTGATTATTCAGTGATTAAGTTAATGACTTTATTGCGATAATTTAGCGATTAAACATAGTATGGATACAAAAAATGGTAATTTTTTAGCGACTATTATACCACAATTTTACAACTTTTTAGTGACTAATATATGACTAAATAATGACTTATTTGTTTATTAAATTTTGTATTTGGTAATTCTTTTGGTACTCAAATCTACAAAATTAGTAATTGTTTTGGCATTCAAATCTGCAAATTTAGAATAACTAATATAGAAAATGCAAAATAGTTTATATATAAACCATTTTCTACAAACAAAATTCCAACAATGGAGTTATCAAAACATTAAGTCTACAGATGAAAACTCCAACAGTGGAGTTACCAAAACATTAAGTCTTTAGTACAATACAAAAGTAGTCATAAGTACAAAAACAGTGGATTAAGAAAGAACGAGAGAGGGAGCTGTGTTTTGGGTCGAACCTGCACATGATGGAGCGGGTTGAGAAGCCATAAAGTCTACAAACTCAGGATTAGTCTCACGGAGGAACTGCTCCACCAATGAGAAGCGCTTGATCTCTTTTTGTTGCTCAGCCAATTGTCAAGAACTCTCTGCTTCACGCTGTGTATTATAAGCAGCTTGCTCTTCTATCTGATGTTTAGCTTCTTCTAGTTGTTGTTCGAACGTCACAAAGCATGAAGAGCTTTCCTTACGCTTGCCATTAACATGAGAATTATTGAGGCTTCCAAAGCCATAAGGACGTCCTCTTTCATCCTTGAAAGTGGACTGTCAAAAGAAAACAAGTTATAATGTAGAGTGTGTAAGATAAATAACAGACTGAAAAATCAAACCAGTTAGTGAAGAATGTATATTACCAACAGAAATAGCTCGTTGTACTCGTATATGGAGAGATGGCGACGTTGAGGATCACCATTCAAAGTTTCTGAATTATTTGCCTCCAGCTCGGACAACTTAGCTTTGACGTTGTTCTCATAAATTTCAGCGATGTTCTTGGCCTTTGCATCAACAAATGTTCCGTCCTGTCTTGTATGGGTCTTGATAAAAACCTCACCAATACTCACTGGTCTTCCTAACTCTCCTCCTGAAATGTTACAAATAATGAAAAGATTTTTAAAATAGCAGTGGTTAAAGATATAGAAATTGTAAGATATGTAAATGTAACTTACCATTTCCTGTTGGATTTGTGTATACGACATCTGCCCAGATAAATGTTTGTGAGGACCAAGACCTTTGCGATCAGACAAACGAGCAGTAGAATAGGTTTTGCTCCTTTTGTTTTGCTAATTCTGTGTCCCACTCGGTGCACATCACTGTCCAGAGTGGGGGCTCAATCCAAGTTGGTCGTTTATGGCTTCTGCGCATAGTGCTAACCATGCCCTTCATCCGGCGTTTACATATCTTCACGAACTCCCTTTGAACTGTCCCTGAGATTAGGGGATCCCACGTGTAGGTTTTCTAGATTTCGAAGACATTAGATTCATTAGTGAAAACAATAGAAGCAAACACATATATAGGAAATTTAGAGGAGATAAACATTTACCGCGAATTAAGTATCTTTCTTGTCTATCCCAAGTCACAACTGTCCAACTATAATAGGGACCATCAAATTTGTTTGTAAAGACTTTAGTAATCTCTCGGACAGAGGACCCTTTGTCATGATCAGACCTTTAAACAAAGAAACAATATGTAAAAGTAAGCAAATAATTGAATAATTGAAACCAACTAACGAGACTATATCTTCAACTAAGCAAATAAGTAAGCACGTTCAGCATTACACATTTTTATCAAATCTTCAACTATATCTTCGATGCCAAAAATTTTAGACAACCAAAAACAAAAATACATAACACTTTAGCTTTAATCTTAACCTACCGTTTGATGAGCTTTTTAATATACTACTGACCTCGTGATATTGCAACTACAAGAACCACATTATTTGTTTCACTAACAACATACCATTTTGAAAGTTGAAATAACAGAAAAAAGAGAAACCACACATTACTAAGAACAAACAAAGCCAAGTACTAAGATAACTATATCTATCTAAACAACGATGCTTAGCCTACAAAACAAATCAAATAGTTTTAACACTTAAACTACAAAAGCATATGCAGAGAAGTGAAGAAAATTTTGAGAAGCAATAAAACTAAGACAATCATCAAATCACAGATTAATAATCTATGATTCAGAGTCGATTGCATAAAAACATTAAGACTCAATTATATCTTCGATGCCAAAAATTTAGACAACTAAAAACAAAAATACATAACACTTTAGCTTTAATCTTAACCAACCGTTTGATGAGCTTTAATCTTAACCAACCGTTTGATGACCTCGTGATATTGCAACTACAAGAACCACATTATTTGTTTCACTAACAACAGACCATTTTGAAAGTTGAAATAACAGAAAAAAAAAGAGAAACCACACATTACTGAGAACAAACAAAGCCAAGTACTAAGATTACTATATCTATCTAAACAATGATGCTTAGCCTACAAAACAAATCAAATAGTTTTAACACTTAAACTACAGGACATACGCAGATAAGCTAAGAAGAGAATAAGAAAAGTATACGCAGAGAAGTGAAGAAAATTTTGAGAAGCAATAAAACTCAGACACAATCATCAATCACAGATTTATAATCTATGACACAAAGTCGATCGCATAAAAACATTAAGACTCAAACTTATTAAGAGAAGAAAAAGGTGAAGAGTCATACCAAGTTGTGTTTGGCTTCAGTTCGGGAGATTGCACAGTGGTAAACTTTTCACGGCCTGGCACCAGAAGGATGGCATTCAACAGACGCTGTAGGTCTTCCTGGAGAACCAGCTCAGGTGGAGGTACTTCATCGTCGTCTTCACCATGGAAGGGTTGAGCTGCCGAAGATTGATTACTCTGAGCTTGAGAGTGATGATGTGTAGACGCTGGAGATGGCTGAACTGGAGGCGAAGGAGTGTTCTGATTTTGAAGCGATGAGGAGGAGTTCCCGATTTCAGGTTGTTGTGATGGAGAATCATGGAAAAGCTGTTGGGGCGGAGGAAAGTCTCGGAAATGTGGTTGAGGTGAGTAGATGGAGACTTGAGATTGGGGAATCTCGGTAACCGGAGGTTGGGACGATGGGGTGAAGTTATATTGGCTTGGTAGAGGGGTGGGAGTTCTCGACGGCGTGGATCCTCCTGGTCTCTGAGATATATTGGGAGCGGCTAGTCTCGAAACACTGCCTCGTCCACTCTTAACTCGTCCTTGGTTCGACATCGGTGAAATCATATGAGTTTCGAAAATAGGAGAGAAAGAGAGATTCGAGATTTTAACAACAAGAGAGAATGAGAGATTCGAGATTCGGGGTTAGGGAGAAGAGAAGAAGAGTCACAGGATTTGAGATTCACAATCACAGAATTTGGGAATTAGGGTTGTTAATCGGCAAAGGAAAGAAGAAAGAGATGAAGAACGACGGAAAGAAGAGAAGAAGAATGATGGGTTAGTGTATTTAGGGATTTGGTTTTGAGAATTTTGGTTTAGGCACAAAATTTGGGTTTTGGTTTTGGTTTTAGGGGGAAATCAAATTTTGATTAAATTTGGGTTTGGAAAAATTTTATTTTGGTTTTGGTTTTAAGGGGAAACCAAATTTTGATCAAATTTGGGTTTGGAAAAATCTTATTTTGGTTTTAAAATTTGATTTTGGTTTAGAAAAATAGTTTTCAGATGAAATTTGATATTTAATTTTTAAAAACTTGTTATTAATATATATAGAAGTATGATCAAATTTAGTTTCCACAAGCTTCCTCTCGAACCAATGCACGTCCACGCAACCTCCACATCTCCAATGTGTCACAAACAACCTGATAATGATGCAAAAATGCAGAAAATATGCAAATTGCGAATGCAAAGAGATCTAGGACCTAAAGTGCAACAAATGGTTGAAACTAGCCTATAATGCAAGATGAATGCATGAAAACTAACTCTAAATGCATGCTAAATATGCAAAATACATGGTAATATCAACTCCCCCAAACTTGCCTTTTGCTTGCCCTCAAGCAAACAACATTCAAGAGAGGAAGAGAGGTTTTAAAAACGGGGGCTCAAATTCCTTGCAAAAGTGTTTTTCAAATGAATCAATTCAATGGTCCTAGTTCGTAATCCTAAGATGCAATGCACACAGTCATACTCCAAAGAACTTAGCCATATTCATCACATGTTGAATTTCAGATCATGACTCTCATATCCCAAACAATCCAAAATCCTAACCTTTAACATTTATTAAGCTTAAAACCGTGAATCAGACTTATGCACTTTAAAACCGAATACATTTGGCTTAGGGACAAGGTTATGAGACAAAAATGATCTCATTTATAAGGGTGATTCAAACAATGGGTTATCTCAAAGAATGGTTGAACTTATGCATAATGCTAAAGATAAAAACAATTGATGCATACATGACTAGACTCCCATCTACCCATATACACTAACAATGATCCTAGAACCCTCTCTCATTTTTCTTTTCTTCTTAAGCTCACTCAACTACCTAAAGACTACCCTTATCAACAAGGCAAAACGCCTAGCAAAACCCAAATAAACACATCACTTTAAAACCTTTTTGGCTAGTGGTAAGGCTATAAACATATTTAGCTCTTTTCTTTTTAGTTTGATAGCTCTCTACTCATTTTTTTTCTTTTTAAACATTTGGCCTTTTGGCTCTTTTCTTTATTTTTTTTTCTATTTTTTTTCTTTTTGAGAGCTACCTACTTTTAAAACTAGAGCTTTCATTTTAAACACAAAGTCTTCCACTTAAAACCATTAAACCCGTTTATTCAACTTCCAAACTCCAAACTCTTTAAACTGGAACAAAAACAGAACAACTCCCATGAATACCCGCCCTATCCTAAGCCTAAAACTAGCTTCAAAATGCAAAGCTAGCATCAATATGAAAGCCTAATCATGTCGCCTAAACCTAACACTTTATGCTAAGTCCAACCGAAAAGAGGCCTCACAAAGATTCAAATACACAAGAACATTGGCTTGAAAGGAGGGTAGGGTAAAGGTGGGGAAGTCTATTTAGGCTTACAAGAGAGTGGTGAAAGGAAGAAGAAAGCCTAAATATGTATAAGTGATCCATGTATCCTTTTTCAAATGCATAAGTATGATAATTCAAGAAATTCAAATTAAAGTTCTCACTTGATAGGAAAGGATTCAATTCATGAATGTTCAACTTAGGCCACGAAAATCAAAACAAATGATCCAAATATGGTTAGAGCTTACTTTCAAAGTGTGAACAATGCATCAAAGAACTACTAACTAGGGCCTTGAAACAATTCATGAGCTTAAAACACTTTTTAAGAAAAACTTTTGCCTCTTATGCAAATGTAAACAACCTAAATGATTTTAAAAATTCTAGACTCAATCCTAAAATGTTTAGCAATTCAAATGCAAGCTACATGGATTGTTTTGAAAATTTTTAAATTTTTTATCATTTTTTTGTTCTTTTCTATGCCTTACATGATGCATGGTGACTCAAGTAAGATAACAGAAAATAATATCAAAGAAAACATGTCAAATAACACACATACTCCCCCAAAATTGAATGACACTATCTCGGTGGCAAACAAATTCAAGAGGAGTCAAATTACAATGCAAAAATTAAAGAAAATGCATGATATTTACAAGGTTGTGAGTTGGTACCTCAGAGCTAGGCATGGCTGGAGCTTGAGGATGCTCCAGACTTCCTGCTCTTTCTAGGAGTCTCGTGGGTGACCACCTTGCCTTTCTCCTTGCTTGCTCCTTCGTGTAGAGAGCGGCGTGCAGCTTGGTTTTCACCTTGGGGCTCACGGATCACTATCCGACCAGTTGAACTCCTTCTCTTCTCGGGTTGCTCAACATCATCGCTTGAAGATGCCTCAGATGAGCTCTTTTGCAAGTCCTTGATCTTCTTGGCAAGCTTTTTAATCATCTTGCTCTGCCACTTATTCACCTTCCGCTGAATCTCTACCATGGATGCAAGGAAATTCTCGGTTTTGGTCCTAGGCTCAAATCAAGCTTAGGGAGGTCGAAGCTGGCTGGCATCACGGCATCTGAGGGAGGTGATTCTGAAGGTGCACGAGCAACTTGAGGAAGCCAAAATGCATCCATAATTGACATCATCTCCAAGATCATCTTCCATCGGCTCGTCATTCTCCTTAGGATCGCATAGAAGGTGCTTAACGCCTTGGAAGAGAAAACACAACTCATTCTTGGTGACTGTTGGAGTCACATACCTTCCACTGAAAGTGTTGGCTATGAGCTTGAGGGTGTATCTCAGCACGGGGCTGCGGACTCTCTTGATCTTGGCCGTGTTAGCCTTGTAGTCATCGTTGCTGATCAAATCCCATAGGTCGTTGGCTAGAGTGAAAGAAGGAAACTCAACGAGCTTGGCGCTAGCTTTCAGACCCTAGGCTTGGCAGAGCTCAGGGATGAAAAGGTGGTAAGCTTGCCTCCTGATCTCACTACAAGAAAACTGTTAATTAATGACTGCAAAATTAGTCGCTTATTAGTCGTAAATATGACATTTACGACTATTTTGCGACTAATCAGAGAAGTCACCAATCCTTAGTCGCAAAATCCAACAGTCGCATATTAGTCATAAATTTACGACTATATTATGACTAATAAGCGAGTTCAGTTTGTTGTCACTAATTAGTTGGAAAATAGTCGCAAAAGATAGTGACCACTTACCGACGATATTACGACTAATTTGTTTTTAAAAGTGCGACTAATACGCGACTATTTAGCGACTAAAAGATAGTGACCACTTACCGACGGTAGTACGACTAATTTGTTTTTAAAAGTGCGACTAAAACGCGATTATTCAGTGATTAAGTTAATGACTTTATTGCGATAATTTAGCGATTAAACATAGTATGGATACAAAAAATGGTAATTTTTTAGCGACTATTATACCACAATTTTACAACTTTTTAGTGACTAATATATGACTAAATAATGACTTATTTGTTTATTAAATTTTGTATTTGGTAATTCTTTTGGTACTCAAATCTACAAAATTAGTAATTGTTTTGGCATTCAAATCTGCAAATTTAGAATAACTAATATAGAAAATGCAAAATAGTTTATATATAAACCATTTTCTACAAACAAAATTTCAACAATGGAGTTATCAAAACATTAAGTCTACAGATGAAAACTCCAACAGTGGAGTTACCAAAACATTAAGTCTTTAGTACAATACAAAAGTAGTCATAAGTACAAAAACAGTGGATTAAGAAAGAACGAGAGAGGGAGCTGTGTTTTGGGTCGAACCTGCACATGATGGAGCGGGTTGAGAAGCCATAAAGTCTACAAACTCAGGATTAGTCTCACGGAGGAACTGCTCCACCAATGAGAAGCGCTTGATCTCTTTTTGTTGCTCAGCCAATTGTCAGGAACTCTCTGCTTCACGCTGTGTATTATAAGCAGCTTGCTCTTCTATCTGATGTTTAGCTTCTTCTAGTTGTTGTTCGAACGTCACAAAGCATGAAGAGCTTTCCTTACGCTTGCCATTAACATGAGAATTATTGAGGCTTCCAAAGCCATAAGGACGTCCTCTTTCATCCTTGAAAGTGGACTGTCAAAAGAAAACAAGTTATAATGTAGAGTGTGTAAGATAAATAACAGACTGAAAAATCAAACCAGTTAGTGAAGAATGTATATTACCAACAGAAATAGCTCGTTGTACTCGTATATGGAGAGATGGCGACGTTGAGGATCACCATTCAAAGTTTCTGAATTATTTGCCTCCAGCTCGGACAACTTAGCTTTGACGTTGTTCTCATAAATTTCAGCGATGTTCTTGGCCTTTGCATCAACAAATGTTCCGTCCTGTCTTGTATGGGTCTTGATAAAAACCTCACCAATACTCACTGGTCTTCCTAACTCTCCTCCTGAAATGTTACAAATAATGAAAAGATTTTTAAAATAGCAGTGGTTAAAGATATAGAAATTGTAAGATATGTAAATGTAACTTACCATTTCCTGTTGGATTTGTGTATACGACATCTGCCCAGATAAATGTTTGTGAGGACCAAGACCTTTGCGATCAGACAAACGAGCAGTAGAATAGGTTTTGCTCCTTTTGTTTTGCTAATTCTGTGTCCCACTCGGTGCACATCACTGTCCAGAGTGGGGGCTCAATCCAAGTTGGTCGTTTATGGCTTCTGCGCATAGTGCTAACCATGCCCTTCATCCGGCGTTTACATATCTTCACGAACTCCCTTTGAACTGTCCCTGAGATTAGGGGATCCCACGTGTAGGTTTTCTAGATTTCGAAGACATTAGATTCATTAGTGAAAACAATAGAAGCAAACACATATATAGGAAATTTAGAGGAGATAAACATTTACCGCGAATTAAGTATCTTTCTTGTCTATCCCAAGTCACAACTGTCCAACTATAATAGGGACCATCAAATTTGTTTGTAAAGACTTTAGTAATCTCTCGGACAGAGGACCCTTTGTCATGATCAGACCTTTAAACAAAGAAACAATATGTAAAAGTAAGCAAATAATTGAATAATTGAAACCAACTAACGAGACTATATCTTCAACTAAGCAAATAAGTAAGCACGTTCAGCATTACACATTTTTATCAAATCTTCAACTATATCTTCGATGCCAAAAATTTAGACAACCAAAAACAAAAATACATAACACTTTAGCTTTAATTTTAACCTACCGTTTGATGAGCTTTTTAATATACTACTGACCTCGTGATATTGCAACTACAAGAACCACATTATTTGTTTCACTAACAACATACCATTTTGAAAGTTGAAATAACAGAAAAAAGAGAAACCACACATTACTAAGAACAAACAAAGCCAAGTACTAAGATAACTATATCTATCTAAACAACGATGCTTAGCCTACAAAACAAATCAAATAGTTTTAACACTTAAACTACAAAAGCATATGCAGAGAAGTGAAGAAAATTTTGAGAAGCAATAAAACTAAGACAATCATCAAATCACAGATTAATAATCTATGATTCAGAGTCGATTGCATAAAAACATTAAGACTCAATTATATCTTCGATGCCAAAAATTTAGACAACTAAAAACAAAAATACATAACACTTTAGCTTTAATCTTAACCAACCGTTTGATGAGCTTTAATCTTAACCAACCGTTTGATGACCTCGTGATATTGCAACTACAAGAACCACATTATTTGTTTCACTAACAACAGACCATTTTGAAAGTTGAAATAACAGAAAAAAAAAGAGAAACCACACATTACTGAGAACAAACAAAGCCAAGTACTAAGATTACTATATCTATCTAAACAACGATGCTTAGCCTACAAAACAAATCAAATAGTTTTAACACTTAAACTACAGGACATACGCAGATAAGCTAAGAAGAGAATAAGAAAAGTATACGCAGAGAAGTGAAGAAAATTTTGAGAAGCAATAAAACTCAGACACAATCATCAATCACAGATTTATAATCTATGACACAAAGTCGATCGCATAAAAACATTAAGACTCAAACTTATTAAGAGAAGAAAAAGGTGAAGAGTCATACCAAGTTGTGTTTGGCTTCAGTTCGGGAGATTGCACAGTGGTAAACTTTTCACGGCCTGGCACCAGAAGGATGGCATTCAACAGACGCTGTAGGTCTTCCTGGAGAACCAGCTCAGGTGGAGGTACTTCATCGTCGTCTTCACCATGGAAGGGTTGAGCTGCCGAAGATTGATTACTCTGAGCTTGAGAGTGATGATGTGTAGACGCTGGAGATGGCTGAACTGGAGGCGAAGGAGTGTTCTGATTTTGAAGCGATGAGGAGGAGTTCCCGATTTCAGGTTGTTGTGATGGAGAATCATGGAAAAGCTGTTGGGGCGGAGGAAAGTCTCGGAAATGTGGTTGAGGTGAGTAGATGGAGACTTGAGATTGGGGAATCTCGGTAACCGGAGGTTAAGACGATGGGGTGAAGTTATATTGGCTTGGTAGAGGGGTGGGAGTTCTCGACGGCGTGGATCCTCCTGGTCTCTGAGATATATTGGGAGCGGCTAGTCTCGAAACACTGCCTCGTCCACTCTTAACTCGTCCTCGGTTCGACATCGGTGAAATCATATGAGTTTCGAAAATAGGAGAGAAAGAGAGATTCGAGATTTAAACAACAAGAGAGAATGAGAGATTCGAGATTCGGGGTTAGGGAGAAGAGAAGAAGAGTCACAGGATTTGAGATTCACAATCACAGAATTTGGGAATTAGGGTTGTTAATCGGCAAAGGAAAGAAGAAAGAGATGAAGAACGACGGAAAGAAGAGAAGAAGAATGATGGGTTAGTGTATTTAGGGATTTGGTTTTGAGAATTTTGGTTTAGGCACAAAATTTGGGTTTTGGTTTTGGTTTTAGGGGGAAATCAAATTTTGATTAAATTTGGGTTTGGAAAAATTTTATTTTGGTTTTGGTTTTAAGGGGAAACCAAATTTTGATCAAATTTGGGTTTGGAAAAATCTTATTTTGGTTTTAAAATTTGATTTTGGTTTAGAAAAATAGTTTTCAGATGAAATTTGATATTTAATTTTTAAAAACTTGTTATTAATATATATAGAAGTATGATCAAATTTAGGTTTGGAAAAATCTTATTTTGGTTTTAAAATTTGATTATGGTTTAGGAAAATAGTTTTCAGATGAAATTTGATATTTAATTTTTAAAAACTTGTTATTAATATATATAGAAGTATGATCAAATTTGGGTTTGGGAAAATCTTATTTTGGTTTTAAAATTTGATTTTGGTTTAGGAAAATAGTTTTCAGATGATATTTAATATTTAATTTTCAAAAACTTGTTATTAATATATATAGAAGTATAAATAGATTTGCTAAAATTTTAGTTTTGTTTAAGTTTTAGTTTTAATAGAGTTGAATAATTTTGATTTTTGTTTTAAATTTTGGTATTGGTTTCCAAACACTTAATAAAATTCTTGATTTTTGTTTAGAATAAAATATTAGATCTTAATATTTCACAAAGTTAAAACATTTATTATATAAAGTGATAGCAAAATTAGTAAATTTCATCTTCACTATCATCATCATCAGAGGATGATTCATTACATTGAAATTCATCTTCATCTTCTGCATCTCCAACATCGTAATCGAGATCTATTGGGTTTGCCTGTTGTACCAAATTTCCGACTTCAATATTGTCAATTGTAGTCAAAAGTACAACATCATCATTTTCTTGTTGCAAAACAATCGGTTCCTTATTTTTGTATTCTCCTGAAATATTTTTCCTCGGATTCACCTTTACAACATTGAGCCACGACTGCTTTGGTTTTTTTGTATATGGGTACGGGACGTAACAAACTTGATCCGCTTGAGAAGCTGTGCAATATCAATATATAGAAATATAAATATATATATATATATATATATATATATGATATTGACATTTATGTATACGTACCTAGAATAAATGGTTCGTATTTATTGTATCTTCTTGATGAACGAACGTCAATTCCACCATTGCTCCTCCGAGTGCCTCTACCAATAACAGGATCATACCATGTACACTTAAAAAGTGTTATTTTCAAACCGACTAACCCCTCATATTCAAGTTGTATGATATCAGTTAAGGTCCCGTAGAAATCAAGATGCATTAGTATAATTCTCTCCTTTAACACATACGCCATAGTTATATGTCTTTCGTCCCTAGCCGTGATTTTGCGTATGAAACAAATATCCTCTTGTGAAATAGATAAGCCAGGTTTTGGCCTTGTTCACGGGTCCATGCACTATCTCTTGAACCCAAGCAGGAAAAGAATTTGTGGCGTTCCAGTAATTGACCTGCATATAGCTATACATTATCAATATATAGAAGTATAAATACATACAAATATATAATATATACATGGATGTGAATATTATTTAGACATACATAATCTTTCATCCATGCACTATATTCGTCAGCTCTTTTCGCGGAGAGTTCTTTTTCGGAGAGTTCTGGATATTTTGCAGAAATATAAGCTTCGAACATACTGTATAAGACCAACACGTATGAAAAATCATCATAGTGGATTATAGTAAAATGTAAGTGAAAACATGCCAAATTATACCTCTCAAATGGCTGAAAATAATCACAATTTCGCAAAACATATGCATGTGCGCATCGATGGTCGTTCTCTGAAAGCCATATTTCATGCATTTCCCCACTTGGTCGACCTATGTGAGTAAATATATCAGGTACTCCAGGGACATGATATACGGGAACTTCACCTTCGTTAAATCTTGTTAGCCTAACCAAATGAGTGAAAAGTCATTCACATTAGAATATATACCATGTGTCTTGAAATTTGATTAATTTAAACATTTACCTTGATTTTGTTTGTATATGTGCGGCAAAGTAGTGCTCTGAGAAATAAGCTACCTCATCATTGATATATGATTCAACAATCGATCCTGCCGCATATCTTTTGTTCTTTGCTTTCCCTTTCAATTTCTTGATAAACCTTTCAAAAGGATACATCCACCTATATTGCACAGGGCCTCCTAGTTCAGCTTCGTAGGAGAAATGTATAGACAGGTGCTCCATCACGTCAAAGAATGATGGTGGAAAGATTTTTTCCAAATTGCATATTATTAAAACTATATTCCGTTTCAGAAGTTGGACGTGACTATGCAAAGTTCTCGAACATAAGTCACGGAAAAATCCTCCAACTCCTACATAATATATTTAAACAGCAAGTTAATGGTTGTTTTAATATGATATGAGGTATATTTAAATGTTGCATCTTTCATAGAGCTATAGGTAATTGGTACCTGATAATGCAAGGTGGACGTTTCGGTCTAGGAGTTCTGCAAAGATAAATGGTAGTAGACGCTCCATAAAAACATGGCAATCATGGCTCTTCATGCCTGAAAACTTTTCGTTAACCATATCAGCACAACTAGCTAAGTCTGACGCATAACCATCTGGGAATTTAACCGCATGTCTCACACATTCCAATAAACTTGTTCTGGCTTCTTCTGTCAATGTGAATGCGGAGAAAGGAGCTTTACCATCACTATCAATATGTAAGTCTGGTCGAGAACAAAATCGTTCTATATCCCTTCTTGACATGATGGTGTCTTTTGATTTACCTTTCACACTCATAAGAGTATTCATGATGTTGTCAAAAAAATTCTTCTCTATATGTATCACATCAAGATTATGTCGAAGATTGAGGTCCTTCCAGTACGGCAGCTCCCATAATATGCTTTCCTTATGCCAGTTATGCCAATTCCCATAGCCTGCCTTTTTCTTTTCATGACCATTTCCACCACAGTTTTTTGTTTTTGGTGGATTAACACCATCTAACCGCTCGTAGTAAACTTGCTCACCTGTCAAAGACTGAGGTGGAACCTTATTCAAAGCGTGTTTTCCTTTCAAGAAGTCCTTTTTATTCTTCCTCAGTAGATGATCTTGAGGAAGAAATCTCCGATGACAATCAAACCAACACGTCTTCCTTCCATTAGGGAGATAAAATGACTCTGTATCTTCCATGCAAATTGGACAAGACAATTTACCATGAGTCGTCCATCCTGATAACATGCCATAAGCCGGAAAGTCGCTTATCGTCCCCATAAGCACTGCTTTCAGGTTAAAATTTTGATTCAAGGATACATCGTATGCATCGACTCCAGTAGACCACAATTCTTTTAACTCGTCAATAAGAGGTCGGAGGAAGATATGTAGACTAGCTCGCGGATGATTTGGCCCAGAATTCAGAATTGTTAGAAACAAATACTCTGTATTCATGCACATACCAGGGGGTAAATTATATGGAGTCAAGATCACAGGCCACAACGAATGATTACGAGACATGCCAAAAGGATTGAATCCATCTGTACATAATCTAAGATAAACATTATGGGGTTCTTCAGCAAACTTAAGATGTAGGTCTTGAAAATATTTCCACTCTGCTGCATCAGACGGATGACACATTTCTCCCTCCTTTGCTTTGTGCTAAGCATGCCATCTCATTGCCGCTGCGGTCTTCTCGCTCTGATACATTCTTTTCAATCTGTCAGTAATTGGTAGATACCACATACGACTAAATGGAACTTTGGTTCTCCGTCGTCCGTTGTTCGGCTTCCATCTTGGTGCATCACAGAACTGAAATGTATCCCACTTTTCATCCTCTTTCTAGAAGATCATACCATTATTAATACAAACATCAATTGTATAATATGGTAGGCCTAAATTGCGCATCAATTTTTCTGTCTCGTAATGTGAACCGGTTGACTGGTTTCTGTCTGGTAAATACTCTGTCAACATATCGCAAATTGAATCCACACACTTTTCACTCATGTTATAATCTGTCTTATTTTGCATGACTCGAGCAGCTAAGGATAACTGCGAATGACCTTCGTGACAACTATAGTATAATGGATTTTCCGCTCTTTCTAACAAGTCGTAGAATTTTTGGGAATGGTTATGTATCGGTTCTTCTACATTTTGACAATTATCATACTGATGATAGTTATCAAAACGCTCGGTATCACGAAATGCATCATTCACCATATCTACATATCTATTTTCTACTACATTACCTACTTCTTCACTCCCACTTATTTGGGTTGTATTAACATAACTCGTTCCTAAATCCATATTGATTTCTTCTCCATGCTTATACCAAACATAATAATCTGGCATAAATCCTCTACTATACAGATGATTCCAAATTGTTTTCCCGAAGATAAATTTGTCGTTTTTGCAACCACTACAAGGACAGTGAAACTTACCCCTATTGCTCTGCACTAGAGGCTGGTTATTTGCAAATGCCATAAATTGATCGACTCCCGCTGTAAACTCTACCGAAAAGTTTCCCGTCTCTTTATCTATCCTCTTATACATCCACTCCCGACCATTACTATAATTATAATTGCCCGACATTATATTAAAAAAAGATAAAACTTTATCACTCTTTTTTTTGGCAAATCACTCACAAGGATCATAGGAGCCGGAGATGCTCCCAATACTCATCACAATAGGTTTGGGATCACTCCTCCTCCTGTACAAAACAACAACTTCGAGATCAAGCCAGGTTTCATCTCCATGGTGCAAAACAACAAGTTCCACGGCTTAGCAATGGAAGATCCCTTGGAGCACCTAGACAACTTCGAGCAAGTATGTGGGATGATAAAGATCAATGGCATATCCGAAGATGCTTTCAAGCTGCGTCTTTTCCCCTTTTCACTCGGAGACAAAGCTAGACATTGGGAGAAGACCCTCCCACAAGGCACCATCACCTCATGGGCCGAGTGTAAGAAGGCCTTTCTCTCAAAGTTCTTCTCATGCACCAGGACAGCACGGTTGAGAAGCGAAATCAGCGGTTTCACTCAAAGGAACAATGAGACATTCAACGAGGCAATGGAGCATTTCAAAGACTACACGATCCAATGTCCTCATCACGGGTTCAGCGAGGAGACATTACTCAGTACCATATACCGTGGAGCTTCACCAAAGATCAGGTTGTTGCTTGACACAGCTAGCAAAGGAAACTTCCTCGGTCAGGAGGTAGAAGAGGGTATGGAGCTGATAGAAAACTTGGCATTGAGTGATGGCAACTACGCTGAGGATTATGACCGTGCACCGAGAGGATCAGAGCTAGAGTCTCACAATAAGGAGCTGAAATCTTTGCATGAGAAGATAGATAAGCTGGTGTTAGCCAATCAGAAGCATGTTCACTTTGTTGGTGAAGCAGATGAGAATCAAGAGGAGCTTGAGTTGAGCCAGGAAGAAGCCAATTGGGTGGCGGGACAGAACAATTACAAACCTCAAGGCTACAACCAAGACTACAACCAGAACAACAATCTCTCCTACCGAAGCACCAACGTTGCCAACCCTAAGGACCAAGTGTACCCTGCTCAGCAAGCAAAACCTTTCATCCCGTACAACAAAGGTTTTCAGCCGAGTGGTGGTTTCCAAGGTCAAGGGCAGAACAACTTCCAAGGGCAACATCAAAGTAACAAGGGTTATACGTCTAACTACCCTCCGGGCTTTGCACCTCAGCAGCAACAGCCGATGCAACAACAGGTTGATCCGGTTCAGGCCATGTTTCAGCAGCTGATACAAGGGCAAGCCTCTACAAACCAGAAGTTCGCCGAGATGAACACTCGTCTAGACTCGTCTCTCACTGACTTCTCCACTCAGATCACCAACTTAAACAACAAGATCAAGCAGCTAGAGAAGGGGAAAGCGAGTACGAGTGGTCAGAATAGTCTTCCGGGAAAGTGTGAGCAGAATCCCAAGGAGTATGCTAATGCCATAACGTTGAGAAGCGGTAAAGAGCTAGAACCTCCGGTTACTCCTAAGAACAACGAGGACGTTGTAATTCAAGAGGGGGAGGGTAAGCCTTCAGCTGATGATGAGATTAACTTTGACAATGTCTGGATCCAAGGGCCAAGAAGAGGAGACAAAGCAGTTGCTGAGAAGAAAACAGAGCAAACTACTAAGGAGACGAATGCTTATGTACCTCCGCCGTATGTACCTAAGCTGCCTTTTCCTGACCGCTTCAAGAAGCAACTCATAGAGAAGCATAGAATCCTCTTTGAGAAGCATCTTAAGGACGTGGAGATCAAGCTACCTCTTGTTGACTGCCTTCCAATGATGCCTAAATGCGCCAAGTTCTTCAAAGACACTCTCGTGAAGAAGAATAAGGAAAGCAAGGAGGTGCTTGTTCTAAGTGAAGAGTGTAGTGCTGTGATACATAAGGAGGTAGTCCCTAAGAAGTTAGGAGACCCTGGAAGCTTCACTATACCCTGCGCTTTAGGTCCTCTGGAGTTCAAGAGTTGCCTTTGTGATCTCGGAGCTAGCATAAACCTGATGCCTCATTCCGTTGCGAAGAAGCTTGGCTTTACTCGTTTTAAAGACTGTATAGGATCTCGTTGGTACTGGCTGATAGGAGTGTGAGGCTACCAGTGGGGCTGCTTGAAGATCTACCGGTGCGAATCAGTGGTGTGAACGTACCTACGGACTCCGTCGTGTTGGAAATGGATGAAGAGCCTAAGGATCCACTCATCTTAGGGAGACCATTCCTAGCAACCGCCGCGACTATCATAGATGTGAAGAATGGGAAGATTGCCTTGCACTTGGGAAAGGACATAAGGATGGACTTCGATATCAATGAGGTTCTGAAGAAGCCGACCATAGAAGGGCAAGCTTTCTACATTGAAACGATGGATGCTTTAGCGGATGAGTTGCTGGAAGAGCTGGCTCTAGAAGACCATCTGAAGCTAACACTGACTAAGGAGCCAGGGGAGTTTGGCTATGTGGACCAGAGGACCCATGAGTACGTCAACTTGCTGGATTCTAGGAAGATTGCTAAGAAGCATGAAAGCTGCTACTTAGAGATCGACCCCGAGATCGACGCTATCACTCGATCCAGGAGTCAGATCGACAAGGCAATCGAGAACACAACTCGATCCGGTGTAGCAATCGATAGACAGATCGAGAGGAATGATCGATCCGGAAAAACAATCGAGTCAACGATCGAGAGAGACCTTCTGATCATTTTGAGGTCTAATCAGGAGATCGACTCAGCGTCTCGATCCCTTACTCGATCCACATCAAATCGAGTAAGTGAATCGAGCGAAACTGCTCGATCTAGACGACATCGAGAGCAAGATCGACTGGAGGACTCGATTTCAGAAGGGATAGCGATGGAGGAAAGCAGTCTTAAGGGCCATGCCTCGGGGTCTAAGGAGGGTTCCAAGGAGGAAAGTAACAACAACAGCCACGAGGATGACTGGAGTGAGCTGTTAGCCCCAAAGGTGGAACTTAAGGAGCTCCCAAAAGGGCTAAGGTATGCTTTCTTAGGGCCTAATAACACCTATCCCGTGATTGTGAATGAAAACTTGAGTGATGATGAGTTGCAGTCGCTCCTGACTGAGCTGAGAAAGTATAGGAAGGCCATTGGGTACTCTTTAAGTGACATCAAGGGCCTTTCACCAATGCTTTGCACTCACAAGATTCACTTGGATAATGAGAACGCCTCTTCTATAGAACATCAAAGGCGTTTGAATCCTAATTTGAAAGAGGTTGTTAAGAAAGAGATCCTTAAGCTTTTAGAGGCTGACGTGATCTATCCCATAAGTGACAGCACATGGGTTTCTCCTGTACACGTGGTGCCTAAGAAGGGAGGGATCACGGTCATAAGAAATGAAAAAGATGAGCTTATTCCTACTAGAACCATTACTGGTCATAGGATGTGTATTGATTATAGGAAAATTAACCTTGCGACTAGGAAAGACTATTTCCCTTTGCCTTTTATTGATCAAATGCTTGAGAGACTTGCTAATCACCCTTACTACTGTTTTCTCGATGGGTATAGTGGTTTCTTTCAGATACCAATTCACCCAAATGATCAGGAGAAGACGACCTTCACATGTCCCTACGGTACCTTCGCATATCGAAGGATGCCGTTTGGATTGTGTAATGCACCGGCTACGTTTCAGCGGTGTATGATGTCGATCTTCTCCGATCTAATAGAGGAGATGGTAGAGGTGTTCATGGATGATTTCTCTGTCTATGGTGCGTCCTTTTCTGCGTGTTTGTTGAATCTTTGCAGGGTACTAAAGCGTTGTGAAGAGACAAACTTGGTGCTAAACTGGGAGAAATGCCACTTTATGGTTAAGGAAGGGATCGTGCTTGGTCATAAGATATCAGAGAAGGGCATTGAGGTTGATCAGGCTAAAGTAGAAGTCATGATGGGTTTTGAGCCGCCGATTAACGTTAAGGGAGTCAGAAGTTTCTTGGGCGCTTCATCAAGGATTTCTCCAAGATTGCACGTCCTCTTACACGGTTGTTGTGCAAAGAAGCTGAGTTTGTGTTTGATGAGGAGTGTTTGCGAGCTTTCGTGACCATCAAGGAAGCCCTTACATCGGCCCCTATAGTTCAAGCACCAGACTGGACACTACCCTTTGAGATCATGTGTGATGCTAGTGACTACGCCGTAGGAGCCGTTCTTGGTCAGAGGAAAGACAAGAAGCTACACGTGATCTACTATGCTTCAAGAACCTTGGATGACACGCAAACAAGGTACACCACTACGGAGAAGGAGTTGCTTGCAGTAGTGTTCGCCTTTGAGAAGTTCAGATCATATCTCATTGGTTCCAAGGCTATTGTATACACGGACCATGCGGCCTTGCGATACATCTACTCGAAGAAAGACACTAAGCCTCGGCTCTTAACCGGAGCCTTTCCAATATTTTCTTAGCTTGTTTCTCCTCCTTTGTCCTTCTAACCCTCTCCTGAACCACTTCTTGAGTTCCTTCTCCTTGTGTTGTCTCCTCTCTACTCCTTATTGGTGCCATTGGTACCTGAAACACAAATCTCAAAGAAGAGAATGAGTATCACGGCGAATTGAAGAGAGAGACAAGGTAAGAGAGAAAAAATTCTAACAATAATCCTAGATTTTTAGGGAATTTATTAAAATTACAGCTAAATACTAGAGGAGAATATCTAGAGATAGGATCAAATCTAGCAATTTTCCTAATATTTAGCTATTTCTAAAAATTATCATAACCTCCTAACAACTAACAATCATCCTAAGCAATCAAAAGGCAATTTTCCAAAAATTTAAACAAGCAAATTAAATAACCGAAAATACCTTTTGAAAAGATGAAAGCAAGAAGTTATTAGCCTTAAAAACAGAAACTCACACTCTCTTTTTCTTTAGAAAACAGCTCGAAATACAAATGAGAGAGAGTGTAGATGCATGTGAATTTAAAGGCTAGGAAAACTATGGATTATGCAAGTGGTTTTCTGACAAAGTTGGTCAATGCACATCTTTCATGGTCAAAGATGCTTGCCTTGACCAAGATTTGAATTTAAAAACAGGAGGGAAAGAAGAAAGGAGGGAAAACTCAAACTTACCTCGGCATGAGATCGAGTCGTTTTGGTCGATCTTAGACTCGATCTCATGCCCATGTTGGCTAGGATCAAGAGGGTTGATCGATTAGGGACTCAATCTGGATTGCATCGAGTCCTAGATCTAGTGTGCCCCCTCGTTCCATGATTTTACGTCATTGTGGCTATGCTCCTTGGATCGAGCCACATGATCGATTTGGGGGTCGTTTGGGCAAGGAACGAGTTGCAGATCGAGTAGACTGATCGATTTATCCTCGAGGATCGAGTGAGGTCAGTCGATCCACACCCCGTTTGCATTTCAAGCTAAACACATGGGTGGTTTATCCTCTCATGATCGACTGACTCACTCGATTGTCTACTCGATCTCATATAGATCGAGGGACTTCACTCGATTCACAAGCTTGATCTAGTAAAGATCGAGCCAGGATGAGTCGATCTAGCCTCTACTCTCCTTTCCTTGCCCCTTTTGACTCCAAGATCATGATCTCCAATCCCTTATACTTTCACCTACACACTTAAACACAAAAAACATAAAACTGAAATGGAAAGAAAGCAAAAATATATACAAGATAGACATGGGAATGCCTCCCATGTGCGCTTTCTTTAACGTCTTTAGCTAGATTTTACTTGGTTCAGGCCAGAGGTGGGACCTGGAGAAGCATTGTGGTGCTCTCCTTGCTGCAATCACTCGCCAAGTAGGGCTTGACTCTGTGCCCATTAACCGTGAAAGCCTTTCCACTCTTGCCAACCAAAGTAACCGCTCCATAGGGTAGAACTTCCTTGATCTCAAAAGGTCCACACCACCTTGACTTTAGCTTCCCTGGGAATAGCTTCAAGCGTGAGTTGTAAAGCAAGACCAGACTGCCCTCCTTGTGCTCCTTATGCACCAACTTCTAGTCATGAACCGCCTTGGTCCTTTCCTTGTAGATTTTGGCGCTCTCATAAGCGTCTAGCCTTAGCTCATCAAGCTCATGAAGTTGAATCAACCTCTTCTCCTGTGCCGTCTTGAGACTGAAGTTCATCTGCTTCACTGCCCATAGTGCTCTATGCTCTAGCTCCACAGGGAGGTGACATGCCTTGCCGTAAAGGAGAGTGAAGGGAGTGGTACCAATAGGAGTTTTGAATGCGGTTCTATAAGCCCATAAAGCATCGTCTAGCTTACTTGCCCAATCCTTCCGAGTTGCTCCTACGGTCCTCTCTAAGATAGCCTTGATCTGTCTATTCAAGACCTCTACGTTTCCACTAGTTTGAGGGTGATACGGTGTAGCTACCTTATGCTTCACGTCATACTTCTTCAAGAGACTCTCAAACACGTTGTTGATGAAGTGGCTGCCCCCATCGCTGATCACTACTTTTGAAACTCCAAACCGTGGGAAGATGATAGTCTTGAATAATTTAACCATCACCTTTGAGTCGTTGGTTGGGGAAGCTATAGTGTCAACCCACTTAGACACGTAATGATGTTATTGCATATTGCATACATTTTGCATACTTATTAGTTAACTTTTCATGCATTTGTATCACGTTTTAGGTTAGATTGCATCACCTAGGGTCCTAGAGCATTCTTGCATCAGCATATCCATTTTCCTTGCATTTTGCATCACATTCAGGTTGTTTCTGGCTGCTTTGGAGTCGTGGAGGTTCGTGGACATGTTGAGGCTGATGTAGCAGTTCGTGGGAGCTCGGATATATGCTAAGGATCAGAGATCGAGGAGCAGATCGAGCATGGCCGGTCGATCTAGGAGTTGATCGACCAGAAGATCGAGCCAACCAGGCGATCCAAGGAGAATGATCGAGACGAAGATCGAGTGAAGCAATCGATCAAACGGTACGGACGTAAATGACGCCATGCAGAGCGAGAGCCAGATCGAGTACACCACTCGATCCAGCCGAAGATCGATACCGAGATCGGATGCAACACTCGATTCGCCGATGATGATCGAGACCCAGATCGAGCCGAAGACACGATGTCCGGATATGATCGAGAGAACCACTCAATCTTGGAGTCGATCTCTGTCCTTTCAACCGTTTTTGGCCGCTAGCGAAGGGGGGACCATTAGCTTGTTTCAGCATTTTGGGAAGGCGGCGACGTCCTTTTCCCACAACAACTTTAGATCCTTATCTTTTTCCTTATGTCTTCTCTCTTGTTTTCGTAAAGAACACCATTGTTGAACTCGCGTTTTTCTTAAGCTTTGTAATCGAATCATTTCCGTTCAATCTAGTTTTCTTTTCATGTTCATCGTCTCGTTTTACATGCTTTGCTTGATTTACTCTATGTGTAGCGAGTAGTTTCTTTGGGTTCGGGATTGAGAGGATTAAGGGGTCTAAAGGGTTTCGATCTTGGGGTTTTTCTAAACATTTTCAATGGCTATCTCTTCTAAGGTGTTGAGATCTCAATGCTTGAAGACTCTCACGCCATGAGCTTCATGATCCGAGAGGTTCCTTACCTTGACAGGATTCAGGAGCCTCGGAAGATCACACCTTAGAGACTAGTTACCCCTTTCCAAAAGCCATGGACGTTTGGGGGATTAGTTAAGCCATTCATTTAAAATCTGTTTTCCTTGCCCTTCGACCTCTCTTTCCACCAAAAGCCATGGGTTTGGAGGAGAGGATGAAGGAGTGATCTATACCGAAAGCCACAGATAGATCTTGCTTAGTTTTCAAGGCTTAGAGATCCTCACCAAGTGAGTCGATTTAACGTTTTAAACCCAAGGTCGAACCTTTGAAACCCCTGACCATGAATCTCAACCATAGGCCCTTTCTTTTAGCATCTTTACATCTTATCTCGTCTTTCGCTTGATCTCTGATAGCATCCTGGTCATTAGTTTTACTGTTCTTGCATTTTCAAACAAGATCGATTGTTACTGTTCGATCTAGTGGTCGATCTCGTGGTCGATCCACTAGTCAAATTTTAATAATTCGAAGCTTTCCCCTTTAATTATTCTGTTTGTTTCTCGTGGTAGTTTCTTCCTTTCTAGTATTTTTAAAATAGGTTTCATTCTGTTTAAGTTGCTGCATCTAGTTTTTAGAGATTTTCTCATAAACCATCTCATTTCGCTTAGATTTGCATTAGTCCTTGTATTCTCTGTGCATTCTCTATCATCCTAGGAGTGGATTGACTCTCTCTTGCTTGCTGTACTACAACATGTCTTGCATTTGAGTTTGATAACCTCACTGCAATATAACCCTTGTGCAAAAAGTGCTTATCACGTAACAACAGCCACCAAGATGAATTTGTTGCCATAAGAAGATGGGAACGGACCCATAAAGTCAATCCCCCAAGCATCAAAAACATCAACTTCAAAGATTGGCACCTGAGGCATCTCATTCCTCTTTGTGATGTTCCCTGCCCTTTGACATGCTTCACAAGACTTAACAAACTCATGAGCATCCTTAAATAGCGATGGCCACCAAAACCCGGCTTGTAAGACCCTTGTTGCCCTCTTGAAAGAAGCAAAATGACCTCCGTAAGATGAACCGTGACAATGAAGGAGAATGTCTTTAGGTTCTTCTCTTGTTACACACCTCCTGTAAAGGCTGTCTACTCCCCTCTTGTACAGGTAAGGCTCGTCCCAAAAGTATTGAGAGACGTCCCTCATGAACTTCTACTTGTGGTAATAGTCAAGATGAGTAGGTTCTTCTCCACAAGCTAAGAGGTTCACTATATCAGCATACCAAGGTAGATCTTCTTCTCTTAAACTCAAAACTTCTTCAAACTGATCTTCTATCCGTGTGCATACAACAGTGTTGACCATCATGAGCTGCTCCTCAGGAAGTGAATCATCTAGAGGTAAGGCTTCATTGACCCTCATTCTTGAAAGGTGATCAGCTACACCGTTCTCTATCCCCTTCTTATCCTTTATCTCCACATCAAACTCTTGTAGAAGAAGAATCCAACTTGAGAGCCTCGGCTTGGTATCCTTCTTGGAGTAGATGTACCTCAACGCCGCGTGATCAGTGTATACAACAACCTTGGAGCCCACCAAGTATGATCTGAACTTCTCAAAATCAAACACAACGGCCAGCAGCTCCTTCTCGATTGTAGCATATCTCACTTGCGTGTCATCCAAGGTACGACTGGCGTAGTAGATAACATGCAACCTCTTGTCTTTCCTCTGACCCAACACAGCTCCTACGGCGTAGTCACTCGCGTCGCACATGATCTTGAAGGGTAAGCTCCAGTCTGGTGCTTGCACTATAGGAGCGGTGACAAGAGCTTCCTTGATCGTCTTGAAAGTGTGAAGACACTCATCATCAAACACGAACTCGGCTTCTTTGCAAAGTAGCCTTGTAAGGGGGCGTGCTATCTTGGAGAAATCCTTGATAAACCGCCTGTAGAAGCCTGCGTGACCCACGAAACTCCTTATACCCTTCACATTAGCTGGGGCTCTAAGCTCATCATGACCTCAATCTTTGCTTTATCAACCTCTATCCCTTGCTCAGAAATCTTGTGACCGAGTACAATCCCTTCCTTCACCATGAAGTGACACTTCTCCCAGTTCAGCACCAAGTTTGTCTCCTCACATCGCTTGAGTACCTTGCAAAGATTTGACAAACAAGCAGAAAAGGACGCACCATACACAGAAAAATCATCCATAAAAACTTCCACCATCTGCTCTATAAGATCAGAGAAGAAAGACTTCATGCACCTTTGAAAGGTTGCTGGTGCATTACATAACCCAAAAGGCATCTTTCAATAAGCGAAGGTATCATAAGGGCATGTGAAAGTCATCTTCTCTTGATCGTTAGGATGAATTGGTATTTCAAAGAAACCACTATAACCATCAAGAAAGCAATAGTATGGGTGATTAGCTAATCTTTCAAGCATCTGATCAATAAAAGGAAGAGGAAAATGATCTTTTCTAGCAGCTGAGTTAAGCTTCCTATAATCTATACACATTCGATGTCCAGTTATGGTTCTTGTAGGAATCAACTCATCTTTTTCATTCTTAATGACCGTGATACCCCCTTTCTTTGGTACCACATGGACCGGAGAGACCCATGTGCTATCACTGATAGAGTATATCACGTCAGACTCTAAACGTTTCAAGATCTTTTTCTTCATTACTTCTTTTAAATTCGGGTTTAAGCGCCTTTGATGTTCAATAGAAGAAGTGTTTTCATTCTCTAAGTGAATCCTGTGAGTACAAAGCATTGGTGAAAGGCCCTTGATGTCACTTAGAGAGTACCCAATGGCCCTTCTATACTTTCTCAACTCCTTAAGGAGTGAGTTTAACTCATCATCACTCAGATTTTCATTCACAATGACGGGATAAGTGTCATTGGATCCCAAGAAAGCCTACCTTAGCCCATTCGGGAGCTCCTTTAGGTCCACCTTTGGGGCTAGCAGCTCGCTCCAGTCCTCCTCGTGGCTTGTGTTGATGTTGCCATCCTCATTAGCTTCTTTTGAACCCGAGTCGTGAGCTTTCAGGCTGCCACCTTGAACCTTTGTCTCCTCAGAGATCGAGTCATCCAGTCGATCTTCCACTCGTTCTGGTCCGGATCGATTGCACTCGCATCGATCTCCTGCTCGATTTGATGTGGATCGAGCAGTGGATCGATTCACTGAGTCGTTCTCTGAACTGATCAAGTTGCTTCTCTCGATCTCCTCATCGATTTATTGACTGGATCGACCAACCTCCTCGATCTTCTTATCGATCTTTGTCGTGGATCGAGTGAAGTCCTCGATTTCCTGATCGATCTCTAGGCATCCGCCTTCATCTTCTTTCACAACCTTGCGAGAATCAAGGATATGAACATACTCTTGGGTCTGCTCATTCAGGAAACCATACTCTCCACACTCCTTAGTCAAAGCTAGCTGCAAGTGATCTTCTTGTGCCAACTCCTCAAGCAACTCATCGGCTAACTCATCCAAAGTCTCAATGTAGAAAGCTTGTCCTCCAATGGTTGGCTTCTTCAAGACTTCATTGATATCAAAGTCTAACTTGATGTCCTTGTCCAAGTGTAGAGAGATCTTGTCATTCTTCACGTCAATGATGGATCCAGCGGTTGCAAGAAACGGTCTACCAAGGATTAGAGGATCCTTTGGCTCTACATCCATTTCAAGAACAACAAAGTCGGTTGGCAAGTTAACTCCATTGATTCTCACGGGCAAATCTTCAAGCATACCCACAGGAAGCCTTATACTTCTATCAGCGAGCACGAGAGAGATTCTACACTCTTTAAACTTGGTGAAACCGAGCTTCTTTGCAATGGAATGGGGCATAAGATTAATGCATGCACCAAGATCACATAAGCAGCTTTCAAACTTCAAGGGACCAAGATCACAAGGAATGGTGAATGATCCTGGATCTCCAAGCTTCTTTGGAACTATCTCTTTGTGGATGATAGCGCTGCACTCTTCACTAAGAACCAAACCTCTTCACTCTCCTTGCTCTTCTTAGTTAGAGTATCCTTAAAGAACTTAGCACATTTAGGCATCATGGCTAAACAATCAACTAAGGGCAGCTTGATTTCAACATCTTTCAAATGATTCTCAATGACTGCTCTATGCTTCTCAAGCAGCTGCTTCTTGAACCGCCCAGGAAAAGAAGGCTTCGGTTTGTATGGTGGAGGAACAAATGCATCTTTCTCTTTGCTCACCTCCTCTACCTTCTTCTCTAGAACAACTTCTTTGCCTTGCCTTGGCCTTTCAATCCACACATTGTCAAAGGTAATTTCCTCATCATTTGAAAGCTTACCCTCCCCCTCTTGAACTACAATGTCCTCATTGGCTTTAGGTGCAACTCTCGGCGGAAGCTCTTTACCACTTCTCAAGGCATACTCCTTAGGATTTTGCTCACACTTGCCCAGTAAGCTGCTTTGACCGCTTGTGCTAGCTTTGCCTTTCTCTAACTGCTTGATCTTGTTGTTCAGATTGGTGATCTGTGTAGAGATGTCAGTAAGAGAGGAGTCTAGCCGGTTGTTCATTTCAACAAACTTCTGATTTGTAGAAGCTTGACCTTGAAGCAACTGTTGAAACATTGCTTGAACCGGATCCTGAGGTGGGGGTTGCATTTGTTGCTGCTGTGGAACGAAACCAAGAGGAAACATAGGAGTGTAGCCTTTGTTGCCTTGCTGTTGCTGCTGGAAATTGCCTTGCCTCTGACCTTGGTACAAACTGTTTTGTTGAAAACCCTTGTTGTAAGGTACAAAAGGCTTTGCTTGTTGAGGGGGGTACACCTGATCCTTTGGATTCTCAACGTTGGTGATCTTGTATGAGAGATTGTTGTTGGCTTGGTATCCTTGTGAATACCCCTGAGGTTTGTTGTAGTTCTGACCAGCAACCCAATTAGCTTCTTCTTGGCTCAGCTCTAACTCCTATAAGACATCTTCGGCTTCTCCCACGAACTGTACTTGCTTCTGATTTGCAAGCACTAGCTTGTCTATCTTCTCATGGAGCGATTTGAGCTTTTTTTTGTGTGACTCCAGCTCAGAACCTCTAGGTGCTCGGTCATAATCTTCAGTGTAATTCCCATCACTCAAAGCCAAGTTCTCTATAAGCTCCATACCATCTTCCACTTCTTGACCAAGAAAGTCACCCTTGCTTGCCGTATCAAGCAGCATTCTGATCTTGGGTAATGCTCCTCGGTATATTGTGCTCAAGAGAATCTTTTCACTGAAGCCGTGGTGAGGACACTGAATTGTATAGTCTTTGAATCTCTCCATAGCTTCACTGAATGTCTCATTCTGTCTTTGAGTGAATCCGCTAATCTCACTTCGCAGCCTAGCTGTTCTTGTGCTCGAGAAAAACTTTGAGAGGAACGCCTTCTTACATTCAGCCCAAGAAGTAATGATGCCTCGTGGAAGGGTCTTCTCCCAATGCCTAGCCTTATCTCCAAGAGAAAATGGAAAGAGCCGTAGCTTGAAAGCATCTTCCGAGATCCCATTGATCTTTATCATCCCACACACTTGCTCAACGTTGTCAAGGTGCTCCAAAGGGTCTTCCATAGCTAGTCCATGGAATTTGCTGTTCTGAACCATAGAGACAAATCCAGTCTTTATCTCGAAATTGTTGTTCTGTACTGATTGAGAAATGATCCCAAAGCGGTTATGATGTGTATTTGGAGCATCTTCTGCACCAATGATCCGTGGTGGTTTAGCTGCTTGGGTGGGGTTTCTATTACCCCTTCCTACAGCACCGTGAGCTGGTGGAGGTCCCTCAGGATGTTCTTGCTCAGCCATTCTTGCAAAGTCTACTGTACCAGCTTGCACAATCTCTTCAAAGGCTTGAGCTTGCTCTCTTGCTCTTCTTGATCTCGCGTGTCCGAGTTGGTGAATATTGTCCAGTGGTCGTAGAAGATTATTGTCACCACTGGAGCGCAAATTCATGTACCTGAGAACACAATCAGTAAGGTAGAGCAATGAGTAATCAAAATAAAAGTAAAAGGCTTAGTCTTTGCTAAACACCAAATCCTAATGTTTCCTAACAAACCCAAGTTGGCAACGGCGCCATTTGATAGACAGGATTTTTTTTTTAAGCAAGAATATCAAATCTCAAGCAACCTATAGTTGTAGTACAGTATGCAAGAGAGTATCTATCCAGCCTGGGTGAAGAAAGAACACTAGGAATACAGGAGCTAAGCAAATCTAAGCAGACTCAGGTAAATAGATGGTAAAATCGATGAAAACTAAATGCAACGACCAAACTACTACGAAAACTATTTCAAAATCCCTGGAAGAGGGTTAACAACTACTAGAATAAAACAGAGACTCTAAAATGCAAATCTAATAATTATTAAAAATCAAGCACTGAAACGGGTAAAACAGGACATTTCTAACAACTTAGATGAATGACTTCAAATGATCAAAAAAACAAGCTTTATGACTAGAGAATGATAAACAGAGGTTTTAAAATGCTAAAAAGAGGGTTCAAGGTCGAGGGTCATGTTCAAGAGAGTTCAAAGGTTCAAGCTTTGGTTTGAAAACACCTAGATCTACTCATTTGAAGAGCTTTTCCTAAGCCTTGAGAAACTTAAACTAGGATCATCCATGGCGTGTGGCAAGACCACTTTCTCTAACCCTTCCTCCTAACCAATGGCGTGTAGTGGAAAGAAGGGTCAAAGAACATTAAACAAAGATCTCAAATATTGGCTTAACTAACCCCCTCTACATCCATGGCGTTTGGGAGAGGATAGATTAGTCTCTAGGATTTGGCTTTCAAGGATCTCTGAATCCAGTCAAGGTAAGAGAAACCCTGAAATCATAGAGATCTTTTCCAAGATTCTCTAAGCCTTAAGACCCCAAATCCTAGAAGAGAATGAGTTAAGAACAAGAAAAATCCCAAAAGCTTAAACCCTTAAATCCTTGAATCGTCCCAACCTTTAACCCAAAGAAAACTACTCACTACTCATATTTGAAACCGATTCAAATGCAAGGGAAAGAAAACTAAACATGATTAATGAAAGCGATTAACAAAAAACACTTAATGATTAACAAGATTCAAGGTTCAAAACAGGAAAAACTTCAAGAACAGAACAATGGCTGAAATCGCCTAAAGGAAAGCTGGAAAAAGATAAGACTAAGCGTGTGTTATGAAAGTGATAGCCCCTTTTGCCCAAAATAGCTAAATCGCCAAATGGTCCCCTCACTAAGCTCCAAAGATGAGCTGGCTGGATAAGGTGCCAGAGATCGAGTTGAATGATTGATCTCTAGCTCGATCTTCTTCATGGATCGCTGTCTCTTGCTCCATCTTCAAGTCTATCTTCGGGTGATCGGGTCGTAGTCTCGATCTGGCTCTTGTTCTGCATGGTGTCATCCACGTCCGTACTCGCGATCGATCTCCTCTCTCGACCTTAGTCTCGATTTTCTTCCATGAAACAACTTGAGTCACTCGATCTCGTCTAGATCGACCTGCCTAGCTCGATCTGCGTCTCGATCTCGGGTCCCTTGCTGAATGGCTGAGTTCTACAAGTGTCCACAAGCTTCCTCTCGAACCAATGCACGTCCACGCAACCTCCACATCTCCAATGTGTCACAAACAACCTGATAATGATGCAAAAATGCAGAAAATATGCAAATTGCGAATGCAAAGAGATCTAGGACCTAAAGTGCAACAAATGGTTGAAACTAGCCTATAATGCAAGATGAATGCATGAAAACTAACTCTAAATGCATGCTAAATATGCAAAATACATGGTAATATCAACTCCCCCAAACTTGCCTTTTGCTTGCCCTCAAGCAAACAACATTCAAGAGAGGAAGAGAGGTTTTAAAAACGGGGGCTCAAATTCCTTGCAAAAGTGTTTTTCAAATGAATCAATTCAATGGTCCTAGTTCGTAATCCTAAGATGCAATGCACACAGTCATACTCCAAAGAACTTAGCCATATTCATCACATGTTGAATTTCAGATCATGACTCTCATATCCCAAACAATCCAAAATCCTAACCTTTAACATTTATTAAGCTTAAAACCGTGAATCACACTTATGCACTTTAAAACCGAATACATTTGGCTTAGGGACAAGGTTATGAGACAAAAATGATCTCATTTATAAGGGTGATTCAAACAATGGGTTATCTCAAAGAATGGTTGAACTTATGCATAATGCTAAAGATAAAAACAATTGATGCATACATGACTAGACTCCCATCTACCCATATACACTAACAATGATCCTAGAACCCTCTCTCATTTTTCTTTTCTTCTTAAGCTCACTCAACTACCTAAAGACTACCCTTATCAACAAGGCAAAACGCCTAGCAAAACCCAAATAAACACATCACTTTAAAACCTTTTTGGCTAGTGGTAAGGCTATAAACATATTTAGCTCTTTTCTCTTTAGTTTGATAGCTCTCTACTCATTTTTTTTCTTTTTAAACATTTGGCCTTTTGGCTCTTTTCTTTATTTTTTTTTCTATTTCTTTTCTTTTTGAGAGCTACCTACTTTTAAAACTAGAGCTTTCATTTTAAACACAAAGTCTTCCACTTAAAACCATTAAACCCGTTTATTCAACTTCCAAACTCCAAACTCTTTAAACCGGAACAAAAACAGAACAACTCCCATGAATACCCGCCCTATCCTAAGCCTAAAACTAGCTTCAAAATGCAAAGCTAGCATCAATATGAAAGCCTAATCGTATCGCCTAAACCTAACACTTTATGCTAAGTCCAACCGAAAAGAGGCCTCACAAAGATTCAAATACACAAGAACATTGGCTTGAAAGGAGGGTAGGGTAAAGGTGGGGAAGTCTATTTAGGCTTACAAGAGAGTGGTGAAAGGAAGAGGAAAGCCTAAATATGTATAAGTGATCCATGTATCCTTTTTCAAATGCATAAGTATGATAATTCAAGAAATTCAAATTAAAGTTCTCACTTGATAGGAAAGGATTCAATTCATGAATGTTCAACTTAGGCCACGAAAATCAAAACAAATGATCCAAATATGGTTAGAGCTTACTTTCAAAGTGTGAACAATGCATCAAAGAACTACTAACTAGGGCCTTGAAACAATTCATGAGCTTAAAACACTTTTTAAGAAAAACTTTTGCCTCTTATGCAAATGTAAACAACCTAAATGATTTTAAAAATTCTAGACTCAATCCTAAAATGTTTAGCAATTCAAATGCAAGCTACATGGATTGTTTTGAAATTTTTTAAATTTTTTATCATTTTTTTGTTCTTTTCTATGCCTTACATGATGCATGGTGACTCAAGTAAGATAACAGAAAATAATATCAAAGAAAACATGTCAAATAACACACATACTCCCCCAAAATTGAATGACACTGTCTCGGTGGCAAACAAATTCAAGAGGAGTCAAATTACAATGCAAAAATTAAAGAAAATGCATGATATTTACAAGGTTGTGAGTTGGTACCTCAGAGCTAGGCATGGCTAGAGCTTGAGGATGCTCCAGACTTCCTGCTCTTTCTAGGAGTCTCGTGGGTGACCACCTTGCCTTTCTCCTTGCTTGTTCCTTCGTGTAGAGAGCGGCGTGCAGCTTGGTTTTCACCTTGGGGCTCACATATCACTATCCGACCAGTTGAACTCCTTCTCTTCTCGGGTTGCTCAACATCATCGCTTGAAGATGCCTCAGATGAGCTCTTTTGCAAGTCCTTGATCTTCTTGGCAAGCTTTTTAATCATCTTGCTCTGCCACTTATTCACCTTCCGCTGAATCTCTACCATGGATGCAAGGAAATTCTCGGTTTTGGTCCGAGGCTCAAATCAAGCTTAGGGAGGTCGAAGCTGGCTGGCATCACGGCATCTGAGGGAGGTGATTCTGAAGGTGCACGAGCAACTTGAGGAAGCCAAAATGCATCCATAATTGACATCATCTCCAAGATCATCTTCCATCGGCTCGTCATTCTCCTTAGGATCGCATAGCAGGTGCTTAACGCCTTGGAAGAGAAAACACAACTCATTCTTGGTGACTGTTGGAGCCACATACCTTCCACTGAAAGTGTTGGCTATGAGCTTGAGGGTGTATCTCAGCACGGGGCTGCGGACTCTCTTGATCTTGGCCGTGTTAGCCTTGTAGTCATCGTTGCTGATCAAATCTCATAGGTCGTTGGCTAGAGTGAAAGGAGGAAACTCAACGAGCTTGGCGCTAGCTTTCAGACCGTAGGCTTGGCAGAGCTCAGGGATGGAAAGATGGTAAGCTTGCCTCCTGATCTCACTACAAGAAAACTGTTAATTAATGACTGCAAAATTAGTCGCTTATTAGTCGCAAATATGACATTTACGACTATTTTGCGACTAATCAGAGAAGTCACCAATCCTTAGTCGCAAAATCCAACAGTCGCATATTAGTCATAAATTTACGACTATCTTACGACTAATAAGCGAGTTCAGTTTGTTGTCACTAATTAGTCGGAAAATAGTCGCAAAAGATAGTGACCACTTACCTACGATATTACGACTAATTTGTTTTTAAAAGTGCGACTAATACGCGAGTATTTAGCGACTAAAAGATAGTGACCACTTACCGACGGTAGTATGACTAATTTGTTTTTAAAAGTGCGACTAAAACGCGATTATTTAGTGACTAAGTTAATGACTTTATTGCGACAATTTAGCGATTAAACATAGTATGGATACAAAAATGGTAATTTTTTAGCGACTATTATACCACAATTTTACAACTTTTTAGTGACTAATATATGACTAAATAGTGACTTATTTGTTTATTAAATTTTGTATTTGGTAATTCTTTTGGTACTCAAATCTACAAAATTAGTAATTGTTTTGGCACTCAAATCTGTAAATTTAGAATAACTAATATACAAAATGCAAAATAGTTTATATATAAACCATTTTCTACAAACAAAACTCCAACAATGGAGTTATCAAAACATTAAGTCTACAGATGAAAACTCCAACAGTGGAGTTACCAAAACATTAAGTCTTTAGTTCAATACAAAAGTAGTCATAAGTACAAAAGCAGTGGATTAAGAAAGAACGAGAGAGGGAGCTGTGTTTTGGGTCGAACCTGCACACGATGGAGCGGGTTGAGAAGCCATAAAGTCTACAAACTCAGGATTAGTCTCACGGAGGAACTGCTCCACCAATGAGAAGTGCTTGATCTCTTTTTGTTGCTCAGCCAATTGTCGGGAACTCTCTGCTTCACGCTGTGTATTATAAGCAGCTTGCTCTTCTATCTGATGTTTAGCTTCTTCTAGTTGTTGTTCGAACGTCACAAAGCATGAAGAGCTTTCCTTACGCTTGCCATTAACATGAGAATTATTGAGGCTTCCAAAGCCATAAGGACGTCCTCTTTCATCCTTGAAAGTGGACTGCGAAAAGAAAACAAGTTATAATGTAGAGTGTGTAAGATAAATAACAGACTGAAAAATCAAACCAGTTAGTGAAGAATGTATATTACCAACAGAAATAGCCCGTTGTACTCGTATATGGAGAGATGGCGACGTTGAGGATCACCATTCAAAGTTTCTGAATTATTTGCCTCTAGCTCGGACAACTTAGTTTTGACGTTGTTCTCATAAATTTCAGCGATGTTCTTGGCCTTTGCATCAACAAATGTTCCGTCCGGTCTTGTATGGGTCTTGATAAAAACCTCACCAATACTCACAGGTCTTCCTAACTCTCCTCCTGAAATGTTACAAATAATGAAAATATTTTTAAAATAGCAGTGGTTAAAGATATAGAAATTGTAAGATATGTAAATGTAACTTACCATTTCCTGTTGGATTTGTGTATACAACATCTGCCCAGATAAATGTTTGTGAGGACCAAGACCTTTGCGATCAGACAAACGAGCAGTAGAATAGGTTTTGCTCCTTTTTTTTGCTAATTCTGTGTCCCACTCGGTGCACATCACTGTCCAGAGTGGGGGCTCAATCCAAGTTGGTCGTTTATGGCTTCTGCGCATAGTGCTAACCATGCCCTTCATCCGGCGTTTACATATCTTCACGAACTCCCTTTGAACTGTCCCTGAGATTAGGGGATCCCACGTGTAGGTTTTCTAGATTTCGAAGACATTAGATTCATTAGTGAAAACAATAGAAGCAAACACATATATAAGAAATTTAGAGGAGATAAACATTTACCGCGAATTAAGTATCTTTCTTGTCTATCCCAAGGCACAACTGTCCAACTATAATAGGGACCATCAAATTTGTTTGTAAAGACTTTAGTAATCTCTCGGACCAAGGACCCTTTGTCATGATCAGACCTTTAAACAAAGAAACAATATGTAAAAGTAAGCAAATAAGTGAATAAAAGAAACCAACTAACGAGACTATATCTTCAACTAAGCAAATAAGTAAGCACGTTCAGCATTACACATTTTTATCAAATCTTCAACTATATCTTCGATGCCAAAAATTTAGACAACCAAAAACAAAAATACATAACACTTTAGCTTTAATCTTAACCTACCGTTTGATGAGCTTTTTAATATACTACTGACCTCGTGATATTGCAACTACAAGAACCACATTATTTGTTTCACTAACAACAGACCATTTTGAAAGTTGAAATAACAGAAAAAAGAGAAACCACACATTACTAAGAACAAACAAAGCCAAGTACTAAGATAACTATATCTATCTAAACAATGATGCTTAGCCTACAAAACAAATCAAATAGTTTTAACACTTAAACTACAAAAGCATATGCAGAGAAGTGAAGAAAATTTTGAGAAGCAATAAAACTAAGACAATCATCAAATCACAGATTAATAATCTATGATTCAGAGTCGATTGCATAAAAACATTAAGACTTAATTATATCTTCGATGCCAAAAATTTAGACAACTAAAAACAAAAATACATAACACTTTAGCTTTAATCTTAACCAACCGTTTGATGAGCTTTAATCTTAACCAACCGTTTGATGACCTCGTGATATTGCAACTACAAGAACCACATTATTTGTTTCACTAACAACAGACCATTTTGAAAGTTGAAATAACAGAAAAAAAAGAGAAACCACACATTACTGAGAACAAACAAAGCCAAGTACTAAGATTACTATATCTATCTAAACAATGATGCTTAGCCTACAAAACAAATCAAATAGTTTTAACACTTAAACTACAGGACATACGCAGATAAGCTAAGAAGAGAATAAGAAAAGTATACGCAGAGAAGTGAAGAAAATTTTGAGAAGCAATAAAACTCAGACACAATCATCAATCACAGATTTATAATCTATGACACAAAGTCGATTGCATAAAAACATTAAGACTCAAACTTATTAAGAGAAGAAAAAGGTGAAGAGTCATACCAAGTTGTGTTTGGCTTCAGTTCGGGAGATTGCACAGTGGTAAACTTTTCACGGCCTGGCACCAGAAGGATGGCATTCAACAGACGCTGTAGGTCTTCCTGGAGAACCAGCTCAGGTGGATGTACTTCATCGTCGTCTTCACCATGGAAGTTGTGAGCTGCCGAAGATTGATTACTCTGAGCTTGAGAGTGATGATGTGTAGACGCTGGAGATGGCTGAACTGGAGGCGAAGGAGTGTTCTGATTTTGAAGCGATGAGGAGGAGTTCCCGATTTCAGGTTGTTGTGATGGAGAATCATGGAAAAGCTGTTGGGGCGGAGGAAAGTCTCGGAAATGTGGTTGAGGTGAGTAGATGGAGACTTGAGATTGGGGCATCTCGGTAACCGGAGGTTGGGACGATGGGGTGAAGTTATATTGGCTTGGTAGAGGGGTGGGAGTTCTCAACGGCGTGGATCCTCCTGGTCTCTGAGATATATTGGGAGCGGCTAGTCTCGAAACACTGCCTCGTCCACTCTTAACTCGTCCTCGGTTCGACATCGGTGAAATCATATGAGTTTCGAAAATAGGAGAGAAAGAGAGATTCGAGATTTTAACAACAAGAGAGAATGAGAGATTCGAGATTCGGGGTTAGGGAGAAGAGAAGAAGAGTCACGGGATTTGAGATTCACAATCACACAATTTGGGAATTAGGGTTGTTAATCGGCAAAGGAAAGAAGAAAGAGATGAAGAACGACGGAAAGAAAAGAAGAAGAATGATGGGTTAGTGTATTTAGGGATTTGGTTTTGAGAATTTTGGTTTAGGCACAAAATTTGGGTTTTGATTTTGGTTTTAGGGGGAAATCAAATTTTGATTAAATTTGGGTTTGGAAAAATTTTATTTTGGTTTTGGTTTTAAGGGGAAACCAAATTTTGATCAAATTTGGGTTTGGAAAAATCTTATTTTGGTTTTAAAATTTGTTTTTGGTTTAGAAAAATAGTTTTCAGATGAAATTTGATATTTAATTTTCAAAAACTTGTTATTAATATATATAGAAGTATGATCAAATTTGGGTTTGGAAAAATCTTATTTTGGTTTTAAAATTTGATTATGGTTTAGGAAAATAGTTTTCAGATAAAATTTGATATTTAATTTTCAAAAACTTGTTATTAATATATATAGAAGTATGATCAAATTTGGGTTTGGGAAAATCTTATTTTGGTTTTAAAATTTGATTTTGGTTTAGAAAAATAGTTTTCAGATGATATTTGATATTTAATTTTCAAAAACTTGTTATTAATATATATAGAAGTATAAATAGATTTGCTAAAATTTTAGTTTTGTTTAAGTTTTAGTTTTAATATAGTTGAATAATTTTGATTTTTGTTTTAAATTTTGGTGTTGGTTTCCAAACACTTAATAAAATTCTTGATTTTTGTTTAGAATAAAATATTAGATCTTAATATTTCACAAAGTTAAAACATTTATTATATAAAGTGATAGCAAAATTAGTAAATTTCATCTTCACTATCATCATCATCAGAGGATGATTCATTACATTAAAATTCATCTTCATCTTCTGCATCTCCAACATCGTAATCGAGATCTATTGGGTTTGCCTGTTGTACCAAATTTCCGACTTCAGTATTGTCAATTGTAGTCAAAAGTACAGCATCATCATTTTCTTGTTGCAAAACAATCGGTTTCTTATTTTTGTATTCTCCTGAAATATTTTCCCTCGGATTCACCTTTACAACATTGAGCCACGACTGCTTTGGTTTTTTTGTATATGGGTACGGGACGTAACAAACTTGATCCGCTTGAGAAGCTGTGCAATATCAATATATAGAAATATAAATAAATATATATATATATATATATGATATTGACATTTATGTATACGTACCTAGAATAAATGGTTCGTATTTATGGTATCTTCTTGATGAACGAACGTCAATTCCACCATTGCTCCTCCGAGTGCCTCTACCAATAACAGGATCATACCATGTACACTTAAAAAGTGTGATTTTCAAACCGACTAACCCCTCATATTCAAGTTGTATGATATCAGTTAAGGTCCCGTAGAAATCAAGATGCATTAGTATAATTCTCTCCTTTAACACATACGCCATAGTTATATGTCTTTCGTCCCTCGCCGTGATTTTGCGTATGAAACAAATATCCTCTTGTGAAATAGATAGGCCAGGTTTTGGCCTTGTTCACGGGTCCATGCACTATCTCTTGAACCCAAGCAGGAAAAGAATTTGTGGCGTTCCAGTAATTGACCTGCATATAGCTATACATTATTAATATATAGAAGTATAAATATATACAAATATATAATATATACATGGATGTGAATATTATTTAGACATACATAATCTTTCATCCATGCACTATATTCGTCAGCTCTTTTCGCGGAGAGTTCTTTTTCGGAGAGTTCTGGATATTTTGCAGAAATATAAGCTTCGAAGATACTGTATAAGACCAACACGTATGAAAAATCATCATAGTGGATTATAGTAAAATGTAAGTGAAAACATACCAAATTATACCTCTCAAATGGCTGAAAATAATCACAATTTCGCAAAACATATGCATGTGCGCATCGATGGTCGTTCTCTGAAAGCCATATTTCATGCATTTCCCCACTTGGTCGACCTATGTGAGTAAATATATCAGGTACTCCAGGGACATGATATACGGGAACTTCACCTTCGTCAAATCTTGTTAGCCTAACCAAATGAGTGAAAAGTCATTCACATTAGAATATATACCATGTGTCTTGAAATTTGATTAATTTAAACATTTACCTTGATTTTGTTTGTATATGTGCGGCAAAGTAGTGCCCTGAGAAATAAGCTACCTCATCATTGATATATGATTCAACAATCGATCCTGCCGCATATCTTTTGTTCTTTGCTTTCCCTTTCAATTTCTTGATAAACCTTTCAAAAGGATACATCCACCTATATTGCACAGGGCCTCCTAGTTCAGCTTCGTAGGGGAAATGTATAGACAGGTGCTCCATCACGTCAAAAAATGATGGTGGAAAGATTTTTTCAAAATTGCATATTATTAAAACTATATTCCGTTTCAGAAGTTGGACGTGACTATGCAAAGTTCTCGAACATAAGTCACGGAAAAATCCTCCAACTTCTACATAATATATTTAAACAGCAAGTTAATGGTTGTTTTAATATGATATGAGGTATATTTAAATGTTGCATCTTTCATAGAGCTATAAGTAATTGGTACCTGATAATGCAAGGTGGACGTTTCGGTCTAGGAGTTCTGCAAAGATAAATGGTAGTAGACGCTTCATAAAAACATGGCAATCATGGTTCTTCATGCCTGAAAACTTTTCGTTAACCATATCAGCACAACTAGCTAAGTCTGACGCATAACCATCTGGGAATTTAACCGCATGTCTCACACATTCCAATAAACTTGTTCTGGCTTCTTCTGTCAATGTGAATGCGGAGAAAGGAGCTTTACCATCACTATCAATATGTAAGTCTGGTCGAGAACAAAATCGTTCTATATCCCTTCTTGACATGATGGTGTCTTTTGATTTACCTTTCACACTCATAAGAGTATTCATGATGTTGTCAAAAAAATTCTTCTCTATATGTATCACATCAAGATTATGTCGAAGATTGAGGTCCTTCCAGTACGGCAGCTCCCATAATATGCTTTCCTTATGCCAGTTATGCCAATTCCCATAGCCTGCCTTTTTCTTTTCATGACCATTTCCACCACAGTTTTTTGTTTTTGGTGGATTAACACCATCTAACCGCTCGTAGTAAACTTGCTCACCTGTCAAAGACTGAGGTGGAACATTATTCAAAGCGTGTTTTCCTTTCAAGAAGTCCTTTTTATTCTTCCTCAGTAGATGATCTTGAGGAAGAAATCTCCGATGACAATCAAACCAACACGTCTTCCTTCCATTAGGGAGATAAAATCTCTGTATCTTCCATGCAAATTGGACAAGACAATTTACCATGAGTCGTCCATCCTGATAACATGCCATAAGCCGGAAAGTCGCTTATCGTCCCCATAAGCACTGCTTTCAGGTTAAAATTTTGATTCAAGGATACATCGTATGCATCGACTCCAGTAGACCACAATTCTTTTAACTCGTCAATAAGAGGTCGGAGGAAGATATGTAGACTAGCTCGCGGATGATTTGGCCCAGAATTCAGAATTGTTAGAAACAAATACTCTGTAATCATGCACATACCAGGAGGTAAATTATATGGAGTCAAGATCACAGGCCACAACGAATGATTACGAGACATGCCAAAAGGATTGAATCCATCTGTACATAATCCAAGATAAACATTACGGGGTTCTTCAGCAAACTTAAGATGTAGGTCTTGAAAATATTTCCACTCTGCTGCATCAGACGGATGACACATTTCTCCCTCCTTTGCTTTGTGCTCAGCATGCCATCTCATTGCCGCTGCGGTCTTCTCGCTCTGATACATTCTTTTCAATCTGTCAGTAATTGGTAGATACCACATACGACTAAATGGAACTTTGGTTCTCCGTCGTCCGTTGTTCGGCTTCCATCTTGGTGCATCACAGAACTGAAATGTATCCCACTTTTCATCCTCTTTCCAGAAGATCATACAATTATTAATACAAACATCAATTGTATAATATGGTAGGCCTAAATTGCGCATCAATTTTTCTGTCTCGTAATGTGAACCGGTTGACTGGTTTCTGTCTGGTAAATACTCTGTCAACATATCGCAAATTGAATCCACACACTTTTCACTCATGTTATAATCTGTCTTATTTTGCATGACTCGAGCAGCTAAGGATAACTGCGAATGACCTTCGTGACAACCATCGTATAATGGATTTTCCGCTCTTTCTAACAAGTCGTAGAATTTTTGGGAATGATTATGTATCGGTTCTTCTACATTTTGACAATTATCATACTGATGATAGTTATCAAAACGCTCGGTATCACGAAATGCATCATTCACCATATCTACATATCTATCTTCTACTACATTACCTACTTCTTCACTCCCACTTATTTGGGTTGTATTAACATAACTCGTTCCTAAATCCATATTGATTTCTTCTCCATGCTTATACCAAACATAATAATCTGGCATAAATCCTCTACTATACAGATGATTCCAAATTGTTTTCCCAAAGATAAATTTGTCGTTTTTGCAACCACTACAAGGACAGTGAAACTTACCCCTATTGTTCTGCGCTAGAGGCTGGTTATTTGCAAATGCCATAAATTGATCGACTCCGCTGTAAACTCTACCGAAAAGTTTCCCGTCTCTTTATCTATCCTCTTATCCATCCACTCCCGACCATTACTATAATTATAATTGCCCGACATTATATGAAAAAAAGATAATACTTTATCACTCTTTTTTTTTGGCAAATCACCCACAGAAAAAAGTTCCTCTATCTTATTTTTTTCTTTTGTTTTTTTTTATCAAACATTCTCTCTTTTTCTTATTCTTTTTTTTCTACTAAAAAAATAAACCCAAACTCGTTTTCCTAATTTTTTTTGTATCAGACACTTTCTTTGAGATTCTATGCAATGAGAACGGTGGATGGGAGATATATATAGAAATATTTACGATTATAAAGCGACTATATTTCGACTACAAAGAAAAGTCACACCCACCACATAACGCAGAAAACGTGTTTTACCGGTTTTTATGTCAGCAAAAGTTACGACTATTTTGTGACTAAATTGCAACCACATACAAATTTAGTCACAAATTAGTTGCAAACTCTGCCGACATACCATGTAGTCGTAATATAGTCACAGAGTTACGACTATTTTGCGACTAATATTTAGCAACCATATTCTGTTAGTCACAAATTAGTCGCAAACTCTGCCGACATACCATGTAGTCGTAAAATAGTGGTAAATTTACGACTATTTTGCGACTAAAATTTAGCAACTACAATTCAGTCGCAACGTAGTCGTAAATATATGACTATATTACGACAACATTTCGTAATCTCTAATTAGCGACTATGTTGCGACTATATGGGTATAGTCGCAATATTTGTTGCTAAATAGTCGTGAAATAGTCGTGTATTTTTGCGACTACCGTCGTAGTCGCACTCCGTAGTCGCAAATTGCCTGTTTTCTTGTAGTGTCTTGAAGGTGATGTGACCTTGTGATGGAGTGGGAAGGCTTGGATTCTCGTAGGTAAACTCCAAGGTGGCTAAGAAGTCTAGGGTTGCCTCGAGATAGGTTGGGCAATCCATCTTTGACAAGCACCGGAGCCCAATGTTCTTGAGAAGCTGATCAAAATCTCCCAATATCCCCCTTTTTGCCAACAGATCCCTGCTCGCGAACTTTGTAGGGTCAAACCGGAGCCTCTCCAACCTTTTCTTAGCTTGTTTCTCCTCCTTTGTCCATCTAACCCTCTCCAGAACCACATCTTGAGTTCCTTCTCCTTGTGTTGTCTCCTCTCTGCTCCTTTTTGGTGCCATTGGTACCTGAAACACAAATCTCAAAGAAGAGAATGAGTATCGGCGGCGAATTGAAGAAAGAGACAAGGGAAGAGAAAAAAACTTCTAACAATAATCCTAGATTTTTAGGTAACTTATAAAAATTATAGCTAAATACTATAAGAGAATATCTAGAGAAAGGATCAACTCTAGCACTTTTCCTAATATTTAGCTATTTCTAAAAATTATCCTAACCTCCTAACAACTAACAATTATCCTAAGCAATCAAAAGACAATTTTCCAAAAATTTAAACAAGCAAATCAAATAACCGAAAATACCTTTTGAAAAGATGATAGCAAGAAGTTATTAGCCTTAAAAACAGAAACTCACACTCTCTCTTTCTTTAGAAAACAGCTCGAAATACAAATGAGAGAGAGTGTGGATGCATGTGAATTTAAAGGCTAGGAAAACTATGGATTATGCAAGTGGTTTTCTGACAAAGTTGGCAAGGCACATCTTTCATGGTCAAAAATGCTTGTCTTGACCAAGATTTGAATTTAAAAACAGGAGGGAAAGAAGAAAGGAGGGAAAACTCAAACTTACCTCGGCATGAGATCGAGTCGTTTTGGTCGATCTTAGACTCGATCTCATGCCCATGTTGGCTAGGATCGAGAGGGTTGATCAATTAGGGACTCGATCTGGATTGCATCGAGTCCTAGATCGAGTGTGCCCCCCTCATTCCATGATTTTACATCATTGTGGCTATGCTCCTTGGATCGAGCCACGTGATCGATTTGGAGGTTGTTTGGGCAAGGATCAAGTGGCAGATCGAGTAAACTGATCGATTTATCTTCGAGGATCGAGTGAGGTCAGTCGATCCACACCCTGTTTGCCTTTCAAGCTTAACACATGGGTGGTTTATCCTCTCATGATTGACCGACTCACTCGATTGTCTACTCGATCTCATATAGATCGAGGGACTTCACTCGATTCACTAGCTCGATCTAGTAAAGATCGAGCCAGGGTGAGTCGATCTAGCCTCTACTCTCCTTTCCTTGCCCCTTTTGACTCCAAGATCATGATCTCCAATCCCTTATCCTTTCACCTACACACTTAAACACAAAAAACATAAAACTGAAATAGAAAGAAAGCAAAAATATATACAAGATAGACATGGGAATGCCTCACAAGTGCGCGGAATGCCTCACAAGTGCGCTTTCTTTAACATCTTTAGCTAGACTTTACTTGGTTCAGGCCAGAGGTGGGTCCTGGAGAAGCATTGTGGTGCTCTCCTTGCTGCAATCACTCGCCAAGTAGGGCTTGACTCTGTGCCCATTAACCGTGAAAGCCTTTCCACTCTTGCCAACCAAAGTAACCACTCCATAGGGTAGAACTTCCTTGATCTCAAAAGGTCCACACCACCTTGACTTTAGCTTCCCTGGAAATAGCTTCAAGCGTGAGTTGTAAAGCAAGACCAGACTGCCCTCCTTGAGCTCCTTATGCACCAACATCTTGTCATGAACCGCCTTGGTCCTTTCCTTGTAGATTTTGCCGCTCTCATAAGCGTCTAGCCTTAGCTCATCAAGCTCATGGAGTTGAATCAACCTCCTCTCCTGTGCCGTCTTGAGACTGAAGTTAATCTGCTTTACTGCCCATAGTGCTCTATGCTCTGGCTCCACAGGGAGGTGACATGCCTTGCCGTAAAGGAAAGTGAAGGGAGTGGTACCAATAGGAGTCTTGAATGCGGTTCTATACGCCCATAAAGCATCGTCTAGCTTACTTGTCCAATCCTTTCGAGTTGCTCCTACAGTCCTCTCTAAGATAGCCTTGATCTGTCTATTCGAGACCTCTACTTGCCCACTAGTTTGAGGGTGATACGGTGTAGCTACCTTATGCTTCACGCCATACTTCTTCAAGAGACTCTCAAACACTTTGTTGATGAAGATGCTGCCCCCATCGCTGATCACTACTTTTGGAACTCCAAAACGTGGGAAGATGATAGTCTTGAAGAGTTTAACCACCACCTTTGAGTCGTTGGTTGGGGAAGCTATAGCCTCAACCCACTTAGACAGGTAATCAACAGCCACCTAGATGAATTTTTTGCCATAAGAAGATGGGAATGGACCCATAAAGTCAATCCCCCAAGCATCCAAAACATCAACTTTAAAGATTGGCACCTGAGGCATCTCATTCCTCTTTGTGATGTTCCCTGCCCTTTGACATGCTTCACAAGACTTAACAAACTCATAAACATCCTTGAATAGAGATGGCCACCAAAACCCAGCTTGTAAGACCCTTGCTGCCCTCTTGAAAATAGCAAATCACCTCCGTAAGATGAACCGTGACAATGAAGGAGAGTGTCTTTAGCTTCTTCTCTTGTTACACACCTCCTGTAAACGCTGTCTACTCCCCTCTTGTACGGTTAAGACTCGTCCCAAAAGTATTGAGAGACGTCCCTCATGAACTTCTTCTTGTGGTAATAGTCAAGATGAGTAGGTTCCTCTCCACAAGCTAAGAAGTTCACTATATCAGCATACCAAGGTAGATCATCTTCTCTCAAACTCAAAACTTCTTCAAACTGATCTTCTATCCGTGCGCATACAACAGTGTTGACCATCATGAGCTGCTCCTCAGGAAGTGAATCATCTAGAGGTAAGGCTTCATTGACCCTCATTCTTGAAAGGTGATCAGCTACACCGTTCTCTATCCCCTTCTTATCCTTTATCTCCATATCAAACTCTCGTAGAAGAAGAATCCACCTTAAGAGCCTCGGCTTGGTATCCTTCTTGGAGTAGATGTACCTCAACGCCGCGTGTTCAGTGTATACAACAACCTTGGAGCCCACCAAGTACGATCTGAACTTCTCACAAGCAAACACAACGGCCAGCAGCTCCTTCTCGGTTGTAGCATATCTCACTTGCGTGTCGTCCAAGGTACGACTGGCGTAGTAGATAACATGCAACCTCTTGTCTTTCCTCTGACCCAACACAGCTCCTACGGCGTAGTCACTCACGTCACACATGATATAGAAGAGTAAGCTCCAGTCTGGTGCTTGCACTATAGGAGCGGTGACAAGAGCTTCCTTGATCGTCTTGAAAATGTGAAGACACTCATCATCAAACACGAACTCGGCTTCTTTGCAAAGTAGCCTTGTAAGGGGGCGTGCTATCTTGGAAGCTCTAAGCTCTTCATGACCTCAATCCCTTGCTCAGAAATCTTGTGACCGAGTACAATCCCTTCCTTCACCATGAAGTGACACTTCTCCCAGTTCAGCACCAAGTTTGTCTCCTCACATCGCTTGAGTACCTTGCAAAGATTTGACAAACAAGCAGAAAAGGACGCACCATACACAGAAAAATCATCCATAAAAACTTCCACCATCTCCTCTATAAGATCAGAGAAGATCGACATCATGCACCTTTGAAAGGTTGCTGGTGCATTACATAACCCAAAAGGCATCCTTCGATAAGCAAAGGTACCATAAGGGCATGTGAAAGTCGTCTTCTCTTGATCGTTAGGATGAATTGGTATTTAAAAGAAACCACTATAACCATCAAGAAAGCAGTAGTATGGGTGATTAGCTAATCTTTCAAGCATCTGATCAATAAAGGGAAGAGGAAAATGATCTTTTCTAGTAGCTGAGTTAAGCTTCCTATAATTTATACACATTCGATGTCCAGTTATGGTTCTTGTAGGAATCAACTCATCTTTTTCATTCTTAATGACCGTGATACCCCCTTTCTTTGGTACCACATGGACCGGAGATAGGGTATATTATGTCAGCCTCTAACAGTTCAAGATCTCTTTCTTCACTACTTCTTTCAAATTCGGGTTTAAGCACATTTGATGTTCAATAGAAGAAGTGTTTTCATTCTCTAAGTGAATCCTGTGAGTACAAAGCATTGGTGAAAGGCCCTTGATGTCACTTAGAGAGTACCCAATGGCCCTTCTATACTTTCTCAACTCCTTAAGGAGTGAGTTCAACTCATCATCACTCAGATTTTCATTCACAATGACGGGATAAGTGTCATTGGATCCCAAGAAAGCCTACCTTAGCCCATTCGGGAGCTCCTTTAGGTCCACCTTTGGGGCTAGCAGCTTGCTCCAGTCCTCCTCGTGGCTTGTGTTGATGTTGCCATCCTCATTAGCTTCTTTTGAACCCGAGTCGTGAGCTTTCAGGCTGCCACCTTGAACCTTTGTCTCCTCTGAGAACGAATCATCCAGTCGATCTTCCACTCGTTCTGGTCCGGATCGATTGCACTCGCATCGATCTCTTGCTCGATTTGATGTGGATCGAGCAGTGGATCGATTCACTGAGTCGTTCTCTGAACTGATCGAGTTGCTTCTCTCAGTCTCCTCATCGATTTCTTGATCGGATCGACCAACCTCCTCGATCTTCTTGTCGATCTTTGTCTTGGATCGAGTGAAGTCCTCGATTTCCTGATCGATCTCTAGGCATCCGCCCTCATCTTCTTTCACAACCTTGCGAGAATCAAGGATATGAACATACTCTTGGGTCTGCTCATTCAGGAAACCATACTCTCCACCTTCCTTAGTCAAAGCTAGCTGCAAGTGATCTTCTTGTGCTAACTCCTCAAGCAACTCATCGGCTAACTCATCCATAGTCTGAATGTAGAAAGCTTGTCCTCCAATGGTTGGCTTCTTCAAGACTTCACTGATATCAAAGTCTAACTTGATGTCCTTGCCCAAGTGTAGAGAGATCATGCCATTCTTCACGTCAATGATGGCTCCAGCGGTTGCAAGAAACGGTCTACCAAGGATTAGAGGATCCTTTGGCTCTTCATCCATTTCAAGAACAACAAAGTCGGTTGGCACGTTAATTCCACAGATTCTCACGGGCAAATCTTCAAGCATACCCACAGGAAGCCTTATACTTCTATCAGCGAGCACGAGAGAGATTCTACACTCTTTAAACTTGGTGAAACCAAGCTTCTTTGCAATGGAACGGGGCATAAGATTAATGCTTGCACCAAGATCACATAAGCAGCTTTCAAACTTCAAGGGACCAAGAGTACAAGGAATGGTGAATGATCTTGGATCTCCAAGCTTCTTTGGAACTATCTCTTTGTGGATGATAGCGCTGCACTCTTCACTAAGCACCAATATCTCTTCACTCTCCTTGCTTTTCTTAGTTAGAGTATCCTTGAAGAACTTAGCACATTTAGGCATCATGGCTAAACAATCAACTAAGGGCAGCTTGATCTCAACATCTTTCAAATGTTTCTCAAAGACTGCTCTATGCTTCTCAAGCAGCTGCTTCTTGAACCGCCCAGGAAAAGGAAGCTTCGGTTTGTATGGTGGAGGAACAAATGCATCTTTCTCTTTGTTCACCTCCTCTACCTTCTTCTCTAGAACAACTTCTTTGCCTTTCCTTGGCCTTTCAATCCACACATTGTCAAAGGTAATTTCCTCATCATTTGAAAGCTTACCCTCCCCCTCTTGAACTACAAGGTCCTCATTGGCTTTAGGTGCAACTCTCGGCGGAAGCTCTTTACCACTTCTCAAGGTAATAGCGTTTGCATACTCCTTGGGATTTTGCTCACACTTGCCCGGTAAGCTGCTTTAACCGCTTGTGCTAGCTTTGCCTTTCTCTAACTGCTTGATCTTGTTGTTCAGATTGGTGATCTGTGTAGAGATGTCAGTAAGAGAGGAGTCTAGCCGGTTGTTCATCTCAACAAACTTCTGATTTGTAGAAGCTTGACCTTGAAGCAACTGTTGAAACATTGCTTGAACCGGATCCTGAGGTGGGGGTTGCATTTGTTGCTGCTGTGGAACAAAACCAAGAGGAAACATAGGAGTGTAGCCTTTGTTGCCTTGCTGTTGCTGCTGAAAATTGCCTTGCTTCTAACCTTGGTACCCACTGTTTTATTGAAACCTCTTGTTGTAAGGTACAAAAGGCTTTGCTTGTTGAGGGGGGTACACCTGATCCTTTGGATTCTCAACGTTGGTGCTCTTGTATGAGAGATTGTTGTTGGCTTGGTATCCTTGTGAATAGCCCTGAGGCTTGTTGTAGTTCTGACCAGCAACCCAATTAGCTTCTTCTTGGCTCAGCTCTAACTCCTATAAGACATCTTCGGCTTCTCCCACGAAATGTACATGCTTCTGATTTGCAAGCACTAGCTTGTCTATGTTCTCATGGAGCGATTTGAGCTTTTTTTTGTGTGACTCCAGCTCAGAACCTATAGGTGCTCGGTCATAATCTTCAGTGTAATTCCCATCACTCAAAGCCAAGTTCTCTATAAGCTCCATACCATCTTCCACTTCTTGACCAAGAATGTTACCCTTGCTTGCCGTATCAAGCAGCATTCTGATCTTGGGTAATGCTCTTCGGTATATTGTGCTCAAGAGAGTCTCTTCACTGAAGCCGTGGTGAGGACACTGAATTATATAGTCTTTGAATCTCTCCATAGCTTCACTGAATGTCTCATTCGGTCTTGGAGTGAATCGCTAATCTCACTTCGCAGCCTAGCTGTTCTTGTGCTCGAGAAGAACTTTGAGAGGAACGCCTTCTTACATTCAGCCCAAGAAGTAATGGTGCCTTGTGGAAGGGTCTTCTCCCAATGCCTAGACTTATCTCCAAGAGAAAATGGAAAGAGCCGTAGCTTGAAAGCATCTTCCAGATCCCATTGATCTTTATCATCCCACACACATGCTCAAAGTTGTCAAGGTGCTCCAAAGGGTCTTCCATAGCCAGTCCATGGAATTTTCTGTTCTGAACCATAGAGACAAATCTAGGCTTTATCTCGAAATTGTTGTTCTGTACTGGTGGAGGAGTGATCCCAAAGCGGTTATGATGTGTATTTGGAACATCTCCAGCACCAATGATCCGTGGTGGTCTAGCTGCGTGGTTGGGGTTTCCATTACCCTTTCCTACAGCACCGTGAGCTGGTGAAGGTCCCTCAGGATGTTCTTGCTCAGCCATTCTTGCAAAGTCTTCTGTACCAGCTTGCACAATCTCTTCAAAGGCTTGAGCTTGCTCTCTTTCTCTTCTTGATCTTGCGTGTCCGAGTTGTTGAATATTGTCCAGTGGTCGTAGAAGATTATTGTCACCACTGGAGTGCAAATTCATGTACCTGAGAACACAATCAGTAAGGTAGAGAAATGAGTAATCAAAATAAAAGTAAAAGGCTTAGTCTTTGCTAAACACCAAATCCTAATGCTTCCTAACAAACCCAAGTTGGCAACGACGCCATTTGATAGACAGAATTTTTTTTTTAAGCAAGAATATCAAAGGTCAAGCAACCTATAGTTGTAGTACAGTATGCAAGAGAGTATCAATCCAGCCTCGGTGAAGAAAGAACACTAGGAATACAGGAGCTAAGCAAATCTAAGCAGACTTGGGTAAATAGATGGTAAAATCGATGAAAACTAAATGCAACGACCAAACTACTACGAAAACTATTTCAAAATCCCTGGTAGAGGGTTAACAACTACTAGAAGAAAACAAAGACTCTAAAATGCAAATCTACTAATTACTAAAAATCGAGCACAGAAACGGGTAAAATAGGACACTTCTAACAACTTAGATGAATGACTTCAAATGATCAAAGAAGCAAGCTTTATGACTAGAGAATGATAAACAGAGGTTTTAAAATGCTAAAAAGAGGGTTCAAGGTCGAGGGTCATGTTCAAGAGAGTTCAAAGGTTCAAGCTTTGGTTTGAAAACACCTAGATCTACTCATTTGAAGAGCTTTCCCTAAGCCTTGAGAAACTTAAACTAGGATCATCCATGGCATGTGGCAAGAACCCTTTCTCTGACCCTTCCTCCTAACCTAAGGTGTGTAGTGGAAAGATGGGTCAAAGAACATTAAACAAAGATCTCAAGTATTGGCTTAACTAACCCTCTCTACATCCATGGCGTTTGGGAGAGGATAGATTAGTCTCTAGATTTTGGCTTTCGAGGATCTCTGAATCCGGTCAAGGTAAGATAAACCCTGAAATCATAGAGATATTTTCCAAGATTCTCTAAGCCTTAAGAACCCAAATCCTAGAAGAGAATGAGTTAAGAACAAGAAAAATCCCAAAAGCTTAATCCCTTAAACCCTTGAATCGCTCCAATCTTTAACCCAAAGAAAACTACTCATTACTCATATTTGAAACCGATTCAAATGCAAGAGAAAGAAAACTAAACATGATTAATAAAAGCGATTAACAAAAAACACTTAATGATTAACAAGATTCAAGGTTCAAAACATGAAAAACTTCAAGAACAGAACAATGGCTGAAATCGCCTAAATGAAATCTGGAAAAAGATAAGACTAAGCGTGTGTTATGAAAGTGATAGCCCCCTTTTGCCCAAAATAGCTAAACCGCCAAATGGTCCCCTCACTACGCTCCAAACATGAGCTGGCTGGATAAGGTGCCAGAGATCGAGTTGAATGATCGATGTCTGGCTCGATCTTCTTCATGGATCGCTGTCTCTTGCTCGATCTTCAAGTCGATCTTCGGGTGATCGGGTCGTGGTCTCGATCTGGCTCTCGTTCTGCATGGCGTTATCCACATCCGTACTCGCGATCGATCTCCTCCCTTGATCTTGGTCTCGATCCTCTTCCATGAAACGACTTGAGTCACTCGATCTTCTAGTCGATCTCATCTAGATCGACCTGCCTAGCTCGATCTGCGTCTCGATCTCGGGTCCCTTGCTGAACGGCTGATGTTACTGCATATTACATACATTTTGCATACACATTAGTTAGCTTTTCATGCATTTACATCACATTTTAGACTAGATTGCATCACTTAGAGTCCTAGAGCATTCTTGCACAAGCATACGCATGTTCCTTGCATTTTGCATCACATTCAGGTTGTTTCTGGCTACTTTGGAGTCGTGGAGGTTCGTGGACGTGCTGAAGCTATTGTGGCGGTTCGTGGAAGCTCGGATGTTTGCTAAGGACCAGAGATCGTGGGATAGATCGAGCATGGCAGGTCGATCTAGGATGAGATCGACCAGAAGATCGAGAAGACCAGGTGATACAAGGAAAATGCTCGAGACGAAGATCGAGTGAAGCAATCGATCAAACGATACAGACGTAAATGACGCCATGCAGAGCGAGAGCCGGATCGAGTCCACCACTCGATCCAACGGAAGATCGATACCAAGATCGGATGCAACACTCGATCCGCCGAAGATGATCGAGACCCAGATCGAGTTGAAGACACGATGTCCGAAGATGATCGAGAGAGCCGCTCGATCCCGAGGTCGATCTCTGTCCTTTCAACCGCTTTTGGCCGCTAGCGAGGGGGGGGGACCATCGGGTTGTTTTCGCCATTTTGGGAAGGCGGCGACGTCCTTTTCCCAGACAACTTTTCATTCTTATCTTTTTTATGCTTTTCTCTCTGGTTTTGGAGATTATCCACCATTGTCGAAACTTGTGTTCTTCTTGCTTTTGTAATCGAATCGTTTGAGTTTAATCTAGTTTTCTTTTCATGTTCATCGTTTCTTTCTTCATGCTTTGCTTGATTTGTCTTATGTGTAGTGAGTAGTTCATTTGGGTTCAGGGTTGAGAGGATCTAAAGGGTTAAAAGGGTTTCGATCTTGGGGTTTTCTAGTGTTTTAATGGCTATCTCTTCTAGGGTGTCGAGTTCTCAAAGCTTAAAGACTCTCACGCCAAGAGCTTCATGATCCGAGAGGTTCCTTACCTTGACAGGATTCAGGAGCCTCGGAAGATCACACCTTAGAGACTAGTTACCCCTTCCCAAAAGCCATGGAAGTTTGGGGGATTAGTTAAGCCATTCATTTGAAATCTGCTTTCCATGCCTTTCGACCCCTTTTCCACCAAAAGCCATGGGTTTGGAGGAGAGGATGAAGGAGTGATCTATACCAAAAGCCACGGATAGATCTTGCTTAGTTTTCAAGGCTTAGAGATCCTCACAAAGTGAGTTGATTTAAAGTTTTCAACCCAAGGTCGAACCTTTGAAACCCCTGACCATGAATTTCAACCCTAAGCCCTTACTTTTAGCATCTTTACATCTTATCTCGTCATTCGCTTGATCTTTGATAGCATTCTGGTCGTTAGTTTCACTGTTCTTGCATTTTTAGATGAGATCGATTGTTATTGCTCGATCTAGTGGTCGATCTCATGGTCGATCCACTAGTTGAATTTTAGTAATTCGAAGCTTTGTCCTTTAATTATTCTGTTTGTTCCTCGTGGTAGTTTCTTCATTCCTAGTATTTTTAAAATATGTTGCATCCTATTTAAGTTGCTGCATCTAGTTTTTAGAGATTTTCTCATAAATCATCTCATTTCGCTTGGATTTGCATTAGTCCTTGCATTCTCTTTGCATTCTCTATCATCCTAGGCATGGATTGACACTCTCTTGCTTGCTGTACTACAACATGTCTTGCATTTGAGTTTGATAACCTCATTGCATTTTCACCCTTGCTAAGAAAGTGTTTATCAAATGGCATCGTTGCCATCCTAGGACTGTTTAGAGAACATAGAGATTTAGGACTTAGCAACGACTAAGTCTTTACCTTTTTCAAGTTACTAATCATTCTACTCTCAAACGTGTGTTTTCAGGTACATGAATCTTCGTTCAAGGGGAGACAACAATCTACTACAACCCTTGGACAACATTCATCAGCTTGGTCACTCACAGCAAAGGAGAGTCAGAGAACAAACCAGAGCCTTTGAGGAGATTGTTCAGCACGGTTTGGTTGACTTTGAAGCTATGGCTGAACACGAGCATCCAGAAGGACCTCCTCCAGCTCACGGGGCAGCAGGAAGGGGCAATGGAAACCCCCAACACGCGGCTAGACCCCCAAGGATCATAGGAGCCGGAGATGCTCCCAATACTCATCACAATAGGTTTGGGATCACTCCTCCTCCTGTACAAAACAACAACTTCGAGATCAAGCCAGGTTTCATCTCCATGGTGCAAAATAACAAGTTCCACGGCATAGCAATGGAAGATCCCTTGGAGCACCTAGACAACTTCGAGCAAGTATGTGGGATGATAAAGATCAATGGCATATCCGAAGATGCTTTCAAGCTGCGTCTTTTCCCCTTTTCACTCGGAGACAAAGCTAGACATTGGGAGAAGACCCTCCCACAAGGCACCATCACCTCATGGGCCGAGTGTAAGAAGGCCTTTCTCTCAAAGTTCTTCTCAAGCACCAGGACAGCACGGTTGAGAAGCGAAATCAGCGGTTTCACTCAAAGGAACAATGAGACATTCAACGAGGCAATGGAGCGTTTCAAAGACTACACGATCCAATGTCCTCATCACGGGTTCAGCGAGGAGACATTACTCAGTACCATATACCGTGGAGCTTCACCAAAGATCAGGTTGTTGCTTGACACAGCTAGCAAAGGAAACTTCCTCGGTCAGGAGGTAGAAGAGGGTATGGAGCTGATAGAAAACTTGGCATTGAGTGATGGCAACTACGCTGAGGATTATGACCGTGCACCGAGAGGATCCGAGCTAGATTCTCAGAAAAAGGAGCTGAAATCTTTGCATGAGAAGATAGATAAGCTGGTGTTAGTCAATCAGAAGCATGTTCACTTTGTTGGTGAAGCGGATGAGAATCAAGAGGAGCTTGAGTTGAGCCAGAAAGAAGCCAATTGGGTGGCGGGACAGAACAATTACAAACCTCAAGGCTACAACCTGAACAACAATCTCTCCTACCGAAGCACCAACAGTGCCAACCCTAAGGACCAAGTGTACCCTGCTCAGCAAGCAAAACCTTTCATCCCTTACAACAAAGGTTTTCAGCCGAGTGGTGGTTTCCAAGGTCAAGGGCAGAACAACTTCCAAGGGCAACATCAAAGTAACAAGGGTTATACGCCTAACTACCCTCCGGGCTTTGCACCTCAACAGAAACAGCCGATGCAACAACAAGCTGATCCGGTTCAGGCCATGTTTCAGCAGCTGATACAAGGGCAAGCCTCTACAAACCAGAAGTTCGCAGAGATGAACACTCGTCTAGACTCGTCTCTCACTGACTTCTCCACTCAGATCACCAACTTAAACAACAAGATCAAGCAGCTAGAAAAGGGGAAAGCGAGTACAAGTGGTCAGAATAGCCTAACGGGCAAGTGTGAGCAGAATCCTACGGAGTATGCCAACGCCATCACGTTAAGAAGCGGCAAGGAGCTAGAACCTCCGGTTACTCCTAAGAACAACGAGGACGTTGTAATTAAGGAGGTGGAGGGTAAGCTTTCAGCTGATGGTGAGATTAACTTTGACAATGTCTGGATCCAAGGGCCAAGAAGAGGAGACAAAGCAGTTGCAGAGAAGAAAGCTGAGCAAACTACTAAGGAGAAGAATGCTTATGTACCTCCGCCGTATGTACCTAAGCTGCTTTTTCCTGGCCGCTTCAAGAAGTAACTCATAGAGAAGCATAGAATCCTCTTTGAGAAGCATCTTAAGGACGTGGAGATCAAGCTACCTCTTGTTGACTGCCTTGCAATGATGCCTAAATGCACCAAGTTCTTCAAAGACACTCTCGTGAAGAAGAATAAGGAAAGCAAGGAGGTGCTTGTTCTAAGTGAAGAGTGTAGTGCTGTGATACATAAGGAGATAGTCCCTAAGAAGTTGGGAGACCCTGGAAGCTTCACTATACCCTGTGCTTTAGGTCCTCTGGAGTTCAAGAGTTGCCTTTGTGATCTCGGAGCTAGCATAAACCTGATGCCTCATTCCGTTGAGATGAAGCTTGGCTTTACTCGTTTCAAAGACTGTAGGATCTCGTTGGTACTGGCTGATAGGAGTGTGAGGCTACCAGTGGGGCTGCTTGAAGATCTACCGGTGCGAATCAGTAGTGTGAACGTACCTACAGACTCCGTCGTGTTGGAAATGGATGAAGAGCCTAAGGATCCACTCATCTTTGGGAGACCATTCCTAGCAACCGCCGGGACTATCATAGATGTGAAGAATGGGAAGATTGCCTTGCACTTGGGAAAGGACATAAGGATGGACTTCGATATCAATGAGGTCCTGAAGAAGCCGACCATAGAAGGGCAAGCTTTCTACATTGAAACGATGGATGCTTTAGCGGATGAGTTGCTGGAAGAGCTGGCTCTAGAAGACCATCTGAAGCTAGCACTGACTAAGGAGCCAGGGGAGTTTGGCTATGTGGACCAGAGGACCCATGAGTACGTCAACTTGCTGGATTCTAGGAAGATTGCTAAGAAGCATGAAAGCTGCTACCTAGAGATCGACCCCGAGATCGACGCTATCACTCGATCCAGGAGTCAGATCGACAAGGCAATCGAGAACACAACTCGATCCGGTGTAGCAATCGATAGACAGATCGAGAGGAATGATCGATCCGGAAAAACAATCGAGTCAACGATCGAGAGAGACCTTCCGATCATTTTGAGGTCTAATCAGGAGATCGACTCAGCGTCTCGATCCCTTACTCGATCCACATCAAATCGAGTAAGTGAATCGAGCGAAACTGCTCGATCTAGACGACATCGAGAGAAAGATCGACTGGAGGACTCGATTTCAGAAGGGATAGCGATGGAGGAAAGCAGTCTTAAGGGCCATGCCTCGGGGTCTAAGGAGGGTTCCAAGGAGGAAAGTAACAACAACAGCCACGAGGATGACTGGAGTGAGCTGTTAGCCCCAAAGGTGGAACTTAAGGAGCTCCCAAAAGGGCTAAGGTATGCTTTCTTAGGGCCTAATAACACCTATCCCGTGATTGTGAATGAAAACTTGAGTGATGATGAGTTGCACTCGCTCCTGACTGAGCTGAGAAAGTATAGGAAGGCCATTGGGTACTCTTTAAGTGACATCAAGGGCCTTTCACCAATGCTTTGCACTCACAAGATTCACTTGGATAATGAGAACGCCTCTTCTATAGAACATCAAAGGCGTTTGAATCCTAATTTGAAAGAGGTTGTTAAGAAAGAGATCCTTAAGCTTTTAGAGGCTGACGTGATCTATCCCATAAGTGATAGCACGTGGGTTTCTCCTGTACACGTGGTGCCTAAGAAGGGAGGGATCACGGTCATAAGAAATGAAAAAGATGAGCTTATTCCTACTAGAACCATTACAGGTCATAGGATGTGTATTGATTATAGGAAACTTAACCTTGCGACTAGGAAAGACCATTTCCCTTTGCCTTTTATTGATCAAATGCTTGAGAGACTTGCTAATCACCCTTACTACTGTTTTCTCGATGGGTATAGTGGTTTATTTCAGATACCAATTCACCCAAATGATCAGGAGAAGACGACCTTCACATGTCCCTACGGTACCTTCGCATATCGAAGGATGCCGTTTGGATTGTGTAATGCACTGGCTACGTTTCAGCGGTGTATGATGTCGATATTCTCCGATCTAATAGAGGAGATGGTAGAGGTGTTCATGGATGATTTCTCTGTCTATGGTGCGTCCTTTTCTGCGTGTTTGTTGAATCTTTGCAGGGTACTAAAGCGTTGTGAAGAGACAAACTTGGTGCTAAACTGGGAGAAATGCCACTTTATGGTTAAGGAAGGGATCGTGCTTGGTCATAAGATATCAGAGAAGGGCATTGAGGTTGATCAGGCTAAAGTAGAAGTCATGATGGGTTTTGAGCCGCCGATTAACGTTAAGGGAGTCAGAAGTTTCTTGGGACACGCTGGGTTCTATAGGCGCTTCATCAAGGATTTCTCCAAGATTGCACGTCCTCTTACACGGTTGTTGTGCAAAGAAGCTGAGTTTGTGTTTGATGAGGAGTGTTTGCGAGCTTTCGTGACCATCAAAGAAGCCCTTACATCGGCCCCTATAGTTCAAGCACCAGACTGGACACTACCCTTTGAGATCATGTGTGATGCTAGTGACTACGCCGTAGGAGCCGTTCTTGGTCAGAGGAAAGACAAGAAGCTACACGTGATCTACTATGCTTCAAGAACCTTGGATGACACGCAAACAAGGTACACCACTACGGAGAAGGAGTTGCTTGCAGTAGTGTTCGCCTTTGAGAAGTTCAGATCATATCTCGTTGGTTCCAAGGCTATTGTATACACGGACCATGCGGCCTTGCGATACATCTACTCGAAGAAAGACACTAAGCCTCGGCTCTTAAGATGGATTCTCTTACTCCAGGAGTTTGACATGGAGATTAAAGACAAGAAAGGAATAGAAAACAGAGTCGCTGACCATCTCTCACGGCTAAGGATCAACGAGTCTCTCCCCTTAGATGACTCTCTTCCAGAAGAGCAGCTCATGGCGATTACCACGGCTGTTTGTGGAAAGCTAGAAGGGAGGTTTGAGGAGTTGTTGAGTTTCAAAGAAGAGGATCTACCATGGTATGCTGATGTAGTGAACTTTCTAGCGTGTGGTGAGGAGCCAACACATCTCAACAGCTATCACAAGAAGCGATTTATGAGAGAGGCTAGTGATTACTTTTGGGACGAACCCTACTTATACAAGAGAGGAGTAGACAGTTTGTACCGGAGATGTGTTACAAAGGAAAAAGCTAGGGACATCCTCTATCATTGCCATGGCTCTTCCTACGGAGGACACTTTGCCTCATTCAACACTGCCACGAAAGTGTTGCAAGCCGGTTTTTGGTGGCCGTCCATTCCCTTTTTAAAGATGCACACGAGTTTGTGAAGACCTGTGAGGCATGTCAACGAGCAGGGAATATCACTAAGAGGAACGAAATGCCTCAAGTTCCCATCTTCGAAGTTGACGTGTTCGACGCGTGGGGCATAGACTTCATAGGGCCATTTCCTTCTTCATATGGTAACAAATACATCTTAGTAGCAGTGGATTATGTCTCTAAATGGGTTGAGGCTGTTGCTTCCCCTACAAATGACTCTAAGGTGGTAATCAAGCTGTTCAAGAGTATCATCTTCCCGAGGTTTGGAGTACCTAAGGTGGTTATAAGCGATGGGGGAAGCCACTTCATAAACAAGGTCTTTGAGAACCTCATGAGAAAGTATGGAGTTAAGCATAAGGTGGCTACACCGTATCATCCTCAAACAAGCGTCAACTGGAAGTCTCCAACCGGCAAATCAAGGCTATACTAGAGAAGACTATCGGAGCAACAAGGAAAGACTGGGCAGTGAAGCTGGACGACGCTCTTTGGGCCTACCGTACCGCCTTTAAAACGCCGATTGGTACAACTCCTTTCACTATACTCTATGGCAAGGGCTGTCATCTCCCGGTTGAGCTGGAACACCGGGCGTTGTGGGCTGTGAAGAGGCTGAACTTTGACCTCAAGACTGCTCAGGAGAGGCGCCTTATTCAGCTACACGAACTGGATGAGTTAAGACTGAACGCTTACGAGATCTCTCGGATATACAAGGAGCGGACTAAGGAGACTCATGACAAGAAGTTGGTTGCCAAGGAGCTTAAGGAAGGAGGTTTAGTGTTGCTGTACAACTCGAGGCTCAAACTCTTCCCGGGCAAGCTGAAGTCAAGGTGGAGCGGACCGTTCGTGATTCAAGAAGTGTTGCCTTATGGAGCTGTTACTCTGATGGGAAAAAGTGGCAGTGCATTCACCGTCAACGGACACAGAGTCAAGCCTTACTTGGCAGACGGCTATGACAAGGAGAGTACCTCGGTGCTTCTCCAAGACCCACCATCCGCTTAAACCAAGTAAGGTCTAGCTAACGACGTTAAAGAAAGCGCACTTGGGAGGCATTCCCATGTTTATCTTGTACATATTTCTGCTTTATTTCCCTTTCAGTTTTATGTTTTTATTCTGCAAGTGTGTAAGAACAGGTATGAGGAGTCTAAACCTTGATCTTGAAGTCTAAAAGAGGCGATAGAGGTTAAGATAACGCTAGAGATCGAGTGCTAGATCGACTGATCCTGACTCGATCTTTGCTAGATCGAGTCAGTGAATCGAGAGGAGCCAGTCGATCTAGACGAGAACGAGTGACAAGATCGACCTTGACGAAAAAGGATTGATCGATCCAAAACGGATCGACCAATCTAATTTCTCTCGGGAAAATCTGTTGAAAACAGATCTATCACTCGACTCGATCCATCACTCGATCTTTGCCAAATCGACCCCCAAATCGAGGACATAGCTCGATCATGAGGACTTAGCCATGGAGCCAACATCTCAATGATCGAGAGAGCCAATTGATCCAAGAATCGATTCACCATGAATCGAGTCTCAAATCGAGTAACCCTCTCGATCTAAGCCATTATGGGCATGAGATCGAGTCCTAGATCGACCAAATGGACTCGATCTCATGCCGAGGTAACATTTTCTTTCCCTCCTTTACTCTTTTCCCTCCAACTTTTCAATTCAAAACTTGGTCAAGGCAAGCATCTTTGACCACGAAAGATGTGCCTTGACCAAGACTTTGTCAGAAAAACCACTTTTTACTACCCATTGTTTTGCTCTTTGCTAGCCTTTAAATATTTCAACAATCTCTCACCCTCTCATTCCTGTTTTTCTCGAAAATTTTAAACAAAGAGAGTGAGAGATTCAGTTTTCAAAAGCTAGCAAAGATCTTCTACATTTCTTGCAAAGGTATTTTCAAAATTTAATGATTTATTTTTAGGAAAATTTCCTTTAAATTCGTAAGATATTGTTCTAGAATATAGGGTCGGTTTTGATTTTTAAAAACTAGCTAAGTAAAAGGAATAATTCTAGATTTTTCAGTATCTAAAGATATGATTCTCCTTTACTTAGCTATAATTTTTATTAATTCCCCAAAATTCTAGGGTAGTTTTTTATAAGTTCTCTCCTTCTCTTCTCTCATTCTCATCAAACCGCCGTTTTGCTTATCAAACTTCCTTAGAAACTTGTTTCAGGAACAATGGCCCCCAAGAGAACAAGAGAAGAGACAGCACAAGAGGGAGAAGGACAAGAAGTGGCAGTTCAATAGAGGGTCAGATGGACTAAGAATGAGAAGAGGGACAAGAAACGGCTGGAACGGCTTCGGTTTGAGCCTACCAAGTTTGCTGATCGAGAGCTGCTGTCCAAGCTAGGGATTCTAGGGGATTTCGACAAACTCCTCAAGAACATTGGCCTAAGATGTCTGTCACGGATGGATTGCCCAACCATTCCAGAAGTGACAATAGACTTCCTTGCCACGTTGGAGTTCCGTTACGAGAATCCTAGCACACCCGTCCCTTCTCAAGGTCGCCTCTACTTCAAGGTTGGCCGTCAAGCCTATACACTCTCCATCCCTGAGCTATGCCAAGCTTATGGTCTCAACGCAGATGCCTACAAGGTCGAGTTCCCCGCCTTCAAGAAAGCCGACGACTTTTGGAACCTGATCAGCAATGAAGACTACAAAGCCAACACCGCAAAGATCAAGCGAGTAAGGAGCCCGGTGTTGAGGTACACTCTGAAGCTGATCGCCAACACGTTTAGTAGAAGATCTGTTGCTCCTACGGTCACGAAGACAGAGCTGTGCTTCCTGTTCCAAGGTGTGAAGCACTTGGTGTGTGATCCGGATGCAAATGACGAACCTATGGAAGATGAACTCGGCGATGAAGTGAACTACGGATGTGTGCTTGCGGCTTCCTTGGTGAAATACAAGGCTTATGCCTTGCGGTGCAAGGCAACTTCCTCTTACATTGGCGGTTTCCTCACTCCTCTGTTCGTGCAAGCTGGTGTGCCCATTCACGACTTCGCCCATGTACCAACCAGAGCTTTCATGGACGAGGCATACATGAGGAATACTGACAGCTTGGGACGCATGCCAGCGGAAGGGTTCTACGCCTACCTCTTCATAGACGACGAAGACAAGAAGAGAGTGTGCATCCTGCCCAACAAAGATGAAACCGAGCTGCTTGGTGTTGGGAACATCGAGTTCTTGCCCACGGAGGAAGAATGCTTTGCCCCTCTAGGAGGACCACCTGCTTCAGCGATTGCCCCTCGTCAAAGGTCCGAGTCTCCAGCCACGGAAGATGAGATGCCTGAGGCCTACACACTTCCCAAGTTAGACTTTGAGCCGAGGACAAAAACGGAGAAGTTCCTAGCATCTGTTGTGGAGATGCAAAGGAAGATCAACAAGTGGCAAGGCAAGATCCTCAAGAAGCTTGGAAAGAAAGTCAAGGCACTTCAGGGAGGCTCACCTAAGAAAGCTGCAAGTCAAGAGGTGCAACAACCCGAGAAGAGAAGGCTCTCAACCGGTGGAGTTGTCATCCGCGAGACCCAAGGAAGCACCATTCAGCCGGCGCGCCACTCTCTCCAAGAACCAGACGACAAAGGCAAGACCATAGTCTCTAGCTCCTCTGGAACATCCTCAAGTTCCAGCCGAGACTAGACCAGAGGTAACAACCTTCTTCCATTGTACATAACCGCTCATATTTGCTTCTTTTTGCTTTGTATTTTGCTACTCCTTCGAATGAGTTTGCCACCGGGACGGTGTCAAGCAAGTTTGGGGGAGTACATGTGTGATTTGACTTGTGTTTTGTGATTTTATTTTCCTTTAGCATCCTTGAGTCTTTAGTTCATGAAAAATTGGTAAAATTTTTAAAATTTTTTCAAATATTCATGTAGTTGCATTCATCTTGTCAAAACATGTTAGGATTGAGTCTAGAGTTTCTCATAGCATCTAGGTTGTTTGCATTTTGCATAAGGGGTTAGAGTTTCTTAAAAAGGTGTTTTTACTTATGAATTGTTTCAATGCCCTAGTTAGTAGTTCTCTAATTCTTTGTCTATGCTTTGAAAGTAAGTTCTTACCATGCTTGGATCACTTGTTAGGATTTTCGTGGCTTGAATTGAACTCTCATGATTTGTTACTTGTCCTAATAAGTGAGAATCTTAATTTGAAACTCTCTTTATCATCCTTATGCATTTGAAAAATGAACGCATGATTTTAAAATATTTAGGCTCTCTTCTTCCTTTTTACACTCTTTGTGAGCCTAAGTAGAACTCCCTGCTTGAACCTTACCCTTCTTTGAAGCCAAATGTTCTTGTGTGACATCTTTGTGAGGCCTTCCTTTCGGTTTGAACTTGGCATAAAGTGTTAGGTTTAGGCGACATGATTTGGTTCTCATATGATTGCTAGCTTTGCATTTTGAAACTAGGTATAGGCTTAGGATAAGTTTGGGGGATCATTGGGGTTGTTTTCATGTCTATTTGTTCTCGGTTTTAAAGAGTTTGGTGTTTAAAAGAAAAAAATGGGTTTTAAGTGAAAGGTTGTGTTTAAAAACTATATATATGCTCTAATAAATTTCAGGAGGTAGCTCTCTCAAATAAAAAAAAAAGAAAAAGAAAAAAAAAAAAGATAGCCTAAGTGCCAAATAAAAAAAAAAAGAGAGAAAGAAAAAAAAAATAAAAAAAAATAAGAGAGCTACCAATAAGAAATAGTTAAAGAGCAAAACTTATTTTCAACCTTTTCACTAACCTAAAGAGTTAAAAATGTTTTTGTTTCGAATTGGGGAATGCTAAGCTTTGAGAAAAAAAGGGTAGATTCTAAGTGGTGAGTGAGGATGAAAGTTAACAAAATGAGAGAGGTTTAGGATCATTGTTAGTTTACATGGGTAGATGAGAATCTGATCATGTATGCATCAATTGCCTTCACCTTTAGCATTATGCATAAAGTTCTTGCCATTTTTGAGAGAAACCTGATGTTACTGCATATTGCATACATTTTGCATACTCATTAGTTAGCTTTTCATGCATTTGTATCACATTTTAGGTTAGATTGCATCACTTAGAGTCCTAGAGCATTCTTGCACCAGCATACGCATGTTCCTTGCATTTTGCATCACATTCAGGTTGTTTCTGGCTGCTTTGGAGTCGTGGAGGTTCGTGGACATGTTGAGGCTGATGTAGCAGTTCGTGGGAGGAGGAGCAGATCGAGCATGGCCGGTCGATCTGGGAGGTGATCGACCAGAAGATCGAGCCAGCCATGCGATCCAAGGAGAATGATCGAGACAAGGATCGAGTGAAGCAGTCGATCAAACGGTATGGACGTGAATGACGCCATGCAGAGCGAGAGCCAGATCGAGTACACCACTCGATCCAGCCAAAGATCGATACCGAGATCGGATGCAACACTCGATTCGCTGATGATGATCGAGACCCAGATCGAGCCGAAGACACGATGTCCGGATATGATTGAGAGAACCGCTCGATCCTGGAGTCGATCTCTGTCCTTTTAACCATTTTTGGCCGCTAGCGAGGGGGGGACCATCAACGTCCTTTTCCCACACAACTTTCAATCCTTATCTTTTTCTTTATGTTTTCTCTCTGTTTTTCGTGAAGAACACCATTATCGAACTTGAGTTTTTCTTAAGCTTTGTAATCGAATCATTTCCGTCTTAATCTAGTTTTCTTTTCATGTTCATCGTTTCGTTTTACATGCTTTGCTTGATTTACTTTATGTGTAGTGAGTAGTTTATTTGGGTTCGGGGTTGAGAGGATTAAGGGGTCTAAAGGGTTTCGATCTTGGGGTTTTTCTAAGCGTTTTCAACGGCTATCTCTTCTAAGGTGTTGAGATCTCAATGCTTGAAGACTCTCACGCCAAGAGCTTCATGATCCGAGAGGTTCCTTACCTTGACAGGATTCAGGAGCCTCGGAAGATCACACCTTAGAGACTAGTTACCCCTTCCCAAAAGCCATGGAAGTTTGGGGGATTAGTTAAGCCATTCATTTGAAATCTGCTTTCCATGCCTTTCGACCCCTTTTCCACCAAAAGCCATGGGTTTGGAGGAGAGGATGAAGGAGTGATCTATACCGAAAGCCACGGATAGATCTTGCTTAGTTTTCAAGGCTTAGAGATCCTCACAAAGTGAGTTGATTTAAAGTTTTCAACCCAAGGTCGAACCTTTGAAACCCCTGACCATGAATTTCAACCCTAAGCCCTTACTTTTAGCATCTTTACATCTTATCTCGTCATTCGCTTGATCTTTGATAGCATCCTGGTCGTTAGTTTCACTGTTCTTGCATTTTTAGATGAGATCGATTGTTATTGCTCGATCTAGTGGTCGATCTCATGGTCGATCCACTAGTTGAATTTTAGTAATTCGAAGCTTTGTCCTTTAATTAGTCTGTTTGTTCCTCGTGGTAGTTTCTTCATTCCTAGTATTTTTAAAATAGGTTGCATCCTATTTAAGTTGCTGCATCTAGTTTTTAGAGATTTTCTCATAAATCATCTCATTTCGCTTGGATTTGCATTAGTCCTTGCATTCTCTTTGCATTCTCTATAATCCTAGGCATGGATTGACTCTCTCTTGCTTGCTGTACTACAACATGTCTTGCATTTGAGTTTGATAACCTCATTGCATTTTCACCCTTGCTAAGAAAGTGTTTATCAAAACCCTTGTTTTAATTGTAAACCCTTTTCAAATGAGATCATTTTATGCTCATAACCTGCACCCTTAGCCAAATGTGTTTTGCTTTAAAGTGCATAAGTTTGATTCATGGTTCGGATGTTAATGAATGTTAAAGGATGAGTTTCTTTGATTGTTAGGAATAGGAGAGTCATGATCTGAATTTCTTTGAGTGATGAGTATGGCTAAGTTCTTTGGAGTATGAGTGTGTGCATAGCATTTTAGAACTGTTAATTAAGACATTGAGATTGATTCATTTGAAAGGCACCTTTGCAAGAAGCTTAAACCCCCATCAGTTTTAAAAACCTCTCTTCCTTACTTATTTTCTTTTGCTTGAGGGCAATCAAGAAGTAAGTTTGGGGGAGTTGATGTTACTGCATATTACATACATTTTGCATACACATTAGTTAGCTTTTCATGCATTTACATCACATTTTAGACTATATTGCATCACTTAGAGTCCTAGAGCATTCTTGCACCAGCATACGCATGTTCCTTGCATTTTGCATCACATTCAGGTTGTTTCTGGTTACTTTGGAGTCGTGGAGGTTCGTGGACGTGCTGAAGCTGTTGTGGCGGTTCGTGGAAGCTCGGATGTTTGCTAAGGACCAGAGATCGTGGAACAGATCGAGCATGGCAGGTCGATCTAGGATGAGATCGACCAGAAGATCGAGAAGACCAGGCGATCCAAGGAAAATGATCGAGACGAAGATCGAGTTAAGCAATCGATCAAACGGTACGGACGTAAATGACGCCATGCAGAGCGAGAGCCGGATCGAGTCCACCACTCGATTCAACCAAAGATGGATACCATGATCGGATGCAACACTCGATCCGCCGAAGATGATCGAGACCCAGATCGAGTTGAAGACACAATGTCCGAACATGATCGAGAGAGCCGCTCGATCCCGAGGTCGATCTCTGTCCTTTCAACCGCTTTTGGCCGCTAGCGAGGGGGGGACCATCAGATTGTTTTCGCCATTTTGGGAAGGCGGTGACGTCCTTTTCCCACACAACTTTTCATTCTTATCTTTTTTATGCTTTTCTCTCTGGTTTTGGAGATTATCCACCATTGTCGAAACTTGAGTTCTTCTTGCTTTTGTAATCGAATCGTTTGAGTTAAATCTAGTTTTCTTTTCATGTTCATCGTTTCTTTCTTCATGCTTTGCTTGATTTATCTTATGTGTAGTGAGTAGTTCATTTGGGTTCGGGGTTGAGAGGATCTAAGGGGTCAAAAGGGTTTCGATCTTGGGGTTTTCTAGTGTTTTAATGGCTATTTCTTCTAGGGTGTCGAGTTCTCAAAGCTTAAAGACTCTCACGCCAAGAGCTTTATGATCCGAGAGGTTCCTTACCTTGACAATATTCAGGGACCTCTGAAGATCACACCCTAGAGACTAGTTACCCCTTCCCAAAAGCCATGGATGTTTGGGCGACTAGTTAAGCCATTCGTTTGAAATCTGTTTTTCCTGCCCTTCGACCTCTCCTTCCACCAAAAGCCATGGGTTTAGAGAAGAGGATGAAGGAGTGATCTATACCGAAAGCCACAGATAGATCTTATTTAGTTTTCAAGGCTTAGAGATTCTCACAAAGTGAGTCGATTTAAAGTTTTCAACCCAAGTTCGGACCTTTGAAACCCCTGACCATGAATCTCAACCCTAGACCCTCTCTTTTAGCATCTTTACATCTTCTCTCATCATTCGCTTGATCTTTGATAGCATCCTGGTCGTTAGTTTTACTGTTCTTGCATTTTTAGACGAGATCGATCGGATTTGCTAGATCTAGTGGTCGATCCACTAGTCGAATTTTAGTGATTCGTAGCTTTGTCCTTTAATTATGCTGTTTGTTCATCATGGTAGTTTGATCATTCCTGGTAATATTAAAATAGTTTGCATTCCATTTAGTTGCTGCATCTAGTTTTTAGAGATTTTCTCAAAACCTTTCTCGTTTCGCTTAGATTTGCATAGCCCTTGCATTCTCTTTGCATTTTCTATCATCCTAGGTGTGGATTGACTCTCTCTTGCATACTGTGCTACAACCTGTCTTGCATTTGAGTTTGATAGCCTCATTGCATACTCACCCTTGCAAAGAAAATTGCTTATCAACGGCTGAGGTCTTCAAGTGTACACAAGCTTCCTCTCGAACTAATGCACGTCCACGCAACCTCCACAACTCCAGTGTGTCTCAAACAACCTGATAATGATGCAAAAATACAGAAAATATGCAAATTGCGAATGCAAAATGATCTAGGACCTAAGGTGCAACAAATGGTATAAACTAGCCTATAATGCAAGATGAATGCATGAAAACTATAATGCAAGATGAATGCATGAAAACTAACTCTAGATGCATGCTAAATATGCAAAATATATGGTAATATCACCATGGCGTGTGGTATAAACCCTTTCTCACCCTTTCCTCCTAACCCATGGCGTGTGGTGGAAAGAGAGGATGAAGAACATGAATCATAGATCTCAATAATGGCCTAACTAGCTCCCTAAGCATCCATGGCGTTTGGAAAAGGATGAGCTAGTCTCTTGGATTTGGGTTTAAGGGATCTCTTGAATCCTGCTAAGGTAAGGAAATCCCTGAGATCAAAGTGGTCTTTTTCAAGAGTCTCTAGGCATTAAAACCCCCAAATCCAAGAAGAGATTGAGTTAAGAACAAGCTTAAACCCTTAAACCCCTTAATCACCTCAACCTTAAACCCTTAGATAAACTACTCACTACTCACGATTAAAACAGATGAAAATGCAAAGAAAGGAAAGATAAGCATGATTAAACTACTAAGCAAGATGCGATTAAGAAAAATACTTAAGATTAAAGCAAGATTAAAGTCTACCACATATGAAAAGCTTAAAAAGCAAACAATGGCGGTTTTTCAAAGCATAAAGATCAGATCGAAAGCTAAAACAAGAAGGAGACAATATGTATTGTTCTGCCTCGCTCCCAAAATAGGGCAGACAAAGGAAATGGTCCCCTCACTAAAATCGAAAACACGAGCTGTCCGGATAAGGTTCCGAGATCAATCTGAGTCGTCGATCTCTTACTCGATCTTCCTCGTAGAATGTCTTCTCTCGCTCGATCTTTGGGTCGATTCGGTAGGGTGGATCGAGTGCCTCCATCGATCTTCTGGTTGATCCTCGGATGATCGAGTCGTGACCTCGATCTAGCTCTTGTTATTCCCGGGCTGGCCTAGTTCCCGTGTCCGTACTCACGTTCGATCACCTTGGTCGATCTTGGTCTCGATCCTCTTCCTTGACACGACTCGAGTGTCTCGATCTTCTGGTCGATCTCGTCTAGATCGACCTGCCTAGCTCGATCTGCGCCTCGATCCCGGTTCCTTTGCTGCATGGCTGAGTTCCTCCACATATCCATAGGCTCTCTTTCGATCCTTAGCATGTCCACGCATCCTCCACAGCTCCAGTGTATCCAAAACAACCGGAATGTGATGAAAGAATGCAAGAAATATGCAAAATGCTAATGCAAAGTGTTCTAGGACCTAAAATGAGATAAATGGTGCAAACTAGCCTATTATGCAAGATGTATGCATGAAAACTACTCTAAATGCATGCTAAATATGCGAAATATATGAGTATATAAACTTCCCCAAACTTGCTTTTTGCTTGCCCTCAAGCAAACAAAATTCAAGCTAGGAAGAGAGGTTTAAAAGTGGGAGCTCAAATTTCCAAAAGTGTTTTTGCAAATGAATCAATTCAATGGTCCTAGTTCTCAATTCTAAGATCCAGCACACAAACTCCTACTCCAAAGAACTTAGCCATATTCATCACATATTGAATCTCAAATCATGGCTCTCCTATTCCAAACAATCCAAGAATCCTAACCTTTAACATTCATTTAAGATCAAACCGTGAATCACACTTATGCATTTAAAACCAAATACATTTGGCTAGGGACAAGGTTATGAGATAAAAATGATCTCATTCATGAGGGTAATTCAAGGAATGGTTTATCTCAAAAGGGTTGAACTTATGCATAATGTTTAAGGTAAAAGGCACTTGATGCATACATGACTAGACTCTCATCTACCCATATACACTAACAATGATCCTAATCCCTCTCTCATTCATTTTTCTTTCTTTTTCAAGCTCACTCACCCTCTAGAGACTATCCACAACAACAAGGCAAGAAGCCTAGCATAACCCAATTAAACACATCATTCAAACCTTCTTATAGCTAGTGGTATGGCCATATATATACTTAGCTCTTTTCTTTTCTTTTGATAGCTCTCTTCACATATATATATTTTTTTTTACTTGGCCTTTTGGCTCTTTTTCATATATTTTTTTTCTTTTTGAGAGCTATCTTCTTTTTTAAACTCGAGCTTTCATTTAAAACAAGGCCAACCACTTAAAACTATGCATCCCTTTTTGCTCAAACCCCAAACACCAAATCTTTTCAAACCGAAACAAGTAAGCATAATCAATCAACACCCATGAATTCCCACCCCTAAACTTAAGCCTAAAACTAGCTTCAATATGCAAAGCTAGCATCATTATGAGAGCCTAATCATGTCGCCTAAACCTAACACTTTATGCCAAGTTCAATCGAAAATTAAGGCCTCACAAAATCACACATGAAAAATTTAGCATGAAAGGAGGGTAAGGGTTAAGGTGAGGAGTTCTATTCAGGCTTAAAAAGAGTGGTGAAAGGAATAAGAAAGTCTGAATATGTATATGTGATCCATGTATTCTTTTTCAAATGCACAAGTATGATCATTCAAAATTCAAGTTAAGGTTCCACTTGATAGGAAAGGATTCAATTCATGTTTGTTCAACTTAAGCCACGAAAATCAAGACAAACGATCCAAATATGGATATAACTTACTTTCAAAGTTTGAATAAAGCATCAAAGAACTACTAACTAGGGCCTTGAACCAATTCATGAGTTTAAAAACTTTACAAGGAAAATTTTCATTTCATTGCTCCCTATGCAAATGCAATCAACCTAAATGATAAAAATTCTAGACTCAATCCTAAAATATTTGACAATGCAAATGCAAGCTATATGATTTTTTTTGAAATTTTTGAAAAATTTCCTGATTTTTTTTGTATTTTTCTATACACTTAGATGAATGCAATGCATGAAGACTGAAGGATGCTTACACAAAATAAGATCCAAATAAAAACATGTCAAAGCACACACTCTCCCCAAAACTTGAATGACACTGTCTCGGTGTCAAACAAATTCAAGAGGAGATCAAAAACACAAAGCATAAATTAAAAAAATGCATGATATATACAATGGTTGAGTTTTGGTACCTCGGAGCTAGGCATGACTGGAGCTTGAGGTTGCTCCGGTCCTCCTGCTCTTTCTAGGAGTGTCGTGAAGGATCTCCTTGTCCTTGCTCCTGCTTGTGCCTTCGTGGAGAGAAAGACGCCCAGCTTGATTGCTTTCTTGTTGCTCACGGATCTCAACACCTCCGGTTGATCTCCTCCTCATCTCCGGTTGGTCAACCTCATCACTCGAAGACTCCTCAGATGAGCTTCCTTGTAGGGCTTTGATCTTCTTGGCCAGCTTCTTGATCATCTTGCCTTGCCACTTGTTAACTTTGCGCTGAATCTCAACAACCGAGGCAAGGAACTTCTCAGCATTTGTTTGCGGCTCATAGTCTAGCTTGGGGAGATCAAAGCTCGGGGGCATCTCAGCATCTGTAGGAGGGGACTCTGAAGGTGAGCGAGTGAGCTGAGGTGGGGCTGATGTGGTTCCAAGAGGCGCAAAGCACTCCTCAACAAGTATATCCAGATGTAACTCAATTGTACCGATGCTTTCTAGGTGTGTCTCATCAGGATTTGGTAGGATGCAAACCTTCTTCTCATGATCACTGTTGTAGAACAAGTAAGCATAGAAACCTGGAGCTGGAGTAGGTCCCAAGGAATCGGTGTCGCTCATGTAGGTCTGATCCATGTAAGCACGCTCCACACAAGGCTCAAACTCTTGAAGGGGCACTCCCGCTTGTATGAGCAAAGGCGTGAGGAAGCCTCCTATGAGTGCAAAGCTCGCCGTACACCTCATTGCCCAAGCCTTGTACTTGACCAAGGAAGAAGCTAAGATGCATCTGTAGTTGACGTCGTCTCCAAGCACATCCTCCATTGGTTCATCATTATCTTGAGCATCGCATAGAACCTTCTTAATCCCTTGGAAGAGGAAGCACAGCTCGTTCTTGGTCACTGTTGCGGTTGTAGATCTTCCACTGAATGTGTTGGCCAGCAGCTTGAGGGTGCACCTTAGCACAGGATTGCGAACCTTCTTGATCTTTGCGGTATTGGCTTTGTAGTCTTCTTCGCTAATCAAGTCCCATAGATCATTCGCTGATTTGAACCTTGGAAACTCCACAAGCGTGGCTTCAGCATTGAGACCATAATCTTGGCATAGCTCAGGGATGGAGAGGTGGTAAGCTTGTCTCCTGATCTTGAACGTGAGGTGACCCTTTGATGGAGTGGGGAGGCTTGGATTTTCATAAGAGAAGTCCAAGGTGGAGAAGAAATCAAGTGTACTTCAGGGTAAGTTGGGCAATACATCCTTGATAGGCAAGCAAGGCCCATGTTTTTGAGCAACTCATCAAAATCTCCCAACAGCCCCAGCCTTTCCAAGAGATGCCTACTTGCAAACTTTGTAGGCTCAAACCGCAACCTCTCAAGCCTCCTCTTTGCCTTCTTCTCATCCTTACTCCATCTGACCCTTTCTTCAACCACTTGCTGAGTCTCCTCTTGAGTTGCCAAATCTCTGCTTCTCTTTTTTGGTGCCATGGTACCTGAAACACAATTTCTCAAAGAGAAGGTGAGTATAGGCGACGATTGAGAGAGAAAGATAAGGCAAGAGAGAAAAACTCAAAACATAAATCCTAGATTTTTGGGGATTTTCTAAAATTTATCAATAAATAGAAGATGAAAATCTCTTGAGATAAGGCTAAATAGAGAAAATTTCCCTAATACTTAGATACTCCTAAAATTTCATCCTAATCTCTAGCAAATAACATTCAACCAACTTAACAAAAAGGAAATTTTCTTAAAAACTCAAACATGAAATTCAAGAAATTTCGAAAATACCTTTGAAAAAGGAAGTTGAGAAGATGCTATATGTCTTTAAAAACCGAACTCACACTCTCTCTTTCTAAAAATCAGTTTCGAAATGCAATGTGAAGAGTGTGGATGCAAGGTGGTTATAAAGACAAAAATCTATGGATGCATGCAAGTGGCTTCTGAAAAGTGTGGTCAAGGCACATCTTTCGTGGTCAAAGATGCTTGACTTGACCAAAATTCAAATTTAAAATGGGAGTGAAAGAGAAAAGAGGGGGAAGTTTAAACCAACCTCGCCATGAGATCGATTCAAATTGGTCGATCTTGACCTCGATCTCATGCCCATTTTGTCCGTGATCGAGAGGCTTGCTCGATTGGGGGTTCGATCTGATTTGAATCGAGCCTTAGATCGAGTCTGCTCCTCGTTCCAAGATTCCACGTGGTTATGGCCATGCTCCTTAGATCGAGCTCCTTGATTGATTTCGAGGTCGTTTTGGCAAAGATCGAGTGAGCTGATCGAGTGAACTGATCAATCCAGTTCGAGGATCAAGTGAGACCAGTTGATCCACATCCCGTTTGCATTTCAAGCTGAACGTATGGGTGGGTCATCCTCTCGCAATCGACTGACTCACTCGATTGTCTACTCAATCTCATCTAGATCGAGTGACTTCATTCGATTCACTAGCTCGATCTAGTAAAGATCGAGCCAGGATAGGTCGATCTATCACTCGATCGTTTGCCTCTACTTCTCCTTTCCTCACCTTGTTAACTCTAAGATCATGATCTCCGGTTCCCATCTCCTTGTACCTACACACTTAAACTAAAAAAGCATAAAATTGAAACAGAAAGAAATCAAAAATATGTACAATGATAGTCATGGGGATGCCTCCCAAGTGCGCTTGTTTTACGTCTCTTAGCTTACTTTACTTGGTTTAGGCTAGAGGGGGATCTTGGAGAAGCAACGTGGTGCTCTCCTTGCTGCAATCACTTGCCATGTAGGGCTTGACTCTATGCCCATTCACCGTGAAACTCTGTCCACTCTTGCCAACCAAAGTAACCGCCCCATACGGAAGTACTTCTCTTATCTCAAATGGACCGCTCCATCTAGACTTGAGCTTCCCGGGGAACAACTTCAAACGTGAGTTGTAGAGCAGAACCAAGCTTCCCACTTTGAGCTCCTTAAGCACCAGCTTCTTGTCATGAACCGCCTTGGTCCTCTCTATGTAGATCTTGGCGCTTTCATAAGCATCCAACATCAGTTCATCAAGGTCATCAAGTTGTACCAATCTTTTCTCTTGTGCCGTCTTGAGGCTGAAGTTTACTTGCTTCACAGCCCAAAGAGCTTTGTCTCTAACTCAACAGGGAGGTGACAAGATTTACCATAGAGGAGGTTGAAAGGCGTGGTACCAATAGGAGTCTTGAATGCCTATCTATAAGTCCAAAGAGCGTCATCAAGCTTGCTTGCCCAATCTTTTCTAGTCACTCCCGCGGTTCTCTCTAGGATGGTCTTGATTTGGCTATTTGGAACCTCCACTTGGCCACTGGTTTGAGGTTGATAAGGCGTGGCTACCTTGTGTTTAACTCCATATTTCCTCAAAAGACCCTAAAAAATCTTGTTGATGAAGTGGCTGCCTCCATCACTAATCACCACCTTAGGAACTCCAAACCTTGGAAAAATGATAGTCTTGAAAAGCTTGACTACCACCCTTGAATCATTAGTTGGTGAAGCTATGGCTTCCACCCACTTAGATACATAGTCTACTGCCACCAGGATATACTTGTTGCTGTATGATGATGGAAACGGACCCATAAAATCAATTCCCTAAACTTCAAAGACTTCCACCTCAAAGATAGGTACTTGCGGCATCTCATTCCTCTTGGTTATGTTCCCGAATTTTTGGCAAGCTTCACACGATTTTACAAACTCATTGGCATCCTTGAAGAGTGTAGGCCACCAAAACCCGGCTTGTAGAACTTTTGTAGCCGTCTTGAATGAAGCGACGTGCCCACCATAAGACATACCGTGGCAATGGAGAAGAATGTCTCTTGCCTCTTCTCTTGTGACACATCTTCGGTATAAGCTGTCCACACCCCTCTTGTACAGATAAGGGTCGTCCCAAAAGTAGTGAGAGATGTCCCTCATGAACTTCTTCCTATGGTAATGGTCCAGGTGAGTAGGCTCTTCTCCACAAGCCAAGTAGTTGACAATATCCGCATACCATGGCAGATCCTCTTCCTTGAAGCTCAAGACTTCTTCAAACTTCTCCTCTAGCTTTGCACATACTGATATACATTGTATTTACACCATCTAGGGCTGCATTTAGTACATATTTTGGTCCTCTTTTGCATGTTTTCCCTTTGCTTTTGTCCCATTTTCTTCTCCTTTTAGACTTAGCTTGCATTTAGAGTATAATTTGCATTTTCTTTGCATTTTAGATGTTTTTAGGTGCTTTTGGAGCTTAAAGGAGATTGGAGGAGTTTTGGGAATGATACAAGATGCTGGCTGGGCAAAAGGGAGCAAGAAGTATCACAGCAGAAGATCTCTGCAGAAGTTTTCGGTCAGAGCACAGAGAATATCGGTCAAGGATGACCGATACAGAGCAATTTTGATCACCAGTATCGGTCAAACGTGATCGACGCAAACACACCGTTAGAATTTCGGTCATATGTGTCGATCACTCCAGACCGATATGGATCCTTTTCGGTCACTCAAGACCGACACAACTGACTGATACGCTGCCAGACTGAAGACCTTCGGTTTACAACTTTGCCATTTTCGCTTGGACTCCTATAAATACGAAAAATCCCTAATTTATGGGAACAAGCTTTTACCCAGCAGTTCTTTCTTTCTTGTTTGGACCCTTGGGTTTTGTAATTTGAATCTTTGCTTCGTTTTAATCAAAGTTTGCATCTTTCATCTTGTTTAAGCTTTCTAATCATGATTAGTCATCTTTCTCTCTTTGATTTGGTGGCTTTAATGGTGATTAGTGAGTAGTTCTTTTTAGGGATTTGAGATGGGTTAGGTTTACGGAATTTGAGACTCTATCTATGATTGGTTAGTTTTAATTCTTTCATTTACTTTCTTGATTGCTGTGTTTAATGCTTGATTAGCCCTAGCTAAGTTGATTGAGAACTTAGGCTCATTTTATGCCTACCAAAAGTTTGATGAAATGCATGAACTGCTTTGCAAGAGAATTGCTTATCCTAGCTCAAGAGATTGACTGTCTAGGGAGTGATTTGGCAATATAGGGTTGATAGATTTGTTTTAATGCTTGCTCTTTATCATTTCACTAATGGGAATTAGTTCTTGACTTGGTAATTAGCAAAGAGATTAGTGCCAAGAGATTGGATTAGTCATATAAATGAATCCTATGCATAAGGAATAGCATTGTGTGAGTTTGTAAGCATCATAAGTGGATTCAAGAGTTCCCTATTACCAATTATCTCATCTCAAGTCCCATCTTTTCTTTGTTTTAAGCTCTGTTCTGAATTTGCCCTGTTTTTGCCTTTACTTTGATTGTTTGCTCATCTTCTTCCTTACTTTGTGTTTGTTTGGTTTCTGCCTGATCACTTAGGTTGCTAGATATTCTAAAACCCCTTTAATATCTGCTTAAATTAGGAAATCTCCTATAATCCTGCTGTTTCAATCTTCCCCTTTGGATTGACATTAAAACCCAATGCTACAATGACTAGTACAATGGGTAATTGACCAAGAGAGTCAAAACTCTTGTATCAATTTGGCGCCATTGCCATTAGGGGAATGCTTTGTTCAGTAGGATTTGTAGAGATCTTGAGATCAAGCTTTGTTATTTTCGATTTTGGTTACTGATTTCTCTTTTGGTCTAGAATTTATTTTGTAGGTACCACAACACTTTCTCCTAAGTGTCTACAGCTACATCTGAAGTTCAAGGTCAGGAATTTGGGGTTTGCTAAGCCAGAATTCAGTTGTTGAAGCATAGAAGGACATCAGTATGCTGCTGGTTTTGGTCCACAAGGTCCACAAGGTCAACAAGGTGATAACAGCTTTTTATCTAGGGCGAGCAAATGCAATAGGAGGTTATCAAAACTCAAGCAGCACACAGCCGTAGTATAGCATTCAAGAGGAGTCAATCCAACCTAGGAGCTAGAAAGTGCAATGAGAATGCAAGGATCGAGTAAAGCTAGGCAAATGGTGAACAGTTTTGTAAAAATCCTAAAAACTAAATGCAATGACTAAATGCAAGGCAAAACTATTTTAAAATTACCAGGAACGAGCGAACTACCACAAAGAACAAACAGACTGATAAAAATGCAAAGCTATGAATTTATAAAAATCGACTAGTGGATCGACCACAGGATCGACCACTAGATCGAGCAACAACGATCGATCTCGTCTAAAAGTTCAAATGCAACAAAACTAATGACCAGGATGCAACAGGTAGCAAGCGAATGACTAGCAAAGATGTAAGAATACTAAGAAAGAGGGTCTAGGGTTGAGATTCATGTTCAGGGGTTTTAAAGGTTCAAGCTTGGTTTGAAAACTCTAGATCTACTCACTTTGTGAGGTTCTCTAAGCCTTGAAAACAAAACGAAATCCATCCATGGCGTGTGGTATGGATCACTCCTTCATTCTCTCCTCCAGACCCATGGCGTTTGGCGGAAGAAGAGATTGAAGGGCAAGGAAATCAGATTTCAAACACGCGGCTTAACTAGTCCCCTAAACTACCATGGCTTTTGGGAAAGGGTAACTAGTCTCTAGGATGCGATTTTCAGAGATCTCTGGATCCTGTGAAGGTGAGAGCTCTCTCTGATCATAAAGATCTTGGCGTGAGACTCTTTAAGCCTTAAGAACTCGACATCCTAGAAGAGAAAGCTATTAAGAACAAGAAAACACCAAACTTGAAAACCTTTTCGACACCTTTGAATCCTCTCAATCCCAAAAGATGAAATGATAAACTACTCACTACACATCAAGTGAACCAAGCAAAGCACGAAAGATGAAATGATAAACATGAAAAACGTTTACTTAAAGCTTAAACGATGCAAAGATTCAAGAACAAAGCTCAAAGTCTAAAAATGGCAGAATCGCCTTCGAACAGAGAGAAAAAAGATGAAAAATGATAAAGTGAAAACGTGTGTATGAAAGCATGATCGCCACCTTCCCAAAATAGGCCAAACAGCTCGATGGTCCCCTCTCGCTAGCGGCCAAAAATGGTTAAAGCACTGAGATTGACCTCGAGATCGAGCACCTCGCTCGATCATCTTCAGACATCGTGACTTCGGCTCGATCTGTGTCTTCGTTCGATCTTGGAATCGATCTTTGGAGGATCGAGTGGTTGACTCGATCCGACTCTCGATCTGCATGGCGTCATTTACGTCCGTACTCCTTGATCGGTCGCTTCACTCGATCTCCGTCTCGATCAGTTCCCTTGGATCGGCTGGACTACTCGATCTTCTGGTCGATCTCATCTAGATCGACCGGCCATGCTCGATCCTCCTATTGATCTCTGGTCCTTAGCAAGCATTCCTGAATTCTCCAAGTCCCACGAACTTCCTTACGAACCTCAGCACGTCCACAAACCCTCCAAGACTCCAAAGTAGCCAAAAACAACCTCTATGCGATGCAAAATGCAAGAAATATGCATATGCTGGTGCAAGAACACTGTAGGACCTAAAGTGATGCAAATTAACCTAAAATACAATGTTTATGCGTGAGAAACTAACTTATATGTATGCAAAATGCATGGAATATGCAGCTATATCAACTCCCCCAAACTTACCTTTTGCTTGCCCTCAAGCAAACAAAATTAAAGAAGGGAGGGAGGTTTTAAAACAAACAGGTGTTTAAGCTTCTTGCAAAGGTGTCTTTCAAATGAATCAATCTCAACGTCCTAGTTACTAGTTCTAAAATGCAATACACACACTCATACTCCAAAGAACTTAGCCATACTCATCACACAAAAAATTTCAAATCATTAATCTCCTATTCCAAACAATCAAAGACACTCATCCTTTAACATTCATTAATGACCGAACCATGAATCAAACTTATGCACATTAAAGCAAAACACATTTGGCTAAGGGTAAAGGCTATGAGCATATAATGATCTCATTTTAAAGAGGGTTTATTTTAAGCAAGGGTTTCTCTCGAAAATGGTAAGAACTTTATGCATAATGCTAAAGGTAAAGGCAATTGATGCATACATGATCAGATTCTCATCTACCTACGCAAGCTAACTATAATCCTAAAACCCCTCTGATTTTTTCTTTCTTTTAAGCTCACTCACTGTCCTAGAGTTTACCCTTTTTCCCAAAGCAAAAGCTTAGCAATCCCCAAATCAAAATAGAAAGTATCTTAACTCTTTTAGGCTAGTGAAAAGGTTTGAAAATATTAGGCTCCTTATTTCTTTCTTATTGATAGCTCTCTTATTTTTTCTATTTTTTTTTCTTTTTTTTCTTTTCTTTTTATTTTGGCACTTATGCTCTTTTATATATATATATATATATATATATTTCTATTTTTTTTTTGGGAGAGCTATCTCCTGAAATTATTGGAGCATTATACTTTTTAAACACAAAACCTTTGACTTAAAACCTTTTTCTCACTTCAAATACCAAACTCTTTTGAAACCGAAAGCATATAAATATGAAAGCAACCCCAATGATCCCCCAAACTTATCATAAGCCTACATCTAGCTTCAAAATGCAAAGCTAGCAAACATATGAGAACCTAACCATGTCGCCTAAACGTAACATGTTATGCTAAGTTTAAACCGAAAGAGGCCTCACAATGATATCACACACGAAAAATTGGCTTCAAAGAAAGGTACGGGTCAAGGTGGGAGTTGTACTTAGGCTCACAAAGAGTGGTAAAAGGAAAAAGAGAGCCTAAATATTTTAAAATCCATGTGTTCATTTTCAAATGCATAAGGATGATATTTAAAAATTCAGATTAAGCTTTTCACTTATTAGGAAAAGTTTCAAATCATGAGAGTCCAATTCAAGTCACGAAAATCAAAACAAGTGATACAAGCATGGTAAGAACTTACTTTCAAAGTGTGAACAAAGCATTAGAGAACTAATAACTAGGATATTGAAACCATTCATAAGCTTAAAGCACCTTTTTAAGAAAACTTTAACCCCTTATGCAAATGTAAACAACCTAGATGCTTAAAAATTCTAGACTTAATCCTAAAAGGCTTAACAATGTGAATGCAACTGCAAGAATTTTTCTTAAAATTCTTAAAATTTTTATCAATTTTTAATGTAATGAAGACTCAGGGATGCTAAAGGAAAAATAAGATCAGAATAAACATGTCAAACCACACACATACTCCCCCAAAATTGAATGACACCGTCCCGGTGGCAAAAAAATTCAAAGGAGCTAAAAACACAATGCAAAGACAAAGGAAATATGAATGGTATGTACAATGGAAGGTTATTGGTACCTTGGAGCTAAACTCGGCTGGAACTTGAGGATGTTCCAGCGGAGTTGCGCTTGCTAGAGGAGCGTTGGGCTATGTCCTTGCCCTTATCCTCGGTTGGGAAACCATGGACTGAATGGCGTGCTTGTTGGTCTTCGCCTTGTGGCTCACGGATGACAATACCGCCGGTTGAGAACCTCCTCTTCTCCGGTTGGTGAACCTCCTCACTTGCAGCCTTCTTTGGCGGACTCCCTTGAAGCGTCTTGACGTTCTTGGCAAGCTTCTTGATGACCTTACTTTGCCATTTGTTGATCTTCCTTTGCATCTCCACAACAGAAGCAAAGAACTTTTCTGTTTTGGTCTGCAGCTCAAAGTCAATCTTGGGAAGGACAAAGGCTTCGGGCATCTCATCATCCGTGGCAGGAGACTCTGACCTTGGGCGAGGAGCTCCTTGGATGGCGGTTGTGCCTCCTAGAGGAGCAAAGCACTCCTCTACGCTTGGAAGAAACTCGATGTTCCCAACTCCCAACAGCCCCGTTTCGCTCAGGTTTGGCAGTATACACACCCTCTTCTCATTCTCCTCGTCAATGAATAAGTATTCAAAGAAGTTCTCGGCTGGCGTGCGTCCCAAGCTGTCAGTGTTCCTTAGGTATGTCTCATCCATGAAGGCTCTATCCGGTACGGGAGTGAAATTCTGAAGCGGTACGCCGGCTTGCACGAACAGGGGTGTGAGGAAACCACCAATGAGTGATGAACTCGCCTTGCACCTCAAGGCATACGCCTTGTATTTGACCAATGAAGCGGCGAGGATGCACCCGTAGTTCACGTTATCTCCGAGCTGGTCTTCCAATGGCTCATCGTTCTCATCCAGATCACAAAGAAGATGCTTAAGGCCTTGGTACACGAAACATAGCTCCGTCTTAGTTACCGTGGGGGCTACGGACCGACCGCTAAAGGTGTTGGCCATCAGCTTCAAGGTGTAACGTAACACCGGGTTCCTCACTCTCTTGATCTTCGCGGTATTCGCCTTGTAGTCTTCTTTGGCGAGGAGGTCCCAAAAGTTGTTTGCTTGTGTGAAGGAGGGAAACTCCACTTTCGTGGCAGCTGCATCGAGGCCATAAGCTTGGCAGAGCTCGAGGATTGAGAGGCTGAAAGCTTGGCGCTTTACCTTGAAGGAGAGGCGGCCTTGAGGAGGAATTGGGATGTTAGGATTCTCGTACGCGAGCTCCAGAGTGGCAAGGAAGTCGATTGTCACTTCGGGATAGGTTGGGCAATCCATCCGTGACAAACACCTCAGCCCTATCTTCTGGAGTAGTTGATCAAAATCCTTCAGAATCCCCATCTTAGACAGCAATCCCCTGTCCGCGAACTTAGTTGGCTCGAACTTCAGCCTTTGAAGCCATTCCTTGTCCCATTTCTCAGCCTTACTCCAACGGAACCTCTCCTGAACAGCCACTTCTTGGTTTTCTCCCTCTTGTGCTGTCTCTTCTCTCGTTCTTTTGGGAGCCATTGTGCCTGAAACAAGTTTTTCAAGCAAAGCAATGAGCGATTCGGCGATATGATGAGAGAAAGAGAGGAGCAAAGAAGAAGACTTTTAACTAATACCCTAGAATTTTGGGATATTTATAAAAATTATAGCAAAATAATAGAGAATCAAATCTAGAGATAGAGAGAAATCTAGAATTTTTCCTATTATCAAGCTATTTTGAAAAATTTAAAACCGTCCTAGCATCTAAAACAATCAAAGCGAATAAAAAGGATATTTTCTTAAAGATTTTCTTAAAGATTCGAAAATACCTTTTGTAAAGATTAAAAAAGGTGCTTGTTAGCCTTTAGACAACAAGAATTCTCACTCTCTTTTTGCTTAACACTCGAGAAGACAAGAATGAGAGAGTGTGAAAGTAGTTGAAAACATTTAAAAGCCAACAAAACAAAACCATGGGTAAAAAGAAGTGGTTTTCTGACAAAAGCTGTGGTCAAGGCACATCTTTCATGGTCAAAGATGCTTGACTTGACCACTTTTAGAATTTAAAAACCTGAGGGAAAGAGTAAGAGAGGGAAAGGAAAATGTTACCTTGGCACGAGATCGAGTCCGTTTGGTCGATCTGGGACTCGATCTCGTGCCCATAATGGCGTGGATCGAGAGGGTTGCTCGATTTGGGACTCGATTCGAATTGAATCGAGTCTTGGATCGATAACACCTCTCGTTCCTTGAATTTTTGGCACGACGGCTAAGTCCTCATGATCGAGCCACGTTCTCGATTCAGGGGTCGATTTTGGTTAGATCGAGTGATGGATCGAGTTGTCTGATCGATCTGTCTTTGAAGGGATTTCCCGAGAGAAAATAAATTCGGTCGGTCTATGTTTGGACCGATCGATCCATTCTCATAGAGATCGACCTTGTCACTCGATCTCGTCTAGATCGACTAACTCCTCTCGATTCACTAGCTCGATCTAGCAAAGATCGAGCCAGGATGAGTCGATCTAGCACTCGATCTCTAGCTTATACTCGCCTCTTCTTACTCCTTTTGGACCAAAGATCATGGCTTGCAGTCCCTCACACATGTTCCTACACACTCACAAGATAAAAACATAAAACTGGAAAAGAAATAAAGCAAAGATATGTACAGGATAGACATGGGAATGCCTCCCAACTGCGCTTTCTTTAACGTCTTTAGCTAGACTTTACTTGGTTTAGGCAGATGGTTGATCTTGGAGAAGCATTGAGGCGCTCTCCTTGTCAAATGCACTCGCCATGTATGGCTTAACTCTGTGTTCGTTCACTGTTAATGCATTCCCACTCTTGCCGACCAACGTGACAGCTCCGTAAGGTAATACTTCCTTGATTTCATACGGACAGCTCCACCGTGGCTTTAGCTTCCCTGGAAAGAGCTTGAGCCTTGAGTTGACCCCTTCTCCTGAGCCATCTTCAGATCAAAATTCAGCCGCTTCACAGCCCACAACGCCCTATGTTCCAACTCAATGGGGAGGTGACATCCTTTGCCGTAGAGAAGAGTAAAAGGAGTAGTACCAATGGGTGTCTTAAAGGCAGTCCGGTAAGCCCACAAAGCGTCACCTAACTTCACCGCCCAATCCTTCCGAGTAGTCCCAACTGTTCTCTCGAGTATCGCCTTTATCTGTCGGTTAGAGACCTCCACTTGGCACTCGTTTGAGGATGGTAAAGAGTAGTTACCTTGTGCTTCACGCCATACTTCCTTAGAAGGTTTTCAAACAGCTTGTTGATGAAATGGCTTCCTCCGTCGCTTATCACCACCTTGGGTACTCCAAACCTCGGGAAAATGATGCTCTTAAAGAGCTTGAGCACCACCTTAGAATCGTTTGTAGGGGAAGCAATGGCCTCAACCCATTTAGAGACGTAATCAACAGCTACTAGTATGAACTTGTTACCGTATGATGAAGGAAACGGCCCCATGAAGTCTATGCCCCACGCGTCAAAGACGTCTACCTCGAAGATAGGAACTTGAGGCATCTCGTTCTTCTTAGTGATATTCCCTGCTCTTTGACAAGCCTCGCAACTCATCACGAACTCATGGGTGTCCTTGAAGATGGACAGCCACCAGAAACCGGCTTGTAAGACTATAGTGGCGGTTTTGAATGAAGCAAAGTGCCCGCCATACAAAGAACCGTGGCATTGAAAGATGATATCTCTTGCTTCCTCCTTTGTCACGCGTCTTCTGTACAGGCTATCAACGCCTCTCTTGTACAAATAGGGCTCATCCCAATAGTAGTGGCTCACGTCCCTCATGAACTTCTTCCTATGGTAGTTGTCAAGATGCGAAGGCTCTTCCCCACATGCCAAGTAGTTCACAATGTCCGCGTACCAAGGGAGATCCTCCTCTTTGAAGCTCAGAACTTCCTCAAACTGCCCTTCTAGGTTCCCATAAACAGCCGTAGTGATCGCCATGAGTTGTTCCTCGGGGAGAGAATCATCTAAAGGTAGAGACTCGTTGATTCTCAACCGAGAGAGATGGTCAGCAACGCCGTTCTCTATTCCTTTCTTGTCTTTGATCTCCATGTCAAATTCTTGAAGCAAGAGGATCCATCTCAAAAGCCTCGGCTTAGTGTCTTTCTTTGAATAGATGTAGCGCAAAGCCGCGTGATCTGTGTAGACAATGGCTTTGGAACCTACGAGGTATGACCGGAACTTCTCTAAGGCAAAGACTATTGCCAATAGCTCCTTCTCCGTGGTAGTGTACCTCGTTTGCGTGTCATCCAATGTTCTTGAGGCATAGTAAATCACGTGCAGCTTCTTATCCTTCCTTTGGCCTAGAACGGTGATAGGGTTCAGGTTTTACCTAAATAAAACTACTGCAAGTGCACAGCAAAAGCAGTTGTAGTACAAGGGGTTATCGAAATCCCAAGAGAGTAATGCTAACTACACTATCAATTATAGATTTGGACTAAGCTAAGCAAAATATGATGTATGTAATGCGAATGAATAATTAGAAATAAGCAAACGATGGTATGATATGTTCTAAGTTCAGGAAGACTAAAAGCGCTAAGCTAGGGTAATTCGCAGGTATGAATCCAAGAATGTAAAATGCAGAGAATCAGGAATGATTAAGAACCTTTTTTAAACATGAATCTCTAATGCATAACTAATCAATTCTCATTGCAGAAGTTATCTATACCTAGATCACAGAGTTTCAAATCTCTTTGCAAACCCTAACAACCTAAGTATGCAGGAATGATCAGATTCAATTGTTTACAAAACTCCTAAGCCAAATCTCTTTGTACTAAGTTGTTTTGCTCATCAAATACTAGTTCAGGTTATGAATAATGCTCTCACATCTATCAAAAACCTAGGGTTTCGAAATCCAGATGATGTGTCTAAGAAATCGATATGAATGCAAGCACAGATGAAGAACCAATGAATTTCCTATAAGTTTTTAGCAATTCTACAAACTCTTCTTCAACCTTTGAAAAGCCCTAACTTAACTAACAAACTACTCAGACATGGTGATTTGAGAAAACATCATGAAAAGATTAGATTGCATAAAAGAAATAAGAAGTAGAAATAAAGGAGTTCAAAATCTGCTCTGAAGGAGTCTGATTTGTCTCTCCCAAAAGCTCTTCTACAAATCTCTCTCTCAAGCTCTCAAAAATAATAAGATACAAGATATATGCCAAAAGAATGGCTGAAAAACCTAATATACAAGCTAAAACACGATCTGGGGTCTTTTTGCAAATACTGGAACTTTTGGGCCAAAACTGCAATTTCTTCCCAATCTTTTAAAAACAAGCCACGACCTCCTTCCTTGGTGGGTGACGAGCGTCACCAGCTTGGTGACGAGCGTCACCCATATGCATACTTTCCTCTTCGAGCTTGGTACTTCGTGGCTTCCACTCAGAATGCTCCAAAAGGTTCCAAAATCTCCAATTATGCTCCAGACATGCTATAACCTGCAAAAACTCTTCTAGGACTCTAAAAAGACCAAAAAGACTCAATAAAAAGAACTTATATCATGGTTAAAAACCATAAAAACCATGATATATCAAACGGCTCCCACGGCGTAGTCACAAGCATCACACATAATCTCAAACGGGAGAGTCGAGTCCGGTGCTTGCACTATTGGCACAGATACTAGGGCCTCCTTGATGGTCACGAAAGCTTGCAAACACTCCTCATCGAAGACGAATTCAGCCTCCTTGCACAACAGCCGCGTAAGAGGGCGTGCAATCTTAGAAAAATCTTTGATGAAGCGCCTGTAGAAGCCGGCGTGTCCCAAGAAACTTCTCACTCCTTTGACGTTAACTGGCAGCTCAAGGCTTGTCATCACTTCAACCTTTGCCTTGTCGACCTCAATACCCTTCTCTGATATCTTATGGCCAAGCACGATCCCCTCCTTAACCATGAAGTGGCATTTTTCCCAGTTAATCACTAAGTTTGTTTCCTCACAACGCTTTAGTACCCTGCAAAGATTCAACAAACACGCAGAAAAGGACGCACCATAGACCGAGAAGTCATCCATAAACACCTCTACCATCTCTTCTATTAGATCGGAGAAGATCGACATCATACACCGCTGAAACGTAGCCGGTGCGTTACACAACCAGAATGGCATCCTTCGATACGCGAAGGTGCCATAGGGGCATGTAAAGGTCATCTTCTCCTGATCATTTGGATGGATTGGTATTTGGAAAAATCCACTATATCCATCAAGAAAGCAATAGTAGGGGTGATTAGCAAGTCTCTCAAGCTTTTGATCAATAAATGGCAAGGGAAAATGATCCTTTCTAGTAGCAAAATTAAGCTTCTTATAATTAATACACATACGGTGTCCAGTAATAGTCCTAGTAGGTATAAGCTCATCTTTGTCATTCTTAATGACCGTGATCCCTCCCTTCTTAGGCACCACATGTACGGGAGAAACCCACGTGCTGTCACTTATGGGATAGATCACGTCAGCCTCTAAAAGCTTAAGAATCTCTTTCTTGACTACCTCTTTCAATTTGGGATTCAAACGCCTTTGATGTTCTATAGAAGAGGCGTTCTCATTATCCAAGTGAATCCTGTGAGTGCAAAGCATTGGCGAAAGACCCTTGATGTCACTTAAAGAGTACACAATGGCCTTTCTATACTTTCTCAACTCAGTTAAGAGTGAGTGCAACTCATCATCACTTAAGTTTTCATTCACAATCACAGGATAGGTTTCATTAAGCCCTAAGAAAGCATACCTTAGCCCTTTTGAGAGCTCCTTAAGGTTCACCTTTGGGGCTAGCAGCTCGCTCCAATCATCCTCGTGGCTGTTGCTGTTGTTTTCCTCCTTGGAACCATCATTTGAACCCGAGACATGGCCCTTGAAGCTGCTTTCTCCAACCGCTATCCCTTCTGAAATCGAGTCGTCCAATCGATCTTGCTCTCGATGTCATCTAGATCGAGCAGTTTCGCTCGATTCACTCGCTCGGTTTAATGTGGATCGAGTGAGAGATCGAGACGCATAGTCGATCTCCAGATTAGACCCCAGACTGATCGGAAGGCCTTTCTCGATTTTGGACTCGATTGTTTTCCTAGATCGATCACCCTCCTCGATCTGACTGTCGATTGCTGCACTGGATCGAGTTGTACTCTCGATTATCTTGTCGATTGGACCCCTGGATCGAGTAATGTCATCGATCTTGGAGTCGATCTCTAGGCCAACGCCTTCATCTTCGAGCACAACCTTCCTTGAATCGAGCAAGTTGACGTATTCTTGAGTTCTCTGATCCACGTAGCCGAACTCTCCTGGCTCCTTAGTCAATGCCAGCTTCAAATGATCCTTCTGAGCCAACTCTTCCAGCAACTCATCCGCTAAAGCATCCAATGTTTCAATGTAAAAAGCTTGCCCTTCTATCGTAGGCTTCTTCAAAACCTCATTGATTTCAAAGTCCAGCCTAATTTCTTTACCCAAGTGCAGAGCGATCTTCCCATTCTTGGCGTCTATGATGGCTCCGACGGTGGCTAAGAACGGTCTTCCGAGAATGAGTGGATCCTTGGGTTCTTCATCAATTTCCAACACGACAAAGTCCGTAAGCACGTTTACACCGCTGATTCTCACTGGCAAGTCCTCAAGCAGACCCACTGGTAACCTCACGCTCCTGTCAGCTAGTACCAACGAGATTCTACAATCCTTGAAACGGGTAAAGCCAAGCTTCTTTGCCACGGAATGAGGCATCAGATTTATACTAGCTCCGAGATCACAACGGCAACTCATGAACTCCAAAGGACCTGAAGCGCAAGGTATAGTGAAGCTTCCAGGGTCTCCCAACTTCTTAGGGACTATCTCCTTGTGTATCACAACACTACATTCCTCACTAAGAACAAGCACTTCCTTGCTTTCCTTATTCTTCTTCACGAGAGTATCTTTGAAGAATTTGGCGCATTTAGGCATCATTGCAAGGTAGTCCACGAGAGGTAGCTTGATCTCTACATCCTTAAGGTGCTTCTCAAACAAGACTCTATGCTTCTCTATGAGTTGCTTCTTGAAACGGACAGGAAAAGGTAGTTTGCTCCTTAGTAGTTTGCTTCGCTTTCTTCTCTACAACCGCTTTGTCACCTCTTCTTGGCCCTTGAATCCAAACATTATCAAAGTTGATCTCATCATCAGCGGAAAGCTTACCCTCCCCCTCTTGAATTACAACGTCCTCGTTGATCTTGGGAGCAACCGTAGGTGCAAGCTCTTTCCGACTCCTTACCGTAATGGCGTTGGCGTATTCCTTGGGATTCTGCTTACACTTGCCCGGTAAGCTATTCTGACCGGTTGTACTTGCCTTTCCTTTCTCTAGCTGCTTGATCTTGTTATTCAAGTTAGTGATCTGAGTAGAGAAATCCGTGAGAGACGAGTCTAGACGAGTGTTCATCTCGGCAAACTTCTGATTTGTAGACGCTTGCCCTTGGATCAATTGTTGAAACATAGCTTGGACAGGGTCAACTTGTTGTTGTTGCATCGGTTGTTGTTGAGGAGCAAAACCCGTAGGGTACATTGGCGTATAGCCTTTGTTTCCTTGCTGTTGTCCTTGGAAGTTGTTCTGCCCTTGCCCTTGGAAGCCACCACTCGGCTGAAAACCTTTGTTGTATGGTATGAAAGGCTTTGCTTGCTGAGCAGGGTACACTTGATACTTAAGGTTCGCGACATTGGTGCTACGATACGAGAGATTGTTGTTCTGGTTGTAGCCTTGTGAATACCCTTGAGGTTTGTAGTTGTTCTTACCCGCCACCCAATTGGCTTCTTCTTGACTCAACTCGAGTTCCTCTAAGGCTCCATCCGCATCACCAACGAAGTGAACATGCTTCTGATTAGCCAACACCAGCTTGTCAATCTTCTCGTGCAGTGACTTAAGCTCTTTCTTGTGAGACTCTAGCTCAGAACCTCTCAGTGCACGGTCGTAATCCTCAGCATAGTTGCCGTCACTTAGTGCTAAGTTCTCAATCAGCTCCATGCCTTCCTCTACCTCTGGACCAAGGAAGTTTCCCTTACTAGCCGTGTCAAGCAATAAGCGAATATTTGGTGAAGCTCCGCGGTAGATAGTGCTTAGAAGAGTCTCTTCGCTGAAGCCGTGGTGAGGACATTGAATGGTATAATCTTTGAACCGCTCCATGGCTTCATTGAAAGTCTCATTGTTCCTTTGAGTGAAGCCGCTGATCTCGCTTCTCAACCTTGCTGTTCTGGTGCTAGAGAAGAACTTTGAGAGGAAAGACTTCTTACACTCAGCCCAAGATGTAATGGTGCCTTGTGGAAGGGTGTTCTCCCAATGTCTAGCCTTGTCTCCAAGAGAAAATGGAAAAAGACGCAGCTTGAATGCATCTTCGGATATGCCGTTAATCTTGATCATCCCACATACTTGTTCGAAGTTATCAAGGTGCTCCAAGGGGTCTTCCATTGCTAGCCCGTGAAACTTATTGTTTTGCACCATTGAGATGAATCCCGGCTTAATCTCGAAGTTATTGTTCTGTACAGGAGGAGGAGTGATCCCAAACCTATTGTGATGGGTGTTGGGAGCATCTCCCGCTCCTATGATCCTTGGGGGTCTAGCCGCGTGTTGGGGGTTTCCATTACCCCTTCCCACTGCCCCGTGAGCTGGAGGATGCTCGTGCTCAGCCATAGCTTCAAAGTCAACCAAACCGTGCTGAACAATCTCCTCAAATGCTCTGGCTTGCTCTCTAACTCTTCTTTGTCGTGAGTGTCTGAGTTGGTGAATGTTGTCCAAGGGTTGAAGTAGATTGTTGTTTCCCCTTGAACGAAGATTCATGTACCTAAAAGACACACGTTTGAGAGTAGAGAAATCAGTAACTTAAACAAAGTAAAGGCTTAGTCTTTACTACACCCCAAATCTCAATGCTTTCTAAACACTCCTTGAATGGCAACGGCGCCATTTGATAACAGCTTTTTATCTAGGGTGAGAAAATGCAACAGGAGGTTATCAAAACTCAAGCAGCACACAGCCGTAGTATAGCATGCAAGAGGAATCAATCCAACCTAGGAGCTAGAAAGTGCAATGTGAATGCAAGGATCGAGTAAAGCTAGGCAAATGGTGAACGGTTTTGTAAAAATCCTAAAAACTAAATGCAATGACTAAATGCAAGGCAAAACTATTTTAAAATTACCAGGAACGAGCGAACTACCACGACGAACAAACAGACTGATTAAAATGCAAAGCTATGAATTTATAAAAATCGACTAGTGGATCGACCACAGGATCGACCACTAGATCGAGCAACAATGATCGATCTCGTCTAAAAGTTCAAATGCAACGAAACTAATTACCAGGATGCAACAGGTAGCAAGCGAATGACTAGCAAAGATGTAAGAATACTAAGAAAGAGGGTCTAGGGTTGAGATTCACGTTCAGGGGTTTCAAAGGTTCAAGCTTGGTTTGAAAACTCTATATCTACTCACTTTGTGAGGTTCTCTAAGCCTTGAAAACAAAACGAGATCCATCCATGGCGTGTGGTATGGATCACTCCTTCATTCTCTCCTCCAGACCCATGGCGGTTGGCGGAAGAAGAGATTGAAAGGCAAGGAAATCAGATTTCAAACACGCGGCTTAACTAGTCCCCTAAACTACCATGGCGGTTGGGAAAGGGTAACTAGTCTCTAGGATGTGATTTTCAGAGATCTATGGATCCTGTCAAGGTAAGAGCTCTCTCTGATCATAAAGATCTTGGCGTGAGACTCTTTAAGCCATAAGAACTCGACATCCTAGAAGAGAAAGCCATTAAGAACAAGAAAACACCAAACTTTAAAACCTTTTCGACCCCTTTGAATCCTCTCAACCCCAAAACCCGATTAAACTACTCACTACACATCAAGTGAACCAAGCAAAGCACGAAAGAAGAAACGATAAACATGAAAAACGATTACTTAAAGCTTAAACGATTCAAAGATTCAAGAACAAAGCTAAAAGTCTAAAAATGGCGGAATCGCCTTCGAACAGAGAGAAAAAGATGAAAAATGATAAAGTGAAAATGTGTGTATGAAAGCATGATCGCCGCCTTCCCAAAATAGGCCAAACAGCTCGATGGTCCCCCCTCGCTAGTGGCCAAAAACGGTTAAAGCACTGAGATTGACCTCAAGATCGAGCACCTCGCTCGATCATCTTCGGACATCGTGACTTCCGCTTGATCTATGTCTCAATCTTCTTCGGTGGATCGAGTGCTTCGTTCGATCTTGGAATCGATCTTTGGAGGATCGAGTGGTTGACTCGATTCGACTCTCGATCTGCATGGCGTCATTTATGTCCGTACTCCTTGATCGGTCGCTTCACTCGATCTCCGTCTCGATCAGTTCCCTTGGATCGGCTGGACTACTCGATCTTCTGGTCGTTCTCATCTAGATCGACCGGCCATGCTCGATCCTCCTATCGATCTCTGGTCCTTAACAAGCATTCCTGAATTCTCCAAGTCCCACAAACTTCCTCACAAACCTCAGCACGTCCACGAACCCTCCAAGACTCAAAAGTAGCCGAAAACAACCTGTATGCGATGCAAAATGCAAAAAATATGCATATGCTGGTGCAAGAACACTCTAGGACCTAAAGTGATGCAAACTAACCTAAAATACAATGTTTTTGCGTGAGAAACTAACTTATATGTATGCAAAATACATGGAATATGCAGCTATATCACAAGGTCTCCAAGGGATCCAAGGGTTACAAGGACAGCAAGGTCAAGCTGGTTTTAAATGGAGCTGTTGTTCAGAGACTAAGAAGACCCATTGGTGCTGCTGATATACCCTCCAATTATGCTTCAAGGCAATGAATTTTTCCACCAATGAAAACTGAGCAATACCAAATCAAGAGCAGTCTCATCACAATGATCAAAGAAAGGCAGTTCTTTGGATTGCCCAACCAAGACCCTTTAGAACACCTGGATCAGTTTGAGAGGATCTGCACTTTAACAAAGCATAGTGGAGTATCAGATGATGGTTTGAAGCTCAAGCTATTTCCATTCTCACTTGGTGATAGAGCTAGATTATGGGCGAAATCTCTAGCATAAGGCAGCATCACTACTTGGGAACAATGTAAAGGTACTTTCTTAACCAAATTCTTCTCTCCCTCAAGAACTGCACACTTCAGAAATGAGATCACAAACTTCAGGCAGTGGTCTAATGAAAGCTTTGGAGACACATGGGAGAGGTTCAGAGGATTCACTCATCAATGCCCTCATCATGGCTTCACTAAAGAAATGCTTCTATCCACACTCTATAGAGGTGTTCTCCCAAAGATCAGAATCCTTCTTGACACAGCAAGTAATGGTTAATTTCTTAGAAAAGATGTTGATGAAGGCTGGATACTAGTGGGGAACATCGCACTCAACAATGGGGACTATGTGGATGACAAAGAGCAACATTCCAAGGAACTAGCAACAGCATTGTCTGAGATAAAAGTTCTACAGAAGAAAGTTGACCTACTACTCAATGCAACCACTAAACTCCTACCCAATGAACTCTCACCAAACCTCTACAAGGAACACCATGTCAAAGCTCTCAACCAACAAGAGGCGCCACTGATGCATCATGCCCATGACGCCTATATACACCAACCCATCGAAGACACTCACTCTCCACAGCATCAAGCTTCCTCTTCACAAACAGCTGGTATCAATGATTCTACTCCTTCACATCATCTGGATTATAAAGAAATGCTCCTCCAACTCCAACAACTTCACAATGGAGGATTGCAGAAGATGATGGCTGTTGAGATTCAAAAGAGTTTCACTGATATTCAGAGAAGTATGACTGATGAAAATACACAAGGACATTGACTCCAAACTTCAGTCACATATAGCTCCTATCAACATCAAGATCAACAAACTAGAAATCTTGTCTACCCCTTCTACCTCTTCACTCACACAGGAGTATGTCAAAGCTGTCACTCTCAGAAGTGGGAAGCAGCTTCCCCCAAGAGTAGCTCCTGCTACACCCAATGAGGACATTGAGGAACAAGAAGAGGGGGTGGAGGTCAAGGAAAATGAGGAAACTCCAGAAGATGGAATGATTAAAGCTGAAAAGATTTCAGAAAAGGCCAAGGACAAGGAGGTTACTAAAGGGAAATCAAAGGAGTCTTCTAAGGAGTTAGCCAAGTTACCAAGATACATACCTCCTCTTTATCAGCCCACAATACCTTTTCCTGGAAGGTTTAAGAAGCAGCTGGTTGCTAAATACAAAGGACTCTTTGATGAACAGATGGAGAAAATCGTGCTCACAATGCCACTGTTAGATGCCTTTGTTTTAGTCCCTCCTTATCAGAAATTCTTGAAGGATGCTGTTGCTGAAAGAACAAAGGATCTGCAAGGAAAGGTAGTCCTCACACATGAGTGTAGCGCCATTATTCAGCAGAAGAGAGTGACTCCCAACAAGCTAGGAGATCCAGGGAGTTTCACCTTACCCTGCTCTATAGGTCCACTCCTGTTTGACAAATGCTTGTGTGATCTTGGAGCTAGTGTCAGCTTGATGCCCTACTCTGTAGCACAGTGCCTAGGCTTCACTAAGTTCAAAGACTGCAGGATCTCCTTGGTACTAGCTGATAGGTCAGTAAGGCTTCCCAAAGGTCTGCTTGAAGATGTACCACTCAGGATTGGGAGTGTAGAAATACCTACTGATTTTGTAGTTTTGGATATGGATGAAGAGCCTAGAGATCCTCTTAATCTTGGGAGACCATTCTTAGTCACAACAGGAGCAGTCATTGATGTTAAGAAGGGAAAGATTGACCTAAAGTTAGGCAAGGATATGTCTTTAAAGTTTGACATCAAGAAGATTATGCAGCAGCCTACTATTGAAGGTCAAGTATTCCAGATTGATATTCTAGAGAAGCTGAATGGTGAACTTCAAAAGGAGCTGTGTTGCGAAGACAAGCTCCAAGTGGCTTTGACAAGTGAGCATGTAGATGATGGGTACTTGGATAAGGAAAGCTTGGGCTATCAGCTGAAATTGGACTCTCACAGGTTCTTTGAGGAGGAAGAGCCATTTGAAAGCTTGGAGTACACAAGGAAAGAAGCCTCCTCAGCTCAGGAAACTGATTCCCCAAGCAAGGAAGCTGACACCAAGAAGTAAGGCAGCTCAGATGAGGACTGGAGCGAACTCAATGCACCAAAGGTGGAACTCAAACCACTTCCTCATGGTCTAAGGTATGTTTTCCTAGGTCCTAACTCCACTTACCCGGTTATAGTCAATGACAGCCTCAATGATGATGAGATCCTGGCCCTTGTCAAGGTGTTGAAGAGGTTTAGGAAAGCTATTGGGTATTCTTTAGATGATATCCAAGGTATATCTCCTAACCTCTGCACTCACAGGATCCATCTAGAGGATGAGACAAGAACTTCTATTGAACCTCAGAGAAGGCTAAATCCTAATTTAAAAGAAGTAGTGAAAAAAGAAATCTTGAAGTTGCTTGAAGCAGGAGTGATCTATCCCATCTCAGATAGCACATGGGTCTCCCCAGTTCATGTGGTACCTAAGAAGGGAGGGATTACTGTTGTTAAAAATGAAAATGATGAGCTAATACCAACTAAGACAATCACTGGTCATAGAATGTGCATTAATTACAGAAAACTTAATTCTGCTTCTAGGAAAGATCACTTCCCTTTGCCATTTATAGACCAAATGCTAGAAAGATTAGCAAATCATAAGTATTACTGCTTTTTAGATGGTTATAGTGGATTCTTTCAGATCCCTATCCATCCCAATGATCAGGAAAAAGCTACTTTTACTTGCCCATATGGAACTTTCACTTATAGGAGAATGCCTTTTGGTTTATGCATTGCTCCTGCTACTTTCCAAAGATGTATGACTGCTATCTTTTCTGACTTGCTTGAAGAAATGGTGGAGGTATTCATGGATGACTTTACCGTCTATGGATCCTCCTTTGGTGTCTGTTTGTCTAACCTTTCTCAGGTTCTCCAAAGGTGTGAACACACAAAACTGGTCATGAATTGGGAAAAGTGTCACTTCATGGTGCAAGAAGGGATTGTTTTGGGGCATAAGATCTCAGAGAAAGGAATAGAGGTGGACAAGGCTAAGATTGATGTAATGGTGCATTTAGAACCTCCAACAACTGTCAAGGGGATCAGGAGTTTTCTGGGGCATGCTGGCTTCTACAGAAGATTCATCAAGGACTTCTCAAGGATTGCAAGACCTTTGACAAGATTGTTGTGTAAAGAAACAGAGTTTGTGTTTGATGAAGACTGTCTTCAAGCCTTCCTTTCTCTCAAACAAGCTCCTATATCGGCACCAATATTTCAAGCACCAAATTGGGATCTGCCATTTGAAATAATGTGTGATGCTAGTGACTATGCAGTTGGAGCAGTTTTGGGGCAGAGAGTTGACAAGAAGCTTCATGTCATCTACTATGCCAGCAGGACTATGGATGAGGCTCAGTCAAGGTATGCTACAACTGAGAAAGAGCTCTTGGCAGTTGTCTTTGCATTTGAGAAGTTCAGGAGCTACCTAGTAGGCTCCAAAGTGATTGTTTATACTGATCATGCTGCGCTGAGACACATCTATGCTAAGAAGGACACCAAACCAAGGTTTCTTAGGTGGATTCTTCTCTTGCAAGAGTTCGACATGGAGATTGTGGATAGGAGAGGCATTGAGAATGGAGTTGCTGATCACCTCTCAAGACTGAGGATAGATGACTTTGTCCCAATCAATGATACTCTGCCAGAGGAACAGTTGCATGCTTTAGAGTCAAGAAAGCAGAAGTGGAAGGCCTAAAAGAAGATAAACTACCTTGGTATGCTGACTTTGTAAACTACTTGGTGGTTGGACAGATACCACAGACCCTCAACTCCCATCAGAAGAAGAAGTTCTTAAGAGATGTCTCCCATTACTTGTGGGATGAGCCCTATTTATACAAAAGAGGGAATGATGGGTTGTTCAGAAGGTGTGTAGCTGAGGAAGAGATTCCAGGAATCATGCACCATTGCCATGGCTCAACGTATGGAGGACATTTTGCAACATTCAAGACAGCCTCCAAGGTCCTACAAGCTGGTTTCTGGTGGCCTAGTCTGTTCAAGGACGCTCAAGCCCATATCTCCTCATGTGATTCCTGCCAAAGGAAGGTGATCATCTCCAAGAGAGATGAGATGCCTCTGAATTCTATCCTTGAAGTAGATCTTTTTGATGTGTAGGGGATTGACTTTATGGGACCCTTCCCTTCCTCTTATGGGAACAAGTACATTCTTGTAGCTGTTGATTATGTGTCAAAGTAGGTTGAAGCCATTGCTAGTCCAACAAATGATGCTAGAGTTGTGCTGAAGCTCTTCAAGACAATTATCTTCCCAAGGTTTGGTACTCCAAGATGTGTGATCAGTGATGGTGGAAGCCATTTCATCAACAAGGTTTTTGAGAGCTTGCTCAAGAAGAATGGTGTCAAGCACAAGGTTGCTATTGCTTACCATCCTCAAACAAGTGGCCAAGTGGAGGTGTCCAACAGAGAAATCAAGACAATCTTAGAGAAAACAGTTAGTGTTACAAGAAAGGATTGGTCTAATAAGCTTGATGATGCTTTGTGGGCTTACATGACAGCCTTCAAGACACCCATTGGCAGAACACCCTTCTCACTCCTCTATGGGAAGTCCTGCCATCTGCCTGTTGAGCTAGAGTATAAGGCCTTGTGGGCAACAAAGTTGCTGAATTTTGACATCAAGACAGCTCAGGAAAAGAGACTTATCAACTTAAATGAACTAGAGGAAAACCGCCTTGAAGCTTTTGAGAGTTCTAGGATCTACAAGGAGAGGAAGCCATCCATGATAACAGGATCAAATATAAGGACTTCAAGGCAGGGGACCAGGTGCTGCTATTCAACTCAAGGTTGAAGTTATTTCCTGGAAAGCTGAAGTCAAGATGGTCAGGACCATTCAAGATCAAGGAAGTGCTGCCATATGGAGCTGTGACTTTGTTCAGCAAGAATGGAGAAGACTTCACAGTGAATGGGTGTAGGCTGAAACCATACATGGCAAGTGAGTCTCTTGGAGATGAAGTGGACATCAACCTTGATGAACTTCCACAAGAGTAATCAACCAAGGAAATTCAAGCTTAGTGACTTTAAACAAGCACACTTGGGAGGTAGTCCCATGGTATCCTTTTGTATATATTATGCTTTCTAGTTTATCTTTTATGCTTTGATTTAGTGTATAGAAGCAGGGTTTTGAACTGGGGTTTGAGAAAGTTTGAAGGACACAAAGAACAGGTGTATTCTGGCTGATATCGGTCATCTGTATCGGTCATGACAGACCGATACACAAATTTTCGGTCATCAGTATCGATCATGGGTGACCGATATCAGTGGACCAATCTACACCAGTCAACATCTCGGACACTTGTGACCGATAGGGAAAGCAGCTTGACAGCAGGACGAAGTTTCGGTCACTCATATCGACCACACTTGATCGACACAAACACACCGTTTGATTTTTGGTCCAGAGTGTCGATCACTGGTGATCCTTTAGCATAAGTGTGCTTTTACCTTTTGCATTTTGCCTAAGATGAAGTCATTTCATTGAGTGATCGTTTATGTTTTTGAATACTTGTGCTTAAATGAGATCATTCTTATCTCATAACCTTACCCTTTTCAACCAAATGTCTTCACTTGATTTGCATAAGCATGATTCATGTTCTGAATCTAATTGAATGTTAAAGAGTTGATTGATTTGAGCATTTGCCTAAGTTGAGATTTGAGATCATTTTGAAACATGATGAGCATGGCTAGGATCTTTAAAGTATAGCTGATTATGTTTGCATCCTACAACTAGGCACTTAAGCACTAAAGCCATCTCTTTACCTTTGCACTTTTGGAATCTGAATGCCCACTTTCAAACCTCACTCTCCCATTTGTTCTTGAATGTTTGAGGACAAGCAAAAGGCAAGTGTGGGGGTGTTGATATCCATTGTATTTACACCATCTAGGTCTGCATTTAGTACATATTTTGGTCCTCTTTTGCATGTTTTCCCTTTGCTTTTGTCCCATTTTCTTCTCCTTTTAGACTTAGGTTGCATTTAGAGTATAATTTGCATTTTTTTTGCATTTTAGATGTTCTTAGGTGCTTTTGGGAATGATACAAGATGCTAGCTGGGCAAAAGGGAGCAAGAAGGATCACAGCAGAAGATCTCTGCAGAAGTTTTCGGTCAGAGCACAGAGAGTATCGGTCAAGGATGACCGATACAGAGCAATTTTGATCACCAGTATCGCTCAAACGTGATCGACACAAACACACCGTTTGAATTTCGGTCATATTTGTCGATCACTCCAGACCGATATGGATCCTTTTCGGTCACTCAAGACCGACACAACTGACCGATACGCTGCCAGACTGAAGACCTTCTATTACAACTTTGCCATTTTCGCTTGGACTCCTATAAATACGAAAATCCCTAATTTCTGGGAACAAGCTTTTACCCAGCAGTTCTTTCTTTCTTGTTTGGACTCTTGGGTTTTGTAATTTGAATCTTTTCTTCATTTTAAACAAAGTTTGCATCTTTCATCTTGTTTAAGCTTTCTAATCATGATTAGTCATCTTTCTCTCTTTGATTTGGTGGCTTTAATGGTGATTAGTGAGTAGTTCTTTTTAGGGATTTGAGATGGGTTAGGTTTAGGGATTTTGAGACTCTATCTATGATTGGTTAGTGTTAATTCTTCCATTTCCTTTCTTGATTTCTGTGTTTAATTCTTGATTAGCCCTAGCTAAGTTGATTGAGATCTTAGGCTCATTTTATGCCCACCAAGTGTTTGATGAAATGCCTGAACTGCCTTGCAAGAGAATTGCTTATCCTAGCTCAAGAGATTGACTGTCTAGGGAGTGATTTGGCAATATAGGGTTGATAGATTTGTTTTAATGCTTGCTCTTTATCATTTCACTAATGAGAATTAGTTATTGACTTGGTAATTAGCAAAGAGATTAGTGCCAAGAGATTGGATTAGTCATATAAATGAATCCTATACATAAGGAATAGCATTGTGTGAGTTTGTAAGCATCATAAGTGGAGTCAAGAGTTCCCTATTACCAATTATCTCATCTCAAGTCCCATCTTTTCTTTGTTTAAAGCTCTGTTCTGAATTTGCACTGTTTTTGCCTTTACTTTGATTGTTTGCTCATCTTCTTCTTTACTTTGTGTTTGTTTGGTTTCTTCCTGATCACTTAGGTTGCTAGATATTCTAAAACCCCTTTCATATCTGCTTGAATAAGGAAATCTACTATAATCCTGCTGTTTCAATCTTCCCCTTTGGATTGACATTAAAACCCAATGCTACAATGACTAGTACAATGGGTGATTGACCAAGAGAGTCAAAACTTTTGTATCACATACCACGGTGTTGACCATCATAAGCTGCTCTTCAGGGAGTGATTCATCCAAAGGCAGGACATCATTCACCCTCATCCTTGAAAGATGATCTGCTACACCGTTCTCTATACCCTTCTTATCCTTGATCTCCATATCAAAATCTTGCAAGAGAAGGATTCATCTTAAGAGTCTCGGCTTGGTGTCTTTCTTGGAATATATGTGCCTCAAGGCAGCATGGTCAGTATACACTATGACCTTAGAACCCATCAAGTAAGACCTAAACTTCTCAAAAGCAAATACAACGGTTAGAAGCTCTTTCTCGGTGGTTGCATACTTCACTTGCATGTCATCCAAGGTACGGCTTGCATAGTAAATCACATGCAGCTTCTTATCCTTCCTCTGACCCAAAACAGCACCCACGGCGTAATCGCTTGTGTCGCACATAATCTCGAAGGGCAAATCCCAATCCAGAGCTTGAACTATAGGCGCGGTGATCAAGGCTTCTTTGATGGTCTTAAAGGCTTGAAGGCATTCTTCATCAAAGATGAACTCGGCTTCTTTGCACAGTAGCCTTGTAAGAGGACGTGCTATCTTGGAGAAATCCTTGATAGACCTCCTGTAGAAGCCGGCTTGCCCCAAGAAACTCCTTATCTCTTTCACATTAACCGGCGGCTCTAGACTCATCATAACCTCTATCTTTGCTTTGTCAACCTCAATCCCATTCTCAGAAATCTTGTGCCCAAGTACAATGCCTTCCCTCACCATAAAGTGACATTTTTCCCAATTTAGCACCAAGTTTGTCTCCTCACATCTCTTGAGAACCCTGCAAAGGTTAGACAAACAGCCACCAAAGGAAGCACCATACACAGAAAAATCATCCATGAAAACCTCTACCATTTCCTCTATAAGGTCAGAGAAAATAGACATCATGCACCTTTGAAAGGTTGCTGGTGCATTACATAACCCAAACGGCATCCTTCGATAAGCAAAGGTACCATAGGGGCATGTGAAAATGGTTTTCTCTTGGTCATTAGGATACATGAGTATTTGAAAGAAACCAGTATAGCCATCTAGAAAACAGTAGTATGGGTGATTAGCTAATCTCCCAAGCATTTGATCAATGAAGGGAAGAGGGAAATGATATTTTCTAGTGGCTGAGTTAAGTTTCCTATAATCAATACACATTCTACGTCCGGTTATGGTTCATGTAGGAATTAACTCATCTTTTTTCATTTTTTATAACTGTGATACCCCCTTTCTTTGGTACCACATGGACCGGAGAGACCCACGTGCTATCACTGATAGGGTATATCACGTCAGCTTCTAAGAGTTTTAAGATTTCTTTCTTGACTACTTCTTTTAAATTTGGGTTCAAACGTCTTTGATGCTCAATGAAAGATGTGTTTTCACTATCTAAGTGAATCCTATGAGTACAAAGCATTGGTGAAAGGCCCTTGATGTCACTGAGAGAGTACCCAATGGCCCTTCTATACTTCCTCAGCTCCTTAAGGAGTGAGTCTAACTCATCATCACTTATATTTTCATTCACAATGACCGGATAAGTATCATTTGGTCCCAAGAAAGCGTACCTTAGCCCATTTGGGAGCTGCTTTAGGTCCACCTTTGGGGCTAGCAGCTCACTCCAGTCCTCCTCTTGGCTTGTGTTGAGGTTGCTGTCCTCATTCGCCCTTTTTGACCCCGAGTCATGAGCTCTTAAGCTGCCTTCTTGAACCATTCCTACCACAGAGATCGAGCCAGTCAGTCGATCTTTCCCTCGTTCTAGGCTGGATCGATTGCACTCTCTCGATTCACTTGCTCGATTGGATATGGATCGAGAAGGAGATCGATTCACGAGGTCGTTCTCTGAACAGATCGAGTTGTCCCGCTCGATCATCTCGTCGATCTCTTTCCTGGATCGAGTAATCTGATCGATCTCCAGGTCGATCTCTAGGCACTCGCCTTCATCTTCTTTCACAACCTTGCGAGAATCAAGGATGCGTACATACTCCTGGGTTTGTTCACTCAAGAAACCATACTCCCCACACTCCTTTGTCAAAGCCATCTGTAGATGATCCTCTTGTGCCAATTCCTCAAGCAACTCATCAGCTAATTCATCCAAAGTTTCAATGTAGAAAGCTTGTCCACCAATCGTTGGCTTCTTCAAGACTTCGTTGATGTCAAAGTTCAGGTTGATGTCCTTGCCAAGGTGCAGAGAGATCTTGCCATTCTTCACGTCTATGATGGCTCCAGCAGTTGCTAGGAAGGGTCTACCAAGGATTAGAAGATCTCTTGGTTCCTCATCCATTTCTAGCACTACAAAATCTGTTGGCACATTCACATTGCTAATCCTCACGGGTAAGTCTTCAAGCATGCCTACATGGAGCCTTATACTTCGGTCAGCCAGAATGAGTGAGATTCTACACTCCTTAAACTTGGTGAAGCCTAGCTTTTTGGCGATAGAGTGGGGCATAAGGTTAATGCTTGCTCCTAGATCACATAAGCAACTCTCAAACTTCAAAGGGCCTAGTGCACAAGGTATAGTAAATGACCCCGAATCTCCTAGCTTCTTTGGAGCTATCTCCTTGTGGATGATTGCACGGAATTCTTGACTCAATACCAAGACCTCGTCACTCTCTTTCTCCTTCTTAGCAAGAGTATCCTTCAAAAACTTGGCATATTTTGGCATCATAGCCAAGCAATCAACCAACGGCAGTTTGATCTCAACGTTCCTTATGTGCTTCTCAAACAAGGCTTTATGCTTCTCAATCAGCTGCTTCTTGAAACATCCAGGGAAGGGAAGCTTCGGTTTGTAAGGTGGAGGCACGAAAGCTTCTTTCTCCTTGCTAACTTCCTCCACTTTTTTCTCCAAAACCGCTTCCTTGCCTTTCTTTGGCCTTGCAATGTAGACATTGTCAAACGTGATTTCTTGATCATTTGAGAGATTACTCTCCCTTCTTGAATCACAATGTCCTCATTGTCCTCAGGTACAGACCGTGGTGGTAGCTCTTTCCCACTTCTCAAAGTGATCATATTGGCATACTCCTTAGGGTTTGTCTCACACTTCCCGGGTAAGCTACCTTGACCGCTTGAACTGGCTTTTCCTTTCTCTAGCTGGTGAATCTTGTTGTTCAAGTTGGTGATCTGTGTAGATACCTCAGTAAGAGAAGAGTCCAACCTATCGTTCATATCAACAAACTTTTGATTTGTAGTTGCTTGTCCCTGAAGTAATTGTTGGAACATAGCTTGGACCGGATCTTGAGGTGGTGTGAATGGTGGAGCTTGAACTTGTTACTGCTGAGGCACGAAACCAGGAGGGTAGCCTTTGTTCACTTGCTGTTTCTGGCCTTGGAAGTTTCCTTGTCTTTGCCCTTGGTACCCACTGTTTTGCGTAAACCCACCTTTGTTGTAAGGAACAAAAGGTTTTCCTTGTTGAGGAGGGTACACTTGATCCTTAGGGTTCTCCACATTGGTACTTCGGTAAGAGAGGTTGTTGTTGCGTTGATACCTCTGAACATAGCCCTGTGGCTTAGTATAGTCTTGGCCTCCAACCCAATTTGCTTCCTCTGGGCTCTGCTCCAGCTCATCTAGAACGTCTATAGCTTCTCCCACAAAGTGTACATGCTTTTCATTTGCAAGTACCAACTTGTCAATATATTCATGAAGTGATTTCAGCTCTTTCTTGTGTGCCTCAAGGTCAGACCCTATAGGTGCTCTATCATAGTCTTCACTGTAGTAAACATCACTCAAAGCTAGGTTCTCCATAAGCTTCATTCCCTCTTCTACATTTTGTCCAAGAAAGTTCCCTCTACTCGCCGTATCTAGAAGCATTCGAATCTTGGGAAGAGCTCCTCTATAGATGGTGCTCAAGAGTGTCTCCTTTGTGAAACCATGATGGGGACATGCAATGGTGTAGTCCTTGAACCGCTCCATTGCTTCACTAAAGGTCTCATTTTGCTTTGTGTAAAACCGCTAATCTCACTCCTTAGCCGAGCTGTTCTTGTACTAGAGAAGAACTTAGACAGAAATGCCTTCTTGCAATCAGCCCATGATGTTATAGTCCCTTGAGGTAAGGTCTTCTCCCAATGTCTTGCTTTATCCCCAAGTGAAAAAGGGAAAAGCCTAAGCTTGAAGCTATCCTCCGAGATCCCATTGATCTTGATCATTCCGCACACTTGCTCAAAGTTGTCGAGATGCTCCAAAGGATCCTCCATTTCAAGTCCATGGAACTTGTTGTTCTGCACCATTGAGACAAAGCCTGTCTTGATCTCGAAGTTGTTGTTTTGCACCGGTGGTGGAGTGATGCCAAAACGGTTGTGACGAGTGTTTGGTGCATCACCCGCGCCAATGATCCTTGGTTGCCTTGGGGCGTGGTTGGGGTTTCCATTACCCCTACCAGCAGCAGCACGGTGAGGTGGAGCCTCTGCTTGGTCTTGCTCAGCCAGGACCTCAAAATCAAGAATATTCGGTTGCAATATCTCCTCAAAGTCTTGTGCTTGTTCTACTGCCCTTCTTAGCCTTGCACTTCCAAGTTGATGAATGTTGTCTAGAGGTTGTAGTAGGTTGTTGTCACCACTAGACCTCAGATTCATGTACCTAAGAAGACAAATATGAAGGTAGATAGATTAGTAACCAAAGTAAAAATAAAGACTTAGTCTCTACTAAGCTCCAAATCCTAAAACTTTCAACTCAAACCCAAGTTAGCAACGGCACCATTTGATAACTAGGTTTTTACACAGCTAGTTTAGATCAAAGATCCTAAAGCACGGTATAGTATAGTGGTAAGTATTGTGCTAGAGGTGTCAATCCAGCTCAGATTGATGAAAGAACACTAGGAATGCAAGAGCTTTGTAAAGCTAAGTGAAATCCGAATTATTTGAGGAGAAAATCTTTAAAAACTAAATGCAACTACTAAATGACCACGAAAACTATTTTAAAATCCATATTGATGGGTTAAACAAATACTAGATGACAACTAAGAATTTAAAATGCAAGACTACTAGTTTTTAAAATTCAAAAACTAAAAGCACACAGAAAAGGAAAGTTCTAACAACCTAGGATGATATTTAAGAAACTAAGGCAAAAGATGCAAACATTAGAACTCGGAAATGATTACTTAGACATTAAAAATGCTAAAAACAGATTCAAGGTTGAGGATCATGCTTAAGAAGGTTCAAGATTCAAGCTCTGGGTTTTAAAAACATAGATCTACACATTTTAGTGGTATCTCTTGGCCTTGAGAAGCTAATCTAGATTTATCCATGGCGTGTGGTATAAACCCTTTCCTCACCCTTTCCTCCTAACCCATGGCGTGTGGTGGAAAGAAAGGATGAAGAACATAAAGGATCGATCTCAAATAATGTCCTAACTAGCTCCCTAAGCATCCATGGCGTTTGGGAAAGGATGAGCTAGTCTCTTGGATTTGGGTTTAAGGGATCTCTTGAATCCTGTTAAGGTAAGGAAATCCCTGAGATCAAAGAGATCTTTCTCAAGAGTCTCTAGGCATTAAAACCCCCAAATCCAAGAAGAGATTGAGTTAAGAACAAGAAAAAGACCAAAGCTTAAACCCTTAAAACCCTTAATCACCTCAACCTTAAACCCTTAGAAAACTACTCACTACTAATGATTAAAACAGATGAAAATGCAAAGAAAGGAAAGATAAGCATGATTAAACTACTAAGCAAGATGCGATTAAGAAAAAATACTTAAGATTAAAGTCTACCAAATATGAAAAGCTTAAAAAGTAAACAATTGCTGTTTTTCAAAGCATAAAGATCAGATCGAAAACTAAAACAAGAAGGAGACAATATGTATTGTTCTGCCTCGCTCTCAAAATAGGGTAGACAAAGGAAATGGTCCCCTCACTAAAATCCAAAACATGAGCTGTCCGGATAAGGTGACGAGATCGATCTGAGTAGTCGATCTCTTACTCGATCTTCCTCGTAGAACATCTTCTCTCGCTCGATCTTTAGGTCGATTCGGTAGGGTGGATCGAGTGCTTCCATCGATCTTCTGGTCGATCCTCGGATGATCGGGTCGTGACCTCGATATAGCTCTCGTTCTTCCCAGGCCTAGTTCCCATGTTCGTACTCACGTTCGATCACCTTGGTCGATCTTGGTCTCGATCCTCTTCCTTGAAACGACCCGAGTGTCTCGATCTTCTGGTCGATCTCGTCTAGATCGACCTGCCTAGTTCGATCTGCGCCTCGATCCCGGTTCCTTTTCTGCATGGCTGAGTTCCTCCACGTATCCATAGGCTCCCTTTCGATCCCTAGCATGTCCACGCATCCTCCACAGCTCCAGTATATCCAAAACAAGCTCAATGTGATGCAAGAATGCAAGAAATATGCAAAATGTTAATGCTAAGTGTTCTAGGACCTAAAATGAGATAAATGGTGCAAACTAGCCTATTATGCAAGATGTATGCATGAAAACTACTCTAAATGCATGCTAAATATGAGAAATATATGAGTTTATCAAAACCTAGCATAGGAAACTAGATGTCTAGCATGTTTTTTGGCTCTATGGACTTTGACCTTCATGCTTGATGATCATGTGTTTGAGTAAAGGGATTTATCATGAATATGTGATTAGATAAGGGATTAGTGCTTAGAGATTGGGCTAGTCTATCAGTAGTCCTTGCCTAGAGATTAATGCATTGATTGATTCTTTGACCTTGATCATGTTTTTAGATTCACCTTGTTATTCATGAGTCTTGAATCTCTGTTTTCTAGTTTGCATTTCTTGTTTTAGGTTGTTAGATCAGACTCCCCTTCTTTTGATTAGGCCTAGCTTAGCAAGTCTTCTGCATCTCATCTGTTCCCTAGCCTTTGGATTGGATTGACACCTCAAGTACTACAATGACATGTGTGTTTGAGGATTGAGTTAAAGCTTAAAAACCTTAACATCAGCATACCAGGGCCTCTTTGGATCATCCAAAGCATAAATTTGCTCTTTAAAAGCTATCCCCAAGCTTGCACAAATCGCAGCCAAAGTCAGAGACTGGTGACGGTGATGAGCGTCACCTTCTTCTTATAAAAACTTGGTTGCGACTCTCCTCTGTTGGTGACGAGCGTCACCCCCCTGGTGTGGCTCGTCACTGACCTGCAGTTTCGTGAAAACCACAGGTTTTCAACACTTTCTTCCTGCAGTCTTGATTCAACCAAGTACACATTCTCTTCAGGCAAAAAATCATTTATTGGGGCATTGTCTTCAACCTGAACCCTGGATAGATGATCAGCAACTTCATTCTCAACACCTTTTATTGTCCTTCACTTCAATGTCAAACTCTCGAAGGAGTAGAATCCATCTCAACAACCTTGGCTTTGCATCTTTCTTCTGCATCAGATACTTCAGTGCTGAATGGTCAGTATGGACCACGACTTTGGAGCCAACAAGATATTGCCAGAAATTTTCAAATGCAAAGACAACAGCCAACAATTCTTTCTCAATTGTTGCATAGTTCTTCTAAGCATCATCCAAAGTCCTACTTGCATAGTAGATGGCGTGGAGCTTCTTGTCTTTCCTCTGTCCCAGCACTGCTCCAACTGCAAAATCACTGGCATCACACATCACTTCAAAAGGCAAGTCCCAATCTGGAGGCTGCACAACAGGAGCTGTAACCAAAGTCTGTTTGATCTGTTCAAAAGCAGACTTGCACTCTTCTGTGAACTAAAACTTCACATCTTTGCAGAGGAGAGCAGTAAGAGGTCTTGCAATGTTGCTGAAATCCCTGATGAATCTTCTGTAGAACCCAGCGTGAACCAGAAAACTCCTCACTGCTTTGACTGAATCAGGTTCCTGCAAACTTGTCATCACTTCAATTTTCGCCCTATCCACCTCTATACCGTCTCCTGAGTCCCTGTGACCAAGAACAATGCCATCTTGTACCATAAAATGGCACTTCTCCCAGTTCAGAACTAAGTGTGTCTCTTCACATCTCTGCAGAACTGCACACAAGTGGTCCAAGCAGCTCTTGAAGGAAGACCCATAAAATGAGAAGTCGTCCATGAAAACCTCCATTAACCTCTCAATAATGTCAGTGAAAATCGACATCATACATCTCTGGAAGGTTGCAGGAGCATTACACAGTCCAAAAGGCATTATGCGTTATGCAAAAGTGCCATAAGGACAGGTAAAAGTGATCTTCTCCTGATCATCTGGATGGATGGGGATCTGAAAGAAGCCTGAATAGCCATCAAAGAAGCAGTAGTACTTGTGATTTGCCAGCCTCTCCAGCATCTGATCGATGAAAGGTAGAGGAAAGTAGTCACTCCTTGTGGCTGCATTCAGGTTCCTGTAATCGATGCACATCTTGTGTCCTATTACTGTTCTGGTTGGAATCAGCTCATCTTTGTCATTCCTCACCACTATAACTCCTCCCTTCTTAGGGACCACGTGCACTGGACTCACCCAAGCACTATCTGATATTGGATAAATGATCCCAGCTTGCAGCAGCTTCATGATCTCTTTCTTGACCACATCCTGCAGATTCGGATTCAGTCTCCTCTGGTGCTCTACTGATGATTTCGATTTCATCCTCCAAATGTATCCTATGCATGCACAAGTCTGGAGAAATCCCTGAAATATCATCAAGAGAATAGCCAAGAGCCTTGCAAAATCTGCGCAGCTTACTTAGCAGAAGGGTGAGCTCTGCATTGTCCAATGAGGCATTAACAATGACAGGATAAGTGGAGTTTTCTCCAAGGAATGCGTACCTTAGCCCTGCAGGGAGCTGTTTAAGCTCACTTTTGGTGCTTTTGCTGCACTCTAATCACCCATTGTAGCAGGTTTCGCAGATATGGTGACAAGCTCATCCTGTGCAACCAGCTCTATCACATGTGCAGTAGCATCCATCATCTTTGTGCAGCCTGTTGCAGCAGCATCCAAATGCTCATACTCTGCTGTAGAAGTGGTCAACGCCCTCTCCAAGGGGTCCTCTGAACTCATCTCATGGTGAGAACATCCACATATAAAAGTCTGTCCATCTATGGTTGGCCTCTTCATCAGCTTGTCCATTTCGAATTTCATCACTAAGTCACCAACATTCAGCTCTATTCTACACTTCCTGACGTAAATGATAGCTCCTGCAGTAGCCAGGAGGGGTCTGCCAAGAATAAAAGGGCCTTTGGGTTCTTCTCCATATTCCAGAACCACAAAATCAGTAGGAATCATGCAATCTCCTACTTTGATAGGAACATCCTCTATCACACCTTCAGGAACTCTGGCTGATCTATCAGCTAGGACAAGAGATATCCTTGTAGCCTTAAAATCGGTCATCCCTAAGCTCTTGGCAACAGAATGAGGTATACAGTTCACATTAAAACCAAGATCACATAATGATCTCTCAAACCTGTCAGAGAAGATTGTGCAGTCTAAAACAAAGCTCCCAGGGTCTGAAAGCTTTTCTGGCACTCTATTCTGAATCACTGCATTGACCTGCTCGTTGATCATCATAGCTCCAGCCTCTAAACACAATTTATTGGTCACCATTCTCTTCACATACCTCCTTATAACAGGAGTAATCCTCACAACATCAATCAATGGGATCTCAATAACCAACTTGTCCATGATAGCTTTGCATTTATCATCTTCAAGCTCTTGTTTAGACTTCTTAGGATGCTTAGGATACGATATCTTGGGCTTATACACTGTCTCCTAAGCATTGTTTGAAGTCTCAGTCGAAACTGTAGTATGTTGCAACGGGTGACGAGCGTCACCAGGTTGGGGACGAGCGTCACTCGTTTTGGACAAGTCTTGATGACTTGCTCGATTTAGGTGACGAGCGTCACCCTCCTCGTGACGGTCGTCACCAATCTGTGAAGAAAAATTGTCGGGGTTGTGCTCAGTGGGTGACGAGCGACACCCATCCTTGGTGACGAGCGTCACCCGTGGGTCTTCAGCAGAAATTTCTTCATCTTCATACTCTTCAAGTCCCACGAAATTTCTTGAGCTTCATACTCTTCTGTAGCCCCTGTTCCACTGCTGATTTTCATACCTTTATCCCTGAAATCCTCCAGCATTAATGAAATTTACATCTTCCTGCTCAATCTCTTCTGGACTTTCGAAAGTCTCTACCTCTGCAGCAAAATGAAATGACTTCTTTCCCACCAAGAGGCTGTGCATACTGTCCAACTTAGCCTGACTTCAGCAATCTGAGTTCCATCATCCAAACTAGCTAGTTTCTTCCTCTGAAAATCTGCATTCTTGGTGCTGTTGCTATAGGCCAAGTTCTCAATCAACCTGATTGCTTCTTCTAGTCTGGTGGTGTTCAAGTTGTCTGCACTTGCTGCATCCAGTGCCATTGAATACTTCCAGTCAATGCCTCTAAAGAAGATCCCAAGAAGTTGCACTTAACTGAAACCATGATGAGGACAGTCCCTTTGATAAGACTTAAATCTCGGCCAAGAAGCCTTAAAAGCTTCAGTAGGACCTTGAGAGAATTATGCAATTTTCGTCCTCAACTCCTCTGAACTAGCATCATCATATAAACTGTTCAGAAAGGCATTCTTGGTGTCCTCCCAAGTGGTCAGCGAAGCAGGCTCTAGTTGTTTCAGCCAAAATGCAGCATCTCCTCCAAGTGAGTATGGGAAAAGCTTGGAGAACAAAAAGTCATTGCTAACACCATTAGCTTTGATACTTAAAGCTAGATCCTCAAACCTCTCAATGTGATCCATTGGATGCTCATGACGTAAGCCATGGAATGGATGCTGTCCAACCAGCTGATAATAAACAGGTTTAAGCTCAAAGTCGTTCCTCTGGAAGGCAGGAGGGAGGATTGCAGCTCTGTTGGCATAGAACTGATCAGGTCTGTTGTAGTCTCCTAAAGTCCTCTGAACAAAACGCCCAGCAGCGTTATCAGCAGCAGCATGGACTCCAGCGTCTTGTCCCACTTGTTGAACCTGCTGTTTAACAATGACATTCCCATCTTGATTGATTCTCTGCCCATCTTCGTTCCTCGTGTTTCCCTCTCTGTCAACCAAGTGACCTTCTGCATCTTCAACCAAGAACAGTGGAGCTACCATTGTAGACTGTTTCTTAGTTTTCCTGAGGGTCCTCTCCAACTTTGCAAGTTCGTCGATGCTCAAAGTCACAAGCTCCTTCTCTTTGTTGCTTCTGGTACTGCGATTAGGCATACACCTCAAACCAGCACAAAGAAAAGTACCAGAAAGTTAGTAAACAAATTAAAACTTAGACAAAATCCTAAAACTAAAAATCGATAGGCAGCTATTACTCCCCGGCAACGGCACCAAAAATTTGATAGGGCTCAGGTTTTACCCAAATAAAACTACTGCAATTGCACAGCAAAACAGTTGTAGTACAAGGGGTGTCGAATCCCAAAAGAGTATGTAAACTACACTATCGAATGTAGGTTCGGATTAAGCTAAGCAGCAGATGGTGTATGTAATGCGAATGACAAATTAAATGTAAGCAAACGAAATTTTTATTGTTGATCTAAGTTTCAGAAGACTAAAACGCTAAGTTAGGACAGTTCGCAGGTTGAATCCGAGAATGTAGAATGCATGAAATCAGGAATGATTAAGAATCGTCTTGAACATGAATCGCAAATATATAACTAATCATTGTCATTGCAGAAGTTATCTATGTCTAAATAACAGAGTTTCAAATCTCTTTGCAAATCCTAACAATCTAAACATGCATTAATGATCAGGTTCAATTGTTCACAAAACTCCTAAGCCAAAAATCTTTGCACTAAGTTGTTTTGCTCATCAAATACTAGTTCAGGTTATCAATAATGCTCTCATATATATTTAACAACCTATGATTTTCGGATTTCTAGATGATGTGTCTAAGAAATCGATTTTCAAGCAAGCAGAGATGAAGAACAAGAAGATAATCATAACAGGTAGCAATTCTACAAACTCTTCATCAACCTTTGAAAATCCCTAACTTAACTAACAAATTACTCAGACATGATCATGGAATCACAAAACATAACTGAATGAAATTGCATTAAGAGAATAGAATAACGACAAAGGGGGTTCGAAATCTTCTCCAAAAAGAGTACAAGATCTGTCTCCCCAAAAGCTCTCAATAAAATCCTCTCTAATGCTCTCTGAATTCTCAAAAACTAAGATAAAAGGCAACAATGGCTGAAAACCTAATATATATAAGCTAAAACACGATCTGGGGCCTTCTTGCAAATACTAGAACTTCTGGGCCAATTCTGCAAATAATCTTGATACTTTTAATAAACCAGCCACACTCCTTCCTTTGTGGGTGACGAGCGTCACCCAAATGCATACTTACTTCTCCGAGCAGGACACTTCGTGGCTTCAACTTGCAATGCTCCAAAAAGCTTTAATATCTCCAATTATGTTCCAGACATGCTATAACCTGCAGAGACTCTACTAGGAATCTAAAAAGACCAAAAAGACTCAATAAAAAGAACTTATATCATGGTTAAAAACCATAAAAACCATGATATATCACAGGACCTGGGCTTTGGCGCATGTCCTGGTCCGATATTCGATATCGTACTCGCTGAGCTTGATGGCCTATTTTGCGAGGCGTCCCGACTGGCTGGGACTGTGGAGTATAGTTCGCAAAGGTTACGAGGTCATTACAACGATTGAGTGCGACTGAAAGTATGGACGAAGCTTGCGAGCTGACATTACTACAGCTAGTGCAAACTTTTCCATAGCTGGATACCTAGTCTCGGCATCGATAAGCGTTTTACTTACGTAAAAGATTGGTTTTTGCTCGTTGAGCTCCTCTTGAACCAGTATGCCGCTTACTGCAGATGGAGAGACCACTGTATAAAGGTATAAGGGTTCTCCTTCGATTAGTTTAGCTAGAATGGGGGGCTCGGTGAGATAGGTTTTGAGTTGGGTTAATGCCTCCTCGCATTTCTCGTCCCACTGGAATTTTTTGTTTCCTTTAAGGAGCTGGTAGAATGGGAGACACTTGTCGGTTGACCGCGAGATGAACCGGTTGAGGGCTGCAACTCGACCGGTCAAGCGTTGTACTTCTCGAGTTGTTCTGGGAGATGGCATTTCGAGGAAAGCCGTGATCTGCTTCGGGTTCGCCTCGATTCCTCGTTTGATTGCTAGATAATCGAGGAACTCACCTGAGGCGACTCCGAAGGTACATTTAGCTGGGTTGAGCTTCATCTCGTATTTGTTTAAGATTTTGAAGCATTCTCTAAGTTGTGTGACGTGGTTGGTGTCCTTTGAGGACTTCGCCAACATGTCGTCTATGTAGACTTCCATAGTTTTACCGAGCTGGTTAGCAAACATTTTGTTCAATAGCCTTTGATAGGTTGCTCCTGCATTTTTCAGGCCGAAAGGCATTACTTTATAGCAGCAGGTACCTCGATCGGTAATGAAGGCTTTTTTTTCTTGGTCTTCTGGATTCAACTTGATTTGATTGTATCCAGAAAAGGCATCCATAAAGGACAAGAGTTGGTGGCCAGCTGTGGCCTCGACCAGGCGATCGATGTGTGGAACTGGAAAGCTGTCTTTTGAACATGCTTTGTTTAGGTCAGTGAAGTCAATGCAGACTCTCCACTTTCCGTTTTTCTTTTTAACGACCACGGGGTTGGCTAACCAGTCGGGATATTTCACCTCTCTGATCGATCCCAGTTTGAGTAGTCTGTCTACCTCGTCGTTGACTGCTTTAGCTCGATCTGGGCCGAGCTTGCGGCGTTTCTGTCTGACGGGTTTGATGGTTGGGTCAATGTTGAGTTCGTGCGCGGCGACCTCTGTATCGATGCCCGGCATGTCCATAGTGGACCATGCGAAAGTGCTTATATTTTCTTTTAGAAAATTTATTAGCTCGTCGCGAATTGTTTTTGCGAGATCGACCCCGATTCCAACTCACCTTTCGGGGTTGGCCTCGTCTATGCATACTTGCTCGATTAGTTCTCTTTGAGGCTCGCATACGGAAGGGTCTTTATTGTGTTTGAGTTGTCGAAATGCGAGCACCTCCTCTTTCTGTAAATGCTATATGGGAGCTTTCTCGGCTCGCACGAAGCTGCCCATGTAGCAATCCCTCGAGGCTCGTTGGGAGCCGCGTATCATTTTGGTTTCCCAAGGTGTTGGGAACTTGCACACTGGTGGTATGTGGAGGCTACAGCTTTCATTGCGTAGAGCCATGGTCTGCCAAGTATGGCGTTGAAAGGAGCTCGGCAATCTACGACTACGAAGTCAATTATTTTTATGATCCCGCCAGCTTTAACTGGAAGCATGATGGTTCCCAACGAGTAGGTAGGTTCTCCTGCAAAGCCCGCGAGTGGAGTTCGATCGTTTGACAGCATGGACGTTTGGTATCCCAGTGTCGATCATGACCCTTGTGAGGTCGAAACCGCCTACAGGTAGGGTTACAAGTGCGTCATCATGTAGTTTATCTTGAGATAGCGTTTCGCTTTCTGGAAAACTTATTTGGTGGTCGGATCCGTCTAGAGGTAGGTTTACGGTGGCAGACTCGACCTTGCGTTGATAAGCCTTGATCGAGTTGATCGAGTCTCGGCACATCTTCGAGCCTCAACAGATGAAGTCGATTCGCGTCATTGTGGGTAGCTCCCCCTCCCCCAGAACGAGTGAGTGATGCGTGAGCTAGAGCTCGCTTGAGTTCGAGGAGTCGAGAGTTGGGTGATGCTCGGTTTTGACGAGCTACCGAGTAGTTTTAGCACGAGTCCCCCGCGACCTTATGGAGCCTGGTTGAGCCAGAACATGATGGTTTCCTCGGTGCGGGTGGGGGGGGGGGTGATTACTGATTTCATTGATCCACCGCAAAGGTTTAGCTCCCTGAAAATCAGGTTGATCCTTTTTCTCGCCAATGGAGGAGAGTCAGGAGTTTGGACTTCCACTTGGACTTCGCGATCTCGCTTTTGAGATGCTTTGTCGGGGTCCTCTTCCCTATTTTTGGTCGTGGTCTTTTTAGGCTTTTCGCTTTTTCCCTCGGCCTTCGCGGCTTTTTCCTTGGTGAGCTTTTTTGCCAGGATTCTAGCTTGAGTTCGACATTCCTCGGTGGAATGTCCGTTCTTTTTGTTGTGCTCGCAATATTTGCTTTGGCCGAAGCTCGACTCCTTTTCGGGGGGCGAGCTTTCTATAGCATGTGAATGCTGACCTTTGCCTTGCGACTCCCTTTTGGGAGGTGGGACGTTAGCATTCCTCGACCCGGAAGGTGCGAGTTGGAGCTGTGAGTTACGGTATTTTGCTTCAAAGCGATGGAGTGCGTCATCGAGTGAGTCCGTAGGCCGAAGCATGAGCTCCGCCTTAAATCTCAACTAGTATCAAAGGTTAGTCGAGAGGGCGAGCAGGGCTACTGCTTCATTCGGGTTGGCGATTTTTGCTTTGATCGCCTTGAATTTGGCAATGTATGATCGAAGTGGTTCATCTGGAGCTTGGACTAGCTTCTAGAGGTCGGCATCGGTTTTTCGTTTTTCGATGAAGATCGAATATTACTTGAGGAAGGCTATTGCGAGCTCGTGGAAATTCGAGATTGAATTTTCTTCCAGCATCGGGAACCATTCCTGAGCTGGTCCGACTAAGTTTTTGGCGAAGAGCCTGCAGTATCCTGCTTCTTTTTTTTTGGCGAGAAATTAGCTCGAATAGATGCGAGGTTGAAGAGTCGAATGTGAGGTTTTGGGTCACTGTTTCCAGCGTACTCTGGGACTAGTACTTTAGTAGTGTCTCAGAGGTACGTGTTCATGATCGGGTAAGTGAACGGAGTCCGTTGGGTCGAGCTCCGAGCTCGTAGCTTGGTGGAAAATAGAGTTCATCTGCCGAATGGCATAGTCGGTCTAGATCTGGAACCTTTCAAAGGATTCGCAGTCGACTAGGTTTTTGGAGTAGCCACTGAGGTGGTTAGCCCGAGTTGGATCATTTGGAATCTGAGTTCCGAGCTGGTAGTGAACAAACCCTATAGGTTGTTCGCGGATCCCGCTAGGAGGTCTCGAGCTCGAAGTCGTGTTCGGTTGTTGGCCGTACTGGGGTGGTGTCTGCGAGCTTGAGGCGAAGGCCGAGGACCCAAGCCATCTTTGTGGAGATGGCTCGGTTATAGGTGGTCTTAAAGGTGGAGATGGATATCTCGTGTTGGGACGGGTCCCATTTTGGGTATTCCTGGTGTTGGCACATGTGGAGATGGATATCTCGTCACGGGACGAGGTCCCATCTCTGGTATTCCTAGAGCCAGAATATCCGTAGTGATTGGTGTCTGGTTCGCCGCGGGGGGCAAAGTTTGGTGGACCTGGAGCACGTAGATGTGTCAAGAATTGTCCAGGTGGATTAATCGGAGCAGGGATCGATGAAAAGTCAAGCTGAGTCCGTGGAGGTGGACTCGCAACGGATCGAGCTGCGGCTTGACGCCTTTTCTGTCTTTCTAATCTGATCTCCAGATCTCGTTGTCGATCGATCAGGTGTGTGAGCATTTGGAGTATCTCCGCCGACTCCGATGTGCTCCTAGAAGCTACGGTTATCGGCGGGGAAACAGGAGCTGCTTGGCTCTGAGACGCGGAAGCTGTAGGTGGATTCTCAGATCGTACCCAAGTTCAAGAGGGGGGCCTCTCGGCTGTTTCTGACTGATTACTCGTTGTTCCCAGTGGGGTAACGAGGTTGATCACGATCGGTTCCACATGGCTGGGAACGTTGGAGTTCGCGCTAGTGGTGTCGTCGAGGGTCGTAACCCTGGGATTGTTTACGCCGGCTGTCTGGCTGATGTTTCCGGTCGGAGTAACTTGATCTGGAGAGATCGGAATTGGTGAGACGTTTCCCGAGGTTTGTTGAGTTAAATCAATTTTGGTTTCAGCTGGCTTAGGATCTGCTCTTGAGTAAGAGAAATCTATAGATCTTCCCCACAGACGGCGCCAAAATATGGATACAGAAATCCACACTCAGAAATTTATGTGTTTTGTAAGGGAAGAAACTTTGGAGAATTAAGGGTTAGATTCTCTCGAACAGATTGACTGTATAAGCTAGCACTAACTGAAATAAGGACTTGATATTAATCGGTTGAATGAAACGGTTACAAAGATTTCAGTGGAAGAGATGAACTGAAAAGAGCTCTGAGAGCAGTTACAGAGTTTTCGGGTGTGAAAAGTATAGAAGAAGATCAAGTCGAAGGTCGAAGAGAAGCCCCCTTTAACTAAGCCATTTGCCTTCTTTATATAGCTCGCCTTGTCGAGCTTCAACCTCCAGCGCGTATCTCAGCCATGTGCAGCAGCTTCAGCCGGAAATCTCGCCACGTGCAGCAGCTTCCTCTGCAAAATTCGGACTTGTTTGAACTGGTGAGAATATGCTCTGACTTAGCCCGGATCCTTCCTTGTTTCTCGGGATTTGGTCGAGCTGGAGCTCGACCTCGTCGAACGGAACGTTTTGTTGTTCACGATTAGATCGTTGAGAGTGAATGGGTCTGGCCCGTAGGGTCAAAGCCCAGTCAAATTGGTTTGGTTTGGATCTGTCTGTTGGGCTCGAGTGGGCCGGATTTAGGGTGCTAAATCCAGCTCCAACACCGATGGTTGAGATCTTAGAATCAGACTGCAGAGATTGGCGCGTGGCTAGATTTTTTGCGATCTATGAGGTGAGCAATAATTACCGAGATATAAAGTCCACCTTGTCCACTCCTTCTTTAACCACATCTGTTCGACGATTAAAGGTAACTTCTTCTCTTCTCTTTCTATTTAAATTTTCCGCAACTTCCATTCGTCGTGTTTTTGTGATTCGAAAAATCCGCTTGGACTCTGACCACCTTTTTGCTTGTCTTTTCTTTTCGCTTGCCAAAAACTCAATTTTCCTTGACTTTTCTCTTGGTTATAGGTTTCTTTTTGTTGGATTCTTTTGACTTCATCTCCCCTTCTTTTATTCTTTTATTTCTCAATGCCGACGGTTGTTAAAGTCGAAGGACGAGGGTCCGGGAGGAATGTTGGAGTTCCAGGCCTGTTGAAGCTGAACGACCAGAAAGCTCTCGATGATTTCTGTCGAGAGTGCGAGATCCCCGACGAGGCGGAGCTGGTGGTTTTGATGCTGGCGGAGACTCCGTCGAGCGAGGGTTCTGCTGTGTATACGTATTTTCGAGACTGCAGGTTGTTCTTTCCAATCCCATGGTTCGTTTTGGAGGTGCTTGCTGATCTGCGGATGGCTTTCCCACAGATGTGCCTGAACTTGGTCTGGGCCATCATCGGATATGTCATTCAAGCCCGGGAGGAGGGCGTCAGCATCCGGTACTCCGAGTTGAGGGCCTTCATCTTTGTCAAATACAACGCTCGCCGTCCCGAGACTTTTTACATGTTGAAGCAAGGATTTTGAGTCCCTTATTATACTTCAAAGTAATCCAAATCCCCAAATCAGATGTAGTATATGGTCTTAGGTCTCAAACACACTTGTGGATATTGAGTTACAAACAATGCTGTAAGCTAAGTAGGATTGGGGATTTTGATTGTGAAATAGTAATTCTAGCAACCTAACAATGCAATAAAAAGAAAGCAGAAATAAAATGCAAGTAAACAAGGACTAAGCAATGAACTCAAAGCAATAACTAAACAAGAACTAAATGGTAAAGACAACTTAAGCAATACTAAGCAAGATGATCTTAAGGCAATTAATAAAAAGCAAGACTCAAACTTTTAAGCAATTATGGGATTACTGGCTTTCAAAAGTGATAAAGGGGATTTCTAGCAAAGGCAAACATTAAGCATTCATAAGCAAGCAATTCTCAATGTTGCACTACAATAAGCAATTCATATTCAATCAGATTGAAGTGTCAAACCCATTTGTGATGGTGTATTCTTCAACCATGAGCATAAAGATCAGAACCATTCTAGCCTAAAAGAAGTACTAAGCAAGTAAACAACCCTCACCCAAGCAAGAATTCAGATTAACCTATTAATCTTGTGAACCATATACGGACCTAGTTAGCTAAGGACAATCAAGAATATGGATTTAAGCACACAGTTGTGAAATCCTAACAATGCTAAGCAATGAAGAGGAATCAAACAAATGCAAGATCTTTCAATGAATACTATCTAACCAACAAGCAAGAATCTCAAAACCAACACTATCTAGCCCTAAGCGAATCATCTAGCAAGGTGAACTATCACTTTGGTGTCGTTAAACAAATGAAACATGGACCAAGCTAAATGATACATGTTACGGTATCAAATATAGCCGACGTCAAAAGGATTAGATAATTAAGCAGTAGTTTTTTCCTTTTTTCAAATAAAACTAAGTTAGAGCTTTTTCCTTTTAAGGGATTTTACATTTAGGGAGTTTTCTTTTTCATTAATTGTATCGTGGCCTATATAAGGGGTCTTCTATGTTTTAATAAAGAGCATCTTCCAACTATTAACCTTATACTCAAACAGAGGCTAGGGTTAAAGGAAGTTTAAGTTAATATTTTCTAGGTGATCACGTTAATCATGGCTTCAAGAAAGAGGAAATTACCAGCTCCGACTACTAGACTTACAAGAGCCCAAGCAAAGGCTAAAGCTGAAGCAGGGGTTCGTATCAATTTGGTATCAGAGCTCAACGATCCAATGACGGACATGACCACAACCACAATCGCAACTCAACTTGCTCTCATCATGGAGCGCTTGGAGGGTTTGGATGAAATTAAGGAGAAGGTACAAGTCCTTACGGGCAGAACAGAAACTCTGGAAGCAATCGCTTCAGCTCAAGGCACGGACTCTGGACTTCAAAAGGGGAAGCTACTGCGAGTAATTTACAACAGGGACCGACAGTTAAATTTTCCACTGAAGATCTATCCGAAGTTGAGCGTTTAAGTGCGACTAAGGGAAGCAGAAGAAGTACCTTGCCAATAGCGCCAGAAGCAGGAACTTCAGCAAAAATTACTAAACACGTACCAGCCTTAGGTGGAGGGTTGATAAGAGATGAGCACAAGATAGCTTTCTCTGGTGGACCATGGCCCACAAGAGCCGTAGGGAGAGAGCGAGACCAGCGACACACTGATGGTGGAGGGGAATGGCATGTGCGGCCAATAGGTGCAGCAACTCACGAGAATCCGCCAAATTATGCTGCTGGAGATTTCCGAGTTCAGGAAGAAAGAACTTGGAAAGGAGGTTACTTCACGACACTCCTAGAAAGAGCAGGAGGACTGGAGCAACCTCAAGCTCCAGCCATGCCTAGCTCTGAGGTACCAAAACTCAACCATTGTATATATCATGCATTTTTAAATTTTTGCTTTGTGTTTCTGATCTCCTCTTGAATTTGTTGGACACCGAGACGTTGTCATTCAAGTTTGGGGGAGAGTGTGTTCTTTGACATGTTTTTATTTGGATCTTATTTTGTGTTTGCATCCTTGAGTCTTCATGCATCATCTAAGTGCATAAGAAAATACAAAAAATCAGAAAAAATTTCAAAAAAAAAAATTCATATAGCTTGCATTTGCATTGTCAAATACTTTAGGATTGAGTCTATAATTTTTATCATTTAGGTTGCTTGCATTTGCATAGGGAGCAATGATATAAATTTTTTCCTTGTAAAGTGTTTTAAGCTCATGAATTGGTTCAAGGCCCTAGTTAGTAATTCTTCGATGCTTTATTCAAACATTGAAAGTAAGTTCTAACCATATTTGGATCATTTGTCTTGATTTTCGTGGCTTAAGTTGAAAAAACTTGAATTGAATCCTTTCCTATCAAGTGAAACCAAAACATGAATTTTGAATTATCATACCTGTGCATTTGAAGAAGAATACATGGATTACATATACATATTTAGGCTTTCTTATTCCTTTCACCACTCTTTTGTAAGCCTAAATAGAACTCCTCACCTTAACCCTTACCCTCCTTTCAAGCCAAATTTCGTATGTGATATTGTGAGGCCTTAAATTTTTGGTTGAACTTGGCATAAAGTGTTAGGTTTAGGCGACATGATTAGGCTCTCATATTGATGGTAGCTTTGCATATTGAAGCTAGTTTTAGGCTTAAGGTTAGGGTGGGAATTCATGGGTGTTGATTGATTATGCTTACTTGTTTCGGTTTGAAAAGAATTGGTGTTTCGGGTTTGAACAAAAAGGGATGCATAGTTTTAGTGGTTGGCCTTGTTTTAAATGAAAGCTCGAGTTTGAAAAAGGAGATAGCTCTCAAAAAAGGAAAAAAGAAAGAAAAGAGCCAAAAGGCCAAGTAAAAAAGCAAAAAAAATATGTGAAGAGAGCTATCAAAAGAAAAGAAAAGAGTTAAGTCTATATATGGCCATACCACTAGCTATAAGAAGGTTTGAATGATGTGTTTAATTGGGTTATGCTAGGCGTCTTGCCTTGTTGTTTTGGGTAGTCTCTAGGGGGTGAGTGAGCTTGAAAAAAAAAGAAAATGAATGAGAGAGGGATTAGGATCATTGTTAGTGTATAAGGGTAGATGAGAGTCTAGTCATGTATGGATCAATTGCCTTTTACCTTTAGCATTATGCATAAGTTCAACCCTTTTTGAGTTAAACCATTGCTTGAATTACCCTCATGAATGAGATCATTTTTATCTCATAACCTTGTCCTGAGCCAAATGTATTCGGTTTTAAATGCATAATTGTGATTCACGGTTTGAAATTAAATGAATGTTAAAGGTTAGGATTCTTGGATTGTTTGGAATAGGCGAGTCATGATTTGTGATTCAATATGTGATGAATATGGCTAAGTTCTTTGGAGTAGGAGTTTGTGTACTGCATTTTAGAATTGAGAACCAGGACCATTGAATTGATTCATTTGCTTAAACACTTTTGGAAATCTGAGCTCCCACTTTTAAACATATCTTCCTAGCTTGAATTTTGTTTGCTTGAGGGCAAGCAAAAGGCAAGTTTGGGGGAGTTGATATACTCATATATTTCGCATATTTAGCATACATTTAGATTAGTTTTCATGCATACATCTTTCATAATAGGCTAGTTTGCACCATTTGTCTCATTTTAGGTCTTAGAACACTTTTGCATTAGCATTTTGCATATTTCTTGCATTCTTGCATCATATTCAGGTTGTTTTGGATACACTGGAGCTATGGAGGGTGCGTGGACGTGCTAAGGATCGAAAGGGAGCCTATGGATACTTGGAAGAACTCAGCTATGCAGCAAAGGAACCGAGATCGAGGAAGAGATCGAGCTAGGCAGGTCGATCTAGACGAGATCGACCAGAAGATCGAGACACTTGGGTCGTTTCAAGGAAGAAGATCGAGGTCAAGATCGACCAAGGTGATCGAACGTGAGTACGGACACAGAAACTAAGCCAGATCGAGGTCATGACTCGATCGTCCGAGGATCGACCAGAAGATCGATAGAAGCACTCGATCCACCCGACTGAATCGATCCGAAGATCGAGCAAAAGAGGACGTTCCATGTGGAAGATTGAGTAAGAGATCGACTGCTCAGGTCGATCTCTGAACCTTATCCGGACAGCTAGCGTTTTGGATTTGAGGGGACAATTTCCCTCTTTGGTATAAAGGGTTTTAACCTATTTTTAGGAGAGGGATCCGACATATTGTGAACCATTCATTTTGTCTCCTTCTTCAATAGCTTAATATCGCCATTGTTAGTTTTTAAGCTTTTCATAGTTTGTAGAACCTTAATCTGCTTTTTAAATCTTAAGTATTTCTCTTAATCTGTCTTGCTTAGTAGTTTACTCATGCTTATCCTTCTTTCCTTTATGTTTTCGTGTGTTTTAATCATGTGTAGTGAGTAGTTAACCAAGGGTTTAAGGTTGAGGTGATTAAGAGGGTTTTAAAGGGTTTAAGCTTGGGTCTATTCTTGTACTTAACTTAATCTCTTCTTGGATTTGGGGGTTTTAATGCCTAGAAGCTCTTGAGAAAGATCTATTTGATCTCAGGGATTTCCTTACCTTAGCAGGATTCAGGAGATCCCTTAAATCCAAATCCAAGAGACTAGCTCATCCTTTCCCAAACGCCATGGATGCTTAGGGAGCTAGTTAGGCCATTTTTTGAGATCTATGCTTCATGTTCTTCACCCTTTCTTTCCACCACACGCCATGGGTTAGGAGGAGAGGTTGAGGAAAGGATTTATACCACACACCATGGATAAATCTAGTTTTCAAAGGCTGAGAGATAGCACTAAAATGTGTAGATATATGTTTACAAAACCCAAAGTTTGAATCTTGAACCTTCTTAAGCATGATCCTCAACCTTGAATCTGCTTTTAGCCTTTGAATATTTAAAGTTATCATTTCCTTGTGCTAAAGTTTGCATCTTTTGTCTTAGTTTCTTAAAAATCATTACCTAAGTTGTTAGAACTTTCCTTTTCTGTCTGCTTTTAGCTTTCGAATTTTAAAAACAAGTAGCTTTGCATTTTAAATTCTTAGAAGTCATCAACTATTTGTTTAACCCATCAGTATGGATTTTAAAATAGTTTTCGTGGTCATTTAGTAGTTGCATTTAGTTTTTACAGATTTTCTCCTAAATAATCCAGATTTCACTTAGCTTTACAAAGCTCTTGCATTCTTAGTATCTTTCAAGACAACCTGATTTGGATTGACACCTCTAGCACTATACTTACCACTATACTGTGCTTCAGATTTTGATCTAAACTAGCCCATAAAAACCTAGTTATCAAGGACATCTAGCACCACCCACGAAACAAGCTACTATAACAACAAAAACGACAACATAAGAGAAGGGGATGCAAGGTGGGAACGAAGGGCTAAAACAACCATCACAAAAGAAGTACTGGTAAAAATTAACGAGGGCAGAGATGGCTGAGCGACGAGCCAAGGGGCTTTGTATTAATTGCGATGATCTCTACACAAAGGACCATGACCCGATTCTCTTCTACTTTATGCCAGTTATGGATGGGGATGATCAAGAAGATGTCCCGATTGAAGAAGAAAAGCTAGAGATTTCCCTGAATGCAATGAACGGAGAGCAGACGAAAACTACGTTTCAGGTTCGTGCAGACATAGCAACCGGAAAAGGTTGGGTATTACTCGATATTGGGAGTACTCATAACTTTATCAAGAGTAGTCAGGCAGAGAAATTGGGGATCCCAATGACATGTAAACCAGGACGGTTCATAGCCCTGCCTAATGGGGGATAGTGTCGTATTATGGGGTTTTGCAAGGGGATATCGATGTGCGTTCAAGGACTCAAATTTCAAGCCGGCTGTTTTGCAATCCCATTGAATGGTTTCGAGATAGTTCTCGAGATTCATTGGCTAAATGCATTAGGGCGTGTAATTTGGGATGGAATAACCAAAACAGTAGAATTCCAAACCCCCAACCGCAACGATCAAATGGCAAGGAGAGGCAGCAACAAGAGGGAGTGAAGCAACTGCGTTTAATGCAATTAGCAATGGGACGGACCATTTGGAAAACTGGTTCACAGACGAGGAAGTGATCTTCACAATGCCAGGGACAACTCATATGCAGCGACACCAAGAGAATGAAACAATTTGGTCTCTTACCACCAACACCATACCTACGCTGTTAAAAGTTATCTTAGAAGAGTTTTCAGAAGTTTTTGCAACACCAAGTGGGATACCTGATACAAGACTTTTTAGGACTTGATTCAATCAGCCAAGCTTGTACTAGTCAGTTGTAGTATAGCATAGGGTTTTATCAATCCAAAAGGGGAGAATAAAGCAGTAAGAATGCAATAGAGCTCTTAATTCAAGCAAATATAAATAGTTTTAGAAGGCTAACAATCTAAGTGATCAAGCAAAGAAGCAAAAGAAAACAAGCAAAGAGCAGTAATGGCAAAGAAAAACAGAACAAAAGCAGAGTAAAATCTAAACTAAAATAGAGTAAAAGCAAGACTTCAAAGATTAAAAGATGGTTCAAGATCAAGGCAATGGTGATAGGGTGATTCATGTTCATATCTAGGGTGATCAAACCAAGCAATTCTAAACACTCAAACTTAGGTAAGGAACACTAATAAAGACTAATCCAATCTCTTGGCATTAATCCCTTTTCTAATCACATATTCAAGATAAATCCCTTTACTCAAACATATAATCATCAAGCATTAAAATCAAGTTCTATAAAACTAATTAGCATGCTAGACATCTAATCTCTTAGGCTAGGTTTACTAATCTCTTATAGAATATATCAAACATCAACTCACATTGTCATGCATAATCAATGTCTAAAGGCAATTTATCATCAATATGGTACTACACAATAAGCACATTCAAGCAAGAAATGACAGATGCAAAGACTCATGATTATCTAAACATCATTTTCAAGCATTGAACTTCATTCAGGAAATTCATCAAACACTTGGTGTGCATGAGAAAACCTAAAATCAACTTCTCCAACAAAGAGGTACTAAGCCTTAAGCACAATCATATAAGAAAGGGAATGAGAAGATCTACGCCCTAATCAACCTTAACAATCACTAAAATCACCCCATCTGCCATAATCTCAAACCTAAAGCAAACTACTCACTAATCATAGTGAAAACCATCAAATCTATGAATAAAAGATAGTTAATCATGATTAGGGAGACAAAATATTAAGGGAAATGCAAACTATTATTGAAATTAGCAAAGATTCAAATACAAAGTTATTCAAAGAAGAATTGCTGGATAAAAAGTTGTTCCCAGAAATTAGGGATTTTAAGTATTTATAGGAGTCTCAGCAAAAATGGCAAAATTGTAAATAAATGGTCTTCAGTCTGGGATTGTATCGGTCAGTTGTAACGGTCTTGATCGATACGATTCCTATCGGTCTGGAAGGTGACCAATATGGTGACTAAAATATACTCGGTGCATGTGTATTGGTCACTCCTGACCGATAGCTTTGATCGATATAGCTTGTATCGGTCACTCCTTAATCGATAACTTGATCGATACGTCTTGTATCGGTCACTCCTTGACCGATAGCCTCCGTGCACAGACCGATAGGCTCTGCAGAGATCGTCTGCCTTGGTCCCTTTTGCTCCTTTTGGCCCAGCTAGCTTCCTGGATCATCCTCAAAGCTCCTCAAAGCTCCTTTTAGCTCCATAAGCACCTAAAAACATCCATAATGCAAGAAAAATGCAAACTATATCCGAATTACAACCTAAGTCTAAAAGGAGAAGAAAATGGGACAAAAACTAAGGAAAACATGCAAATGAGAACCAAAACATGTACTAAATGCAAGCCTAAATGGTGTAAATACAAGAGATATCAACACCCCCACACTTGCCTTTTGCTTGTCCTCAAGCAAACAAAAGCAAATGATAGAATGAGGTTTGAAAGTGGGAGCTGAAAACTAAAGATGTCAATGGAAAAATTGATTCAATGCCCAAGTTATAGGTTCTAGGATGCATAGAGATTTTTCTACATTAAATGCTTTAGCCATACCTATCATAGCAGACAATGAACTCTAGCTTAGCATACACAAGCATTCAAATCAACCAACTCTTTAACATTCATTAATAGTAACCAATGGATCAAGTTTGTGCAAATCAAGAGAAAACATTTGGTCAAGGGACATGGTTATGAGATTAAAATGATCTCATTCAAATAAGGGTTCAAAGATTCAGGGGATCACTCAATGAAATGATTCTATCTCAGGCAAAATGCTAAATGTAAAAGCACACCTATGCATGCAAGTCAAAGCTCCCTTCTACCCTTTTTACCCAAGATGAACCTAGTAACTTGTAAAACCCCAAGTTGAACTCCTAAATCTACCCTTTCCCAAAGCACTTGATCTCTTCCTTCTTCATATTTGGGGGAAACTCCTTCTTCTTTTGCTTGTGTGGTTGACTTCTTTTTGGAACTTGCTCTTCTTTGTTGTGTGATTGGCGCCATTTTCACCATCTTTGGTGGATTGCTTGGTCTGATTTCTCCTTTTGAATGACCTTTTGTAAGCTTTGTTGTTGTTGGCACCTTTCTTCTTTAACACTTAGAGCTTTCTTCCTAGTTAACTTAACCACAAAATAAACTGTTCCCCCATACTACCAATCCCATACTTCTTCTTCTTCTCAAGAGATGTCATACCAAACTACTTACAGTACCCTTTCCAAAATTCCTAACCTAATACCAAGCTCAAAATGCAAGCTGGTGTCTACAAGAGAGCTTCTCCTTGCCAGCCTTATTCCTAACACTTTTTGCCAAGATAAGATCGAAAATGATGCAATGCAAGGCCTCACAACTCTCACAATAGTGTTCAGGTTTAGAAAGAAGGATTGGTTTAGGGTGTGGTTAACTGTCCCATAATGATGAGGATCAGCTACTTGGATTAACAAGAGTGGTAAGAAGGGAAGAAGATAATCCAAGTATGTATATGGTAGCCATGTAATCACTCTCAATGCACAAACAAGATAATTCAAAGTCAGGATTATGGTTCTAATAAGATAGAGTTGGAATCAAATCAAAGCAAGCTTGAGTATAAGAAAAGAGAATCAATGCAAGAATTCAAGATATGGTGCAGCCTTAACACCAAACTCACTACAATACAATCAAACAACAGATAACCAAGGCATTGAAAACAATTCAAACATTAACATCTTGACAAGTGTCTATCATCTACTCCCTATTCAAATGTATGCAAACCTATATGGAATGCATCTAGACTCAACTTTAGTTATGTATATGCAACTAAATGATCTTTTTGGTTCCAGAAAATTTGAAAATTTCATGGGTTCTTAGTGCACATAGATGAATGTATGAATGCATGAGACTCAAGTATGTAAAAGAGAAAATAAGAAAACAAAACACAGAGTCAAACCCCAAATCTCTCCCCCACACTTAAATTACACAATCCCTTGTGTAATGAAAGCAATGAGAGAGAGAAGAAACAAAATATAATGCAGCGGTATAAACAGTGACTAGGATGCGGTACCTGTTCAATAAGTGGAGTGGTGGGAGGAGCCAAATTTTGAATTTAAACCTCCTTGGCTCCAAACCAAAGGAGGGAGATTTTTTGGAAAATTTAAGCACTTACCTCGCGGGGGTATCGGTCATAATGTGACCGATACGAATGACCGATATGCTGCGTATCAATCCCAAGTGATCGATAGCAATGACCGATACATTTCCTGGGAATCCTATCGGTCTCTCTCTAATCGATACACTGACCAAAATATATCCGATGGATTTGTATCGATCAGTGTCCGATCGATACAAATGACCTATAGGAAACTTTCTTGCAAACTTTCTTCCCTATCGATCACAAGTGATCGATAGGTTCACTGGTGCAATCTGGCTCTACTGCTATCGATCGTATGGGTCTCATCTTGACCGATACAGTTGATCGATACCAGCCAGAATGCACCTGTTTTTGCCTCTTTAACTCATAACAATCTGCCTTAGACCCCACTTTCTCCTGCTGATGAAAGAAAAATACAAAGGGAAACATAAAATGCAAGAATATGTACAAGGATAACAGGGGAATACCACCCAAGTGTGCTTGTTTAATGTCCTTAGCTTGACTTTCCTGGGTTGATCACTCTGGTGGAGGTTCATCAAGGCTGCTGATTACTTCATCTCCAAGAGACTCACTTGCCATGTATGGCTTCAGCCTGGGCCCTTTCACTGTGATGTCTTCTCCATTCTTGCAAAACAAAGTCACAGCTCCATATGGCAACACTTCCTTGATCTTGAATGGCCCTGACCATATTGACTTCAGCTTTCCAGGAAATAACTTCAACCTTGAGTTGAATAACAGCACCTGATCCCCTGCCTTGAAGTCCTTGTGTTTGATCCTCTTGTCATGGAAAACTCTTGTCCTCTACTTGTAGATCCTAGAACTCTCAAAAGATTCAAGGGGATTTTCCTCTAGTTCATGCAAGTTGATGAGTCTCTTTTCTTGAGTTGTCTTGATGTCAAAGTTCAGCAACTTTTTTGCCCACAAAGCTTTATATTCCAGCTCAACAGGTAGATGACAAGATTTCCCATAAAGGAGTGAGAAAGGAGTCCTGCCAATGGGTGTCTGATATATCATGGTTTTATGGTTTTAACCATGATATAAGTCCTTATTATTGAGTCTTTTTGGTCTTTTTAAAGTCCTAGTAGAGTCTTTGCAGGTTAAAGCATGTCTGGAGCACAAATAGAGATATTGAAGCTGTTTGGAGCATTACAAGTTGAAGCCACGAAGTGAAGAGCTCTAGAAGAAAAGTATGCATTTGGGTGACGCTCGTCACCACCTATGGTGACGCTCGTCACCCATGAAGGAAGGAGCATGGCTGGTTTATTAAAAGTATGAATATTATTTGCAGAATTGGCCCAGAAGTTCCAATATTTACAAGAAAGCCCTATATCGTGTTTAGCCTCTATTTATTAGGTTTTTCAGCTTTTATCTTAGTTTTGAGAATTCAGAGAGCATTTAGAGAGGATTTTATTGAGAGCTTTTGGGGAGACAAATCCTGTATTCTTTTTGGAGAAGATTTCGAACCCCCTTTGTTTTTATTATATTCTTTTAATGCAAATTATTTCAGTTATGTTTTGTGATTCCTTGAGCATGTCTGAATAATTTGTTAGTTAAGTTAGGGCATTTTCAAAGGTTGATGAAGAGTTTGTAGAATTGCTTCCTGTTAGGAATATCTTTTGGTTTTCATCTTTACTTGCTTTAAAATCGAATTTCTTAGAAACATCATCTAGAAAATCCGAAAATCATAGGTTGTTAAATATATGTGAGAGCATTATTGATAACCTGAACTAGTATTTGATGAGCAAAACAAGTTAGTGCAAAGAGATTTGGCTTAGAAGTTTTGTGAACAATTGAATTTGATCATATTGCATGTTTTGGTTGTTAGGGATTGCAAAGAGATTCAAAACTCTGTGATCTAGACATAGTTAACTTCTGCAATGAGAATTGATTAGTTATATATTTGCTATTCATGTTCAAAACGATTCTTAATCATTCCTGATTTCATGCATTCTACATTCTCAGATTCAACCTGTGAACTGTCCTAACTTAGCGCTTTTAGTCTTCTGGAACTTAGATCAAACACTAAAATTTGCTTGCTTACTTTTATTTTCATCATTCACATTACATACATCGCATACTGCTTAGCTTAATTTGAACCTCCATTCGATAGTGTAGTCTGCATTACTACTCCCTTGGGATTCGATACCCCTTGTACTACAACTGCTTTTCTGTGCACTTGCAGTAGTTTTATTTGGGTAAAATCTGAGCCCTATTAAGTTTTTGGCGCCGTTGTCGGGGAGTAATAGCTGCCTATCGATTTTTAGTTTTAGGTTTTTGTCTAAGTTTTAATTTGTTTACTAACTTTCAGTTTCTTTTCTTTGTGCTGGTTTCAGGTGTATGCCTGATATGATCATGGATATCAGCAAGGACTTAGAGCAAGAACCATATGAGCTTGTAGCTGAGGAAGAGCTTGTAGCAGAAGATGCTCTAGTGACGCCAATTGGACCTATGACTCGATCTAGAGCCAAGACATTCAACCAAGCCATTGGGGGATTACTTAAACACATTTGGAGCCAAACAAAACACAATGAAGACATGATGAACACGTCCTTGGTCTCCATACAAGCTTAGTGATTCAACAAATGGATAAGTGATTCATAGGTGTTCTTTTTCCCTTACCTTTGGTTTTGTCCCAATGGGTTTTCCAAAGGAAGGTTTTTAACGAGGCTTATGTTTCACTTCATCATAGTCCATTTTGTTAATCACAACCAGGCCACATTCTATTCTATTCTATCCTAGTCTATTATATTCTATTCTACTCTATTATTTTCGTGGCCAAAGGGGAGTGCAAGAGTTATTTTCGAATTCAAACTCTGTTTTAATTATTTTGCTAGTTTTCGAGATTAGTCTTGGAGCATGTTCCAAGACTTGTCTTAATTACCTTTTTTCTGTTTTTCTTCTCTTCTCTCTTCTTTATAAGTCCTCTATGTATTCTGGACGAAATCATTTTGCTTTTTAATCAAAAACCCTTTCTAAAGAAGATCATCTTGTTGGTGTGTATATCCAGCAAAATCCTTAGACTCTTTGGTGTGTATATCCAGAGTTGTTTAAGTCGTTATCTTGAAGCTCTTTCCACAAGCTTCACTGATCGCCATCAATCATTCAAACCATCATCCATCATCACGGCCTCACAGCCACCTTTATCCATCTCTCAACTTGATAAGTGCCGATTCCTAGGGAGGATCATATTATGTGGTATCAGAGCACACTTTGAAAGTTGAGTTTTCATTTCTATCAATTTTGATCATTTTAATTTATCATCACCATCATCATATCGCCTGGATCATCATGACTCTTCATCTTCCTTGAATCCTTTTAGATCTGTTGTTTTAAAATATTTTGTGGAAATTTTTACTGGTGTTGTTAATTTTCTTATGCAAGGATGGGATCAGATCTTGAAGAGGAGTCAAGTAGCCACGGTGTCAACAAGCTTTATATGGAAGCTATGTTGGCAAAAATGGAGAAGATGATGATTGAAAAAGTAGAAGCAATCAGAGAAGAAACTCGTGCTCAAAGATTAAACCCTAATGAAGAAGCTAAACAGTCAGAAGGGGAAAAGTCGCAAAGAGAGCAGAGGAGATATCTTCGAGATGAAGCAGCAGATAACTACTACAGCAACCACAGTGGTTCTTCTCAAAGGAGTCAAAGGGGGAACATACGTGGCAGAGAAGGAAGAGATCTCTTACAAGCCAATCTAGGAGGTCTTAAGATAAAAATTCCTCCATTCCATGGGAAGAATGATGCTGATGCTTATCTGGACTGGGAAAAGAAGATTGAGTTGGTCTTTAATTGTCAGCATTATACAAAGATCAACAGAGTGAAGGTAGCTGCTACAGAGTTTTACGATTATGCTCAAAGTTGGTGGTGAGTATCCCATAGAAACAAGGTCAGAAATGAAGCGAATTATGAGAAGACGGTTTGTGCCAACTCATTACCACCGTGAGCTGCATTCTAAGCTCAGAAATCTCACTCAAGGGACCAGATCAGTTGAAGATTACTATCAAGATCTAGAAACATTGATGCTTAGAGCTGATATTTTTGAAGGCAAGGAAGCAACAATGTCACGGTTCTTAGGAGGGTTAAACAGAGAAGTGCAAGATAAAGTGGAGATGCCACATTATGAGGAGCTTGAAGAAGTGTTACAGAAAGCAATTCTGGTTGACCAACAACTTAAGAGAAAGGGATCTTCACGGCCAAGCTATAGAGCTGACTCATCTAGACAGAATTTCTCAAGAGAAAACAAGCAAGCTTTCACTCTAAAGATTGATTCTAAACCGGCCTCTACACTGCAAGGGAAAGACAAAGGGAAAGTAGAAGGAACAACTTCAAAGGCTCGTGGTGTCAAGGAAGAGGGCATTATGCGAATGAGTGCATCAACAGGAAGGTTATGATTCTTCTTGACAATGGAGAAATAGAGTCTGAAGAAGAAAAGCAAGACAGTGATTTATCTCTTGATGAATATGAAGAGAGAGAAGCTAAAGGGGATTTGTTAGTGGCCAGAAGAACTCTGAGTATTCAAGGTAAAGTCAAAGAAGAAGAACAGAGAGAAAACTTGTTTCACACAAGGTGTCATGTTCAAGGAAAAGTTTGCAGCCTGATCATTGATGGAGGAAGCTGCACTAATGTAGCAAGTACAACAATGGTTAAGAAGCTTGGTTTAAAGGAGAAGAAGCACCTCAGACCATATCAGCTTCAATGGCTCAACAACAGTGGAGAAATGAATGTCAAAAGCCAAGTAACCGTGCCTATAACCATTGGAAAGTATGAGGATGAGATTCAGTGTGACGTTTTGCCAATGGAAGCTGGACATATACTTCTGGGAAGACCATGGCAATAAGACAGAAAGGTAATACATGATGGTTTCACTAATCGTCATTCTTTTGTGTTCAAAGGTAGGAAGACCATTCTCATCCCCATTACCCCTCAAGAAATCTATGAAGATCAACTCCAGCTCAAACGCAAAGAAGAAAGGTTACTCAAACAACCTAATTTCTTTATTAAAGCTAGTGATGTTAAGAGAGCTATGTTTTTAAAACAACCTATGCTTCTGTTTGTGTTTAAGGAAACTCATATGAGTTTAACTAACCATACACCGGTGCTGCCGAGTGAAATGAACTATCTTTTGCAGGACTACAAGGATGTATTCCCTGAGGACAATCCCATAGGCTTGCCTCCCATTCGTGGCATTGAACATCAAATTGACTTTGTACCAGGATCCTCATTACCCAACCGTCCTGCTTACCGAACTAATCCTGTGGAAACAAAAGAGCTGCAAAGACAAGTGGACGAGCTCATGGAGAAAGGACATATCAGAGAAAGCATGAGTCCATGTGCTGTTCCAGTTTTACTTGTGCCTAAGAAAGATGGCAGCTGGCGCATGTGTGTTGATTGTAGAGAAATCAACAATATCACGGTGAAGTATCAACACCCTATCCCTAGATTAGATGATATGCTTGATGAATTGCATGGTTCTAGCATATTCTCTAAAATTGATTTAAAAAGTGGGTATCATCAGATTATGATGAATGAGGGTGATGAATGGAAAACTGCTTTTAAGACTAAGCATGGGCTTTATGAGTGGTTAGTCATGCCATTTGTGTTAACAAACGCACCTAGTACATTTATGAGATTAATGAATCATGTTCTAAGAGCATTCATTGGAATTTTTGTTGTAGTTGACTTTGACGACATCTTAGTTTACAGCAAAAGTTTAACTGATCATATAGAACATCTAGAAGCTGTTTTGAGCATCCTTAGAAAAGAAAAGTTTATGCCAACTTTAAAAAATGTACTTTCTGCACAGATAATCTTGTGTTTCTAGGTTTTGTTGTGAGTGCAGATGGAGTTAAGGTTGACGAAGAAAAGGTTAAAGCTACTAGAGACTGGCCAAGTCCAAAGAAAGTGGGAGAAGTAAGGAGTTTTCACGGCCTTGCTGGATTCTATAGGCAATTTTTTAGAGACTTCTGTACCATTGCTGCACCCCTCACTGAGATAATCAAGAAGGACGTGGGATTCAAATGGGAACAAGCACAAGAGGACGCCTTCCAATCACTTAAAGAGAAACTTACTAATGCACCTCTTTTAATGTTACCTGATTTCCTTAAAACATTTGAAATTGAGTGTGATGCATCAGGAATAGGTATTGGAGCTTGATATCATTGCATATTGCATACATTCTGCATACTCATTAGGTAGTTTTTCATGCATTTGTATCATGTTTTAGGCTAGATTGCATCACTTAGGGTCCTAGTGCATTCTTGCATCAGCATATGCATTTTCTCTGCATTTTGCATCCATTCCAGGTTGTTTCTGGTTGCTTTGGAGACACGGAGGTTCGTGGAGATGTGGAGGCCGATGTAGCAGTTCATGGAAGCTCGGGAGTGTGCTAAGGACCAGTGATCGAGGAGCAGATCGAGCATGGCCGGTCGATCTAGGAGTTGATCGACCAGAAGATCGAGCCAACTAGGCGATCCAAGGATAATGATCGAGATGGAGATCGAGTGAAGCAATCGATGTATCGGTACGGACGTAAATGACGCCATGCAGAGCGAGAGCCGGATCGAGTACACCACTCGATCCTCCCAAAGATCGATACCGAGATCGGATGCAGCACTCGATTCACCGAAGAAGATCGAGACCCGGATCGAGCCAAAGACACGATGGCCGGATATGATCGAGAGAACAACTCGATCCAATGGTCGATCTCTGTCCTTTCAACCGTTTTTGGCTGTTAGCGAAGGGGGGACCATTGGACTGTTTTGACATTTTAGGCAAGGCGGCGAATGCTTTTTTTCGACAACTTTTAGATTTCTAACTTTTTCCTTCAAGTTTTCTCTCTCGTTTTTCGGAAGAACACCATTGTTAAACCAGTTTTCTTTTCAAGCTTTTGTATTCTCGAACCTTATCGTTTAATCTAGTCGTTGTTTCATGTTCATCGTTTCATTTCTTCCACCTTGCTTGATTTACTATATGTGTAGTGAGTAGTTTACTTTGGGTTAGGGGTTGAGAGGATTAAGGGGTAGAAAAGGTTCGATCTTGGTTTGTTTTCTAAACGTTTTTAAGGCTATCTCTTCTAAGGTGTTGAAAGCTTAATGCTTGAAGACTCTCACGCCAAGAGCTTCATGATCCGAGAGGTCCCTTACCTTGACAGGATCCAGGGGCCTCGGAAGATCTCACCTTAGAGACTAGTTACCCCTTCCCAAAAGCCATGGAAGTTTGGGGGACTAGTTAAGCCATTGTTCGAAATCTGTTTTCCTTGCCTTTCGACCTCTCTTTCAACCAAAAGCCATGGGTTTGGAGGAGAGGATGAAAGAGTGATCTATACCGAAAGCCACAGATAGATCTTGTTTTGTTTTCGAGGCTTAGAGATCCTCACCAAGTGAGTCGATCCAAAGTTTCAAACCCAAGATCGTTCCTTAAAACCCCTTATTTGAATCTCAACCCTAAAGCCCTCTCTTCTAGCATATTTACGTCTCATATGATCTTTAGCTTGTTACCTGATAGCATCCTGGTCTTTAGATTCATTGTTCTTACGGTTTTAGACGAGATCGATCGTTTCTGCTCGATCTAGTGGTCGATCTTGTGGTCGATCCACTAGTCGAATTTTAACAATTCGAAGCTCTTCCCTTTAATTTATCTGTTTGTTCCTCGTGGTAACTGCTTCCTTTCTAGTATTTTTAAAATAGGTTTCACTCCGTTTAGGTTGCTGCATTTAGTTTTTAGATTATTTCTCATAAACTGTCTCATTTGCTTAGATTTGTCTTAGACCTTGCATTCTCTGTGGATTCTCTATCATCTAGAAGTGGATTGACACTCTCCTGCTTGCCTTACTACAACATTGCTTGCATTAGAGTTTTGATAACCTCTCTGCTGCATTAGACCGTAAGAAAAACGTTTATCAGAGCTGTTCTAATGCAAGATAAGAAGCCTATAGCCTTTTTCAGTGAGAAGCTTGGAGGTGTAACACTAATTTATCCAACCTATGACAAGGAGTTGTATGCTTTGGTCCGAGCTCTTCAAACGTGGCAACACTAATTATGGCCTAAAGAGTTTGTCATCCATACTGATCATGAGTCACTCAAGCATCTGAAAGGGCAACATAAACTCAACAAAAGACATGCAAGGTGGGTTGAGTTCATTGAGACGTTTCTATATGTCATCAAGTACAAAAAAGGTAAAGATAATGTAGTAGCTGATGCATTATCACGAAGGTACACTCTACTCTCTACCCTTAACGTTAAACTCTTAGGTTTTGAGCAAATCAAAGAGCTTTATCCAACTGATTCTGACTTTCAAAAGATTTATAAGTCTTGTGATAAGTTTGCTTCTGGACTGTACATCAAACAAGATGGGTTTCTCTTTTATGAGAACCGCTTGTGTGTTCCTAATTGTTCTCTGTGAGATTTGTTTGTTAGAGAATCTCATGGAGGAGGACTAATGGGACACTTTGGCATTGCTAAGACACTGGAAGTAATGAGAGATCACTTTCACTGGCCTCATATGAAGCGTGATGTTGAGAGGATTTGTGGAAGGTGCAATACTTGTAAGCAAGCTAAGTAAAAGGTTCAACCCAACGGTTTGTATATTCCTTTGCCTATTCCTACTCATCCCTGGAATGATATTTCTATGGATTTTGTGATGGAATTACCTAGGACTAGGACTGGAAAGTATTTTATATTTGTTGTGGTTGATAGATTTTCTAAGATGGCTCATTTCATTGCTTGTTATATAACTGATGATGCATTGCATGTAGCTAATCTTTTCTTTAAAGAAGTAGTCCGTTTGCATGGAATGCCTATGTCTACAGTTTCGGATAGAGACACTAAGTTCCTTAGTTATTTTTGGAAAACTCTTTGGTCTAAGCTAGGAACTAAGCTCGTGTTCTCTACTACATGTCATCCGCAAACTGATGGGCAAACAGAAGTAGTTAATAGAACCTTAGGGACTCTCTTGCGTGCTTTGATAAAGAAGAACATGAATTTTTGGGAAGAATGTTTACCTCATATTGAATTTGCTTATAATCATGCTGTGCATTCTGTTTCTAAGTTTTCCCCTTTTCAAATTATTTATGGGTTTAATCCTATCTCACCTTTGGATCTAATACCTTTGCCTATGAGTGAAAGAACAAGCATTGATGGGAAAAAGAAGGCTGAAATAGTTGAACAGATCCATGAGAAGGCTAGAATGAACATAGAAGAGAAAACAAAGCTCTACGCTAAGCAAGCTAACAAAGGAAGGCAACGGATGGTCTTTAACATTGGGGATCAAGTATGGGTTCACTTGAGAAAGGAGACGTTCCCAAATGAGAGAAAATACAAGCTTATGCCAAGGATTGTTCAACAGGAACTATGGTTCTTCTTCCTACCAACCTGCACTTCGACAAGGGAACAAGATGGAAGCTATGCTGGAACAGATCCTAGAAGGACAACAAAAGCTGACAGTGGACTTCAATGGCAAGATAGATTCGCTCTATCAGGATTTGAATGGAAAAGTTGAGAGTCTGAACTCTCATATGAAGAAACTGGATGTTCAAGTTGCCAAAACTGCAGGAGCTGTTCAGAGGCAAGAAGGATTTCTTCCAGGAAGAACTGATGCTAACCCAAACACCATGTGAATGCCATCACATTGAGGAGTGGAATGAACTTGCAACCAGTGTTGCAGAAGCATTTGAACTCAAGAAATTTTGTGGGAATTGAAGAGTATGAAGATGAAGAAATCTCTACTGAAGACCCACGGGGGACGCTCGTCACCAAACCTGGGTGTCGTTCGTCACCCATTGAGGACAACCCCGATCATTGCTCTTCACAAGTTGGTGACGACCGTCACCAGGAAGGTGACGCTCGTCACCCAAATCAAGCAAACAACCACGACTTGTCCAAATCGAGTGACGCTCGTCACTCATCTGGTGACACTCGTCACCCATTACTGCATACATCAGTTTCATCTAAGACTTCAGATAATGCTAAGGAGACAGTGTATAAGCCAAAGATACCCTATCCTAAGCATCTTAAGAAGTCTAAACAGGAGCTTGAATATGCTAAATACAAAGTTATCATGGACAAGTTTGTTATTGAGATCCCATTGATTGATGCTGTGACGATTACTCCTGTTATAAGGAGGTATGTGAAGAGAATGTTGACCAATAACTTGAGTTTAGAGGCTGGGGCTATAATGATCAACGAGCAGGTCAGTGCAGTGATTCAGAACAGAGTGCCAGAGAAGCTTTCAGACCATGGAAGCTTAGTTTTAGACTGCACCATCTTTTCTGACAGGTTTGAGAGATCATTGTGTGATCTTGGTTCTAGTGTGAACCTTATGCCTCATTCTGTTGCCAAGAGCTTGGGGATGACCGATTTTAAGGCTACAAGGATATCTCTTGTCCTAGGTGATATATCAGTCAGGTTCCTAAAGGTGTGATAGAGGATGTTCCTATCAAAGTAGGAGATTGCATGATTCCTACTGATTTTGTGGTTCTGGAAAATGAAGAAGAACCCAAAGACCCCTTGATTCTTGGCAGACCCTTCTTGGCTACTGCAGGAGCTATTATTGACGTCTGGAAGTGTGGAATAGAGCTGAATGTTGGTAATTTAGTGATGAAATTCGAAATGGACAAGCTGATGAAGAGGCCAACCATAGATGGACAGACTTTTTATGTGGATGTTCTCACAAACATTGCTGATCAGATCTTCCATGAGATGAGTTCAGAGGACCCTTTGGAGAGGGCGTTGATCACTTCTACAGCAGAGTATGAGCATTTAGATGCTGCTGCAACAGGCTACTGCACAAGTGATGCAACTGGTTGCACATGATGAGCTTGTTTCCACATCTGCGAAAGCTGCTACAATGGGTGATTGAAGTGCAGCAAAAGCACCAAAAGTTGAGCTTAAACAGCTCCCTGCAGGGCTAAGGTACGCCTTCCTTGGAGAAAACTCCAATTATCTTGTTATTGTTAATTCTTCATTGAACAATGCAGAGCTCAACCTTTTGCTAAGTTAGCTGCGCAGATTTCGCAAAGCTCTTGGCTATTCTCTTGATGATATTTCAGGGATCTCTCCAGATTTTTGCATGCATAGGATACACTTGGAGGATGAATTGAAATCATCAGTTGAGCACCCGAGGAGGCTGAACCCGAATTCGCAGGATGTTGTCAAGAAAGAGATCATGAAGTTGTTGCAGGCTGGAATCATCTATCCTATATCAGACAGTGCTTGGGTGAGTCCAGTGCACATGATGCCTAAGTAAGGAGGCGTTACAGTGGTGAAGAAAGACAAGGATGAGCTGATTCCAACCAGAACTGTGACAGGACACAGGATGTGCATTGATTACAGGAAGCTAAATGCAGCAACAAGGAAGGACCATTTTTCTGTACCTTTCATCGATCAGATGCTGGAGAGGCTGGCAAATCACAAGTACTACTGCATCCTTGATGGCTACTCAGGCTTCTTTCAGATCCCCATCTATCCAGATGATCAGGAGAATACCACTTTTACCTCTCCTTATGGCACATTTGCATATCGCAGAATGCCTTTTGGACTGTGTAATGCTCCTGCAACCTTCCAGAGATGCATGATGTCGATCTTCACTGACATGATTGAGAAGTTTATGGAGGTTTTCATGGATGACTTCTCAGTTTATGGATCTTCCTTCAAGAGCTGCTTGGACAACTTGTGTGCAGTTCTGCAAAGATGTGAAGAGAAGCACTTGGTTCTGAACTGGGAGAAGTGCCATTTTATGGTACAAGATGGTATTGTACTTGGTCACAGAGTCTCAGGAGATGGTATAGAGGTGGATAGGGTGAAAATTGAAGTTATGACAAGTCCGCAAGCACCTGATTCAGTCAAAGCAGTGAGGAGCTTTCTGGGTCACGATGGGTTCTACAAAAGGTTCATCAGAGATTTCAGCAAGATAACACGACCCCTTACTGCTCTTCTCTGCAAAGATGTGAAGTTTGAGTTCACAGAAGAGTGCAAATCCGCCTTTGAACAGATCAAGAAAGCATTGGTTACAGCTCCTGTTGTGCAGCCTCCAGACTGGGACTTGCCCTTTGAAGTGATGTGTGATGCCAGCGATTTTGCAGTGAGAGCAGTGCTGGGACAGAGAAAAGACAAGAAGCTCCACGCCATTTACTATGCAAGTAGGACTTTGGATGTTGCTCAGAAGAACTATGCGACAACTGAGAAAAAATTGTTGGCTGTTGTCTTTGCATTTGAAAAATTCAGGCAGTACCTTGTTGGCTCCAAGGTCGTGGTCCATACTGACCATTCATCACTGAAGTATCTAAAACAGAAGAAGGATGCAAAGCCAAGGTTGTTGAGATGGATTTTGCTCCTTCAAGAATTTGACATTGAAGTGAAGGACACGAAAGGTGTTGAGAATGGAGTTGCTGATCATCTATCCAGGATTCAGGTCGAAGACAGTGTCCCAATCAATGATTTCTTGCATGAAGAGAATGTATACATGGTGAAAACAATATTGCAGGAGGAAAGTATTGAAAACCTGCAGTTTTCACGAAACTGCAGGGGAGTGATGAGCGACACCAAGGGGGTGACGCTGGTCACCAACCGAGAACAGTCGTGACCAAATTTTCATACGAGAGAGGTGACGCTCGTCACCAATACTGGTGATGCTCGTCACCAATCTCTGAACTTGGCTGCGATTTGTGCAAGCTTGGGGACAGCTTTTAAGGAGCAAGTTTATGGTTTGGATGATCCAAAGAGGCCCTGGTATATTGATATTGCTAATTACCTTGCTGCAGAGGAGGAGCCACATGATTTTAAAGAGTATGCCAAGAAGAAGTTCTTGAGAGAACTTAGGAGATTCTATTGGGATGAGCCATATCTCTACAAGCATTGTGCTGATGAGATTTACAGGAGATGCATAACAGAAGAGGAAGTCCAGGACGTCCTATTTCACCGTCATGGGTCATAGTATGCCGGACACTTTGCCACTTTCAAAACAGTCTCCAAGGTTCTTCAAGCTGGTTTTTGGTGGTCTACTATGTTCAGGGACGCCCATGCATTCATTACAAGCTGTGATACTTGTCAGAGAAGAGGAAAGATCAGTAGGAGACATGAGATGCCATAGAACTTCATCCAGGAAGTTGAAGTCTTTGATTCTTGGGGTATTGACTTCATGGGCCCTTTTCTCTCATCTTATGGGAATAGATACATTCTAGTTGCTGTTGACTATGTATCTAAGTAGGTAGAGGCATTGGCTACTCCTACTAATGATGCTGCAGTGGTTTTGAAGCTGTTTAAGACCATTATTTTCCACAGATTTGGTGTCCCGCGAATTGTTATAAGTGATGGTAGTTCTCATTTTGTTAACAAGGTTTTTGATAAGCTGCTGAAGAAGTATGGTGTACAGCACAGAGTGGCCACGCCTTATCATCCCCAAACCACTGGACAAGTTGAGGTTTCCAACAAACAGATCAAGCAGATCCTGGAGAAGACAGTTGGAAAGACAAGGAAAGATTGGTCAGCAAAGCCGGATGATGCATTATGGGCTTACAGGACAGCATACAAAACGCCACTTGGGACTACACCATTCCATCTGCTCTATTGCAACGCGTGCCATTTACCAGCAGAGCTAGAGTTTAAAGCAGAATGGGCAATAAAGAAGCTGAACTTCGATCTGAAGCCTGCTGCAGAGAGGCGCTTGACTCAGCTCAATGAACTGGATGAAATCATATATCTGGCCTATGAAAACTCCAAGCTATACAAGGCGAGGACAAAGACATATCATGATAAGAAGATCATCTCCAGACATTTCGAGCCCAATGACAAGGTACTACTTTACAACTCTCGTTTACAGCTTTTTCCATGTAAACTGCGTTCTCGATGGTCAGGTCCCTTCACTGTCAAAGAAGCTCGACCACATGATGTCATTGTCCTGATTAACTCCAAAGGAGAGGAGTTCACTGTCAATGGACAGAGGGTGAAGCATTATTGGGCGCAAGCCGAGATTCCAGCAGGACACATTGTGTCTCTGGATGATGCACCAGCTGTCTAAACAGTCAACCAAAGTCGAGCTAATGACTTTAAACAAGCGCTTAGTGGGAGGCAACCCACTGGTAAGTTGTATATTCTATACATAGTTTTATTTTTCGTGCTTTAGATTCATTATTTCAGTAAAAAAAAAAAAAACCCCGACCAATAAAAAAATGGGTGACGCTCGTCACCTATCCAGACCAGGTACGTGCTTTTTATTCTTCTCTTCTTCTTCCCCGAGATCATCCTGAAAATAACGAACACTTAACATAATTTGCTCAAATTCATAACTTTTGATTTCTTGAACCAAATTGAGTGATTCAAAAGCCTAATCCGTGTGGATTTTGGCCCTCTTTCACAATATCAATTCAGTTTTCAAGATCTGCAAGGTATGTGTTCGGAATCCCCAATTTTCAGTCCGCCATAGGTTTGGTAAAATTCGATTTTTGACTTGATTAGCTTGATTTAACTGTTGAATCATAGTTAGTTAGGTTGTATTAGATGAATGATACCATCCATATATGATTTAATCGGCTGATTTGCAAGTTTTTGAAATTTTCAAGTTCATGATGAAATTTGCAAAAATCTGGAAATTTTGGGTGATTTGGGTTGAACTGATGATTGAATTGTGTTCCTGGTAGTGTTGTTGTTGATCACCATCAGTTATTTCTTCTTGATTCGTTGATTTTTCGAATTTTCGAAAATTTGCTGATTTTGGTGATGTTTTTGGTCGATTTTGGTCTTGAATTTTCAGATGCCTTGACAGGAGAAACGACAGCGACACAGCTCGTCTTCGAGCTATGCATCAGGCTCAACACAATCATTCAGAAACTATCCCGTTTGCAGGCCTCCATGGCCAAAGCGAGAGAACCTGAAGATACCATCTCGAGTGACTTGGGCAGGGACTCCGAAGCAGGAGATAGCACGGGATACCTGCATACTCCGTGACATTCATGAGTAGTGGGATGAGTATGACACACTATTCTACAATGCGTGGCAGGAAGTGAAGATTGTGCCCACCAGGTTCGCGGATGCCACTGTCTTGCAGAAGATGGGCATTTTCGAGGAGGTTGTGCAGACTTTGGAGAGGATCGGGATGGGCACTATGTCATTCCACCAGTACGATTTGTACCTCAGATTTGGTCCGCCAGTTTCTCTCTACTGCTCACGTCTACTACGCGAATGAGCTGGCCAAGCGTGCGCAGGAAGGCACGTTGACATTTCTGATCTGCGGGGTTCGCTACAGGATCAGTCTGATATGGTTTCTCTGACCACTTCACAGGCGTTCTCCTTCCCTCACAGTGGACCCACATGCAGACATTCTGGTCCAAGTTCGGGAATGGAGTCTATGACAGCAAGACCAGCACGCAGACAGAGGTTCGACATCCTATCTTGAGGTACATTATGCGCCTTCTTAGCAACACCATATTGTGCAAGTCTGCGCCGAGCAAGACACGGGTTAGTGAGCTGCTTCTCCTTTACTATGGCTTTGCTGAGATGCTCGATGAGGTGATACATATGGATAGCATGGTCTGCGCCAACTTAGGAGCTATTTTTGCTGAGCATTTGGTCTCCTTGAAGACCAAGCCATTCACCAGTCTGGGGGAGAAGACTGAGAGTGTAGGGAGTCTTCTGCCACTTTCAGATCGATGTCACACCTTGCAGTCTTCACAGTGACAGATCTCTCATGGATGACCAGCATCTGCGCCATATTACGTGGCTCAAGCCTGGAGTTGTCTGGACATTCACTACTACTGCTGGAGAGTATATTGGCAATAAGTTGCCACAAAGAGCGCTGACGACGATACAGGGTGTCACACGCCAGCTGCTATTTCTGCCAGATGCGAGTCTGCTCCGCCCTCTACCTTTGCGTCCCGCTAGAGCTGCTACTGCTGGTGCTTCCACTGCTGATGCTGGACCATCTCGACGCCAGACTACTACATTCACTGCTTTCAGGCGTCCTCCACGACCACAGACACTCATGGACATGGCTGCTTTTCAGGAGCATGTCATTGACAGCTTTGAGGGACTCTGGGATGCTGTTGCTACACTTAGCAACTGTGGTTGTGTCCGCCTACATTACACCACCGAGCCCTGTGAGGATGAGGACCGAGCCTGTACTCTCTGGTTACTTGTTTCTGTTTCTCTTTTATTTTATTTTCTCTTGAGTCATTTTTATGTTTTCTTTGAGTCAATTGTCAGTTACTTTGATGATGTTTTGTGAGATCGTTGAACCAGGTTATTATTGCTATGTTTGGATGTTATTAAATGTGTGTTTGAGTGCTCTAATAGTCTAACTTTAGAGTACACATGACAACATTACGTTAATAACTATCTAACTTGATGATTCTGAAATACAGGTCGCGTTGACGCTCGTCACCAATCTGGTGACGCTCGTCACCGACCCTTTGCGAGGTAACACTTTTTCAACTTGGTTTTTCGAGTTCTCATTCATATTTTTGACCAACTCTTGGCTTAATTACACTGGAGACAGTGTTGTTTAAGTCTGGGGGAGCTGGTTACTGACGTTGTGTGCTTTGTGTCATGTTTATAGAGTTTTAAAATTGAGTCAAAAGCCGGTTTTTATAGAGTCAAAATTTTGAAATTGTCAGTTTTTCTTGGAACTAACCATATGACGTTTTTGTTTATAAGAACCATTGTCACAGTAGTTGATAGAGAGCTTTTTTCAGTTTTAAATATCAATCCTAAAGCCTCTTAGTGTTGCTGTAGTTCTTTAGGTGTCAATCCAGCCTAGGTGAGAAAGATACTAGGAATACAAGAGCAAAGTAGAGCTAAGTCAAATTCGGGTAAATGAGGGAGAAATTCAACAAAAACTAAATGCAATACGAAATGAGCAAGAAAACTATTTTAAAATCCCCTCTTGAGGGTTAGAAACTACTAGAAGAAAACTAGGAATTTAAAGTGCAAGACTACTGATTATGAAAATTCGAAAACTGAAAACAGGCAATTCAGGCTATTTCTAGCAACTTAAATGAGCAAACTTTAAATCTAAAGGAGAAAGCTTTTGAAACTACTTGAATGATAAATAACAGATCCAAGGATGAGGTTCATGCTTAGGGAAGCTCAAGGTTCGATCTTGGCTTGGGAAAAGTAAATCTACACATTTCAAAATGAGCTATCCTTAAGCCTAAGAAGCAATCTTCCCATGGCTTGTGGGTAAGATAAATTTCTCTCATCATTCATCCCCTCCAAACCCATGGCTTGTGGTGGAAAAAGATGGTTGATGGAGCTGAAGCACGGATCTTAACATGGCTTAACTAGCCCTTACTTGCCACTTCCGTGGTCTTTAAGGCATACTAGTCTCTTGGTTTGGACATAAGAGATCTCCTAAGTTCTTATGAGAAAAAGAAATCTCTTGGATCATAAAGCCTCTCTCAAGGTCTTTAAGCATTTGATACTCCAAACCAAGAAAGGATAAAGTTAAGAGCAAGAAAATACCAAGATCTAACCATTAAAACCTTCCTAATCACCTCATCCTTAAATCCTAAAGAACTACTCTATTATCATTTTCAAACCCCTCTTAATCATAAGATAAGAGGAGTTAAACATGATTAAGATAACAAGAAAGAAAGATTAAAGCTTAAAGAGAAGTTCTTAAATTCAAATTCAAAGTTTTTACAAAAGATAAAGCTTGAAAATAGAAAAAGATGCTTTAATGGTGATCCACAAAACCCAAAAATGGGGATGGAGGCTGTAAAATTCGTGGATCCCCCAAAATTTTAGGTTTAGAGTGTTCATAAAGGACCACACAACTGGTCCCCTCACTAAAAGACAAAGTCTGAGCTGTCCAAGGAAGGAAGCAGAAATCTGGGCCGAAGATCGACCCGCCTGGTCGATCTAGTGGTCGATCTGAGCTGAAACGAGTGGGATGGTCGATCTGGTGGTCGATCTCTGCCTGAAACGAGTGGGATGGTCGATCTGGTGGTCGATCTCTGCCTGAAACGAGTGGGATGGTCGATCTCTGCCTGAAACGAGTGGGATGGTCGATCTGGTGGTCGATCTCTGCCTAATTCTTTTTGGCCGAACTCTTTCTTGACTCCCAGCAACTCCCAAGCTCTTCTTTTGACTCCTTGTCCATGCTCAGCGTCCAACAACAGCTCCATGTACTCCATATTACCTAAAAACAATGCATATATGCCAGAAATATGCAAATGCTAATGCAAACATGTCTAAAACCTAAAATAGAGCAAAAGTTACAAATAATCTAAATATGAATGCAATATGAATGCAAAATCTATCCTAAATGAGTGCTAAAATATGCTAAATTATGAGTTTATCAACTCCCCCAAACTTGCCTTTTTGCTTGTCCTCAAGCAAACAAAGACAAATCCAAGAGAGAGGTTTGAAAATGGGGGTTCAAATTTCTTGAAAAAGTGTTTTTCAGATGAATCATCTCAATGGTCATTGTTCTTAATTATAGGATGCAGTATACAAACTCTACTTCAAAGAACTTAGCCATATTCATCACATGTTGAATTTCAGATCATGACTCTCATATTCCAAACAATCCAAGAATCCTAACCTTTAACATTCAATTAATGATCAAACCGTGAATCACACTCATGCACTTAGAACAGAATACATTTGGCTAAGGACAAGGTTATGAGAAAAAGATGATCTCATTTGAGTGGGTAATTCAAACAATGGGTTATCTCAAAAAGGATTGAACTTATGCATAATGCTAAAGGTAAAGACAATTGATGCATACATGACTAGACTCTCATCTACCCATATACACTAACAATGATCCTAAACCCCTCTCATTTTCTTTTTTTTAAGCTCACTCACCCTCTAGAAACTACCAAATAACAAGGCAAGAAGCCAAGCATAACCCACAAAACAGAAGACATCTTTACTCTTCTTAGGCTAGTGGTGGTCAAACACAAATTTAAAGCTCTTTCTTTAAATCTTGGTAGCTCTCTTCTCTTATTATTATTTTTTTTTTCTTTTTAAACTTTGGCCTTTGGGTCTTTTCTTTCTGATTTTCTTTTATTTTTGAGAGCTACCTCCTTCTCTTTTAAAACTGAGCTTTTATTTAAAAACAGAACAACACCACCACTTAAAACAATGAGTCCCTTATTTTCAAACCCCAAATACCATTTCTTTTTAAATTGAAAACACATAAGCAAAATTCTTTTAACACCAGCGAATCCCTGCCCCAAAACAAACCTAAAACTAGCTTCAAAATGCAAAGCTAGCATCAATATGAAAGCCTAATCATGTCGCCTAAATCTAACACTTTATGCCAAGTTCAATCCAAAAATAAGGCCTCACATCACACAAGAAATATTTGGCTTGAAAGGAAGGCAAGGTTCAGGGTGTGGAGTTCTATTCAGACTTACAAAGAGTGGTAGAAAGGGGTAAGAAAGCCTGAATATGTATATGTGATCCATGTATTTCATTTCAAATGCACAAGTGTGATAATTCAAATTCAGATTAAGGTTCTCACTTAGTAGGAAAGGATTCAATTCATGTCTGTTCAACTTAAGCCACGAAAATCAAAACAAATGATCCAAATATGGTTAGAACTTAACTTCAAGTTTGCACAAGCATCAAAGAACTACTAACTAGGGCCTTGAACTAATTCATGAGCATAAAACACTTTTTTTTAAGAAACATTGCCCCATATGCACGTGAATGCAAGCAACCTATATGATAATATCTAGACTCAATCCTAAAATATTTACCAATGCAAGTGCAAGCTACATGAATTTTTTCGAAAATTTTGAAATTTTTTCTGATTTTCTATGCAAATGAATATGCATGAAGACTCAAATATGCTTAAAAGGAAAATAAGAAAACAAAACACAAAATTAAATCTCTCAACCTCTCCCCCAAACTTAAATTACACAGTCCCTTGTGTAATAAAAGTTCAAGAGAGACCAGCAACAAGAAATAAAATTCAAAAAGCCAAGAATTCATGATATATACAAGGTGTTGGAATGGTGTACCTTGGGCTGTGTTGTGGATCGAGCTAGAGGATCGATCTGAGGGTCGTTCTCGGCAGAAGATCGAGGATCATGCTCGATCAAGAGGTCGATCTAGATAAGACCGATCGGTCCAATCTCTGAGAATTTCCCGAGAGAAATTAGATCGGTCGATCCATTTTTGGACCGATCGATCCTTTCTCTTAGATCGACCTTGTCACTCGATCTAGCCATCGATCTAGTGGACATGCTTCAGTTTTCCTGTATTTAAGAGCTTCCAAGAGCGTGCCTTTGAATCTCCATCTTCCTTGGTCATGTTGAGGCTTGTATCACCAGGCTCATACTCATCATAGAACCATCCCTCAAATGTGTGCATCCTTATCTCTTCAAAGGGTAGCTTCCATGGATCCTCAAGGCTCTCCTCCTCGGTCATGTTGAGGCTTTTATCACCAGGCTCATACTCATCATAGAACCATCCCCCAAATGTGTGCATCCTTATCTCCTCAAAATAAGAGAGCTACCAATAAGATATATTTAAAGAGCAAAGTTATTTTCAAAACCTTTTCACTAGCCTAAAGAGTTTAAAAATGTTTTTGTTTCGAATTGGGGATTACTAAGTTTTGAGAAGAAAAAGGGTAGACTCTAAGTGGTGAGTGAGGATAAAAGTTGATAAATGAGAGCGGTTTAGGATCATTTGTTAGTTTACATGGGTAGATGAGAATCTAATCATGTATGCATCAATTGTCTTTACCTTTAGCATTATGCATAAGTTCAACCATTTTTGAGAAAAACCCTTGTTCTAATTGTAAACCCTTTTCAACTGAGATCATTCAATGCTCATAACCATCACCCTTAGCCAAATGTGTTTTGCTTTAAAGTGCATAAGTTTGATTCATGGTTCAAATGATAATGAATGTCAAAGGATGAGTTTCTTTGATTGTTAGGAATATGAGAGTCATGATTTGAATTTCTTTGTGTGATGAGTATGGCTAATTTCTTTGGAGTATGAGTGTAAGCATAGCATTTTAGAACTGTTAACTAGGACAATGAGATTGATTCATTTGAAAGGCACCTTTGCAAGAAGTTTAAACCCCCATTCACTTTTCTTGAAACCTCTCTTTCTTACTTATTTTCTGTTGCTTTAGGGCAAGCAAGAAGTAAGTTTGGGGGAGTTGATGTTACTGCATATTACATGCATTTTGCATACTCATTAGTTAGCTTTTCATGCATTTGTGTCACGTTTTAGGTTAGATTGCATCACTTAGAGTCCTAGAGCATTCTTGCACCAGCATATGCATATTCCTTGCATTTTGCAACACATTTAGTTGTTTCTGGCTGCTTTGGAGTCGTGGAGGTTCGTGGACATGTTGAGGCTGTTGTAGCAGTTCGTGGAAGCTTGGATATTTGCTAAGGATCAGAGATCGAGGAGCAGATCGAGCATGGCCGGTCGATCTAGGAAGTGATCGACCAGAAGATCGAGAAGACCAGGCGATCCAAGGAGAATGATCGAGACGAGGATCGAGTGAAGCAGTCGATCAAACGGTACGGACGTAAATGACGCCATGCAGAGCAAGAACCAGATCGAGAACACCACTTGATCCAACCGAAGATCGATACCGAGATCGGATGCAACGCTCGATCCGCCGAAGACGATCGAGACCCAGATCGAGCCGAAGACACGATGTCCGGATATGATCGAGAGAACCACTCGATCTTGGAGTCGATTTCTGTCCTTTCAACCGTTTTTGGCTGCTAGCGAAGGGGTGACCATTGGCTTGTTTGGGCATTTTAGGCAAGGCGGCGACGTCCTTTTTCCCACAACAACTTTTATCTTATCTTTTTTGTATGTTTTCTCTCTGGTTTTTGGGGGAAAAGAACACCATTGTCGAACTTAGAGTTTTCTTAAGCTTTGTAATCAAATCGTTTTCATCTTAATCTAGTTTTCTTTTCATGTTCATCGTTTCCTTTTTCATGCCTTGCTTGATTTACCTTATGTGTAGTGACTAGTTTATTTGGGTTCGGGGTTGAGAGGATTAAGGGGTCTAAAGGGTTTCGATCTTGGGGTTTTCTAAGTGCTTTTAATGGCTATCTCTTCTAGGGTGTTGAGCTCTCAATGCTTGAAGACTCTCACGCCAAGAGCTTCACGATCCGAGAGGTTCCTTACCTTGACAGGATTCAGGGACCTCGGAAGATCACACCATAGAGACTAGTTACCCCTTCCCAAAAGCCATGGAAGTTTGGGGGACTAGTTAAGCCACTCATTTGAAATCTGTTTTCCATGCCCTTTGACCTCTCTTTCCACCAAAAGCCATGGGTTTGGAGGAGAGGATGAAGGAGTGATCTATACCGAAAGCCACAGATAGATCTTTCTTAGTTTTCAAGGCTTAGAGATCCTCACAAAGTGAGTCGATTTAAAGTTTTCAACCCAAGGTCGAACCTTTGAAACCCCTGACCATGAATCTCAACCCTAGATCCTTTTTTTTAGCATCTTCGCATCTTATCTCGTCTTTCGCTTGATCTTTGATAGCATCCTGGTCGTTAGTTTTACAGTTCTTGCATTTTTAGACGAGATCGATTATTATTGCTCGATCTAGTGGTCGATCTCATGGTCGATCCACTAGTCGAATTTTAGTAATTCGAAGCTTTGTCCTTTAATTATTCTGTTTAATCCTCGTGGTAGTTTGATCATTCCTGGTATTTTTAAAATAGGTTGCATTTCATTTAGTTGCTGCATTTAGTTTTTAGAGATTTTCTCATAACCTATCTTGTTTCGCTTAGATTTGCATTAAGTCCTTGTATTCTCTTTGCATTTTCTATCATCCTAGGTATGGATTGACTCTCTCTTGCATGCTGTACTACAACCTGTCTTGCATTTGAGTTTGATAACCTCATTGCATTCTCACCCTTGCAAATAAAGTGTCTATCAAATGCCGCCGTTGCCATCCTAGGATTGTTTAGAGAACATAGAGATTTGGGACTTAGCAAAGACTAAGTCTTTACATTGTTCAAGTTACTAATCATTCTACTCTCAAACGTGTGTTCTCAGGTATATGAATCTTCGTTCACGGGGAGATAACAATCTACTTCCACCTTTGGACAATATTCATCAGCTTGGTCATTCACGGCAAAGAAGAGTCAGAGAACAAGCCAGAGCCTTTGAGGAGATAGTTCAGCATGGTTTGGTTGACTTTGAAGCCATGGCTGAACACGAGCATCCAGAGGGACCTCCTCCAGCTAACGGGGCAGTAGGAAGGGGCAATGGAAACCCCCAACACGCGGCTAGACCCCCAAGGATCATAGGAGCCAGAGATGCTCCCAATACTCATCACAATAGGTTTGGGATCACTCCTCCTCCTGTACCGAACAACAACTTCGAGATCAAGCCAGGTTTCATCTCCATGGTGAAAAACAACAAGTTCCACGGCTTAGCAATGGAAGATCCCTTGGAGCACCTTGACAACTTCGAGCAAGTATGTGGGATGATCAAGATCAATGGCATATCCGAAGATGCTTTCAAGCTGCGTCTCTTTCCCTTTTCACTCGGAGACAAGGCTAGGCACTGGGAGAAGACCCTCCCACAAGGCACCATCACCTCATGGGCCGAGTGTAAGAAGGCCTTTCTCTCGAAGTTCTTCTCTAGCACCAGGACAGCACGGTTGAGAAGCGAAATCAGCGGCTTCACTCAACGAAACAATGAGACATTCAACGAGGCAATGGAGCGTTTCAAAGACTACACGATCCAATGTCCTCATCACGGTTTCAGCGAGGAGAGACTACTCAGTACCATATACCGGGGAGCTTCACCGAAGATCATGTTGTTGCTTGACACAGCTAGCAAAGGGAACTTCCTTGGTCAGGAGGTAGAAGAGGGTATGGAGCTGATAGAAAACTTGACATTAAGTGATGGCAACTACGCTGAGGACTGTGACCGTGCACCGAGAGGATCATAGCTAGAGTCTCACAAAAAGGAGCTGAAATCTTTGCATGAGAAGATAGATAAGCTGGTGTTGGCAAATCAAAAGCATGTTCACTTTGTTGGTGAAGCTGATGAGAATCAAGAGGAGCTTGAGTTGAGCCAAGAAGAAGCCAATTGGGTGGCAGGACAGAACACCTACAAACCTCAAGGCTACAACAAAGGCTACAACCAGAACAACAACCTCTCCTACCGAAGCACCAACGTTGCCAACCCTATGGATCAAGTGTACCCTGCTCAGCAAGCAAAACCTTTCATCCCTTACAACAAAGGTTTTCAGCCGAGTGGTGGTTTCCAAGGTCAAGGGCAGAACAACTTCCAAGGGCAACATCAAAGTAAGAAGGGTTATACGCCTAACTACCCTCCGGGTTTTGCACCTCAGCAGCAACAGCCGATGCAACAACAAGTTGATCCGGTTCAAGCAATGTTTCAACAGCTGATACAAGGGCAAGCCTCTACAAACCAGAAGTTCGCCGAGATGAACACTCGTCTAGACTCATCTCTCACTGACTTCTCCACTCAGATCACTAACTTAAACAACAAGATCAAGCAACTAGAGAAGGGGAAAGCGGGTACAAGTGGTCAGAATAGCCTTCCGGGAAAGTGTGAGCAGAATCCTAAGGAGTATGCTAACGCTATAACATTGAGAAGCGGCAAAGAGCTAGAACCTCCGGTCTCTACTCAGAACAACGAGGACATTGTAATTCAAGAGGGGGAGGGTAAGCCTTCAGCTGATGAAGAGATTAACTTTGACAACGTCTGGATCCAAGGGCCAAGAAGAGGAGACAAAGCAGTTGTTGAGAAGAAAGCTGAGCAAACTACTAAGGAGAAGAATGCTTATGTGCCTCCACCGTATGTACCTAAGCTACCTTTTCCTGGCCGTTTCAAGAAGCAACTCATAGAGAAGCATAGAATCCTCTTCGAGAAGCATCTGAAGGACGTGGAGATCAAGCTTCCTCTTGTTGACTGCCTTGCAATGATGCCTAAATGCGCCAAATTCTTCAAAGACACTCTAGTGAAGAAGAATAAGGAAAGCAAAGAGGTGCTTGTTCTAAGTGAAGAGTGTAGTGCTGTGATACATAAGGAGATAGTCCCTAAGAAGTTGGGAGACCCTGGAAGCTTCACTATACCCTGCGCTTTAGGTCCTCTAGAGTTCAAGAGTTGCCTATGTGATCTCAGAGCTAGCATAAACCTGATGCCTCACTCCGTGCCTAAGAAGCTTGGCTTTACTCGTTTCAAAGACTATAGGGATCTCGTTGGTGCTGGCTGATAGGAGTGTGAGGCTACCAGTGGGGCTGCTTGAAGATCTACAGGTGCGAATCAGTGGTGTGAACGTGCCTACGGACTTCGTCGTGTTGGAGAAGGATGAAGAGCCTAAAGATCCACTCATCTTAGGGAGACCATTCCTTGCAACCGCCGGGGCTATCATAGATGTCAAGAACGGGAAGATTGCCTTGTACTTGGGAAAGGAGATAAGGCTGGACTTCGATATCAATGAGGTTCTGAAGAAGCCGACCATAGAAGGGCGAGCTTTCTACATTGAAACGATGGATGCCTTAGCGGATGAGTTGCTGGAAGAGTTGGCTCTAGAAGACCATCTGAAGCTAGCACTGACTAAGGTGCCAGGGGAGTTTGGCTATGTGGATCAGAGGACCCAGGAGTACGTCAACCTGCTGGATTCTAGGAAGATTGTTAAGAAGGATGAAGGCTGCTGCCTAGAGATCGACCCCGAGATCGACGCTATCACTCGATCCAGGAGTCAGATCGACAAGCCAATCGAGAACACAACTCGATCTGGTGCAGCAATCGACAGACAGATCGAGAGGAATGATCGATCAGGAAAAACAATCGAGTCGACGATCTAGAGAAGCCTTCCGATCATTTTGGGGTCCAATCAGGAGATCGACCCAGCGTCTCGATCCCTTACTCGATCCACATCAAACCGAATAAGTGAATCGAGCGAAATGGCTCGATCTAGACGACATCGAGAGGAATATCGACTGGAGGATGCGATTTCAGAAGGGATAGCGGTTGAAGAAAGCAGTCTTAAGGGCCATGCCTCGGGTTCTAAGGAGGGTTCCAAGGAGGAAAGCAACAACAACAGCCACGAGGATGACTGGAGTGAGCTGTTAGCCCCAAAGGTGGACCTTAAGGAGCTCCCAAAAGGGCTAAGGTATGCTTTCTTAGGGCCTAATAACACCTATCCTGTGATTGTGAATGAAAACTTAAGTGATGATGAGTTGCACTCGCTCCTGACTGAGCTGAGGAAGTATAGGAAGGCCATTGGGTACTCTTTAAGTGACATCAAGGGCCTTTCACCAATGCTTTGCACTTACAGGATTCACTTGGATAATGAGAACGCCTCTTCTATAGAACATCAAAGGCGTTTGAATCCTAATTTGAAAGAGGTTGTTAAGAAAGAGATCCTTAAGCTTTTAGAGGCTGACGTGATCTATCCCATAAGTGACAGCACGTGGGTTTCTCCTGTACACGTGGTGCCTAAGAAGGGAGGGATCACGGTCATAAGGAATGAAAAGGATGAGCTTATTCCTACTAGAACTATCACTGGTCATAGGATGTGTATTGATTATAGGAAACTTAACCTTGCGACTAGGAAAGACCATTTCCCTTTGCCTTTTATTGATCAAATGCTTGAGAGACTTGCTAATCACCCTTACTACTGTTTCCTTGATGGGTATAGCAGTTTTTTTCAGATACCAATTCACCCAAATGACCAGGAGAAGACGACCTTCACATGTCCCTACGGTACCTTCGCATATCGAAGGATGCCGTTTGGATTGTGTAATGCACCGGCTACGTTTCAGCGGTGTATGATGTCGATCTTCTCCGATCTAATAGAGGAGATGGTAGAGGTGTTCATGGATGACTTCTCTGTCTATGGTGCGTCCTTTTCTGCGTGTTTGTTGAATCTTTGCAGGGTACTAAAGCGTTGTGAAGAGACAAACTTGGTGCTAAACTGGGAAAAATGCCACTTTATGGTTAAGGAAGGGATTGTGCTTGGTCATACGATATCAGAGAGGGGCATTGAGGTTGATCAGGCTAAAGTGGAAGTCATGATGGGTCTTGAGCCGCCGGTTAACGTTAAGGGAGTCAGAAGTTCCTTGGGACACGCCGGGTTCTATAGGCGCTTCATCAAAGATTTCTCCAAGATTGCACGCCCTCTTACACGGTTGTTGTGCAAAGAAGCTGAGTTTGTGTTTGATGAGGAATGTTTGAGAGCTTTCGTGACCATCAAGGAAGCCTTTACATCAGCTCCTATAGTCCAAGCACCAGACTGGTCTCTTCCCTTTGAGATCATGTGTGATGCTAGTGACAACGCCGTAGGAGCCATTCTTGGTCAGAAGAAAGACAAGAAGCTACACGTGATCTACTATGCTTCAAGAACCTTGGATGACACGCAAACAAGGTATACCACTACAGAAAAGGAGTTGCTTGCAGTAGTGTTCGCCTTTGAGAAGTTCAGATCATATCTTGTTGGTTCCAAGGCTATTGTATACACGGATCACGCTGCTTTGCGATACATCTATTCGAAGAAAGACACTAAGCCTCGGCTCTTGAGGTGGATTCTCTTGCTCCAGGAGTTTGACATGGAGACTAAAGACAAGAAGGGAATAGAAAACGGAGTCGCTGACCATCTCTCACGGCTAAGGATCAACGAGTCTCTCCCCTTAGATGACTCTCTTCCAGAAGAGCAACTCATGGCGATTACCACGGCTGTTTGTAGAGAGCTAGAAGGGCGGTTTGAAGAGGTGTTGAGTTTCAAAGAGGAGGATCTACCGTGGTATGCTGATGTAGTGAACTATTTAGCGTGTGGTGAGGAGCCAACACATCTCAACAGCTATCACAAGAAGCGGTTCATGAGAGACGCTAGTGACTACTTTTGGGACGAGCCCTACTTATACAAGAGAGGAGTAGACAGTATGTACCGGAGATGTGTTACAAAGGAAGAAGCTAGAGACATCCTCTATCTTTGCCATGGCTCTTCCTACGGAGGACACTTCGCTTCATTCAAGACTGCCACGAAAGTGTTGCAAGCCCGTTTCTGGTGGCCGTCCATCTTCAAAGATGCACACGAATTTGTGAAGAGCTGTGAGGCATGTGAACGAGCAGGGAATATCACTAAGAGGAACGAAATGCCTCAGGTTCCCATCTTCGAGGTTGACGTGTTCGACGCGTGGGGCATAGACTTCATGGGGCCATTTCCTTCTTCATATGGCAACAAATACATCTTAGTAGCAGTGGATTATGTCTCTAAATGGGTTGAGGCTATTGCTTCCCCTACAAACGACTCTAAGGTGGTAATCAAGCTGTTCAAGAGTATCATCTTCCCGAGGTTTGGGGTACCTAAGGTGGTTATATGCGATGGAGGAAGCCACTTCATAAACAAGGTTTTTGAGAACCTCTTGAGAAAGTATGGAGTTAAGCATAAGGTGGCTACACCGTATCATCCTCAAACAAGCGGTCAAGTGGAAGTCTCCAACCGGAAAATCAAGGCTATACTAGAGAAGACCGTCAGAGCAACAAGGAAAGACTGGGCAGTGAAGCTGGACGACGCTCTTTGGGCCTACCGTACCGCCTTCAAAACACCGATTGGTCAACCCCTTTCACTCTACTCTATGGCAAGGGCTGTCATCTCCCGGTTGAGCTGGAACACCGTGCGTTGTGGGCTGTGAAGAGGCTGAACTTTGACCTCAAGACTGCTCAGGAGAAGCACCTTTTTCAGCTACATGAACTGGACGAGTTAAGACTGAATGCTGATGAGAGCTCTCGGATATACAAAAAAGCGGACTAAGGAGACTCATGACAAGAAGTTGGTTGCCAAGGAGCTTAAGGAAGGAGGTTTAGTGTTGCTGTACAACTCAAGACTCAAACTCTTCCCGGGAAAGCTGAAGTCAAGGTGGAGCGGGCCGTTTGTGATCCAAGAAGTGTTGCCTTATGGAGCTGTTACACTGATGGGAAAGAGTGGCAGTGCATTCACCATCAATGGACACAGAGTCAAGCCTTACTTGGCAGACAGCTATGACAAGGAGAGTACCTCGGTGCTTCTCCAAGACCCACCATCCGCCTAAACCAAGTAAAGTCTGGCTAAAGACGTTAAAGAAAGCGCACTTGGGAGGCATTCTCATGTTTATCTTGTACATATTTCTGCTTTATTTCTCTTTCAGTTTTATGTTTATTCTGCAAGTGTGTAGGAACAGGTATGAGGAGTCTAAACCTTGATCTTGAAGTCAAAAGAGGCGATAGGGGTTAAGACAAAGCTAGAGATCGAGTGCTAGATCGACTGATCCTGACTCGATCTTTGCTAGATCGAGTCAGTGAATCGAGAGGAGCCAGTCGATCTAGACGAGAACGAGTGATAAGATCGATCTTGATGAAAATGGATCGATCTTGATGAAAAAGGATCGATCGATCCAAAATGGATCGACCGATCTAATTTCTCTCGGGAAAATCTGTTAAAAACAGATTGATCACTCGACTCGATCCATCACTCGATCTATGCCAAATCGACCCCTAAATCGAGGACAAAGCTCGATCATGAGGACTTAGCCGTGGAGCCAACTTCTCGATGATCGAGGGAGCCAATCAATCCAAGACTCGATTCATCATGAATCGAGTCTTAAATCGAGTAACCCTCTCGATCTAAGCCATTATGGGCATGAGATCGAGTCCTAGATTGACCAAATGGACTCGATCTCATGTCGAGGTAACATTTTTTTCCCTCCTTTATTCTTTTTCCTCCAATATTTAAATTCAAAACTTGGTCAAGGCAAGCATCTTTGACCATGAAAGATGTGCCTTGACCAAGACTTTGTCAGAAAACCACATTTTCTACCCATGGTTTTGCTCTTTGCTAGTCTTTAAATGTTTCAACAACCTCTCACCCTCTCATTCTTGTTTTTGTCAAAAATTTTAATCAAAGAGAGTGAGAGTTTCGATTTTCAGAGGCTAGAAAAGATCTTTTACATTTCTTGCAAAGGTATTTTCAAAATTTAATGATTTACCTTTAGGAAAATTTCCTTTAAACTCGCAAGATATTGTTCTAGAATATAGGGTCGGTTTTGATTTTTAAAAATTAGCTAAGTAAAAGGAATAATTCTAGATTTTCTAGTATCTAAAGATCTGATTCTCCTTTATTTAGCTATGATTTTTATTAATTCTCCAAAATTCTAGGGTAGTACTTATAAGCTTTCTCCTCCTCCTCTCTTATTTTCTCATCAAACCGCTGTTTTGCTTATCAAGCTTCTTGAGAAACTTGTTTCAGGAACAATGGCCCCCAAGAGAACAAGAGAAGAGACAGCACAAGAGGGAGAAGGACAAGAGGTGGCTGTTCAAGAGAGGGTCAGATGGAATAAGGATGAGAAGAGGGACAAGAAACGGCTGGAAAGGCTTCGGTTTGAGCCTACCAAGTTTTCTGATCGAGAGCTGCTGTTCAAGCTAGGGATTCTTGGGGATTTCGATCAAATCCTCAAGAACATTGGCCTAAGATGTCTGTCACGGATGGATTGCCCAACCATTCCAGAAGTAACAATAGACTTCCTTGCCACGTTGGAGTTCCGTTACGAGAATCCTAGCACACCCGTTCCTTCACAAGGTCGCGTCTACTTCAAGGTTGGACGTCAAGCCTACACCCTCTCCATCCCTGAGCTATGTCAAGCTTATGGTCTCAACGCGGATGCCAACAAGGTCGAGTTTCCTGCTTTCAAACGAGCAGATGACTTTTGGGACCTGATTAGCAACGAGGACTACAAAGCCAACACCGCCAAGATCAAGCGAGTGAGAAGTCCGGTGCTGAGATACACTCTGATGCTGATTGCCAACACGTTTAGCGGAAGATCAGTTGCTCCTACGGTCACAAAGACCGAGCTTTGCTTCCTGTTCCAAGGCGTGAAGCACTTAGTGTGTGACCCGGATGCAAATGAAGAGCCTATAGAGGATGAGCTCGGCGACGAGGTGAACTACGGATGTGTGCTTGCTGCTTCCTTGGTGAAATACAAGGCTTATGCCTTGCGGTGCAAGGCAAATTCTTCTTACATTGGTGGTTTCCTCACTCTTCTATTGTTGCAAGCTGGTGTGCCTATACACGACTTCCCCCATGTACCAGCCAGAGCATTCAAGGATGAGGCATACATGAGGAATACCGACAGCTTGGGACGCACGCCAGCAGAAGGGTTCTACGCCTACCTCTTCATAGACGACGAAGATAAGAAGAGAGTGTGCATCCTGCCAAACAAAGATGAGACCGAGCTGCTTGGTGTTGGGAACATCGAGTTCTTGCCCACGGAAGAGGAGTGCTTTGCTCCTCTAGGAGGACCACCTGCTTCGACGATTGCTCCTCGTCAAAGGTCCGAGTCTCCAGCCACAGAAGATGAGATGCCCGAGGCCTGCACACTTCCCAAGTTAGACTTTGAGCCGAGAACAAAAACCGAGAAGTTCCTAGCATCTGTTGTGGAGATGCAAAGGAAGATCAATAAGTGGCAAGGCAAAATGCTCAAGAAACTTGGAAAGAAAGTCAAGGCACTTCAAGGAGGCTCGCCTAAGAAGGATGCAAGTAAAGAGGCTCAACAACCCGAGAAGAGAAGGCTCTCAACTGGTGGAGTTGTCATCCGCGAGGCACAAAGCAGCACCATTCAGCCAGCGCGCCATTCTCTCCAAGAACCAGCCGACAAGGGCAAAGCAACAATCTCTAGCTCCTCTGGAACATCCTCAAGTTCCAGCCGAGACTAGACCAGAGGTAACAACCTTCTTCCATTGTACATAACCGCTCATATCTGCTTCTTTTTGCTTTGTGTTTTGCTGCTCCTTCGAATGAGTTTGCCACCGGGACGGTGTCAAGCAAGTTTGGGGGAGTACATGTGTGATTTGACTTGTGTTTTGTGATCTTATTTTCTTTTAGCATCCTGGAGTCTTTAGTTCATGAAAAATTGGTAAAATTTTTAAAAAATTTTCAAAGATTCACGTAGTTGCATTCATCTTGTCAAAACATGTTAGGATTGAGTCTAGAGTTTTTCATAGCATCTAGGTTATTTGCATTTGCATAAGGGGTTAGAGTTTCTTGAAAAGGTGTTTTTACTTATGAATTGTTTCAATGCCCTAGTTAGTAGTTCTCTAATGCTTTGTCTATGCTTTGAAAGTAAGTTCTTATCATGCTTGGATCACTTGCTAGGATTTTCGTGACTTGAATTGAACTCTCATGATTTGAAACTTGTCCTAATAAGTGAGAACCTTAATTTGAAATTTTAATTATCATCCTTATGCATTTGAAAATGAACACATGGTTTTAAAATATTTAGGCTCTCTTCTTCCTTTTTACCACTCTTTGTGAGCCTAAGTAGAACTCCCACCTTGACCCTTACCCTTCATTGAAGCCATATATTTCTTGTGTGACATCATTGTGAGGCCTTCCTTTCGGTTTGAACTTGGCATAAAGTGTTAGGTTTAGGTGACATGATTTGGTTCTCATATGATTGCTAGCTTTGCATTTTGAAGCTAGATATAGGTTTAGGGTAAGTTTGGGGATCATTGGGGGTGTTTTCATTTCTATTGTTCTTGCATTTTTGACGAGATCGATTGTTATTGCTCGATCTAGTGGTCGATCTCATGGTCGATCCACTAGTCGAATTTTAGTAATTCGAAGCTTCGTCCTTTAATTATTCTGTTTAATCCTCGTGGTAGTTTGATCATTCCTGGTAATTTTAAAATAGGTTGCATTTCATTTAGTTGATGCATCTAGTTTTTAGAGATTTTCCCATAACCTATCTTGTTTCGCTTAGATTTGCATTAGTCCTTGTATTCTCTTTGCATTTTCTATCATCCTAGGTATGGATTGACTCTCTCTTGCATGCTGTACTACAACCTGTCTTGCATTTGAGTTTGATAACCTCATTGCATTCTCACCCTTGCAAATAAAGTGTCTATCAAATGCAAGACTTTGTCAGAAAACCACCTTTTCTCCCCCGCAACGGCGCCATTTGATAGACACTTTATTTGCAAGGGTGAGAATGCAATGAGGTTATCAAACTCAAATGCAAGACAGGTTGTAGTACAGCATGCAAGAGAGAGTGAATCCATACCTAGGATGATAGAAAATGCAAAGAGAATACAAGGACTAATGCAAATCTAAGCGGAACAAGATAGGTTATGAGAAAATCTCTAAAAACTAGATGCAGCAACTAAATGGAATGCAACCTATTTTAAAATTACCAGGAATGATCAAACTACCACGAGGATTAAACAGAATAATTAAAGGACGAAGCTTCGAATTACTAAAATTCGACTAGTGGATCGACCATGAGATCGACCACTAGATCGAGAAATAACAATCGATCTCGTCTAAAAATGCAAGAACAGTAAAACTAACGACCAGAATGCTATCAAAGATCTAGCGAAAGACGAGCGAAGATGCAAAGATGCTAAAAGAAAGGGTCTAGGGTTGAGATTCATGGTCAGGGGTTTCAAAGGTTCGACCTTGGGTTGAAAACTTTAAATCGACTCACTTTGTGAGGATCTCTAAGCCTTGAAAACTAAGCAAGATCTATCTGTGGCTTTCGGTATAGATCACTCCTTCATCCTCTCCTCTAAACCCATGGATTTTGGTGGAAAGAGAGGTCGAAGGGCATGGAAAACAGATTTCAAATGATTGGCTTAACTAGTCCCCCAAACTTCCATGGCTTTTGGGAAGGGGTAACTAGTCTCTAGGGTGTGATCTTCTGAGGTCCCTGAATCCTCTCAAGGTAAGGAACCTCTCGGATCGTGAACCTCTTGGCGTGAGAGTCTTCAAGCATTGAGAGCTCAACACCCTAGAAGAGATAGCCATTAAAAACACTTAGAAAACCCCAAGATCGAAACCCTTTAGACCCCTTAATCCTCTCAACCCCGAACCCAAATAAACTACTCACTACACATAAGGTAAATCAAGCAAGGCATGAAAAAGGAAACGATGAACATGAAAAGAAAAATAGATTAAAATGAAAACGATTCGATTACAAAGCTTAATAAAACTCTAAGTTCGACAATGGTGTTCTTTCTCCCCAAAAACCAGAGAGAAAACATACAAAAAAGATAAGATAAAAGTTGTTGTGGGAAAAAGGACGTCGCCGCCTTCTTGTCCCAAGAAACTTCTCACTTCTTTGATGTTAACTGGTGGCTCAAGGCTTGTCATCACTTCAACCTTTGCCTTGTCGACCTCAATACCCTTCTCTGATATTTTATGGCCAAGCACGATCCCCTCCTTAACCATGAAGTGGCATTTTTCCCAGTTAAGCACTAAGTTTGTCTCCTCACAACGCTTTAGTACCCTGCAAAGATTCAACAAACACGTAGAAAGGGACGCACCATAGACCGATAAGTCATCCATAAACACCTCTACCATCTCTTCTGTTAGATCGGAGAAGATCGACATCATACACCGCTGAAACGTAGCCGGTGCGTTAGACAACCCGAATGGCATCCTTCGATACGCGAAGGTGCCATAGGGGCATGTAAAGGTCATCTTCTCCTGATCATTTGGATGGATTGTTATTTCGAAAAATCAACTATATCCATCAAGAAAGCAATAGTAGGGGTGATTAGCAAGTCTTTCAAGCATTTGATCAATAAAAGGCAAGGGAAAATGATCCTCTCTAGTTGCAAGATTAAGCTTCCTATAATCAATACACATACAGTGTCCAGTAATTGTTCTAGTAGGTATAAGCTCATCTTTGTCATTCTTAATGACTGTGATCCCTCCCTTCTTAGGCACCACGTGTACGGGAGAAAACCCACGTGCTGTCACTTATAGGATAGATCACGTCAGCCTCTAAAAGCTTAAGAATCTCTTTCTTAACAACCTCTTTCAAATTAGGATTCAAACGCCTCTGATGTTCAATAGAGGAGGCGTTCTCATTATCCAAATGAATCCTGTGAGTGTAAAGCATAGGAGAAAGGCCCTTGAGGTCACTTAAAGAGTACCCAATGGCCTTTCTATACTTTCTCAACTCAGTTAAGAGTGAGTGCAACTCATCATCACTTAATTTTTTGTTCACAATTACAGGAGAGGTTTCGTTAGGCCCTAAGAAGGCATACCTTAGCCCTTTCAGGAGCTCCTTAAGGTCCTAACAGCTTGCTCCAATCATCCTCGTGGCTGTTGCTGCTGTTTTCCTCCTTGGAACCTTCCTTTGAGCCCGAGACATGGCTGCTTTCTTCAACCGCTATCACTCCTGAAATGGAGTCGTCAGGTCGATCTTGCTCTCGATGTCGTCTAGATCGAGCAGCTTCGCTCGATTCACTCACTCGATTTAATGTGGATCGAGTGAGAGATCGAGACGCAGAGTCGATCTCCAGATTAGACCCCAAACTGATCAAAAGGCTTATCTCGATCTTGGACCCGATTGTTTTCCTGGATCGATCACCCTCCTCGATCTGACTGTCGATTGCTGCACCGGATCGAGTTGTGCTCTCGATTTTCTTGTCGATTTGACCCCTGGATCGAGTAATGTCATCGATCTTGGAGTCGATCTCTAGGCAACCGCCTTCATCTTCTAGCACAACCTTCCTTGAATCGAGCAAGTTGACATATTCCTGAGCCCTCTGATCCACATAACCAAACTCTCCTAGCTCCTTAGTCAATGCCAGCTTCAAATGATCTTCCTGAGCCAACTCTTCCAGCAACTCATCCGCTAACGCATCCAACGTTTCAATGTAGAAAGCTTGCCCTTCTATCGTAGGCTTCTTCAAAACCTAATTGATATCGAAGTCCATCCTTATATCCTTACCCAAGTGCAAGGCAATCTTCCCGTTCTTGACGTCTATGATAGCTCTGGCGGTGGCTAAGAAAGGTCTACCGAGAATGAGTGGATCCTTTGGTTCTTCATCCATTTCCAACACAACAAAGTCTGTAGGCACATTTACTCCACTGATCTTGACTGGCAAGTCCTCAAGCAAGCCCACGGGTAACCTCACTCTTCTGTCAGCTAGTACCAACGAGATTCTACATTCCTTGAAACGGGTAAAGCCAAGCTTCTTTGCCACGGAATGAGGCATCAGATTTATGCTAGCTCCGAGATCACAAAGGCAACTCTTGAACTCCAAAGGACCTAACACGCAAGGTATAGTGAAGCTTCCAGGGTCTCCCAATTTCTTAGGGGCTATCTCCTTGTGTATCACAGCACTACACTCCTCACTCAGAACAAGCAATTCTTGCTTTCCTTATTCTTCTTCACGAGAGTGTCTTTGAAGAATTTGGCGCATTTAGGCATCATTGCAAGGCAGTCCACGAGAGGTAGCTTGATCTTTACGTCCTTAAGGTGCTTCTCAAACAAAACTCTATGCTTCTCTATGAGTTGCTTCTTGAAACGGCCAGCAAAAGGTAGCTTAGGTACATACGGTGGAGGTACATAAGCATCCTTCTCCTTAGTAGTTTGCTCTGCTTTCTTCTCTACAACCGCTTTGTCACCTCTTCTTGGCCCTTGAATCCAAACATTGTCAAAGTTTATCTCATCATCAGCGGAAAGCTTACCCTCCCCCTCTTGAATAACAACGTCCTCGTTGATCTTGGGAGTAACCGTAGGTGCTAGCTCTTTCCCACTCCTTAGAGTAATGGCATTGGCGTATTCCTTTAGATTCTGCTCACACTTTCCCGGTAAGCTATTCTGACCGCTTGAGCTTGCCTTTCCCTTCTCAAGTTGCTTGATTTTATTATTCAAGGTTGTAATCTGAGTAGAGAAATCCGTGAGAGACGAGTCTAAGCGAGTGTTCATCTCGACAAACTTCTGGTTTGTAGAGGCTTGCCCTTGAATCAATTGTTGAAACATAGCTTGGACGGGGTCAACTTGTTGTTGTTGCATCGGATGTTGTTGAGGAGCGAAGCCCGGAGGGTACATTGGCGTATAATCTTTGTTTCCTTGCTGTTGTCCTTGGAAGTTGTTCTGCCCTTGCCCTTGGAAGCCACCAATCGGCTGAAAGCCTTTGTTGTATGGTACGAAAGGCTTTGCTTGCTGAGCAGGGTACACCTGATCCTTAGGGTTCGCGACATTGGTGCTACGGTACGAGAGATTGTTGTTCTGGTTGTAGCCTTGTGAATACCCTTGAGGTTTGTAGTTGTTCTGACCCGCCACCCAATTGGCTTCTTCTTGACTCAACTCGAGCTCCTCTAAGGCTTCATCCGCTTTACCAACGAAGTGAACATGCTTCTGATTAGCCAACACCAGCTTGTCAATCTTCTTGTGCAGTGACTTAATCTCTTTCTTTTGAGACTCTAGCTCAGAACCTCTCGGTGCATGGTCATAATCCTCAGCATAGTTGTCGTCGCTTAGTGCTAAATTCTCAATCAGCTCCATGCCTTCCTCTACCTCTTGACCAAGGAAGTTTCCCTTACTAGCTGTGTCAAGAAACAAGCGAATATTTGGGGAAGCTCCTCGGTAGATAGTGTTTAGAAGAGTCTCTTCGCTGAAGCCATGGTGAGGACACTGGATAGTGTAGTCCTTGAACCGTTCCATGGCTTCATTGAAAGTCTCATTATTCCTTTGCGTGAAGCCGCTGATCTCGCTTCTTAGCCGTGCTGTTCTGGTGCTAGAGAAAAACTTTGAGAGGAAAGCCTTCTTACACTCAGCCCAAGATGTAATGGTGCCTTGTGGAAGTGTCTTCTCCCAATGTCTAGCCTTTTCTCTGAGAGAAAATGGAAAGAGACGCAGCTTGAAAGCATCTTCGGATATGCCGTTAATCTTGATCATCCCACATACTTGTTCGAAGTTATCAAGGTGCTCCAAGGGATCTTCCATTGCTAGCCCGTGAAACTTATTGTTTTGCACCATTGAGATGAATCCCGACTTAATCTCGAAGTTATTGTTCTGTACAGGAGGAGGAGTGATCCCAAACCTATTGTGATAAGTATTGGGAGCATCTCCCGCTCCTATGATCCTTGGGGGTCTAGCCGCGTGTTGGGGGTTTCCATTACCCCTTCCCATTTCCCCGTGAACTGGAGGAGGTCCTTCTAGATGCTCTTGCTCAGCCATAGTTTCAAAGTCAACCAAACCGTGCTGAACAATCTCCTCAAAGGCTCTGGCTTTCTCTCTAACTCTTCTTTGTCGTGAGTGTCCGAGTTGGTGAATGTTGTCCAAGGGTTGAAGTAGATTGTTGTCTCCCCTTGAACGAAGATTCATGTACCTGAAAGACACACGTTTGAGAGTAGAGAAATTAGTAACTTAAACAAAGTAAAGGCTTAGTCTTTACTAAACCCCAAATCTCAATGCTTTCTAAACACTCCTAGAATGGCAACGGCGCCATTTGGTAACAAGATTTTTCTGTCTAGGTTGAGCAAATGCAACAGGAGGTTATCAAAACTCAAGCAGCACACAGTCGTAGTATAGCATGAAATAGGAATCAATCCAATCTAGAAGCTAGAAAGTGCAATGAGAATGCAAGGATCGAGTGAAGCTAAGCAACTGGTGAACGTTATCCTAAAAACTAAATGCAATGACTAGATGCAAGGCGAAACTATTTTAAAATTACCAGGAACGAGTGAACTACCACGATGAACAAACAGAATAAATACAAGGCTATGAATTTATAAAAATCAACTAGTGGATCGACCACAGGATCGACCACTAGATCGAGCAACAACGATCGATCTCGTCTAAAAGATCAGATGCAACGAAACTAATGACCAGGATGCAACAGGTAACAAGCGAATGACTAGCAAAGATGTAAGAACACTAAGAAAGAGGGTCTAGGGTTGAGATTCACGTTCAGGGTTTTCAAAGGTTCCAGCTTGGTTTGAAAACTCTAGATCTACTCACTCTGTGAGGTTCTCTAAGCCTTGAAAACAAAACGAGATCCATCCATGGCGTGTGGTATGGATCACTCCTTCATTCTCTCCTCCAGACCCATGGCGTTTGGCGGAAGAAGAGATTGAAGGGCAAGAAAATCAGATTTCAAACACGCGGCTTAACTAGTCCCCTAAATTACCATGGCGTTTGGGAAAGGGTAACTAGTCTCTACGATGCGATTTTCAGAGATCTCTGGATCCTGTCAAGGTAAGGGCTTTCTCTGATCATAAAGATCTTGGCGTGAGACTCATTAAGCCTTAAGAACTCGACATCCTAGAAGAGAAAGCCATTAAGAACAAGAAAACACCAAGCTTGAAAACCTTTTCGACCCCTTTGAATCCTCTCAACCCCAAAACCCGATTAAACTACTCACTACACATTAAGTAAACCAAGCAAAGCATGAAAGATGAAACGATAAACATGAAAAATGATGGATTAAACTTAAAACCGATTCAAAGATTCAAGAACAAAGCTCAAGGTATAACAATGGCGGAATCGCCCTCGAACAGAGAGAAAAAGATGAAAATGATAAAGTAAAAACGTGTGTGGGAAAGCATGATCGCCGCCTTCCCAAAATAGGCCAAACAGCTCGATGGTCCCCCCCTCGCTAGCGGCCAAAAACAGTTAAAGCACAGAGATCGACCTCAAGATCGAGCACCTCGCTCGATCATCTTCGGACATCGTGACTTCGGCTCGATCTGTGTCTCGATCTGCTTCGGTGGATCGAGTGCTTCGTTCGATCTTGGAATTGATCTTTAGAGGATCGAGTGGTTGACTCGATCCGACTCTCGATCTGCATGGCGTCATTTACGTCCGTTCTCCTTGATCGGTCGCTTCACTCGATCTTTTTCTCGATCAGTTCCCTTGGATCGGCTGGACTACTCGATCCTCTGGTCGATCTCATCTAGATCTACCGGCCATGCTCGATCCTTCTATCGATCTCTGGTCCTGAGCAAGCATTCCTGAATTCTCCAAGTCCCACGAACTTCCTCACGAACCTCAGCGTGACTACGAACCGTCCAAGACTCCAAAGTAGCCGAAAACAACCTGTATGCGATGCAAAATGCAAGAAATATGCATATGCTGGTGCAAGAACACTCTAGGACCTAAAGCGATGCAAACTAACCTAAAATGCAATGTATATGCGTGAGGAACTAACTTATATGTATGTAAAATGCATGGAATATGCAGCTATATCAGGAACCGATCTATGTTTTACAACAGCTTATCGACCTCAATCTGACGGTCAAACGGAGGTCGTAAATTAAACCTTAGAAATGTACTTAAGATGTTTAACAGGTGACGCACCGTGACAGTGTCTTCGTTGGCTACCTTGGGTTGTATATTGCTACAACACATTTTTTCATACGAGTTTGAAAGCAACACCATTTAGGGTGGTGTACGGGAGAGAGCCACCACGACTGTTGGATTATACTGCAGGGAAATCACAAGTTGAGGCTGTGGATATTGCATTAGAGCAACGAGATGAGTTTTTTTAAGATGGCAAGGAACGTTTGCTGGAAGCTCAACAAAGAATGAAGACGGCTTATGATCGCCATTACCATTCAGTCGAGTTTCGTGAGGGAGATTGGGTGTGGCTCAAAATTCAACCGTATCGGCAATTGACAGTGGCTCGAAAACCTTTTACAAAGCTTTCTCCAATGTTTTGTGGTCCATTTGAAGTGCTTTCTCGGGTTGGCACAGTCTCCTATCGGCTTCGTCTTCGAGAAGGAACTCAGATACACGATGTGTTTCATGTGTCACTCCTAAAGGCACACAAAGGGCCTGTTCCTGAGAATAGCGCCACAGTTCCCCCGGTTTTACAAGGGCGGGTTGTTCCAGCAAAACCAGTCAAACTTCTTCGGGCAAGGCAGCGCGGTGGGACTCGACAAGTACTCCAAGCATATTCAGAATTGGAGGTTGAGGACAAGCTCCAAGTCGAGGAGGGGAGTAATGATACACGATACAGTATCATATATAGCCGAGGTCAAAAGGATTAGATAATTAAGCATTAATGTTTTCCTTTTTTCAAATAAAACTAAGTTAGAGCTTTTTCCTTTTAAGGGGTTTTACCGTGGCCTATATAAGGGGTCTTCTATGTTTTAATAAAGAGCATCTTCCAAATATTAACCTTATTCTCAAACAGAGACTAGGGTTAAAGGACGTTTAAGCTAACATTTTCTAGGTGATCACGTTAATCATGGCTCCAAGAAAGAAGAAGTTACCAGCTCCGACTACTAGACTTACACGAGCCTAAGCAAACGCTAAAGCTGAAGCAGGGGTTCGTATCACTAAACTATCAAGCCAAATAAGCAAACCATGCATAGAAATGAGATATCAAGCCATCAAGTGAACCATATGCATCAACAATATCATATTTAATCAAAAGGAGCAAGCTTTATGAACAATAATCAATTTGCAAGAGAAGGAGACAACATAGAATAAACTAATCAAGCCTAATCACTCCATAATCACATCTTAATCACCACATTCCCTACTTAAAACCCTAAATTTAAGGTAAACTACTCACTAGTCATGTTTAATCCTATTTTTTTAGAGTTAAACATGATTAGATGAGATTAAATTGCAAAGATAAGAAATCTAAAATACCAGGGTGCTAGAACAAAGATCCAGAGGCAAGATTAAATCATAAAAGTGCAAACTTTATTGAAAGAAAATGATCTAAAGCAAATCGCCCTTTAAGGTGCAATAACAAGATGAAAAGAGAAAGTTTTCGATAGAAAGTCTAAGATGACCTCTAGACAATTTTTTGTGGTTTCCTTTTTATAGTAGGGAACCAAAAGAAGGATAAAAAATCTAAAAAAATTGATAAGGTCAACGAAAATCATATGGTCAACGCGCAGATAAGTTGCATCGGGGTTGTATGGACGGTGTTCTGCTCGATGTACAACCGAGATATGGCTTGTGCAGCATGTATCGGCTTCCTTGCTCGATGCTGAACCTCTATGCAGTCCAAAGGCTTGGACTCCTCGAACCGATCCTCTTCCTCACGTCCTGCGGCTTACATCGAGCACACTCCAAAGACGTTTTGCTCGATATAGGACCAGACTTTGCAAAAGCTCCTTCTTGACATCCTATTCGAACATGAGCTGCTTTCATCTCCTTCCTAACTCCAAGAACCTCCAATAACACCTGAAAATCACCACAAACATGCACATGTATGCAAATGTATGCATTCCTAAACTAAATTCATGCAATGTTGATTCTAAGTGCAAAATGAGTCTAAAAAGCTAAACTATAATGCAAAGACAAGGGAAAAGATGCATAAAATAGAGCCTAAAATGCTCTAATATAGCAAGCTATCAACACCCCCACACATAGCTTTTGTTTGCCCTCAAGCAAACAAACACTTAACATGGTGATGAGGTTTTAAAATAAGAACTCATATCTAAAAAAAAAATGCTAACAATAAATCAAAATGAAGTCTATGTTCTTAATTCTAGAGTGCATTTGATGGAAGAATACTTTAATCACAATGCTATCAGCCTACATATGCTTATCACAATGCTATCAACCTACATATGCTTATCAAATAAATAATGATCACAATGCTATCAACCTACATATGCTTATCAAATCAAACAACCTTTTTAACATTCAATTTAGCTCAAACCGTGAATCATGCTTATGTAAATCCAAATGTGTCATTTGGCTAAGGGACAAGACTTAGTGGAATAAAAATGATCCCACTTTTCAAACTGGTTTTGGCAAAATCCTAAGGGTCAAAGAACAACTTACACATACAAAGGAAGACTCACATCTACCCAAGACCTATAAGATATGTTCCTAACTCTAGCTAATTAATGTTAACCCGCCTATGCTACCCCTTTTAAGAAACTTTAAATCTTTTAGAAACCCAAAAACTCTTCTCTATCAAGCGCTTTGGAAAACACTTCTTCTTTTGAACTTCACGTGGTGGCGGTTTGCTTCTTTTGTGTTTGGCTCCTTTATTTGGTGATGCTGGTGCTTATTTCGCCTTTGGCTTTCTGATTTACTTGCTTTGCACTCCTTGCATCTTCTTTGCTTCTTTGAACATAGCCCTCTTTTCTTTTGAACTTAGAACCACCATTTCCTCCATTGCTTGTGTCACACTCCTTTTATTTTTGCCTTGACTTCTTTTCTTCTTTGCTTCTCTTAAAAGCTAACCCAAGATAAATCCCAATCCATTCCCCAAACATCCTAGCCTATCTTACTCAAGAGTGAGTTAGTTCTACAATGGAAATACTTCTTTTGTTGTTCCAACCCAACACTTTTTGCTAAGCAACAACCATGAAGAAAAGAGGCCTCACAAATCACACACTATTAATGTCTTGGCTTGAAAGGGGGTTTAGTTAAGGGTGAGGAAATCTAAATGGATCTTTTAGAGAGTGGCATAAAACATGATAATTGCAAATTTAAATTAAGTTCCAATTAAACAAAGGTTGAAATCATTTCAAAGCATGCTTCAGTCTCAAACAAAGATCAAACAAATGCAAATTCCAAAAGTTGTTCAACTTTATTTCTAGTTCAACATGAAATGCACCAAAGGACTAAAAACAAGGGCTTCATTTTCATAAACTACTAGCATTAACAAAGATGTACTATCATAGGTACCAATTTAAACAAGCAAGCTAGTCTTATATGAATGCATGAAGTCTAGATCTTATATAAAAGTAATTTTCGAAAAACTTTCAATTTTTTTGGTTTTTTCTATGCTTTAGATGCTATGTAAAACATGATGCATGGTTTCTAATCTAATATGTAAATGCAAGTGCAAGCATCAGTCCATCATACACCCTCCCCCACACTTAAATTACACAGTGCCTGTGTAATAAAAATGCTAAGGAGAGTGCTCACAAACATTAAGCAAACAATCGCATAAAATCTTAAAAACAAATGTGGTATGTACAATGGTTAGTGTGGTGTACCTTACTTCAGGTGGAGTAGTGGTGAGAGTCAAAACTCTCAATGGCATGGGAGGGAGAAGCTTCTTCTTCTGATGGGGTTTGTTATCTGGCCCTTCTCTTCTTTTCTTTGCGCCTTGGAACAGCTAAATGAGATAAGTGTCTGGTCGGTTCAGCTACATGTGTTCTTGGCCGCTCACTGATGTGGAAAGAGTGTCTCTCCTGGACTGTGGCTTCTGGTGTGTCCTCAGACATATCCTCAGCATCAGATCCTCCTTCTCGTGGTTCTGCTTGAACCGCTTGATCAGTCCTCTTGGCCGATGAAGATCCGCCTAACTTCTTCTTGAGCTTCCTAACTTTCTTCTTCAAGGAGTCAACTAATTTCTTGCTAGCCTTAACTGTCTTCAGCAAGCTTATAATGGCCTTATCCTGGAAGTGGTTCAAACTTGTAGAAGTAGACTATGAAGCTTGCAAGGAACTCACAAGAAAGTTGCTTGTATGTTGGATACCCAAGACTAGCAAACTTCTCAAGTACAATGTTGCATAACAGCTCATCCACCTCAGTCTTGATTCCCAGCTCTTCCAACAGACCAGGGCTAGCATATCTTGTTGGAGCAAAGTCCACTCTCCTCATCGCCCTCATGTAATCTTTGAGCTTAGGTGCTCCATCTTGGACATGCTCTTCTTCAACCATTGGGCTTTTTTCCCTCTGCTCTGTTTCTTGCAGAAGCATTTGAGTCATAAATCTACTCATCTCCTCTAGTGCTCGACATAGTACCTGAAAATGCAGTGCATGAAGCAAAAATTAGCATATTATCCTTTGAAAGCACTGTGCAGAAAATTATTTTTCAAAACTAAAGCATGCACAGGAAAATTCTATAAAACTTCACACTGATTGGCAACAAAGAGATTCAAATTTAGCAAAACATTTCAGCTCAAAAGGATGAACATATTGAAAATTAAAATTCCAACAGCAACAAGCAGCGATTTAGTCAAATTCAAGCATATGCTGCAAAAATATCATCTTCTCCCCACTAAATTATGAACATGCACCAGATTCATCACTATTACTCTAATATGAAGCATTTAAATGATGAATATGCTGGAAAAACAATAACATGCCTAGATTTGGCCAAAATCTAAGCAATATGCCAAAATATGACCAAAATGAGCATTTCCCAAATATTTTAACCCTAAATTATCAAAGAGAGGAGCAACAATGGTGGCATGCAATTCAAATCCAAAGTAAAATGTTGCAAAACAATCTCAACAGACAATCTAATGCAGTTCATCCTAGTTTTCAAAGACTAAACTCATAGAAATGAGAAATAAGAACACTAATACCTTAGATCCTTGATAAACTTGCAAGAAATGAACTGAGAGTATGCAAAGGATGAAAAATGTGTTTTGCAAAAAGAGAGAAAGTGTTTAGCTTGATATGGATGTAGAGATAAGATAGAATGCTAGTTTTAAGGTAAATGACAAGGGAAATCTAAAACAAATAAAAGAAAATACAAGAATATCTAATTTAAAATTCAAAAATGCATGTGAGGGGGAAAGACAATATTCTTTTACCAGCCACCAAGGTCCACAAAAAGGTTTTACTCGATTTACCCATGTAAAAATTTCAAATTTTTTTACACAGGTCAAATCAAGCAAAACACTCGATGTGACACCTCGATGTATACCATATCGGGGACGTCGAGTCCTGTGGCTCGGCGAACCTGCTCCTATGCCTTGGGGGTTCTGTGTTCTGGTCAGCTTCTCCTCCGTGACACTTTGCATCGAGCATAATCAGAAGATGTTCTGCTCGATGTTGTTGCTCGGTGTGAGGAGACACTTCGTCTTGCATGATCCTCCCAGTGGGCAGTGCATGGCATCATCCGGCTCAGACATTGTGCACCGAGCAAAACATATTGGTGTTTTACTCGATGATATATCCTGATGTGGATCTTCTCGTACCCGGTTGTAATGCTCGTCGGTGGTTGTCGTACCGGACATCATCTCATGCTCGAGTCAGCTGCTAACACCCATATCAAGCAAAACCTTAGATGTTTTGCTCGATGCTACTCCCCGTTGTAACTCCATCGATCTTCTTCGTCGATGTACGGATTAGGGCTCTACTATGTACGGTCTGGAGACTGTATCGAGCAAGAGTTCGCGAGGCTCTGCTCGATGTTGCATCCCGATTTGATCACCACCGTGCAACTTGGTCGATGTACGGTCCATTTTCCTTGGTGTACGGATTGAGGCTCCAGGAGTGATCACATCGAGCAAGGCTTTGGAGGTTTTGCTCAATGTGATACCTCGATGCAATCTCCATCGTGCAATCTGTTCGGCGTACGGACTGCTCCTTCCCCAAGATAAACTGTTTCAGGCAGCAATGACAGATGTTCTGCCCGATATAGTACCTCGATATAAAAACTGAGTTTTCTTTCCTTGGCCTTTAAACCATCCTACACAGCCTTGAACCTGTTCTTTGACCTCTGAAAAACTAAATAAATACATTAATAATAAAAGAAAGCATATATTTACAAGGTTAGTCATGAGATTACCTCGCAAGTGTGCTTGTTTTAAGTCACTGAGCTTGACTTTGATGGTTTGAGAACTAGTGAGAAGAGGTTGATGGAGCAGAAGCTCCTTCTTCTTTCTTCTTGTAAATCCAAGTGTCAACTGACATCAGCTTCTTATTTGTCACGAGCTGTCTTCCTGTTTCTCTTTTTCCTGACACTTGGGGTGATCAAAGGCTTTACTTCTTTGGTGATCAAGTCCTCATCCTCTTTCAAACCATCCTCAAGCTTCAACTCAGTGTCAAGCTTCTGTTCTGGCTCATCAGGGAGAGTGTCTGTCATCAGCATGTTCATTGTGCAGCTCATAGCTTGCTCCACACGCTCTGGAAGTTTCTGTTGCTCACTCTCTTCCTCCACAATGGTTCCACAAAAAGCAATGGAGGGTGAGACAATTTTGTAGACCTTGTACTCATCAACATTCTTCAGAATCACAGAGCCTCTCTTGAAGTCTACTTGAGCTCATGCTGTTGCAAAGAATGGTGTTCCTAGAAGAAATGGTACCTCTCTTGAATATGTCTTCTCCATAACCACAAAATCTGTTGGCACCAAGCAATTGCCAATCTTCAAAGGAAAATCCTTCACCATGCCTAAAGGTCTTGTTGAGGTATTATCCACAAAGGTAATAGAGGCTTTGCAGGGCTTTAGCTCCTTGATTCCTAAGGTTTGGCTTAAGTGGAGAGACATAACATTCACAGTTGATCCTGAATCACACAAGGCTCCCACATTGTCTAGCATTTCAAGCTCACAAGTGATCAGAAACTTTCCTGGATCGGGAAGCTTCGTTAATGTTTTCAACTCCTTGTTTCTTTAGACTAGCCCCCAGATTCTCTAGAATTGGCTCCACTACATCCAGCTTATCAAAACCTTCTTTAAGGAACCTGATTTGATCCTTCACCTCAACAAGGTGGTGCCATGAGAAGCTTTATTCCAGCATCGTGTATGTCCTTCCTGAACTTTGAATAGACTGCTATCTGAGCCTTTGCAAAGTGCACTGTGCGGTAGGGGATTGGTGGTTTATAGGCTTGAACTTCAGGAGCTTTACCCTTCTCATTCTTGCTTGAAGAGCTACCCACTTGGCGCTCATTCAGCTCTTTGAAGTCTTCAGGACTTTCCTTAGCCAAGAATATCAAGGCGTAGTATGTCTCTACAAGCTCCTTATCAGCTTCACTGAGCTCTGGTTTGGCTTCTTCTTTTGGAACAACCAAGGCTTTCTCAGCCTCTTCCTTCTCAGCAGCTTCTCTTGCAGCTCTCTCTTTCTCCAAAGCAAGCTCTTCTTGTCTGTTCAAGATTTCATCTAAACCTTGGAGAAACAGTTCTACAATATCAACAGCTTCTTGATCATCAATGGTGACATTCAAGACATTCCCCTCCACACTCTGCCTTTAACATGTTCACATGTAACAACATCTACTGAAGCATCTTCATCATCAAACTCTTCATCCTCTTCAGCAAGCAAATGGCAGAATTCTTTAAGATTAGCTTCACTCTTCCTTGGTAATTGATTCTGATGTTTTGAAGAGGAAGCTCCTTTGCTTTCTAGAGACTTGACTCTTTGGCTTAGAGCATCTAACTTGCCATTCAGGTCACAAGTAGTGACGTATATCTTGTTGTGTACTTCAGCAAACTTCTTGCGCAGCTCTAAAGAGGTGTTGACTTAACCAGTCAACAGCTGTTGCATGATCTGCTTGAGATCAACATCTTGAGTGCTAGAAGAAGTCTGTGTATTGCCAAAACCTGGTGGGACAAAAGCTGGTCTTGGTTGAAAGTTTGCTTGTTGAAAACCTCCTTGAAATCGTGTTGGAGCAAAATTGTTCTGCTGGTTGAAAGGAACAAAAGGCTTGGTTCCTTGGCTTTGTTGAGCACCTTGTGAGGGATAGTCCTGATCTTGAGGATTAGCCATGTTGGTGCTTCTATAAGAGAAGTTAGGATGATTCCTGTAGTTGTAGAAACCGCCTCCTTGTTGGTTCATGTAGAAGGCTCCTTCTTCTACAACTGTCCCATCTTCTTCTTGTGTAGCAACACCATCACCAACATAGCTCACATTCTTGAAAGATACACTCAGCAGCTTGTCTAACTTGTCACTGAAAGCTTTAATATCCTTCTTTGTTGTGCTCTCACCTTTAGCGCTTACAACATCTCTAGATGTTCTGTCATACTCCTCACCATAGTTTCCATCAGATAGTGCCAATTTCTCCACAAGAGCTAGTCCATCAATAACAGTATTCCCCATGAAATTTCCATTTCATGCGGTATCCAAGATCATCCTGTACTTAGGCGTCACTCCTCTATACAATGTAGACATCAAGCTTTCATTTGTGAACCCATGATGAGGGCACTGCAAAGTGTATGAATTAAAGCGCTCCCATGCTGCATCAGATGTCTCATTCCCATGTTGAGTGAAGCTGCTAATTGTATTCATGAGCTTTGCTGTTCTTGTTGAGCTGAAGAATTTGTTGAGGAATGCTGTCATACATTCATCCCAAATGGATATGGAGCCTTGTGGAAGTGTCTTCTCCCACTGATTTGTTTTGTCTCCTAGACTGAATGGGAACAAGCGCAGCTTCAAAGCATCTTCAGAAACTCCTTGAATCTTGGTCATTCCACACACTTTGTCAAACTGATCCAAATGATCCAAAGGGTCTTCATTGGGCAGACCATGAAATCTGTTTCCTTGCACCATGTTGATTAACCCAAGCTTTATCTCAAAGTAGTTTTGGTGCACAGCTGAAGCATGAATTCCATTCCTGTTGTGGTGAGTATCAGGCACATCACCAGCTCCTATAGGTCCTGCAACTCTAGGTGCATGAACTGGTACTCTCAAATCCTGAACTCCAGCTGCTTGGTTTAAAGCATATTGTGCTTCATCTATGTGTGCTGCAGCTTGTTGTAAAGGTGCTTGTCCTACAACACCAACATGTGGTAACTGAGCTTCTTGCTCTGCCATCGTCTGTTCTTTTAACTCTTAAACTCTCTGTCTTACAGCTCTTCTTCTATGAATATTGTCAATAGAAGGGGTCAGATTTGATGAGCCTTTGGATCTCAAATTCATACAAGTACCTGAAAAAACAGAGCAAATTAGTAACCTTAATGAAAAGAACTTAGTCTAACAGCAATGTTAAACTCAAAGAATCCACAAATGGCAACAGCGCCAATTTAAAGCAAGGATTTTGAGTCCCTTGTTATACTTCAAAGTAATCCTAATCCCCAAATCAGATGTGGTATACGGTCTTACGTGTCAAACACACTTGTGGATATTGAGATACAAACAATGATGTAAGCTAAGTAGGATTGGGGATTTTGATTCTGAAATAGTAACTCTAGCAACCTAACAATGCAATAAAAAGAAAGCAGAAATCAAATGCAAGTAAACAAGGACTAAGCAAAAAACTCAAAGCAATAATTAAACAAGAACTAAATGAGAAAGACAACTTAAGCAATACTAAGCAAGATGATCTTAAGACAATTAATTAAAAGCAAGACTCAAGGTTCTAAGCAATAGTGGGATTATTGGCTTTCAAGAGTGACCAAGGAGATTTCTAGCAAAGGCAAACATCAAGCATTCATAAGAAAGAAATTCTCAATGTTGCACTCCTAAAAAAGGTATCTAAAAGGAATCAGCTTGGTGTCAATAAGCAATTCATATTCAATCAGATTGAAGTGTCAAACCCACTTGTGATGGCATATTTTTCAACCATGAGGATAAAGATCAGAACCATTCTAGCCTAAGAGAAGTACTAAGCAAGTGAACAACCCTCACCCAAGTAAGAATTCAGATCAACCTATCAATCTTGTGAACCATATAGGGACCTAGTTAGCTAAGCACCAATCAAGAATATGGATTTAAGAACACAGTTGCGAAATCCTAACAATGCTAAGCAATAAAGAGGAATCAAACAAAGGTAAGATCTTTCAGTGCATACTATCTAACCAACGAGCAAGAATCTCAAAACCAACACTATCTAGCCCTAAGCGAATCATCTGGCAAGGTGAACTATCACTTTGGTGTCACTGAACAAAGGAAACGTATACCAAGATAAATTATGAAGCCAAATAAGCGAACCATGCATAGAAATGAGATATCAAGCCATCAAGTGAACCATATGCATCAACAATACCATATCTAATCACAAGGAGTAAGCTTTATGAATAATAATCACTTTGCAAGAGAAAGGGACAACAGAGAACAAACTAATCAAGCCTAATCATCCCTTGATCACATCTTAATCACCACTTTCCCTACTTAGAACCCTAAATCCAAGGTAAACTACTCACTAATCATGTTTAATCCCATTTGTTTAGAGTTAAACATGATTAGTTGAAATTAAAATGAAAAGATAAGAAATATAAAATATCAGGGTGCTAGAACAAAGATCAAGAGACAAGATTAAATCATAAAAGTGCAAACTTTATTGAAAGAAAAGGATCTAGAGCAAATCGCCCTTTAAGGTGAAAGAACAAGATGAAAAGAGAAAGTTTTTTATAGAAAGCCTAAGATGATCTCTAGAAAATGTTTTGTGGTTTCCCTTTTATAGTATGGAACCAAAAGAAGGATAAAAAAACCTAATAACAAGATAAGGTTAACGAAAATCAGATGGTCAACGCGCGGATAAGTTGCATCGGGGTTGTATGGACGGTGTTCTGGACGATGTACAACCCCGATATGGCTCGTGCAGCGCGTATCGGCTTCCTTGCTCGATGCTGGACAACGATGCAGACCAAAGGCTTGGACTCCCTGAACCGATCCTCTTACTCACGTCCTGTGGCTTAGATCGAGCACACTCCAGAGAGGTTTTGCTCGATATCCTTGCTCGATATCCTTGCTCGATATGGGACCAGACTTTGCAAAAGCTCCTTCTTGACAGGCTCTTTGAACATGAGCTGCTTTCATCTCTTTCTCAACTCCAAGAACCTCCAATAACACCTGAAAATTACCACAAATATGCACATGTATGCAAATGTGTGCATTCCTAAACTAAATGCATGCAATGTTGATTCTAAACTATAAATGCAAATACAAGGGAAAAGATGCATGAAATGCAGCCTAAAATGTTCTACTATAGCAAGCTATCATGCGTCACCAAGATAAAACCGGAGGTTCATCAAAGAGAGTCCGGAGAAGGACTCCGGATGGGAGAAAACGGGGTTCAAGTTCCGAGTCAACGAAGCATCTATCGGGAACTTTGATTTTTCTCGGCTAACGGTCGAGTTTGCAGACAGTGGTTGTTTAGCTAGGCTTACGTATTTGCTAGCTAGAGCTCGTTTCTTTTCACTTGGCTAGTTTCCTGATTCTTTTGTTGTTTTGTATTTGTCAGGCCAACTATTTCGAGCTCCAGGAGATCCAGACTTAGAGTAACAGCTAGGATTATTTCGACGAGGCGAGGTTATCTGGAGTATATTGATATCTCTTGTATTTACACTATTTAGGCTTACATTTAGTACATGTTTTGGTCCTCTCTTGCATGTTTTCCTTAGTTTTTATCCCATTTTCTTCTCCTTTTAGACTTAGGTTGCATTTAGGATATAGTTTGCACTAGGGATGTTTTTACGTGCTTATGGAGCTAAAAGGAGCTTAGAGGAGCTTTGAGGATGATCCAGGAAGCTAGCTGGGCCAAAAGGAGGAAAAGGGACCAAGGCAGACGATCTCTGCAGAGCCTATCGGCTTGTGCACGGAGGCTATCGGTCAAGGAGTGACCGATACAAGACGTATCGATCAAGAATATCTGTCAAGGAGTGACTGATACAAGTCATATCAATCAAAGCTATCGGTCAGGAGTGACCAATACAAATGCACCGAGTATATTTCGGTTACCTTATCGGTCACCTTCCAGACTGATAAGATTCATATCGATCAAGCCTAGACCGTTACAACTGACCGATACGAACCCAGTCAGAGCCTGTTTTATTTACACTTTTGCCATTACTCTAGGGCTTCCTTCTTTTGCCTATAAATAGCCCATTTTCTGGGATTCTCGAAAAGTCATGTCAATTTACTGTTCTTAAGTATTTTTTTGAGTTTGTAAGACAAATCTTTTGCTTTATTTAATATAAGTTTGTATTTGCCTTTAATCTTTCTTTAATCTCTCTTTTAATCATGATTAGCATCTTTTCCTCTTGTGATTTGGTGTTAAACATGGCTATTAGTGAGTAGTTTGCTTAGGGTTTCTAGATGTGGTAGATTAGAGGAATTTAGGGCTTGATTATGATTTGTTTAGTGCTTCATTATATGGTTTCCTCTCTATTGATCTGTTCTTAAACTAGATTTGTCTTGATCACACTTATCTAGAATTTAAGCTTTCTCTTATGTCCACCAAGTGTTTGATGAAATGTTGATCTTGTATGATAGAGGATTTGCTGGCCTTGGCTCAAGATATTGACTGTTTGAGGAGCATTTTGACTTCTATAAGTTGTTTATTAATGCTTGCTGAATATTTTAGCACTAATGAGAGTTAGTTCTTGTTAAAGTGTTTAGCAAAGGGCTATTTTACAAGACATTGGATCTAGCTTGCTTGTTTGTGACCTCTATGTCTAGGAACCACCATTGCTAGCTTGTTTGCTTGATCAATGCTGTTTGAAACAACCTTAATTAGTTCTTGAATTCCCCAAAGTCAATAACCACATCTAGGAACTTGCTTTTCTCTTTTGTTATATTTCGAACTGCTCTGTTTTGCTTGCTAAATCTTGTTTAAGCTGTCTTTCACTTTATTCTCTTTGTTGCTTGATCATCTTAGGGTGTTAGATTGGTTGCTTAGGCAACAAAAACTCTTCTTTGCTTTGCTTGACTTATAGATCTCTGCTCACAACTCTTCTGCTTTTAATAAACCCATTTGGATTGATATAAAACCCTATGCTATGCTACAACTGATTAACATAGAGGGTTGATTGGCTTGAGACCTAAAAAACCTTGTGTCCATTTGGCGCCGTTGCCATCTGGGTTTACAGTTTGAAACATTAGAGTTTGTAGAATCTTTAAGATCAAGCTTTTAGTTTTATTTGGTTACTCAGTCCTTTCCAAGTGTTTTCATTTCAGGAGAGGATCCACAAACAGCAAAGATGTTGTACTTTGAAGACACTACTTACAACAACTTCTTCCAAGAGCCTCTGCCTATGCACTACTTTGAAGAGAGCTACACTCCCCACCCACAGTATGCAAACATTCTTTCCCTCCTTCAAGACCAATTCTATGTTTCTGCATCTAGAACAGCTGACATCAAGAGCATGATTATGGAAAGCATCAATCTCCAAACCATTGGAACTCTGGAGATGAACAAGAGATTTTCTGAGCTGCACAACAGGATCGATTATGTTCATGATGACCTTCATGCCAAGTTTGATGACCTAGACTCAACGATACAACTCTTGGAGAACAGCCAAGAAGATGCACCAACACCAAGACTTCAACACACTCTTTCTGGACAATCTGCACACAATCCTAAGGAATTCTGCCATTTACTCACTGAAGAGGAAGAGGAATTAACTTATGAAGATGCCTCATTGGAAGAGCTTGGCATCATGATCCAAAAAATGCTGTTACATATGGACAGGCTAAGGGTTGAGTTAGGTGGGGAAGTCAGAAGTAGCAACATTGATGATCAAGAAGCTCAGGAAGTTGTAGAGAAGTTCCTCTATGGACTTGATGAAAGCTTGAACAGAGAAGAAGAACAAGAAAGAGCAGCACAGGAAGCTGCTCAGAAAGAGGAGGCTGAAAAAACCCTTGCTACTCCAGAAGAAGACACCACACCAAAGCACATTGATGCTGATGAAGAACTACTAGAAACACACCATGCTTTGATGGTCCTGTCTAACAACGATCCTCAAGACTCCAAGGAGCTATATCATCACCAAGTGGGAAACTCTTCAAGCAGTAATGAGAAGGGTAAATGACCTGCAGTTCAAGACTACAAAGCACCAGTCTCTTACCCCACAATGCATTTCACAAAAGCTCGGATGGAAGTCTACACAAAGTTCAGGCAAGACATACAAGATGCTGAGCACTCATCCAAAGCTGCTGGAAACAGACCAGTTGGAGATAAAGGCGCCAAGCAGAAAAAGAAGGACAAAATTGTGGAGGAAGAAGTCCCATACCATGAGCCAAGTGCTAGGGAACTCAAGGAGGCTTTTAACCAGTGCACTTTCAAGCCAACAAGGTACCCTTGTGCTAGTACAATGAAGGCACTTGGGATCTACATGGACTGCAAGGCAGTGTTTGAGAACATGGAACTTGAAGACCTCTTGACAAAACCGCTCCCATCCTACCAACAACTCACTTACCAGTTTCTCTCCACTCTCAAAGTGGTCTGGTATGAAGAAAGTGAGCTCTCTAATGGAGATGGGTGGATCTCTTTCAGGATTGGCAAGCAGAAGTTCTGCCCAACCTTCCGGACTATCGCTAAAGCTCTTGATCTAAGGTCCTACACCAACAAGTGGAGCAGGTTCAACATTTCCATGAAGCAGCACGCCATGATGTGGGACGCTATTGGGACTGGAAAATACATTGCTGGAACAACAAGGAACCAGCACCTGAAGCATCCTGCTGTGAGATATGCTCACAAGGCACTTGCAAACACACTCTTTGTAAGGAAGGAGACAACATATCTCACAGGAAAGGAGATAGACCTGATATACCAACGGGTGTTTGATCTTGTGGGCGCCAGCGAAGATGGGAGTCCTCTCCAGGCGCCGAAAAGCTATCCATATTATGTGTCTATGCTGATGGAGCAGCTCTATTCCTACCAAAGCTGGGTTCTGAGTAAGGTGAAAAAAGAGAAAAGCCCACAGATCCACATTGGGGGAGTTGTGACAGCTTTTCTTATTGCTAGTGGAGTAAACCTTGAGGGACATGCAGATGATGCTCTTGAGCCAAAATGGATTGATCTAGCCTATCTTAGGAGAAGCCACTTCCTTGAAAGGAGAATTGGTGGCAAGCATGTATACAACTTCATCAAGGACTTCAGAACACCAGCAAAAGTCCTTCTCCCTAATCCAAGGCTTACCTCCTTCACCACAAGGAGCAACATCAGTTTCAATCCAAGTGATGATCAGCTCTACTAAAGAGGCACTGTTCCTGGAGAAAGAGAAGAGGATAGTGAGGAAGCAGAAGAAGAAGAGGTTGATGAAGAACGAAGAGAAGAAGGTGAAGAAGAAGTCCAAGAAGATGCTCCAGCTGGAGCTGAAAACCAAGGGGAAGCACAAGAAGAAGAAGATGAGCTTGAAGAAGATGAAGTGTTGAGCTACAGTTCAAAGCAGTTCCACTTCAAACCTTATGGAGGCCCAAGCCAAGAAAGCTCTATGAAGTCTGCTCATGAACACATCAACACTCTCCAGAAATGGTGTAAATGGCAAGACAAAGCCATTAAGAGGTTGGTAAAAATGGTTAAGGGGAAGTTCAAGAAAGACAAAGCTAAATCAGCAGGAGCTTCCCATCAGAGTCATACTCATGAGCACACTCCTTATCAAGAAGAGAAAATGTCACAAGCCGAGCCAACTGAAGAGGAAGAAGCTGTTTGGTACCCGCATGGAAGACATTCCTTTCATGCACAGCCTAGTGATCAATGGGGGACATGGGCACAACCAAGGGCTTCAGCATATGAGCCAAGGTCCCATATTCCATCAGCATGGGAACCAACTCCCATTCCCTCTGTAGTTCAAGAAACATGGCAATGGGGTCATCAAGGTACTTCTTCACAAGCTGAGCAGTTATGGTCAAGTTGGGTTCCCCCACCAGAAGAAGCAGAGCTATCTTCAAGGACCTATGAGAGGAGGAACAAGAGGAGAACTAGCAAGTCTCCTCAGACATCTGGATCCTCCCACCACTCAAATTCTTAAGCAAGGTACCACATCCTACTCATTGTCTATACCATTGCATCTTTTTCAATTTTGTATTATATTTTGTTGCTTCTCTCTCTCATTGTAATTACACAAAGGATTGTGTAATATAAGTGTGGGGAGAGAGATTTGGGGTTTGACTTTGTGTTTTGTTTTCATAGTTTTTTCATTCTCTTTCACTTTGAGTCTAATGAATATTATGCATTCATATAAGACATAGAAAAACACTAAAAAATTGAAAATTTTGAATTTTTTTTTGCATTTTTGCAAACCAAAAAGAAAGCATGTAGTTGCATTTCATTCTTTTAGGATTAAGTCTAGTGTTCACATATAGGTTGCATTGCATTTGCATAGGGCATAATGATGAATTTCCTTGTAAAGTGCTTAGAGTTTAGAGATGATTTCAGTGCTTAAGTGATTAGTTGTTTGATGCATCATAAGAAAGCTAGGCGTTAAGACTGAACCATGCTTGGATTGCTAATTTCGATCATCTCATCTCATATTGAACGCTGTTGTTCTCTGAAAATCACCTCTATCAACTTGAAATTTAATTAGGACTTTTATTTATCATGTCTTATGCATTGAAAAGTGAATTCATGGCTACCATATACATATTTGGATCATCTTTTTCCATTCTACCACTCTTGTTTATCCAAGTATCTGATCCTCATACTTATGGGACAGTTAATCCACACCCTTAACGAAAACCTCCTTTTGAGCCTAAAAAATATCTTGAGAGCTGTAAGGCCTTTGCATTGCATTTTCGATTTTGTCTTGGCAAAAAGTGTTAGGAATAAGGCTGGCAATAATAAGCTCTCTTGTAGATATCAGCTTGCATCTTGAGCTGATTCTAGGATAGGATTTTTGGGTTAAAAGGGTAGTGTAAGTGGTTTGAACTTCATGTATATATGTCTTGAAAGAAAAGGAAAAGGTTTGAAATGGTAGAAAAGGGAAAACAGTCTAGAGTTGTGGTTAAGTAAAGGGAAGAAAAAGCTCTAAGTGTAAAGAAGAAAGACGCCAGCAAAAAGGCTTATAAAGGTCAAAAGAAGAAAAATCAGACTAAGAGCAATCCACCAAAGATAATGAAGGTGCCAATGCAACAAAGAAGAGCAAGTCCCAACCAAAAATAAGCAGCCACACAAGCAAAAAGAAAAAGTTTCCCCAGCTATGAAGAAGGGTAAAGGGTAGAGTTTAGGAAAAGGGTAGACTTAGGGGTTCACTTTTGGGTTTAGAAGTATTTAAGATTCATCTTTGGGTAGAAGGAAGCTTTGAATTGCATGCATAAGTGTGCTTTTACCTTTAGCATTTTGCCTAAGATGGAATCTTTTTCATTGAGTGATCCCTTGTGTTTGAAAACCCTTTTGCTAGAATGGGATCATTTTTATCTCATAACCTTACCCTTTTAGCCAAATGTCTTCGCTTGATTTGCATAACCATGATTCATGTTCTGAGCTTAATTGAATGTTAAAGAGTTGAGATTTGAGGTCATTTTGAAACATTATGAGCATGGCTAGGTTCTTTAAAGTAAAGCTGATTATGTTTGCATCCCACAACTTGGCACTTAAGCATTGACACCATCTCTTTACCTTTGCACTTTAGGATCTGAATGCCCACCTTCAAACCTCACTCTATCATTTGTTCTTATTTGCTTGAGGACAAGCAAAAGGAAAGTGTGGGGGTGTTGATATCTCTTGTATTTACACCATTTAGGCTTGCATTTAGTATATGTTTTGGTCCTCTTTTGCATGTTTTCCTTAGTTTTTGTCCCATTTTCTTCTCCTTTTAGACTTAGGTTGCATTTAGGATATTGTTTGCATTTTTTTGCATTATGGATGTTTTTAGGTGCTTATGGAGCTAAAAGGAGCTTTGAGGATGATCCAGGAAGCTAGCTGGGCCAAAAGGAGCAAAAGGGACCAAGGCAGACGATCTCTGCAAAGCCTATCGGTCTGTGCACGGAGGCTATCGGTCAAGGAGTGACCGATCCAAGACGTATCGATCAAGGATATCGGTCAAGGAATGACCGATACAAGCCATATCGATCAAAGCTATTGGTCAGGAGTGACCGATACAAATGCACCGAGTATATTTCGGTCACCATATCGGTCACCTTCCAGACCGATAGGATTCATATCAATCAAGCCTAGACCGTTACAACTGACCGATAGGAACCCAGTCAGAGCATGTTTTATTTACACTTTTGCCATTACTTTAGGGCTTCCTTCTTTTGCCTATAAATAGTCCATTTTATGGGATTCTCGAAAAGTCCTGTCAATTTACTGTTCTTAAGCATTTTCTTTGAGTTTGTAAGACAAATCTTTTGCTTTATTTAATATAAGTTTGTATTTGCCTTTAATCTTTCTTTAATCTCTCTTTTAATCATGATTAGCATCTTTCGCTCTTGTGATTTGGTGTTAAACATGCCTATTAGTGAGTAGTTTGCTTAGGGTTTCTAGATGTGGTAGATTAGGGGAATTTAGGGCTTGATTATGGTTTGTTTAGTGCCTCATTATATGGTTTCCTCTCTATTGATCTGTTCTTAAACTAGATTTGTCTTGATCACACTTATCTAGAATTTAGGCTTTCTCTTATGCCCACCAAGTGTTTGATGAAATGCTGATCTTGTTTGATAGAGGATTTGCTGGCCTTGGCTCAAGATATTGACTATTTGAGGAGCATTTTGACTTGAATAGAGTTGTTTATTAATGCTTGCTGAATGGTTTAGCACTAATGAGAATTAGTTCTTGTTAAAGTGTTTAGCAAAGGGCTATTTTAAAACACATGGGATCTAGCTTGCTTGTTTGTGAACTCTATGTCTAGGAATTTGCTTTTCTCTTTTGTTAAATTTCGAATTTGCTCTGTTTTGCTCTGTTTTGCTTGCTTAATCTTGTTTAAACTGTCTTTCTCTTTATTCTCTTTGTTGCTTAATCATCTTAGGGTGTTAGATTGGTTGCTTAGGCAACAAAAACTCTTCTTTGCTTCGCTTGACTTATAGATCTCTGCTCACAATCTACTGCTTTCAACAAACCCATTTGGATTGATATAAAACTCTATGTTATGCTATAACTGATTAACATAGAGGGTTGATTGGCTTGAGACCTAAAAAACCTTGTGTCATACGTTCACGCGAGAACGAGTTCGACGAGTTCTCACTTCGCCCATTCCGGCCTCGGTCATTCTATTCAATCCGGTAAGCTTTTCGTCGTGCTACTGCTACAAGATTTATGCTTAACGGATCGTGCTGAAAAATGTGCAAACAATTTTGGTTGGTAGTTGGAATTTTACCTCTCCGCTCGATTCCGGCTTCTAGTTCCGCAAGCTCAACCTCTGCCATGTCTCACAAACCGACCTTCCATCAAAGAGCCAGGAAAGCCTCAGCTGGTCCTAGTGACTCTAGAGTCCGCTCTGGTAGTGTCAAGGAGGTCCTCGAGGTGGCGCTGGCCTAGATTGTTAGTCCCACGCCTCACCTTTGTGACGAGGAGGTCGAGAAAATGGTGAATCCTCAGGCTGGTCCTCCTCCATGATAGGTAGGGGGGATCTCTGTTAGCTCGGGTATGACTCAACGCTGCGCTGATGATAAGGAGCTCGAGCACTCGTCCCAGCCTGCTTTGAAGAGGCCGAAAGATAAAAAGGGAAGCCGGGCCGCGGAGGTACGCCTGACAGCGTCTGACGGGAGCGGTGGCTTGACGGGAAGCCGGCCATTCCAGTGGAAGTTTTAGCACACCAAGGACCGTCTGATCATGGATGATTCTGAGGGTATGTTGGCCATATGATAACAGGATAGTTGTGCAAGCAAGCAAGGAGGTTATCAAAATCCAAACCACATGTTATGATATAGTACAGTAGTAAGGAGAATCAATCCACACCTAGGATGCAGGAAGAGTCACTAAGAATGCAAGGATGAAGCAAATTTAAGCAAAATGGATAAATGATTGGTAAAATCTAACAAAACTAAATGCAACGATCTAATGCAATGCAGAACAATTTTAAAATCCCTGGAAGAGGGTTAACTTCCACTAGGAACAAGCAGAAGATTAAAAATACAAAGCTACTAAGAAGTAAAAATCGACCATTGAATCGACCACAGGATCGAGCACTGGATCGAGCAAAATGGATCGATCTAACAAACAACTTAAAGCGATTGATTTCAAGATGCAAGCTAAATGACAAGCAATTGACGAACATAGGTTTAATATGCGAAAAAAGGAGGGTTTAGGGGCGAGGGTCATATTCAAGGGTCTCAAAGGTTTAAGCTTTGATTTGAAAACATTTAGATCTACTCACTTGTGAGGTTTCTCTAAGCCTTGAAAACAAAACAAGAACCATCCATGGCGTGTGGTATGGTTCACTTCCTCAATCTCTTCTCCAAACCCATGGCGTTTGGTGGAAAAAGAGATCGAAGAGCAAGGAAAACAGATTTCAATATAATGACTTAACTAATCCCCTTTACAACCATGGCGTGTGGGAAAGGTATGATTAGTCTCTAGGATCTGGTTTTCTAGGATATCTGAATCCTGTCAAGTTAAGACAGCCCTGGAATCATAGAGACATTTTCCAAGGCTCCCTAAGCCTTAAGACCCCAAGATCCTAGAAGAGAAGGTATGAAGAACAAAGAAAACACAAAACTTTAACCCTTTCAACCCTATTGAATCGCCTCAACCCGGAAAACCCAAAAAGACTACTCGCTACTTCATGGTTAAGATCGAATGAAAAGCAATAAACGATGAACCAAACATGATTAACGATGCAATTAAAGAAAACTTGCTTAATATTAAAAGATTCAAAGGTTTGAAGTACAAAAAGCTTAGATGTTCTACAATGGCGATAAGCCTATGGTAGAGAGAAAGAAAAGCAAAAGACAGAATGAAGGATAATGAAAGCGATAGCTGCGGTTTGCCAAAAATGGCTAAACCGCAAATGGTCCCCCCCTTCGCTAGCTGCCAAAACCAGCTGGACGGATAAGGTTGGTATGGGATCGACTCGGATCACTCGATCTCTGGCTCGATCTTCCTCTTGAATCGACTGGGGGTCACTCGATCTTCTGGTCGATCTCGTCTAGATCGACCTGCCTTGCCCGATCCGCAACTCGATCTCAGGTCCTTTGCTGAATGGTTGAGTTCTCCAAGTGTCCACAAGCTTCCTCACGAGCCTTAGCATGTCCATGAATCCTCCACAGCTCCAAAGTGTCCAAAAACAACCTGAATATGATGCATAATGCAAGAAACATGCGAATGCTAATGCAAAAGTGCTATAGGACCTAAAATGGTGCAAACTAGCCTATAATGCAAGATGGATGCATGAAAAACTATCCAAAATGCATGCAAAATATGTAAAATATATAGTAATATCAACTCCCCCAAACTTGCCTTTTGCTTGCCCTCAAGCAAACAAAATTCAAGAAAGGAGAAGAGGTATTAAAAACGGGGGTTTAAGCTTCTTGCAAAAGTGTTTTTCAAATGAATCAATTCAATGGTTCTAGTTCTTAATTCTAAGATGCAATGCACACACTCATACTCCAAAGAACTTAGCCATACTCATCACATAATGTATTTTAAAACATGACTCTCATATCCCAAACAATCCAAGAATCCTATCCTTTAACATTCATTAAGATCAAAACCGTGAATCACACATATGCATTTTAAAGCTGAACACACTTGGCTAAGGATAAAGGCTATGAGACTAGAATGATATCATTTAAATGGGTTCTCCAATGCAATGGTTTCCCTAAAAAAAGGTATGAACTTATGCATAATGCTAAAGGTAAAGGCAATTGATGCATACATGACTAGACTCTCATCTACCCATATATACTAACAATGATCCTTAAACCCCTCTCATTTCTTTTCTTTTCAGCTCATTCACCCTCCTAGGGACTACCCTTATCATCAAAGCAATTCGCTTAGCAAAAACCCAAATAAAAGCATCATCTTAAAACACTTTTGGCTAGTGGAAAGGCTGAAAAACACATTTAGCTCTTTTCTTTTCTTTTTGATAGCTCTCTACTTATTTTTTTTTTTCTTTTCTTTTCAAACATTTGGCCATTTGGCTCTTTTCTTTTCTTTTTCTTTTTCTTTTGTTTCAGAGCTATCTTCTGAATTAAACTAGAGCTTTTCATTTTTTAAAACAGTGAGCCTTCCACTTAAAACCTTTTCATTCACTTCAAACACCAAACTCTTTTGAAACCGAAAACAAGTAAGCAAAATGAACAACCCCCATGATCCCCAATCCTATCCTAAGCCTAAAACTAGCTTCAAAATGCAAAGCTAGCAATCAAATGAGAGCCTAATCATGTCGCCTAGACGTAACACGTTATGCCAAGTTCAAACCGAAAAGAGGCCTTACAATGATATCACACAAGAACATTTGGCTTGAAAGGAGGGTAAGGGTAATGGTGGAAGTTCTACATAGGCTCACAAAAGAGTGGTGAAAGGAGGAAGAGAGCCTAAATATGTATATGATCCATGTGTTCATTTTCAAATACATAAGTATGATAATTAAAGATCAGATTAGGGTTCACACTTATTAGGACAAGATTCAATTCATGAATGTTCAAGTCAAGCCACGAAAATCAAATCAGATGATCCAAGTATGGTTAGAGCTTACTTTCAAACTGTGAACAATGCATCAAAGAACTACTAACTAGGGCCTTGAAACAATTCATGAGCGTAAAACACCTTTTAAAGAAACTTTAACCCCTTATGCAAATGTAAACAACTTAAATGCTCAAAAATTCTAGACTCAATCCTAAAATCTTTAACAAAGTGAATGCAACTACATGAATTTTTTTTTGAAACTTTTAAAAATTTTACCAATTTGTTTTTGTTCATTTCTATGCCTTAGGATGTATGCAAGACTCAAAGGATGATAACAGAAAATAAGAAGAAAGAAAACATGTCAAACACACCACACACTCCCCCAAACTTGAATGACACCGTCTCGGTGGCAAACAAAGTCTAGAGAAGCTCAAAACACAAAGCAAAAACTTAAAGCATGCGTGGTATATACAAGGGATGGTTGTTGGTACCTTGGAGTTAAACTCGGCTGGAACTTGAGGATGTTCCAGCGGAGCTGCTCTTGCTAGAGGAGCGTCGTGCGATGCCCTTGCCTTTGTTCATGGTTGGGCGTTCATGGAATGAGTGACGTGCTTGTTGTGTGCTGCCTTGAGGCTCACGGATGACTATCGCACCAGTCGATCTCCTCCTCTTCTCGGGCTGGTCGACCTCTACACTCATGGACTGCTTAGACTTTGCGGGTGAGTTCCCTTGAAGCGCCTTGACCCTACTTGGCAAGTTTCTTGATCACCTTGCGCTGTATCTCCACGACCGAAGCTAGGAACTTCTCCGCTTTGGTCCTTGGCTCAAAATCTATCTCGGGGAGCTCAAATTCAGCTGGCATCATGGCGTCTGAGGATGGTGATTCTAAGGGATCACGAGTGGCTTGAGTTGGGATCATGGCTGCTCCAAGTGGTTCATAACACTCCTCTTGAGTTGGACAAAACTCGATGGTGCCTATGCTGTCCAAGTGTGTCTCATCCACATTAGGTAAGATGCATACGCTCTTCTTCTTGTCATCACTGTAGAACAGATAGGCAAACAATACTGGAGCTGGCATAGGTCCCAAGCTATCGGTATTGCGCATATAGGTCTCGTCCATGTATGCTCTGTCCGCGCAAAGTTCGAAGCTTTGAAGAGGTACACCGGCTTGAATGAAGAGCGGTGTAAGGAAGCCTCCAATGAATGCTGAATTCGCCTTGCACCTCATGGCATACGCCTTGTACTTCACCAAAGAGGATGCTAAGATACATCCATAATTGACATCATTCCTGATATCCCTTGTATTTATACCATCTAAGGCTGCATTTAGTACATATTTTGATCCTCTTTTGCATGTTTTCCCTTTGCTTTTGTCCCATTTTCTTCTTCTTTTAGACTTAAGTTGCATTTAGAGTATAGTTTGCATTTTCTTTGCATTTTGGATGTTTTTAGGTGCTTTTGGAGCTTAAAGGGGATTGGAGGAGTTTTGGGAATGATACAAGATGCTAGCTGGGCAAAAGTGAGCAAGAAGGATCACAGCAGAAGATCTCAGCAGAAGTTTTCGGTCAGAGCACGAAGAGTTTCGGTCAAGGGTGACCGATACGGAGCATATCGGTCACCAGTATCGGTCATGTGTGATTGACACAAACACACCGGATTAATTTTGGTAACGTGTGTCGATCACTGAAGACCGATAGGGACCCATTTCGGTCACTGGAGATCGACACGACTGACCGATACTGATCCAGCCCGAACCTGTTTTTAATTACAACTATGCCATTACTCTAGGGTTTTCCTTTCTAGGCTATAAGTAGCCTCTTTTTCCAGATTTTCGACAAGTCATATCATTTTACTGTTCTTGAGCATTTCTTTTAAGTTTGTAAGAAAATTTATTTGCTTTGTTTAATATAATCAAGTATTTGCTTTAATCTTTCTTTTAATCATGATTAGCATCCTTTCCCTTTGTGATTTGGTGTTAAACATGATTATGAGTGAGTAGTTATCTTAGGGTTTCTAGATGTGGTAGATTTGGGCGCCGTTGCAATTTAGGAATCAGTTTGAATCATTAGAGTTTGTAGAATCTTTAAGATCAAGCTTTTACTTTTCTTTGGTTACTAAATCTCTTTGACTCTCACTTCTGTCTTTCAGGTATATCTAGAGGTTCAAGCAATCTAGTGGATTTCATAGACAACATCAATCTGCTGGCAGAGGACAGAGAGCAAGGAGACAGCAAGAAAGGCAGCAACACTTGCAAAGACTTGGTATGAACAATCAGGATCAAGTCATGGATGACATCAGATTTCAGGGTCCTCAAGGAGCTGCAGGCGCTCAGGATATACGAGGACATCAAGGTGTCCAAGGCTTACAGTGTGAGCAAGGACAAAGAGGCGCTGCACAAGCTCCAAGAGCAGCTAGACCTATTGGCGCTGGTGATGCACCAAATGCCTACAACAACTGGACATGCATCATTCCACCAGCTGTCCAAAACAACAACTTCGAAATCAAATCTGGATTGATTTCAATGGTTCAGAGCAGCAAATTCCATGGGTTACCACTTGAAGACCCTCTAGATCATCTGGACAATTTTGACAGGCTGTGCTCCCTCACAAAGATAAATAGAGTAAGTGAAGATGGCTTCAAGCTCAGATTGTTTCCCTTTTCCCTAGGATACAAGGCACACCAGTGGGAGAAAAACCTTCCCCAAGGGAGTATCACCAGCTGGGATGAATGCAAGAAAGCCTTTCTAGCAAGGGACATTGCATCTTTTTATTTTTGTAATATATTTTGTTGCTTCTCTCTTCCATTGCTTTCATTACACAAGGGACTGTGTAATTTAAGTGTGGGGGAGAGATTTGGGGTTTGACTTTGTTTTCTGTTTTCTTAGTTTTTCTTTTTCTTCTCACTTTGAGTCTCATGCATATCATGTATACATGTAAGGCATAGAAAAACACAAACAAAAATCGAAAAAATTTGAAAATTTTTGCATTTTTGCAAACCAAAAAGAGAGCATGTAGTTGCATTTCATTCTTCTAGGATTGAGTCTAGTGTTGACATGTAGGTTGCATTGCATTTGCATAGGGCATTATGATGAATTTTCCTTGTAAAGTGCTTAGTGTTTAGGGATGATTTCAGTTTTTAAGTGCTTAGTTGTTTGATGCATCATTTGATTGCTAGAAGTTAAGGCTGAACCATGCTTAAATTGCTAGATTTAGTCTTCTTATCTCATTCTGAAAGCATTTGTTCTCTGAAAATCAACTCTATCAACTTGAACTTTAATTTTAACTTTTAATTATCATGTCTTATGCATTTAAAAGTGAATTCATGGCTACCATATACATAATTGGATCATCTTTCTCCTTTCTACCACTCTTGTTGATCCAAATAGCTGATCCTCATAATTATGGGACAGTTACATCCTCACCTTTAACCAAAACCTCCTTTTGAGCCTATACACTATTGTGAGAGCTGTGAGGCCTTTGCATCGCATTTTCAATTTTGTTTTGGCAAAAAGTGTTAGGAATAAGGCTGGCAATGATTAGCTCTCTTGTAGATATCAGCTTGCACCTTGAGCTTGATTCTAGGATAGGAGTTATGGGGTATAAAAAGGGTAGTATAAGTGGTTTGATCTTAATGTTTTTTATGTTTTGAAAGAAAGGGAAAAGATCTGAAATGGTAGAAAAGGGGAAACAGTCTAGTATTGTGGTTAAGTAAAGGGAATAAAAGCTCTAAGTTTAAAAAGAAGGATTGGCGCCAACAACAATGCTCAGAAGGGTCCAAAAGAATAAAAATCTGACCAAGGAGCAATCCACCAAAGGTGATGAAGGTGCCATCACAACAAAGAAGAGCAAGTCCCAACCAAAAAGAAGCAGCCACACAAGCAAAAGAAGAAGTTTTCCCCAGCCATGAAGATGGGTAAAGGGTAGAATCTAGGAAAGGGTAGACTTAGAGGATTCACTCTTGGGTTTAGAAATGCTTAGGACTCATCTTTGGGAAGTAAGGGTAGAAGAGAGCTTTGAATTGCATACATAAGTGTGATTTTACCTTTAGCATTTTGCCTAAGATGAAGTCATTTCATTGAGTGATCCTTTATGTTTTTGAACCCTTGTGCTTAAATGAGATCATTCTTATCTCATAACCTTACCCTTTTCAACCAAATGTCTTCACTTGATTTGCATAAACATGATTCATGTTCTAAATTTAATTGAATGTTAAAGAGTTGATTGATTTGAGCATTTGCCTAAGTTGAGATTTGAGATCGTTTTAAAACATTATGAGCATGGCTAGGATCTTTAAAGTATAGCTGATTATGTTTGCATCCTACAACTAGGCACTTAAGCACTAAAACCATCTCTTTACCTTTGCACTTTTGGAATCTGAATTCCCACTTTCAAACCTCACTCTCCCATTTGTTCTTGATTGCTTGAGGACAAGCAAAAGGCAAGTGTGGGGGTGTTGATATCCCTTGTATTTACACCATTTAGGGCTGCATTTAGTTCATATTTTGATCATCTTTTGCATGTTTTCCCTTTGCGTTTGTCCCATTTTCTTCTCCTTTTAGACTTAGGTTGCATTTAGAGTATAGTTTGCTTTTTCTTTGCATTTTGGATGTTTTTAGGTGCTTTTGGAGCTTAAAGGGGCTTGGAGGAGTTTTGGGAATGATACAAGATGCTAGCTTGGCAAAAGGGAGCAAGAAGGATCACAGCAGAAATTTTCGGAGAGCACGGAGAGCTTCGGTCAAGGGTGACCGATACGGAGCATATCGGTCACCAGTATCGGTCATGTGTGATCGACACAAACACACCGGATTAATTTCGGTCATGTGTGTCGATCACTGAAGACCGATAGGGACCCATTTCGGTCACTGGAGATCGACACGACTGACCGATACTGACCTAGCCCGAACCTATTTTTAATTACAACTATGCCATTACTCTAGGGTTTTCCTTTCTAGGCTATAAATAGCCTATTTTCCAGATTTTCGTTAAGTCATGTCATTTTACTGTTCTTGAGCATTTCTTTTAAGTTTGTAAGACAATTTCTTTGCTTTGTTTAATATAATCAAGTATTTGCTTTAATCTTTCTTTAATTTTTCTTTTAATCATGATTAGCATCCTTTCCCTTTGTGATTTGGTGTTAAACATGATTATAAGTGAGTAGTTATCTTAGGGTTTCTAGATGTGGTAGATTAGGGGGATCTAAGGCTTATTAAGGCTTGTTATGTTCTTTATTTTATGAGTTCCTCTCTATTAATCTGTTATTCATGCTAGATTAGTCTTGATCCAACTTGTCTAATTTGTTAGCTTTCTCTTATGCCCACCAAGTGTATGATGAAATGCTGATCATGTTTAATAGAGGATTTTCTGACCTTGGCTCAAGAGATTGACTGTTTGAGGAGCATTTTGACTTGAATTGAGTTGTTTAATCATGCTTGCTTGATGTTTTAGCACTAATGAGAGTTAGTTCTTGTTAGAATGTTAAGTAAAACATTATTTGCCAAGAGATTGGATCTAACTAGCTTAAATGTGAACTCTATGTCTAGGAATCACCATTGCTTGCCTGTTTGCTTGATCAATGTAGTTTGAAACAGCCTTAGTTGATGCCTGAAATTCCCGAAAGTCAATAACCACATCTAGAGACTTGCCTTTCTCTTATTTGAATTTCGGATTTGCTCTGTTTTGCTCTGTTTTACTCTGTTTTTCTTGTTTAGAACTGCTTAATTTGCTTCTGCTTTCATTTTGTTTGCTGCTTGTTTCACCTAGGTTGCTAGAACTGTTTCTTAGGCAACAAAGCCAATTCTCTGCCTGCTTGACTTAGAGACTTTACTCTCAACTCTTCTGTTTTCAACTCTTCCCATTGGATTGACATAAAACCCTTACTACAACTGACTAGTACAAGGGTGATTGAAACAAAGTCACTAAAAGACTTGTATCAATTCCCAAGCTCATCTTGCATCTTGCATAGCCCTTTCTCAGCCTCTTCATTCCTAAACAAAGTCAAATGCAAGACTTTGTCAGAAAACCACCTTTTCTCCCCGGCAACGGTGCCATTTGATAGACACTTTATTTGCAAGGGTGAGAATGCAATGAGGTTATCAAACTCAAATGCAAGACAGGTTGTAGTACAGCATGCAAGAGAGAGTGAATCCATACCTAGGATGATAGAAAATACAAAGAGAATACAAGGACTAATGCAAATCTAAGCGGAACAAGATAGGTTATGAGAAAATCTCTAAAAACTAGATGCATCAACTAAATGAAATGCAACCTATTTTAAAATTACCAGGAATGATCAAACTACCACGAGGATTAAACAGAATAATTAAAGGACGAAGCTTCGAATTACTAAAATTCGACTAGTGGATCGACCATGAGATCGACCACTAGATCGAGCAATAACAATCGATCTGGTCTAAAAATGCAAGAACAGTAAAACTAACGACCAGAATGCTATCAAAGATCTAGCGAAAGACGAGCGAAGATGCAAAGATGCTAAAAGAAAGGGTCTAGGGTTGAGATTCATGGTCAGGGGTTTCAAAGGTTCGACCTTGGGTTGAAAACTTTAAATCAACTCACTTTGTGAGGATCTCTAAGCCTTGAAAACTAAGCAAGATCTATCTGTGGCTTTCGGTATAGATCACTCCTTCATCCTCTCCTCTAAACCCATGGATTTTGGTGGAAAGAGAGGTCGAAGGGCATGGAAAACAGATTTCAAATGATTGGCTTAACTAGTCCCCCAAACTTCCATGGCTTTTGGGAAGGGGTAACTAGTCTCTAGGGTGTGATCTTCTGAGGTCCCTGAATCCTCTCAAGGTAAGGAACCTCTCGGATCGTGAACCTCTTGGCGTGAGAGTCTTCAAGCATTGAGAGCTCAACACCCTAGAAGAGATAGCCATTAAAAACACTTAGAAAACCCCAAGATCGAAACCCTTTAGACCCCTTAATCCTCTCAACCCGAACCCAAATAAACTACTCACTACACATAAGGTAAATCAAGCAAGGCATGAAAAAGGAAACGATGAACATGAAAAGAAAAATAGATTAAAATGAAAACGATTCGATTACAAAGCTTAATAAAACTCTAAGTTCGACAATGGTGTTCTTTCTCCCCAAAAACCAGAGAGAAAACATACAAAAAAGATAAGATAAAAGTTGTTGTGGGAAAAAGGACGTCGCCGCCTTCTTGTCCCAAGAAACTTCTCACTCCTTTGACGTTAACTGGCGGCTCAAGGCTTGTCATCACTTCAACCTTTGCCTTGTCGACCTCAATACCCTTCTCTGATATTTTATGGCCAAGCACGATCCCCTCCTTAACCATGAAGTGGCATTTTTCCCAGTTAAGCACTAAGTTTGTCTCTTCACAACGCTTTAGTACCCTGCAAAGATTCAACAAACACGTAGAAAGGGACGCACCATAGACCGATAAGTCATCCATAAACACCTCTACCATCTCTTCTGTTAGATCGGAGAAGATCGACATCATACACCGCTGAAACGTAGCCGGTGCGTTAGACAACCCGAATGGCATCCTTCGATACGCGAAGGTGCCATAGGGGCATGTAAAGGTCATCTTCTCCTGATCATTTGGATGGATTGGTATTTGGAAAAATCAACTATATCCATCAAGAAAGCAATAGTAGGGGTGATTAGCAAGTCTTTCAAGCATTTGATCAATAAAAGGCAAGGGAAAATGATCCTCTCTAGTTGCAAGATTAAGCTTCCTATAATCAATACACATACAGTGTCCAGTAATTGTTCTAGTAGGTATAAGCTCATCTTTGTCATTCTTAATGACTGTGATCCCTCCCTTCTTAGGCACCACGTGTACGGGAGAAAACCCACGTGCTGTCACTTATAGGATAGATCACGTCAGCCTCTAAAAGCTTTAGAATCTCTTTCTTAACAACCTCTTTCAAATTAGGATTCAAACGCCTCTGATGTTCAATAGAGGAGGCGTTCTCATTATCCAAATGAATCCTGTGAGTGCAAAGCATAGGAGAAAGGCCCTTGAGGTCACTTAAAGAGTACCCAATGGCCTTTCTATACTTTCTCAACTCAGTTAAGAGTGAGTGCAACTCATCATCACTTAATTTTTTGTTCACAATTACAGGAGAGGTTTCGTTAGGCCCTAAAAAGGCATACTTTAGCCCTTTCGGGAGCTCCTTAAGGTCCTAACAGCTCGCTCCAATCATCCTCGTGGCTGTTGCTGCTGTTTTCCTCCTTGGAACCTTCCTTTGAGCCCGAGACATGGCTGCTTTCTTCAACCGCTATCCCTCCTGAAATGGAGTCGTCAGGTCGATCTTGCTCTCGATGTCGTCTAGATCGAGCAGCTTCGCTCGATTCACTCACTCGATTTAATGTGGATCGAGTGAGAGATCGAGACGCAGAGTCGATCTCCAGATTAGACCCCAAACTGATCAAAAGGCTTATCTCGATCTTGGACCCGATTGTTTTCCTGGATCGATCACCCTCCTCGATCTGACTGTCGATTGCTGCACCGGATCGAGTTGTGCTCTCGATTTTCTTATCGATTTGACCCCTGGATCGAGTAATGTCATCGATCTTGGAGTCGATCTCTAGGCAACCGCCTTCATCTTCTAGCACAACCTTCCTTGAATCGAGCAAGTTTACATATTCCTGAGCCCTCTGATCCACATAACCAAACTCTCCTAGCTCCTTAGTCAATGCCAGCTTCAAATGATCTTCCTGAGCCAACTCTTCCAGCAACTCATCCGCTAACGCATCCAACGTTTCAATGTAGAAAGCTTGCCCTTCTATCGTAGGCTTCTTCAAAACCTAATTGATATCAAAGTCCAGCCTTATATCCTTACCCAAGTGCAAGGCAATCTTCCCGTTCTTGACGTCTATGATAGCTCTGGCGGTGGCTAAGAAAGGTCTACCGAGAATGAGTGGATCCTTTGGTTCTTCATCCATTTCCAACACAACAAAGTCTGTAGGCACATTTACTCCACTGATCTTGACTGGCAAGTCCTCAAGCAAGCCCACGGGTAACCTCACTCTTTTGTCAGCTAGTACCAACGAGATTCTACATTCTTTGAAACGGGTAAAGCCAAGCTTCTTTGCCACGGAATGAGGCATCAGATTTATGCTAGCTCCGAGATCACAAAGGCAACTCTTGAACTCCAAAGGACCTAACACGCAAGGTATAGTGAAGCTTCCAGGGTCTCCCAATTTCTTAGGGGCTATCTGCTTGTGTATCACAGCACTACACTCCTCACTCAGAACAAGCAATTCTTGCTTTCCTTATTCTTCTTCACGAGAGTGTCTTTGAAGAATTTGGCGCATTTAGGCATCATTGCAAGGCAGTCCACGAGAGGTAGCTTGATCTTTACGTCCTTAAGGTGCTTCTCAAACAAAACTCTATGCTTCTCTATGAGTTGCTTCTTGAAACGGCCAGCAAAAGGTAGCTTAGGTACATACGGTGGAGGTACATAAGCATCCTTCTCCTTAGTAGTTTGCTCTACTTTCTTCTCTACAACCGCTTTGTCACCTCTTCTTGGCCCTTGAATCCAAACATTGTCAAAGTTTATCTCATCATCAGCGGAAAGCTTACCCTCCCCCTCTTGAATAACAACGTCCTCGTTGATCTTGGGAGTAACCGTAGGTGCTAGCTCTTTCCCACTCCTTAGCGTAATGGCATTGGCATATTCCTTTAGATTCTGCTCACACTTTCCCAGTAAGCTATTCTGACCGCTTGAGCTTGCCTTTCCCTTCTCAAGTTGCTTGATTTTATTATTCAAGGTTGTAATCTGAGTATAGAAATCCGTGAGAGACGAGTCTAAGCGAGTGTTCATCTCGACAAACTTCTGGTTTGTAGAGGCTTGCCCTTGAATCAATTGTTGAAACATAGCTTGGACGGGGTCAACTTGTTGTTGTTGCATCGGTTGTTGTTGAGGAGCGAAGCCCGGAGGGTACATTGGCGTATAATCTTTGTTTCCTTGCTGTTGTCCTTGGAAGTTGTTCTGCCCTTGCCCTTGGAAGCCACCAATCGGCTGAAAGCCTTTGTTGTATGGTACGAAAGGCTTTGCTTGCTGAGCAGGGTACACCTGATCCTAAGGGTTTGCGACATTGGTGCTATGGTACGAGAGATTGTTGTTCTGGTTGTAGCCTTGTGAATACCCTTGAGGTTTGTAGTTGTTCTGACCCGCCACCCAATTGGCTTCTTCTTGACTCAACTCGAGCTCCTCTAAGGCTTCATCCGCTTCACCAACGAAGTGAACATGCTTCTGATTAGCCAACACCAGCTTGTCAATCTTCTTGTGCAGTGACTTAATCTCTTTCTTTTGAGACTCTAGCTCAGAACCTCTCGGTGCATAGTCATAATCCTCAGCATAGTTGTCGTCGCTTAGTGCTAAATTCTCAATCAGCTCCATGCCTTCCTCTACCTCTTGACCAAGGAAGTTTCCCTTACTAGCTGTGTCAAGAAACAAGCGAATATTTGGGGAAGCTCCTCGGTAGATAGTGCTTAGAAGAGTCTCTTCGCTGAAGCCATGGTGAGGACACTGGATAGTGTAGTCCTTGAACCGTTCCATGGCTTCATTGAAAGTCTCATTATTCCTTTGCGTGAAGCCGCTGATCTCGCTTCTTAGCCGTGCTGTTCTAGTGCTAGAGAAAAACTTTGAGAGGAAAGCCTTCTTACACTCAGCCCAAGATGTAATGGTGCCTTGTGGAAGTGTCTTCTCCCAATGTCTAGCCTTTTCTCTGAGAGAAAATGGAAAGAGACGCAGCTTGAAAGCATCTTCGGATATGCCGTTAATCTTGATCATCCCACATACTTGTTCGAAGTTATCAAGGTGCTCCAAGGGATCTTCCATTGCTAGCCCGTGAAACTTATTGTTTTGCACCATTGAGATGAATCCCGACTTAATCTCGAAGTTATTGTTCTGTACAGGAGGAGGAGTGATCCCAAACCTATTGTGATAAGTATTGGGAGCATCTCCCGCTCCTATGATCCTTGGGGGTCTAGCCGCGTGTTGGGGGTTTCCATTACCCCTTCCCATTTCCCCGTGAACTGGAGGAGGTCCTTCTGGATGCTCTTGCTCAGCCATAGTTTCAAAGTCAACCAAACCGTGCTGAACAATCTCCTCAAAGGCTCTGGCTTTCTCTCTAACTCTTCTTTGTCGTGAGTGTCCGAGTTGGTGAATGTTGTCCAAGGGTTGAAGTAGATTGTTGTCTCCCCTTGAACGAAGATTCATGTACCTGAAAGACACACGTTTGAGAGTAGAGAAATTAGTAACTTAAACAAAGTAAAGGCTTAGTCTTTACTAAACCCCAAATCTCAATGCTTTCTAAACACTCCTAGAATGGCAACGGCGCCATTTGGTAACAAGATTTTTCTGTCTAGGTTGAGCAAATGCAACAGGAGGTTATCAAAACTCAAGCAGCACACACTCGTAGTATAGCATGAAATAGGAATCAATCCAATCTAGAAGCTAGAAAGTGCAATGAGAATGCAAGGATAGAGTGAAGCTAAGCAACTGGTGAACGTTATCCTAAAAACTAAATGCAATGACTAGATGCATGGCGAAACTATTTTAAAATTACCAGGAACGAGTGAACTACCACGATGAACAAACAGAATAAATGCAAGGCTATGAATTTATAAAAATCAACTAGTGGATCGACCACAGGATCGACCACTAGATCGAGCAACAACGATCGATCTCGTCTAAAAGATCAGATGCAACGAAACTAATGACCAGGATGCAACAGGTAACAAGCGAATGACTAGCAAAGATGTAAGAATACTAAGAAAGAGGGTCTAGGGTGGAGATTCACGTTCAGGGTTTTCAAAGGTTCCAGCTTGGTTTGAAAACTCTAGATCTACTCACTCTGTGAGGTTCTCTAAGCCTTGAAAACAAAACGAGATCCATCCATGGCGTGTGGTATGGATCACTCCTTCATTCTCTCCTCCAGACCCATGGCGTTTGGCGGAAGAAGAGATTGAAGGGCAAGAAAATCAGATTTCAAACACGCGACTTAACTAGTCCCCTAAATTACCATGGCGTTTGGGAAAGGGTAACTAGTCTCTACGATGCGATTTTCAGAGATCTCTGGATCCTGTCAAGGTAAGAGCTCTCTCTGATCATAAAGATCTTGGCGTGAGACTCATTAAGCCTTAAGAACTCGACATCCTAGAAGAGAAAGCCATTAAGAACAAGAAAACACCAAGCTTGAAAACCTTTTCGACCCCTTTGAATCCTCTCAACCCCAAAACCCGATTAAACTACTCACTACACATTAAGTAAACCAAGCAAAGCATGAAAGATGAAACGATAAACATGAAAAATGATGGATTAAACTTAAAACCGATTCAAAGATTCAAGAACAAAGCTCAAGGTATAACAATGGCGGAATCGCCCTCGAACAGAGAGAAAAAGATGAAAATGATAAAGTAAAAACGTGTGTGGGAAAGCATGATCGCCGCCTTCCCAAAATAGGCCAAACAGCTCGATGGTCCCCCCCTCGCTAGCGGCCAAAAACAGTTAAAGCACAGAGATCGACCTCAAGATCGAGCACCTCGCTCGATCATCTTTGGACATCGTGACTTCGGCTCGATCTGTGTCTCGATCTGCTTCGGTGGATCGAGTGCTTCGTTCGATCTTGGAATTGATCTTTAGAGGATCGAGTGGTTGACTCGATCCGACTCTCGATCTGCATGGCGTCATTTACGTCCGTTCTCCTTGATCGGTCGCTTCACTAGATCTTTTTCTCGATCAGTTCCCTTGGATCGGCTGGACTACTCGATCCTCGGGTCGATCTCATCTAGATCGACCGGCCATGCTCGATCCTTCTATCGATCTCTGGTCCTGAGCAAGCATTCCTGAATTCTCCAAGTCCCACGAACTTCCTCACGAACCTCAGCGTGACTACGAACCGTCCAAGACTCCAAAGTAGCCGAAAACAACCTGTATACGATGCAAAATGCAAGAAATATGCATATGCTGGTGCAAGAACACTCTAGGACCTAAAGCGATGCAAACTAACCTAAAATGCAATGTATATGCGTGAGGAACTAACTTATATGTATGCAAAATGCATGGAATATGCAGCTATATCAGGAACCGATCTATGTTTTACAACAGCTTATCGACCTCAATCTGACGGTCAAACGGAGGTCGTAAATTAAACCTTAGAAATGTACTTAAGATGTTTAACAGGTGACGCACCGTGACCGTGTCTTCGTTGGCTACCTTGGGTTGTATATTGCTACAACACATTTTTTCATACGAGTTTGAAAGCAACACCATTTAGGGTGGTGTACGGGAGAGAGCCACCACGACTGTTGGATTATACTGCAGGGAAATCACAAGTTGAGGCTGTGGATATTGCATTAGAGCAACGAGATGAGTTTTTTTAAGATGGCAAGGAACGTTTGCTGGAAGCTCAACAAAGAATGAAGACGGCTTATGATCGCCATCACCATTCAGTGGAGTTTGGTGAGGGAGATTGGGTGTGGCTCAAAATTCAACCGTATCGGCAATTGACAGTGGCTCGAAAACCTTTTACAAAGCTTTCTCCAATGTTTTGTGGTCCATTTGAAGTGCTTTCTCGGGTTGGCACAGTCTCCTATCGGCTTCGTCTTCGAAAAGGAACTCAGATACACGATGTGTTTCATGTGTCACTCCTAAAGGCACACAAAGGGCCTGTTCCTGAGAATAGCGCCACAGTTCCCCCGGTTTTACAAGGGCGGGTTGTTCCAGCAAAACAAGTCAAACTTCTTCGGGCAACGCAGCGCGGTGGGACTCGACAAGTACTCCAAGCATATTCAGAATTGGAGGTTGAGGACAAGCTCCAAGTCGAGGAGGGGAGTAATGATACACGATACAGTATCATATATAGCCGAGGTCAAAAGGATTAGATAATTAAGCATTAGTGTTTTCCTTTTTTCAAATAAAACTAAGTTAGAGCTTTTTCCTTTTAAGGGGTTTTACCGTGGCCTATATAAGGGGTCTTCTATGTTTTAATAAAGAGCATCTTCCAAATATTAACCTTATTCTCAAACAGAGACTAGGGTTAAAGGACGTTTAAGCTAACATTTTCTAGGTGATCACGTTAACCATGGCTCCAAGAAAGAAGAAGTTACCAGCTCCGACAACTAGACTTACACGAGCCTAAGCAAACGCTAAAGCTGAAGCAGGGGTTCGTATCACTAAACTATCAAGCCAAATAAGCAAACCATGCATAGAAATGAGATATCAAGCCATCAAGTGAACCATATGCATCAACAATATCATATTTAATCAAAAGGAGCAAGCTTTATGAACAATAATCAATTTGCAAGAGAAGGAGACAACATAGAATAAACTAATCAAGCCTAATCACTCCATAATCACATCTTAATCACCACATTCCCTACTTAGAACCCTAAATTTAAGGTAAACTACTCACTAGTCATGTTTAATCCCATTTTTTTAGAGTTAAACATGATTAGATGAGATTAAATTGCAAAGATAAGAAATCTAAAATACTAGGGTGCTAGAACAAAGATCCAGAGGCAAGATTAAATCATAAAAGTGCAAACTTTATTGAAAGAAAATGATCTAAAGTAAATCGCCCTTTAAGGTGCAATAACAAGATGAAAAGAGAAAGTTTTCGATAGAAAGCCTAAGATGACCTCTAGACAATTTTTTGTGGTTTCCTTTTTATAGTAGGGAACCAAAAGAAGGATAAAAAATCTAAAAAAAATGATAAGGTCAACGAAAATCATATGGTCAACGCGCAGATAAGTTGCATCGGGGTTGTATGGACGGTGTTCTGCTCGATGTACAACCCAGATATGGCTTGTGCAGCATGTATCGGCTTCCTTGCTCGATGCTGAACCTCTATGCAGACCAAAGGCTTGGACTCCTCGAACCGATCCTCTTCCTCACGTCCTGCGGCTTACATCGAGCACACTCCAAAGACGTTTTGCTCGATATAGGACCAGACTTTGCAAAAGCTCCTTCTTGACATCCTATTCGAACATGAGCTGCTTTAATCTCCTTCCTAACTCCAAGAACCTCCAATAACACCTGAAAATCACCACACACATGCACATGTATGCAAATGTATGCATTCCTAAACTAAATTCATGCAATGTTGATTCTAAGTGCAAAATGAGTCTAAAAAGCTAAACTATAATGCAAAGACAAGGGAAAAGATGCATAAAATGGAGCCTAAAATGCTCTAATATAGCAAGCTATCAACACCCCCACACATAGCTTTTGTTTGCCCTCAAGCAAACAAACACTTAACATGGTGATGAGGTTTTAAAATAAGAACTCATATCTAAAAAAAAATGCTAACAATAAATCAAAATGAAGTCTATGTTCTTAATTCTAGAGTGCATTTGATGGAAGAATACTTTAATCACAATGCTATCAGCCTACATATGCTTATCACAATGCTATCAACCTACATATGCTTATCAAATAAATAATGATCACAATGCTATCAACCTACATATGCTTATCAAATCAAACAACCTTTTTAACATTCAATTTAGCTCAAACCGTGAATCATGCTTATGTAAATGCAAATGTGTCATTTGGCTAAGGGACAAGACTTAGTGGAATAAAAATGATCCCACTTTTCAAACTGGTTTTTTTGTTTAAAGGGTTCTCTCAAGGAAAAGCATGGCTGTGCTTTGGCAAAATCCTAAGGGTCAAAGAACAACTTACACATACAAAGGAAGACTCACATCTACCCAAGACCTATAAGATATGTTCCTAACTCTAGCTAATTAATGTTAACCCGCCTATGCTACCCCTTTTAAGAAACTTTAAATCTTTTAGAAACCCAAAAACTCTTCTCTATCAAGCGCTTTGGAAAACACTTCTTCTTTTGAACTTCACGTGGTGGCGGTTTGCTTCTTTTGTGTTTGGCTCCTTTATTTGGTGATGCTGGTGCTTATTTCGCCTTTGGCTTTCTGATTTACTTGCTTTGCACTCCTTGCATCTTCTTTGCTTCTTTGAACATAGCCCTCTTTTCTTTTGAACTTGAAACCACCATTTCCTCCATTGCTTGTGTCACACTCCTTTTATTTTTGCCTTGACTTCTTTTCTTCTTTGCTTCTCTTAAAAGCTAACCCAAGATAAATCCCAATCCATTCCCCAAACATCCTAGCCTATCTTACTCAAGAGTGAGTTAGTTCTACAATGGAAATACTTCTTTTGTTGTTCCAACCCAACACTTTTTGCTAAGCAACAACCATGAAGAAAAGAGGCCTCACAAATCACACACTATTAATGTCTTGGCTTGAAAGGGGGTTTAGTTAAGGGTGAGGAAATCTAAATGGATCTTTTAGAGAGTGGCATAAAACATGATAATTGCAAATTTAAATTAGGTTCCAATTAAACAAAGGTTGAAATCATTTCAAAGCATGCTTCAGTCTCAAACAAAGATCAAACAAATGCAAATTCCAAAAGTTGTTCAACTTTATTTCTAGTTCAACATGAAATGCACCAAAGGACTAAAAACAAGGGCTTCATTTTCATAAACTACTAGCATTAACAAAGATGTACTATCATAGGTACCAATTTAAACAAGCAAGCTAGTCTTATATGAATGCATGAAGTCTAGATCTTATATAAAAGTAATTTTCGAAAAACTTTCAATTTTTTGGTTTTTTCTATGCTTTAGATGCTATGTAAAACATGATGCATGGTTTCTAATCTAATATGTAAATGCAAGTGCAAGCATCAGTCCATCATACACCCTCCCCCACACTTAAATTACACAGTGCCTGTGTAATAAAAATGCTAAGGAGAGTGCTCACAAACATTAAGCAAACAATGGCATAAAATCTTAAAAACAAATGTGGTATGTATAATGGTTAGTGTGGTGTACCTTACTTCAGGTGGAGTAGTGGTGAGAGTCAAAACTCTCAATGGCATGGGAGGGAGAAGCTTCTTCTTCTGATGGGGTTTGTTATCTGGCCCTTCTCTTCTTTTCTTTGCGCCTTGGAACAGCTAAATGAGATAAGTGTCTGGTCGGTTCAGCTACATGTGTTCTTGGCCGCTCACTGATGTGGAAAGAGTGTCTCTCCTGGACTGTGGCTTCTGGTGTGTCCTCAGACATATCCTCAGCATCAGATCCTCCTTCTCGTGGTCTGCTTGAACCGCTTGATCAGTCCTCTTGGCCGATGAAGATCCGCCTAACTTCTTCTTGAGCTTCCTAACTTTCTTCTTCAAGGAGTCAACTAATTTCTTGCTAGCCTTAACTGTCTTCAGCAAGCTTATAATGGCCTTATCCTGGAAGTGGTTCAAACTTGTAGAAGTAGACTATGAAGCTTGCAAGGAACTCACAAGAAAGTTGCTTGTATGTTGGATACCCAAGACTAGCAAACTTCTCAAGTACAATGTTGCTTAACAGCTCATCCACCTGAGTCTTGATTCCCAGCTCTTCCAACAGACCAGGGCTAGCATATCTTGTTGGAGCAAAGTCCACTCTCCTCATCGCCCTCATGTAATCTTTGAGCTTAGGTGCTCCATCTTGGACATGCTCTTCTTCAACCATTGGCCTTTTTTCCCTCTGCTCTGTTTCTTGCAGAAGCATTTGAGTCATAAATCTACTCATCTCCTCTAGTGCTCGACATAGTACCTGAAAATGCAGTGCATGAAGCAAAAATTAGCATATTATCCTTTGAAAGCACTGTGCAGAAAATTATTTTTCAAAACTAAAGCATGCACAGGAAAATTCTATAAAACTTCACACTGATTGACAACAAAGAGATTCAAATTTAGCAAAACATTTCAGCTCAAAAGGATGAATATATTGAAAATTAAAATTCTAACAGCAACAAGCAGCGATTTAGTCAAATTCAAGCATATGCTGCAAAAATATCATCTTCTCCCCACTAAATTATGAACATGCACCAGATTCATCACTATTACTCTAATATGAAGCATTTAAATGATGAATATGCTGGAAAAACAATAACATGCCTAGATTTGGCCAAAATCTAAGCAATATGCCAAAATATGACCAAAATGAGCATTTCCCAAATATTTTAACCCTAAATTATCAAAGAGAGGAGCAACAATGGTGGCATGCAATTCAAATCCAAAGTAAAATGTTGCAAAACAATCTCAACAGACAATCTAATGCAGTTCATCCTAGTTTTCAAAGACTAAACTCATAGAAATGAGAAATAAGAACACTAATACCGTAGATCCTTGATAAACTTGCAAGAAATGAACTGAGAGTATGCAAAGGATGAAAAATGTGTTTTGCAAAAAGAGAGAAAGTGTTTAGCTTGATATGGATGTAGAGATAAGATAGAATGCTAGTTTTAAGGTAAATGACAAGGGAAATCTAAAACAAATAAAAGAAAATACAAGAATATCTAATTTAAAATTCAAAAATGCATGTGAGGGGGAAAGACAATATTCTTTTACCAGCCACCAAGGTCCACAAAAAGGTTTTACTCGATTTACCCATGTAAAAATTTCAAATTTTTTTACACGGGTCAAATCAAGCAAAACACTCGATGTGACACCTCGATGTATACCATATCGGGGACGTCGAGTCCTGTGGCTCGGCGAACCTGCTCCTATGCCTTGGGGGTTCTGTGTTCTGGTCAGCTTCTCCTCCGCGACACTTTGCATCGAGCATAATCAGAAGATGTTCTGCTCGATGTTGTTGCTCGGTGTGAGGAGACACTTCGTCTTGCATGATCCTCCCAGTGGGCAGTGCATGGCATCATCCGGCTCAGACATTGTGCACCGAGCAAAACATATTGGTGTTTTACTCGATGATATATCCTGATGTGGATCTTCTCGTACCCGGTAGTAATGCTCGTCGGTGGTTGTCGTACCGGACATCATCTCATGCTCGAGTCAGCTGCTAACACCCATATCAAGCAAAACCTTAGATGTTTTGCTCGATGCTACTCCCCGTTGTAACTCCATCGATCTTCTTCGTCGATGTACGGATTAGGGCTTTACTATGTACGGTCTGGAGACTGTATCGAGCAAGAGTTCGCGAGGCTCTGCTCGATGTTGCATCCCGATTTGATCACCACCGTGCAACTTGGTCGATGTACGGTCCATTTTCCTTGGTGTACGGATTGAGGCTCCAGGAGTGATCACATCGAGCAAGGCTTTGGAGGTTTTGCTCAATGTGATACCTCGATGCAATCTCCATCGTGCAATATGTTCGGCGTACGGACTGCTCCTTCCCCAAGATAAACTGTTTCGGGCAGCAATGACAGATGTTCTGCCCGATATAGTACCTCGATATAAAAATTGAGTTTTCTTTCCTTGGCCTTTAAACCATCCTACACAGCCTTGAACCTGTTCTTTGACCTCTGAAAAACTAAATAAATACATTAATAATAAAAGAAAGCATATATTTACAAGGTTAGTCATGAGATTACCTCGCAAGTGTGCTTGTTTTAAGTCACTGAGCTTGACTTTGATGGTTTGAGAACTAGTGAGAAGAGGTTGATGGAGCAGAAGCTCCTTCTTCTTTCTTCTTGTAAATCCAAGTGTCAACTGACATCAGCTTCTTATTTGTCACGAGCTGTCTTCCTGTTTCTCTTTTTCCAGACACTTGGGGTGATCAAAGGCTTTACTTCTTTGGTGATCAAGTCCTCATCCTCTTTCAAACCATCCTCAAGCTTCAACTCAGTGTCAAGCTTCTGTTCTGGCTCATCAGGGAGAGTGTCTGTCATCAGCATGTTCATTGTGCAGCTCATAGCTTGCTCCACACGCTCTGGAAGTTTCTGTTGCTCACTCTCTTCCTCCACAATGGTTCCACAAAAAGCAATGGAGGGTGAGACAATTTTGTAGACCTTGTACTCATCAACATTCTTCAGAATCACAGAGCCTCTCTTGAAGTCTACTTGAGCTCATGCTGTTGCAAAGAATGGTGTTCCTAGAAGAAGTGGTACCTCTCTTGAATATGTCTTCTCCATAACCACAAAATCTGTTGGCACCAAGCAATTGCCAATCTTCAAAGGAAAATCCTTCACCATGCCTAAAGGTCTTGTTGAGGTATTATCCACAAAGGTAATAGAGGCTTTGCAGGGCTTTAGCTCCTTGATTCCTAAGGTTTGGCTTAAGTGGAGAGACATAACATTCACAGTTGATCCTGAATCACACAAGGCTCCCACATTGTCTAGCATTTCAAGCTCACAAGTGATCAGAAACTTTCCTGGATCGGGAAGCTTCGTTAATGTTTTCAACTCCTTGTTTCTTTAGACTAGCCTCCAGATTCTCTAGAATTGGCTCCACTACTTCCAGCTTATCAAAACCTTCTTTAAGGAACCTGATTTGATCCTTCACCTCAACAAGGTGGTGCCATGAGAAGCTTTATTCCAGCATCGTGTATGTCCTTCCTGAACTTTGAATAGACTGCTATCTGAGCCTTTGCAAAGTGCATTGTACGGTAGGGGATTGGTGGTTTATAGGCTTGAACTTCAGGAGCTTTACCCTTCTCATTCTTGCTTGAAGAGCTACCCACTTGGCGCTCATTCAGCTCTTTGAAGTCTTCAGGACTTTCCTTAGCCAAGAATATCAAGGCGTAGTATGTCTCTACAAGCTCCTTATCAGCTTCACTGAGCTCTGGTTTGGCTTCTTCTTTTGGAACAACCAAGGCTTTCTCAGCCTCTTCCTTCTCAGCAGCTTCTCTTGCAGCTCTCTCTTTCTCCAAAGCAAGCTCTTCTTGTCTGTTCAAGATTTCATCTAAACCTTGGAGAAACAGTTCTACAATAACAACAGCTTCTTGATCATCAATGGTGACATTCAAGACATTCCCCTCCACACTCTGCCTTTAACATGTTCACATGTAACAACATCTACTGAAGCATCTTCATCATCAAACTCTTCATCCTCTTCAGCAAGCAAATGGCAGAATTCTTTAAGATTAGCTTCACTCTTCCTTGGTAATTGATTCTGATGTTTTGAAGAGGAAGCTCCTTTGCTTTCTAGAGACTTGACTCTTTGGCTTAGAGCATCTAACTTGCCATTCAGGTCACAAGTAGTGGCGCATATCTTGTTGTGTACTTCAGCAAACTTCTTGCGCAGCTCTAAAGAGGTGTTGACTTAACCAGTCAACAGCTGTTGCATGATCTGCTTGAGATCAACATCTTGAGTGCTAGAAGAAGTCTGTGTATTGCCAAAACCTGGTGGGACAAAAGCTGGTCTTGGTTGAAAGTTTGCTTGTTGAAAACCTCCTTGAAATGGTGTTGGAGCAAAATTGTTCTGCTGGTTGAAAGGAACAAAAGGCTTGGTTCCTTGGCTTTGTTGAGCACCTTGTGAGGGATTGTCCTGATCTTGAGGATTAGCCATGTTGGTGCTTCTATAAGAGAATTTAGGATGATTCCTGTAGTTGTGGAAACCGCCTCCTTGTTGGTTCATGTAGAAGGCTCCTTCTTCTACAACTGTCCCATCTTCTTCTTGTGTAGCAACACCATCACCAACATAGCTCACATTCTTGAAAGATACACTCAGCAGCTTGTCTAACTTGTCACTCAAAGCTTTAATATCCTTCTTTGTTGTGCTCTCACCTTTAGCGCTTACAACATCTCTTGATGTTCTGTCATACTCCTCACCATAGTTTCCATCAGATAGTGCCAATTTCTCCACAAGAGCTAGTCCATCAATAATAGTATTCCCCATGAAATTTCCATTTCATGCGGTATCCAAGATCATCCTGTACTTAGGCGTCACTCCTCTATACAATGTAGACATCAAGCTTTCATTTGTGAACCCATGATGAGGGCACTGCAAAGTGTATGAATTAAAGCGCTCCCATGCTGCATCAGATGTCTCATTCCCATGTTGAGTGAAGCTGCTAATTGTATTCATGAGCTTTGCTGTTCTTGTTGAGCTGAAGAATTTGTTGAGGAATGCTGTCATACATTCATCCCAAATGGATATGGAGCCTTGTGGAAGTGTCTTCTCCCACTGATTTGTTTTGTCTCCAAGACTGAATGGGAACAAGCGCAGCTTCAAAGCATCTTCAGAAACTCCTTGAATCTTGGTCATTCCACACACTTTGTCAAACTGATCCAAAGGGTCTTCATTGGGCAGACCATGAAATCTGTTTCCTTGCACCATGTTGATTAACCCAAGCTTTATCTCAAAGTAGTTTTGGTGCACAGCTGAAGCATGAATTCCATTCCTGTTGTGGTGAGTATCAGGCACATCACCAGCTCCTATAGGTCCTGCAACTCTAGGTGCATGAACTGGTACTCTCAAATCCTGAACTCCAGCTGCTTGGTTTAAAGCATATTGTGCTTCATCTATGTGTGCTGCAGCTTGTTGTAAAGGTGCTTGTCCTACAACACCAACATGTGGTAACTGAGCTTCTTGCTCTGCCATCCTCTGTTCTTTTAACTCTTAAACTCTCTGTCTTACAGCTCTTCTTCTATGAATATTTTCAATAGAAGGGGTCAGATTTGATGAGCCTTTGGACCTCAAATTCATACAAGTACCTGAAAAAACAGAGCAAATTAGTAACCTTAATGAAAAGAACTTAGTCTAACAGCAATGTTAAACTCAAAGAATCCACAAATGGCAACAGCGCCAATTTAAAGCAAGGATTTTGAGTCCCTTGTTATACTTCAAAGTAATCCTAATCCCCAAATCAGATGTGGTATACGGTCTTACGTGTCAAACACACTTGTGGATATTGAGATACAAACAATGATGTAAGCTAAGTAGGATTGGGGATTTTGATTCTGAAATAGTAACTCTAGCAACCTAACAATGCAATAAAAAGAAAGCAGAAATCAAATGCAAGTAAACAAGGACTAAGCAAAAAACTCAAAGCAATAATTAAACAAGAACTAAATGAGAAAGACAACTTAAGCAATACTAAGCAAGATGATCTTAAGACAATTAATTAAAAGCAAGACTCAAGGTTCTAAGCAATAGTGGGATTATTGGCTTTCAAGAGTGACCAAGGAGATTTCTAGCAAAGGCAAACATCAAGCATTCATAAGAAAGAAATTCTCAATGTTGCACTCCTAAAAAAGGTATCTAAAAGGAATCAGCTTGGTGTCAATAAGCAATTCATATTCAATCAGATTGAAGTGTCAAACCCACTTGTGATGGCATATTTTTCAACCATGAGGATAAAGATCAGAACCATTCTAGCCTAAGAGAAGTACTAAGCAAGTGAACAACCCTCACCCAAGCAAGAATTCAGATCAACCTATCAATCTTGTGAACCATATAGGGACCTAGTTAGCTAAGCACCAATCAAGAATATGGATTTAAGAACACAGTTGCGAAATCCTAACAATGCTAAGCAATAAAGAGGAATCAAACAAAGGTAAGATCTTTCAGTGCATACTATCTAACCAACGAGCAAGAATCTCAAAACCAACACTATCTAGCCCTAAGCGAATCATCTGGCAAGGTGAACTATCACTTTGGTGTCACTGAACAAAGGAAACGTAGACCAAGATAAATTATGAAACCAAATAAGCGAACCATGCATAGAAATGAGATATCAAGCCATCAAGTGAACCATATGCATCAACAATACCATATCTAATCACAAGGAGTAAGCTTTATGAATAATAATCACTTTGCAAGAGAAAGGGACAACAGAGAACAAACTAATCAAGCCTAATCATCCCTTGATCACATCTTAATCACCACTTTCCCTACTTAGAACCCTAAATCCAAGGTAAACTACTCACTAATCATGTTTAATCCCATTTGTTTAGAGTTAAACATGATTAGTTGAAATTAAAATGCAAAGATAAGAAATATAAAATATCAGGGTGCTAGAACAAAGATCAAGAGACAAGATTAAATCATAAAAGTGCAAACTTTATTGAAAGAAAAGGATCTAGAGCAAATCGCCCTTTAAGGTGAAAGAACAAGATGAAAAGAGAAAGTTTTTTATAGAAAGCCTAAGATGATCTCTAGAAAATGTTTTGTGGTTTCCCTTTTATAGTAGGGAACCAAAAGAAGGATAAAAAAACCTAATAACAAGATAAGGTTAACGAAAATCAGATGGTCAACGCGCGGATAAGTTGCATCGGGGTTGTATGGACGGTGTTCTGGACGATGTACAACCCCGATATGGCTCGTGCAGCGCGTATCGGCTTCCTTGCTCGATGCTGGACAACGATGCAGACCAAAGGCTTGGACTCCCTGAACCGATCCTCTTACTCACGTCCTGTGGCTTAGATCGAGCACACTCCAGAGAGGTTTTGCTCGATATCCTTGCTCGATATGGGACCAGACTTTGCAAAAGCTCCTTCTTGACAGGCTCTTTGAACATGAGCTGCTTTCATCTCTTTCTCAACTCCAAGAACCTCCAATAACACCTGAAAATTACCACAAATATGCACATGTATGCAAATGTGTGCATTCCTAAACTAAATGCATGCAATGTTGATTCTAAACTATAAATGCAAATACAAGGGAAAAGATGCATGAAATGCAGCCTAAAATGTTCTACTATAGCAAGCTATCATGCGTCACCAAGATCGAACCGGAGGTTCATCAAAGAGAGTCTGGAGAAGGACTCCGGATGGGAGAAAACGGGGTTCAAGTTCCGAGTCAACGAAGCATCTATCGGGAACTTTGATTTTTCTCGGCTAACGGTCGAGTTTGCAGACAGTGGTTGTTTAGCTAGGCTTACGTATTTGCTAGCTAGAGCTCGTTTCTTTTCACTTGGCTAGTTTCCTGATTCTTTTGTTGTTTTGTATTTGTCAGGCCAACTATTTCGAGCTCCAGGAGATCCAGACTTAGAGTAACAGCTAGGATTATTTCGACGAGGCGAGGTTATCTGGAGTATATTAATATCTCTTGTATTTACACTATTTAGGCTTACATTTAGTACATGTTTTGGTCCTCTCTTGCATGTTTTCCTTAGTTTTTATCCCATTTTCTTCTCCTTTTAGACTTAGGTTGCATTTAGGATATAGTTTGCATTAGGGATGTTTTTACGTGCTTATGGAGCTAAAAGGAGCTTAGAGGAGCTTTGAGGATGATCCAGGAAGCTAGCTGGGCCAAAAGGAGGAAAAGGGACCAAGGCAGACGATCTCTGCAGAGCCTATCGGCTTGTGCACGGAGGCTATCGGTCAAGGAGTGACCGATACAAGACGTATCGATCAAGAATATCTGTCAAGGAGTGACTGATACAAGTCATATCGATCAAAGCTATCGGTCAGGAGTGACCAATACAAATGCACCGAGTATATTTCGGTTACCTTATCGGTCACCTTCCAGACTGATAAGATTCATATCGATCAAGCCTAGACCGTTACAACTGACCGATAGGAACCCAGTCAGAGCCTGTTTTATTTACACTTTTGCCATTACTCTAGGGCTTCCTTCTTTTGCCTATAAATAGCCCATTTTCTTGGATTCTCGAAAAGTCATGTCAATTTACTGTTCTTAAGTATTTTCTTTGAGTTTGTAAGACAAATCTTTTGCTTTATTTAATATAAGTTTGTATTTGCCTTTAATCTTTCTTTAATCTCTCTTTTAATTATGATTAGCATCTTTTCCTCTTGTGATTTGGTGTTAAACATGGCTATTAGTGAGTAGTTTGCTTAGGGTTTCTAGATGTGGTAGATTAGAGGAATTTAGGGCTTGATTATGGTTTGTTTAGTGCTTCATTATATGGTTTCCTCTCTATTGATCTGTTCTTAAACTAGATTTGTCTTGATCACACTTATCTATAATTTAAGCTTTCTCTTATGTCCACCAAGTGTTTGATGAAATGTTGATCTTGTTTGATAGAGGATTTGCTGGCCTTGGCTCAAGATATTGACTGTTTGAGGAGCATTTTGACTTCTATAAGTTGTTTATTAATGCTTGCTGAATATTTTAGCACTAATGAGAGTTAGTTCTTGTTAAAGTGTTTAGCAAAGGGCTATTTTACAAGACATTGGATCTAGCTTGCTTGTTTGTGAACTCTATGTCTAGGAACCACCATTGCTAGCTTGTTTGCTTGATCAATGCTGTTTGAAACAACCTTAATTAGTTCTTGAATTCCCCAAAGTCAATAACCACATCTAGGAACTTGCTTTTCTCTTTTGTTATATTTCGAACTGCTCTGTTTTGCTCTGTTTTGCTTGCTAAATCTTGTTTAAGCTGTCTTTCACTTTATTCTCTTTGTTGCTTGATCATCTTAGGGTGTTAGATTGGTTGCTTAGGCAACAAAAACTCTTCTTTGCTTTGCTTGACTTATAGATCTCTGCTCACAACTCTTCTGCTTTTAATAATCCCATTTGAATTGATATAAAACCCTATGCTATGCTACAACTGATTAACATAGAGGGTTGATTGGCTTGAGACCTAAAAAACCTTGTGTCCATTTGGCGCCGTTGCCATCTGGGTTTACAGTTTGAAACATTAGAGTTTGTAGAATCTTTAAGATCAAGCTTTTAGTTTTATTTGGTTACTCAGTCCTTTCCAAGTGTTTTCATTTCAGGAGAGGATCCACAAACAGCAAAGATGTTGTACTTTGAAGACACTACTTACAACAACTTCTTCCAAGAGCCTCTGCCTATGCACTACTTTGAAGAGAGCTACACTCCCCACCCACAGTATGCAAACATTCTTTCCCTCCTTCAAGACCAATTCTATGTTTCTGCATCTAGAACAGCTGACATCAAGAGCATGATTATGGAAAGCATCAATCTCCAAACCATTGGAACTCTGGAGATGAACAAGAGATTTTCTGAGCTGCACAACGGGATCGATTATGTTCATGATGACCTTCATGCCAAGTTTGATGACCTAGACTCAACGATACAACTCTTGGAGAACAGCCAAGAAGATGCACCAACACCAAGACTTCAACACACTCTTTCTGGACAATTGCACACAATCCTAAGGAATTCTGCCATTTACTCACTGAAGAGGAAGAGGAATTAACTTCTGAAGATGCCTCATTGGAAGAGCTTGGCATCATGATCCAAAAATGCTGTTACATATGGACAGGCTAAGGGTTGAGTTAGGTGGGGAAGTCAGAAGTAGCAACATTGATGATCAAGAAGCTCAGGAAGTTGTAGAGAAGTTCCTCCATGGACTTGATGAAAGCTTGAACAGAGAAGAAGAACAAGAAAGAGCAGCACAGGAAGCTGCTCAGAAAGAGGAGGCTGAAAAAACCCTTGCTACTCCAGAAGAAGACACCACACCAAAGCACATTGATGCTGATGAAGAACTACTAGAAACACACCATGCTTTGATGGTCCTGTCTAACAACGATCCTCAAGACTCCAAGGAGCTATATCATCACCAAGTGGGAAACTCTTCAAGCAGTAATGAGAAGGGTAAATGACCTGCAGTTCAAGACTACAAAGCACCAGTCTCTTACCCCACAATGCATTTCACAAAAGCTCGGATGGAAGTCTACACAAAGTTCAGGCAAGACATACAAGATGCTGAGCACTCATCCAAAGCTGCTGGAAACAGACCAGTTGGAGATAAAGGCGCCAAGCAGAAAAAGAAGGACAAAATTGTGGAGGAAGAAGTCCCATACCATGAGCCAAGTGCTAGGGAACTCAAGGAGGCTTTTAACCAGTGCACTTTCAAGCCAACAAGGTACCCTTGTGCTAGTACAATGAAGGCACTTGGGATCTACATGGACTGCAAGGCAGAGTTTGAGAACATGGAACTTGAAGACCTCTTGACAAAACCGCTCCCATCCTACCAACAACTCACTTACCAGTTTCTCTCCACTCTCAAAGTGGTCTGGTATGAAGAAAGTGAGCTCTCTAATGGAGATGGGTGGATCTCTTTCAGGATTGGCAAGCAGAAGTTCTGCCCAACCTTCCGGACTATCGCTAAAGCTCTTGATCTAAGGTCCTACACCAACAAGTGGAACAGGTTCAACATTTCCATGAAGCAGCACGCCATGATGTGGGACGCTATTGGGACTGGAAAATACATTGCTGGAACAACAAGGAACCAGCACCTGAAGCATCCTGCTGTGAGATATGCTCACAAGGCACTTGCAAACACACTCTTTGTAAGGAAGGAGACAACATATCTCACAGGAAAGGAGATAGACCTGATATACCAACGGGTGTTTGATCTTGTGGGCGCCAGCGAAGATGGGAGTCCTCTCCAGGCGCCGAAAAGCTATCCATATTATGTGTCTATGCTGATGGAGCAGCTCTATTCCTACCAAAGCTGGGTTCTGAGTAAGGTGAAAAAAGAGAAAAGCCCACAGATCCACATTGGGGGAGTTGTGACAGCTTTTCTTATTGCTAGTGGAGTAAACCTTGAGGGACATGCAGATGATGCTCTTGAGCCAAAATGGATTGATCTAGCCTATCTTTGGAGAAGCCACTTCCTTGAAAGGAGAATTGGTGGCAAGCATGTATACAACTTCATCAAGGACTTCAGAACACCAGCAAAAGTCCTTCTCCCTAATCCAAGGCTTACCTCCTTCACCACAAGGAGCAACATCAGTTTCAATCCAAGTGATGATCAGCTCTACTAAAGAGGCACTGTTCCTGGAGAAAGAGAAGAGGATAGTGAGGAAGCAGAAGAAGAAGAGGTTGATGAAGAACGAAGAGAAGAAGGTGAAGAAGAAGTCCAAGAAGATGCTCCAGCTGGAGCTGAAAACCAAGGGGAAGCACAAGAAGAAGAAGATGAGCTTGAAGAAGATGAAGTGTTGAGCTACAGTTCAAAGCAGTTCCACTTCAAACCTTATGGAGGCCCAAGCCAAGAAAGCTCTATGAAGTCTGCTCATGAACACATCAACACTCTCCAGAAATGGTGTAAATGGCAAGACAAAGCCATTAAGAGGTTGGTAAAAATGGTTAAGGGGAAGTTCAAGAAAGACAAAGCTAAATCAGCAGGAGCTTCCCATCAGAGTCATACTCATGAGCACACTCCTTATCAAGAAGAGAAAATGTCACAAGCCGAGCCAACTGAAGAGGAAGAAGCTGTTTGGTACCCGCATGGAAGACATTCCTTTCATGCACAGCCTAGTGATCAATGGGGGACATGGGCACAACCAAGGGCTTCAGCATATGAGCCAAGGTCCCATATTCCATCAGCATGGGAACCAACTCCCATTCCCTCTGTAGTTCAAGAAACATGGCAATGGGGTCATCAAGGTACTTCTTCACAAGCTGAGCAGTTATGGTCAAGTTGGGTTCCCCCACCAGAAGAAGCAGAGCTATCTTCAAGGACTTATGAGAGGAGGAACAAGAGGAGAACTAGCAAGTCTCCTCAGACATCTGGATCCTCCCACCACTCAAATTCTTAAGCAAGGTACCACATCCTACTCATTGTCTATACCATTGCATCTTTTTCAATTTTGTATTATATTTTGTTGCTTCTCTCTCTCATTGTAATTACACAAGGGATTGTGTAATATAAGTGTGGGGAGAGAGATTTGGGGTTTGACTTTGTGTTTTGTTTTCATAGTTTTTTCATTCTCTTTCACTTTGAGTCTAATGAATATTATGCATTCATATAAGACATAGAAAAACACTAAAAAATTGAAAATTTTGAATTTTTTTTTGCATTTTTGCAAACCAAAAAGAAAGCATGTAGTTGCATTTCATTCTTTTATGATTAAGTCTAGTGTTGACATATAGGTTCCATTGCATTTGCATAGGGCATAATGATGAATTTCCTTGTAAAGTGCTTAGAGTTTAGAGATGATTTCAGTGCTTAAGTGATTAGTTGTTTGATGCATCATAAGAAAGCTAGGAGTTAAGACTGAACCATGCTTGGATTGCTAATTTTGATCATCTCATCTCATATTGAACGCTGTTGTTCTCTGAAAATCACCTCTATCAACTTGAAATTTAATTAGGACTTTTATTTATCATGTCTTATGCATTGAAAAGTGAATTCATGGCTACCATATACATATTTGGATCATCTTTTTCCATTCTACCACTCTTGTTTATCGAAGTAGCTGATCCTCATACTTATGGGACAGTTAATCCACACCCTTAACGAAAACCTCCTTTTGAGCCTAAAAAATATCTTGAGAGCTGTAAGGCCTTTGCATTGCATTTTTGATTTTGTCTTGGCAAAAAGTGTTAGGAATAAGGCTGGCAATAATAAGCTCTCTTGTAGATATCAGCTTGCATCTTGAGCTGATTCTAGGATAGGATTTTTGGGTTAAAAGGGTAGTGTAAGTGGTTTGAACTTCATGTATATATGTCTTGAAAGAAAAGGAAAAGGTTTGAAATGGTAGAAAAGAGAAAACAGTCTAGAGTTGTGGTTAAGTAAAGGGAAGAAAAAGCTCTAAGTGTAAAGAAGAAAGACGCCAGCAAAAAGGCTTATAAAGGTCAAAAGAAGAAAAATCAGACCAAGAGCAATCCACCAAAGATAATGAAGGTGCCAATGCAACAAAGAAGAGCAAGTCCCAACCAAAAAGAAGCAGCCACACAAGCAAAAAAAAAACGTTTCCCCAGCTATGAAGAAGGGTAAAGGGTAGAGTTTAGGAAAAGGGTAGACTTAGGGGTTCACTTTTGGGTTTAGAAGTATTTAAGATTCATCTTTGGGTAGAAGGATGCTTTGAATTGCATGCAAAAGTGTGCTTTTACCTTTAGCATTTTGCCTAAGATGGAATCTTTTTCATTGAGTGATCCCTTGTGTTTGAAAACCCTTTTGCTAGAATGGGATCATTTTTATCTCATAACCTTACCCTTTTAGCCAAATGTCTTCGCTTGATTTGCATAAACATGATTCATGTTCTAAATTTAATTGAATGTTAAAGAGTTGAGATTTCAGGTCATTTTGAAACATTATGAGCATGGCTAGGTTCTTTAAAGTAAAGCTGATTATGTTTGCATCCCACAACTTGGCACTTAAGCATTGACACCATCTCTTTACCTTTGCACTTTAGGATCTGAATGCCCACCTTCAAACCTCACTCTATCATTTGTTCTTATTTGCTTGAGGACAAGCAAAAGGAAAGTGTGGGGGTGTTGATATCTCTTGTATTTACACCATTTAGGCTTGCATTTAGTACATGTTTTGGTCCTCTTTTGCATGTTTTCCTTAGTTTTTGTCCCATTTTCTTCTCCTTTTAGACTTAGGTTGCATTTAGGATATAGTTTGCATTTTTTTGCATTATGGATGTTTTTAGGTGCTTATGGAGCTAAAAGGAGCTTTGAGGATGATCCAGGAAGCTAGCTGGGCCAAAAGGAGCAAAAGGGACCAAGGCAGACGATCTCTGTAAAGCCTATCGGTCTGTGCACGGAGGCTATCGGTCAAGGAGTGACCGATCCAAGATGTATCGATCAAGGATATCGGTCAAGGAATGACCGATACAAGCCATATCGATCAAAGCTATTGGTCAGGAGTGACCGATACAAATGCACCGAGTATATTTCGGTCACCATATCGGTCACCTTCCAGACCGATAGGATTCATATCGATCAAGCCTAGACCGTTACAACTGACCGATAGGAACCCAGTCAGAGCCTGTTTTATTTACACTTTTGCCATTACTTTAGGGCTTCCTTCTTTTGCCTATAAATAGCCCATTTTATGGGATTCTCGAAAAGTCCTGTCAATTTACTGTTCTTAAGCATTTTCTTTGAGTTTGTAAGACAAATCTTTTGCTTTATTTAATATAAGTTTGTATTTGCCTTTAATCTTTCTTTAATCTCTCTTTTAATCATGATTACCATCTTTCGCTCTTGTGATTTGGTGTTAAACATGCCTATTAGTGAGTAGTTTACTTAGGGTTTCTAGATGTGGTAGATTATGGGAATTAAGGGCTTGATTATGGTTTGTTTAGTGCCTCATTATATGGTTTCCTCTCTATTGATCTGTTCTTAAACTAGATTTGTCTTGATCACACTTATCTAGAATTTAGGCTTTCTCTTATGCCCACCAAGTGTTTGATGAAATGCTGATCTTGTTTGATAGAGGATTTGCTGGCCATGGCTCAAGATATTGACTATTTGAGGTGCATTTTGACTTGAATAGAGTTGTTTATTAATGCTTGCTGAATGTTTTAGCACTAATGAGAATTAGTTCTTGTTAAAGTGTTTATCAAAGGGCTATTTTACAACACATGGGATCTAGCTTGCTTGTTTGTGAACTCTATGTCTAGGAATTTGCTTTTCTCTTTTGTTAAATTTCGAATTTGCTCTGTTTTGCTCTGTTTTGCTTGCTTAATCTTGTTTAAACTGTCTTTCTCTTTATTCTCTTTGTTGCTTAATCATCTTAGGGTGTTAGATTGGTTGCTTAGGCAACAAAAACTCTTCTTTGCTTCGCTTGACTTATAGATCTCTGCTCACAATCTTCTGCTTTCAACAAACCCATTTGGATTGATATAAAACCCTATGTTATGCTATAACTGATTAACATAGAGGGTTGATTGGCTTGAGACCTAAAAAACCTTGTGTCATACGTTCACGCGAGAACGAGTATGACGAGTTCTCACTTCGCCCATTCCGGCCTCGGTCATTCTATTCAATCCGGTAAGCTTTTCGTCGTGCTACTGCTACAAGATTTATGCTTAATGGATCGTGCTGAAAAATGTGCAAACAATTTTGGTTGGTAGTTGGAGTTTTACCTCTCCGCTCGATTCCGGCTTCTAGTTCCGCAAGCTCAACCTCTGCCATGTCTCACAAACCGACCTTCCATCAAAGAGCCGGGAAAGCCTCAGCTGGTCCTAGTGACTCTAGAGTCCGCTCTGGTAGTGTCAAGGAGGTCCTCGAGGTGGCGCTGGCCAAGATTGTTAGTCCCACGCCTCACCTTTGTGACGAGGAGGTCGAGAAAATGGTGAATCCTCAGGCTGGTCCTCCTCCATGATAGGTAGGGGCGATCTCTGTTAGCTCGGGTATGACTCAACGCTGCGCTGATGATAAGGAGCTCGAGCACTCGTCCCAGCCTGCTTTGAAGAGGCCGAAAGATAAAAAGGGAAGCCGGGCCACGGAGGTACGCCTGACAGCGTCTGACGGGAGCGGTGGCTTGACGGGAAGCCGGCCATTCCAGTGGAAGTTTTAGCACACCAAGGACCGTCTGATCATGGATGATTCTGAGGGTATGTTGGCCATATGATAACAGGATAGTTGTGCAAGCAAGCAAGGAGGTTATCAAAATCCAAACCACATGTTATGATATAGTACAGTAGTAAGGGGAATCAATCCACACCTAGGATGCAGGAAGAGTCACTAAGAATGCAAGGATGAAGCAAATCTAAGCAAAATGGATAAATGATTGGTAAAATCTAACAAAACTAAATGCAACGATCTAATGCAATGCAGAACAATTTTAAAATCCCTGGAAGAGGGTTAACTTCCACTAGGAACAAGCAGAAGATTAAAAATACAAAGCTACTAAGAAGTAAAAATCGACCATTGAATCGACCACAGGATCGAGCACTGGATCGAGCAAAATGGATCGATCTAACAAACAACTTAAAGCGATTGATTTCAAGATGCAAGCTAAATGACAAGCAATTGACGAACATAGGTTTAATATGCGAAAAAAGAGGGTTTAGGGGCGAGGGTCATATTCAAGGGTCTCAAAGGTTTAAGCTTTGATTTGAAAACATTTAGATCTACTCACTTGTGAGGTTTCTCTAAGCCTTGAAAACAAAACAAGAACCATCCATGGCGTGTGGTATGGTTCACTTCCTCAATCTCTTCTCCAAACCCATGGCGTTTGGTGGAAAAAGAGATCGAAGAGCAAGGAAAACCGATTTCAATATAATGACTTAACTAATCCCCTTTACAACCATGGCGTGTGGGAAAGGTATGATTAGTCTCAAGGATCTGGTTTTCTAGGATATCTGAATCCTGTCAAGTTAAGACAGCCCTGGAATAATAGAGACATTTTCCAAGGCTCCCTAAGCCTTAAGACCCCAAGATCCTAGAAGAGAAGGTATGAAGAACAAAGAAAACACAAAACTTTAACCCTTTCAACCCTATTGAATCGCCTCAACCCGGAAAATCCAAAAAGACTACTCGCTACTTCATGGTTAAGATCGAATGAAAAGCAATAAACGATGAACCAAACATGATTAACGATGCAATTAAAGAAAAATTGCTTAATATTAAAAGATTCAAAGGTTTAAAGTACAAAAAGCTTAGATGTTCTACAATGGCGATAAGCCTAAGGTAGAGAGAAAGAAAAGCAAAAGACAGAATGAAGGATAATGAAAGCGATAGCTGCGGTTTGCCAAAAATGGCTAAACCGCAAATGGTCCCCCCCTTCGCTAGCTGCCAAAACCAGCTGGACGGATAAGGTTGGTATGGGATCGACTCGGATCACTCGATCTCTGGCTCGATCTTCTCTTCGATCGGATGACTTCGCACGATCTTTGAGTCGATCCTTTGATGATCGGGTCGGGAACTCGATCTGGCCCTTGATCTGCATGGCATGGCCCACGTCCGTACTCTCGATCGACCTCCTCACTCAATCGCATGCTCGATCTTCCTCTTGAATCGACTGGGGGTCACTCGATCTTCTGGTCGATCTCGTCTAGATCGACCTGCCTTGCCCGATCCGCAACTCGATCTCAGGTCCTTTGCTGAATGGTTGAGTTCTCCAAGTGTCCACAAGCTTCCTCACGAGCCTTAGCATGTCCATGAATCCTCCACAGCTCCAAAGTGTCCAAAAACAACCTGAATATGATGCATAATGCAAGAAACATGCGAATGCTAATGCAAAAGTGCTCTAGGACCTAAAATGGTGCAAACTAGCCTATAATGCAAGATGGATGCATGAAAAACTATCCTAAATGCATGCAAAATATGTAAAATATATAGTAATATCAACTCCCCCAAACTTGCCATTTGCTTGCCCTCAAGCAAACAAAATTCAAGAAAGGAGAAGAGGTTTTAAAAACGGGGGTTTAAGCTTCTTGCAAAAGTGTTTTTCAAATGAATCAATTCAATGGTTCTAGTTCTTAATTCTAAGATGCAATGCACACACTCATACTCCAAAGAACTTAGCCATACTCATCACATAATGAATTTTAAAACATGACTCTCATATCCCAAACAATCCAAGAATCCTATCCTTTAACATTCATTAAAATCAAAACCGTGAATCACACATATGCATTTTAAAGCTGAACACACTTGGCTAAGGATAAAGGCTATGAGACTAGAATGATATCATTTAAATGGGTTCTCCAATGCAATGGTTTCCCTCAAAAAAGGTATGAACTTATGCATAATGCTAAAGGTAAAGGCAATTGATGCATACATGACTAGACTCTCATCTACCCATATATACTAACAATGATCCTTAAACCCCTCTCATTTCTTTTCTTTTCAGCTCATTCACCCTCCTAGGGACTACCCTTATCATCAAAGCAATTCGCTTAGCAAAAACCCAAATAAAAGCATCATCTTAAAACACTTTTGGCTAGTGGAAAGGCTGAAAACACATTTAGCTCTTTTCTTTTCTTTTTGATAGCTCTCTACTTATTTTTTTTTTCTTTTCTTTTCAAACATTTGGCCATTTGGCTCTTTTCTTTTCTTTTTCTTTTTCTTTTGTTTCAGAGCTATCTTCTGAATTAAACTAGAGCTTTTCATTTTTTAAAACAGTGAGCCTTCCACTTAAAACCTTTTCATTCACTTCAAACACCAAACTCTTTTGAAACCGAAAACAAGTAAGCAAAATGAACAACCCCCATGATCCCCAATCCTATCCTAAGCCTAAAACTAGCTTCAAAATGCAAAGCTAGCAATCAAATGAGAGCCTAATCATGTCGCCTAGACGTAACACGTTATGCCAAGTTCAAACCGAAAAGAGGCCTTACAATGATATCACACAAGAACATTTGGCTTGAAAGGAGGGTAAGGGTAATGGTGGGAGTTCTACATAGGCTCACAAAAGAGTGGTGAAAGGAGGAAGAGAGCCTAAATATGTATATGATCCATGTGTTCATTTTCAAATACATAAGTATGATAATTAAAGATCAGATTAGGGTTCACACTTATTAGGACAAGATTCAATTCATGAATGTTCAACTCAAGCCACGAAAATCAAATCAGATGATCCAAGTATGGTTAGAGCTTACTTTCAAACTGTGAACAATGCATCAAAGAACTACTAACTAGGGCCTTGAAACAATTCATGAGCGTAAAACACCTTTTAAAGAAACTTTAACCCCTTATGCAAATGTAAACAACTTAAATTCTCAAAAATTCTAGACTCAATCCTAAAATCTTTAACAAAGTGAATGCAACTACATGAATTTTTTTTTGAAAATTTTAAAAATTTTACCAATTTGTTTTTGTTCATTTCTATGCCTTAGGATGTATGCAAGACTCAAAGGATGATAACAGAAAATAAGAAGAAAGAAAACATGTCAAACACACCACACACTCCCCCAAACTTGAATGACACCGTCTCGGTGGCAAACAAAGTCTAGAGAAGCTCAAAACACAAAGCAAAAACTTAAAGCATGCGTGGTATATACAAGGGATGGTTGTTGGTACCTTGGAGTTAAACTCGGCTGGAACTTGAGGATGTTCCAGCGGAGCTGCTCTTGCTAGAGGAGCGTCGTGCGATGCCCTTGCCTTTGTTCATGGTTGGGCGTTCATGGAATGAGTGACGTGCTTGTTGTGTGCTGCCTTGAGGCTCACGGATGACTATCGCACCAGTTGATCTCCTCCTCTTCTCGGGCTGGTCGACGTCTACACTAATGGACTGCTTAGACTTTGCGGGTGAGTTCCCTTGAAGCGCCTTGACCCTACTTGGCAAGTTTCTTGGTCACCTTGCGCTGTATCTCCACGACCGAAGCTAGGAACTTCTCCGCTTTGGTCCTTGGCTCAAAATCTATCTCGGGGAGCTCAAATTCAGCTGGCATCATGGCGTCTGAGGGATCACGAGCGGCTTGAGTTGGGATCATGGCTGCTCCAAGTGGTGCATAACACTCCTCTTGAGTTGGACAAAACTCGATGGTGCCTATACTGTCCAAGTGTGTCTCATCCACATTAGGTAAGATGCATACGCTCTTCTTCTTGTCATCACTGTAGAAAAGATAGGCAAGCAATACTGGAGCTGGCATAGGTCCCAAGCTATCGGTATTGCGCATATAGGTCTCGTCCATGTATGCTCTGTCCGCGCAAGGTTCGAAGCTTTGAAGAGGTACACCGGCTTGAATGAAGAGCGGTGTAAGGAAGCCTCCAATGAATGCTGAATTCGCCTTGCACCTCATGGCATACGCCTTGTACTTCACCAAAGAGGATGCTAAGATACATCCATAATTGACATCATTCCTGATATCCCTTGTATTTACACCATCTAAGGCTGCATTTAGTACATATTTTGATCCTCTTTTGCATGTTTTCCCTTAGCTTTTGTCCCATTTTCTTCTCCTTTTAGACTTAAGTTGCATTTAGAGTATAGTTTGCATTTTCTTTGCATTTTGGATGTTTTTAGGTGCTTTTGGAGCTTAAAGGGGCTTGGAGGAGTTTTGGGAATGATACAAGATGCTAGCTGGGCAAAAGTGAGCAAAAAGGATCACAGCAGAAGATCTCTGCAGAAGTTTTCGGTCAGAGCACGGAGAGTTTCGGTCAAGGGTGACCGATACGGAGCATATCGGTCACCAGTATCGGTCATGTGTGATTGACACAAACACACCGGATTAATTTTGGTCACGTGTGTCGATCACTCAAGACCGATAGGGACCCATTTCGGTCACTGGAGATCGACACGACTGACCGATACTGACCCAGCCCGAACCTGTTTTTAATTACAACTATGCCATTACTCTAGGGTTTTCCTTTCTAGGCTATAAGTAGCCTCTTTTTCCAGATTTTCGACAAGTCATATCATTTTACTGTTCTTGAGCATTTCTTTTAAGTTTGTAAGAAAATTTATTTGCTTTGTTTAATATAATCAAGTATTTGCTTTAATCTTTCTTTTAATCATGATTAGCATCCTTTCCCTTTGTGATTTGGTGTTAAACATGATTATGAGTGAGTAGTTATCTTAGGGTTTCTAGATGTGGTAGATTTGGGCGCCGTTGCAATTTAGGAATCAGTTTGAATCATTAGAGTTTGTAGAATCTTTAAGATCAAGCTTTTACTTTTCTTTGGTTACTAATTCTCTTTGACTCTCACTTCTGTCTTTCAGGTATATGAACTTGAAATCTAGAGGTTCAAGCAATCTAGTGGATTTCATAGACAACATCAATCTGCTGGACAGAGGACAGAGAGCAAGGAGACAGCAAGAAAGGCAGCAACACTTGCAAAGACTTGGTATGAACAATCAGGATCAAGTCATGGATGACATCAGATTTCAGGGTCCTCAAGGAGCTGCAGGCGCTCAGGATATACGAGGACATCAAGGTGTCCAAGGCTTACAGTGTGAGCAAGGACAAAGAGGCGCTGCACAAGCTCCAAGAGCAGCTAGACTTATTGGCGCTGGTGATGCACCAAATGCCTACAACAACAGGACATGCATCATTCCACCAGCTGTCCAAAACAACAACTTCGAAATCAAATCTGGATTGATTTCAATGGTTCAGAGCAGCAAATTCCATGGGTTACCACTTGAAGACCCTCTAGATCATCTGGACAATTTTGACAGGCTGTGCTCCCTCACAAAGATAAATGGAGTAAGTGAAGATGGCTTCAAGCTCAGATTGTTTCCCTTTTCCCTAGGATACAAGGCACACCAGTGGGAGAAAAACCTTCCCCAAGGGAGTACCACCAGCTGGGATGAGTGCAAGAAAGCCTTTCTAGCAAAGCTTTTCTCCACTTCCAGAACTGCTAGGATAAGGAATGAGATCTCAGGATTATCAATGAAAGCTTTGGAGAAGCTTGGGAGAGATTCAAGGGTTACACATTACAATGCCCTCATCATGGCTTCTCACAAGAATCTTTGCTCTCTACTCTCTACAGAGGAGCCTTGCCTAAGATCAGAATGCTCCTGGACACAACATCCAATGGGAACTTCCTGTCAAAAGATGTAGATGAAGGTTTGGAGTTAGTAGAGAACTTGGCTCAGTCTGATGGAAACTACAATGAAGAATTTGACAGAGCACCAAGGAGTGCAAAGGATGAATTAGAGTCTAGCATAAAAGAAATCAAGTCTCTCCATGAGAACCTGGACTTGTTGCTAAGGGAAAAGAAAGAGGTTCACTTTGTGGGAGACATGGTTCAGCTTGATGATCAGGAGCAATGCCAAGTTGAGGAGATGAACTATTTGGGAAATCAAGGTGGCTACAACAACTATGGGAACTACAGACCTAATCCCAACTTGTCCTACAGGAGCAACAATGTTGCCAACCACAAGATCAGGTTTACCTTCAACAGCAACAGAAAGCTCCCCAAGACCTTTTGTTCCCTACAACAATCAAGGTTTCCAGCAGAGAAACAACAACTATCAGCCTCGCCCTACAACCCTCTAGGATTCAATGCCCAAGCACAAGGACAAGCTTCCTCTAGCTCTCAAGACACTGATCTCAAGGCCCTCATGCAGCAAATGATCAACACTCAAGTCACTACAACCTTGGAAATGAACAAGAAGTTTGCAGAGGTCCACAACAAAATTGATTCAGTGCATGTAGAGCTTACCAACAAGTTTGATGGATTGGCTGCAAGAGTCAAAACACTAGAGAAGAACAAAGGAATAGCTGGTCCCAAGCTACAAGGACAGTTTCCTGGAAAACCAGAAGCTGACCCAAAGGAGTTCTGCAATGCTATTATGCTAGAAGAAGAAAGCTTCTCAACTGAAGAGGAGGCTATCATTGAAGAGTTCCTCTACTTGTTCACTAAGGACACTGAACCTCTAAGTGGGGGGGAAGAGTTCTTGGAAATCAAAAATGACCTAGGAGCTGTAGAAGAAGGACCCTTTGGAGATAGGGAAAACTCAGATGATGAAGAGTGGTGGGCGCCACATGAAGTTGTTGACAACACAAAGGACTACTTGATGGAAACTGCTGATGATAAGGAGAAACCTCAAACAGCTGCTCTTCATGTCTATCAACCAACCATCCCTTTTCCAGGAAGGTTCAAGGAACAGCTGGTTCAGAACTATGAAACTCTCTATGCTGCTCAAATGGAGTTGAGGGGTTTGAATGGCCAAGAAGAAGAACTTGAGAAGCTAAGGGTGAAGACTGGAACACCTGAGGTTAAGGAGCTCACTATCAAAAAACTTGGAGATCCAGGCTGTTTCACTCTCCCATGTGAACTTAAGAGGCACACTTTCAAGAGCTGTCTTTGTGACCTTGGAGCAAGTATCAATCTTCTCCCATCCTTTACTGCTAAGTCTCTTGGCTACACTCAACTTCAAGAGAGTAATGTATCCCTTACTATAGCTGATGGAACAGTGAAGAAACCACTTGGGAGTCTTAAGGATGTGCCAATGATGATAGAAGGAGTAACCATTCCCACTGATTTCTTGGTGCTTGATGTGGAAGAGCATATAAAGAATGCTATCATACTAGGAAGACCTTTCTTGGCGTCAGCTGGAGCAGTGTTTGATGCTAAGGAATGCACTATTGAGCTGAAGCTGACCAAGAAGAAGGTTCTAAGGTTTGACTCCAAGGGGAATAAGCTGGAGAATGAGCAAGCCTTCTCAATAGAGATCAACAAGCTGAAGCAACTTGGAAGGAACTGGCCAGAGTTTGAAGGCTACCAAGGAGAGAGTTTTGATGGCTGCTGCTTGGCCAAGTCGTTTGAAGACACCACTAAAGAGGAGGTCCTTGAAGTGGTTGGTTACAAGAATCTGAATGAGATCAAGTTGGATACTAACAAAGGAGAGCTGGTTTTGCAACTAAGGGTCTCTAAGAAGGGAGAGTTCATCTTCAAGCTTCAGAAAGAGGGGAAGACTATGCCTTTTGCCAAGATAAAGATGAATGGAGTTTCTGCTAGAGTCCAAATGAGCAAGCCACCACCAAGGAGTTCCATGACTCCTTCTCCTCACCTCAACTAAGGAGGTAATCAAAGTCAAGCTTAGTGACTTTAAACAAGCACACTTGAGAGGTAGTCCCATGGTATCCTTTTGTATATATTATGCTTTCTAGTTTATCTTTTATGCTTTGTTTTAGTGTATAGAAACAGGATTTGGATCTGGGGTTTGAGAAAGTCTGATGGGGACAAAGAACAGGTGTATTCTGGCTGATATCGGTCATTTGTATCGGTCATGACTGACCGATACACAGATTTTCGGTCATCAGTATCGATCATGATTGACCGATATCGGTGGAGCCAGTTTATACCAGTCAACATATCGGTCACTTGTGACCGATATGGAAAGAAGTTTTGAAAGAGGTTGATTTTCGGTCACCCATATCGACCACACTTGATCGACATAAACACATCGTATGATTTTCGGTCCAGAGTATCAATCACTGGAGACCGATAAAATTCTTAAAATCATATCGATCACCAGTATCGATCACACAAGATCGACACAATCATACTGGATGTATTTCGGTCAAGTGTGTCGATCACTGATGACCGATACTAATCCGAGAAAGCACGTCGGTCGTGTCGATCACTCATGACCGAAAATGCAATTTCGGTCAGTAATATCGGTCATGAGTGACCGAAACTCCATCCGAAGTAAGTATCTCAACTTTCAAAAATTTTTACCCACTTTGGTTTGGAGCCAAAGTAGTTTGAATTTTTAAATAGGATTCCTTCTGACCTCTTTCCTAGCTTCTTAACACTTTTGTTTTTGTCCCCCACACTTTTGATTCCTTATATTCCCTCACCAACCTTTGATTCCTTTGGATTCCTCTCCTTTCTCTCTATTTAAGCAACAACTCTCTTCACTTCTCTTCACACTTAAACTCACTCTTCTTCTCACCTAAAGCTCGAAATAACTAGTTCTTTTTCTCTTTTATTGCTTTCTCTAAGTGTTCAGAAGTCCACTAAAGGTTTGCTTCCTAAACTATCTCTCTTTGCTCTTACTCTTAGCTTATGATAAAAATCGCTTAAATAAAGTTTTTAAGAGCAAGCAGTATTTAGTTTTGATTGTTGTGCTATAGTTTTCGCAATATGGATTTGTTTTGAGATATCAAGCTAGATGTTGAAGTTCTGATTTATATCTATTTATCTCATTGCTTGCTCATCTTCATCCTTTTGCAAAATCATCATCTCTTTTGCCTAAGAACCATTTTGCTAGAATGTCATGCATAACTGTTTATCTTTTGTGCATTCTAGCTTATTTAGTTGCTAGCTTTTGATCTCTTCTTGCTTTGAATAAGTTTCAGCTTGTTGTTAGGACTTGTTAGACTTTTCATTAGCATTAAAGTGTTTCTCATTTAAAAGCTTTCAACTATTTAGTTCTTAAAATTTATTCTTTCACATACCTTGTTTTCAAGCTTTGATTTTGAAGGTACCATGGCAAGAACAAAAATAGCTGTTGGGAAAAAGGGAGAAGCACCTCAGGAAGCACCAACATCTCCAACAGTAAGGCAAGAAAAAGGAAAGGGCAAAGCTGCTGAGACTTCATCCAAGGCTGCTGGAAAGAGGCCATGTAAGGATAAAAACGCCAAGCAGAGAGGCAAGGGAAAAGCTGTTGAGGAAGAAGCTCCACCCATGAAATACAGTGCTAGGGAACTCATCGAGGGATTCAGTAGATGCACCTTCAAGCCAACAAGATATCCTTGCCCCTCCACAATGAAGGAGCTGGGAATCTATGAAGACTGCATCTGCACCTTTGAACAGATGGGGCTTACAGAGCTACTACAGCCTCTCCCATCCTATGAGCGCTTCACTCATCAATTCCTCTCCACCCTCAAGTGGTTTATTATGAGAAGAGTGAGCTCCCTGAACATGATGGATGGATCTTTTTCAAGCTTGGAAAACAGAAGTTTAAAATCACATTCCAAGAACTCTCTAGGGCGCTGGGGCTGAGCACCTACTTTCAAAGAGGGAAGAAGTTCTTAATCCATGAATCACAGTACACAAGGTTTTGGGAGGCAATTGGAGTAGGGGAATTCAAAGCTGGGGCTACAAGGAACCAACACTTGAAGCATCCTGCAGTTAGATACACACACAAGGTGCTTGCAAACACATTCTTTGCAAGGAAAGAAACCTCACACCTAACTGGCAAGGAGAGAGACTTCCTCTACAATGGATTGTACACAGGTCCATGCACCAGCAGATGTGCAGTACCAGTTAGTCCACCAAGGAAGCTCCCATGCCTTGTAAGACTGTTGATAGAGCAGCTACAATCATACCAGAATTTGGTTATCAACAAGGGAAGAAGGAAGAAGAATCCACAACTGCACATTGGAGGAGTTGTGACAGCGATTCTACTAGCCTGTGATGTGAACATTGACGAGCATGCTGAAGATGCTCTAGCTCCTGTCTGGATAGATATGGAGTACCTGACGAGGAGTCATTTTCTTGAGAAGAGCATCCAAGGCAAGTATGTTTATCAATTCCTCAACAACCACTTGGAGCATGTGAGAGTCCTTCTCCCAAACCCAAGACTGACCTCCTTCACCCCAACATCAAACATCGATTTCAACTTGAGTTAGGAGGAGCTCTACACAGGCGGCCCTATACCTATAGTAGAAGAAGAAGAAGACAGTGAAGAAGAAGAGGAGCACACTGAAGAGATCACAGAAGAAGAAGGAGAAGAACAATGGAATGCTACTGCTGGCGCTGAAGGCCAAGGAAGAACCCATGAAGAAGAGGAGCTTGAAGAAGAAGAAGTGTTGAACTACAGCACAAAGCAGTTCCACTTCCAGCCCTATGAAGCTCCCAACCAAGGAAGCTCTTTGAGAGCAGCTCATGAGCACATTAACACACTACAGAAGTGGTGCAAGTGGCAGGACAAAGCCATCGAAGGGCTTATGAAGATGGTGAAGGGGAAGTTCAGGAAGAACAAGGCTACATCAGCAAAAACTTCCCACCACAGCCACACCCAAGAGCTCAACTCTCAACATGAAGAGCAACTCCACCAAGATGAGCCAACTGAAGAGGAGGAAGCTGTATGGAACCCCCATGGAAGACACTCATTCCATGCACAACCAAGTGATCAATGGGGTACATGGGCACAACCAAGGGCCTCATCTTATGAGCCAAGAGACCATGTTCCATCAGCTTGGGAGGCGCCAACCCCCAACTCCTCTGAAGTTAAAGAAACATGGCAATGGGGCACACAAGGAACTTCTTCACAAGCTGAACAGCTATGGTCAAGCTGGGTTCAACCAACTCCAGAAGCAGAGCATTCAACTAAAGTCTATGAGAGAAGGAAGAGGAGAGCTAGCAAGTCTCCACAAACCTCAGAATCATCCCACAACTCCTACCATTAAACCAAGTATCACATCCTTTCCATTGTTCTATACCATTGCATCTTTTTATTTTTGTAATATATTTTGTTGCTTCTCTCTTCCATTGCTTTCATTACACAAGGGACTGTGTAATTTAAGTGTGGGGGAGAGATTTGGGGTTTGACTTTGTTTTCTGTTTTCTTAGTTTTTCTTTTTCTTCTCACTTTGAGTCTCATGCATATCATGTATACATGTAAGGCATAGAAAAACACAAACAAAAATCGAAAAAACTTGAAAATTTTTGCATTTTTGCAAACCAAAAAGAGAGCATGTAGTTGCATTTCATTCTTCTAGGATTGAGTCTAGTGTTGACATGTAAGTTGCATTGCATTTGCATAGGGCATTATGATGAATTTTCCTTGTAAAGTGCTTAGTGTTTAGGGATGATTTCAGTTTTTAAGTGCTTAGTTGTTTGATGCATCATTTGATTGCTAGAAGTTAAGGCTGAACCATGCTTAAATTGCTAGATTTGGTCTTCTTATCTCATTCTGAAAGCATTTGTTCAGTTACATCCTCACCTTTAACCAAAACCTCCTTTTGAGCCTAAACACTATTGTGAGAGCTGTGAGGCCTTTGCATCGCATATTCAATTTTGTTTTGGCAAAAAGTGTTAGGAATAAGGCTGGCAATGATTAGCTCTCTTGTAGATATCATCTTGCACCTTGAGCTTGATTCTAGGATAGGAGTTATGGGTATAAAAAGGGTAGTATAAGTGGTTTGATCTTAATGTTTTTTATGTTTTGAAAGAAAGGGAAAAGATCTGAAATGGTAGAAAAGGGGAAACAGTCTAGTATTGTGGTTAAGTAAAGGGAATAAAAGCTCTAAGTTTAAAAAGAAGGATTGGCGCCAACAACAATGCTCAGAAGGGTCCAAAAGAATAAAAATCTGAACAAGGAGCAATCCACCAAAGGTGATGAAGGTGCCATCACAACAAAGAAGAGCAAGTCCCAACCAAAAAGAAGCAGCCACACAAGCAAAAGAAGAAGTTTTCCTCAGCCATGAAGATGGGTAAAGGGTAGAATCTAGGAAAGGGTAGACTTAGAGGATTCACTCTTGGGTTTAGAAATGCTTAGGACTCATCTTTGGGAAGTAAGGGTAGAAGAGAGCTTTGAATTGCATACATAAGTGTGATTTTACCTTTAGCATTTTGCCTAACATGAAGTCATTTCATTGAGTGATCCTTTATGTTTTTGAACCCTTGTGCTTAAATGAGATCATTCTTATCTCATAACCTTACCCTTTTCAACCAAATGTCTTCACTTGATTTGCATAAGCATGATTCATGTTCTAAATTTAATTGAATGTTAAAGAGTTGATTGATTTGAGCATTTGCCTAAGTTGAGATTTGAGATCGTTTTAAAACATTATGAGCATGGCTAGGATCTTTAAAGTATAGCTGATTATGTTTGCATCCTACAACTAGGCACTTAAGCACTAAAACCATCTCTTTACCTTTGCACTTTTGGAATCTGAATTCCCACTTTCAAACCTCACTCTCCCATTTGTTCTTGATTGCTTGAGGACAAGCAAAAGGCAAGTGTGGGGGTGTTGATATCCCTTGTATTTACACCATTTAGGGCTGCATTTAGTTCATATTTTGATCCTCTTTTGCATGTTTTCCCTTTGCGTTTGTCCCATTTTCTTCTCCTTTTAGACTTAGGTTGCATTTAGAGTATAGTTTGCTTTTTCTTTGCATTTTGGATGTTTTTAGGTGCTTTTGGAGATTAAAGGGGCTTGGAGGAGTTTTGGGAATGATACAAGATGCTAGCTTGGCAAAAGGGAGCAAGAAGGATCACAGCAGAAGTTTTCGGAGAGCACGGAGAGCTTCGGTCAAGGGTGACCGATACGGAGCATATCGGTCACCAGTATCGGTCATGTGTGATCGACACAAACACACCGGATTAATTTCGGTCATGTGTGTCGATCACTGAAGACCGATAGGGACCCATTTCGGTCACTGGAGATCGACACGACTGACCGATACTGACCCAGCCCGAACCTATTTTTAATTACAACTATGCCATTACTCTAGGGTTTTCCTTTCTAGGCTATAAATAGCCTATTTTCCAGATTTTCGTTAAGTCATGTCATTTTACTGTTCTTGAGCATTTCTTTTAAGTTTGTAAGACAATTTCTTTGCTTTGTTTAATATAATCAAGTATTTGCTTTAATCTTTCTTTAATTTTTCTTTTAATCATGATTAGCATCCTTTCCCTTTGTGATTTGGTGTTAAACATGATTATAAGTGAGTAGTTATCTTAGGGTTTCTAGATGTGGTAGATTAGGGGGATCTAAGGCTTATTAAGGCTTGTTATGTTCTTCATTTTATGAGTTCCTCTCTATTAATCAGTTATTCATGCTAGATTAGTCTTGATCAAACTTGTCTAATTTGTTAGCTTTCTCTTATGCCCACCAAGTGTTTGATGAAATGATGATCATGTTTAATAGAGGATTTTCTGACCTTGGCTCTAGAGATTGACTGTTTGAGGAGCATTTTGACTTGAATTGAGTTGTTTAATCATGCTTGCTTGATGTTTTAGCACTAATGAGAGTTAGTTCTTGTTAGAATGTTAAGTAAAACGTTATTTGCCAAGAGATTGGATCTAACTAGCTTAAATGTGAACTCTATGTCTAGGAATCACCATTGCTTGCCTGTTTGCTTGATCAATGTAGTTTGAAACAGCCTTAGTTGATGCCTGAAATTCCCGAAAGTCAATAACCACATCTAGAGACTTGCCTTTCTCTTATTTGAATTTCGGATTTGCTCTGTTTTGCTCTGTTTTACTCTGTTTTTCTTGTTTAGAACTGCTTAATTTGCTTCTGCTTTCATTTTGTTTGCTGCTTGTTTCACCTAGGTTGCTAGAACTGTTGCTTAGGCAACAAAGCCAATTCTCTGCCTGCTTGACTTAGAGACTTTACTCTCAACTCTTCTGTTTTCAACTCTTCCCATTGGATTGACATAAAACCCTTACTACAACTGACTAGTACAAGGGTGATTGAAACAAAGTCACTAAAAGACTTGTATCAATTCCCAAGCTCATCTTGCATCGCCTCGTGGTTCTCCTCTTCGCTGCTGCAAAGTATCCTCTTGATTCCTTGGAAGAGAAAGCACAGCTCGGTCTTTGTCACTGTAGGAGCCACAGATCGCCCACTGAAGGTGTTGGCTAGTAGCTTGAGAGTATACCTCAAAACAGGGTTCCTCACTTTCTTGATCTTAGCCGTGTTGGGTTTGTAGTGTTCATCACAAAGCACGTCCCATAAATCGTTGGCGGTCTTGAGAGAAGGGAACTCTACTTGCTTAGCCGTGGCATTTAGACCATAAGCTTTGCAAAGCTCTTCAATGGAGAGATGATAAGCTCGCCTCTTGACCTTGAAGGTGAAATGACCTTGTGAGGGAGTGGGGAGACTCGGATTTTCATAGGAAAACGCCAAGGTAGAGAGGAAGTCTAGATATGTTGGGCAATCCATCCTTGAAAGGCATGCAAGCCCCATGTCTTGGAGAAGAAAATCAAAATCTTCTAGAAGTGCCATCCTCTCCAACAGATCTCTACTAGCAAACTCAGTAGGCTTTAAGCGCAGCCTCTCTAACCTCTTCTTTGCCAACTTTTCCTCCTTCGTCCAACGAACCCTCTCTTGTACTTGCTGAGCTTCTTCTTCTTGAACCACTTGTTGCCCCTCTTCTCCTTGCGTTGTTTTTTCTCTCGTTCTCTTGGGAGCCATAGTACCTGAAACACAATTCTCAAGCAAAAGAATGAGCAAAGGCGGCGAATATTGAGAGAAAGACTAGTCAAGAAAGAAAAGCTTATTACAAATACCCTAGATTTTTGGAGAATTTATAAAAATCCTAGCAAGATAATAGAGAGGGAAATCTAGAGATAGGATCAAATCTAGAATTTTTCCTAATATCTTGCTAGTTTCAAAAAATCCTCAAACCCCCTAACATCTAGTATTCAAGCAAAGCAATAAAAAGGAAATTTTCCAAAAGATTTTGAACAATGATTCGAAAATACATTTGCAGAGATTGAAAACAGATGTTGTTAGCCTTTAAGAAAAGAAAATCACATTCTCTCTTGGTTTAGAAATCTCGAAACAAAAATGAGAGAGTGTGTTGTTGCTTGAAAATATAAAGGCTAACAAAAATCTAAAACTATGAGCAAAATTAGTGGTTCTGACAAAAAGCTTGGTCAAGGCACATCTTTCATGGTCAAAGATTCCTGTCTTGACCAATATTTGAATTTAAAAACAGGAGGGAAACAAGAAAGGACGGAAAAGAAGTTGTTACCTCGGCACGAGATCGAGTCCATTTGGTCGATCTAGGACTCGATCTCATACCCGTATTGGCTAGGATCGAGAGGTTTGACCGATCAGGGACTCGATTCAAATTGCATCGAGTCTTAGATCGATTGTACCCTCTCGTTCCTTGACTTTTGGTCAACTAGGCTGTACTCCTTGGATCGAGCCACATGATCGATTTGGGGGTCGTTTTGGCTTAGATCGAGTAGACTGATCGATCTATCTTTGAAGATCAAGTGACCCGGTCGATCTTCACCTCGTTGCTTTTCAAGCTAAACGGATAGGTGGTTTATCCTCTCGTGATCGACCGTTCCACTCGATTTGTCTACTCGATCTCGTCTAGATCGACTGGCTCCTCTCGATTAACTAGCTCTATCTAGATCTCTAGCCTACACTTAGCCCTTCTCACCTCTTTTGACTCCAAGATCACACCTGAAAATCCCTTACCCTTTCACCTACACACTTAGACAATAAAAGCATAAAACTGAAATAAAGATAAAGCATAGATATGTACAGAATAGACATGGGAATGCCTCCCAAGTGCGCTTTCTTTAACGTCTTTAGCTAGACTTTACTTGGGTTATGCCTGATGGGGGTCTTGAAGAAGCACGGATGTGATCTCCTTGCTGCAATCACTCGCCAGGTAGGGCTTAACCCTGTGCCCGTTGACCGTGAAAGCATTGCCGCTCTTGCCAACCAATGTAACCACTCTATAGGGTAGAACCTCTTTGATCTCTAACGGTCCACACCACCTTGATTTGAGCTTGCCCTGGAACAGCTTCAACCTCGAGTAGAGAGTAGCACCAGACTGCCTTATCTTAACTCCTTGTGAACAAGCTTCTTGTCATGAACCGTCTTGGTCCACTCCTTGTAGATCTTAGCACTTTTGTAGGCTTCCAACCGTAGCTCATCAAGCTCATGTAGCTCAATCAACCACTTCTCCTGAGCTGTCTTGAGGTTGTAGTTCAGCTGCTTCACTGCACATAGTGCTCTATGCTCCAACTCAACAGGAAGATGACATGCCTTGCCGTATAGAAGAGTGAAAGGAGTCGTGCTTATATGAGTCTTGAAAGCGGTTCAGTAAGCCCACAAAGCATCATCGAGTTTGACCGCCCAATCTTTCCTAGTAGCCCCAACTGTCCTCTCTAGTATCGCCTTGATCTGCCTGTTAGACACCTCTACTTGCCCACTAGTTTGAGGATGATATGGAGTTTCTACCTTGTGCTTCACGCCATACTTCCTCAAGAGGCTTTCAAACACTTTGTTGATGAAATGGCTGCCACCATCACTGATCACTACCTTTGGAACTCCGAACCGTTGAATATGATGGTCTTGAAGAGCTTTATCACCACCTTAGCATCATTGGTTGGGGAAGCTATAGCCTCAACCCACTTAGACACATAATCAAGAAGATGGGAACGGTCCCATGAAATCTATCCCCCATGCGTCAAAGACATCTACTTCAAAGATTGGTACCTGAGGCATCTCATTCCTCTTCGTGATGTTTCCAGATCTTTGACATGCTTCACAAGCTTTAACAAATTCATGAGCATCCTTGAACAATGATGGCCAACAAAAGCTGGCTTGTAACACCTTCGTAGCGGTCTTGAAAGAAGCGAAATGACCACCATACGAAGAGCCGTGACAATGTAGGAGAATGTCCTTAGCTTCTTCCCTTGTTACACATCTCCTATATAAGCTGTCCACTCCTCTTTTGTACAAGTATGGCTCGTCCCAAAAGTAATGAGAGATGTCTCTCATGAACTTCTTCTTGTGATAATGATCCAGATGAGAAGGCTCCTCTCCACAAGCTAAGTAGTTTACTATGTCAGCGTACCAAGGCAAGTCTTCTTCTTTGAAACTCAAAACCTCTTCAAACTTGTCTTCAAGCTTCTCACATACCGCTGTGGTGATCATCATGAGCTGCTCTTCAGGAAGTGAATTATCGAAAGGCAAAGCTTCATTGACTCTTATCCTTGAGAGGTGATCAGCAACACCATTCTCTATCCCCTTCTTGTCTTTATCTCCATATCAAACTTTTGTAGAAGGAGAATCCACCATAAGAGCCTCGGCTAGGCGTCTTTCTTCGAGTATATATACCTCAAAGCAGCATGATCTGTGTACACAACAACCTTGAAGCCAACCAAATACGACCTGAACTTCGCAAAAGCAAACACAACGGCCAGCAGCTCCTTCTCGGTTGTAGTATACCTCACTTGCGTGTCATCCAAGGTACGACTGGCGTAGTAGATAACATGCAACCGCTTGTCTTTCCTCTGATCAAGAACAGCTCCTATGGCGTAGTCACTCGCGTCGCACATGATTTCAAACGGTAGACTCCAGTCTGGTGCTTGTACTATTGGCGCGGATACAAGAGCCTCTTTGATAGTCTTGAAAGCATGAAGACAATCCTCATCAAACACAAACTCAGCTTCTTTGCACAACAGCCGCGTGAGGGGTCTAGCTATCTTGGAGAAATATTTTATGAATCTCCTGTAGAAGCCTGCGTGACCTAGGAAACTCCTTATACCCTTGACATTAACCGGTGGCTCAAGACGCATCATGACCTCAACCTTGGCTTTATCAACCTCTATCCCTTTCTCTGATATCTTTTGGCCAAGCACGATTCCTTCCTTCACCATGAAGTGGAACTTCTCCCAGTTAAGCACTAGGTTTGTCTCCTCACAACGCTTAACTACCTTGCAACGATTCAACAAACAAGCAGAAAAAGACGCACCATATACAGAGAAGTCATCCATAAACACTTCTACCATCTCCTCCATAAGATCAGAGAAGATCGACATCATACACCGCTGGAATGTTGTGCGTGCATTACACAACCCGAATGGCATCCTTCGATATGCGAAGGTACCATAGGGGCATGTAAATGTCGTCTTCTCTTGATCGTTAGGATGGATTGGTTTTTGAAAGAATCCACTATAACCATCAAGAAAGCAATAGTAAGGATGATTAGCAAGCCTCTCTAACATTTGATCAATAAAAGGAAGAGGAAAATGATCCTTTCTAGTAGCAGAATTGAGCTTCCTATAGTCTATACACATACGGTGACCAGTTATAGTCCTAGTAGGTATCAATTCATCTTGTTCATTCCTTATGACCGTGATCCCCCCCTTCTTAGGCACCACGTGGACAGGACATACCCACGTGCTGTCACTGATGGGGTAGATCACGTCAGCCTCTAACAACTTAAGGATCTCTTTCTTAACTACTTCTTTCAAATTCGGGTTTAAACACCTTTGATGTTCAATAGAAGAAGAGTTCTCATTATCTAAGTGAATCCTATGAGTGCAAAGCACTGGTTAAAGGCCCTTGATGTCACTTAGAGAGTACCCAATGGCCTTCCTATACTTTCTCAGCTCATTTAGGATAACGAGCACTCGGCCTCCAGCATGACTTCCGCAAGGGCCTTGGTGACTGTCGGACATTACAGTGAAGGCTTCCTCACCATGTATGCATTTAAGGTATGTTTCAGATAGTCCTCGCTTGTACAACTTGTCATCAAATAACTGATGTTAAGATTTTTGAATCATGTGATGAATCCTCAAACACACATGTCATTGTAGTACTTGAGGTGTCAATCTACTTGGGAAGGTAATGACACTTAAGATATAGAGAACTTTACTAAGCTAAGCTAATAAGGAAAGGTTTTGATTTCTAACAACCTAATGACAAACAAGAAATCAAAAGAAAGCAATTAAAGAGCACTAATGGCAAAGAGAAACAGAAAAAGAACAGAGTAAAAGCTAAACTTCAAAGATTAAAAGATGGTTCAAGATAAAGCAATGGTGATAGGGTGATTCATGTTCGTGTCTAGGTGATCAAAACAAGCAATTCTAAACACTCAAACTTAGGTATGGAACACTAACAAAGACTAATCCAGTCTCTTGGCACTAATCCCTTTGACTTATCACATTTCAAACTCATGGTTAGTGGTGTATCTATGACAAGCAAGCATGAAAAGCAAGTTCCATAAAACCAATTAGCATGTTAAAACCAATTGTACAAGTGTGTGTGCGCTGGAGGACTGTAAGCATTTTAGCTGTCATAGCTTGCATTCTGTTAAGGCTTATGATGAAAAGTCTGTTGTTGCTGCGCATAGTAGGCTTCAGCTTCTAAGTTGTAAGCATGTCCAAGAGCTAATGTCTTCTCTGTTGCCTTTGGTGGGTGATGTAGAGATTGCTCAAGCAACAAGTCTAGCTTAGCATTTAGTGCTAACATATCCAGCTTCGTTTGGTGTTCTGAGGTTTCAGTATTTTTCATGGTTATGTCCTCTTGCTCATCTGAATATTCACCATTACTCAAAGCAAGGTTTTCAGTCAGCTGCAAACCATCATCCACTGTTGTACCCAAGAAGTGGCCGTTACTAGCTGTGTCTAAAGCATCTTAAACCGTGGTGATACTCCTCTGTAGAAAGTACTGAGCAACAACTCGGTGGAGAAACCATGATGAGGACAGCGCAATGTGTAACCTTGAAATCTCTCCCATGCTGAACAGAATGGCTCATCTTGTGATTGTTTGAACCCTGAGATGTTCTGCCTTAGTGTAGCTGTCCTGGTTGAAGAGTACAACTTTGCAAGAAACACTCTTTTGCAATCATCCCAAGAATTTACTGATCCAAAAGGCAAAGATCTTTCCCACAAATGCGCATGTTCACCAAGTGAGAAAGGAAATAACCTCAGTTTTAAACCATCTTCTGTGATGCCATTGATCTTTTGTAAACTGCAAAGACTCTCAAAGCCATCCAAGTGATCAAGCAGATCCTCCATAGATGTGCTATTGAAGCGGTTTTCTTGTACCATTGCTATCAAGCTGCTTTTGGTCTCAAAATGATGCTCTTGAGATTGTGGAGGAAGAATACCTTTGCGTCTAGTGTGAAGGTAAGGAGCATCATGAGAACCAATGTGATGTGCTCTTCTTGCAATTTGAGGCACTGCCCTATGTAACCTATGAACTGGTGCTTCATCTTCTCTGAACTGAGCTTGATGAGCATGTCTATGATGTAGTTGATCAGCCATTGTACCTCAGAAAACAGAACAAGAAAGGTAAAGTTATTAGTAAAGGAAAAAGTGATTAAGTCTAAGCAAGAACCTAAACTCAATTATCTAAGCAATCCTAGAACGGCAACGGCGCCAAATTAAAGAAGGACTTTTTAGGTCTCAGTTCAATCCCTCTATAATCAGATGTAGTATAGAAGAGGTTTATCAATCCATCTAGGAGCTAGAATAAAAGAGATGCAAGGCACTAGCTAAGCTTAGCCATGTATGATGAAAGAAAGATTATCTAACAACCAAAGTGATCAAAGATGAAATGCAAAAAGTGAAAGGCAATACTAACAAGACTAAAGCAAGCAATGCAATGCAAAGAAACTAAATGCAACAGGAACTAACAAGGCAATGAACTAAATGCAACAGGACTAAAATAATAGAAGTGCAAGAACCAAAATAAATGCTAAATGCAATAACTTGAAATGCAAGGCAAGGAATGAAACAAAACCAAGCAACTAAAAACAGAACACAAAATGATGAAAAGCAAAGAACAATGACGCGCAAGTTCAAGGCTAGAGCAATGATGACTTGGGAATTACTTAGTATCTAACCTAGGGTAGTCAAGACTGATAACAAGCAAAGAACATCATCAAGCCACTAAATCAACTAATCCGCATCAAGAACAGAAACAACTAAGTTAAGCACAAGTCAGACCCACTTGCGATGGCGTATCAGTGCAAAACCAGCCTGCAACAAGAACAAATATGTCTAAGTTAAGCACATGTCAGACCCACTTGTGATGGTGTATCTGTGCAAAACCAGCATGAAAACACAAGGCTCTTATAGACCAAACATGCTACCTAAACGCCAATATAATCATCTAGGAGAATGTTCTTAATAAAGTTCTTTCAGGCATTTAAACAAACACTTGTAATGCAGCAAACACCTATAATCAGTTTCACCCTAAAATAGTTACTAAGCACTAAGAACAACTAAGCTAAGTGATCTAAGCATTAATCAAACCAAAACACCCTAAGCTATTAACCAATCATCCCCAAATCTGCTCCAACCTCAAACCATATGAAACTACTCACAACACATAGAAAAATAACCAAAAATAAGCAGAGATGATAGATCAAACATGATTAAAACAAGAATTAGAGGGAAAATGACAAAAGAAGTGCAAAACTTTATCAAAAAAGTGATCTTGATCAAAATCCCATAAAAATCTCTTTGTGGTTTCCCACAAGGTCGAAAATAAAGTAAAGAAGAAGATAAGTGCTAAAAAGATAAGGTTTAGCTTAAATAGGTTAAGAAGATAAGGTTTGAAATAAAGTACAAAAATCTTGGTCAACTCTTGGCGTTGACACATCGTGGTACAAGGGAAGGTGTTCTGCTCGATGCAGTCAGCTCGATATCGAGGTGGATTCTCGGTGTTCTCCTCAATGCTACACCTCGATATTCCATGTGTATTCGTATCGGTGTGTACGACATGGCAAGCTCGGTGCACTACCTCGTCGCAGTCTCGGGGTCCTCTGTTAAATCCTTCTTCCTCGTCTCGCGCTTCACATCGAGCAAGCTTCATAGATGTTCTGCTCGATGCTGGACCTCGATATGGATACAGAGTTGTCAAAGCTGCTTCTTTGGCGTCTCCTCCGATCATGAGTTGCTTTCATTTCCATTCCAACTCCAAAACTCTCCCAAAAACACCTGCAAGTCACCACAAACATGCATATGTATGCAAATGTATGCAATCCTAAGCTAAATGCATTCCATGTTGATTCTAAGTGCAAATGATACTAAAATGCTAAACTATAATGCAAAAACAAAGGAAAAGATGCATGAAATGCAGCCTAAAATGATATAAAATAGCAAGCTATCAATCGGTAATGAAAGCCGTTTTCTCTTGGTCTTCTGGGTTCATCTTGATTTGATTATATCCAGAGAAGGCATCCATAATGGACAGGAGCTGGTGGCCAGCTGTAGCTTCGACCAGGCGGTCGATGTGTGGGAGTGGAAAGCTGTCTTCCGGACAAGCCATGTTCAGGTCGGTGAAGTCAACACAGACTCTCCACTTTCCATTTTTCTTTTTGCCGACCATGGGGTTTGCCAGCCAGTCGGGGTACATAACTTCCCTGATTGATCCCACTTTGAGTAGTCTGTCTACCTCTTCGTTTACTGCTTTAGCTCGATCTGAACTAAGATTGCGACGTTTATGTCTGACGTGTTTGATAGTCGGGTCGATGTTGAGTTCGTGTGCGGCGACCTCTGTATCGATGCCCGGCATGTCCTCGGTGGACCATGCGAAAGTGCTTATGTTTTCTTTTAGAAAATCGATTAGCTCATCGCAAATTGTCTTCACGAGATCAACCCCGATGCCAACACACCTTTCATGGTTGGCCTCGTCTATGCATACTTGCTCGATTAATTATGTTCGTGATTTACAGATAGAGAGGTCTTTGTTGTGTTTGAGTTATCGAATTACGATTTCCTCCTCTTTCTGTAATTGCTATACATGAGCTTTCTCGGCTCGCAAGAAGCTGCCCATGTAGCAATCTCTCGAGGCTCATTGGGAGTCGTGTATCATTTTGGTTCCCTAAGGAGTTGGAAATTTGACGCATTGATGGTATGTGGAAGCTACAGCTTTCATTGCGCAGAGCCACGGTCTGCCAAGTATGGCGTTAAATGGAGCTGGGTGATCTACGACCATGAAGTCAATTGATTTTATGAGCCCACCTGCTTTGACTTGGGAGCTGGATGGTTCCTAACGAGTAGGTGGTTTCTCCGGCGATGCCAGTGAGTGGAGTTCGATCGTTAGATAGCATGGATGCTTGGTACCCCATGCGTCTGAAAGCGCCGAAGAACAGCACATCTACCAAGCTACCAGTGTCGATCCTGACCCTTGTGAGCTTGAAACCGCCTACAGCGATCTGGATGACGAGTGTGTGATCGTGTGGTTTATCCAGAGATAGCATTTTGCTTTCTAGAAAACTTATTTGGTGGTCTGGTCTGTCCAGAGGTAGGTTCACGGTGGTGGACTCGACCTTGTGTTGATATGCATTGATCGAGTTGATTGAATCTCGGCACATCTTTGAGCCTCCAAAGATCAAGTCGATTCGCTTCATTGTGGGTAGCTCCCCCTCCTCCCCGAACGAATGAGATGAGCGTGAGCTAGAGCTCGCTTAAATTCGAGGTGTCGAGAGTTGGTTGATGCTCAGTTTTGACGAGATACCGAGTACGTTAAGCACTGATATACTCATTATTGACACCATATTATCCTACATTTTGCATTGTTTTATAGTCTTTAAACATTCATTTTTGCTTGTTTTTTGTCCCATTTGCATTCAATTAGGACTTAATATAGATTTAGGGTGTGCATTACATGTTTTGTGCATTTGAGGAGTTTGGCAGGTATGTTTGGAGAGTTTGGGGACTACAAGGAGCATAGGAGATGATGGTGGATGCAGCAGAAGGTGCACCTTGTTGAAGCGGCCAGAAACTTCACCTGATAAAACCGGCTCAGACAAAGAATCTCCAACCCGATTCAGCTTCAACATTCTTCATTAATGTCGTAGCCCCGTGAGTTAGCTTGCGTCTGGAGTTGGTTTCAGGTCATTCTCTTCAGAAGTTTTCATGAAATTGCTTAACCTGCGTCAACCACCACATCGTACGATGTATAACAATAGGCTGGCCTCTCGACTTTTTGTGAGTGGTTACTCGTCATTCCCGGTGGGGTGATGAGGATGATCATGATCGGTTCCACGCGGCTGGGAACATTAGAGTTTGTGCCGGCGGTGTTGATGAGGGTAGTGAGCCTTGGTTCGTTTCTGCCAGCTGTCTCGCTGGCGTTGTCGGTCGGGGTAGCTTGATCTGGAGAGATCAGAATCGGTAAAACGTTTCCCGAAGGCTGTTGAGTTGAATCTATTTCAGTTTCAGCTGGCTTAGGATCTTCTCTTGAGTAAGAGAAGTCTATAGATCTGTCCCCTTAGATGGCGCCAAAATGTGGATACAGAAATTCACACTCAGAAATTTATGTGTTTTGTAAGGAAAAAACTTTAGGAGGATTAAGGGTTATATTCTCTCGTACAGATTGACTGTATAAGCAAGCACTAACTGAAATAAAGATTTGATATTAATCAGTCGAATTAAACGGTTACAAGGATTTCTCTGAAAAAGATGAAATGAAAAGGGCTGGGAGAGCAGTTACAGAGTTTTCGTGTACCAGAAAGTATAGAAGAAGATCAAGCTGGTGGTCCCATTGAAACTTGGCAGTTCATGTCCTTTATATAGCTAGTCTTGTCGAGCTTCAACCTCCAGCGCGTATCTCGGCCATGTGCAGCAGCTTCTCCGAAAATCTCGTGCTCGTTTGAACTGGTGAGAATATGCTCTGACATGGTTCAGACTCCTCCTTAGTCTTCGGGATTTGATCGAGCTGGAGCTCGACCTAGACGAACGGATTACTGATTGTCAGGTTTGGACCGTTGTGAGTGATTGGACCTGGGCTGTATGAACGAGGCCCAGTCAACTGAACTTAGTTTTTGAGTATAGCTGTTTGGCTTAGGTGGGCTGGATTTACTGTGCGAAATCCAGCTCCAACACCCCTCGTCAACCGCAAGGCAATGAACAAGCCAAAGCCACCAACAACATCATCCTTGACCTCAACAAGAACGCCTAAATTCCAAAAAAGGACTATGGGCCGATGAGCTCGACGGCGTAATTTGGTCTCATCGCACGACTGATGTTAAGGCTTTTAAGCTTCAACTCAATCCTCAAACACACATGTCGTTGTAGTACTTGAAGTGTCAATCCAATCCAAAGGCTAAGGAACAGATGAGATGCAGAAGACTTGCTAAGCTAGGCTTAATGAAAAGAAAGGGAGTCTGATATAACAACCTAAAACAAGAAATGCAAACTAGAAACTAGAGATTCAAGAGTAATGAATAACAAGGTGAATCTAAAAACATGATCATGATGAAAGAAACAATCAATGCATTAATCTCTATGCAAGGACTACTGATATAGACTAGCCCAATCCATCAGCACTAATCCCTTATCTAATCACATATTCAAGATAAATCCCTTTACTCAAACATATGATCATCAAGCATGAAGGTCAAAGTCCATAGAGCCAAAAAGCATGCTAGACATCTAGTTTCATATGCTAGGTTTACTAATCTCTTGTGCAATAGAACTAACATTAACTCACACTCTCATGCATAATCAATGCATAAAGAACATTTTCCCACCAATGTGGTGTTAAGTACTTAAGCACAAGCTATGCAAGACATGACATCAACCATAACTTCTTTCAAGCATTTTAGCAAACACCTTAAGTGCAATACTAGAAAGCCTAAGATCTACTTATCCTACAAAGAGGTACTAAATATGAAGAACAGTCACACAAGAAGAGATAATCAAAGATCCAACATTATAACACCTTAAACAATCATTAGAAACACTTTTGTTCTTCAAAAACCAAGAACTTTAATAACTCAAAGAGGAAAATTCGAAATTACTAAAGCAGAATAAGAAAGCAAGACTAAGAGATTAAAGACTAAAAGAAGAAACTATAAAATAAAATATATACAATGATCCAATCTCATCCCACAAAGGGATTTGTTCTTGTTCTTTGAAGACCAAAGCAAAGCTTTGGGGAAGAGAAAGGATAAAAGAAAATAGATCTAGGTTAAGCTATTTATAGGGGACATCCTCAAAATAGCTTTAGGAAGCAAAAATAAAAAAATTCAAAGATGGTCAAAGATAGTTTTCGGAGCAATACCTATCGATCAGAAGGAAGGAGGTGATGCTCAATGTACGTGATCGAAAGGGTGATCGATAGGAACTTCTGGTTGCAGACAGTGATGCTTGAACCGCCGTATCTTCTAAATTGCTGATCGGATTGACCTGATTCAACCTCCGTTGGAAATATTATTCAATCCTCTACAACTTCTATGAAGGACGTGGAGGCTGAATCGTACTGGAAGACCTTCGTTTTGACCCATACATTTCATATCGATTTGCATATCGGACAGATTTCTCTCAGCTTTGGTCGATACAAGACTTTGGTGCGGCCTAAAACCCGTCATCTTGGCTATTATATTTGGTTCTTCATGTCCTCATCATTTTAACATTCTCCAAATGTCTTCCTTGCTCCATTTAGACCTGAAAAAGACTCCAAACAATACAAAACATACAAATGTCAAACCTAAAGCCTATTATGTCTAATATGAATGCAAATGTGACAAAATATGATGAATGAAAGCATGAAAGAGACCAAAAACTAAACTAAATGCAAGATAAAACATGGTAAATTATGAGGATATCAACACCCCCACACTTAGATCTTGCTTGCCCTCCAGCAAGTATGAACATGGTGGAAGAGAAGTTTGAAAGTATGCGCTATTTGATTTGAAAGATGCCAATAAGAAAAATCAAGTCATTGTCCAATTTAATGGTTCTAAGATGCAAATGATGTTTGTGCTCACTGAAAATCTAGCCACACTCATCACAAGCATATACATGAAAACTCAAGCATATCTTACACTAGCATTCACATCATCAAATCTCTTTAACATTCAATTAACTCATCAACCAAGTGGATCATGCTCATGCAAATCTTGTGTTTTCATTTGGCTAAGGATAAGGCTTATGAGGCAAAGATGACCTCAAACAATTTCAAACTGGTTATATTTAAGTGCAATGGTTCTCTCAAGAAAATGGAATCAGCCTTGGTAAAGTGCTAAGGGTAAAGAACAACTTATGCATACAAAGGTAAACTCCCATCTACCCAAAAAATCCATAAGTGATCTAAACACCTATGCTTCTTCCCCAAAACATAATCCTATTCTACCCATGTTCTTAAAGCTTTTTGCTTCTTTTGATCCCATTCTTCATTCTCTTTTGGAGCTTCTTTGATAGTGCATCTTTTTCTTTGATTCTTCTTGGTGGTTTGACCATTTCTTCTTTGCTTTTGCTCTTCTTTACTTTGCTGGTGTTCTCTTTGCTGGCTTTGGACACCTTCTTCATTTGCATAGAGCTTTTAATGATTAGCCAAACTTCCCAAGGTTACTTATGTGCATTCCTTTTCCTTTTCTTTCTCTTTTCCTTCTTCACATGATAACCCAAAATTTATATCCCAAAGCCATCCCTTATTAACCAAAACATCCTAGCCTATCTAGCTCAAGAGTGTGAGCTAGTTCTACAATGGAAGGGTCCCTTTGTAGTTCTTACCCAACACTTATTACTAAGCTCATTCCTTAAAGAAAAGGCATCACAATCACTCACAAACAATTTTTGGCTTGAAAGAAGGTTTGGTTAATGGCAGGGAAATCTACTTGGACTAGCACGAGGGGACAAAGAAGGGAAGAAGAAAGCCCAAGTATGTGTATGGTATCCATGAAAACACTTTCAATGCATACGACATGATAATTCAATATTCAAATTATGGTTCTAGTAAATAGAGACTGAATTCAGATCATGCAAGCTTCATCAAGACAAGAGTATCATGCAAAGAATTCCAAGTGTGGTTCAAACTTTAATTCAAGCAAGACCATAACATCAAAGAACTAACAACTTAGGCAATGAAGTGATTTCAAAAATTAACATCTCTCAAAGGCAAACATCATGCTCAAAATTTCGAATTGATGAAACCTCAATGCAAATACAACTAGATGCAATCCTAAAATGCAAGATTCAACTAGATGATCAGTCAAAACTTTTTAAAAATTTAGAAAAGTTTTCCAAATTTTCACATTTTTGTAAGTATGAGAGATATGCAAGAAATGAATGCCAAAATTTGAAAGACAACTCTTAGTATCACACCCTCCTCCACAATTAAATTACACAGTCCATGTGTAATGCACCGTGTAATGAAAGTGCAAGAGGAGCCAATATCCAACAAACAATTCAAAAAAATAAAAGAAGAAGAGAAGAAGCAAAATGCAAAAGTTTTGGAGTATACCTCAAGGTCTTGTAATGGAGGAGGAGTGGAAATGTTTTAAAGAATGGCTTGGAATGGTGAAAGGTGAAGAATAAAGCCTTTACTCCCTTGAAACCAGAAGTGTGCACCATATTGAGCAAGGTCAAGGAGTCATATCGACCAAAGCATCTGATATCCAGCTTGATGTAACTCTTGGTGTTCTTGCAGCGCCTTTGCCAACATCGCAGTATTTCTTGATCCACTATACCAAATGATACGAAACCAGCTGCATACGAAACCTAACTCGATTTTCTATCACTCTCATGAAGACATCCGAGGCTGAATCGAGACGCAAACTCTTCGTACATGGTGATCTTCAAGTCGGTCAAGATGATCGGTCGAGACTCCAGATGAATATGTGCTCACTTTATTCGCCATAACTATTTAGCTACCGATGCGAATGGATCATAACCAACACCAAAGGCAAGCTAACGCACGGGGCTACAAAGTTGATGAAGAACGCCGACGCCAAATCGGAATGCAAACACCTTATCTGAGCTGATCTTTAGTCGTTATGGTCCTTCGGGTGATTCTTATCGGTCACTCTTTGACCGATAGACTGATCGATAGGATCCTGATAACTTAATTTTTATGTCTCTAGAGGGCAATGAAATTCAGGAGGTTATCAAAACTCAAGCAGCACACAGTCGTAGTATGATGCAAGAGGAATCAATCCAACTTAGAGCTAGAAACTGCAATGAGAATGCAAGGATCATGCAAAGCTAAGCAAATGACGAACGGTTTTGTGAAAATCCTAAAAACTAGATGCAGCAGTCAAATGCAAAGCAAAACTATTTTAAAAATACTAGAGATGAGTGACATACCACGAGGAACAAACATAATGATTAAAATGCAAAGCTATGAATTACTGAATCGACCACAGAATCGACCACTAGATCGAGCAAAAGCAATCGATCTCGTCTAACAGTTCAAACAGAAACGAATCTAATGACCAGGATGCAATGGATAACAAGCGAATGATTAACATAGATGATAAAATACTAAGAGAGAGGGTTCAGGGTTGAGATTCATGTTCAAGGGTTTCAAAGGTCCAAGCTTGGTTTGAAAACTTTAGATCTACTCACTTTGTGAGGTTCTCTAGGCCTTCAAAACAAAACAAGATCCATCCATGGCGTGTGGTATGGATCACTCCTTCATTCTCTCCTCCAGACCCATGTCGTTTGGCGGAAGAAGAGATTGAAGGGTAATAAACTCAGATTTCAAACTCACGGCCTAAGTAGTCCCCTAAACTACCATGGCGTTTGGGAAAGGTAGACTAGCCTCTAGGATTTGGTTTTCAAAGACCCCTGGATCCTGTCAAGGTAAGAGGTCTTTTGGATCAAAAAGATCTTGGCATGAGAGTCTTTAAGCCTTAAGAACCCGATATCCTAGAAGAGAAAGCCATGAAGAACAAGAAAACACCAAACTTGAAAACCTTTTCTACCCCGTTGAATCCTCTCAACCCCAAAACCCGATGAAACTACTCGCGACTCATAAACTAAACCATACAAAATGCCATAAACGAAGAACTAAACATGAAAAACGATTGATTTAACTTAAACGATCCAATATTCAAAAGCAAAAGCAAGAAAAACTTGAAGTCTAACAATGGCGAAAATTGCCTAAAACGAGAGAGATGATAGAAAAGTAGTCGACAAGGTGGAATAATGAAAGGGATCATTGCTTTTTGCCTAAAATGGCCAAACCGCAACTGGTCCCCCCCTTCGCTACGGTCCAAAAACAGGCTGGATGGATAAGGTTGGTCTGGGATCGATCATGAAGCTCGATCTGGCACTCGATCTAGTCTTGGATCGTATGGCTCTTGGTTGATCTCTGAGTCAATCTTGTGCTGATCGGGTTGGAAGCTCGATCCGGTCCTCGATCTGCATGGCATCGTTTACGTCCGTAGTCCAAATCGATCTCCACACTCGATCTTCTGGTCGATCTCGTCTAGATCGACCTGCCTTGCTCGATCTGCTACTCGATCTCAGATCCTTAGCGTGCAATCCTGATTTCTCCAAGTGTCCACAGACTTCCTCACGAGCCTTGGCGCGTCCACAAGTCTTCCATAGCTCCAAAGTAACCGAAAGCAACCTGCTATTGATGCAAAATGCACGAAACATGCAAATGCTGGTGCAAAAGTACTCTAGGTCCTAAAGCGATGCAAACCAGCCTAACATGCAAGGTAAATGCACGAAAACTAACTTATATGTATGCAAAATACACTAAATATGCAGCAATATCAACTCCCCCAAACTTGCCTTTTGCTTGCCCTCAAGCAAACAAAATTAAAGAAGGGAGAGAGGTTTTAAATTAAACAGGGGTTTAAGCTTCTTGCAAAGGTTTCTTTCAAATGAATCAATCTCAATGTCCTAGGTACTAGTTCTAAAATGCAATGCGCACACTCTTTCTCCAAAGAACTTAGCCATACTCATCACACAATGAATTTCAAATCATGACTCTCCTATTCCAAACAATCAAAGAAACTCATCTTTTAACATTCATTAACGATCGAACCGTGAATCAAACTTATGCACCTTAAAGCAAAACACATTTGGCTAAGGGTGAAAGCTATGAGCATAGAATGATCTCATTTTAAAGAGGGTTTCACAATGCAATGGGTTTCTCTCACGAATGGTATGAAATTTATGCATAATGCTAAAGGTAAAGGCAATTGATGCATACATGTTTAGATTCTCATCTACCCTTGTACACTAACAACGACCCTAAAACCCCTCTCATTTTCTTTTCTTTTCAGCTCACTCACCCTCCTAGACACTACCCTTACTAAGCTCACACCCCAAAAAAGAAAACATCTTTACTCTTTAGGTTAGTGAAAAGGCTTGAAAACATTTTAGCTCCTTATTTTTTCTTATTGATAGCTCTCTTATTATTTTTTTTCTTTTTCTTTTCTTTTTATTTTGGCACTTAGACTCTTTTCTCCTTTTTTATTTTATTTTATTTTGAGAGAGCTATCTTCTGAAATACTTAGAGCATTATACTTTTTGAAAACAAAGTCTTTCACTTAAAAACCTTTTGTTTACTTCAAATACCAAACTTTTTGAAACCGTAAGCATGTAAACAAGAAAGCAATCCCAACAAACCCCCAAACTTATCCTAAGCCTACAACTAGCTTAAAAATGCAAAGCTAGCAATCATATGAGAACCTAAACATGTCGCCTAAACGTAACACATTATGCTAAGTTCAAACCGAAGAGAGGCCTCACAAAGATGTCACACAAGAAAGCTTGGCTTGAAAGAAAGGTAAAGGTGATCGTGGGAGTTCTACTTAGGCTCACAAAGAGTGGTAAAAGGAGGAAGAGAGCCTAAATATTTTTAAGATCCATGTGTTCATTTTCAAATGCATAAGAATGATATTTAAAAATTCAGATTAGGGTTCTCACTTATTAGGATAAGTTTCAAATCATGAATGTTCAATTCAAGTCACGAAAATCAAAACATGTGATCCAAGCATGGTAAGGACTTACTTTCAAAGCGTGAGCAAAACATTAGAGAATTACTAACTAGGGTATTGAAACAATTCATGAGCTTAAAACACCTTTTTAAGAAAACTTTAACCCCTTATGCAAATGTAAACAACCTAGATGCTTACAAATTCTAGGCTCAATCCTAAAATGCTTAACAATATGAATGCAACTACATAAATGTTTTAGAAAATTTTTAAAAACTTTTACCAATTTTTTTGTTCTTTTCTATGCCTTAGAATGTATGCAAGACTCAAAGGATGCAAATAGAAAATAAGAGCAAAATAAACATGTCAAATAACATACACACTCCCCCAAACTTGAATGACATCGTCCCGGTGGCAAACAAATTCGAGAGAGCTCAAAACACAAAGAAAAAATCAAGAAAACATGAACGGTATGTACAATGGAAGGTTGTTGGTACCTGGGACCTAAACTCGGCTGGAACTTGAGGATGTTCCAGCGGAGCTGCTCTTGCTAGAGGAGCGTCGGGCTAGGTCCTTGCCTTTATCCTCGGTGGGGAAACCATGAACGGAATGACGAGCTTGTTGCACGGTGCCTTGTCTCTCACGGATGACAATGCCGCCAGTTGATCTCCTCCTCTTCTCGGGCTGGTTAACCTCTTCACTGTTGGACCCCTTAGACTTCGCGGCTGAGCTCCCTTGAAGCGCCTTGACTTTCTTGGCAAGCTTCTTGATCATCTTCCCTTGCCACTTAGTTATCTTTCGCTGCACCTCCACCACCGAAGCATGAAACGTCTCAGCCTTGGTCCACGGCTCAAAGTCCATCCTCGGAAGCTCAAAGTGGAGTGGCATTGGGCCATCTGATGGTGGTGACTGCTCACGCGCCCACTGAATAGGCATCATTGTTGTACCAAGTGGGGCGTAGCACTCCTCGTGGGTTGGGCAAAACTGGATCGTACCGATGCTGTCCAAATTTTTCTCCGCAACATTAGGTAAGATGCACACACTCTTCTTCCCTGCATCATTGTAGAACTGATAGGCGAAGAATCCTGGAGCTGGCGTAGGTCCCAAGCTATCGGTGTTGCGCATGTAGGTCTCGTCCATGAAGGCTCTATCCACGCAAGGTTCGAACCGTTGAAGGGGTACACCGGCCTGGATGAAGAGTGGCGTGAGAAAGCCGCCGATGTAAGCTGAACTCGCCTTACACCTCAGAGCATATGCCTTGTACTTCACCAAGGAGGATGCTAGTATACACCCATAGTTAACATCATTCCCAAGGTCATCCATCAGCGGATCGTGGTTCTCTTCCTCGCTGCTGCATAGTATCCTCTTGATCCCTTGGAAGAGGAAACACAGCTCGATCTTTGTCACCGTAGGAGACACGGCTCGCCCGCTGAAAATGTTTGCCAACAACTTGAGAGTGTACCTCAGAACGGGATTCCTCACTTTCTTGATTTTAGCCGTGTTGGCCTTGTAGTCCTCATCGCAAAGCACGTCCCATATGATGCTAGCGTTCTTGAGAGGAGGAAACTCCACTTGTTTGGCCGCGGCGTTGAGTCCATATGCTTGGCAAAGCTCCTAAATGGAAAGGTGATAGGACCGCTTCTTAACCTTGAAAGTGAGATGTCCTTGTGAGGGAGTAGGGAGGCTCGAATTCTCATAGGAAAACGCCAAGGTAGAGAGGAAATCCATGGTTACTTGCGGATAAGTTGGGCAATCCATTCTTGAAAGGCAAGCAAGCCCCATGTTTTGGAGAAGGAAGTCAAAATCTTCTAGGAGATCCATTCTTTCCGGCAAGTCTCTGCTCGCGAACTTGGTAGGCTCGAAGCGCAGCCTCTCTAACCTCTTCTTCGCCGCCTTTTCCTCCTTAGTCCAACGGATCCTCTCATGAACTTGCTGAGGTTCCTCCTCTTGAACTTGTTGAGTTCCCTCTTCTTGAACCACTCGTTGTTCATCCTCTCTCTGTGCAGCCACTTCTATGGTTCTCTTAGGTGCCATTGGTGCCTGAAACACGATTCTCAAACAAGAGAATGAGCAAAGGCGGCGAAAAATCGAGAAAGAGACTAGCGAGAAGGAAATATCTACAACTAATACCCTAGATTTTTGGGGGATTTATAAAAATTGTAACTAGATAAAGGAAAAGAAAATCTAGAGATGGAATCAAATCTAGAATATTTCCTGATTTCTAGCTACTTAAAAAAAACCGTTAAAACCCTTAGCAACTTAAATCGATCAAGGGATGATAAAAGGAAATTTAGAAAAGATTTAATTAAAAATCTGAAAATACCTTTGCAGGATCGAAGACAAGAGCTAAATGCCTTTAGGAAAAGAAGAAAAGCACTCTCTCTCGATTTAAAATTCGCAAGAACAGAAATGAGAGAGTGTGAAATTGTTGAAAACATAAAGGCAACAAAAATCTAAAACCATGGGTGATGAAAGCGGTTTTCTGACAAAAGGTGTGGTCAAGGCACATCTTTCGTAGTCATAGATTCTTGCCATGACCACCATTCAAATTTAAAAAGCAAGGGAAAGGAGAAAGGGAGGGAAAGATTTTTGTTACCTCGGCATGAGATCGAGTCTGTTTGGTTGATATAGGACTCGATCTCATGCCATGTTGGCTGGATCGAGAGATTTGATCGATCAGTGACTCTATTGATGTAAAATCGAGTCTTAGATCGATTTGATTCTCTCGTTCCTTAACTTTTGGTCAACTTGGCAGCGCTCCTTGGATCGATTTCCTTGATCGATTCGGGGGTCGATTTGGCTGATATCAAATGGCAGATCGAGTAGACTGCTCGATCTTTCCATGGATCGAGTGACCCGGTCGATCTACACCTCGTTCGCTATTTAGGCTGAACGCATTGGTGAATTGTCCTCTCATGATCGACCGTCCCACTCGATTTGTCTACTTGATCTCGTCCAGATCGAGTGACTCCTCTCGATTCGCTAGCTCGATCTAGCAAAGATCGAGCCAGGATGAGTCGATCTAGCACTCGATCTCTAGCCTATATTCGCCCCTTCTTACTGTCCTTGGATCTAAGAACATGACCTGCGATTCCTTATCCCTGTTCCTACACACTTAGAAGATAAAAACATAAAACTGAAAGAGAAATAAAGCAAGAATATATACAGGATAAGCATGGGAATGCCTCCCAAGTGCGCATTCTTTAACGTTTTTAGCTAGACTTTACTTGGTTTATGCAGATGGTGGATCTTGGAGAAGCATTGAGGTGCTCTCCTTGTCAAATGCACTTGCCATGTACGGCTTAACTATGTGTCCGTTCACTGTGAATGCATTCCCACTCTTGCCTAACAACGTGACAGCTCCGTAGGGCAATACCTCCTTGATTTCATACGGAGCGCTCCATCTAGATTTCAGCTTTCCTGGAAAGAGCTTGAGCCTTGAATTGTAAAGCAACACGAAACTCCCTTCCTTAAGCTCCTTGGGTATCAACTTCTTGTCATGAGCAGCCTTAGTGCGCTCCTTGTAGATCCTAGCGCTTTCGTAAGCATCCAGCCTTAGCTCATCAAGTTCGTGTAGCTGAATCAAGAGCTTCTCCTGAGCCGTCTTCAGATCAAAATTCAGCCTCTTCACTGCCCACAATGCTCTATGTTCCAGCTCAATGGGGAGGTGACATCCTTTGCCGTAGAGAAGAGTGAAAGGAGTAGTAGCAATGGGCGTTTTGAAAGTGGTCCGGTAAGCCCACAAAGCGTCGTCTAACTTCACTGCCCAATCCTTCCGAGTTATCCCAACTGTTCTCTCAAGTATTGCCTTGATCTGCCGGTTAGAGACCTCCACTTGGCCACTCGTTTGAGGATGGTAAGGTGTAGCTACCTTATGCTTCACGCCATACTTCCTTAGAAGATTTTCCAACAACTTGTTGATGAAATTGCTTCCTCCGTCGCTTATCACCACCTTGGGTACTCCGAACCTCGGGAATATGATACTCTTAAAGAGCTTGATCACCACCTTAGAGTCGTTTGTAGGGGAAGCAATGGCCTCAACCCATTTAGAGACGTAGTCAACAGCCACCAAAATGAACTTGTTGCCGTAGGAAGATGGGAAAGGCCCCATGAAGTCTATGCCCCACGCGTCAAAGACGTCAACCTCAAAGATGGGAACCTGAGGCATCTCGTTTCTCTTAGTGATGTTCCCTGCTCGTTGACATGCTTCACAGCTCTTCACAAACTCGTGAGCATCCTTAAAGATACACGACCACCAGAAACCGGCTTGTAAGACTTTTGTAGCGGTTTTGAATAAAGCAAAGTGTCTGCCGTACGAAGAGCCAAGGCAATGAAAGAGAATGTCCCGAGCTTCTTCCTTTGTAACACATCTCCTGTATAAACTGTCCACACCTCTCTTGTACAAGTAAGGCTCGTCCCAAAAGTAGTTCCTTGCGTCTCTCATGAACTTCTTCTTGTGATAGCTGTCGAGATGAGTTGGCTCCTCTCCACACGCTAAGTAGTTCACAATGTCAGCGTACCAAGGGAGATCTTCCTCTTTGAAGCTCAAAACCTCTTCAAACCGCCCTTCTAGCCTTCCACAAGCAGCCGTAGTGATCACCATGATTTGTTCTTCCAGAAGCGAATCATCTAAGGGTAGAGACTCGTTAATTCTCATCCTAGAGAAGTGGTCAGCGACGCCATTCTCTATCCCTTTCTTGTCCTTGATCTCCATCTCAAATTCTTGGAGCAAGAGGATCCATCTCAAAAGCCTCGGTTTGGTGTCTTTCTTGGAATAGATGTATCTAAAAGCCGCGTAATCCGTGTAGACAATGGCTTTGGACCCTACGAGATGCGACCTGAACTTCTCAAATGCGAATACAACCGCCAACAACTCCTTCTCAGTCGTGGTGAATCTGGCTTGAGTGTCGTCCAAGGTACGTGAAGCATAGTAAAGCACGTGCAGCCGTTTATCTTTTCTCTGACCAAGAACGGCTCCCACGGCGTAGTCACTAGCGTCACACATTATCTCGAACGGTAGAGTCCAATCCGGTGCTTCCACTATAGGCGCGGATACTAGAGCTTCCTTGATGGTTACGAAAGCTTGCAAACACTCCTCATCAAAGATAAAATCAGCTTCCTTGCACAACAGCCCTGTAAGAGGGCATGCAATCTTAGAAAAATCCTTGATGAAGTGCATGTAGAAGCCAACGTATCCCAAGAAGCTCCTCACTCCTTTAACATTAACCGGCGGCTCAAGACTCATCATAACCTCAACATTGGCTCTAATAACCTCTATGCCCTTCTCTGATATCTTGTGGCCAAGCACGATCCCTTCCTTCACCATGAAGTGGCATTTCTCCCAGTTAAGCACCAAGTATGTCTCCTCACAACGCTTTAGTACCTTGCAAAGATTCAACAAACACGCAGAAAAGGACGCACCATAGATCGAGAAGTCATCCATAAACACCTCTACCATCTCTTCTATTAGATCGGAGAAGATCGACATCATACACCACTGAAACGTAGCCGGTGCGTTACACAACCTGAATGGCATCCTTCGATACGCAAAGGTGCCATAAGGGCATGTAAAGGTCGTCTTCTCCTGATCATTTGGATGGATTGGTATTTGGAAAAATCCACTATATCCATCAAGAAAGCAATAGTAGGGGTGATTAGCAAGTCTCTTAAGCATTTGATCAATAAAAGGCAAGGAAAAATGATACTTTCTAGTAGCAAGATTAAGCTTCCTATAATCAATACACATACGGTGTCCTGTGATAGTCCTAGTAGGTATAAGCTCATCTTTGTCATTCTTAATGACCGTGATCCCTCCCTTCTTAGGCACCACGTGTACGGGAGAAACCCACGTGCTGTCACTTATGGGATAGATCACGTCAGCTTCTAATAGCTTAAGAATCTCTTTCTTAACAACCTCTTTCAAATTAGGATTCAAACGCCTTTGATGTTCTATAGAAGAGGCGTTCTCATTATCCAAGTGAATCCTATGAGTGCAAAGCATTAGTGAAAGGCCCTTGATGTCACTTAGAGAGTACCCAATGGCCTTCCTATACATTCTCAACTCAGTTAAGAGCAAGTGCAACTCATCATCACTTAAGTTTTCATTCACAATCACGGGATAGGTTTCGTTAAGCCCTAAGAAAGCATACCTTAGCCCTTTTGGGAGCTCCTTAAGGTCCACCTTTGGGGCTAGCAGCTCGCTCTAATCATCCTCGTGGCTGTTGCTGTTGTTTTCCTCCTTGGAACCCTCCTTAGAACCCGAGACCTGACCCTTGAGGCTGCCTTCTTGAACCGTTATCCCTTCTGAAATCGAGGCATCCAGTCGATCTTGCTCTCGATGTCGTCTAGATCGAGCAGTTTCACTCGATTCACTCACTCGATTTAATGTGGATCGAGTGAGAGATCGAGACGCTGGGTCGATCTCCGGATTGGACCCTGAACTGATCGGAAGGCCTCTCTTGATCTCGGAGTCGATTAATTACCTTGATCGATCATCCTCCTCGATCTGATTGTCGATTGTTGCACCGGATCGAGTTGTGTTATCGATTGTCTTGTCGATTTGACCCCTAGATCGAGTAATGTCATCGATCTCGGAGTCGATCTCTAGGCAAACGCTTTCATCTTCTAGCACAACCTTCCTTAAACCAAGTAGGTTAACGTATTCGTGAGTCCTGATCCAAATAACCGAACTCTCATGGCTCCTTAGTTAATGCCAGCTTCAAATGATCCTCTTGAGCCAACTCTTCTAGCAACTCATCCGCTAAAGCGTCCAATGTTTCAATGTAGAAAGATTGCCCTTCTATCGTAGGCTTCTTCAAAACCTCATTGATATCAAAATCCAGCCTTATATCTTTACCCAAGTGCAGAGCTATCTTCCCATTCTTGACGTCTATGATGGCTCCGGCGGTGGCTAAGTACGGTATACCAAGAATGAGTGGATCCTTAGGTTCTTCATCCATTTCCAACACAACGAAGTCCGTAGGCACGTTTACACCACTGATTCTCACTGGCAAGTCCTCAAGCAAACCCACGGGTAACCTCACGCTCCTGTCAGCTAGTACTAACGAGATTCTACAATCTTTGAACCGGGTAAAGCCAAGTTTCTTTGCTACGGAATGAGGCATCAGATTTATACTAGCTCCGAGATCGCAAAGGCAGCTCTTGAACTCCAAAGGACCTAAAGCGCAAGGTATAGTGAAGCTTCCAGGATCTCCCAACTTCTTGGGGACTATCTCCTAGTGTATTACGGCGCTACATTCTTCGCTAAGTACTAGCACTTCCTTGCTTTCCTTATTCTTCTTAACAAGCGTGTCTTTGAAGAATTTGGCGCACTTAGGCATCATTGCAAGGCAGTCCACAAGAGGTAGCTTGATCTCTACGTCCTTAAGATGCTTCTCAAACAAGATTCTATGCTTCTCTATGAGTTGCTTCTTGAAGCGGCCAAGAAAAGGTAGCTTGGGTACATACGGTGGAGGCACATAAGCATCCTTCTCCTTAGCAGCTTGCTCCGCTTTCTTCTCTACAACCGCTTTCTCACCTCTCCTTGGTCCATGAATCCAAACATTGTCAAAGTTGATCTCATCATCAGCTGAAAGCTTACCCTCCCCCTCTTGAATTACAACGTCCTCGTTGTTCTTAGGAGTAACCGTCGGTGCAAGCTCTTTCCCACTCCTTAGTGTAATGGCGTTGGCATATTCCTTGGGATTCTGCTCACACTTGCCCGGTAAGCTATTCTGACCACTTGTACTCGCTTTTCCTTTCTCTAGCTGCTTGATCTTGTTATTCAAGTTTGTAATCTGAGTAGAGAAATCCGTGAGAGACGAGTCTAAGCGAGTGTTCATCTCGGCAAACTTTTGGTTTGTAGAGGCTTGCCCTTGAATCAATTGTTGAAACATAGCCTGGACGGGATCAACTTGTTGCGGTTGCATCTGTTGTTGTTGAGGAACAAAGCCCGGAGGGTACGTTGGCGTATAACCCTTGTTTCCTTGCTGTTGTCCTTGGAAGTTGCCTTGCCCTTGGAAACCACCACTCGGCTGAAAACCTTTGTTGTAGGGAACGAATGGTTTTGCTTGCTGAGCAGGGTACACTTGATCTAGGGTTCGCGACATTGGTGCTTCTATAGGAGAGATTGTTGTTCTGGTTGTAGCCGTGTGAGTAGCCTTGAGGTTTGTAGTTGTTCTGACCCGCCACCCAAATGGCTTCTTCTTGACTCAACTCAAGTTCCTCTAAGGTCTCATCCGCTTCACCAACGAAGTGAACATGCTTCTGATTAGCCAACACCAACTTGTCAATCTTCTCATCCAATGACTTTAGCTCTTTCTTGTAAGACTCTAGCTCAGAACCTCTCGGTGCACGGTCGTAGTCTTCGGCGTAATTGCCGTCACTCAATGCCAAGTTTTCAATCAGCTCCATGCCCTCTTCTACCTCTTGACCAAGGAAGTTTCCCTTACTCGCCGTGTCAAGTAGCAAGTGAATCTTAGGTGAAGCTCAGCGGTAGATAGTGCTTAGGAGGGTCTCTTCACTGAAGCCGTGGTGAGGACATCTTAGGTGAAAGATGTGCTTCATTGAACGTCTCATTGTTCCTTTGAGTGAAGCCGCGGATCTCGCTTCTCAGCCGTGCTGTTCTGGTGCTAGAGAAGAATTTTGAGAGGAACACCTTCTTACACTCAGCCCAAGAGGTAATGGTGCCTTGTGGAAGGATCTTATCCCAATGTCTAGCCTTGTCTCCAAGAGAAAATGGAAAGAGACGCAGCTTGAAAGCATCTTCGGATATGCCGTTTATCTTGATCATCCCACACACTTGCTCGAAGTTGTGGAGATGCTCCAAGGGGTCTTCCATTGCTAACCCATGGAATTTATTATTTTGCACCATTGAGATGAATCCCGGCTTAATCTCAAAATTTTTGTTCTGTACAGGAGGAGGAGTGATCCCAAACCTATTATGATGGGTGTTGGGAGCGTCTCCCGCTCCTATTATCTGTGGGGGTCTAGCCGCGTGGTGGGGGTTTCCATTACCCCTTCCCACTGCCTCGTGAGCTGGAGGAGGTCCCTCTGGGTGCTCGTGCTCAGCCATCGCTTCAAAATCCACTGAACCTTGCTGAACAATCTCCACAAAGGCTCTAGCTTGTTCCCGGACTCTTCTTGATCTTGCGTTGCCAAGCTGATGAATATTGTCCAAGGGCGTTAGTAGGTTGTTGTTACCCTTGGAACGCAGATTCATGTACCTGAAAGACACAAGTTTGAGAGTAGAGAAATCAGTAACCAACTTAAAGTAAAGGCTTAGTCTTTACTCAACCCCAAATCTCAATGCTTTCTATCCCCTAAGATGGCAACGGCGCCATTTGATAACTCAAATTTTATGTCTCTAAAGGGCAATGCAATGCAGGAGGTTATCAAAACTCAAGCAGCACACAGTCATAGTATAATGCAAGAGGAATCAATCCAACTTAGAGCTAGAAAGTGCAATGAGAATGCAAGGATCATGCAAAGCTAAGCAAATGACGAACGGTTTTGTGAAAATCCTAAAAACTAGATGCAGCACTCAAATGCAAAGCAAAACTATTTTAAAAATACTAGAGATGACTGAACTACCACGAGGAATAAACGGAATGATTAAAATGCAAAGCTATGAATTACTAAAATTCGACTAGTGGATCGACCATAGGATCGACCACTAGATCGAGCAAAAGCAATCGATCTCGTCTAACAGTTCAAACAGAAACGAATCTAATGATCAGGATGCAACGAATAACAAGCGAATGATTAACAGAGATGATAAAATACTAAGAGAGAAGGTTCAGGGTTGAGATTCATGTTCAAGGGTTTCAAAGGTCCAAGCTTGGTTTGAAAACTTTAGATCTACTCACTTTGTGATGTTCTCTAGGCCTTGAAAACAAAACAAGATTCATCCATGGCGTGTGGTATGGATCACTCCTTCATTCTCTCCTCCAGACCCATGGCGTTTGGCGGAAGAAGATATTGAAGGGCAATAAACTCAGATTTCAAACTCACGGCCTAACTAGTCCCCTAAACTACCATGGCATTTGGGAAAGGTAGACTAGCCTCTAGGATTCGGTTTTCAAAGACCCTTGGATCCTGTCAAGGTAAGAGGTCATTTGGATCAAAAAGATCTTGGCGTGAGAGTCTTTAAGCCTTAAGAACTCGATATCCTAGAAGAGAAAGCCATGAAGAACAAGAAAACACCAAACTTGAAAACCTTTTCGACCCCGGTTAATCCTCTCAACCCCAAAACCCGATGAAACTACTTGCGACTCATAAAGTAAACTGTACGAAATGCCATAAACGAAGAACTAAACATGAAAAACGATTGATTTAACTTAAACGATCCAATATTCAAAAGCAAAAGCAAGAAAAACTTGAAGTCTGGGATCGATCATGAAGCTCGATCTAGCACTCGATCTAGTCTTGGATCGGATGGCTCTTGGTCGATCTCTGAGTCGATCTTGTGCTGATCGGGTTGGAAGCTCGATCCAGTCCTCGATCTGCATGGAGTCTTTTACGTCCGTACTCCAAATCGATCTCCACACTCGATCTTCTGGTCGATCTCAACTATATCGACCTGCCTTGCTCGATCTGCTACTCGATCTCAGATCCTTAGCGTGCAATCCTGATTTCTCCAAGTGTCCACAGACTTCCTCACAAGCCTTGGCACGTCCACAAGTCTTCCATAGCTCCAAAGTAACCGAAATCAACCTGATTGTGATGCAAAATGCACGAAACATGCAAATGCTGGTGCAAAACTACTCTAGGACCTAAAGCGATGCAAACTAGCCTAACATGCAAGGTAAATGCGCGAAAACAAACTTATATGTATGCAAAATACACTAAATATACTGCAGTATCAGATCCCTATCGGTCTGGAAGGTGACCGATAGGGTGACTGAAATACATCTGTTGCATTCCTATCGGTCACTCCTTGACTGACAGGGTGACCGATATACATCTGTTGCATTCCCATCGGTCACTCCTTGACCGATAGTCTGATCGATAGGGGTTGAGCAGTGTCACGAAAACTTCTGTAACGTTTTAACCGCTGATGGGAATGACCTGAAACCAACTCCAGACGCAAGCGAACTCACGGGGCTACAACATTTATGAAGACTGTTGAAGCTGAATTGGATTGTAGATTCTTTTTCCGAGCCGGTTTTGTCAGGTGAAGTTCTGGCCACTTCAACAAGGTGCACTTTCTTCTTGGTTCTTGGTGTAATCGCCATTAAGAGAGTAGCTTGGTGCATAGACAGGCAATAAGACTGAGCAGAAATGTCTGGTTTGTACTCAGTATGTTGCCTACCAATTTTTCTTAGCCATAATCAGTGCACTAGCTCAACGAATAAGCTGTTGTAGCTCCTTGGCATTGTCCACCTTGGGTTGAACCATTTGATCCATCTTAGAACCCTAAAACACTAAACAAAAGAAATCAAAAGCAAAAAGAGCATATATAGACAAGGGATAAACATGGAACTATCTTCCAAGTGTGCTTGTTTACAGTCACTAAGCTTGACTTTTAGCAAGTGAAACTCAAAGACGAGAGTGCAATGAAACTAATGTTCCTTATCCAATCATCAAAAAACAAAAAGAAAATAGCCTAGTCTAAGCAAGTAATCAAACTCAAATGCCTTAGACACAATGAACTGGCAACGACGCCAATTGATATTAAGGTTTTTAAGCTACAACTCAATCCTCAAACACACATGTCATTGTAGTACTTGAGGTGTCAATCCAATCCAAAGGCTAAGGAACAGATGAGATGCAGAAGACTTGCTAAGCTAGGCCTAATCAAAACTAGAAACCAGAGATTCAAGACTAATGAATAACAAGGTGAATCTAAAAACATGATCATGGTCAAAGAAACAATCAATGCATTAATCTCTATGCAAGGACTACTGATATTGACTAGCCCAATCCATCAGCACTAATCCCTTATCTAATCACATATTCAAGATAAATCCCTTTACTCAAACACATGATCATCAAGCATGAAGGTCAAAGTCCATAGAGCCAAAAAGCATGCTAGGCATCTATTTTCCTATGCTAGGTTTACTAATCTTTTGTTCTATAAAACTAACATTAACTCACACTCTCATGCATAATCAATGCCTAAAGAACAATTTCCCACCAATGTGGTGTTAAGTACTTAACCACAAGCTATGTAAGACATGACATCAACCATAACTTCTTTCAAGCATTTTAGCAAACACCTTAAGTGAAACACTAGAAAGACTAAGATCTACTTATCCTACAAAGACGTACTAAGCATGAAGAACAGTCATACAAGAAGAGATAATCAAAGATCCAACATTCTAACACCTTAAACAATTATTAGAAACACTTTTGTTCTTCAAAAACCAAGAACTTCAAAAACTCAAAGAGGAAAATTCGAAATTACTAAAGCAGAATAAGAAAGCAAGACTAAGAGATTAAAGACTAAAAGAAGAAACCTTAAAATAAAAGTACATACAATGATCCAATCTCATTCCACAAAGGGATTTGTTCTTGTTCTTTGAAAATAAAAGCAAAGCTTTGGGGAAGAGAAGGGATAAAAGAAAATAGATCTAGGTTAAGCTATTTACAGGGGACATCCCCAAAATAGCCATAGGAAGCAAAAATAAAAAAGTCAAAGATGGTTTTCGGACAAAAACCTATCGATCAGAAGGAAGGAGGTGATGCTCAATGTAGGTGATCGATAGGGTGATCGATAAGAACTTCTGGTTGCAGACAATGATGCTTGAACCACCGTATCTTTTGAACTACTGATCGGATTCAACTGACTCAACCTCCGTGCGAAATCTTATTCAATCCTCGACAACTTCTAAGAAGGACGTCAAGGCTGAATCGCACCGGAAGACCTTCGTTTGGACCCATATATTTCATATCGATCTGTATATCGGACAGATTTCTCTCAACTTTGGTATATACAAGACTTTGGTGCAGCCTAAAACCCGTCATCTTGGCTATAATACTTGGTTCTTCATGTCCTCATCATTCACCATTCTTCAAATGTCTTCCTTGCTCCATTTAGACCTGAAAAAGACTCCAAACAATACAAAACATACAAATGTCTAACCTAAAGCCTATTATGTCTAATATGAATGCAAATGTGACAAAATATGATGATTAAATGCATGAAAGAGACCAAAAACTAAACTAACTGCAAGCTAAAACATGGTAAATCATGAGGATTTCAACGACGCCCCGCACTGCAACTGGAAAGACTCCTTTCCCACTAGTTTACGGCTGCGAGGCCATGGTACTGGCTGGAATCAACGTCGGCAATTTACGCCACATGCTGCTCCCAGAATACCCCATCGTGAATGACAAAATGTTGGAGGAAAACCTCAGCATATTCGAAGAAACATGGAATCAGGCTTTACTTCGGATGCAGAATTACCAGAACCATGCAGCTCGGTACTATAACAAGAAGGTGCACAAGGCGACCTGGTTCTCCGCAAGGTCTAAGACAACACCAAAGAAGAAGGCGCTAGCAAACTTAGAGATAACTGGCAAGGTCCTTACACCATCACCAACGCAGTCAAACTTAGAGTTTACCAACTCGAAACAAGGGTCGAGGACCAGATCCCTCGAGCATGGAACTCAATGAGCCTCAAGCGATACTACAACTAGATCGGCATCTTTGGAGAAAAAAAAATATATGTAAAAATAATACCCATGAACTACGGAGCGGTTTGATCTCCAAAAGAGTATGTAGGCAGCCTATCTTCGGATGGGTGCAACTGCTCACCCTGTACTTACCCATGAATCCATTCTTACGTAAGTCTTCATCTTTTATCATTCAATAAAAACAAATTTTTGATTTTTTCTTACTCCTTAGCTCAAAAGACCTTCTCGTATTGTCTCTTGTCAACTTCACATTGTCATCCTGGCCAAATGCTCGATTCGCCTAAAGCTAAGTCTGTTCCACTTTAGCTAGACACTTTAAAAGCCAATACTTTTCTTGCACATAAAACAGTTAACCTGTATACCTGCCGACCTGTTTCGCAAAGTCCAAATTATACGATGTACATAAGCCAAGCCAATTCAAGCCAAAATACTTCTCAGACACTCAATCTTTTGAGCTAATACCATTAAATCCTCTATCAAACAAGATCAGCATTTCATCAAACACTTGGTGGGTATAAGATGAAGCCTAAATCTAGATTCATGTGATCAAGACAAATCTAGCCTAAGCACAGATTAATAGAGAGGAATCAACCTAATTAAGCACTAACAAATCCTAATCAAGCCTCTAAATTTCCCTAATCTACCACATCTAAGAACCCTAAAAAGTCTACTCACTCATCATCATAGAAAACACCAAATCACAAGAGTAAATAATGCTAAACATGATGAAGAGGGAGATGAGATAAGAATTAATGATGCAAATACAAAACTTTGATTAAAAGGATGATCTTGTTCTTACAAAGAATGAAAAACTCTTAAGAAAATTAAGCAATAACAAGACTTGGCTAAAAATTATTAGTTCAAGCCTATTTATAGTAAAAGACAAAAACCCTAAAGCAATGGAAAACTTGTAAATAAAAGTGTCTCGGATAGGCCAACATCGATCACAAGTGATCGATGTCGATGATCGATGCTGGTCCTGGTGCTTGACATCGATCAGCTAGTGAAAGATGTGCCTGATCGATGTAGATGTCCTGAAGTCCCTGCCCGTTTACATCGATCAGTCTTGATCGATGCTACTAATAGATGTGAGTGTCCTGTCTCTTCACATCTATCACATGTGATCGATGTGGATGATCGATGTGAAACTCCATCTTCTATGTTGCTTTACAACGACCAGTCTTGATCGATGTGGACTCTAGGCTTGATCGATGTGAACTACATCGATCAGTAGTGATCGATGTTGTTCTGCTCTTGATCGATGCTGCACCAAAAGCCATCCACCTTGGCTCCTTTTGCTCTTCCTTAGCTTAGGCAACTCCTTGAATCATCCCCATGCTTCCTCCTTGCTCCAAACAGCTCCTTTGGTACCTAAAAACATCCTTAATGCATAAAGAATTAAAACTACAACCTAAATGCATCCTAAGTCTAGAAGGAAAGGAAAATGGGACTAAAGAGAAAGAAAACATGCAAAAGGAAACCAAAAACATGAACTAAATGCAAGCCTAAATGATGTAAATGCAAGAGATATCAGCTTACTCCAGTCCTCTCCTAAGCTGCTATGCTCCTTGGCGCCAGCTTCATTGTTTGGAGAACTAGCTTCTTGAACTGAGAGCACTTCTTTCCTTGTGTATTCCAACTTCTCAAATGGTTCCTCTTCTTCCAAGACTTTGTGAGAGTTTAGCCTTAGCATATAACCCAAGCATTCCTTATCCAAGTAACCATCTTCCCCATGCTCATTTGTCAAAGCCACTTGGAGTTTGTCATCACATCACAACTCCTCTTGAAGCTCATCATGCAGCCTTTTTAAGATCTTTATCTTGAACACTTTACCTTCTATAGTAGGCTGTTACATTATCTGCTTGATATCAAACTTGATGGACATGTCTTTTCCCAATTGCAACTCAATCTTCCCCTTCTTGACATTTATAACAGCTCCTGTTGTGGCTAAGAAGGGCCTTCCTAGTATGAGAGGGTCATTAGGCTTCTCATCCATCTCTAGGACCACAAAGTCAGTTGGGATCTCCACATTCCCAATTCTGATTGGCACATGCTCAAGTAGTCCCTTGGGAAGTCTCACTGATCTATCAGCCAATACCAAAGAGATTCAACAATCCTTAAATTCAGTAAACCCAAAGCGCCTGGCTATAGAGTAAGGCATTAAGCTTACACTTCCTCTTAAGTCACACAAGCATTTCTCAAACAGTAGTGGTCTTATAGATCAAGGCAAAGTAAAACTTCCTGGGTCACTGAGCTTGTTAGGAGTCATCTTTTGTTGTTGAATGATGGCGCTGCACTCATGTGTTAGTACTACCATCCCTTGAAAATCCTTTGTTCTCTCAACAACAGCATCCTTTAAGAATTTCTAATAAGGTGGAACCAAGACAAAAGCATCTAACAATGGCATAGTAAGCTGAATCTTCTTCATCTGCTCATCAAAGAGACCTTTATACTTAGCAATTAGCTGCTTCTTGAACCTTCCAGGAAATGGTATTTTAGGCTGATATGGTGGAGGGATGTATCTTGGTTCTTTGACTAACTCCTTAGGTGCTTCTCTTCGTTTCTCCTTAAGCACGTCTTCGGTGTTGGTGTTCTTTGAACCTTTTTCAGCTTCAACCACTTCATCCACTTTTGCTTATTCAGCATCTTTAACCACTACCCACTCTTCTTGTTCTTCAATGTCCTCATTGGGTTGAGAAGGTACTACCCTTGGAAGAAGTTGTTTCCCACTCCTTAATGTGACAGCTTTGACACTTTCCTGTAGGTGTGAAGAATGAGATGATTGGCTAAGACTCTCTTGCTTACTTAGTCTCAGATTCAAAGATTCAATACTCCCTTTGATATCAGCTGTCATACTTTTCTGAACTTCAGCTATATTGCTTTGAATGGAAGCCATAATGCTTTGAATTTCTGCAGATTGGAGTTGTTGCATTTGGAGCAGAAGCTGCTTTATGTCCAAATCTTTTGAAAGCTGAGAGTTGTTGGCGCCAACTGCTTGAGAGGAAGAGCCTCGATGTTGTTGAATGTAAGGGCCTCCATTGAACTGTTGTTGACAAATATCATAGCCTTGGATCTGAAAAGATTTGACTTGATGTTCCTTGTAGTGGCTATGAGTATCAACAGTTTGAAGATGTTTGGTGGCTCCATTGAACAACATGTCCACTTTTTCCTGAAAAGCCTTCATCTCATGCATTGCTGTTTCAAACTTCTCTTCAGCTGCCTTTGCATGTTTCTCAAACTCATCCACATAATCCCAATTACTGAGCGCCATGTTCTCCACTAATATCCTTCCTTCATCAACATCTTTGCCAACGAAGTAGCCATTACTAGCTGTATCTAGAAGGATTCTTATTTTTGGTAGAACACCTCTATAGAGAGTGGAGAGAAGCATTTACTTGGTAAAACCATGACGAGGGCATTGTTGAGTGAAGCCTCTAAATATTTCCCAAGTATCTCCAAAGCTCTCATTGGACCATTGCTTGAAGTTTGAGATCTCATTCCTGAATTTGGCAGTTCTTGAGGGAGAGAAGAACTTAATTAAGAAAGCACTTTTGCATTGTTCCCAATTGGTGATGCTGCCTTGTGCTAAAGACTTTTCCCACATTTGAGCTCTATCACCAAGAGAGAATGAGAATAATATGAGCTTCAAACCATCATCTGAAATTCCACTAAGCTTTGTCATAGCACAAATCCTTTCAAAGTGATCCAAGTGCTCAAAAGGGTCTTGGTTAGGAAATCCAAAGAACTTCCTCTCTTGAATCATAGCAATCATTCTGCTTTTTATCTCATAGTGGTTGGTCTACATAGGTGGAAGAATACCTTGCCTTGAAGCATAGCTTGATGGTATATCTGCAGCACATATAGGTCTCAATGGTCTTTGAACCCAAGCTCTTTGTAAACCATGTGGACATTGCTGTCCTTGCAAGCCTTGTATCCCTTGGAGACCTTGTGGACCTTGTGGACCTTGCAACCCAAAACCAGCACATACTGATGTTCCTCCATGCTTCAACAACTGATTTATGCTGCTGTAAACCCAAAATCCTTGATCATGAACTTCATTTGTAGGTGTAGACACTTTAGAGCAAGTGTTTTGGTACCTACAAAAGAGATTCTAGACCAAAAAGAAAAATCAGTAACCAAAAACGAAAATAAGAAAGCTTGATCTTAAGATCTCTACAAATCCTACTGAACAAAGCATTCCCCTATTGGCAACGGCGCCAAATTGATGTAGGTTTTTATCCTATCTCAATCCTCAACCCACATTAGTCATTGTAGTATTGAGTTTATCAATCCAAAAGTGGAAGATTGAAGCAGAAGGAATGCAATAGAGCTCTTAATTCAAGATTGAGAGAGTTTAAATGTCTAACAACCTAAATGATCAAACAGAACTCAAGCAAACACCAAACTAAGAGTGAACAGCAAGCAAAACAACAAAAATATAAGCAAAAATAGGGCAAATTCGAATTGAACTAAAAACAGAGGAAAGACAGGACTTGAGATGGGATAATTGGTGCTAGTGAATTCTCAACTCAACCTATGATGCTTATAAACTCACACAATGCTGTTCCTTATGCATAGAATTCATTTGTATGACTAATCCAATCTTTTGGCACTAATCTCTTTAATAAACATCAAATCAAGAACTAATTCTCATTAGTGAAATGATAAACAGCAAGCATTAAGACAAACTATCAATCATATATTGCCAAATCGCTCCCTAGACAGTCAATCTCTTGAGCTAGGACAAGCAGTTCTCTTGCAAAGCAGTTCAGACATTTCATCAAACACTTGGTGGAAATAAAATGAGCCTAAGATCCTAATCAACTTAGCTAAGGCTAATCAGGCATTAAACATAGAAATCAAGAAAGAAAATTGAAGAATAACACTAAGCAACCATACATCAAGCATCAAATCCCCTAAACCTAACCCATCTCAAATCCTTAAAAGTACTACTCACTAATCACCATCAAAACCATCAAATCAAAGAGAAATATATAGCTAATCATGATTGAAAAAGGCTAAACACGAAGAGAAATGCAAATCTATATTCAAATCAACCAAAGATTCAAAGTACAAAATTTGATTAAGAAACTAGAAAAGTAAGGACTGCTGGATCATAGGATGATCCAAGAAATTAGGGATTTTAAGTATTTATATGAGTCTAAGCAGAACGGAAAAATTGTAAATAAATTGTCTTCAGTCTGGGACAACATCGATTAAACTTGGTCGATACTGGTGATTGATGTGCTGACATCGATCTGGTCAGCTCGATGTAACTGATCGATGTAGGTCTTCTGGCGCTTGACATCGAGCTGTCTTTGATCGATGTGCTTGATCGATGTGATCTTCAAGGCTCTCGAGTCCATTACATCGGTCGATGCTGGTGATCGATGTGAGTGTCCTATGGCTTGACATCGATCAGCCATGATCGATGTGAGTGATCGATGCAAACTCTGTTTCCTTCTGCTTCATCACATCATACGATGTGGACTCCTCTGTGATCGATGCTAGGCCAAATTTCTGCTTTCTTGGTTCCTCTTGCTCATCTTTGATTAAGGGAACCCCCTGGATCATTCTCACACTTCTTCCTTGTCTCAAATGGCTCCTTAGGTACCTAGAAACATTCCTTATTCAAGGAAAATGCAAACTCCATCCTAGATGCAACCTAAATCTAAAAACAAAGAAGAATGGGACAAAAACAAAGGAAAACATGCAAAAGGAAACCATAACATGAACTAAATGCAAGCCTAAAAGATGTAAATGCAAGAGATATCATGAAGCTGGCTGGAGCAAATGCCGACGTGACGGTATAAGTCGACCAGCATCCGGGGAAGATAGCCACGGAAGCCGTATGAGATATAGTCGTCATGGATTGCAAAGCAGCGCGACGGAGGGCGGTTCCCTCGATCCCCTATAGCAGGGAAAATGAAATAAAGGGTGGAGTATGTGGGGTCGGTCGCCATCAAAACACTCTCCAGAGAATCCAGCGTGAATACTAACGGTGGCCGGTCGAAGGGCGAAGCCGCCACAGGCGATCGAGCCACACTCTTGGGTTCCCCATGGGACCACGAAAAGGGGGCTCGCCACTCGCCAGAAGATGAACTCGTAGCCGACATCTCTATTTGAAGACCGGAGAGAAGATCTGAGAGAAGATCTGAAATATATGGTTGCTTTATAAACTGAATAAGACCACAATGCGTGGATCCCGTGAGATTTATAGAGGAAGGAAACCGAAGCGACGCGCAAGAAAAATCGTGTCGCTAACGAAAAGCTAAAAGTCAGGGGCATTCCCATAATTATTGGCTTCTCGAGCCTCGCGACCGAAAAGTTGCGCATTAAAAGAAGATGGAGTTGGACAGTCCTTCACGACAGAAAAAGTAACCGGCAACTCGTGGGAAACAGGACGCACTGTGTGATGCGACGCATCACACATTTGTCCACAAGGATCCGCCACATGGAATGCACTCATCATACGCCAGAGTCCCACCTAGGAAGAGTCTGAGCAACTGTTAGAAATACGGGTAGGTCCGCAAGGAAACTCATCAGATGAACGATCGCAATGGTATGAATCTTGAGTCCTTACAGGAAAACCGTCAATTTTCCATGGGCCATTGCGACCATCGAGATGGGATATACAGAATCCGCGTGCACAAGCTAAATCCTACCGCCCAGGCCCCTTAGTCCACGATGTGGGTTGCATGGAGCCCATGCCCATGGATCAAACGTGACCATCCCCGTGCTTGCATGATTAGCCCTGTTCGTTTGGTTGCCGCATGCGGCTGCGGCTGCGGCTGCGGTAGCGGCAGCGGCAAAATAATATTACCGCAGATTGTTGTTTGTTTTGTAGCTGCAGCCGCAGCCGCTGCCGCTACCGCAATAACAAATTGTTGTTCGTTTTGTAACCGCAGCCGCAGGTTATAGACGCAGCCGCTACCGCAACAATAAATTGTTGTTCGTTTCATAGTCGCAGCCGCAGGTTATAGCCGCAGCCGCAAGTACCTGCGGCAATGAAACGAACAACAATTAACTGCAGACCGCAGCCGCAGCCGCAGATCATAACCGTACCGCTGATTTTTCTTGGCGTCTAAAATTTTTAAACGCAGCGACCTGCGTCTGCTGCAGCGTTTTGCCGCAGGTACCTACGGCAACCAAATGAACAACAATTTTAAACGCTGCCGCAGCCGCAGATACCTGCAGCTGCCAAACGAACAGGGCTATTGTATATTTTTTTGCTTGCATGATTGTGTGATTTTTTTCTTGCATGATTGTGTATTTTTTGCTTGCATGATTGTGTGATTTTTTTCTTACATGATTGTGTGATTTATTGCTTACATGATTGTGTGATTCTCTGCTTGCATAATTGTATGATTTCATGCTAGCATGATTGTACGATTTCTTGCTTGCACGACAGTGTATCCTTTCCCGCTCGCATACCACCGACACTCGTCTTTTTCCTATATTCGTACCCTCCGGAGGCACCATCACTCAAACTTGTGTCTTTCTTCAAAACCTCTTCGGCACGGTCCCTCGCGGACTTGCTTGTCCTCCGCGACACTATTCCTCCGGGAATTCAGGACTTCGGTCTAGTAGGCCCCCGCGGCCCTTCCTCCATCAGCTCCCTCGGGGGACAGCACATGTTCTAAGCATGCTCCCCCATGGACTTTCTCTCCCTCTAGGGCTCCTGTCCTCCAGGATTATGAGGGCCTCTGGGTTTTCCTCACCAGCCCCCCCCCCGTCCCTAGTAAGCCGTGTGACAAAACAGCATGTTCCTCCCAAGGACATGTTTTCCATTCAGGGACCACATGAATTGAGGTCCCCTACTCACAGGATTTCTCTTCCTGATAAATTCCCCGACTGCTTCCCTTTTGGGTATATTACAAACACGTTCTTAAAATCGAGAAACTTCTACGTAGGTACAACGCGAAGACTGTCCAGGTAGTAAGGGAGTCGAGGTAACATCCTCAGGAAACGCTTTACTCCGTACCAGCTGCACTCGAGTAGCGACTCCCACTTGCGTTAGCACCCCATAATACAGTGACCATCTATTCATCCGCTCAACGGCGCCACCCTTGGCCCTTAGGTTGGTGTTTTAACCCACGTCGCTGTCTTCTGTCGATCTCCATGGTCACATAAGATTATAACTTCTCTCATGACCCCGATGAGATTGGGTAAGACAGCTCCTTGCCTAGTACCCTATGAAGCAAGGAGTAAACCTTCTCAAGAGAGATGTCCATCCGTGGACGAGCTATCAGTTACTCTAGGAGTGCTAATATCCTCCTATCATGAGCAAGTGCCGTACTCCCCCGAGATGGGCACCCCAGTTAGGGTAGGACCCAATCATCTAAGTTCTCCGGAAGCCTAACTCCCCCTGCTGACAATGTACTCCTCTGGATGTGTGGCGAAGTCGGGGCGAGTCCTTTATTATATATTTAGTCTGACCATCTCACATTTCGCTTCTCCGTAAGTGTAATTCCTCCGATCAATAACGTACTCTCCCATATGCGAATAAGTTTGGAGTTGACACCTTGTATAATCGTCCCGCGGTTCGCTCCTCCGGAAGTGTAATTCCTTCTACCAATAACGTGCTCTACCGGGCCATACGAATAAGGTCGGAGTTGATACCCTCCTTTCGTTCTCTTCTCCGGAAGTCTGATTCCTCCAGCTGGAACCGTACTCCCTCGGGATACATGGCAGGGTCGGAGTTGACATTCTGTTTGCTTCTCCGGATGTCTGACTCCTCAACTAGTACTGTACTCCCTTGGGATGCATGGCATGGTTCGCACGAGTCTCTATTTAAATACAATCTTTTCCCTTTCAAGAGCTTAGCTTTGCCCAAACTAGTACCGTACCCTTCGGTAAGGTTGCTGCATCAATACGGCCTGTCACGGCAAGATACTTAAGGAACCATATAACTCATGATTTATTGCGCAGGAAACCCGAAGAATCGACTCTCCGACTCAATTCCCAATATGTCGAGAAGTCGGGGGCAACTGTTGGGACTGATTTTACCACATCCAAGGATGACGTGACAAGTGGACACCAAACTACCCTAAACATTAACATGGATTATTAGCTCGGCCAAAAACTCCCTTGCGCATTATTCCCGGGCAGTTCGCAGGCTTCCCAAGTCATGCATGCACTACTAACGCACCTGCTCCTCTAGCACATCGACAGATGGGACAGGACAGGGAAAAGAGGAGGCACCCTGAAAGAGCAGGGGGGGGGGGGGGGGGGGGGGTGGCAAGCAGGAGGATATGGAGAGATCAAAGGAGAGACTCCCTTCGTCTAACCTGATGGAGAGGAACCAAACGTTGCCCTGGAGTAGCCAAGCCCGACCAAATGACACAGTCCAAGGGGGACTCCCCGGCTCCCCCGAGAGGACGCTAAACAGGATAAGCCTTTCTTTAACTCGAAATCTTGCCTTCATACTCGCTCAGCCCCCTTTTCAGTCATAGAACCTTTCTGAAACACACATAAGCAGAAAGCTGCCTCGATCCCCTGTTCCGAGTAGGGAATTCATTGACTTGAACGTCAGAGAACCTTCGGGAGAGAAACCCCATTTTGGTCCTCCCAGAGGCCCGACTGATCTCTTTGTATAGTAATGGCAATGTCGGATAAGGCTTCACCCATGCTCGCAGGACACGAACAAGCTTCCACCCTGGAAATACTCATCGCCTTTCCCTCAAAGGACAAAACTCGAAGGCACGACTTCATTCCCCGGACGAATAACATGACATCCTGAAATTTGCTCCAGAACAATTATATCATATATGAAAACACACATTATATAGCGAGAATTCAAAATTGTAAATGAAACAAAAAAATAAACATATATAAAAACAAACCATAAGTATGTTCTTAGGACAAAAACTTTTATAATAAAATTAAGAAATATATGTATAAGAAGTAGAAGTAAAAGTAAAAAATATATCTTTACGGTTTTGATTTTTCATAAAAATCTTGGGATATGTCTCTGGTTTAAAGCATCTCTAATCCACTTTAATTTTAAATCTTCTAATTTAAAGAAAACATAGAGAAGTTATTTTCTCTCTATATTATTACTTTTTCTGCAAAATATAAGAGGATTGGAAAGAAATCTATGTATATTTTAAAGAAAAAAATAGAAAAATGCATTAAAAATAATTTTAATATTTTAATATATTATTTAATTTAAATAAAAGTAAATATGAGTCAAAAAGATGGAAAACGAAGAAAAATAATTTTGTTTGGTTTTATGTTTTTTTATTTGAAGTATTTGGAAATATTATTTTACACGTATTAATTATTTTATATATATAATTATTTCAACATGGTAAAATATTATTTCAAGAGTCAAGTTTTATATATATTGTTATTTATTATATTTTATATTAATACAAAAATCAAAATTAAGAAACATACGAACTTTTAATTTTTGGTTATAACAATCAAATATTAAATATATTATCTTACACCTTAAATCATACACACCTATAAATTTAGGACATGACTAGTTTAAACGCTGACATCAAAAAGCAGAAGCATCTTAAGATATGACCACCGCCTACGCAACAACGAAGGGGTTAAGAAAATAATAAGCAAGGCTTGGCTATCGAGTCCCAACCTCAATGTGGACATGAGAATAAGCAACGTTAGGAAAGCCAAATCACGCCGGAATAGAAAGACAAATACTCTAACAGCCAGAAAGCTATTGAAATATGTAAGAGAAGACTCAAGGAGGCTATAGTTCACCCTAAAACAGAAGAAACAACTATCCAAACCATCAATTTGGACCTAAAACAAGCCTATGAAGCTGAAGAAGAGTACTCGAAACAGAGAAATAAACAGCTATGGCTAAATCTAGATGACAAGAACACAAGCTATTTTCATGTAAAAACTAAAGGCAGATGCAGAACAAACAAATTCTCAGTAATAGTGGATGGTGATGGGAAAACAATTTCCAAGGAAGAGCAAATAACAGCTACTATCACATCATATTTCACCAACCTTTTTGCCTATATACAGTATGATAGCTCAGAAACTATGGCACAAGGCCTCCATTGCAGATTGTCGCCTAAAGTGAACGCTAAACTAATAGCTGCTCCCACTCCGACAGAAATCAAAGAGGCAGTCTTCTCCATCTATGCTGACAAAGCTTCAGGACCCGACGGATTCTCAGCTAGCTTTTTCCACTCAAACTGGGACACGGTGGGTCCAGCTATTGTCACTGAATTCAAAGCTTTGTTTACTTCGGGTATCATGCTGAGACCTATAAACCACACACATAACCGACGGATACCAAAGACTTCGGCACCAAAAGCTACGACGGACTACAGACTGATTGGCCTATGTAATGTCTATTACAAATTCACCTCAAAGATCTTCACAAAAAATCTTCAACCAGTCTTGGACACCCTTGACTCAAAAAATTCAATCTGCATTTGTTCTAGGGAGAGATATATCAGACAATGTGTTAATCACACATGAAATTTTTCACTATCTTTAAACCTCAAAAGCTACCAAACATTGCTACATGGCTGTTAAAACAGACATGTCTAAGGCCTACGATAGACTAGAGTGGAACTTCATAAGATAGGTACTCCAAAGATGTGGCTTTGACCATAAATGGATAGCCTGGGTTATACAATGCATTTCTACAGTAACATATTCCTTTCTCATCAATCGTTCCTCACAAAGACTAGTTACCCCAGAAAGTGGCATTCGCCAAGGAGAGCCCCTATCTTCTTTCATCTTCATTCTTTGCAGTAAAGTCCTATCCGGTCTATGCAAGAAATCTCAAGCCAACGGTCGCTTACCTACATCCGCATCACCATAAGGAGGCCGAGGTTAAACCATTTGCTCTTCGCAGACAACACCATGTTCTTTTGGAAAGTAAATCGCAGAAGTTACGAAGCCCTGACGTCCATACTACACAAATACGAACAAGCCTCATGTGAACTATTTAATGCACATAAATTCCTGGTTACTTTTGCTTCCAAAACACCTCTTGAGGTTAAAGAGAGAGCAAAAGCTTTCATGGAAATCATGCAGGAAGGAGGCGTGGATAATTACCTTGGCCTGCCTGAACATTTTGGCCGAATAAAAAAGGATAAGTTCTCCATAATAGTCGATCGTATATGTCAAAGGGCTCTCAGCTGGTCCTCTGGCCTCCTCTCTGCAGCAGAGAAATTGACCATGTTAAAGTTAGTATTCTCTTTTATTTTAACCTACCATATGTTATGCTTCAATCTCCTGCTCCTGGACTTAGCTGACTATATTCTCTGCCTCAGACCTAGCACAAAAGGAGCACCAGATTCACAGGTGTGGCTTCCAACAGAAAACAACATCTACTTTACAAAATCTGGCTACCATAAAAGATATGAGAGCCTCTCTTGGCCACCAGCTACTTTAAATCCTCACCCTACTTTTTTATGGATGTCGGAAATCTGGCTAAGCAAGATATTACGTAAACTAAGGATCTATATGTGGAAAGTTTAATAAAGGGCATTACCTTTAGGAGAACACCTCCTCCATAGAGGACTCCACGCTGGTGCAGCTTGAATTCGTTGTAGGGAACTTGAAACCGTAACACATCTCTTCTTCCAATGCCCATATACGCGACAAGTCTGAAGCTCACCCCCTGTCCATACACAAATCGAGTTGCTAGATTTTCTGGATTTTGCCTCAAGCCTCATTGCTCTGAAACTAGATAGGTCGAGACAAGGTTGCTTTGAAGAGCTGGCACATCTTCCATCGCCTCCAACGGAATGAGAACAGCCATCCATAAAAGACATGAAAAAAATATATAATGGTACAACAATGAAAGCGGCTGCCTAAGTCATGCTCAACTCCTTTAGTAATATATAAATGGAAAGATAGATCCATCCATCTATCCTATCCGATTTCCATTTTGGATTCATCAACCACTGTCATGAATTATTTTAGGACCCATTTTCCTTTGGATAGCTTGGTCGCTCTGACTTGCTCGAAACTCCCTGCTCTTTGGATCGTATGATTTCTCAGTGGGTGATACAATATTCAAGGCAACCCGTGATGTACGTAAATGGAAATTGGCTCAACTAGCCCTGTACAGTTTGGACCCCTCATCGTCCAACACCAAATCGACTATCCGATCTTATGCAACACCCATACAGCTTGGCAGATTAATTCCAGAACAGCAGAATTAAATTGGATCTTTAGAAATCAATCAAATCAAATCATCATGCAATGATCACATCTAGAATTGTCAGTAATTTTTTATTATTAATAGTAGAAACTTTAGCAATCTGCAAAGCTCTATAACAAATCAATATATGCAAACTGAAAAAATATCTGCATCATATCTGACTCCTAAGTGTTCATTCAAGCAATCAATTCCAGACTGCAACTAAAAGAAAGTTTATAATATCCTTTTGATATCTATTAGCCTACGCTCCTGGTTTGAATCTTATCATTTTCACTTTCGTCCCGAGATCTGCAAAGGTTGATGCAAACTCGCTAGCTAAGTTTTGTTTAAACTTTAGTTACTCTATCCACTTTTTTATTGAAATTGAAACAATTTCGTTTATTTTGTGATTTTGTATTAATCTATTGTTTTTTTTTTGCTTAAGTATTAATCTATTGTTATATTGAGAATGTTTTTTTTTTTGTAACAGCTATTATATTATTAGTTCATATAGTAAAAATCAGCATGTAACATATCCGAAATTACAAATGGTACAAAGAAATGATGTTGATAGTAAGATTCCTCTTCTGGGCATTGTTTTGCCAAAGTGTATGTTACTTGGTTGTTCGATCTGTTTGTCCAATGAAATTTAGTGTCTTCAAACTACTTGCTCCAAAATCTGACTTCACGAATCCAGTTGAAAGCATGAAAATCACGTTTTGATCCATTCAGCAGATTGATAATGTCTTTACAGTCGCCTTCAAAGATAGCCTTGTTGTACCCATGGCTCCAATAATTTTGCATTGCCATTATGAGTGATTGTAATTCACTTTCCTGGGCTGTTACAGTATTTGGACCTCTAGCCTGTGCTGATCCTTTGTAAAATCCTTGATTGTCTCTTATTACCCAACCTGCTTTTGCTGTCCGTGATAAATTGTTGTAGGCACCATCATAATTGAATTTCACCCATCCTTCTTATAGTTTTACCCAATATCTTGTGTTTGTTGATGGTAAAGTTCGTGATTGCTCTTGTTTTTCCAGTTGATTTGGGGAATTCGATAAATACTTCTCTGTGTTTAGCCATTCTGTGGTATCCTCATTTGCTAATCGAAGTGTTTTACTCCAATGTATATGTTGTCTCTGAAAAACAAGTGCGTTTCGGCTTATCCATAGTCTCAACAATATGCAAAAAGCCAGTTGCTTGTAAAAAAGAGTTGATGTGTTGATGTAACGGTCAAGGATTATTTTTAGTTTTTCTTCAAGGTACAAATTTGGGTCGCTGAGTGAAGTGTTCATTTTTCCAGAAGCCCGCCAGGTCGCTTGTGCATATTCATAATCAAAAAACAAGTATTTTGTTGTTTTTTCCTCACGGCAGCATCGTCGGCAAGTTGAGTCTTGGTTGATGTGACGTCGCCTTAATGTGTCTCCTGTAGCTAAAATGTTTGACAGCATGCGCCATAGGAAGTGCTTAATTTTTGGTAAGTACGCAGTTTCCAAATTATTTGTTTCTGGGTCACATCTCCCTGTATTGGATGATTTGCATATGCTCCTAGTGAGTGTGAGGCGAGTGATATCTCTTGTATTTACACCATTTATGCTTGCATTTAGTGCATGTTTTGGTTCTCTTTTGCATGTTTTCCTTATCTTTTGTCCTATTTCCTTCTCTTTTTAGACTTAGGTTGCACTTAGGATATAGTTTGCATTTTCTATGCATTATAGATGTTTTTAGGTACCTATGGAGCTATGAGGAGCATGGAGAAGCTTTGGGGATGATCTAGAAAGCTAGCTAGGCCAAGAGGAGCAAAAGGGACCAAGGTAGATGATCTCTGCAGAGCCTATCGGTCAAGGAGTGACCGATTGAAGGACTATCGACCAGACATATCGGTCAGAGAAGTGGCCGATTGATAGACACTTTATTTGCAAGGGTGAGAATGCAATGAGGTTATCAAACTCAAATGCAAGACAGGTTGTAGTACAGCAAGCAAGAGAGAGTCAATCCACACCTAGGATGATAGAGAATGCAAAGAGAATACAAGGACTAATGCAAATCTAAGCGAAACGAGATGAGTTATGAGAAAATCCCTAAAAACTAGATGCAGCAACTTAAATGGAATGCAACCTATTTTAAAATTACTAGGAATGATGAAACTACCACGAGGAACAAACAGAATAATTAAAGGACAAAGCTTCGAATTACTAAAATTCGACTAGTGGATCGACCATGAGATCGACCACTAGATCGAGCAATAACAATCGATCTGGTCTAAAAATGCAAGAACAGTAAAACTAACGACCAGGATGCTATCAAAGATCACGCGAATGACGAGAGAAGATGTAAAGATGCTAAAAGAAAGGGCCTAGTGTTGAGATTCATGGTCAGGGGTTTCAAAGGTTCGATCTTGGGTTGAAAACTTTAAATCGACTCACTTTGTGAGGATCTCTAAGCCTTGAAAACTAAGCAAGATCTATCTGTGGCTTTCGGAATATATCACTCCTTCATCCCCTCCTCCAAACCCATGGCTTTTGGTGGAAAGAGAGGTCGAAGGGCATGGAAAACAGATTTCAAATGAGTGGCTTAACTAGTCCCCCAAACTTCTATGGCTTTTGGGAAGTGGTAACTAGTCTCTAGGGTGTGATCTTCCGAGGCTCCTGAATCCTGTCAAGGTAAGGAACCTCTCGGATCATGAAGCTCTTGGCGTGAGAGTCTTCAAGCATTGAGATCTCAACACCCTAGAAGAGATAGCCGTTGAAAACACTTAGAAAAACCCCAAGATCGAAACCCTTTAGACCCCTTAATCCTCTCAACCCCGAACTCAAATAAACTACTCACTACACATAAGGTAAATCAAGCAAAGCATGTAAAAGGAAACGATGAACATGAAAAGAAAACTAGATTAAGATGAAAACGATTCGATTACAAAGCTTAAGAAAAACTCCAGTTCGACAATGGTGTTCCTCGTCAAAACCAGAGAGAAAACATACAGAAAAAGATAAGGATTGAAAGTTGTGTGGGAAAAGGACGTCGCCGCCTTCCCAAAATGGCCAAAACAAGCTGATGGTCCCCCCCTCGCTAGCGGCCAAAAGTGGTTGAAAGGACAGAGATCGACTCCGGGATCAAGCGGTTCTCTCGATCATATCCGGACATCGTGTCTTCAGCTCGATCTGGGTCTCGATCATCATCGGCAAATCGAGTGTTGCATCCGATCTCGGTATCGATCTTCGGTTGGATCGGGTGGTGTACTCGATCTGGCTCTCGCTCTGCATGGCGTCATTTACGTCCGTACCGTTTGATTGACTGCTTCACTCAATCCTCGTCTCGATCATTCTCCTTGGATCGCCTGGTTGGCTCGATCTTCTGGTCGATCACATCCTAGATCGACCGGCCATGCTCGACCTGCTCCTCGATCTATAATCCTTAGCAAATATTCGAGCTTCCACGAACTGCTACAACAGCCTCAATATGTCCACGAACCTCCACGACTCCAAAGCAGCAAGAAACAACCTAAATGTGATGCAAAATGCAAGAAACATGCGTATGCTGGTGCAAGAATGCTCTAGGACTCTAAGTGATGCAATCTAACCTAAAATGTGATACAAATGCATGAAAAGCTAACTAATGAGTATGCAAAATGTATGTAATATGCAGTAACATCAACTACCCCAAACTTACTTCTTGCTTGCCCTCAAGCAACAGAAAATACGTAAGGAAGAGAAGTTTTCAGAAAAACGAATGGGGGTTTAAACTTCTTGCAAAGGTGCCTTTCAAATGAATCAATCTCAATGTCCTAGTTAACAGTTCTAAAATGCTATGCGTACACTCATACTCCAAAGAACTTAGCCATACTCATCACACAAAGAAATTCAAATCATGACTCTCCTATTCCTAACAATCAAAGAAACTCATCCTTTAACATTCATTAACATTAGAACCATGAATCAAACTTATGCACTTTAAAGCAAAACACATTTGGCTAAGGGTGAAGGTTATGAGCATTGAATGATCTCATTTGAAAAGGGTTTATAATTAGAACAAGGGTTTCTCTCAAAAATGGTTGAACTTATGCATAATGCTAAAGGTAAAAACAATTGATGCATACATGATTAGATTCTCATCTACCCATGTAAACTAACAAATGATCCTAAACCCCTCTCATTTATCAACTTTTATCCTCACTCACCACTTAGAGTCTATCCTTTATCTTCTCAAAATTTAGCAATCCCCAATTCGAAACAAAAACATTTTAAAACTTTTTAGGCTAGTGAAAAGGTTTTGAAAATAACTATGCTCTTTAAATATTTCTTAATGGTAGCTCTCTTATTATTTTTTTTCTTTTATCTTTTTTTTTTTAATTTATTTTTATTTGGCACTTAGGCTCTTTTATTTATTTTTCTTTTTTCTTTTTTTTTTATTGGGAGAGCTACCTCCTGAAATTTATTAGAGCATATACTTAGTTTTTAAACACAACCTTTCACTTAAAACCCATTTCTTTCTTTAAAACACCAAACTCTTTGAAACCGAGAACAAATAGAAATGAAAACAACCCCAATGATCCCCCAAACTTATCCTAAGCCTATACCTAGCTTCAAAATGCAAAGCTAGCAATCATATGAGAACCAAATCATGTCGCCTAAACCTAACGCTTTATGCCAAGTTCAAACCGAAAGGAAGGCCTCACAATGATGTCACAGAAGAACATTTGGCTTCAAAGAAGGGTAAGGTTCAAGGTGGGAGTTCTACTTAGGCTCACAAAGAGTGGTAAAAAGGAAGAAGAGAGCCTAAATATTTTAAAACCATGTGTTCATTTTCAAATGCATAAGGATGATAATTATAATTTCAAATTAAGGTTCTCACTTATTAAGATAAGTTTCAAATCATGAGAGTTGAATTCAAGCCACGAAAATCCTAACAAGTGATCCAAGCATGGTAAGAACTTACTTTCAAAGCATAGCCAAAGCATTAGAGAACTACTAACTAGGGCATTAAAACAATTCATAAGTAAAAACACCTTTTCAAGAAATTCTAACCCCTTATGCAAAATGCAAACAACCTAGATTCTATGAGAAACTCTAGACTCAATCCTAACATGTTTTGACAAGATGAATGCAACTACATGAATCTTTGAAAAAATTTTAAAACTTTTACCAATTTTTCATGAACTAAAGACTCAAGGATGCTAAAGGAAGATAAGATCACAAAACACAAGTCAAATCACACCTGTACTCCCCCAAACTTGCTTGACACCGTCCCGGTGGCAAACTCATTCGAAGGAGTATCAAAACACAAAGCAAAAAGAAGCAAATATGAGCGGTTATGTACAATGGAAGAAGGTTGTTACCTCTGGTCTAGTCTCGGCTGGAACTTGAGGATGTTCCAGATAAGCTAGAGATTGTTGCTTTGTCCTTGTCGGCTGGTTCATGGAGAGAATGGCGCGCTGGCTAAATGGTGTTGCTTTGTGCCTCGCGGATGACAACTCCACCGGTTGAGAGCCTTCTCTTCTCGGGTTGTTGAGCCTCCTTACTTGCATCCTTTTTAGGCGAGCCTCCTTGAAGTGCCTTGACTTTCTTTCCAAGTTTCTTGAGCATTTTTCCTTACCACTTATTGATCTTCCTTTGCATCTCCACAACAGATGCTAGGAACTTCTCGGTTTTTGTCCTCGGCTCAAAGTCTAACTTGGGAAGTGTGTAGGCCTCGGGCATCTCATCTTTCGTGGCTGGAGACTCGGACCTTTGACGAGGAGCAATTGCTGAAGCAGGTGGTCCTCCTCGAGGAGCAAAGCACTCTTCCTTCGTGGGCAAGAACTCGATGTTCCCAACACCAAGCAGCTCGGTTTCATCTTTGTTTGTGAGGATGCACACTCTCTTCTTGTCTTCGTCGTCTATGAAGAGGTAGGCATAGAACCCTTCTGCTGGCGTGCGTCCCAAGCTGTCGGTATTCCTCATGTACGCCTCATCCATGAAAGATCTGGCTGGTACGTGGGCGAAGTCGTGAATAGGCACACCAGCTTGCAAGAATAGAGGAGTGAGGAAGCCACCAATGTAAGAAGAAGTTGCCTTGTATTTCACCAAGGAAGCAGCAATCACACATGCGTAGTTCACCTCATTGCCGAGTTCATCCTCCATAGGCTCGTCATTTGCATCCGGATCACACACCAAGTGCTTCACGCCTTGGAACAGGAAGAAAAGCTCGGTATTTGTGACCGTGGGAGCAACAGATCTTCCACTAAACGTGTTGGCAATCAGCTTCAGAGTGTACCTCAGCACCGGGCTTCTCACTCGCTTGATCTTGGCGGTGTTGGCTTTGTAGACATCATTGCTAATCAGGTCCCAAAAGTCGTTGGCTTTCTTGAATGCGGGGAACTCGACCTTGTTGGCATCCGCGTTGAGACCATAAGCTTGGCATAGCTTAGGGATGGAGAGGGTGTAGGCTTGACGGCCAACCTTGAAGTAGAGGCGACCTTGTGAAGGGACGGGTGTGCTAGGATTCTCGTAACGAAACTCCAACGTGGCAAGGAAGTCTATTGTCACTTCTGGAATGGTTGGGCAATCCATCCGTGACAGACTTCTTAGGCCAATGTTCTTGAGGAGTTGGTCGAAATCCCCAAGAATCCCTAGCTTGAACAGCAGCTCTCGATCAGCAAACTTGGTAGGCTCAAACCGAAGCCTTTCCAGCCGTTTCTTGTCCCTCTTCTCATCCTTATTCCATCTGACCCTCTCTTGAACTGCCACCTCTTGTCCTTCTCCCTCTTGTGCTGTCTCTTCTCTTGTTCTTTTGGGGGCCATGTACCTGAAACAAGTTTCTCAAGAAGCTTGATAAGCTAAACGGCGGTTTGATGAGAATGAGAGAGGAGAAGGAGAGAACTTATAAATACTACCCTAGAATTTTGGGGAATTAATAAAAAATCATAGCTAAATAAAGGAGAATCAGATCTTTAGATATTAGAAAATCTAGAATTATTCCTATTACTTAGCTAATTTTTAAAAATCAAAACCGACCCTATATTCTAGAACAATATCTTGCAAATTTAAAGGAAATTTTCCTAAAGATAAATCATTAAATTTTGAAAATACCTTTGCAAGAAATGTAAAAGATCTTTGCTAGCTTTTGAAAACTGAAACTCTCACTCTCTTTGTTTAAAATTTTCGAGAAAAACAGAAATGAGAGGGTGAGAGGTTGTTGAAACATTTAAAGACTAGCAAAGAGCAAAACCATGGGTAGTAAAGGTGGTTTTCTGACAAAGTCTTGGTCAAGGCACATCTTTCATGGTCAAAGATGCTTGCCTTGACCAAGTTTTGAATTTAAAAATTGGAGGGAAAAGAATAAAGGAGGGAAAGAAAATGTTACCTCGGCATGAGATCGAGTCCATTTGGTCGATCTAGGACTCGATCTCATGCCCATAATGGCTTAGATCGAGAGGGTTACTCGATTTGAGACTCGATTCATGGTGAATCGAGTCTTGGATCGATTGGCTCTCTCGATCATTGAGATGTTGGCTCCATGGCTAAGTCCTCATGATCGAGCTATGTCCTCGATTTAGGGGTCGATTTGGCACAGATCGAGTGATGGATCGAGTCGAGTGATCGATCTGTTTTCAACAGATTTTCCCGAGAGAAATTAGATCGGTCGATCTGTTTTGGATCGATCGATCCTTTTTCGTCAAGGTTGATCTTATCACTCGTTCCGTCTAGATCGACTGGCTCCTCTCGATTCACTGACTCGATTTAGCAAAGATCGAGTCAGGATCAGTCGATCTAGCACTCGATCTCTAGCCTCATCTTAATTCCTATCGCCTCTTTTGGACTTCAAGATCAAGGTTTAGACTCCTCATACCTGTTCCTACACACTTGCAGAATAAAAACATAAAACTGAAAGAGAAATAAAGCAGAAATATATACAAGATAAATATGGGAATGCCTCCCAAGTGCGCTTTCTTTAACGTCTTTAGCTAGACTTTACTTGGTTTAGGCTGATGGTGGGTCTTGGAGAAGCACCGAGGTACTCTCCTTGTCATAGCTGTCTGCCAAGTAAGGCTTGACTCTGTGTCCGTTGACGGTGAATGCACTGCCACTTTTTCCCATCAGAGTAACAGCTCCATAAGGCAACACTTCTTGAATCACGAACGGTCCGCTCCACCTTGACTTCAGCTTTCCCGGGAATAGTTTGAGCCTTGAGTTGTACAGCAACACTAACCCTCCTTCCTTAAGCTCCTTGGCAACCAATTTCTTGTCATGAGTCTCCCTAGTCCGCTCCTTGTATATCCAAGAGCTCTCATAAGCGTTCAGTCTTAACTCATCCAGTTCGTGTAGCTGAATAAGGCACCTCTCCTGAGCAGTCTTGAGGTCAAAGTTCAGCCTCTTCACAGCCCACAACGCACGATGCTCCAGCTCAACCGAGCCCTTGCCATAGAGTAGAGTGAAAGGGGTTGTACCAATCGGCGTTTTGAAGGCGGTACGGTAGGCCCAAAGAGCGTCATCCAGCTTCACTGCCCAGTCTTTCCTTGTTGCCCCGACAGTCTTCTTTAGTATAGCCTTGACTTGCCGGTTGGAGACTTCCACTTGACCGCTTGTTTGAGGATGATACGGTGTAGCCACCTTATACTTAACTCCATACTTTCTCAAGAGGTTCTCAAAAACCTTGTTTATGAAGTGGCTTCCTCCATCGCTTATAACCACCTTAGGTACCCCAAACCTCGGGAAGATGACACTCTTGAACAGCTTGATTACCACCTTAGAGTCATTTGTAGGGGAAGCAACTGCCTCAACCCATTTAGAGACATAATCCACTGCTACTAAGATGTATTTATTGCCATATGAAGAAGGAAATGCCCCCATGAAGTCTATGCCCCACGCGTCGAACACGTCAACCTCGAAGATGGGAACTTGAGGCATTTCGTTCCTCTTAGTGATATTCCCTGCTCGTTGACATGCCTCACAGCTCTTCACAAACTCGTGTGCATCTTTAAAAATGGACGGCCACCAGAAACCGGATTGCAACACTTTCGTGGCAGTCTTGAATGAGGCGAAGTGTCCTCCTTAGGAAGAGCCATGGCACTGATAGAGGATGTCCCTAGCTTCTTCCTTTGTAACACATCTCCGGTACAAACTGTCTACTCCTCTCTTGTATAAGTAGGGTCGTCCCAAAAGTAATCACTAGCCTCTCTCATAAACCGCTTCTTGTGATAGCTGTTGAGATGTGTTGGCTCCTCACCACACGCTAGATAGTTCACTACATCAGCATACCACGGTAGATCCTCCTCTTTGAACCTCAACACCTCTTCAAACCTCCCTTCTAGCTTTCCACAAACAGCCGTGGTAATCACCATGAGGTGCTCTTCTGGAAGAGAGTCATCTAAGGGGAAAGACTCGTTGATCCTTAGCCGTGAGAGGTGGTCAGCGACTCCGTTTTCTATCCCTTTCTTGTCTTTAATCTCCATGTCAAACTCCTGGAGCAAGAGAATCCATCTTAAGAGCCGAGGCTTAGTGTCTTTCTTCGAATAGATGTATCGCAAGCCAGCGTGATCCATGTATACAATAGCCTTGGAACCAATGAGATATGATCTGAACTTCTCAAAGGCGAACACTACTGCAAGCAACTCCTTCTCTGTAGTGGTGTACCTTGTTTGCGTGTCATCCAAGGTTCTTGAAGCATAGTAGATCACGTGCAGCTTCTTGTCTTTCTTCTGACCAAGAACGGCTCCCACGGTGTAGTCACTAGCATCACACATGATCTCAAAGGGAAGAGACCAGTCTGGTGCTTGGACTATAGGAGCTGATGTAAGGGCTTCCTTGATGGTCACGAAAGCTCTCAAACACTCCTCATCAAACACAAGCTCAGCTTCCTTGCACAACAACCGTGTAAGAGGGCGTGCAATCTTGGAGAAATCTTTGATGAAGGGCCTATAGAACCCTGCGTGTCCCAAAAAGCTTCTGATTCCCTTGACGTTAACCGGCGGCTCAAGACCCATCATGACTTCCACTTTAGCCTGATCAACCTCAATGCCCTTCTCTGATATCTTATGACCAAGAACGATCCCTTCCTTAACCATAAAGTGGCATTTCTCCCAGTTCAGCACCAAATTTGTCTCTTCACAACGTTTTAGTACCCTGCAAAGATTCAACAAACACGCAGAAAAGGACGCACCATAGACAGAGAAGTTATCCATGAACACCTCTACCATCTCCTCTATTAGATCGGAGAAGATCGACATCATACACCGCTGAAACGTAGCCGGTGCATTACACAAACCAAACGGCATCCTTCGATATGCGAAGGTACCGTAGGGGCATGTGAAGGTCGTCTTCTCCTGATCATTTGTGTGAATTGGTATCTGAAAGAAACCGCTATACCCATCGAGGAAACAGTAGTAAGGGTGATTAGCAAGTCTCTCAAGCATTTGATCAATAAAAGGCAAAGGGAAATGGTCTTTCCTAGTCGCAAGGTTAAGTTTCCTATAATCAATAGACATCCTATGACCAGTGATGGTTCTAGTAGGAATAAGCTCATCCTTTTCATTCCTTATGACCGTGATCCCTCCCTTCTTAGGCACCACGTGTACAGGAGAAACCCACGTGCTGTCACTTATGGGATAGATCACGTCAGCCTCTAAAAGCTTAAGGATTTCTTTCTTAACAACCTCTTTCAAATTAGGATTCAAACGCCTTTGTTGTTCTATAGAAGAGGCGTTCTCATTATCCAAGTGAATCCTATGAGTGCAAAGCATTGGTGAAAGGCCCTTGATGTAACTTAAAGAGTACCCAATGGCCTTCCTATACTTTCTCTGCTCAGTCAGGAGCGAGTGCAACTCATCATCACTTAGGTTTTCATTCACAATCACGGGATAGGTGTCATTAGGCCCTAAGAAAGCATACCTTAGCCCTTTTGGGAGCTCCTTGAGGTCCACCTTTGGGGCTAACAGCTCACTCCAGTCATCCTCGTGGCTGTGTTGTTGCTTTCCTCCTTGGAACCCTCCTTAGAACCCGAGGCGTGGCCCTTTAGACTGCTTTCCTCCATCGCTATCCCTTCTGAAATCAAGTCCTCCAGTCGATTCTCCTCTCGATGTCGTCTAGATCGAGCCATTTCGCTCGATTCACTTACTCGATTTGATGTGGATCGAGTAAGGGATCGAGACGCTGAGTCGATCTCCTGATTGGATCCCAAAATGATCGGGAGGTCTCTCTCGATCGTCGACTCGATTGTTTTTCCTGATCGAGCATTCCTCTCGATCTGTCTGTCGATTGTTGCACCGGATCGAGTTGTGTTCTCGATTGCCTTCTCGATCTGACTCCTGGATCGAGTGATAGCGTCGATCTCGGGGTCGATCTCTAGGCAGCAACTTTCATCATTCTTGACAATCCTCCTAGAATCCAGCATGTTGACGTACTCATGGGTCCTCTGATCCACATAGCCAAACTCCCCTGGCTCCTTAGTCAGTGCTAGCTTCAGATGGTCTTCTAGAGCCAGCTCTTCCAGCAACTCATCCGATAAGGCATCCATCGTTTCAATGTAGAAAGCTTGCCCTTCTATGGTCGGCTTCTTCAGAAGCTCATTGATATCGAAGTCAAGCCTTATCTCCTTTCCCAAGTGCAAGGCAATCTTCCCATTCTCCATATCTATGATAGCCCCGGCGGTTGTAAGGAATGGTCTCCCTAAGATGAGTGGATCTTTAGGCTCTTCATCCATCTCCAACACGACGAAGTCCGTAGCCACGTTCACACCACTGATTCGCACCGGTAGATCTTCAAGCAACCCTACTGGTAGCCTCACACTCCTATCAGCCAGTACCAACGAGATCCGACAGTCTTTGAAACGAGTAAAGCCACGCTTCTTAGCCACGGAGTGAGGCATCAGGTTTATGCTAGCTCTGAGATCACATAGGCAACTCTTGAACTCTAGAGGACCTAAAGCGCAGGATATAGTGAAGCTTCCTGGGTCTCCCAACTTCTTAGGGACTATCTCCTTATGTATCACAACACTACACTCTTCACTTAGAACAAGTACCTCCTTGCTTTCCTTATTCTTCTTTACTAGAGTGTCTTTGAAGAATTTGGCGCATTTAGGCATCATTGCAAGGCAGTCAACGAGAGGTAGCTTGATCTCCACGTCCTTAAGATGCTTCTCAAAGAGGATTCTATGCTTCTCTATGAGTTGCTTCTTGAAACGGCCAGGAAAAGGCAGCTTAGGTACATACGGTGGAGGCACATAAGCATTCTTCTCCTTAGTAGTTTGCTCAGCTTTCTTCTCAACAACTGCTTTGTCTCCTCTTCTTGGCCCTTGGATCCAAACGTTGTCGAAGTTAATCTCATCATCATCAGCTGAAGGTTTACCCTCCCCCTCTTGAATTACAACGTCCTCGTTGTTCTTGGTAGAGACCGGAGGTTCGAGCTCTTTGCCGCTTCTCAACGTTATGGCGTTAGCATACTCCTTAGGATTCTGCTCACACTTTCCCGGAAGACTATTTTGACCACTCGAACTCGCTTTCCCCTTCTCTAGCTGCTTGATCTTGTTGTTTAAGTTGGAGATCTGAGTGGAGAAGTCAGTGAGAGACGAGTCTAGACGAGTGTTCATCTCGGCAAACTTCTGGTTTGTAGAGGCTTGCCCTTGTATCAGCTGTTGGAACATTGCTTGAACCGGATCAACTTGTTGTTGCATCGGTTGTTGCTGCTGAGGTGCAAAGCCCGGAGGGTAGTTAGGCGTATAACCCTTGTTACTTTGATGTTGCCCTTGGAAGTTGTTCTGCCCTTGACCTTGAAAACCACCACTCGGTTGAAAACCTTTGTTGTAAGGGATGAAAGGTTTTGCTTGCTGAGCAGGGTACACTTGATCTTTAGGGTTGGCTATGTTGGTGCTTCGGTAGGAGAGGTTGTTGTTCTGGTAGCCTTGGTTGTAGCCTTGAGGTTTGTAGTTGTTCTGTCCCGCCACCCAATTGGCTTCTTCTTGGCTCAACTCTAACTCCTCTTGATTCTCATCAGCTTCACCAACAAAGTGAACATGCTTCTGGTTGGCTAACACCAGCTTATCTATCTTCTCATGCAAAGATTTCAGCTCCTTTTTGTGAAACTCTAGCTCTGATCCTCTCGATGCACGGTCATAGTCCTCAGCATAGTTGCCATCACTCAATGCCAAGTTTTCTATCAGCTCCATACCCTCTTCTACCTCCTGACCAAGGAAGTTCCCTTTGCTAGCTGTGTCAAGCAACAACCTGATCTTCGGTGAAGCTCCACGGTATATGGTACTGAGTAGTGTCTCCTTGATGAAACCGTGATGAGGACATTGGATCGTGTAGTCTTTGAAACGTTCCATTGCCTCGTTGAATGTCTCATTGTTCCGTTGAGTGAAGCCGCTGATTTCGCTTCTCAACCGTGCTGTCCTGGTGCTAGAGAAGAACTTTGAGAGAATAGCCTTCTTAAACTCGGCCCATGAGGTGATGGTGCCTTGTGGGAGGGTCTTCTCCCAGTGCCTAGCCTTGTCTCCGAGTGAAAAGGGAAAGAGACGCAGCTTGAAAGCATCTTCGGATATGCCAATGATCTTTATCATCCCACATACTTGCTCGAAGTTGTCAAGGTGCTCCACGGGATCTTCCATTGCTAAGCCGTGGAACTTGTTGTTTTGCACCATGGAGATGAAACCTGGCTTGATCTCGAAGTTGTTGTTTTGTACAGGAGGAGGAGTGATCCCAAACCTATTGTGATGAGTATTGGGAGCATCTCCGGCTCCTATGATCCTTGGGGGTCTAGCCGCGTGTTGGGGGTTTCCATTACCCCTTCCTACTGCCCCGTGAGCTGGAGGAGATCCTTCTGGATGCTCGTGTTCAGCCATAGCTTCAAAGTCAACCAAACCGTGCTGAACAATCTCCTCAAAGGCTTTGGCTTATTCTCTGACTCTTCTTCGCCGTGAGTGGCCAAGCTGATGAATATTGTCCAAAGGTGGAAGTAGATTGTTATCTCCCCGTGAACGAAGATTCATATACCTGAAAACACATGTTTGAAAGTAGAATGATTAGGAACGTGAAAAAGGTAAAGACTTAGTCGTTGCTACGTCCCAAATCTCTATGTTCTCTAAACAGTCTTAGGATTGCAACGGCGCCATTTGATAGACACTTTATTTGCAAGGGTGAGAATGCAATGAGGTTATTAAACTCAAATGCAAGACAGGTTGTAGTACAGCAAGCAACAGAGAGTCAATCCACACCTAGGATGATAGAGAATGCAAAGAGAATACAAGGACTAATGCAAATCTAAGCGAAACGAGATGAGTTATGAGAAAATCCCTAAAAACTAGATGCAGCAACTTAAATGGAATGCAACCTATTTTAAAATTACTAGGAATGATGAAACTACCACGAGGAACAAACAGAATAATTAAAGGATAAAGCTTCGAATTACTAAAAATTTGACTAGTGGATCGACCATGAGATCGACCACTAGATCGAGCAATAACAATCGATCTCGTTTAAAAATGCAAGAACAGTAAAACTAACGACCAGGATGCTATCAAAGATCACGCGAATGACGAATGTAAAGATGCTAAAAGAAAGGGCCTAGGGTTGAGATTCATGGTCAGGGGTTTCAAAGGTTCGACCTTGGGTTGAAAACTTTAAATCGACTCACTTTGTGGGGATATCTAAGCCTTGAAAACTAAGCAAGATCTATCTGTGGCTTTCGGTATAGATCACTCCTTCATCCCCTCCTCCAAACCCATGGCTTTTGGTGGAAAGAGAGGTCGAAGGGCATGGAAAACAGATTTCAAATGAGTGGCTTAACTAGTCCCCCAAACTTCCATGGCTTTTGGGAAGGGGTAACTAGTCTCTAGGGTGTGATCTTCCGAGGCTCCTGAATCCTGTCAAGGTAAGGAACCTCTCCAATCATGAAGCTCTTGGCGTGAGAGTCTTCAAGCATTGAGATCGCAACACCCTAGAAGAGATAGCCGTTGAAAACACTTAGAAAAACCCCAAGATCGAAACCCTTTAGACCCCTTAATCCTCTCAACTCCGAACCCAAATAAACTACTCACTACACATAAGGAAAATTAAGCAAAGCATGTAAAAGGAAACGATGAACATGAAAAGAAAACTAGATTAAGATGAAAACGATTCGATTACAAAGCTTAAGAAAAACTCCAGTTCGACAATGGTGTTTCGTCAAAACCAGAGAGAAAACATACAGAAAAAGATAAGGATTGAAAGTTGTGTGGGAAAAGGATGTCGCCGCCTTCCCAAAGTGGCCAAAACAAGCTGATGGTCCCCCCCTCGCTAGCAGCCAAAAGTGGTTGAAAGGACATAGATCGACTCCAGGATCGAGCGGTTCTCTCGATCATATCCGGACATCGTGTCTTCAGCTCGATCTGGGTCTCGATCATCATCGGCGAATCGAGTGTTGCATCCGATCTCGGTATCGATCTTCGGTTGGATCGGGTGGTGTACTCGATCTGGCTCTCGCTCTGCATGGCGTCATTTACGTTCGTACCGTTTGATCGACTGCTTCACTCGATCCTCGTCTCGATCATTCGCCTTGGATCGCCTGGTTGGCTCAATCTTCTGGTCGATCACATCCTAGATCGACCGGCCATGCTCGATCTGCTCCTCGATCTCTGATCCTTAGCAAATATCCGAGCTTCCACGAACTGCTACAACAGCCTCAACATGTCCACGAACCTCCACGACTCCAAAGCAGCCAGAAACAACCTAAATGTGATGCAAAATGCAAGGAACATGCGTATGCTGGTGCAAGAATGCTCTAGGACTCTAAGTGATGCAATCTAACCAAAAATGTGATACAAATGCATGAAAAGCTAACTAATGAGTATGCAAAATGTATGTAATATGCAGTAACATCACCGATAGAAGTGCACCGTATGGATTTCGGTCACCCTATCGGTCATCTTCCAGACCGATAGGATCCCTATCGATCACCCTATCGGTGTCAACTGACCGATAGGAATCCAATCCGAACCTGTCTTTTATTACACTTTTGTCATTACTTTAGGGCTCCTTTCTTTTATGTATAAATACCCCTTTTCTGGGATTTTCGACAAGTCATGTCATAACACTGTTCTTGAGTTATTTTTCTGAGTTTGTAAGATAAATTTCTTGCTTTATTTAATATAAGTTTGTATTTGCCTTTAATCTTTCTCTAATCTCTCTTTTAATCATGATTAGCATCTTTTCCTCTTGTGATTTGGTGTTAAACATGGCTATTAGTGAGTAGTTTGCTTAGGGTTCTTAGATGTGGTAGATTTAAGGATGGATTAAGGTTTTTTAGTGTTTAATAACATAGGTTCCTCTCTATTGATCTGTTTTTAAGCTAGATTTTTCTTGATCACACTTATCTAGGATTTGAGCTTTCTCTTATGCCCACCAAGTGTTTGATGAAATGCTGATCTTGTTTGATAGAGGATTTGCTGGCCTTTTAAGGAACATTTTGACATGAATAGAGTTGATTGTTATTGCTTGCTGAATGTTTGAGCACTAATGAGAGTTAGTTCTTGCTAAGGTGTTTAGTAAAGGGCTATTTACCAAGAGATTGAACTTAGCTTGCTTGTTTGTCAACTCTATATCTAGGAACCACCATTGCTAGCTTGTTTGATTGATCAATGTTGTTTGAAACAACCTTAGTTAGTCTATGAGTTACCCAAAGTTAATAACCACATCTAGGAACTTGCTTTCTCTTTTATTGAATTTCGAATTTGCTTAGTACTCTGTTTATTTGCTCTGTTGTACTTCTTTGGTCATTGATAAACTGTCTCTTTTGAGTTCTCTTTGGTGATTGATCACTTTAGGTTGCTAGTTTAGTTGCTTAGGCAACAAAAACCTTCTTTGCTTGCTTGACTTAATGATTTCTGCTTGCAACTCTTTTGCTTTCAACAAAGCCCTTTTGGATTGACATAAAACCCTATGCTATGCTACAACTGACTAGTACAGGCTTGGGTGATTGACAACAAGAGCCTAAAACCCTCTGTATCAATTTGGCGCCGTTGCCAATTGGGTTTTCTGTTTGAATCATTAGAGTTTGTAGAGTATTTACGATCAAGTTTTTAGTTTTATTTGGTTACTCACTCCTTTTCAAAGTATTTCATTTCAGGTACATCTCTACAAGTACAGAAGATGCCCTGTTTTGAAACTCCAAGGTGCAACAACTTCCACCAAGAGCTTCTACCTATAAACTACTTTGCAGACAACTACATTACCCACCCACAGTTTGCACCCACTCCTGCTCTCCCTCAAGGTCAATACAACGCCTCTACCTATGGTGCAGCTGATACCAAGAGCATGCTCACTCAATTCCTCAACTTACAACTCCTTGAAACATTGGAGATGAACCAGGGATTTGCTGAGTTGCATAACAAATTAGACTATGTTCATGATAAGCTTACCAAGCTTGATGATTGGGATTCAAGGATACAGATCTTAGAAGACAACAGAGGAGTTGCAATAGCACCATGCTCGCAAGGTACTCTCCCTAAAGCATGTAAGCATAATCATCAGGAATTCTGCCACTTACTTGCTGATGTTATTGCATATTGCATACATTTTGCATACTCATTAGTTAGCTTTTCATGCATTGTTATCACATTTTAGGTTAGATTGCATCACTTAGGGTCCTAGATTCAGGTTGTTTCTGGCTGCTTTGGAGTCGTGGAGGTTCGTGGACGTGTTGAGGCTGATGTAGCAGTTAGTGGGAGCTCGGATATATGCTAAGGATCAGAGATCGAGGAGCAGATCGAGCATGGCCGGTCGATCTAGGAGTTGATCGACCAGAAGATCGAGCCAACCAGGCGATCTAAGGAGAATGATCGAGACAAGGATCGAGTGAAGCAGTCGATCAAACGGTACGGACGTAAATGACGCCATGCAGAGCGAGAGCCAGATCGAGTACACCACTCGATCCAGTAGAAGATCGATACCAAGATCGGATGCAACACTCGATTCGCCGACGATGATCGAGACCCAGATCGAGCCAAAGACACGATGTCCGGATATGATCGAGAGAACCGCTCGATCTTGGAGTCGATCTCTGTCCTTTCAACCGTTTTTGGCCGCTAGCGAGGGGGGGACCATCAGCTTATTTCGGCATTTTCGGAAGGCGGTGACGTCCTTTTCCCACAGATTTTCAGATCCTTATCTTCTTCCTTATGTTTTTCTCTCTGTTTTTGTGAAGAACACCATTGTTGAACTCGCGTTTTTCTAAAGCTTTGTAATCGAATCATTTCCGTTTCAATCTAGTTTTCTTTTCATGTTCATCGTCTCGTTTTACATGCTTTGCCTGATTTACTCTATGTGTAGCGAGTAGTTTATTTGGGTTCGGGGTTGAGAGGATTAAGGGGTCTAAAGGGTTTCGATCTTGGGGTTTTTCTAAAAGTTTTCAATGGCTATCTCTTCTAAGGTGTTGAGATCTCAATGCTTGAAGACTCTCACACCAAGAGCTTCATGATCTGAGAGGTTCCTTACCTTTACAGGATTCAGGAGCCTCGGAAGATCACACCTTAGAGACTAGTTACCCCTTCCCGAAAGCCATGGAAGTTTGGGGGATTAGTTAAGCCATTCATTTGGAATCTGTTTTCCTTGCCCTTCGACCTCTCTTTCCACCAAAAGCCATGTGTTTGGAGGAGAGGATGAAGGAGTGATCTATACCGAAAGCCACGGATAGATCTTGCTTAGTTTTCAAGGCTTAGAGATCCTCACCAAGTGAGTCGATTTAAAGTTTTAAACCCAAGGTCGAACCTTTGAAACCCCTGACCATGAATCTCAACCCTAGGCCCTTTCTTTTAGCATCTTTACATCTTATCTCGTCTTTCGCTTGATCTCTGATAGCATCCTGGTCATTAGTTTTACTGTTCTTGCATTTTTAGACGAGATTGATTGTTACTGCTCGATCTAGTGGTCGATCTTATGGTCGATCCACTAGTCGAATTTTAATAATTCGAAGCTTTCTCCTTTAATTATTCTGTTTGTTTCTCGTGGTAGTTTCTTCATTTCTTGTATTTTTAAAATAGGTTGCATTCTATTTAAGCTGCTGCAACTAGTTTTTAGAGATTTTCTCATAAATCATCTCATTTCGCTTAGATTTGCATTAGTCCTTGTATTCTCTGTGCATTCTCTATCATCCTAGGCATGGATTGACTCTCTCTTGCTTGCTGTACTACAACATGTCTTGCATTTGAGTTTGATAACCTCACTGCAATTTAACCCTTGCTCAAAAAGTGCTTATCAAATGGCGCCGTTGCCATCCTAGGACTGTTTAGAGAACATAGAGATTTGGGACTTAGCAAAGACTAAGTCTTTACCTTTTTCAACTTACTAATCTTTCTACTCTCAAACGTGTGTTTTCAGGTACATGAATCTTCGTTCAAGGGGAGACAACAATCTACTACAACCCTTAGACAACATTCATCAACATGGTCACTCACGGCAAAGGAGAGTTAGAGACCAAACAAGAGCCTTTGAGGAGATTGTTCAGCACGGTTTCGTTGACTTTGAAGCTATGGCTGAACACAAGCATCCAGAAGGACCTCCTCCAGCTCATGGGGCAGCAGGAAGGGGCAATGGAAACCCCCAACACGCGGCTAGACCCCCAAGGATCATAGGAGCCGGAGATGCTCCCAATACTCATCACAATAGGTTTGGGATCACTCCTCCTCCTGTGCAAAACAATAACTTCGAGATCAAGCCAGGTTTCATCTCCATGGTGCAAAACAACAAGTTCCACAGCTTAGCAATGGAAGACCCCTTGGAGCACCTAGACAACTTCGAGCAAGTATGTGGGATGATAAAGATCAATGGCATATCCAAAGATGCTTTCAAGCTGCGTCTCTTCCCCTTTTCACTCGGAGACAAAGCTAGACATTGGGAGAAAACCCTCCCACAAGGCACCATCACATCATGGGCCGAGTGTAAGAAGGCCTTTCTCTCAAAGTTCTTCTCAAGCACCAGGACAGCACGGTTGAGAAGCGAAATCAGCGGTTTCACTCAAAGGAACAATGAGACATTCAACGAGGCAATGGAGCGTTTCAAAGACTACATGATCCAATGTCCTCATCACGGGTTCAGCAAGGAGACACTACTCAGTACCATATACCGTGGAGCTTCACCAAAGATCAGGTTGTTGCTTGACACAGCTAGCAAAGGGAACTTCCTCGGTCAAGAGGTAGAAGAGGGTATGGAGCTGATAGAAAACTTGGCATTGAGTGATGGCAACTACGCTGAGGATTATAACCGTGCACCGAGAGGATCAGAGTTAGAGTCTCACAAGAAGGAGCTCAAATATTTGCATGAGAAGATAGATAAGCTGGTGTTAGCCAATCAGAAGCATGTTCACTTTGTTGGTGAAGCTGATGAGAACCAAGAGGAGTTAGAGTTGAGCCAAGAAGAAGCCAATTGGGTGGCGGGACAGAACAACTACAAATCTCAAGGCTACAACCAAGGCTACCAGAACAACAACCTTTCTTACCTTAAAGATCAAGTGTACCCTGCTCAGCAAGCAAAACCTTTCATCCCTTACAACAAAGGTTTTCAACCGAGTGGTGGTTTCCAAGGTCAAGGGCAGAACAACTTCCAAGGGCAACATCAAAATAACAAAGGTTATACACCTAACTACCCTCCGGGCTTTGCACCTCAGCAGCAACAACCGATGCAACAACAATTTGATCCGGTTCAAGCAATGTTTCACTCGATCCAGGAGTCAGATCGACAAGGCAATCGAGAACGCAACTCGATCCAGTGCAACAATCGATGGACAGATCGAGAAGAATGCTCGATCAGGAAAAACAATCGAGTCGGCGATCGAGAGAGACCTCCCGATCATTTTGGGGTCCAATCAAGAGATCGACTCAGCGTCTCGATCCCTTACTCGATCCATATCAAATCGAGTAAATGAATCGAGCGAAATGGCTCGATCTAGACGACATCGAGAGGAGAATCGACCGGAGGACTCGATCTCAGAAGGGATAGCGATGGAGGAAAGCAGTCTGAAGGGCCATGCCTCGGGTTCAAAGGAGAGTTCCAAGGAGGAAAGCAACAACAACAGCCACGAGGATGACTGGAGTGAGCTGTTTGCCCCAAAGGTGGACCTTAAGGAGCTTCCAAAAGGGCTAAGGTATGCTTTCTTAGGGCCTAATAACACCTATCCCGTGATTGTGAATGAAAACCTTAGTGATGATGAGTTGCACTCGCTCCTGACTGAGCTCAGAAAGTATAGGAAGGCCATTGGGTACTCTTTAAGTGACATCAAGGGCCTTTCACCAATGCTTTGCACTCATAGGATTCATTTAGATAATGAGAACGCTTCTTCTATAGAACATCAAAGGCGTTTGAATCCTAATTTGAAAGAGGTTGTTAAGAAGGAAATCCTTAAGCTTTTAGAGGCTGACGTGATCTATCCCATAAGTGACAGCACGTGGGTTTCTCCTGTACACGTGGTGCCTAAGAAGGGAGGGATCACGGTCATAAGGAATGAAAAGGATGAGCTTATTCCTACTAGAACCATCACTGGTCATAGGATGTGTATTGATTATAGGAAACTTAACCTTGCGACTAGGATAGACCATTTCCCTTTGCCTTTTATTGATCAAATGCTTGAGAGACTTGCTAATCACCATTACTACTGTTTTCTCGATGGGTATAGCGGTTTCTTTCAAATACCAATTCACCCAAATGATCAGGAGAAGACGACCTTCACATGTCCCTACGGTACCTTTGCATATCGAAGGATGCCGTTTGGATTGTGTAATGCACCGGCTACGTTTCAGCGGTGTATGATGTCGATCTTCTCCGATCTTATAGAGGAGATGGTAGAGGTGTTCATGGATGACTTCTCTGTCTATGGTGCATCCTTTTCTGCGTGTTTGTTGAATCTTTTCAGGGTACTAAAACGTTGTGAAGAGACAAACTTGGTGCTGAACTGGGAGAAATGCCACTTTATGGTTAAGGAAGGGATCGTGCTTGGTCATAAGATATCAGAGAAGGGCATTGAGGTTGATCAGGCTAAAGTGGAGGTCATGATGGGTCTTGAGCCGCCGGTTAATGTTAAGGGAGTCAGAAGCTTCTTGGGACACGCAGGGTTCTATAGGCGCTTCATCAAGAATTTCTCCAAGATTGCACGCCCTCTTACACGGCTGTTGTGCAAGGAAGCTGAGTTTGTGTTTGATGAGGAGTGTTTGAAAGCTTTCATGACCATCAAGGAAGCCCTTACATCAGCTCCTATAGTCCAAGCACCAGACTGGTCTCTTCCTTTTGAGATCATGTGTGATGCTAGTGACTACGCCGTATAAGCCGTTCTCGGTCAGAAGAAAGACAAGAAGCTGCACGTGATCTACTATGCTTCAAGAACCTCGGATGACACGCAAACAAGATACACCACTACGGAGAAGGAGTTGCTTGCAGTAGTCTTCGCCTTTGAGAAGTTCAGATCGTATCTCGTTGGTTCCAAGGCCATTGTATACACGGATCATGCTGCCTTGCAATACATCTACTCGAAGAAAGACACTAAGCCTCGGTTCTTAAGATGGATTCTCTTACTCCAGGAGTTTGACATGGAGATTAAAGACAAGAAAGGAATAGAAAACGGAGTCGCTGACCATCTCTCACGGCTAAGGATCAATGAGTCTCTCCCCTTAGATGACTCTCTTCCAAAAGAGCAGCTTATGGCGATTACCACGGCTGTTTGTGGAAAGCTAGAAGGGAGGTTTGAGGAGGTGTTGAGTTTCAAAGAGGAGGATCTACCGTGGTATGCTGATGTAGTGAACTATCTAGCGTGTGGTGAGGAGCCAACACATCTCAACAGCTATCACAAGAAGCGGTTTATGAGAGAAGCTAGTGACTACTTTTGGGACGAGCCTTACTTATACAAGAGAGGAGTAGACAGTTTGTACCGGAGATGTGTTACAAAGGAAGAAGCCAGGGACATCCTCTATCATTGCCATGACTCTTCATACGGAGGACACTTCGCCTCATTCAAGACTGCCACGAAAGTGTTGCAAGCCGGTTTCTGGTGGCCGTCCATTTTTAAAGATACATACGAGTTTGTGAAGAGCTGTGAAGCATGTCAACGAGCAGGGAATATCACTAAGAGGAACGCAATGCCTCAAGTTCCCATCTTCGAGGTTGACGTGTTCGACGCGTGGGGGATAGACTTCATGGGGCTATTTCCTTCTTCATATGGCAACAAATACATGTTAGTAGCAGTAGATTATGTCTCTCAATGGGTTGAGGCTGTTGCTTCCCCTACAAATGACTCTAAGGTAGTAATCAAGCTGTTCAAGAGTATCATCTTCCCGAGGTTTGGGGTACCCAAGGTTGTTATAAGCGATGGAGGAAGCCACTTCATAAACAAGGTCTTTGAGAACCTCTTGAGAAAGTACGGAGGTAAGCATAAGGTGGCTACACCGTGTCATCCTCAAACAAGCGGTCAAGTGGAAGTCTCCAACAGGCAAATCAAGGCTATACTAGAGAAAACCGTCGGAGCAACAAGGAAAGACTGGGCAGTGAAGCTGGACAACGCTCTTTGGGCCTACCGTACCGCCTTCAAAACGCCGATTGGTACAACTCCTTTCACTCTACTCTATGGCAAGGGCTGTCACCTCCCGGTTGAGCTGGAACACCGTGCGTTGTGGGCTGTGAAGAGGCTGAACTTTGACCTCAAGACTGCTCAGGAGAGGCGCCTTATTCAGCTACACGAACTGGATGAGTTGAGGCTGAACGCTTACGAGAGCTCTCGGATATAGAAAGAGCGGACTAAGGAGACTCATGACAAGAAGTTGGTTTCCAAGGAGCTTAAGGAGGGAGGTTTAGTGTTGATGTACAACTCGAGGCTCAAACTCTTCCCGGGCAAGCTGAAATCAAGGTGGAGCGGACCGTTCGTGATTCAAGAAGTGTTGCCTTATGGAGCTGTTACTCTGATGGGAAAAAGTAGCAGTGCATGCACCGTCAACGGACACAGAGTCAAGCCTTACTTGGCAGACGGCTATGACAAGGAGAGTACCTCGGTGCTTCTCCAAGACCCACCATCCGCTTAAACCAAGTAAGTTCTAGCTAAAGACGTTAAAGAAAGCGCACTTGGGAGGCATTCCCATGTTTATCTTGTACATATTCCTGCTTTATTTTCCTTTCAGTTTTATGTTTTTATTCTGCAAGTGTGTAGGAACAGGTATAAGGAGTCTAAACCTTGACCTTGAGGTCTAAAAGAGGCGATAGGGGTTAAGATAAGGCTAGAGATCGAGTGCTAGATCGACTGATCCTGGCTCGATCTTTGCTAGATCGAGTCAGTGAATCGAGAGGAGCCATTCGATCTAGACGAGAACGAGAGACAAGATCGACCTTGACGAAAAAGGATCGATCGATCCAAAACGGATCGGCCGATCTAATTTCTCTCGGGAAAATCTGTTAAAAATAGATCGATCACTCGACTCGATCTATGCCAAATCGACCCCTAAATCGAGGACATAGCTCGATCATGAGGACTTAGCCATGGAGCCAACATCTCAATGATCGAGAGAGCCAATCGATCCAAGACTCGATTCACCATGAATCGAGTCTCAAATCGAGTAACCCTCTCGATCTAAGCCATTATGGGCATGAGATCGAGTCCTAGATCGACCAAATGGACTCGATCTCATGCCGAGGTAACATTTTCTTTCCCTCCTTTACTCTTTCCCTTTAACTTTTGAATTCAAAACTTGGTCAAGGCAAGCATCTTTGACCATGAAAGATGTGCCTTGACCAAGACTTTGTCAGAAAAACCACTTCTACTACCCATTGTTTTGATTTTTGCTAGCCTTTAAATATTTCAACAACCTCTCACCCTCTCACTCCTGTTTTTCTCGAAAATTTTAAACAAAGAGAGTGAGGGTTTCGGTTTTCAAAAGCTAGCAAAGATATTCTGCATTTCTTGCAAAGGTATTTTCAAAAATTTAATGATTTAATTTTAGAAAATTTCCTTTAAATTCGCAAGATCTTGTTCTAGAATATAGGGTCAGTTTTGATTTTTAAAAACTAGCTAAGTAAAAGGAATAATTCTAGATTTTTTAGTATCTATGATTTTTATTTATTCCCCAAAATTCTAGGGTAGTTTTTATAAGTTCTCTCCTTCTCTTCTCTCATTCTCATCAAAACCGCCGTTTACTTATCAAATTTCTTTAGAAACTTGTTTCAGGAACAATGGCCCCAAAGAGAACAAGAGAAGAGACAGCACAAGAAGGAGAAGGACAAGAAGTGGCAGTTCAAGAGAGGGTCAGATGGAGTAAGGATGAGAAGAGGGACAAGAAACGGCTGGAAGGCTTCGGTTTGAGCCTACCAAGTTTGCTGATCGAGAGCTGTTGTCTAAGCTAGGGATTCTTGGGGATTTCGACCAACTCCTCAAGAACATTGGCTTAAGATGTCTGTCACGGATGGATTGCCCAACCATTCCTGAAGTGACAATAGACTTCCTTGCCACCTTGGAGTTCCGTTACGAGAATCCTAGCGCACCCGTCCCTTCCCAAGGTCGCCTCTACTTCAAGGTTGGACGTCAAGCCTATACACTCTCCATCCCTGAGCTATGCCAAGCTTATGGTCTCAACGCAGATGCCTACAAGGTCGAGTTCCCAGCCTTCAAGAAAGGCGACGACTTTTGGGACCTGATCAGCAATGAAGACTACAAGGCCAACACCGCCAATTATCAAGCGAGTAAGGAGCCCGGTGCTGAGGTACACTCTGAAACTGATTGCCAACACGTTTAGTGGAAGGTCTGTTGCTCCTACGGTCATGAATACGGAGCTGTGCATCCTGTTCCAAGGTGTGAAGCACTTGGTGTGTGATCCGGATGCAAACGACGAGCCTATGGATTCAAGTCTTATCAAAGGGACTGCCCTCATCATGGTTTCAGTCAGGTGCAACTACTTGGGATCTTCTTCAGAGGCATTGACTGGAAATACCAGATGGTTCTGGATGCAGCTAGTGCTAGAAACTTCAACACCAACAGACCAGAAGAAAAATCAGGTTGATTGAGAACTTGGTCTGCAGCAACAGCACCAAGAATGCAGATTTTCAGAGGATGAAACAAGCTGGTTTGGATGATGGAAATCAGATTGCTGAAGTTAAGGCTAAGCTGGACAGTATGCACAGCCTCTTGGTGGGAAAGAAGTCAGTTCATTTTCCTGCAGAAGTGGAGACTTTCGAAATTCCAGAAAAGGTTGAGCAGGAAGATGTGAATTTCATCAATTCTGGCGGTTTTCAGGATCCAAGGTATGGAAATCAGCACTGGAACAGAGGCTACAAAAACAACAATCAGAAGAGTGCCTTCACAGGAAATCAGAGCACGCCTGGTTACACACCTAAGCCTCCATTCCAGAAGACAGAGTACCAGAAACCATTCCAGAACAGTGGAAATTTATACAGGAACTATGGTTCTTCTTCCTACCAACCTGCACCTCCACAAGGGAACACGATGGAAGCTATGCTGGAACAGATCCTAGAAGGACAACAAAAGTTGAGAGTGGACTTCAATGGCAAGATAGATTCGCTCTATCAGGACTTGAATATTGAGAGTCTGAACTCTCATATGAAAAAGCTTGATGTTCAAGTTGCCCAAACTGCAGGAGCTGTTCAGAGGCAAGAAGGATTTCTTCCTGGAAGAACTGATGCTAACTCCAAACACCATGTGAATACCATCACATTGAGGAGTGGAAAGAACCTGCAACCAGTATTGCAGAAGGATTTGAGCTCAAGAAATTTTGTGGGACTTGAAGAGTATGGAGATGAAGAAATCTATGCTGACGACCCACGGGTGACGCTCGTCACCAATAATGGGTGTCGCTCGTCACCCATGGAGCATGACCCCGACGATTTTTCTTCACAAGTTGGTGACGACCGTCACCAGGAGGGTGACGCTCGTCACCCAAATCGAGCAAACAACCACGACTTGTCCAAAATGAGTGACGCTCGTCACCCGTTCCAACATACTACATTTTCATCTAAGACTTCGGATAATGCTAAGGAGACAGTGTATAAGCCCAAGATACCCTATCCTAAGCATCCTAAGAAGTCTAAGCAGAAGCTTGAAGATGCTAAATGCAAAGCTATCATGGAGAAGTTGGTTATTGAGATCCCATTGATTGATGCTGTGAGGATTACTCCTGTTATAAGGAGGTATGTGAAGATAATTGTGACCAATAATTTGAGTTTAGAGGCTGGAGCTATGATGATCAACGAGCAGGTCAGTGCAGTTATTCAGAACAGAGTGCCAGAAAAGCTTTCAGACCCTAGGAGCTTTGTTTTAGACTGCATGATCTTGGTTCTAGTGTGAACCTTATACCTCATTATGTTGCCAATAGCTTGGGGTTGACCGATTTTAGGGCTACAAGGATCTCTCTTGTCCTAGCTTATAGATCAGTCAGAGTTCCTGAAGGTGTGATAGAGAATATTCCTATCAAAGTAGGAGATTGCATGATTCCTACTGATTTTGTGGTTCTGGAATATGGAAAACAATCCAAAGACCCCTTGATTCTTGGCAGACCCTTCTTGGCTACTGCAGGAGCTATCATTGATGTCAGGAAGAGTAGAATATAGCTGAATGTTGGTAATTTAGTGGTGAAATTCGAAATGGACAAGCTGATGAAGAGGCCAACTTTAGATGGACAGACATTTTGTGTGGATGTTCTCACAAACATTGCTGATCAGATCTTCCATGAGATGAGTTTAGAGGACCCCTTGGAGAGGGCGTTGACTACTTCTACAGCAGACTTTGAGCATTTGGATGCTGCTGCAACAGGCTACACAAAGATGATGGATGCTACTGCACATGTGATGCAACTGGTTGCACAGGATGAGCTTGTCACCACATCTGTGAAAGCTGCTACAATGGGTGATTGGAGTGCAGCAAAAGCACCAAAGGTTGAGCTTAAGCAGCTCCCTGCAGGGCTAAGGTACGCTTTCCTTGGAGAAAACTCCACTTATCCTGTGATTGTTAATACTTCATTGAACAATGCAGAGCTCACCCTTTTGCGAAGTAAACTGCGCAGATTTCGCAAAGCTCTTGGCTATTCTCTAGATGATATTTCAGGGATCTCTCAAGACTTGTGCACGCATAGGATACACTTGGAGGATGAATCGAAATCATCAGTTGAGCACCAGAGGAGGCTGAATCTGAATTTGCAGGATGTTGTCAAGAAAGAGATCATGAAGTTGTTGCAGGATGGAATCATCTATCCTATATCAGACAGTGCTTGGGTGAGTCCAGTGCACCTGGTGCCTAAGAAAGGAGGTGTTACAGTGGTGAAGAATGACAAGGATGAGCTGATTCCAACCAGAACTGTGACAGGACACAGGATGTGCATTAATTACAGGAAACTGAATGCAGCAACAAGGAAGGACCACTTTCCTCTACCTTTCATCGATCAGATGCTTGAGAGGCTGGCGAATCACAAGTACTACTGCTTCCTTGATGGCTATTCAGGCTTCTTTCAGATCTCCATCCATCCAAATGATCAGGAGAAGACCACTTTTACGTGTCCTTATGGCACTTTTGCATATCGCAGAATGCCTTTTGGACTGTGTAATGCTGCTGCAACCTTCCAGAGATGCATGATGTCAATCTTTACTGACATGATTGAGAAGTTTATGGAGGTTTTCATGGATGACTTCTCAGTTTATGGGTCCTCCTTCAAGAGCTGCTTCGACAACTTGTGTGCAGTTCTGCAGAGATGTGAAGAGAAGCACTTGGTTCTAAACTGGAAGAAGTGCCATTTTATGGTACAAGATGGCATTGTACTCGGTCACAGAGTCTCAGGAGACGGTATAGAGGTGGATAGGGCGAAAATTGAAGTGATGACAAGTCTGCAAGCACCTGATTCAGTCAAAGCAATAAGGAGTTTTCTGGGTCATGCTGGCTTCTACAGAAGATTCATCAAGGATTTTAGTAAGATAGCACGACCCCTTACTGCTCTCTGATACGGCTCAGGTTTTACCCAAATAAAACTACTGCAAGTGCACAGCAAAAGCAGTTGTAGTACAAGGGGTATCGAATCCCAAGGGAGTATGTAAACTACACTATCGATTGTAGGTTCAGATTAAGCTAAGCGATAAGTAATGAATGTATTGCGAAATAACTAAAGTAATAAAAGCAAGTGGGCGTTTTTGAGACTGTTCTTAAAGTTCAGAAAGCTAAAGGCGCTAAGTCAGGCAATCATGAATGAATTAAAACCGTCTTGAACATGAATCGCAAAGATATAACTAATCAATTCTCATTGCAGAAGTTATCTTTGTCTAAATCACAGAGTTTCAAATTTCTTTGCAAACACTAACAACCTAAACATGCAGTAATGATCAGGTTCAATTGTTCACAAAACACCTAAGCCAAATCTCTTTGCATATAGGTGTTTTCCTCATCTAATACTAGTTCAGGTGATTAATAATGCTTTCACATCTATCAAACAACCTAGGGTTTCGAAATCGAGATGATGTGTCTAAGAAATCGATATGAATGCAAGCACAGATGAAGAACCAATGGATTTCCTATAAGTTTAGCAATTCTACAAACTCTTATTCAACCTTTGAAAAGCCCTAACTTAACTAACAAACTACTCAGACATCGTGATTTGAGAAAACATCATGAAAAGAATAGAATGCATAAAAAAAATAAGAAGTAAAGATGAAAGAGTTCGAAATCTGCTCTGAATGAGTCTGATTTGTCTCTCCAAAAGCTCTGCTACAAATCTCTCTCTCAAGCTCTCAAAAGGAATAAGATACCAGATATATGCCAAAAGAATGGCTGAAAAACATAATATACAAGCTAAAATACGATCTGTGTCCTTTTTGTAAATATTAGAACTTCTGGGCCAAAACTGCAATTTCTTCCCAATCTTTAAGAAACCAGCCACGACCCTTCCCATATGGGTGACGAGCGTCACCCAAATGCATACTTTCTTCTCCGAGCTGGACATTTCGTGGCTTCAACTTGCAATGCTCCAAAAAACTTCAATATCTCCAATTATGCTCCAGACATGCTATAACCTGCAAAGACTCTACTAGGAGTCTAAAAAGACCAAAAAAACTTAATAAAAAGGACTTATATCATGGTTAAAAACCATTAAAACCATGATATATCAACTCCCCCAGACATAGCTTTTGCTTGCCCTCAAGCAAACATCAGACAAAGAACATGGTCGAGGTTTGAAAACAAGAAACAGTCATTCAGACATCAGGAACACCACATTAGTTAGAACTTTCGAATCCACATACCACAGAGTCAACACAAATCAAATTTCAGTCTAATCATCACAAGCTTAGCAAATCTCTCAAGTTCAGTCCAAATCCCTTCAAGAAATCCGAAATCTCTGCTGCTAACTCCTTATTTTTTATCTAAGTGTGAAGTCTCATCAAGGTTTTATCATCTCAATCACTTACAGATTCTATTCCCTTCCTAAACAACTGAACAAATCGATCTGAACACGGCTCTCCTATTTTCTCTTCCCTTGATCTTTTTCATTCTGATTTTTTGATTTTTTCACTTCTTTTCTCAAATTTCTTTATAGTCTAAGATATAGTGCTGCTCAATACTTGTGTTCCTTGTCAGGAGACAGGTTCTTGAGTGTGTTCATTACTGTTGTTCTTTGTGAGGAGACATGGTCATGAATGCACCATTCTTTGGACTTAAACTCTTAAAAACTACATCAGGGAAGATCAAAGAGAGACTGTATCTTAACCTTATTGTCAGTGCTGAAAGAGAGAATCAAGATCAATAAGAATCAAGCCCCAAGATAAGAAGTTTAAAGTTCATTAATGTGGAGCTAACAGCAAATTTTCCAGATTCTCTAAGAACCTAAACCTTCATTGCTAGACTGATCTACCTATGACTTTCAACTTAGTAAGACTTGAAATCAACTACTGTGGCAATGGTTCTTATAAGCAAAACGTCCTATGGTTAGTTCCAAGAAAAACTGACAATTTCAAAAGTTTGGACTCTATAAAAACAGGTTTTTGACTCAACTTTAAGACTCTATAAACATGACACAAAGCACACAACGTCAGTAACCACCTCCCCCAGACTTAAACAACACTGTCCCCAGTGTTATTAAGCCAAGAGTTGGTCAAAAAGATGCATGAGAACTTGTAAAACCATGTCAGAAAAGTGGTACCTCGCGAAGGGACGGGTGACGAGCATCACCAGCTTGGTGACGAGTGTCACCACGTCTGATACTTCAGAATCATCAAGTTGGATGCTTAAACGTTGTGTCATCATTTGTACTCCGCAGTCAGACTGTTGGAGCACTCAAAACACACATCAAAAAAATCCAAACAAAGCATAATCTATGTTCCAACAAGTTAACAAGACGTCCTCAAAGCAAACTGAACAAACCGACTCTTTTTTTTTCTTTTTTTTTTTAAGTTAGAAAACGAAAATATACTAGAGTATGATAGCTAGATAACTTACCAGTGGGTTGCCTCCCAGTAAGCGCTTGTTTAAAGTCATTAGCTCGACTTTGAATGCTACTCAGACAGCTGGTGGAACAGAAGGTGGCATTGAATGCCTTGGAGAAGAATGTCTCCACATCCACGGTGGTTTATAAGCAGTAGATGCATGAACTCTTCCAAGGAAGTGAGGAACATCAGCAGGGTGGGTCGTGACTGAGGGTGGGAGACTTCTTTTTCCTGCAGAATCATCAAAATAAACACCAAGCTTTCAACGAGAATCTCGTTGCTTGCATAAGTGTGAAGCATCTTTTGCACCTTTTAAGTTCTTATTGATGAGATTAGGAGGTTTGGAATTGGTTCCAGGAAGTGCATACCTATGCTTAGTTTCAGGTTTCTAGGTTGTGGAATGTTGAATTTCCGGTTTGGCAACATAAGATGGACTTGTAGAGTAAATATCACTTCTCTCCTTTGTGTCCAGGTTGGTGACGAGCGTCACCAGGTCAGTGACGGTCGTCACTGACCCTGCAGTTTGAGTTTCTGCAGTTTTCCTGCAGTTCAGCTCTGCTATACTGCACCATCTCTTCATGGATGACTTCAGCTATGCTATACTGCAACTGACTAGTACAAGCTAGGGTAATTGTCCTACAAGGGGTAAAACCCTTGTATCAATTTGGCGTCGTTGCCATTTGGGAAGCAGTTTGAATCATTAGAGTTTGTAGAATCCTTAAGATCAAGCTTTTAGTTTTTTTTGGTTACTCACTCCCTTTCAAGCATTTTCATTTCAGGTACATCTCTAAAAGTGGAGAAGATGCTCTGTTTTGAAACTCCAAGGTGCAACAACTTCTACCAAGAGCCTCTGCCTATGAACAACTTTCCAGACTGCTACAATACCGACCCACAGTTTGAGCCCACACCTGCTATCCCTCAATCTCAGCTCAATGATTCTACCTCTACTGTATCTGATATTGAGAGTTGATCACTGAGTTCATCAACTTACAACTCCTTGCAAAACTGCAGATGAATCAGGGATTTGCTGAGTTGTACACCAAATTAGACTCTGTTCAAGCTGAGCTAAACACCACATCTGATGATTTGCATTCAGGAATAGCAACCTTAGTTACCACCTATGAGTACTGCCAAGCTGTTGAATCTACAGTTACCTTTACTCCTATTGAAGAAGAAGCCATCATTGACGACTTCCTCTCCTTAATCAATGAGGACATTGACAACCTGAATGGTGGAGGGGAGCCTATTAAAACTTATGCAACTAAGGGGAACTTTCTTAAAGAAGGCACCAACAAGGAAGAAGATCAATGGTGGGCACCACTTGAGATTATTGATGCCACAGGGGAAGACCCTGTTGAAACCCCTTACGCTAAGAATGTAGCTCAAACTGTCCACAACCTCCAGGAATTCTGCCATCTACTTACTGAAGAGGCAGAGGAAGCAAAAGAGGAATTCACTGATGAAGATGCTTCATTGGAAGAGCTAGGCATCATGATAGAAGAAATGCTTATGCACATAGACAGAATGAGGGTTGAGTATGGAGGAGAATCCAGAAGAAGAAACATCAGTGATGAAGAAGCTCAGGAAGTTGTAGGGACATTCCTCAGTGGCTTTGATGAACACCTGAACAGAGAAGAAGAACAGGAACGAGCAGCACTGGAAGCTGCTCAGAAAGAGGGGGCTGAGGAAACCCAAACCGCTACAGAAGAGACCCCCACACCAGAACAACCTGGTGCTGAAGAAGAGGAACTAGAGACACACCATGCCTTGATGGTTCTGTCTCACAACACTGCTCAGGAATCTAAGGAACTTTACCATGATCAAGTGGGTAATTCTTCAAGCACTATTGCAAAGGGTAAAGAACTCTCAGCTCCAGTCTGTAAACCACCATTCTCCTATCCTACAATGCACTTCACCAAAGCTAGAATGGAGATGTACACAAAGTACAAACAAGACATAGAAGATGCTGGAATACAACTCCCACATGGCACCACTCTGATGGAGGTGAAACATCAAATCAGGTTCCTAAAAGAAGTTTTTGACAAGCTGGAAGTGGTGGAACCAATCCTTGAGAATGTGGGGGCTGACATGAAGAGAAGCAAGATGATGAAGTCATTGCCAAAACTTCCAAACCCAGGAAAATTCCTCATCACTTGTGAGCTGGACATGCTTGACAATGTAAAAGGTCTATGTGATTCAGGATCAACTGTCAATGTTATGTCCCTCCACCTTAGCCAAACTCTGGGGATCAAGAAACTACTGCCGACCAGGGGTTCCCTCACTTTTGTGGACAACACTTCCACAAAGCCGTTGGGCATAGTGAAAGACTACCCTTTGAAGATTGGAGAATGCCTGGTTCCAACAGACTTTATGGTCATGGAGAAAACATACTCCAGAGAACTGCCTCTCCTCCTAGGCACTCCATTCTTGGCAACAGCAGGAGCTCAGTTAGACTTCAAAAGAGGTTCTGTAATCTTGAAGAATGTTGATGAATTCAGGGTCTACAAAATTGACTCTCCTTCTCTCACCTTATGTGGAGTACTTGAGCAAGAGGGTGAACAATGGAATCTCCCAGATAACCTAGATGATGTGTGGCGCTTCACTATGGATATGTTTTCGGCTGATACTTCCCCTACTGAGCCAGGACAGACACTGAATGCTGACTTGAAGCTTGAAGCTAGTTTAAAGGGCAATGAGAACTTAACCACCAAGGCTGTGAAGCCTCCAGTCAAACCAAGTGTAAGACAGATCAGGCATGGGATGTCAACCAGGGACAAACAGAACCAGCCTTTAGCAGGAAAATGGGTATGGAAGAAGAAGGAGGTAGGAGCTCCAGCTCCACCAACTTCTCCTCACCTCAACTAAAGAGGTAATCAAAGTCAAGCTTAGTGATTTTAAACAAGCACACTTGGGAGGTAATCCCATGTTATCCTTTTGTATATATTATGCTTTCTAGATTATCTTTTATGCTTTGTCTTAGTGTACAGAAACAGGGTTCTGAACTGGGGTTTGAGAAAGTCTGAAGGGGACAAAGAACAGGTTTAGTCTGGCTGATTTCGGTCATTTGTATCGGTCATGACAGACCGATACACATATTTTCGGTCAGTTGTATCGACCATGACTGACCGATATCAGTAGAGCCAGTCTACACCAGTCAACATATCGATCACTTGTGATCGATATGGAAAGAAAGTAAGGAAATTTTCGGTCATTCATGTCGACCACACTTGGTCGACGTAAACATACCGTATGATTTTCGGTCTATCGTGTCGACCACTGTTGATCGATACGATTCTTGAAATCATATCGGTCACCAGTATCGATCACTCAAGATCGACACAATCATATCGGATGTATTTCGGTCAAGTGTGTCGACCACTGATGACCGATACAAATCCCAAGAAGCACGTCAGTCTCCAGTATCGATCACTCATGACCGAAAATGCAATTTCGGTCAGTAATATTGGTCATGAGTGACCGAAACTCCATCCGAGGTAAGTGTATCAACTTCCAAAAAATTTTCCCTCCTTTGGTTTGGCGCCAATGGAGTTTAATTTTTTAATTGGGATTCCTTCTGACCTCTTTCTTGGCTTCTGAACACCTTTTGTTTTTGTCCCCCACACTTTTGATTCCTTATGTTCCCTCACCAACCTTTGATTCCTTTGGTTTCTCCTCCTTTCTCTCTATTTAAGCAACAATCTTCTTTCACTTCTCTTCACACTTAAACTCACTCTCCTTCTCACCTAAGGCTCGAAATTGCTAATTCTTCTTCTCTTTTATTACTTGCTTTAAGTGTTCAGAAGTTCTACAAAAGGTTTGCTTCCTAAACTATCTCTCTTTGCTCTTACTCTTTGCTTATGTTAAAAATCGCTTAGTAAGAAGCTTTTAAGAGCAAGTAGTGTTTAGTTTTAATTGTTGTGCTGTGATTTTGCATTTTGGATTCTTGTTGAAATATCAAGCTAGACTGTTAAAGTTATGCTTAATTGTCTATTCATCTCATAGCTTGTTTACTTTCATCCATTTTGCAAGATCATCATCTCTCTACCTAGGAACCGCTTTGCTAGGATGTCATGCATAACTGTTTATCCTTTGTTCATCCTAGCTTATTTAGTTGTCAGCTTTTGATCTCTTTTTGCTTCAAAGAAGTTTAAGCTTGTTGTTAGGACTTGTTAGACTTCTCTTAGCTTAAGGAGCTGTTTATTTAAAAGCTTTCAGCTATTTGGTTCTTCAACTTTTGTTCTTTCACTTACATTGTTTTCAAGCTTTACTTTTGAAGGTACAATGGGAAGAACAAATGTAGCTGCTGGGAAAAAGGGAAAAGCAACTCAAGAAGCAACCACAGCACCACCAGCAAGGCAAGAAAAAGGAAAGGGAAAAGCTGTTGAGCAATCCTCTAAGGCCGCTGGAAGGAGACCTGCTGAAGATAAAAGCACCAAGCAGAGAGGCAAAGGCAAAGCTGTGGAAGAAGAGGTTCCACCAATGAGGCTCAGTGCTAGGGAATTAATGGCAGGATTCAGCAGATGCACCTTCAAGCCAACAAGGTATCCATGCACCTCCACAATGAAGGAGCTTGGAATCTATGAAGACTGCATCAGCATCTTTGAGCAAATGGGACTTCAAAAGTTATTTCAACCTCTCCCATCCTATGAGCGCTTCACCCATCAATTCCTCTCCACCCTCAAGGTGGTTTACTATGAGCAGAGTGAGCTTCCTGACCATGATGGATGGATTTCTTTCAAGCTTGGGAAACAAAAGTTCAAGGTCACCTTCCAAGAACTCTCTAGAGCACTGGAGCTGAGCACCTACTTTCAAAGAGGGAATAAGTTCTTGATCCATGAATCGCAGCACAAAAGATTTTGGGAGAAAGTTGGAGTAGGGGAATTCAAAGCTGGATCTACGCAGCACATATCCTGCAGTTAGATATGTACATAAGGTGCTTGCAAACACATTCTTTGCAAGGAAAGAAACCTCTCATCTAACTGGCAAGGAGAGAGACTTCCTCTACAATGGATTGTACACCGGGCCAGGCACCAGCAGATGTGCAGTGCCAGTCAGTCCACCAAGAAAGTTCCCATGCCTTGTAAGACTGTTGATGAAGCAGTTGCAATCTTATCAGAACTGGGTTATCAACAAAGGAAGAAAGGAGAAGAATCCACAGCTGCACATTGGAGAAATTGTGACAGCAATTCTCATGGCTTGTGATGTAGACCTGGAGGAGCATGCTGAAGATGCTCTGAATCCTATCTGGATAGATATGGACTATCTTAAGAGGAGTCACTATCTTGAGAAGAGTGTTCAGGGCAAGTATGTTTACCAGTTCATCAACAATCACTCAGAACCAGTGAGATTCCTTCTCCCAAACCCAAGGGTAACCTCCTTCACCACAACAGCAAACATCAGCTTCAACATAAGTGAGGAAGAGCTCTACACAGGCGGCCCTGTTCCTGGAGAGGAAGAAGAAGACAGTGATGCAGAAGAGGAGCACACTGAAGAGATCAGAGAAGAAGAAGAAGAAGATCAAGGGAATGCTAATGCTGGCGCTGATTATCAAGGAAGAACCCATGAAGAAGATGAGCTTGGAGAAGAGGAAGTGTTGAACTACAGCTCAAGGCAGTTCCACTTCCAGCCTTATGCAGCACCAAACCAAGGAAGCTCTTTGAGAGCAGCTCATGAGCACATCAGCACACTCCAGAAGTGGTGCAAGTGGCAGGATAAAGCCATCAAAGGGCTTATGAAAATGATGAAAGGGAAGTTCTAGAAGAACAAGGCTACATCAGCAAGAACTTCCCACCACAGCCACACCCATGAGCTCAACTCTCAACAAGAAGAGCAACTTCAGCCAACTGAAGAGGAGGAAGCTGTATGGAACCCCCATGGAAGACATTCATTTCATACACAACCAAGAGACCAGTGGGGTACATGGGAACAACCAAGGGCTTCATCTTATGAGCCAAGAGCCCATGTTTGATCAGCTTGGGAGGCACCAAACCCCAACTCCTCTGAAGTTCAGGAAACATGGCAATGGGGCTCACAAGGAACTTCTTCACAGGCTGAACAGCTATGGTCAAGCTGGGTTCCACCACCTCCAGAAGCAGCTCAGCATTCCACTATTGTTTCTGAAAGAAGGAAGAGGAGAGCTAGCAAGTCTCCTCAAACCTCAGGATCATCCCACCACTCCTGCCATTAAACCAAGTACCACATCCTCTCCATTGTTATATACCATTGCATCTTTTCATTTTTGTAATTTATTTTGTTGCTTCTCTCTTCCATTGCTTTCATTACACAAGGGACTGTGTAATTTAAGTGTGGGGGAGAGATTTGGGGTTTGACTTTGTTTTCTGTTTTCTTAGTTTTTCTTTTTCTTTTCACTTTGAGTCTCATGCATATCATGCATACATGTAAGGCATAGAAAAACACAAAAAAATAAAAAAATTTGAAAATCTTTTGCATTTTTTGCAAACCAAAAAGAAAGCATGTAGTTGCATTTCATTCCTTTAAGATTGAGTCTAGTGTTGACATATAGGTTGCATTGCATTTGCATAGGGCATTATGATGAATTTTCCTTGTAAAGTGCTTAGTGTTTAGAGATGATTTCGGTTTTCAAGTGCTTAGTTGTTTGATGCATCATATGATTGCTAGAAGTTAAGGCTGAACCATGCTTAGATTGCTAGATTTGGTCTTCTCATTTCATTCTGAAAGCATTTGTTCTCTTAAAATCAACTCTATCAACTTGAACTTTAATTTGGACTTTCAATTATCATGTCTTATGTATTGAAAATTGAATTCATGGCTACCATATACATATTTAGATCATCTTTCTCCGTTCTACCACTCTTGTTGATCCAAATAGCTGATCCTCATACTTATGGGATAGTTACATCCTCACCCTTAACCAAAACCTCCTTTGAGCCTAAACACTATTGTGAGAGCTGTGAGGCCTTTGCATTGCATTTTCGATTTTGTCTTGGAAAAAAGTGTTAGGAATAAGGCTGGCAATGATTAGCTCTCTTGTAGATATCAGGTTGCATCTTGAGCTTGATTCTAGGATAGGAGTTTTTGGGGTTTGAAAGGGTAGAGTTAGGTGGTTTGAGCTTAATGTTTTTATCTTTTGAAAAGAAAAGGGAAAGATTTGAAATGGTAGATAAAGGGGAAACAGTTTAGTATTGTGGTTAAGCAAAGGGAAGAAAAGCTCTAAGTTCAAAAAGGAAGAATTGGCGCCAACAACAAAGCTCATAAAGGGTCCAAAGAAGAAAAATCAGACCAGGAGCAATCCACCAAAGGTGATGAAGGTGCCATTACAATAAAGAAGAGCAAGTCCCAAACAAGAAGAAGCAACCACACAAGCAGAATGAAGAAGGTTTCCCCAGCCATGAATAAGAAGAAAGAAAAGGGTAGAGTTTAGGAAAGGGTAGACTTAGAGGGTTCACTTTAGGTTTAGAAATGTTTAGGACTCATCTTTGGGAAGTAAGGGTAGAAGAGGGCTTTGAGTTGCATGCATAAGTGTGCTTTTACCTTTAGCATTTTGCCTAAGATGAAGTCATTTCATTGAGTGATCCTTTATGTCTTTAACCCTGTGCTTAAATGAGATCATTCTTGTCTCATAACCTTACCCCTTTTCAACCAAATGTCTTCACTTGATTTGCATAAGCATGATTCATGTTCTGAACTTAATTGAATGTTAAAGAGTTGATTGATTTGAGCATTTGCCTAAGTTGAATTTTGAGATCATTTTGAAACATGATGAGCATGGCTAGGTTCTTTTAAGTATAGCTGATTGTGTTTGCATCCTACAACTAGGCACTTGAGCATTAAAACCATCTCTTTACCTTTGCACTTTTGGAATCTGAATGCCCACTTTCAAACCTCACTCTCCCATTTGTTCTTACTTGCTTGAGGACAAGCAAAAGGCAAGTGTGGGGGTGTTGATATCCCTTGTATTTACACCGTTTAGGGCTGCATTTAGTGCATGTTTTGGTCCTCTTTTGCATATTTTCCCTTAGCTTTTGTCCCATTTTCTTCTCCTTTTAGACTTAGGTTGCATTAGGAGTTTATATTGCATTTTCCTTGCGTATTGGATGTTTTTAGGTGCTTTTAAGCTTAAAGGAGCTTGGAGGAGCTTTGGGAATGATCCAGGAGGCTAGCTGGACAAAAGGGAGCAAGAAGGATCAAAGCAGAAGATCTCTGCAGAGGTTTTCGGTCAGAGCCTGGAATTTTCGGTCTCTGGTGACCGAAATGGAGCAGTATCGATCACCAGTATCGGTCTGATGTGGTCGACATAAACACACCGTTATAATTTTGGTCATGTGTGTCAATCACTGATGACCGATACAGATAAATTTCGGTCACTGGAGGTCGACACAACTGACCAATACTGACCCAGCCCGAACCTATTTTTAATTACACTTTTGCCACCTTTCTAGGGTTTTCTCCCTTAGGCTATAAATAGCCCTTTTTTCTATATTTTCGAGAGGTTTTGTCAAAATACTGTTCTTAAGCTATTTCTTTAAGTTTGTAAGACAATTTCTTTGCTTAGTTTAATACAATCAAGTATTTGCTTTAATCTTTCTTTAATCTTTCTTTTAATCATGATTAGCATCTTCTCCCTTTGTGATTTGGTGTTAAACATGATTATGAGTGAGTAGTTACTGTAGGGTTTCTAGATGTGGTAGATTAGGGGAATCTATGGCTTGATTTAGGCTTGTTATGTGCTTCTGTTTATGGGTTCCTCTCTATTAATCTGTGATTCATGCTAGATTAGTCTTGATCAACTGGTCTAGGTTGTTAGCTTTCTCTTATGCCCACCAAGTGTTTGATGAAATGCTGAACCTGTTTAGTAGAGGATTTGCTGGCCTTGGCTCAAGAGATTGACTGTTTGAGGAGCATTTTGACTTGAATAGAGTTGATTAGTCTTGCTTGCTTGATGTTTTAGCACTAATGAGAGTTAGTTCTTGTTAAGATGTTTAGCAAAGGGTTATTTGCCAAGAGATTGGATCTAACTAGCTTAGTTGTGAACTCTATGTCTAGGAACCACCGTTGCTTGCTTACTTGCTTGATCAATGTAGTTTGAAACAGCCTTATTCAATGCCTGAAATTCCCCAAAGTCAATAACCACATCTAGGAACTTGTCTTTCTCTGATTTGAATCTCGGATTTGCTCTGTTTTGCTCTGTTTTACTCTGTTTTTCTTGCTTAGAATTGCTTAGTTTGCTTTTGCTTTCACCTTGTTGCTGCTTGGTTCACTTAGGTTGTTAGAACTGTTGCTTAGGCAACAAAACCCCTTTCCTGGCTTGCTTGACTTAGAGATTCCACTCTCAACTCTTCTGTCTTTCAACTCTTCCCATTTGGATTGATACAACCCTATGCTATACTGCAACTGACTACTACAAGCTAGGGCAATTGTCCTACAAGGGGTAAAACCCTTGTATCAACTTACTCTTAACTGAGTTGAGAAAGTATAAAAAGGCCATTGGCTACTCTTTAAGTGACATCAAAGGCCTTTCGCCAATGCTTTGCACCCACAGGATTCACTTGGATAATGAGAACGCCTCTTCTATAGAACATCAAAGGCGTTTGAATCCTAATTTGAAAGAGGTTGTTAAGAAAGAGATTCTTATGCTTTTAGAGGCTGACGTGATCTATCCCATAAGTGACACCACGTGGGTTTCTCCCGTATATTGTGAACTACTTGGCATGTGGGGAAGAGCCTTCGCATCTTGACAACAACCATAGGAAGAAGTTCATGAGGGACGTGAGCCACTACTATTGGGATACGCCCTATTTGTACAAGAGAGGCGTTGATAGCCTGTACAGAAGATGCGAGACAAAGGAGGAAGCAAGAGATATCATCTTTTATTGCCACGGTTCTTTGTATGGCGGGCACTTTGCTTCATTCAAAACTGCCACTAAAGTCTTACAAGCCCGTTTCTGGTGGCCGTCCATCTTCAAGGACACCCATGAGTTCGTGATGAGTTGCGAGGCTTGTCAAAGGGCAGGGAATGTCACTAAGAGGAACGAGATGCCTCAAGTTCCTATCTTCGAGGTAGACGTATTTGACGCGTGGGGCATAGACTTCATGGGGCCGTTTCCTTCATCGTAGGGCAACAAGTTCATACTAGTAGCTGTTGACTACGTCTCTTAATGGGTTGAGACCATTGCTTCCCCTACAAACGATTCTAAGGTGGTGATCAAGCTCTTTAAGAGCATCATTTTCCCGAGGTTTGGAGTACCCAAGGTGGTGATAAGCGACAGAGGAAGCCATTTCATCAGCAAGCTGTTTGAAAACCTTCTAAGGAAGTATGGCGTGAAGCACAAGGTAGCTACTCCTTACCATCCTCAAACGAGTGGCCAAGTGGAGGTCTCTAACCGACAGATAAAGGAGATACTCGAGAGAACAGTTGGGACTACTCGGAAAGATTGGACGGTGAAGTTAGATGACGCCTTGTGGGCTTACCGGACTGCCTTTAAGACACCCATTGGTACTACTCCTTTCACTGTTCTCTACGACAAAGGAATGTCACCTCCCCGTTGAGTTGGAACATAGGGCGTTGTGGGCTGTGAAGCGGCTGAGTTTTGATCTGAAGACGGCTCAGGAGAAGCAGTTGATCCAGTTGCACGAGCTTGATGAGATAAGTTTGGACGCTTACGAAAGCGCTAGGATCTACAAGGAGCGTACCAAGGTTGCTCATGACAAGAAGCTGGTACCTAAGGAGCTTAAGGAAGGGAGTTTGGTGCTGCTTTACAACTCAAGGCACAAGCTCTTTCCAGGGAAGCTAAAGTCACGGTGGAGTGGTCCGTATGAAATCAAGGAAGTATTACCTTACGGAGCTATCACGTTGGTTGGCAAGAGTGGGAATGCATTCACAGTGAACGGACACAGAGTTAAGCCATACATGGCGAGTGCATTTGACAAGGAGAGCACCTCAATGCTTCTCCAAGACCCACCATCTGCCTAAACCAAGTAAAGTCTAGCTAAAGACGTTAAAGAAAGCGCACTTGGGAGGCATTCCCATGTCTATCCTGTACATATCTTTGCTCTATTTCTTTTCCAGTTATATGTTTTTATCTTGTGAGTGTGTAGGAACAAGTATAAGGGATTGCAGGCAAAGATCTTAGATCCAAAAGGAGTGAGAAGGTGCGATAATCAACTAGAGATCGAGTGCTAGATCGACTAATCCTAACTCGATCTTTACTAGATCGAGTTAGTGAATCAAGAGGAGTTAGTCGTTCTAGACGAGATCGAGTGACAAAGTCGATCTAGATAAGCACGGATCGATCGGTCCGATCTAGATCGACCGATCTAAAATGTCTCGGGAAATTCTTGGAGTATAGATCGATCGATCCAAAAATAGATCAACCGATCTATTTTCTCTCGGGAAAGTCCTTCAAAGACAGATCGATCACTCGACTCGATCCATCACTCGATCTAAGCCGAATCGACCCCTAAATCGAGAATGTGGCTCAATCATGAGGACTAAGCCGTCGTGCCAAAAATTCAAGGAACGAGAGGTGTTATCGATCCAAGACTCGATTCAATTCGAATCGAGTCCCAAATCGAGCAACTGTCTCGATCCACGCCATTTTGGGCACGAGATCGAGTCTCAGATCGACCAAACGGACTCGATCTCGTGCCGAGGTAACATTTTCCTTTTCCCTCTCTTACTCTTTCCCTCCGGTTTTTATATTCAAAAAGTGGTCAAGGCAAGCATCTTTGACCATGAAAGATGTGCCTTGACCACAACTTTTGTCAGAAAACCACTTCTTTTTACCCATGGTTTTGTTTTGTTGGCCTTTAAATGTTTTCAACTACTTTCACACTCTCTCATTCTTGTTTTCTCGAGTGTTAAGCAAAAAGAGAGTGATAATTCTTGTTTTCTAAAGGCCAACAAGCACCTTTTTCATTCGTTGCAAAAAGTATTTTCGAATCTTTACGAAAATCTTTAAGAAAATATCCTTTTTATTTGCTTTGATTGTTTTAGATGCTAGGGCGGTTTTAAATTTTTAAAAATAGCTAGATAATAGGAAAAATTCTAGATTTCTCTCTATCTCTAGATTTTATTTTCTATTATTTTGCTATAATTTTTATAAATATCCCAAAATTCTAGGGTAATAGTTACAGATTTTCTCCTTTGCTTCTCTCTTTCTCTCTACAAGCCGCCGATTTGCTCATATTTTACTTGAGAAAATTGTTTCAGGCACAATGGCACCAAAAAGAACAAGAGAGGAGACAGCACAAGAGGGAGAGAAACAAGAGGTAGCTGTTCAAGAAAGGGTTTGTTGGAGTAAGGCTGAGAAACGGGACAAGGAACGGCTTCAAAGGCTGAAGTTCGAGCCAACTAAGTTCACGGACAGGGGATTGCTGTCTAAGATGGGGATTCTGGAGGATTTTGATCAACTACTCTAGAAGATAGGCCTGAGGTGTTTGTCACGGATGGATTGCACAACCTATCCCGATGTGACAATCGACTTCCTTGCCACTCTGTAGCTCGCATACGAGAATCCTTGCGTCCCAATTCCTCCTCAAGGCCGCCTCTCCTTCAAGATAAAGCGCCAACCTTTCAGCCTCTCAATCCCCGAGCTCTGCCAATCTTATGGCCTCGATGCTGAAGCCAAGAAGGTGGAGTTCCCTTATTTCACTCAAGCGAACGATTTTTGGGATCTTATCGCCAAGGAAGATTACAAGGTGATTACCGTGAAGATCAAGCAAGTGAGGAACCTGGCTCTACGTTACACCTTGAAGCTGATGGCCAACACTTTTAGTGGTCGGTCCGTAGCCCCCACGGTAACCAAGACGGAGCTCTGCTTCTTGTTCTAAGGCCTCAAGCATCTTCTTTGTGATCCGGATGAGAACGATGAGCCGTTGGAAGACCAGTTCGGAGATAGCGTGAACTACGGGTGCATCCTCGCCGCTTCATTGGTCAAATACAAGGCATATGCCCTGAGATGCAAGGCAAGTTCGTCCCTCATTGGCGGTTTCCTCACTCCTTTGTTTGTGCAAGCCGGCATGCCGCTCCAGAACTTCACTCCCGTACCAGATAGAGCCTTCATGGACGAGACATACCTGAGGAACACCGACAGCTTGGGACGCACGCCAGCCGAGGGCTTCTTTGAATTCATTGACGAGGAGAATGAGAAGAGGGTGTGTATACTGCCAAACCTGAGCGAAACAGGGCTGTTGGGAGTTGGGAACATCGAGTTTCTTCCAAGCGTAGAGGAGTGCTTTGCTCCTCTAGGAGGCACCGCCGTCATCCAAGGAGCTCCTCGCCCAAGGTCAGAGTCTCCTGCCACGAATGATGAGATGCCCGAAGCCTTTGTCCTTCCCAAGATTGACTTTGAGCCGCAGACCAAAACAGAAAAGTTCTTTGCTTCTGTTGTGGAGATGCAAAGGAAGATAAACAAATGGCAAAGTAAGGTCATCAAGAAGCCTGCCAAGAAAGTCAAGGCGCTTCATGGGAGTCCGCCAAAGAAGGCTGCAAGTGAGGAGGTTCAGCAACCGGACAAGAGGAGGTTCTCAACCGGCGGTATTGTCATCTGTGAGCCACAAGGCAAAGAGCAACAAGCACGCCATTCAGTCCATGGTTTCCCAACCGAGGATAAGGGCAAGGATATAGCCCGACGCTCCTCTAGCAAGCGCAACTCTGCTGGAACATCCTCAAGTTCCAGCCGAGTTTAGCTCTAAGGTACCAACAATTTCATTGTACATACCATTCATATTTTCTTTGGCTTTGTATTGTGTTTTTAGCTCCTTTAAATTTGTTTGCCACTGGGACGGTGTCATTCAAGTTTGGGAGAGTATGTGTGTGGTTTGACATGTTTATTCTGATCTTATTTTCCCTTTAGCATCCTTGTCTTCATTAAAAAGTTTTAAGAAAAATTCATGTAGTTGCATTCACATTGTTGAGCATTTTAGGATTGAGTCTAGAATTTTTAAGCATCTAGGTTGTTTACATTTGCATAAGGGGTTAAAGTTTTCTTAAAAAGGTGTTTTAAGCTTATGAATGGTTTCAATATCCTAGTTATTAGTTTTCTAATGCTTTGCTCACACTTTGAAAGTAAGTTCTTACCATGCTTGGATCACTTGTTTTGATTTTCGTGACTTGAATTGAACTCTCATGATTTGAAACTTGTCCTAATAAGTGAAAACTTTAATCTGAATTTTTAAATATCATTCTTATGCACTTGAGAATGAACACATGGATTTTAAAATATTTAGGCTCTCTTCTTCCTTTTACCACTCTTTGTGAGCCTAAGTAGAACTCCCACCTTGACCCTTACCTTTCTTTGAAGCCAAGTTTTCGTGTGTGACATCATTGTGGGGCCTCTTCCGGTTTGAACTTAGCATAAAGTGTTACGTTTAGGCGACATGATTAGGTTCTCATGTGATTGCTAGCTTTGCATTTTGAAGATAGACGTAGGCTTAGAATATGTTTATATGCTTTCGGTTTCAAAAGAGTTTGGTATTTGAAATGAGAAAAAGGTTTTAAGTGAAAGGTTTTGTGTTTTAAAAGTATAATGCTCCAATAATTTCAGAAGATAGCTCTCTAAAAAAAAAATATATATATATATGTATAACTAAGTGCCAAAATAAAAAGAAAAGAAAAAAAAATAAATAGAAAAAAAAATAAGAGAGCTATCAATAAGAAAGAAATAAGGAGCCTAATATTTTCAAACCTTTTCACTAGCCTAAAAGAGTTAAGATGTTTTCTATTTCGATTTGGGGGTTGCTAAGCTTTTGCTTTGGGAAAAAAGGTAAACTCTAGGATGGTGAGTGAGCTTAAAAAAAAAAAAAAATGAGAGGGGTTTTAGGATCATTGTTAGCTTGCGTGGGTAGATGAGAATCTGATCATATATGCATCAATTGCCTTTACCTTTAGCATTATGCATACAGTTCTCATCATTTTCGAGAGAAACCCTTGCTTAAAATAAACCCTCTTTAAAATGAGATCATTCTATGTTCATAGCCTTTACCCTTAGCCAAATGTGTTTTGCTTTAAAGTGCATAAGTTTGATTCATGGTTCGGTCATTATTGAATGTTAAAGGATGAGTTTCTTTGATTGTTTGGAATAGGAGAGTCATGATTAGAAATTTTTTGTGTGATGAGTATGGCTAAGTTCTTTGGAGTATGAGTGTATGTATTGCATTTTAGAACTAGTAACTAGGACGTTGAGATTGATTCATTTGAAAGATACCTTTGCAAGAAGCTTAAACCCCCATTTGTTTTAAAATCTCTCTCCCTTCTTTAATTTTGTTTGCTTGAGGGCAAGCAAAAGGTAAGTTTGGGGGAGTTTATATAGCTGCATATTCCATGCATTTCGCATATATATAAGTTAGTTTCTCACGCATATACATTGCATTTTAGGATAGTTTGCATCACTTTAGGTCCTAGAGTGTTCTTGCACCAGCATATGCATATTTCTTGCATTTTGCATCGCATTCAGGTTGTTTTCAGCTACTTTGGAGTCTTGGAGGGTTCGTGGACATGCTGAGGTTCGTGAGGAAGTTTGTGGGACTTGGACGATTCAGGAATGCTTGCTAAGGACCAGAGATCGATAGGAGGATCGAGCATGGCCGGTCGATCAAGATGAGATCGACCAGAAGATCGAGTAGTCCAGCCGATCCAAGGGAACTGATCGAGACGGAGATCGAGTGAAGCGACCGATCAAGGAGTACAGACGTAAATGACGCCATGCTGATCGAGAGTCGGATCGAGTCAACCAATCGATCCTCCGAAGATCGATTCCAAGATCGAACAAAGCACTCGATCCACCAAAGAAGATCGAGACACAGATCGTGCCGAAGTCACGATGTCCGAAGATGATCGAGCGAGATGCTCGATCTCGAGGTCGATCTCAGTGCTTTAACCGTTGTTGGCCGCTAACGAGGGAGGGGGGGGGAGACCATCGAGCTGTTTGGCCTATTTTGGGAAGGCGGCGATCATGCTTTCCCACACACGTTTTCACTTTATCAGTTTTCATCTTTTTCTCTCTATTCGAAGGCGATTCCGCCATTGTTAGACTTTGAGCTTTGTTCTTGAATCTTTGAATCGTTTAAGCTTTAAGTAATCGTTTTTCATGTTTATCGTTTCATCTTTAGTGGTTTGCTTGGTTTACTTAACGTGTAGTGATTAGTTTAATTGGGTTTTGGGGTTGAGAGGATTCAAAGGGGTCGAAAAGGTTTTCAACTTTGGTGTTTTCTTGTTCTTAATGGCTTTCTCTTCTTGGATGTCGAGTTCTTAAGGCTTAAAGAGTCTCACGCCAAGATCTTTATGATCAGAGAGAGCTCTTACCTTGACAGGATCCAGAGATCTCTGAAAATCGCATCCTAGAGACTAGTTACCCTTTCCCAAACGCCATGGTAGTTTAGGGTACTAGTTAAGCCGCGTGTTTGAAATCTGATTTCCTTGTCCTTCAATCTCTTCTTCCACCAAACGCCATGGGTATGGAGGAGAGAATGACGGAGTGATCCATACCACATGCCATGGATGGATCTCGTTTTGTTTTCAAGGCTTAGAGGACCTCACAAAGTGAGTAGATCTAGAGTTTTCAAACCAAGCTTGAACCTTTGAAACACCTGAACGTGAATCTCGACCCTAGACCCTCTTTCTTAGTATTCTTACATCTCTGTTAGTCATTCGCTTGCTATTTGTTCGCATCCTGGTCATTAGAGTCGTTTCTGTTAAATATTTAGACGAGATCGATCGTTGTTGCTCGATCTAGTGGTCGATCCACTAGTCGAATTTTAGTAATTCATAGCCTTGCATTTTAATCATCCTGTTGGTTCGTCGTGGTAGTTTACTCGTTCCTGGTATTTTTAAAATAGTTTTGCCTTGCATTTAGTCATTGCATTTAGTTTTTAGGATTTTTACAAAACCGTTCACCATTTGCCTAGCTTTACTCTATCCTTGCATTCTCATTGCACTTTCTAGCTCCTAGGTTGGATTGATTCCTCTTGCATGCTATACTACGACTGTGTGCTGCTTGAGTTTTGATAACCTTCTGTTGCATTTGCTCACCCTAGATAAAAATCTCGTTATCACTATAACCTGCAAAGACTCTACTGGGACTCTAAAAAGACCAAAAAGACTCAATAAAAAGGATTTATACCATGGTTAAAAACCATAAAGATATTAATATATCAACTCCCCTAGACTTAGCTTTTGCTTGCCGTCAAGCAATGATCAGGCAAAGAACAGGGTCGAGGTTTGAAAACAGAAACAGTCAGCTAAATACTAGGAACACCACATTGATCAACACTTTCGAATCCACACACCACAGAGCCAACACAAGATCAAATTTTAGTCTGATAATCACAAGCTTAGAAATCTCTCAAATCCAGTTCAAGCCCCTTCAAGAAATCCAAAAACTATACTGCTAACTCCTAATGTTTATCTAAGTGTGATATCTCATCAAGGATTTATCAACCCAATCACTTATAGATTATTTTCCCTTCCTTAACACTGAACAAAGAAATCTCAATACAGCTCTCCTATTTTCTCTTCCCTTGATCTTTTCCTTTAGATTTTTTTTCGATTTTTCAACTTTTTTTCTCATCATTTTTTACAGCCTAAGATGGTGCTACTCAATACTTGTGTTCGTTGTGAGGAGACAAGTTCATGAGTGTTCACTACTGTTGTTACTTGTATGGAGACAGGATCGTGATGCACCATTCTATAGACTTAAACTCTACAAGCTGTATCATGGAAGATCAAAAAGAGACTGCATCTGAACATTCTTGTCAGTGTTGAAAGAGAGAATCAAGATCAGTGAGTATCAAGCCCCAAGATAAGATGTTTAAAGTTCATTAAGGAGGAGCCAACAACAGATTTTCCAGATTCTCTTAGAACCTAAACCTCTTTGCTAGACTAATCTACCTATGACTTTCAACATAGTAAGACTTGTAATCAACAACTGTGGCAATGGTTCTTATAACATCAATGTTTTGTGGTTAGTTCCAAGGAAAACTGACAGTTTCAAAATTTTGACTCTATAAAACAGGTTCTTGACTCAACTTTAAGACTCTCAAAACAAAACAAAATGTACACAATGTCAGTAGCCACCTCCCCAAGACTTAAACAACACTGTTCCCAATGTTATTAAGCCAGCAAAAACAGAACACAAAGAGCAGAGGTAAAAGTGGTACCTAGCATTGGATGGAGTGACGATCGTCACCAGGTGGGGAGCTCGAGCCTGCTTAAATAATTACGCTCTTCTTCTTTTTTTTTTTTCTTTATGTGTTAGAAAACGAAAAATAAACTAGAGTATGAAAACTAGAGAACTTACCAGTGGGTTGCCTCCCACCAAGTGCTTGTTTAAAGTCATTAGCTCGACTTTGAATGCTGCTCAGACACCTGGTGGAACAGAAGGTGGCAGTATATGCCTTGGAGGAGAATGTCTCCTCATCCATGGTGGTGTATAAGCAGTAGGTGCATGAACTCTTCCAAGGAAGTGAGGAACATCAGCAGGGCAGGTTTTGACTGGGGGGGAGGACACTTCTTTTTCGTACAGAATCATCAAAAGAAACACCAAGCTTTCTACGAGAATCTTGTTGCTTGCATAAATATGAGGCATCTATTGCACATTTTAAGTTCTTATTGATGAGATTAGGAGGTTTTGAATTGGTTTTAGGAAGTGCATACCGTTGCTTTGTTGGAGGGTTCTGGTTTGTGGAATGTTGAATTTTAGGTTTGACAACATATGATGTACTTGCAGCGTAAGGATTATGTGGCGCCTTTGTGTCAGGATTGGTGACGATCAACACCAAGTGGTCAATGACGATCGTCACTGATCCTGTAGTTCGCGTTTCTGCAATTTTCCTGCAGTTCAGCTCTGCAATCCTTGCCTCCATCACAAACTCGTCTTCCTCCAGCAACTTGTCATTGATTGGAACCTATTTTTGGAGCCTAGTCTTGAAGATATGATCTTCACTCCAATCCTCAAACCCAACAGCTTTTACAGAAGTTTCAGATATTGCTCCTTGAACAGCCATCTTGTTCTCTTGCCCACTAGTATCTGATTCATTGACATACCTAGCAGTAATGTCTTTTGAATGCTCCATGACTGGCTCTTCATCTCTGGAAGTCCTTACAGAAAAGGTCTGACCATCAATGATGGATTTCCCTCTCAGCATATCCATGTCAAAATTCATGACAACATCACCCAGATGAAGCTCTATCTTCCCCTTTCTCACATCAATGATGGCGCCAGCAGTAGCCAAAAATGATCTTCCCAGAATAAGAGGATCTTTAGGTTCTTCAACATATTTCAAAACCACAAAGTCAGTGGGAGTCATGCAGCCTTCAATGTTAACAGGAACATCTTCTAAGATGCCTTCTAGGGTTCTTATGTATCGATCAGCTAAGATAAGAGAGATACCAGCTGGATTGAAATCAGTCATTCGAGGTCTAGCAGCAACAGAGGAGGGCATCATGTTAATACTTGACCCTAGATCTCAAAGAGAATGGGGAAACCTTCCTGTTGAGATTGAGCAATCAAGCACAAAGTTTCATGAATCAGGTAGCTTCTCTGGAATTATGTTTTGAATTATGGCACTGACTTGTTCAAAAACAATCACCTTCTTCTTCTTCTCCGGAACTGTTCCCAACAGAATTGCACTAATGTCTCTGGTAAGAAATGCTCCTTCTTCATGACTTACACCATTCACAACCATTCTCTTAACATACCTTCTTAGTGCAGGTGAAAGCTTGACTGCATCAACAAGAGGAATCTCAACCATCAGCTTGTCTATCATTGCTTTGCATCTGGCTTCTTCTATCTTATGTTTAGACTTACTAGGATACTTGTGGAAGGGTATCTTGGGTTTATAAACTTGTTCCTCGCCATTATCTGCAGTAACATGCGAAACAGCTTAGTTCTGGGGTGGGTGACGATCGTCACCACTGATCGGGGACGAGTCCTTCGTGTTGGGCCTTGGTAAAGTGGTTTACGAGGGACACCCCTCCTTGGTGACGCTCGTCACTCCCTCTGAGACTTCGAAATTTTCATTCAAACTTCATCAGTTGCATGATCTCCTCTGCATTCAGCCTATTTTTTTCTGCACTGTATTAAGCTCTTTTTCACTCCTGACTGTGATGGCATTAAAATGGTGCTTGGGATTGATATCAGTCCTTCCAGGAAAGAATCCCTCTTGCCTTTGAACAGCTCCTGCAGTTTGAGCAACCTGAACATCCAGCATCTTCATGTGAGAGTTGAGACTATCATTTTTTCCATTCAGGTCCTAATACATTGAATCTATCTTGCCATTGAAGTCCACTGTCATCTTCTGCTGTCCTTCTAGGATCTGCTCCAGCATAGCTTCCATCTTGTTGTATTGTGGAGGTGCAGTTTGGTAGGAAGAAGAACCATAATTCCTGTTGAAGTTGCTGCTGTTCTGGTATGGCTTCTGAAACTCAGTCTTCTGAAACTGCGGCTTTGGAATATAACCAGAAGAGTTCTTGTTTCCTGTGAAGCTGGTCTTCAGATTGTAACCATTGTAGCCCCTGTTCCACTGCTGATTCCCAAAAGTTTGACCTTTTAAATCCTCCTGCATTGATGAAAGTAACATCTTCTTGCTCAATCTCCTAAGGATTTTCGAAAGTCTGCATTTCAGCAGCAAACTGGACTGATTTCTTTTCCCCCCAGAGCCCACCAAGTATGATCTAAACTTCTAAAAAGCAAACACAACGATCAGCAGCTCCTTCTCGGTTGTAGCATATCCTACTTGTGTGTCATCCAAGGTACGACTGGCGTAGTAGATAACATGCAACCTCTTGTCTTTCCTCTGCCCTAGAGCAGCACCCACGGCGTAGTCACTAGCGTCGCACATGATCTCGAAGGGTCAATTCCAGTCTGGTGCTTGTACTATAGGTGTCGTGTCAAGAGCCTCCTTGATAGTCTTGAAAGCGTGAAGACACTCCTCATCAAAGACAAAGTCAGCTTCCTTGCATAACAGCCGTGTAAGGGGGCGTGCTATCTTGGAGAAGTCCCTTATGAATCTCCTGTAGAAGCCGGCGTGTCCCAAAAAGCTCCTTATACCCTTCACATTAGCCGGCGGCTCAAGACTCATCATGACCTCAATCTTTGCTTTATCAACCTCTATCCCTTGCCCCGATATCTTGTGACCGAGTACAACCCCTTCCTTCACCTTGAAGTGATACTTCTCCTAGATCAGCACCAAGTTTGTCTCCTCACACCTCTTAAGTACCCTGCAAAGATTAGACAAACAAGCAGAAAAAGAAGCACCATATACAGAAAAGTCATCCATAAAGACCTCTACCATCTCCTCTATAAGATCAGAGAAGATTGACATCATGCACCTTTGGAAGGTTGCTGGAGCATTACATAACCCAAAAGGCATCCTTCGATTTGCGAAGGTACCATAAGGGCATGTGAAAGTTGTCTTTTCTTGGTCATTTGGATGAATTGGGATTTGAAAGAAACCGTTGTATCCATCTAAGAAACAATAGTATGGATGATTAGCAAGTCTCTCTAACATTTGATCAATAAAAGGAAGAGGAAAATGATCCTTTCTAGTAGCTGAATTGAGCTTCCTATAATCTATACACATTCGATGACCAGTTATGGTTCTAGTAGGAATCAATTCATCTTTTTCATTCTTAATGACTGTGATTCCCCCTTTCTTAGGGACCACGTGGACTGGGGAAACCCACGTGCTGTCACTGATAGGGTATATCACATCATCCTCTAACAATTTCAAGATCTCTTTCTTAACTACTTCTTTCAAATCCGGGTTTAAGCGTCTTTGATGTTCAATAGAAGAAGAGTTTTCATTCTCTAAGTGAATCCTATGAGTACAAAGCATTGGTAAAAGGCCCTTGATGTCACTTAGAGAGTACCCAATGGCCTTCCTATACTTTCTCAGCTCCTTAAGGAGCGATTCTAACTCATCATCACTCAGACTTTCATTCACAATCACGGGATAAGTCTCATTCAGCCCTAAGAAAGCATACCTTAGCCCTTTTGGGAGCTCCTTTAGGTCCACCTTTGGGGCTAGCAGCTCGCTCCAGTCCTCTTCGTGGCTTGTGTTGACGTTGCCATCCTCATTAGCCCCTTTAGGACCCGAATCACGAGCTTTAAGGCTGCTATCTTGAACCGTTGTCTCCTCTAAGATCGAGTCATCCAGTCGATCTTCCACTCATTCTGGTCCGGATCGATTGCACTCACATCGATCTCTTGCTCGATTTGATGTGGATTGAGCAGTGGATCGATTCACTGAGTTGTTCTCTAAACTGATCGAGTTGGCTCTCTCGATCTCCTCATCGATTTCTTTACCGGATCGACCAGCCTCCTCGATCTTCTTATCGATTGCTGTCCTGGATCGAGTAAAGTCCACGATTTTCTGATCGATCTCTAGGCATCCGCCTTCATCTTCCTTCACAACCTTGCGAGAGTCAAGGATATGAACGTACTCATGGGTCTGCTTGCTCAGAAAACCATGCTCCCCTGGCTCCTTAGTCAAAGCTAGCTGCAAGTGATCCTCTTGTGCCAACTCCTCAAGCAACTCACCTTGCCATTCTTCACGTCAATGATGGCTCCAGCGGTTGCAAGAAACGGTCTTCCAAGGATAAGAGGATCCTTTGGCTCTTCATCCATTTCAAGAACAATGAAATCTGTTGGCACGTTAACTCCGCTGATCCTCACAGGTAAATCTTCAATAATACCCACAAGAAGCCTTATGCTTCTATCAGCTAGCACGAGAGAGACCCTACACTCCTTAAACTTTGTGAAAACGAGCTTCTTTGCAATGGAATGGGGAATAAGATTAATGCTTGCACCAAGATCACATAAGCAGCTTCCAAACGTCAAGGGAATGGGGCATAAGATTAATGCTTGCCTGGTAAGCTGCCTTGACCGCTTGTACTAGCTTTCCCTTTCTCTAACTGCTTGATCTTTTTGTTCAGATTGGTGATCTGTGTAGAAACGTCAGTAAGAGAAAAGTCTAGCCGGTTGTTCATCTCAACAAACTTCTGATTTGTAGAAGCTTGACCTTGAAGCAACTGTTGAAACATTGCTTGAACCGGATCCTGAGGTGGGGGTTGCATTTGTTGCTGCTGTGGAACGAAACCATGAGGAAACATAGGAGTGTAGCCTTTGTTGCCTTGTTGTTGCTGCTGACCTTGGAAGTTCCCTTGTCTCGGACCTTGGTACCCACTATTTTGTTGAAATCCTTTGTTGTAAGGTACAAACGGCTTTGCTTGTTGAGGTGGGTACACCTGATCCTTTGGATTCTCAACGTTTGTGCTACGGTATGAGAGGTTGTTGTTGCCCTGGTAGCCTTGAGAATAGCCCTGCCGCTTGTTGTAGTTCTGACCAGCAACCCAATTAGCTTCCTTTTGGCCCAGCTCTAACTCCTCTAATACATCTTCGGCTTCTCCCACGAAATGTACTTGCTTTTGATTTGCAAGCACTAGCTTGTCTATCTTCTCATGGAGGGACTTGAGCTCTTTTTAGTGTGACTCCAGCTCAGAACCTCTAGGTGCTCGGTCATAATCTTCGGTGTAATTCCCGTCACTTAAAGCCAAGTTCTTTATGAGCTCCATACCCTCTTCCACTTCTTGACCAAGAAAGTTGCCCTTGCTTGCCGTATCAAGCAACATTCTGATCTTGGGTAATGCTCCTCGGTATATTGTGCTCAAGAGAGTCTCTTCACTGAAGCCGTGGTGAGGACACTAAATTGTATAGTCTTTGAATCTCTCCATAGCTTCACTGAATGTCTCGTTCTGCCTTTGAGTGAATCCGCTGATCTCACTTTGCAGCCTAGCTGTTCATGTGCTTGAGACAAACTTTGAGAGGAACGCCTTCTTACAGTCAGCCCAAGAATTAATGGTGCCTTGTGGAAGGGTCTTCTCCCTGTGCCTAGCCTTATCTCCAAGAGAAAATGGGAAGAGCCGTAGCTTGAAAGCATCTTCCGAGATCCCATTGATCTTTATCATCCCACACACTTGCTCAAAGTTGTCAAGGTGCTCCAAAGGGTCTTCCATAGCCAGCCCATTGAACTTGTTGTTCTGAACCATAGAGACAGATCCAGGCTTTATCTCGAAGTTGTTGTTTTTGACTGGTGGAGGAGTGATTCCAAAGCGGTTATGATGTGTATTTGGAGTATCACCAGCACCAATGGTCCATGGTGGTCTAGCTGCGTGGTGGGGGTTTCCATTACCCCTTCCTACAGCACCGTGAGCTGGTGGAGGTCCCTCAGGATGTTCTTACTCACCCATTCTTGCAAAGTCTACTGTACCGGATAGCACAATCTCTTCAAAGGCTTGAGCTTGCTCTCTTGCTCTTCTTGATCGTGCGTGTCCGAGTTGGTGAATATTGTCCAGGGGTTTAAGCAGATTGTTGTCCCCCCTGGAGCGCAAATTCATGTACCTGAGAACATAAACAGTAAGGTAGAGCAATGAGTAACCAAAATAAAAGTAAAAGGCTTAGTCTTTGCCAAGCAACAAATCCTAATGCTTTCTAACAAACCCAAGTTGGCAACGGCGCCATTTGATAAACAAGCTTTTGTTTCAATGCAAGAATATCAAAGCTCGAGCAACCTATCACGATGTAGTATAGTGCAAGAGAGTATCAATCCAGCCTGGGTGAAGAAAGAACACTAAGAATACAGATGCTAAGCAAATCTAAGCAGAAACTGGTAAGTAGATGGTAAAATGAAAGAAAACTAACTGAAAAGACCAAACGATTATGCAAACTATTTTAAAATCCCTGGAATAGAGTTAACGACTACTAGGAAAAAAAACAGAAGATTAAAAGAGCAAATCTACTAATAACTAAAAATCGAGAGCTAAAACGGGTAAAACAGGTCGATTCTAATCAACTTAAGACAAATGACTTCTAATGATCAAGAATGCAACTTTATGACAAGAGAATGATAAACAGAGGTTTTAAAATGCTAAAAAGAGAGGATCTAAGGTTGAGGGTCATATTCAAGAAGTTCAAGATTCAAACTGTTGGGATTGAAAACATAAATCTACTCTTTTGAAGAGCTATCTCTAAGCCTTAGGAAACTTAAACTAGGACCTTCCATGGCGTGTGGTAAGACCCCTTTATCTGACCCTTCCTCCTAGCCTATGGCGTGTAGTGGAAAGATGGGTCAAAGAACATTAAGCAAAGATCCTAAATAGTGGCTTAACTAACCCCCTCTTCAACCATGGCGTTTGGGAGAGGATAGATCAGTCTCTAAGATTTGGTTTTCAAGGATCTCTGAATCCGGTCAAGGTAAGAAAGCCCTGGAATGATAGAGATCTTTTCCAAGACTCTCTAAGCTTTAAGACCCCAAATCCTAGAAGAGAATAGGTTAAGAACAAGAAAAACTCCCAAAAGCTCAAACCTTTAAACCCTCAAATCGCCTCAACATTAAACCCAAGGAAAATCTACTCACTACTCATGATTAAAATCGATTGAAATGTAGAGAAAAGAAAGCTACGCATTATTAAAGAAGAGCAATTAAAGAAAATACTAATAATTAAGCAAGATTTAAGATCCACAAAGTAAGAAAAGCATGAAATCGTTAACTATGGTGAAAAATCGCCTTGGACACTAAGAAACCATAAAAGGTCCAAGACCAAATGAATGGTTTTCATTCGATTGCCTAAAATAGGGCACACAAGGAAATGGTCCCCCCCCCCCCCCCCCCCCCCCCTCACAAGAGTCCAAAAACCAGTGGACCGGATAAGGTCCCAGAGATCGACTTGGGTCACTCGATCTCTGGCTCGATCTTCTTTATGGATCGTCTGCTTTTGCTTGATCTTGGAGTCGATCCCTGGATGATCGGGTCGTGGTCTCGATCTGGATGGTGTAATCCACGTCCGTACTCACGATCGATCGACTCTCTCGATCTTGGTCTCGATCCTTCTCCTTGAAACGACTTGAGTCACTCGATCTTCTGGTCGATCTCGTCTAGATCGACCTGCTTTGCTCGATCCGCATCTCAATCTCGGGTCCTTTGCATGCATGGCTGAGTTCTCCAAGTGTCCACAAGCTTCCTTTCGATCCTATGCACGTCCACGTAACCTCCACAAATCCAGAGTGTCCTAAACAACCTGATAATGATGCAAAAGATGCAAGAAATATGCAAAATGCGAATGCAAAGTGATCTAGGACCTAAAATGCAACAAATGGTAGAAACTAGCCTATAATGCAAGATGAATGCATGAAAACTAACTCTAAATGCATGCTAAATATGCAAAATATATGGTAATATCACCGATGCAAGCCAGTCCGAACTTCTTTTTATTTATAACTTTGCCATTATTTTAGGGCTTTTGTCATTCACTATAAATATGCTTGATCTAATGTCTTTAGCATCAAGTCTTGTTCTTGCTTAGTTTTAAGAGTTTTTCAGTCTTTGTAAGAACAAGTCTATCATTTTAATCAAAGTTTTGTATTTGCCTTTGAATTTCTTCTCTAATCTCTCTCTTAATCATGTTTAGCATCACTTACTCTTGTGATTTGGTGTTTTCTATGATGATGAGCGAGTAGACCTTTTAGGGTTCTTAGATGTGGTAGATTAGGGGAATTTAGAGGCTTGATTAGGGTTTGTCAATGCTTAATTAGGTTGATTCCTCTCTAGTAATCTGTTCTTAAGCTAGATTTGTCTTGATCATATGAATCTAGATTTAGGCTTCATCTTTTGCCCACCATGTATTTGATGAAATGTTGATCTTCTTTAATAGAGAATTTACTGGCCTTAGCTCAAGAGATTGACTGTTTGAGGAGTATTTTGACTTGAATAGAGTTGGTTTTGCATGCTTGTTGATTGTTCAAGCACTAATAAGATTTAGTTCCTGTTAGGATGATTAGAGATTGGACTTAACTTGCTTGATTGTGAACTATATATCTAGGTTTTAGCATTGATTGCTTATTTGCATTGTCAGTGATGTTTGAAACAGCCTGAGTCTTGCCTTTAAATTCCCCAAAGTCAATAACCACATCTAGGAACTTGTTTTCTCTTATTTGAATTTCAAATCTTGCTTTAAATGCTATGTTTTATTGCTCTGTTTTGCTTTTGATAATTGCTAAGTTGTTCTCTTTTGAGTTCTGTTTGGTGCTTAATCACTTAGGTTGATAGTTTTAGTTGTGTAGACAGCAAACTTGCTTGATTCCACTTGACCTAAGGCTTTCTGCTCACAATTCTATTGGCATCTATTCATAACTCCTTTGGATTGATAAAAACCCTATGATATACTACAACTAATTAGTACAAGCAGGGTGATTGAGAAAGAGACTCAAAACTCTTGTATCAAAAAGCAATAGCATGCCTAGATTTGGCCAGAAGCTAAACATAATATCAAACTAAGCACAAAAACAGCATTTCTTAATCATTTTAACCATAAATTTTGAAAGTAAGCAATAATGGTGACATGTAGATCAAAACCATAAACAAAATTTTGCAAAACAACCTCAACAATCATTCTAATGCATCCAATTTCATTTTACAAAGATTAAACTCAAGAAACAAAGAATCTAGCAAAGTTTACCTCAATCCTTGAACTAAAAGATGAAGTTCTAGAACAGAGAATGCAAGAGAGAGAAAGAAGATATGTTTGACAATGGTGTTTAGCTCGATATGGATGTGTGGAGAGATATGAAAATGCTAGTTTTAAGGCAAGAGGATAAGAGAAATATAAAATAACTAAAGATAATGCAAGAAAATTCTCATTTAAAATTCAAAAATGCAAGTGAGGGGGAAAGAAAAGATTCATTTACCAGCCATCAAGGTCCACAAAAAGTATCTACTCGATTTATTCATGTAAAAAAATTTTACATGGATCATATCGAGCAAAACACTCAATGTGGTACCTCGATGTGTACCATATCGGGGACGTCGGTTCCTGTGGCTCGGCGATCATGCTCCTCTACCTCGGGATTTCCGTGTTGTGGTCAGCTTCTCCTTCAGGGCGCCTTGCATCGAGCAGTCTCAGCAGATTTTCTGCTCGATGTTGTTGCTCGGTGTAGGGAGACACTTCGGCTTGCATGATCCTTCTCGTGGGCAATGCATGGCATCATTCGGATGCTTGTTCTTGGCTCAGCCATTCTGCATCGAGCAAACATGTTGGTGTTTTGCTCGATGCTACACCTCAATGTGGAACGTCTCGTACTCGGTTGCAATGTTCGTCGGTGGTTGTCGTACCGGACATCGACTTGTGCCCGAGTCGGATGATAGCATCCATATCGAGCAGAACCTTGGATGTTCTGCTCGATGTTACTCCTCGGTGTGACTTAATCGAGCAATCTCATCGCTGTACAGACTGTAGCTCCACGATGTACGGATTGGCGATCACATCGAGCAAGGCTTTTGGTGTTTTGCTTGATGCTACACCCCGATGTAATCTCCACCGTGCATTTTGGTCGATGTACGGTCCACTCTCCTCGGTATACGGACTGGGGCTTCAGGAGCGATCCCATTGAGCAAGGCTTTTGGTGTTTTGCTCGATGCTACACCTTGATGTGATCTCCATCGTGTAACCTGCTCGGTGTACAGACTGCTTCTTCCCCGAGATAAGCTGTATCGAGCATTAATGGCAGATGTTCTGCTTGATATGATACCTTTATATGAAAACAGAGTTTTCTTTCCTTGGCCTTTAAACCATCCTACACAGCCATGGACCTGTTCTTTGACTTCTGAAACACTAAATAAAGACATTAGTAAGAAAGGAAAGAATATAATGACAAGGATAGTCATTGGATTACCTCCCAAGTGTGCTTGTATTATGTCACTAAGCTTGACTTTGATGGTTTGAGGACTAGTGAGAAGAGGTTGATGGAGCTGGTGCTCCTTCCTCTTTCTTCTTGTAAATCCAAGTGCCCACTGACATCAGTTTCTTCTTGTCACGAGCTGTCTTCCTGTTTCTCCTCTTCTTGACACTTGGTGTGATCAAAGGCTTCACTTCTTTGGTTATCAAGCCTTCATCCTCTTTCAAACCATCTTCAAGCTTCATCTCAGTGTCAAACTTCTGTTCTGGCTTATCAGGGTGAGTTTTTCTCATCAGCATGCTCATTGTGAAGCTCATAGCATGCTCCACACGCTCTAGAAGTTGCTGTTGCTCACTCTCTTCTTCAATAATTGTTCCACAAAAAGCTATGTAGATTTTGAACTCATCAACATTTTCAAAATCACAGAGCCTCTCTTGAAGTCTACTTGAGCTCTTGCTGTTGCCAAGAATGGTGTTCCTAGAAGAAGTGGCATATCTCTTGAATATGACTTCTCTATAACCACAAAATCTGTTGGCACCAAGCAATTCCCAATCTTTAAAGGGAAATCCTTCACCATGTCCAAGGGTCTTGTTGAGGTGTTATCCAAAAAAGTGATAGAGGCTTTGCAGGGCTTCAAATCCTTTATTCCTAAGGTTTGGCTTAAGTGGAGAGACATGACATTCACAGTTGATATTGAAACACACAAAGCTCCAACATTGTTTAGCATCTCAAGCTCACAAGTGATGAGAAACTTTCCTGGATTGGGAAGTTTTGTCAATGTCTTCAGCTCCTTGCTTCTATTTAGATTAGCCCCCACATTCTCTAAAATTGGCTCCACAACTTCCAGCTTGTCAAACACTTCTTTGAGGAACCTGATTTGATCGTTCACTTCAAGAAAAGTGGTGCCATGAGGAAGCTTTATTCCAGCGTCTTGTATGTCCTTCCTGAACTTTAAATAGACTGCCATCTGAGCCTTTGTAAAGTGCATTGTGGGGTAAGGGATTGGTGGTTTATAAGCTTGAACTTCAGGAGCTTTACCCTTCTCATTGTGGCTTGAGGAGCTGCCCACTTGGCGATCATACAACTCCTTGAAGTCTTCAGGACTTTCTCTAGCCAAGACTATCAAAGCATTGTATCTCTCTACAAACTCTTTATCACCTTCACTGAGCTCTGGTTTGGCTTCTTCTTCTGGAGAAACTAAGGCTTTCTCAGCCTCTTCCTTCTCAGCAGCTTCTTTTGCAGCTCTCTCTTGCTCTTGTTCTCTGTTCAAGCTTTCATCTAGCCCTTGGAGGATTTTTTTCTACAATATCAACAGCTCCTTGATCATCAATGGTGATATTTATGACATTCCCCCCACACTCAGCCTTTAACATATCCACATGTAACAGCATCTCATGAAGCATAATGCCAAGGTCTTCCAATGAAGCATCTTCATCATCAAACTCTACATCCTCTTCAGCAAGTAAGTGGCAGAATTCCTTAGGATTGGCTTCACCCTTTCCTGGTAACTGATTCTGAGGCTTTGAAGATAAAGCTCCTTTGATTTTTAGAGACTTGACTCTTTGGTTCAGAGCATCTAACTTGCCATTCAGGTCACAAGTAGTGACCTCTATCTTGTTGTGTACTTCAGCAAACTTCTTGTGCAACTCTATAGTGGTGTTGGCTTGACCAGTCAACAGCTGTTGCATCATATGCTTCAGATCGACATCTTGAGTGCTAGAAGAGGTTTGTGTATTGCCAAAACCTGGTGGGACAAAAGCTGGTCTTGGCTGAAACTTAGCTTGTTGAAAACCGCCTTGAAATGGTGGTTTTGGAGCAAAGTTGTTCTGCTGGTTAAAAGGAACAAAAAGTTTGGTTCCTTGGGTTTGTTGAGTGGTTTGTCATGGATAAACTTGATCCTGAGGGTTAGTCACGTTGGTGCTTCTATAAGAGAAGTTGGGATGATTCCTGTAGTTATTAAAACCACCTCCTTGTTGATTCATGTAGAAGGCTTCTTCTTCTAACACTGTCCTATCCTCTTCTTGTGTAGCAAGACTATCACCAACAAACTGACATTCTTGAAAGACACACTCAGCAACTTGTCTAACTTGTCACTCAAAGCTTTAATATTCTTCTTTGTTGTGCTCTCACCATCAGCGCTTACAATATCTCTAGATGTTCTATCATACTCCTCACCATAGTTTCCATCAGAAAGTGCCAAGTTCTCCACAAGAGCTAGACCATCAACAACAGTATTCCCCATGAAATTTCCAATTGATGTTGTATCCAAAAGCATCCTGTACTTTGGTGTCACTCCTCTATACAAAGTAGATAGCAAGCTTTCATTTGTGAAGCCATGGTGTGGGCACTGCAAAGGATAAGACTTGAAACGCTCCCATGCTTCAGCAAATGTTTCATTCCCATGCTGAGTGAAACTGCTTATGGTGTTTCTCAGCTTTGCTGTTCTGGTGGAGCTGAAAAATTTGTTGAGGAAAGCTGTCTTACATTATCCCCAAGTAGATATTGAGCCTTGTGGAAGTGTCGTCTCCCATTGATGTGCTTTGTCACCTAAACTGAAATGGAACAAGCGCAACTTCAAAGCATCTTCAGAGACTCCTTGAATCTTGGTCATACCACACACCTTATCAAACTGATCCAGATGATCCAAAGGTTCTCCATTGGGCAGGCCATGAAATCAGTTGCCTTGCACCATGTTGATCAACCTAAGCTTGATCTCAAAGTAGTTTTGGTGCACAGCTGGAGCATGAATGCCATTCCTGTTGTGGTGAGTATCAGGCGCATCACAAGCTCCTATTGGTCTTGCAGCTCTCGGTTCATGAACTGGTACTCTCAAGCCCTGAACTCTAGCCACTTGGTTCAAAGCATCTTGTGCTTCATCTATGTGTGCTGCAGCTTGTTGTAATGGTGCTTGTCCAATAACATCAACATGTGGTAACTGAGCATCTTGCTCTGCTAACCTCTGTTCTTCTAACTCTTGAACTCTCTGTCTTACAGCTCTTCTCCTATGAATGTTGTCAATGGAAAGAGTCAGATTTGATGAGCCTTTGGACCTCAAATTCATACAAGTACCTGAAAAAACAGAGCACATAAAACAGAGAAAATTAGTAACCTTAATGTAAAGAACTTAGCCCAACAGCAATGTTAAACTCAAACAATCCACAAACGGCAACGGCGCCTATTTGAAACAGGATGTTTTCAGTCATGAACCAAATATCCTTAGCCTCTAATCAGTTGTAGAATAGGGATCAGGTATCAATTCATTTGTGGAAGATGAGATGCAAACAATGATACATAAGCTAAACAATGATGGGGTTTTGATTGAACAAGGACAAGTCTAACAACCTAACAATGCAATGGAACGAAAACAGAAATTAAATGCAAGAAAATAGAACTAAGCAATGAACTTAAAGCAATGACTAAGCAGAAATTAAGCAGGAATGATAACTAAAGCAAGAACTAAGCAAGATGATCTTAAAGAAAATTGATTAAAAGCAAGACTCAAGGTTCTAAGCTATTGTGGGATAGTGGTTTTCAAGAGTGAAAATGGGGATTTTTAATAAAGGAAAGCATCAACATTCATAAGCAGACAATTCTCAATGTTGTACTCCTAGACAAGGTATCTAAAAGGAACCAACTTGGCATACATAAGCAGTTCATATTCAACAAGATTGAATTGTCAATCCCACTTGTGATGGTATATTCTTCAACCATGAGCATAAAGATCAGAACCATTCTAGCCTAAGAGATGTACTAATCAAGCAATCATTCTCTCACCCAAGCAAGAATTCAGATCAACTTATCAATCTTGTAGAATACTCACTAATCATGTTTAATCCCATTTATTTAGAGTTAAACATGACTAGATGAGATTAAAAAGCAAAGTTGATAAATCTAAACTACCAAGGTGCTAGAACAATGATCAAGACACAAGATTAAACCATAAACATGCAAACTTTATCAAAAATAAAGATTCTAAGACAAATCGCCCTTTAAGGTTTAGAGAAGAGAAAGTTTTTTGATGAAAGACTAAACTTGGATAAAGATAATGTTTTGTGGCTTCCCCTTTATAGTAAGGAACCAAAAGAAGCATAAAAAACCTAAAAATAAGATAAGGTCAACAAAAGTCAAATGGTCAATGCACAGATGAGTTGCATCGAGGTGGTACAGATGGTGTTCTGCTCGATATGCGACCTCGATATGGCTCGTGCAACGTGCATCGGCTTCCTTGCTCGATGCAGGACCTCAATCCAGACCAATGGCTTAGACTCCTCGTGCTGATCCTCTTCCTCACGTCCTGCTACTTACATCGAGCATACTCCACGGGTGTTCAGCTCGATATGCTTGTTCGATATAGACCAGACTTTGCAAAAGCTCTATTTCTGACATCTTCTTCGATCATGAGCTGCTTCCATCTCCTTCCCAACTCCAAGAACCTCCAAAAACACCTGAAAACCACCACAATATGCACATGTATGCAAATGTTTGCAATCCTAAGCTAAATGCATGCTATGTTGATTCTAAGTGCAAATGATACTAAAATGCTAAACTATAATGCAAAAACAGAGGAAAAGATGCATGAAATGCAGCCTAAAATGCTCTAAATAGCAAGCTATCAACACCCCCACACTTAGCTTTTGCTTGCCCTCAAGCAAAGAAACACTTAACATGGTGATGATGTTTTAAATGGGAACTATTATCTCTAAAAATGCTAACAATAAATCAAAGTGAAGTCCATGTTCTTAATTCTAGAGTGCACTTGTTGGAAGAATACTTTAAATACTTAGCCACTTTCATCACAAAGCAAGAATGATCACAAAGCTATCAACCTACACATGCTCATCAAATCAAAAAACCTTTTTACAATTAAGCTCAAACCATGAATCAAGCTTATGCAAATGCAAATGTGTCATTTGGCTAAGGGACAAGGCTTAGTGGAATAAAAATGATCCTACTTCACAAACTGGTTTTGGTGTTTAAAGGGTTCTCTCAAGGAAAAGCATGGTTGTGCTTTGGCAAAATGGTAAGGGTCAAAGAACAACTTACACATACAAAAGAAGACTCCGATCTACCTAAGATCTATAAGATGTGTTCCTTACTCTAGCCTATCAGTGTAAACCCACCTATGCTACACTTTTTTAAAGAATTTAAACCCCTTTTACAAACCCAAAAACTCTTATCTTTCAAGCGCTTTGGAGGACACTTCTTCTTTTGAACTTCAAGAGGTGGCGATTTGCTTCTTTTGAGTTTGGCTCCTTTATTTGGTGATGCTGGTGCTTGATTCGCCTTTGGCTTTCTGATTTACTTGTTTTGCACTTCTTGCATCTTCTTTTTTTTCTTTGAATGTTGGCCTTCTTTCCAAACTCTAAGAACCTCCAAAAATACCTGAAAACAACCACAAACATGCATATGTATGCAAATATATGCAATCCTAAGCTAAATGCATGCTATATTGATTCTAAGTGCAAATGATACTAAAATGCTAAGCTATAATGCAAAAACAGCAGAAAAGATGCATGAAATGCAGCCTAAAATACTCTAAAATAGCAAGCTATCGACACCTCCACACTTAGCTTTTGCTTGCCCTCAAGCAAAGAAACACTTAACATGGTGATGATGTTTTAAATGGGAACTCATATCTTCAAAAATGCTAACAGTAAATCAAAATGAAATCCATGTTCTTAATTCTAGAGTGCACTTGATGGAAGAATACATTAAACACTTAGCCACTTTAATCACAAAGCAAGAATGATCACAAAGCTATCAACCTACACATGCTCATCAAATCAAACAACCTTTTTAACATTCAATTAAGCTCAAACCATGAATCATGCTTATGCAAATGCAAATGTGTCATTTGGCTAAAGGACAAGGTTTAGTGGAATAAAAATGATCCCACTTCACAAATTGGTTTTGGTGTTTAAAGGGTTCTCTCAAGGCAAAGCATGGTTGTGCTTTCGCAAAATGCTAAGTGTCAAAGAACAACTTTGTGTTCCTAACTTTAGCCTATCAGTGTAAACCCACCTATGCAGCCCTTCTTTAAAGAATTTAAATCCCTTTTAAAAGCAAAGAATAAATGGTCAAACCACCAAGAAGAATCAAAGAAGAAGATGCACTATCAAAGAAGCTCAAAAGGAGAATGAAGAATGGGATCAAAGAAGCAAAAAGCTTCAAGAAAAATGGTAGAATAGGATTATGTTTTGGGGAAGAAGCAAAGGAGTTTAGATCACTTATGGGTTTTTCGGGTAGATGGGAGTTTACCTTTGTATGCATAAGTTGTTCTTTACCCTTAGCATTTTACCAAAGCTCATTCCATTTTCTTGAGAGAACCCTTGCATTTAAATATAACCAGTTCAAAATTGTTTGAGGTCATCTTTGCCTCATAAGCCTTATCCTTAGCCAAATGAAAACACAAGATTTGCATTAGCATGATCCACTTGGTTGATGAGTTAGTTGAATGTTAAAGAGATTGGATGATGTGATTGCTAGTGTAAGATAGACTTGAGTTTTCTTGTATATGCTTGTGATGAGTGTGGCTAGATTTTCAGTAAGAACAAACATCATTTTCATCTTAGAATCATTAACTTGGACAATGACTTGATTTTCATTATTGGCATCTTTCAAATTAAATAGCTGATACTTTCAAACTTCTCTTCCACCATGTTCACACTTGCTTGAGGGCAAGCAAGATCATTTGCAGCTAGCTTTGACTAAGGAGCCCAGGGAGCATGGTTTTCTGAGCAAGCAGACTCAGGAGTACGTTCACATCCTTGATTCTCGCAAGGTTGTGAAAGAAGATGAAGGCGGATGCCTAGAGATCGATCAGGAAATCGACGAGTTCACTCGATCCAAGACAACAATCGATAAGAAGATCGAGGAGGCTGGTCGATCCGAGAAAGAAATTGATAAGGAGATCGAGAGAAGCAACTCGATCAGTTCAGAGAACGACTCAGTGAATCGATCCACTGCTCGATCCACATCAAATCGAGCAAGAGATCGATGTGAGTGCAATCGATCCGGATCAGAACGAGTGGAAGATCGACTGGATGACTCGATCTCAGAGGAGACAAAGGTTCAAGAAAGCAGCCTTAAAGCTTATGACTCGGGGTCTAAGGAGGGCAGTGAGGACAGCAACGTCAACACAAGCCACGAGGAGGACTGGAGCGAGCTGCTAGCCCCAAACGTGGACCTAAAGGAGCTCCCAAAAGGGCTAAGGTATGCTTTCTTAGGGCTTAATGAGACTTATCCCGTGATTGTGAATGAGAACTTGAGTGATGATGAGTTGCACTCACTCCTAAATGAGCTGAGAAAGTATATGAAGGCCATTGGGTACTCTCTAAGCGACATCAAGGGCCTTCCACCAATGCTTTGCACTCATAGAATTCACTTAGATAATGAAAACTCTTCTTCTATTGAACATCAAAGACGCTACAACCCGAATTTGAGAGAAGTAGTTAAGAAGGAGATTTTGAAACTGTCAGAGGCTGATGTGATATACCCCATCAGTGACAGCACACGTGGTGCCTAAGAAGGGGGGAATCACAGTCATTAAGAATGAAAAAGATGAATTGATTCCTACTAGAATCATAACTGGTCACCGAATGTGTATAGACTATATGAAGCTCAATTCAGCTACTAGAAAGGATCATTTTCCTCTTCCTTTTATTGATCAGATGCTTGAGAGACTTGCTAATCATCCTTACTATTGCTTTCGTGATGGTTATAGTGGCTTCTTTCAAATACCAATCCATCCTAACGATCAAGAGAAGACTACTTTTACATGCCCTTATGGTACCTTCACTTATCGAAGGATGCCATTTGGGTTGTGTAACGCACCAGCAACATTCCTGTGGTGCATGATGTCGATCTTCTCTGATCTTATAGAGGAGATGGTAGAAGTGTTTATGGATGACTTCTTTGTATATGGTGCGTCCTTTTTGTCTTGTTTCTTGAATCTTTGCAAGGTACTTAAGCGATGTGAGGAGACAAACCTGGTGCTTAACTGGGAGAAGTGTTACTTCATGGTGAAGGAAGGGATTGTGCTTGGTCACAAGGTATTTGAGAAACGGATAGAAGTTGATAAAGCTAAGGTTGAGGTCATGATGAGTCTTGAGCCGCCGGCTAGTGTGAAGGGTATAAGGAGTTTCTTGGGTCACGCAGGCTTCTACAGGAGATTCATAAAGGATTTCTCCAAGATAGCTCACCCTCTTACACGGCTGTTGTGTAAAGAAGCTGAGTTCGTGTTTAATGATGTCTTCACGCTTTCAAGACCATCAAGAAGGCTCTTGTCACAGCACCTATAGTACAAGCACCAAATTGGAGCTTACCGTTCGAGATCTTGTGTGACGTGAGCGACTACGCCGTGGGAGCTGTTCTAGGGCAGAGGAAAGACAAGCGGTTGCATGTAATCTACTATGCCAGCCGTACCTTCGTTGACACGCAAGTGAGATATGCTACAATCGAGAAGGAGCTACTGGCCGTTGTGTTTGCTTTTGAGAAGTTCAGATCATATTTGGTGGGCTCCAAGGTTGTTGTATACACTGATCACGCGGCGTTAAGGTAAAAATACTCAAAGAAAGATACCAAGCTGAGGCTCTTAAGGTGGATTCTCCTTCTACAAGAGTTTGATATGGAGATAAAAGATAAGAAGGGGATAGAGAATGGAGTTGCTGATCACCTTTCTAGGATGAGAGTGAATGAAGCTTTGCCATTAGATGATTCGCTTCCTTAAGAGCAGCTCATGATGATCACCACGGCAGTATGTGGAAGGCTTGAAGACAAGTTTGAAGAGGTTTTGAGTTTCAAGGAAGAAGACTTACCTTGGTATGCTGATATAGTAAACTATTTATCTTGTGGAGAGGAGCCTTCTCATCTAGTCCATCACCACAAGAAGAAATTCATGAGAGATGCCTCCCATTACTTTTGGGACGAGCCATACTTGTACAAAAGAGGAGTGGACAGCTTATATAGAAGGTGTGTAACAAGGGAAGAAGTTAAGGACACACTTCTACATTGTCACGACTCTTCATATGGTGGTCATTTCGCTTCTTTCAAGACCGCTACAAAGGTGTTACAAGCCGGCTTTTGGTGGCCATCGCTGTTCAAAGACGCTCATGAGTTTGTCAAGTCTTGTGAAGCATGTCAAAGAGCTGGAAACATTACAAAGAGGAATGAGATGCCTCAGGTGCCAATCTTTGAAGTTGATGTTTTTGACGCTTGGGGGATAGATTTCATGGGACTGTTCCCATCTTCTTACGGCAACAAATTCATCTTGGTGGCTGTTGATTACGTGTCTAAGTGGGTTGAGGCTATAGCTTCCCCAACCAATGATGCTAAGGTGGTGATAAAGCTCTTCAAGACCATCATCTTCCCACGGTTTGGGGTTCCCGAGATAGTTATAAGCGTTGGGGGAAGCCACTTTATCAACAAAGTGTTTGAAAGCCTCTTAAAGTAGTATTGCGTGAAGCACAAGGTCGCAACTCCCTATCACCCTCAAACTAGTGTGCAAATAGAGGTGTCTAACAGGCAGATCAAGGCTATACTTGAGAGGACAGTTGGGGCTACTAGAAAAGATTGGGCGGTCAAACTTGATGATGCTTTGTGGGCTTACCGAACCACTTTCAAGACGCCTATAGGTACCACTCCCTTCACATTCCTATACGGCAAGGCATGTCATCTTCCTGTTGAGTTGGAGCATAGAGCATTATGGGCCGTGAAGAAGCTGAACTACGACCTCAAGACGGCTCAGGAGAAGCGGTTGATTCAGCTACATGAGCTTGGTGAGCTACGGTTGGACGCCTACGAGAGTGCTAAGATCCACAAGGAGCGGACCAAGGTGGTTCATGACAAGAATCTGGTTCATAAGGAGATATGAGAAGGCAGTCTGGTGCTACTCTACAACTCGATGTTGAAGCTGTTCCCGGGCAAGCTCAAATCAAGGTGGTGTGGACCGTTTGAGATCAAGGAAGTCCTACTCTACGGAGCAGTTACATTGGTTGGCAAGAGCCGTAATGCTTTCACAGTTAATGGGCACAGAGTCAAGCCCTACCTAGCTAGTGATTGCAGCGAGGAGAGCACCACCATGCTTCTCCAAGACCCCCCTCATGCCTAAACCAAGTAAAGTCTAGCTAAAGACGTTAAAGAAAGCGCACTTGGGAGGCATTCCCATGTTTATCCTGTACATATTTTTGTTTTCTTTCAATTTCAGTTTTATGTTTTTACTGTTTAAGTGTGTAGGTGAGAGGATAAGGGGCTGTAAGCCATGATCTTGGAGTCAAAAGAGGCGAGAAAGGTTAAGTATAGGCTAGAGATCGAGTGCTAGATCGACCTATCCTAGCTCGATCTTTACTAGAACGAGCTAGTGAATCGAGAGGAGTAAGTCGATCTAGATGAGCTCGAGTAGATAATCGAGTGGAACCACCTATGCATTTAGCTTGAAAAGCAAACGAGGTGTGGATCGATCGAATCACTTGATCCTCGAGAATAGATCGATCAGTCTACTCGATCTGCCACTCGATCAAAGCCAAAACGACCCCCAAATCGATCTCGTGGCTCGATCCAAGGAGCATAGCCTAAGTGACAAAAAATCATGGAACGAGAGGGTACAATCGATCTCAGACTCGATGCAATCTGAATCGAGTCCCTGATCGATCAAACCTCTCGATCCTAGTCAACACGGGCATGAGGTCGAGTCCTAGATCGACCAAATGGACTCGATCTCGTGCCGAGGTAACTAATTTCTTTCCCTCTTATCTTCTTTCCCTCCTATTTTTAAATTTGAATTGTGGTCATGGCAAGAATCTTTGACCCTGAAAGATGTGCTTTAACCACACTTTTGTCAGAAACCACTAGTTTTGCCCATGGTTTTTCATTCATTGTTAGCCTTTATATTTCCATGAAACCACAAACTCTCTCTCATTTGTATTTCAAGTTTTCTAAAGCAAGAGAGAGTGTGATTTTCTTTTTCTAAAGGCTAACAACAACTCTTTCATCCTTGCAAAGGTATTTTCGGTTCAAATTGTTTAGAATCTTTTAGAAAATTTCCTTTATTTGCCTTGGTTGATGGTTAGTTGTTAGGGAGTTTAATTAATTTCTTAAAATAGCTAGATATTAGGAAAATTTCTAGATTTAATCCTATCTCTAGATTTCCTTCTCTATTATCTAGCTAATATTTTTATAAATTCCCCAAAATCTAGGGTATTTGTTAAAAAAATTTTCCTTCTACCTTGTCTTTCTCTCAACATTCGCCGCCTTTACTCATTCTCTTGCTTGAGAATTGTGTTTCAGGTACCATGGCTCCAAAGAGAACGAGAGAAGAGACAGCACAAGAGGGAGAAGCTCAAGAAGTGGTTCAAGAGAGGGTCAGATGGACAAAAGAGGAGAAGCAAGCCAAGAAACGGCTGGAAAGGCTTCGTTTCGATCCCACAAAGTTCGCGAGCAGGGATCTTTTGGCTAAGATGGGGATCTTGGGAGACTTTGATCAGCTTCTCAAGAACATTGGGCTCCGGTGCTTATCAAGAATGGATTGCCCAAATTATCCCGAGGCAACCTTGGACTTCTTGGCCACTTTGGAGTTCACCTACGGGAATCCGAGCCTCCCCACTCCTTCTCAAGGTCACCTCACCTTCAAGATCAGGAAACAAGCCTACCATCTCTCCATCCAAGAGCTTTGCACAGCATACGGTTTGAAGGCTGACGCCAAGCAATTTGAGTTTCCTGCTTTCACTTAAGCCAACGACTTGTGGGATCTGATAAGCAACGATGATTACAAGCCAAACACGGCGAAGATCAAGAGATTTCGCAGTCCTGTCTTGAGATACACGCTCAAACTCATCGCCAATACCTTCAGCGGACGGTCCGTGGCTCCTACAGTCACCAAGAACGAGCTGTGTTTCTTGTTCCAAGGCGTTAAGTATCTTCTGTGTGACCCTAAGGAGAACGATGAGCCAATGGAGGACGAGCTCGGAGATGATGTGAATTACAGATGCATTCTGGCTGCCTCTTTGATGAAGTACAAGGCATGGGCTATTAGGTGCAAGGCAAGCTCGGCGTTTATAGGAGGTTTCCTTACACTGCTGCTTGTTCAAGCTGGTGTACCTCTTCCTGATTTCGTCCCTTGCGCGGATAGAGCCTATATGGATGAGGTTTACATGAGAAACACGGATAGCTTGGGACGCACGCCAGCTGAGGGATTCTTTGCTTACCTGTACATTGATTGTGAGAATGAGAAGCGCGTGTGCATCTTGCCAAACAAGGTAGAAACGGAGCTGCTAGGTGTTGGCAATGTGGAGTTTCTGCCAAGTGTTGAGGAATGCTATGCACATCTAAGTGCCACAGCTGCACCTCCATGACTTGCTCGCCCACGTTCAGAGTCACCTACATCCGATGCTGAGATGCCCGAGAGCTTCGTTCTTCCCACGCTTGACTTCGAGCCAAGAACCAAAACCGAGAAGTTTCTTGCTTCAGTCGTCGAGATGCAGCGCAAGATCAACAAATGGCAGAGCAAGATGATTAAAAAGCTTGCCAAGAAGATGAAGGACTTGAAGAAGAAACCATCCCAGGCATCTTCAAGCGAAGAGGTTGAGCAGCCCGAGAAGAGAAGGAAATCAACTGGTGGGATAGTTATCCGTGAGCCCTAAGGCAACGAGCAAGCTGCACACCGCTCTTTACTCAAAGGGACAGCCAAAGAGAAAGGCAAGGCAGTCACGCAAAACCCTCCTAGCAAGAGCAGGATGTCTGGAGCATCCTCAAGCTCCAGCCGAGCCTAGCTCCGAGGTACCAACAACTGAACTCTTGTATATACCATGCATCATTTGATTTTTGTTTGTGTTTTGACTCCTCTTGAGCTTTGTTTGCCACCGAGACAGTGTCATTCAAGTTTGGGGGAGTGTGTGGTGTGTTTGACATGTTTCTTTGATCTTATTTTCTGTTATCATCCTTTGAATCTTTCATTGCATCATAAGGCATAGAAAATACAAAAAAAATGATAAAAGTTTTTAAAAATTTTCAAAAAAAATTCATGTAATTGCACTTGCATTGTAGAATATTTTAGGATTGAGTTTAGAATTTTTAAAATTCGTTTAGGTCTTTGCATTTGCATAGGGAGTGAATGATAAACACTTGTTAAGTTGTCAATGTTTGAATTGTTTTCAATGCCTAAGTTGTTTGTTGTTTGATTGCATCTAGTGAGTTTGAAGTTAAGGCTGCACCATACCTTGATTACTTGCATTTGATACTCTAGTCTTATGTTGAAACTCGCTTTGATTTGATGCCAACTCCATCTTAGTAGAACCTTAATCTTGACGTTGAATTATCTTGTTTGTGTATTGAAAGCGATTGTATGGCTTACCCATATACATACTTGGATTATCTTCTTCCTTTCTTACCACTCTTGTTAATCCAAGTATCTGATCCTCATCATAATGGGACAGTTAACCTCGCCCTAAACCAAACCTTCTTTCAGACCTAAACACTTTTGCGTGAGCAGTGAGGCCTTTCATTGCATTATTTTCTATCCTATCTTAGCAAAAAGTGTTAGGAATAGGGCTGGCAAGGAAATGCTCCCTTGTAGATACCAGCTTGCATTTTAAGCTTGGTACTAGGTTAGGAGTTTTGGGAAAGGGTTATTTGAGTGGTTTAAGAGTTTCTTGTTTATATATTTTCAAAAGAATGAAAAGAATGGGATTAGTAACAAAAGGGGGAACAAATCGTTTGTGGTTAAGTAAAATAGAAAAAGAATGCTCTTAGTGGTTTATTAGAAAGGCGTCAGCAGCATCAAGGCTTACAAAGGTCATTCAAAAGGAAGAAAAATCAGACTGAGCCATCCACCATAGGTGAAGAAAGCGGCGCCAAACATTCAACAATGAAGAGCAAAGTTCAAAAAGAAGAAGTCAACCACCCAGCAAAGCAAAAAGGAGTTTCCCCCATTGTGAAGAATGAAGATGATCAAGCGCTTTGGGAAAGGGTAGATTTAGGGGTTACACTTTGGGTTTTAGAAGTCTTTAGGATCATCTTGGGTAAAAAGGGTAGAAGGGAGCTTTAACTTGCATGCATAAGTGTGCCTTTACCTTTAGCATTTTGCCAAATATAGGATTCTTTCTTTGAGTGATCCCCTGAATCTTTAAACCCGTCTTTAAATGCGATCATTTTCATCTCATGACCTTATCCCTTTGACCAAATGCTTTCGCTTGATGTGCACAGACTTGATCCATTGGTTATCGCTTAATGAATGTTAAGGAGTTAGTTGATTTGAATGCTTGTGTAGGCTAAGCTAGAGTTCATTGTTTGTTTTGATGGGTATGGCTAAAGCTTTTAAAGTAGAACAACCTCTTTGCATCTTAGAACTTATAACTTGGGCATTGAATCGGTTTTTCCATTGACATCTTTCGTTTTGAGCTTCCACTTTCAAACCTCTCTTCCTTTCTTGAATTTTGTTTGCTTGCGGGCAAGCAAAAGGCAAGTTTGGGGGAGTTGATATTACCATATATTTTGCATAATTTGCATGCATTTAGGAGAGCTTTTCATGCATTCATCTTGCATTATAGGCTAGTTTGTTCCATTTGTTGCATTTTAGGTCCTAGGTCCCTTTACATTCGCATTTTGCATATTTCTTGCACTTTTGCATCATTATCAGGTTGTTTGGAGCACTCTGGAGTTGTGGAGGTTATGTGGACGTGAGGAGGATCAGCTAGAAGCTTGTGGACACTTGGAGGGCTCAACCTTGCATGCGAAGGACCCGAGATCGTGTAGCGGATCGAGCAAGGCAGGTCGATCTAAATGAGATCGACCAGAAGATCGAGTGACCCAAGTCGATTCAAGAGGAGAGATCGAGACCAAGATCGAGAAAGGAGATCGATCTGGAGTACGGACGTAAATGACGCCATGCAGAACGAGTGCCGGATCGAGACCAAGACTCGATCATCCAAAGATCGAGTAGAAGATCAGACGAAGTACTCGATCCATCCAACCAAATCGACCTGCAGATCGAGCAGCAGAAGGCGATTCCTGAAGACGATCGAGTGAACTGAACGATCTCAAGGTCGATCTCTACGGCCTTAACCGCTTTTGGCATCTAGTGAGGGGTCCATTTGGGGGTGTTTGGCTATTTGGGGAAAGACCCGGCTACCACTTTTCACACACGCTTTGCTTTTTATCTTTTTCAGTTCTTATCTTAGGCGAGAGCCATTGTTGAACATGAAAGCTTTTCTTTTGGTTTTGAACTTTTGAATCTTTGAATATTAAGTCTTTTTTGTTTAATCAATCGTTTAATCATGCTTAGTTCTTTGTTTATTGCTTTTCAATCGGTTTCTTTCATGAGTTGCGAGTAGTTCTCTTTGGGATTTGGGGTTGAGGCGATTCAAAGGGTTTAAGAGGTTTAAGTTTTGTGTTTTTCTTGTTCTTCATTCCTTCTCTTCTAGGATCTTGGGTCTTAAGGCTTAGAGAGTCTTGAAAAAGATCTCTATGATTCCAAGGCTATCTTACCCTGACCGGATTCAGATATCCTAGAAAGCCAGATCCTAGAGACTAATCGACCCTCTCTCAAACGCCATGGTTGTAGAGGAGGTTAGTTAGGCCATAGATCGAAATCTTTTTTTCTTGCTCTTTGATCTCTTTTTCCACCAAACGCCATGGGTTTGGAGAAAAGATTGAGGAAGTGAATCATACCAAAGGCCATAAATGAGTAGATCTATATGTTTTCAAACCAAAGCTTAAACCTTTGACACTCTTGAATATGACCCTCGACCCTAAACCCTCCTTTAGCATTTTAAAACCTATGTTCATCATTATGTTATCATAAAGCTTGCATCTTGTTCATTAGAAGTCGTTTTTCTTAAAGTTGTTAGATCGGCCAGTTTTACTGGATTCAGTGCTCGATTTTTAGTTATTAGTAGATTTGCTCTTTTATTCCTCTTTTTTCTCCTAGTAGTAGTTAACCATCTTCCAGGGATTTTAAAATAGTTTTGCATGTCATTTGGTAATTGCATTTAGTTTTTACCGAATTTACCAAACATTTTCCCGGTTTGCTTAGATTTGCTGAATATTTGCATTCTTAGTGTTCTTCCTGCTTCCTAGGTTGGATTGATACCCTTACTGCTATACTACATCATTGTTGTGGTTTGGGATTTGATATTTCGCCTTGCTTGAAAAAATCCTAGTATCAGGTGATCGAGTCGTAGTCTCGATCTGGCTCTCGTTCTGCATGGCGTCATTCACGTCCGTACTCACGATCGATTTCTTCTCTTGATCTTGGTCTCGATCCTTCTCCATGAAACGATTTGAGTCACTCGATCTTCTAGTTGATCTCGTCTGGATCGACCTGCCATGCTCGATCTGCTACTCGATCTCGGGTCCTTTGCATGCATGGCTGAGTTCTCCAAGTGTCCACAAGCCTCCTCTTGATTCTATGCACGTCCACGCAACCTCCACAACTCCAGAGTGTCCCAAACAACCTGATAATGATGCAAAAGATGCAAGAAACATGCAAAATGCGAATGCAAAGTGATCTAGGACCTAAAATGCAACAAATGGTGGAAACTAGCCGATAATGCAAGATGAATGCATGAAAACTACTCTAAATGCATGCTAAATATGCAAAATATATGGTAATATCAATCGCGGAGATAGTGTCTCGGCAATACTGCGAACCACCCATGATAATGTTTATCCTTTGTCGCGTCCCCGACTCGGATTCTTTTTAATTTTTCCTGTTGCGCTTTGGGGGTGCGCGCGGCCTCGCCTCGGAATCTCTCCTCGCCTCGGGGTCTCTTCTCACCTTGGGGCCTTTTTCTTCTTGAGCTGACTCGCTTCACTGCTCTACTTCTTCTACGATTTCCCCTTCGAGATCCTTCAAGGTCACCGCGTCGCCGAGCTCTCCTGCTATGAGTTTCTCCGTGAGTTTAGCTCCAATTTTTCGGCACTTCGACGTCGGATGTCCGTAGGCCTTGTGCACCTCACAGTACACTTTTTCGTCATACGAGTTCGGTTTCTTATCCAGGTATTATTCCACAGGGATTTTCCTTGGCCAGTGCCTATTTGATAGTTATGGGCCCCGCGGAAATTCAGTCCTTCGTGATGTACGTACGAGTTGTTCTGGTAACTCTTCTTTTGAGATGGTTGACTCGGCGTCGCGACTTGACTCTTGCTACTCGTCTTCCCCGAACCAAAGCGTTGGTCTAAAGTTTTGAATTCTTCTTCTTCCAGTATAAAGTCCAAAGCGCGGTGCATGGCATCCTGGATAGTTTGCGGCTTGTTTCGGCTATTTCCTTCCTGAACTCCGACTTATACCAGAGAGATTTCCTTAAAGCGACGAGTGCTCCCTTATCGCTCACATTCTCTACTTTGGACATGACTGCTTTGAAGCGTCCCACGAACGCTCTTAGTGATTCGGTCGGTCCTTGGGACAAGGTCCATAGGTCAGCGTCTGAAACGTCTTGATTCATGAACATGGAATATTGTTTCATGAATTCCCTGGTCAATTCTTTGAAGTTGTCGATCGAGTTCCGTTCCAATCGCGAGAACCATTCAAGGGCTGCTCGTCGAAGGCTTTCTACGAAGAGAAGGCAGAAGCCAGCGTCTCGTTCATTTTCCTTGAATTTGGAAAAGGCATAGTTTGGGTGAGGTCATTGGCTTCGCCCGGGTTTTGTACGGTTCACCTCGCCGTGCACAGTTTCGGCGAGGTGATTGGCTTCACCCGGGTTTTTCACGGTTCACCTCGCCCGTGCACGGTTAGGGCGAAGTGACCGGCTTCGCTCATCCAAAGTCTGGGCATCGCCAAGAATCACTTCTATATCTAGCCATTTTCCCGTTGATCTCACTAGGGTGAAAACCGACCCCAACAATAATGATCATAACTTAGTTCATACTCTGATTCATGGTGACTACCTTCCCCATGAACCATCAAACCCTCCAAGTCCTCCTCCTCTTATCTCCTTCGGCCTCATGGAATAGGTTTGACGCACATACATCGGCATCGAATAAGGTTAAATCTTCATCCCATCTACCTAAATGAAGGTGCTGTCTGGTTTCCTAAATGCCTTTTGTGACTCATTTACTCGATAAAACATTTGTAAATGAGTCCCATATGAGCAGGATAAAACCATGCTCTAATACAACCTTTTGTAACGCCCCTGGTCCGACCTAAGAACAGACTTGAGACGATCAGCCGAACAACAGTCAAACAAGAACATGCACGGCCAACCATCTAACCCAAACCAGACCAAAGATGATACAATGTGTACTCAAACGCCCAATTCGAGGTTTCCAGAACAAATTCAGAGACCCTAGACCAAACATCTGAGCACGCTTACCTATTGAACATGACTCAAGGCTTTTCTACCCAAGGTATAGTCCTAGGTCCCCTCAGGCCTATCGTATCACACTATTGGTTACCTGCAAAACAAGTCAAGTCGTGAGCAACTAGTTTGCTCAGTTAGTTCGGGTCCCTCTATACGAGTAATCAATCTCCATAAAATCTAAAAACAAGCAGCATTGAATCACATAAACATAATATCATCAGATGCAACATAAGCTATACCAAATGCATAAATACTATAAGATGCATAGTCATATTCAATTATACTTTACTTATCTCGCCACGGCATTTCAGTCACATACTGCCCATTCTGACCTTAGACACGAAGGCTAAATGGCCAGAATGTCCTGACTTAAAAGAACATATATCGTACATATGTGCCTTTGTAACTTGCCTATCACAAGCCAAGCCACGATAACCGATGGGATGTCAAATGGCCTCACACATCTCATATTCAATTCATGTATTAACAATAACCTGCGCGAATCTGCTAGATCCGGCAGCATGCATGCATATAATATCATAACCTAAGTGACATAACTAGGTGCTAATGCACATGCCAGATGATAAAAAATCAATCGATGTAATCACTCAAACTTGCTTTGCAGTAAAACAACAAGCAACCAATACCGAAACTCACCTTAGCTTTCTCCTTGAAGACCAAGCCATTCACCAGTCCGGGGGAGAAGACTGAGAGTGTAGGCAGTCTCCTGACACCAATCTTTCAGTACTTTCAGATAGATGTCACGCCTTCCACCATTCGCAGTGACAGATTTCTCATGGATGAGCAGTATCTGTGCAATGCTACTTGGCTCAAGCCGCTAGTTTTCTGGACATTCACTACCACTACTGGAGAGTATGTTAGCCTACAGTTGCCCAACAGCGCGCTCACTATGATTCAGGGCGTTATACGCCAGCTGCGTTTTCTGCCAGATCCGAGTCTGCCGCGTCCTCTACATCAGGGTCCAGCTAGAGCTGCTTCTACTGCTGGCGCTTCCACTGCTGCTGCTGCTGGACCATCCAGACGTCAGACCACTGCACCCACTGCTTTCAGGCGCCCTCTGCGACCACAGACACCCATGGAAATGCCTTTTCAGGAGTATGTCACTGACAGCTTTGAGGGACTCTGGGATGCTGTTGCTACACTTAGCAACTGTGGTTGTGTCCGCCTACATTACACCACTGAGCCTTGCGAGGATGAGGATTAGAGCCTCTACTACCTGGTTACTTGTTTCTGTTTCTCTTTTCTTTTATTTCTCTTGAGTCATTTTATGTTTTCTTTGAGTCATTTGTCAGTTACTTTGATGATGTTTTGTGAGATTGTTGAACCAGGTTTCTATTGCTATGTTTGGATGTTATTAAATGTGTGTTTGAGTACTCTAATAGTCTGACTTTAGAGTACACATGATAACATTACGTTTATAAACATCTAACTTGTCGATTTTGGAGTATCAGACGTGGTGACGCTCATCACCAACCTGGTGACGCTCGTCACCTGATATCTCTTGTATTTACACCATTTAGGCCTGCATTTAGTACATGTTTTGGTTCTCTTTTGCATGTTTTCCCTTAGTTTTTGTCCCATTTTCTTCTCCTTTTAGAGTTAGGTTGCATTTAGGATATAGTTTGCATTTTTCTTGCATTTTGGATGTTTTTAGGTGCATATGGAGCTAAAAGGAGCTCGAAGGAGCTTTGAGGATGATCCATGAAACTAGCTGGACCAAAGGGAGCAAAAGGGATCAAAGCAGACAATCTCTGCAGAGCTTTTCGGTCAAAGCACGGAGAACATCCATCAAGGGGTGATCGATGTAAGATGTTCGGTCAGGAGCATCGATCAGGAAGTGACCGATACGAGTACATCGATCATCAGCATCGATCAGGAGTGATTGATATACTCATATATTTCGCATATTTAGCATACATTTAGAGTAGTTTTCATGCATACATCCTTCATAATAGGCGAGTTTGCACCATTTAACTCATTTTAGGTCCTAGAACACTTTGCATTAGCATTTTGCATATTTCTTGCATCATATTCAGGTTGTTTTGGATACACTGGAGCTATGGAGGGTGCGTGGATATGCTAAGGATCGAAAGGAACCGAGATTAAGGTGAAGATCGAGCTAGGCAGGTCGATCTAGACGAGATTGACCAGAAGATCGAGACACTCGGGTCGTTTCAAGGAAGAAGATCGAGGTCAAGATCGACCAAGGTGATCGAACGTGAGTACGGACACGGAAACTAAGCCTGGGAAGAACGAGAGCCAGATCGAGGTCACGACTCGATCGTTAGAGGATCGACCAGAAGATCGATTGAAGCACTCGATTCCCCCGACTAAATCGACCCGAAGATCGAGCAAAAGAGGACGTTCTATCCAGAAGATCGAGTAAGAGATCGACTGCTGAGGTCGATCTCTGAACCTTATCCGGACAGCTAGCGTTTTGGATTTTAGTGAGGGGACCATTTCCCTCTCTGGTATAAAGGGTTTTAACCTATTTTTGGGAGAGGGATCCGACATATTGTGAACCATTCATTCTGTCTCCTTCTTCTTTAGCTTAATATCGCCATTGTTACTTTTTAAGCTTTTCATAGTTTGTAGAACCTTAATCTGCTTTTTAATCTTAAGTATTTCTCTAAATCTTTATTGCTTAGTAGTTTAATAATGTTTATCCTTTCTTCCTTTGCATTTTCATCTGTTTTAATCATGTGTAGTGAGTAGTTCACCAAGGGTTTAAAGTTGAGGTGATTAAGAGGGTTCTAAGGGTTTAAGCTTGGGTCTTTCTTGCTCTTAACTTAATCTCTTCTTGGACATGCCTAGACACTCTTGAGAAAGATCTCTTTGATCTCAGGGATTTCCTTACCTTAGCAGGATTCAGGAGATCCCATAAACCCAAATCCAAGAGTAGCTCATCCTTTCCCAAACGCCATGGATGCTTAGGGAGCTAGTTAGGCCATTTTTTGAGATCTATGCTTCATGTTCTTCGCTTTTTCATTCCACCACACGCCATGGGTTAGGAGGAAAGGTTGAGGAAAGGATTTATACCACACGCCATGGATAAATCTAGCTTTAGCTTCTCAAGGCTTAGAGATAGCACTAAAATGTGTACATCTATGTTTATAAAACCCAAAGCTTGAATCTTGAACCTTCTTAAGCATGATCCTCAACCTCGAATCTGCTTTTAGCCTTTGAATACTTAAAGTTATCATTTCCTAGTTCTAAAGTTTGCATCTTTTGTCTTAGTTTCTTAAAAATCATCTCCTAGGTTGTTATAACTTTTCTTTTCTGTCTGCTTTTAGTTTTCGAATTTTAAAAACCAGTAGCTTGCATTTTAAATTCTCAGAAGTCATCTATTATTTTTTTAACCCATCAGTAGGGATTTTAAAATAGCTTTCGTGGTCATTTAGTAGTTGCATTTAGTTTTCACAGATTTTCTCCTCAAATAATCCAGTTTTCACTTAGCTTTACAAAACTCTTGCATTCTTAGTATCTTTCAAGACAACCTGATTTGGATTGACACCTATAGCACTATACTTGCCACTATACTTAGCTTTTGGATTGATCAAACTAGCTTGCATAAAAACCTAGTTATCAAATTGCGCCAGTGTCAACTTGGGTTTAGTTTGAAATTATTAGGATGTGGAGCTTAATAGAGGCTAAATCTTTATTTTTACTTTGGTTACTAATCTCTCTACCTTCCTACTTATCTTCTCAGGTACATGAATCTGAGGTCTAGAGGTTACAACAATCTATTACAACCTTCATCAACTTGGAAGTGCAAGGTCAAGAAGGGCAAGAGAACAAGCACAAGACATTGAGGAGATATTACAACCGGATATTCTTGATTTTGCGGTCCTGGCTGAGCAAGACCAAGCTGAGGCTCCACCTCACCGTGCTTCTGCTGGTAGGGGTAATGGAAACTCCAACCACGCCCCAAGGAAACCAAGGATCATTGGTGCGGGTGATGCACCAAACACTCATCATAATCGCTTTGGCATCACACCACCACCGGTGCAAAACAACAACTTCGAGATCAAGTCAGGCTTTGTCTCAATGGTGCAGAACAACAAGTTCCATGGCCTTGCTATGGAGGATCCTTTGGAGCATTTACACAATTTTGAGCAAGTGTGAGGCATGATCAAGATCAATGGGATCTCGGAGGATAGTTTCAAGCTTAGGCTTTTCCCTTTTTCACTTGGGGATAAAGCAAGGCATTGGGAGAAGACCTTACCTCAAGGGACTATAACCTCATGGGCTGATCGCAAAAAGGCATTTCTGTCTAAGTTCTTCTCAAGTACAAGGACAGCTCGCCTAAGGAGTGAGATTAGCGGTTTTACACAAAGGCAAAATGAGACCTTTAGTGAAGCAACGGAGCGGTTCAAAGACTTCACCATTGCATGACCTGGAGATCGATCATATTACTCGATCCAGGAAAGAGATCGATGAGACGATCGACCGAGACAACTCGATCTGTTCAGAGAAGGACCCTGTGAATCGATCTCCTGCTCGATCCATATCCAATCGAGCAAGTGAATCGAGGGAGTGCACAGAGTCATGATGAGGACATGCAATGGTGAAGTCTTTGAACCGCTCTGTTGCTTCACTAAAGGTCTCATTCTGCATTTGTGTCAAAACTGCTAATCTCACTCCTTAGCCGAGCTGTTCTTGTACTTGAGAATAACTTAGACAGAAATGCCTTCTTGCAATCAGCCCATGAGGTTATAGTCCCCTGAGGTAAGGTCTTCTCCTAATGCCTTGATTTATCCCCAAGTGAAAAAGGGAAAAGCCTAAGCTTGAAACTGTCCTCCGAGATCCCATTGATCTTGATCACACCGCACACTTGCTCAAAGTTGTCGAGATGCTCAAAAGTATCCTCCATTGCAAGTCCATGGAACTTGTTGTTCGGCACCATTGAGACAAAGCCTGGCTTGATCTCGAAGTTGTTATTTTGCACTGGTGCTGGAGTGATCCCAAATCGGTTGTGATGAGTGTGCTGTGCATCACCCGCTCCGATGATTCTTGGTTGCCTTGGGGCGTGGTTGGGGTTTCCATTACCCCTACCAGCAGCAGCACGGTGAGGTGGAGCCTCAGCTTGGTCTTGCTCAGCCATGACCTCAAAATAAAGAATATCCGGTTGCAATATCCCCTCAAAGTCTTGAGCTTGTTCTACTGCCCTTCTTAGCCTTGCACTTCCAAGTTGATGAATGTTGTCTAGAGGTTGTAGTAGGTTGTTGTCACCACTAGACCTCAGATTCATGTACCTAAGAAGAAAAGTGTGAAGGTAGATATATTAGTAATCAAAGTAAAAATAAAGACTTAGTCTCTACTAAGCTCCAAATCCTAATACTTTTAAACTAAACCCAAGTTGACAACGGCACCATTTTGATAACAGGGTTTTTACTCAGCTGTTTTAAATCAAAGCCTAAAGCAATGCTAATGTTGTAGTATAGCAGCTCTAGGTGTCAATCCAGCTCAGGTTGATGAAAGAACACTAGGAATGCAAGAGCTTTATAAAGCTAAGTGAAAACCGGATTATTTGAGGAGAAAATCTATGAAAACTAAATGCAACAACTAAATGACCATGAAAACTATTTTAAAATCCCTACTGAAGGGTTAAAAAACTACTAGATGACTTCTAAGAATTTAAAATTCAAGACTATTAATTTTTACAATTCGAACACTAAAAACAGACAGAAAGGGAAAGTTCTAACAACCTAGGATGATATTTATGGAACTAAGACAAAATATGCAAACTTTATAACTAGGAAATGATTACTTTTAGTTTTAAAATTCTAATAGTGGATTCAATGTTGAGGGTCATGCTTAAGAAGGATCAAGATTCAAGCTTGGGTTTTGAAAACATAGATCTACATATTTGAGTGCTATCTCTAAGCCTTGAGAAGCTAAATCTAGATTTATCCATGGTGTATGGTATAAACCCTTTCCTCACCCTTTCCTCCTAACCCATGGTGTATGGTGGAAAGATAGGTTGAAGAACATTAAGCATAGATCTCAAAAAATGGCCTAACTAGCTCCCTAAGCATCCATGGCGTTTGGGAAAGGATGAGCTAGTCTCTTGGATTTGGTTTTAAGGGATCTTCTGAATCCTGCTAATGTAAGGAAATCCCTGAGATCAAAGATATCTTTGTCAAGACTCTCTAGGCATTAAAAACCCCAAATCCAAGAAGAGATTAAGTTAAGAACAAAAAGACCCAAGCTTAAACCCTATAAACCCTTCTTAATCACCTCAACCTTAAACCCATAAATGACTACTCGCTACACATAATTAAAACACACGAAAATGCAAAGACAGGAAATATAAGCATGATTAAACTACTAAGCAAAAGAGATTTAAGAGAAATACTTCGATTAAAAACGGGTTAAAGTTCTACAAAATATGAAAAGCTTAAAACTTAGACAATGGCGGTTTTCTAAAGCATAAAGATAAGATAAAAGAAGAGGAGACAGATCGAATGGTTTTTATGGCTCCAAAATAAGGTAAACAAAAGTAGAAATGGTCCCCTCACTAAACTCCAAAAGTGATCTGTCCGGATAAGGTTCAGAGATCGACCTGAGCAGTCGATCTCCTACTTGATCTTCCTCGTAAAACGTCTTCTCTCGCTCGATCTTCTGATCGATTCGGTAGGGTGGATTGAGTGCTTCCATCGATCTTCTGGTCGATCCTCGGATGATCGAGTCGTGACCTCGGTCTGGCCCTCGTTCTTCCCGGGCTTAGTTCCGTGTCCTTACTCACGATCTATCACCTTGGTCGATCTTGATCTCGATCCTCTTCCTTGAAACAACCTGAGTAACTCGATCTTCTGGTCGATCTCGTCTAGATCGACCTGCCTAGCTCGATCCGCCTCTCGATCTCGGTTCCTTTGCTGCATGGCTGAGTTCCTCCACGTATCCATAGGCTCCCTTTCGATCCTTAGCATGTCCACGCATCCTCCATAGCTCCAGTGTATCCAAAACAACCTGAATATGATGCAAGAATGCAAGAAATATGCAAAATGCTAATGCAAAGTGTTCTAGGACCTAAAAATAGATAAATGGTGCAAACTAGCCTATTTTGAAGGATGTATGCATGAAAACTACTCTAAATGCATGCTAAATAAGCAAAATATATGAGTATATGAACTCCCCCAAATTTGCCTTTTGCTTGCCCTATAGCAAACAAAATTCAAGAGAAGAAGAGAGGTTTAAAAGTGGGAGCTCAAATTTCCAAAAGTGCTTAAGCAAATGAATCAATTCAATGGTCCTAGTTCTCAATTCTAAGATGCAGCACACAAACTCCTACTCCAAAGAACTTAGCCATACTCATCACATATTGAATCTCAAATCATGACTCTCCTATTCCAAACAATCCAAGAATCCTAATCTTTAACATTCATTTAAGATCATACTTTGAATCACACTTATGCACTTAAAACCGAATACATTTGGCTAGGGGCAAGGTCATGAGATAAAAATGATCTCATTCATGAGGGTAATTCAAGCAATGGGTTATCTCAAAAAGGGTTGAATTTATGCAAAATGCTAAAGGTAAAGGCAATTGATGCATACATGACTAGACTCTCATCTACCCATATACACTAACAATGATCCTAATCCCTCTCTCATTCATTTTTCTTTCTTTTTCAAGCTCACTCACCCTCTAGAGACTACCCACAACAACAAGGCAAGACGCCAAGCATAACCCAAATAAACACTATTATTCGACCTTTCTTATAGCTAGTGGGATGGTCATAAAAACATTTTTAGCTCTTTTCTTTTTCTTATGGTAGCTCTCTTCTCATGATTTATATCTCAACATTTTTTGGCTCTTTTCTTATACATATTTTTTTCTTTTTGAGAGCTATCTCCTTTCTTTCTTTTTTCTTGAGCTTTTCTTTAAAACAAGACCACCCACTTAAAACTATGAATCCTTTTTTATTTCAAACCCCAAAACAACTCTTTTCAAAAACCGAAACAAGTAAGCAAATTCAACAACACCCATGAATTCCCACCCCCAAACTTAACCTTAAAACTAGCTTCAATATGCAAATCTAGCATCAATATGAGAGCCTAATCATATCGCCTAAACCTAACACTTTATGCCAAGTTCAACCAAAAATAAGGCCTCACAAGAACACACACGAAAAATTTGGCTTGAAAGGAGGGTAAGGGTAAAGGTGAGGAGTTCTATTCAGGCTTACAAAAGGGTGGTGAAAGGAATAAGAAAGCCTAAATATGTATATGTAATCCATAAATTCTTTCTCAAATGCACAAGTATGATAATTCAAAATTCACTAAGGTTTCACTTGATAGGAAAGGATTCAATTCACGTTTGTTCAACTTAAGCCACGAAAATCAAGATAAATGATCCAAATATGGTTAGAGCTTACTTTCAAAGTTTGAATAAAGCATCAAAGAACTACTAACTAGGGCCTTGAACTAATTCATGAGCTTAAAACACTTTACAAGGAAAATTTTTATGCCCCTTATGCAAAAGCAAGCAACCTAAATAATAAAAATTCTAGACTCAATCCTAAAATGTTTGACAATGCAAATGCAAGCTACATGATTTTTTTTTTAACTTTTTGAAAAAATTTATGATTCTTTTGTATTTTTCTATGCACTTAGATGATGCATGAAGACTCAAGGATGCTAACACAAAATAAGATCCAAATAAAAACATGTCAAAGCACACATTCTCCACCAAACTTGAATGACACCGTGTCGGTGTCAAATAAATTCAAGAGGAGTTCAAACACAAAGCAAAAATAAGAAAAATACATGATATTTACAATGGTTGAGTTTTGGTACCTTGGAGCTAGGCATGGCTAGAGCTTGAGGTTGCTCCAGTCCTCCTGCTCTGTCTAGGAGTATCGTGAAGGATCTCCTTGTCCTTGCTCATGCTTGTGCCTTCGTGTAGAGAACGGCGGCTAGCTTGATCACTTCCTTGAGGCTCACGGATCTCCATATTTCCGGTTGATCTTCTCCTCACATCCGGTTGGTCAACCTCATCACTCGAAGACTCCTCAGATGAGCTTCCTTGTAGGGCTTTGATCTTCTTGGCCAGCCTCTTGATCATCTTCCCTTGCCATTTGATGACATTGCGCTGAATCTCCACGACCGAGGCAAGGAACTTTTCATCTTTTGTTCGCGGCTCATAGTCTAGCTTGGGGAGATCAAAGCTTGGTGGCATCTCAGCATCTGAAGGAGGCGACGCTGAAGGTGAGTGAGTGAGCTGAGATGGGGCTGCTGTGCCTCCAAGAGGCGCGATGCACTCTTCATCACTTGGCAAGAACTCAATCGTACCGATGCTTTCGAGGTGTGTCTGATCAGAATTAGGCAGGATGCAAACCTTCTTCTCATATTGGTGGTTGTAGAACAGGTAGGCATAGAAGCCAGAAGCTGGAGTAGGTCCCAAGGAATCGATGTGGCGCAAGTAGGTTTCATCCATGTAAGCTCTCTCCGCGCAAGGCTTAATCTCCGAGAGAGGTACTCCCGCTTGTATGAACAACGGTGTGAGGAAGTCTCCTATGAGTGCAGAGCTCGCCTTACACCTCAACGCCCACGCCTTGTACTTGACTAAAGAAGAAGCCAAGATGCATCTATAGTTGATGTCATCTCCAATCTCATCCTCCATTGGCTCATCACTCTCTTCAGCATCGCATAGAACCTTCTTAATCCCATGGAAGAGGAAGCACAACTCGTCCTTGGTAACGGTTGGAGCCACGGATCTTCCACTGAAGGTGTTGGCTAGTAGCTTTAGGGCATATCTCAGCACAGGGTTACGCACCTTCTTGATCTTGGCGGTGTTGGCTTTGTAGTCATCATCGCTGATCAAGTCCCATAGAAAGTTGGCGGATTTCAGCGGAGGGAACTCTACAAGCTTGGCCGCAGCATTGAGACCATAGGCTTGGCATAGCTCGGTGATGGAGAGGTGGTAAGCTAGCTTCCTGATCTTGAATGTGACATGACCCTTGGAGGGAGCTTGAATGCTTGGATCTTCGTATAAGAAGTCCAAGATAGAGAGGAAGTCAAGTGTGGCCTCGGGGTAAGTAGGGTAGTCCATCCGTGATAGACACGCAAGCCCCATGTCCTTGAGCAGCTTGTCAAAATCCTCCAACAAGCCTAGCCTTTCCAAGAGGTCCCTACTCGCAAACTTTGTAGGTTCAAACCACAGCCTCTCAAGCCTCTTCATTACCTTCTTCTCCTCCTTGCTCCATCTAACCCTTTCTGCAACCACTTGTTTAGTTTCTCCTCCTTGAGTTGCCAAATCTCTACTTCTCTTGGGTGCCATGGTACCTGAAACACAATTTCTCAAAGAGAAGATGAGTATTGGCGACTATTAATAGAGAAAGATACAGCAAGAGAGAAAATCATCCACTTATAAATCCTAGATTTTTGGGGATTATCTCAAATATATCAATAAATAGTAAAGAAAAATCTCAAGAGATAAGATTAAATAAAGAAAATTTTTCTAACACTTAGATATTTTAAAAAAAAAAATTTATCATAATCCCTAGTAAATATTATTCAACCAAATCAATAAAATGAAGATTTTTTGAAAATTCAAACATTCAATTCAAGAAAATCTAAAATACCTTTCGAAATGAGATGAAAAAGAGATGCTCTCTGCTTTTAAAAATCGAACTCACACACTCTCTTTCTAACTCTTTATAAGTCAGTTTGTGCACAAGTTGAAGAGAAGGTGTAAGAATGGTTTTAATAAGGAAAAATCTTTTGGACACAAGCAAGCAAGTGGGTTCTGAAAAAGTTGGTCAAGGCACATCTTTCATGGTCAAAGATGCTTGCCTTGACCAAGATTCAAATTTAAAATGGGAGGGAAGGAAAAAGAAGAGGGAAAAATTTAACCAACCTCGGCATGAGATCGTGTCAAATTGGTCGATCTTGACCTCGATCTCATGCCATTCTGCCTGTGATCAAGAGGCTTTCCCGATTGGGGGCTCGATCTGATTCGAATCGAGCCTTAGATCGAGTCTCCTACTCGTTTCAAGATTCCACGTGGTTATGGCCATGCATCCTTGATCGAGCTCCTTGATCGATTTCAGGGTCGTTTTGGCAAGGATCGAGTGAGCTTATCGAGTGAACTGATCGATGATGTCACTACATATTGCATGCATTTTGCATACTTATAAGTTAGCTTTTCATGCATTTACATCACACTTTAGGCTAGATTGCATCACTTTAGATCCTAGAGCATTCTTGCACCAGCATACGCATGTTCCTTGCATTTTGCATCATATTCAGGTTGTTTCTGGCTACTTTGGAGTCGTGGAGGTTCGTGGATGTGCTGAAGTTGTTGTGAAAGTTCGTGGAACGTCGGATGTTTGCTAAGGACCAGAGATCGGGGAGCAGATCGAGCATGGCAGGTCGATCTAGATGAGATCGACCAGAAGATTGAGAAGACTAGGCGATCCAAGAGAAATGATCGAGACGAAGATCGAGTGGAGCAATCGATCAAGTGGTACGGACGTAAATGACGCCATGCAGAGCGAGAGCCGGATCGAGTCCACCACTCGATCCGACCGAATATCGATACCAAGATCGGATGCAACACTCGATCCGCCGAAGAAGATCAAGACCCAGTTCGAGTAGAAGACACGATGTCCGAAAGTGATCGAGAGAGCCGCTCGATCCCGAAGTCGATCTCTGTCCTTTCAACCGTTTTTGGCCGCTAGCGAGGGGGGGACCATCGAGCTGTTTTTCCAATTTTGGGAAGGCGGCGATGATCTTTTCCCACACACTTTTTCATTCTAATCTTTTTTATGCTTTTTCTCTCGGGTTTTGGGGACTCTCCGCCATTGTTAGACTTTGAGCTTTGTTATTGAATATTTTGAATCGTTTAAGTTTAATCCATCGTTCTTATGTTTATCGTTTCACTCTTCATGCTTTGCTTAGTTTATTTAATGTGTAGTGAGTAGTTTTATTTGGGTTGAGAGGATTTCAAAGCTTGGTGTTTTCAAAGCTTGGTGTTTTCTTGTTCTTAATGGCTTTCTTTTTTAAGATGTTGAGTTCTTAAGGCTTAAAGAGTCTCACGCCAAGATCTTTATGATCAGAGAGAGCTCTTACCTTGACAGGATCCAGAGATCTCTGAAAATCACATCTTAGAGGCTAGTTACTCTTTCCCAAACGCCATGGTAGTTTAGAGGACTAGTTAAGCCGCGTGGTTGAAATCTGTTTTCCTTGCCTCTCAATCTCTTTTTCCGCCAAACGCCATGGGTCTGGAGGAGAGAATGAGAGAGTGATCCATACTACACGCCATGGATGGATCTTGTTTTGTTTTCAAGGCTTAAAGAATCTCACAAAGTGAGTAGATCTAGAGTTTTCAAACCAAGCTTGGACCTTTGAAACCCCTAACATGAATCTCAACCCTAGACCCTTCTTTCTTAGCATTCTTACATCTTCGGTAGTCATTCGCTTGATATTCGCTGCATCCTGGTCATTAGTTTCTTCATACTTGCAGTTTTAGACGAGATCGATCCAAACTGCTCGATCTAGTGGTCGATCCTGTGGTCGATCCACTAGTCGATTTTTGTTAATTCATAGCCTTGCATTTTAATTGTTCTGTTTGTTCCTCGTGGTAGTTCAATCACTCTTGATAATTTTAAAATAGTTTTGCATTCCATTCGGTCGTTGCACATAGTTTTTAGGATTTTCTCAATATCGCCTGTCATTCGCTTAGCTTTACATTGCTCTTGCATTCTCTTTGATCTTCCTAGCTCCTAGAAATGGATTGACTCTCACTTGCATACTGTACTACAACCTAAGTGTTGCATTTGAGTTTGATAGCCTCATTGCATCCTCACCCTTGCAAAGAAAGCCATATCAAATGGCGCCGTTGCCATTCTAGGAGTGTTAGAAAGCATAGAGATTTGGAGCTTAGTAAAGACTACGCTTTACTTTGTTTAAGTTACTAATCTCTATACTCTCAAACGTGTTTCTTCCAGGTACATGCATCTTCGTTCCAGGGGAGACAACCATCTACTTCAACCCTTGGACAGCATCCATCAACTTGGTCATTCACGGCAAAGAAGAGTACGAGAACAAGCTAGAGCTTTTGAGGAGATTGTTCCGCACGGTTTGGTTGACTTTGAAGCTATGGCTGAACACGAGCATCCAGAGGGACCTCCTCCAGCTCACGGGGCAGTGGGAAGGGGCAATGGAAACCCCCAACAAGGATCATAGGAGCCGGAGCTGCTCCCAATACTCATCACAATAGGTTTGGGATCACTCCTCCTCCTGGACAAAACAACAACTTCGAGATTAAGCCAGGTTTCATCTCCATGGTGCAAAACAACAAGTTCCACGGTTTAGCAATGGAAGATCCCTTGGAGCACCTCGACAATTTCGAGCAAGTATGTGGGATGATCAAGATAAACGGCATATCCGAAAATGCTTTCAAGCTGCGTCTCTTTCCATTCTCTCTTGGAGACAAGGCTAGACATTGGGAGAAAACACTTCCTCAAGGCACCATCACTTCATGGGCCGAGTGTAAGAAGGCTTTCCTCTCAAAATTCTTCTCTAGCACCAGAACGGCAAGGCTAAGAAGCAAGATCAGCAGCTTCACGCAAAGGAATAATGAGACTTTCAATGAAGCCATGGAACGATTCAAGGACTATACTATCCAATGTCCTCACCACGGCTTCAGCAAAGAGACTCTTCTAAGCACTATCTACCGCGGAGCTTCACCAAAGATAAGGTTGTTGCTTGACACGGCCAGTAAGGGGAACTTCCTTGGTCAAGAGGTAGAAGAAGGCATGGAGCTGATTGAGAACTTAGCACTAAGTGACGGCAACTATGCTGAAGATTATGACCGTGCACCACGAGGTTCTGAGCTAGAGTCTCACAAGAAAGAGTTGAAATCATTACACGAGAAGATTGACAAGTTGGTTTTGGCAAATCAGAAGCATGTTCACTTTGTTGGTGAAGCGGATGAGACCCAAGAGGAGCTTGAGTTGAGCCAAGAAGAAGCCAATTGGGTGGCGGGTCAAAACAACTACAAACCTCAAGGCTATTCAAAACGTTACAACCAGAACAACAATCTCTCATACCGCAGAACCAATGTAGCAAACCCTAAGGATCAAGTGTACCCTGCTCAGCAAGCAAAGCCTTTCGTACCCTACAACAAAGGTTTTCAGCCGAGTGGTGGCTTCCAAGGGCAAGGGCAGAACAACTTCCAAGGACAACAGCAAGGAAACAAGGGTTATACTCCAATGTACCCTCCGGGCTTTGTACCTCAGTAGCAACAACCGATGCAATAACAAGTTGATCCTGTCCAAGCTATGTTCCAACAATTGATTCAAGGGCAAGCCTCTCCAAACCAGAAGTTTGCCGAGATGAACATTCATCTAGACTCGTCTCTCACTGACTTCTCTACTCAGATCACCAACTTAAACAACAAGATCAAGCAGCTAGAGAAGGGGAAGGCAAGTACAAGTGGTCAGAATAGCTTACCAGGCAAGTGTGAGCAGAATCCTAAGGAATATGCCAATGCCATCACGTTAAGAAGCGGCAAAGAGCTAGCACCTATGGTTACTCCTAAGAACAACGAGGACGTTGTAATTCACGAGGGGGAGGGTAAGCTTTCCGCTGATGATGAGATCAACTTTGACAATGTCTGGATTCAAGGGCCAAGAAGAGGAGACAACGCGGTTGTTGAGAAGAAAGCGGAGCAAACTACTAAGGAGAAGGATGCTTACGTACCTCCACCATATGTACCTAAGCTGCCTTTTCCTGGCCGTTTCAAGAAGCAACTCATAGAGAAGCATAAAGTCTTGTTTGAGAAGCATCTTAAGGACGTAGAGATCAACCTACCTCCCGTGGACTGCCTTGCAATGATGCCTAAATGCGCAAAATTCTTCAAAGACACTCTCTTGAAGAAGAATAAGGAAAGTAAGGAAGTGCTTGTTCTAAGTGAGGACTGTAGTGCTGTGATACACAAGGAAATAGTCCCTAAGAAGTTGGGAGACCCTGGAAGCTTCACTATACCTTGCGCTTTAGGTCCTTTGGAGTTCAAGAGTTGCCTTTGTGATCTCGGAGCTAGCATAAATCTGATGCCTCATTCCGTGGCAAAGAAACTCGGCTTTACCCGTTTCAAGGACTGTAGAATCTCGTTGGTACTAGGTGACATGAGTGTGAGGTTACCCGTAGGATTGCTTGAGGACTTGCCAGTGAAGATCAGTAAAGTGAACGTGCCTACACACTTCGTTGTGCTGGAAATGGATGAAGAGCCAAAGGATCCACTCAGTCTCTGTAGACCTTTCTTAGCTACCGCCAGCGCCATAATAGACGTCAAGAACGGGAAGATTGCCTTGCACTTGGGTAAAGATATAAGGCTAGACTTCGATATCAATGAAGTTTTAAAAAACCCTACGATAGAAGGGCAAGCTTTCTACATTGAAACGTTGGATGCCTTAGCGAATGAGTTGCTGGAAGAGCTGGCTCAGGAAGATCATTTGAAGCTGGCACTGACTAAGGAGCCAGGAGAGTATGGTTATGTGGATCAGAGGACTCAGGAGTACGTCAACTTGCTTGATTCGAGGAAAGTTGTGCTTGAAGATGTAGGCGTTTGCCTAGAGATCGACTCCTAGATCGATGACATTACTCAATCCAGGAGTCAAATCGACAAGACAATCGAGAGCACAACTCAATCCGGTGCAGCAATCGACAGTCAGATCGAGCAATGTGATCGATCCAGAAAAACAATCGAGTCCGAGATCGAGAAAGGCCTTCTGATCAATTTGGAATCTAATCTAGAAATTGACTCAGCGTCTCGATCTCTCACTCGATCCCCATTAAATCGAGTGAATGAATCGGGCGAAACTGCTCGATCTAGACGACATCAAGAGCAAGATCGACCCGATGACTCGATTTCAGGAGGGATAGCGGTTGGAGAAAGCAGCCTCAAGGGCCATATCTCGGGTTCTAAGAAAGGTTCTAAGAAGGAGAACAACAGCAACAGCCACGAGGATGATTGGAGCGAGCTGTTAGCCTCAAAGGTGGACCTTAAGGAGCTCCCAAAAGGGCTACGGTATGCTTTTTTAGGGCTTAACGAAACCTATCATGTGATTGTGAATGAAAACTTGAGTGATGATGAGTTGCAATCACTCTTAACTGAGTTGGGAAAGTATAGGAAGGCCATTGGGTACTCTCTAAGTGACATCAAGGGCCTTTCACCAATGCTTTGCACTCATAGGATTCACTTGGATAATGAGAACGCCTCTTCTATAGAACATCAGAGGCGTTTGAATCCAAATTTGAAAGAGGTTGTCAAGAAGGAGATTCTTAAGCTTTTAGAGGCCGACATGATCTATCCCATAAGTGACAGCACGTGGGTTTCTCCCATACACGTGGTGCCTAAGAAGGGAGGGATCACAGTCGTTAAGAATGACAAAGATGAGCTTATACCGACTAGGACTATTACTGGACACCGTATGTGTATTGACTATAGGAAGCTTAATCTTGCTACTAGAAAGGATCATTTTCCCTTGCCTTTTATTGATCAAATGCTTGGAATACTTGCTAATCACCCCTACTATTGCTTTCTTGATGGATAGAGTGGATTTTTCCAAATCCCAATACACCCTAAAGATCAGGATAAGATGACCTTTACATGCCCTTATGGTACCTTCGCGTATCGAAGGATGCCATTCGGGTTGTGTAACACACCGGCTACATTTCAGCGGTGTATGATGTCGATCTTCTCCGATCTAATAGAATAGATGGTAGAGGTATTTATGGATGACTTCTCGGTCAATGGTGCGTCCTTTTCTGCGTGTTTGTTAAATCTTTGCAGGGTTTTTAAGCGTTGTGAGGAGACAAACTTGGTGCTCAACTGGGAAAAATGCCACTTTATGGTTAAGGAGGGGATCGTGCTTGGACATAAGATATCAGAGAAGGGTATTGATGTCGACAAGGCAAAGATTGATGTGATGACAAGCCTTGAGCCGCCAGTTAACGTAAAAGGGGTGAGAAGCTTCTTGGGACACGCCGGCTTCTACAGGCGTTTCATTAAAGACTTCTCTAAGATTGCACGCCCTCTCACTCGGCTGTTGTGCAAGGAGGCTGAATTCGTCTTTGATGAGGAGTGTTTGCAAGCTTTCGTGACAATCAAGGAAGCCCTAGTATCCGGGCCTATAGTGCAAGCACCAGATTGGACTCTCCCATTCGAGATTATGTGCGATGCTAGTGACTACGCCGTGGGAGCTGTTCTAGGCCAAAGGGAGGATAAGAAGCTGCACGTAATATACTATGCTTCAAGAACCTTGGATGACACGCAAACGAGGTACACCACTACTGAGAAGGAGCTATTGGCGGTTGTATTCGCCTTTGAGAAGTTCAGAGCTTACCTCGTGGGTTCCAAGACCATAGTTTACACGGATCACACAGATTTGTGCTACATCTATTCCAAGAAAGACACTAAGCCGAGGCTTTTGAGATGGATCCTCTTACTCCAGGAGTTTGACATGGAGATCAAAGACAAGAAAGGAATAGAGAACGGGGTTGCTGACCACCTCTCTCGGTTAAGGATCAACGAGTCTCTTCCCTTAGACGATTCTCTCCCCGAGGAACAACTCATGGCGATCACTACGGCTGTTTGTGGGAGCTTAGAGGGGCGGTTTGAGGAAGTTCTGAGCTTCAAGGAGGAAGATCTTCCCTGGTACGCGGATATTGTGAACTACTTGGCATGCGGTGAGGAGCCGTCGCATCTTGACAACTACCATAGGAAGAAGCTCATGAGAGACGTGAGCCACTACTATTGGGATGACCCCTACATGTACAAAAGAGGCATATACAGGAGGTGTGTTACGAAAGAAGAAGCCAAGGACATTCTCTTTGACTGCCATGGTTCTTCCTACGGAGGACACTTTGCTTCGTTCAAGACTGCTACGAAAGTGTTGCAAGCTGGCTTCTGGTGGCCTTCTATCTTCAAGGATGCACACGAGTTTGTGAAGAGCTGTGAGGCGTGTCAACGAGCAGGTAATATCACAAAGAGGTACGAGATGCCTCAAGTTCCTATCTTCGAGGTAGATGTCTTTGACGCGTGGGGCATAGACTTCATGGGGCCGTTCCCTTCATCATACGGCAACAAGTTCATACTCGTAGCTGTAGACTACGTCTCTAAGTGGGTTGAGGCCATTGCTTCCCTAACAAACGACTCTAAGGTGGTAATCAAGCTCTTTAAGAGCACTGTTTTTCCGAGGTTTGGAGTTCCCAAAGTGGTGATAAGCGACGGAGAGAGCCATTTCATCAACAAGCTGTTTGAAAATCTGCTAAAGAAGTATGGTGTGAAACATAAGGTAGCTACGCCTTATCATCCTCAAACGAGTGGCCAAGTAGAGGTCTCTAACCGTCAGATCAAGGCGATACTCGAGAGAACAGTTGGGACTACTCGGAAGGACTGGGCTATGAAGTTAGATGATGCTTTGTGGGCGTACCGGACTGCCTTCAAGACGCCTATTGGTACCACTCCCTTCACTCTTCTCTACGGTAAAGGCTGTCACCTTCCTGTTGAGCTGGAGCATAGGGCGTTGTGGGCTGTGAAGCAGCTGAATTTTGATCTGAAGACGGCTCAGGAGAAGCGTTTGATCCAACTGCACGAGCTTGATGAGCTAAGGCTGGATGTCTACGAAAGCGCTCGGATCTACAAGGAACGTACCAAGGCTGCTCATGACAAGAAGCTGGTACCTAAGGAGCTTAAGGAAGGGAGTTTGGTGCTGCTTTACAACCCGAGGCTTAAGCTCTTTCCAGGAAAGCTGAAGTCACGGTGGAGCGGTCCGTATGAGATCAAGGAAGTACTACCTTACGGGGCTGTCACGTTGGTCGGCAAGAGTGGAGATGCATTCACAGTGAACGGGCACAGAGTTAAGCCGTACATGGCGAGTGCATTTGACAAGGAGAGCACCTCAATGCTTCTCCAAGACCCACCATCTGCCTAAACCTAGTAAAGTCTAGCTAAAGACGTTAAAGAAAGCGTACTTGGGAGGCATTCCCATGTCTATCCTGTACATAGTTTTACTTTATTTCTTTTCCAGTTTTATGTTTTTGTCTTGTGAGTGTGTAGGAAAAAATATGGGAGACGCAAGCCATGATCCGAGTTCCAAAAGGAGTAAGAAAGGGGCGTATATGAGCTAGAGATCGAGTGCTAGATCGACTCATCCTGGCTCGATCTTTGCTAGATCGAGCTAGTGAATCGAGAGGAGGCAGTCGATCTAGACGAGATCGAATAGACTGATCGAGTGGCGAAGTCGATCTAAAATGTCTCGGGAAATTCTTGGAGTTTATATCGATCGATCCAAAAATGGATCGACCGATCTATTTTCTCTCGGGAAATTCCCTCATAGACAGATCGATTAGTTAACTCGATCCACCACTCTATCCAAGCTGAATCGACCCCTGAATCGATAGCATGGCTTGATCACGAGGACTTAGTCGCGATTTCAAAAACTCAAGGAACGAGAGAGCCAATCGATCCACGACTTGATTCAAATCGAATCGTGTCCTAAATCGAGTGACCCTCTCGATCCAAGCCGTTATGAGCATGAGATCGAGTCCGAGATCGACCAAAGAGACTCGATCTCGTGCCGAGGTAACATTTTCTTTCCCTCCCTTATTCTTTTCCCTCGAGTTTTGAAATTTAAAACTTGGTCAAAGCAAGCATCTTTGACCATGAAAGATTTGCCTTGACCAAGACTTTTGTCAGAAAACCACTTCTTTTACCCATAGTTTTGTTTCTTGTTAGCTTTTAAATGTTTTCAACAAATTCACACTCTCTCATTCTTGTTTTCTCGAGCTTTTAAGCAAAGAGAGTGAAAGTTATTTGTTTCTAAATGCTAGTAAGTTTCTTTAACAATCTTTACAAAAGGTATTTTCGGATATTTGATAAAATCTTTAGGAAAATCTCCTTTTATTTCGCAATTGATTGTTTTAGATGCTAGGGCGGTTTTGAATTTTTAAATTAAGCTAAATAATAGAAAAAATTCTGGATTTTCTAGTATCTCTAGATTTGATTCTCTATTATTTTGCTATAATTTTTATAAATTCCCAAAAATTCTAGGCTATTAAGTATAAGTTTTCTTCTTTGCCTCTCTTCTTCTCTCATCCGATCGCCGTTTTGCTCATTACCTTGCTTGAGAAACTTGTTTCAGGCACGATGGCCCCCAAGAGAACGAGAGAGGAAACAGCACAAGAAGGAGAAGGTCAGGAAGTGGCTGTTAAAGAGAGGGTTCGATGGAGTAAGGACGAGAAGAGGGATAAGAAGGGCTGGAAAGGCTTCGGTTCGAGCCTACTAAGTTTGCGGACCGGGAGCTGCTGTTCAAGCTAGGGATCCTTGGAGATTTCGACCAACTCCTCAAGAACATTGGCCTAAGATGTCTGTCACGAATGGATTGCTGAACCATTCCAGATGTGAAAATAGACTTCCTTGCCACGTTGGAGTTTCGTTACGAGAACCCTAGCGCCCCCGTTCCTTCACAAGGCCGTCTCTCTTTCAAGGTTGGACATCAAGCCTTCAGCCTCTCAATCCCCGAGCTGTGTCAAGCATATGGTCTCAACGCAGCCGCCACCACGATTAAGTTCCCCTCCTTCACGCGAGCAAACGATTTTTGGGACCTGATCAGCAACGAAGACTACAAGGCCAACACCGCCAAAATCAAGAGAGTGAGAAGCCCGGTACTGAGGTACACCTTGAAGCTGATCACCAACACATTCAGCGGAAGGTCAGTTGCTCCCATGGTCACGAAGACCGAGCTTTGCTTCTTGTTCCAAGGCGTGAAGCATTTGTTGTGTGATCCGGTGCAGAATGAAGAGCCTATGGAGGATGAACTCGGCGACTAGGTGAACTATGGATGCATACTTGCTGCCTCTTTGGTGAAGTACAAGGCTTATGCCTTGCGGTGCAAGGCAAGCTCTTCTTTCATTGGTGGCTTCCTCACTCCTCTATTCATACAAGCTGGCGTACCTATACACGATTTCACATCCGTCCCGGCTAGAGCTTTCATGGATGAGGTCTACATGAGGAATACCGACAGCTTGGGAACCACGCCAGCAGAAGGGTTCTACGCTTATCTTTTCATCGACGACGAAAACAAGAAGCGAGTATGCATCCTACCAAACAAAGACGAGACCGAGCTGCTTGGTGTTGGGAACATCAAGTTCTTGCCAACAGTAGAGGAGTGCTATGCTCCTCTAGGAGGAACGCCTGCCCCAGCGATTGCTCCTCGTCAAAGGTCTGAGTCCCCAGCCACAGAAGATGAGATGCCCGAGGCTTACACCCTTCCCAAGATAGACTTTGAGCCGAGAACCAAAACGGAGTAGTTCCTAGCATCTGTTGTGGAGATGCAAAGGAAAATCAAAAAATGGCAAGGCAAAATGCTCAAGAAACTTGCCAAGAAGGTCAAATCGCTTCAAAGAGGCTCGCCTAAGAAAGCTGCAAGTGAAGAGGTTCAACAACCCGAGAAGAGGAGGCTTTCAACCGGTGGAGTTGTCATCTGTGAGACTCAAGGCAGCAACATTCAACCGGCGCGTCTCTCTCTTCAAGAGCCAGGCTCCAAAGGCAAAGCCGTAGCATCTAGCTCCTCTGGAACATCCTCAAGTTCCAGCCGAGACTAGACCCGAGGTAACAACCTTCTTCCATTGTACATACCGCTCATGGTTGCTTCTTTTTGCTTTGTGTTTTGGTGCTACTTTGAATTTGTTTGCCACTGGGACGTTGTCAAGCAAGTTTGGGGGAGTATGTGTGTGGTTTGACATCTCTATTCTGATCTTATTTTCCCTTTAGCATCCTTGAGTCTTCATTGCATGAAAAATTGGTAAAATTTTTAAAATTTTCACAAAAATTCATGTAGTTGCATTCATCTCATTAAGCATTTTAGGATTGAGTCTAGAATCTTAAAGCATCTAGATTGTTCATATTTGCATAAGGGGTTAGAGTTTTTCTTAAAAAGGTGTTTTAAACTCATGAATTGTTTCAATGCCCTAGTTAGTAGTTCTCTAATGCTTTGCTCATACTTTGAAAGTAAGTTCTTACCATGCTTGGATCACTGGTTATGATTTTCGTGACTTGAATTGAACTCTCATGATTTGAAGCTTGTCCTAATAAGTGAAAACCTTAATCTGAAATTTCAATTATCATCCTTATGCATTTGAAAATGAACGCATGGATTTTAAAATATTTAGGCTTTTTTCTTCCTTCTACCACTCTTTGTGAGCCTAAGTAGAACTCCCACCTTGACCCTTACCTTTCTTTGAAGCCAAGTTTTCGTGTGTGACATCATTGTGAGGCCTTTTTCCGGTTTGAACTTAGCATAAAGTGTTAGGTTTAGGCTACATGATTAGGTTCTCATATGTTTGCTAGCTTTGCATTTTGAAGCTAGACTTAGGCTTAGAATAAGTTTGGGGGTTTAAGGGGTTGTTTTCATGTTTATATGCTCTCGGTTTCAAAAGAGTTTGGTATTTGAAAGAAAGAAAAAGGTTTTAAGTGAAAGGTTTGTGTTCAAAAATTTTTATGCTCTAATAATTTCAGAAGGTAGCTCTCTCAAAATAGAAATAAAAAGAAAAGAGCCTAAGTACCAAAATAAAAGAAAAGAAAAAGAAAAAAAAATATAAATATAAATAAACAGAGAGCTACCAATAAGAAATATGTAAATAGCAAATTATTTTCAACCTTTTCACTAGCCTAAAGAGTTAAAAATGCTTTCTGTTTTGAATTGGAGAATGCTAAGCTTTTGCTTTGACAGAAGGGTAAATTTTAAGTGGTGAGTGAGCTTAAAAGATAATAAATGAATGGGCTTTAGGATCATTGTTAGTTTACTTGGGTAGATGAGAATCTGATCATGTATGTATCAATTGCCTTCACCTTTAGCATTATGCATAAAGTTCTTGCCATTTTTTTTGAGAGAAACCTTTATTTTAAATAAAAACTCTTTTTGAATGAGATCATTATATGCTCATAGCCTGCACCCTTAGCCAAATGTGTTCTGCTTTAAAGTGCATAAGTTTGATTCATGGTTCGGTCTTTAATGAATGTTAAAGGATGAGTTTCATTGATTGTTAGGAGTAGGAGAGTCATGATCTGAATTTCTTTGTGTGATGAGTATGGCTAAGTTCTTTGGAGTATGAGTGTGCGCATTGCATTTTAGAACTAGTAACTAGGACATTGAGATTGATTCATTTGAAAGGCACCTTTGCAAGAAGCTTAAAACCCCCGTTTGTTTTAAAACCTCTCTTCCGTTCTTGTTTTCTGTTGCTTGAGGGCAAGCAAGAAGTAAGTTTGGGGGAGTTGATGTCACTACATATTGCATGCATTTTGCATACTTATAAGTTAGCTTTTCATGCATTTACATCACACTATAGGCTAGATTGCATCACTTTAGATCTAGAGCATTCTTGCACCAGCATACGCATGTTCTTGCATTTTGCATCATATTCAGGTTGTTTCTGGCTACTTTGGAGTCGTGGAGGTTCGTGGACGTGCTGAAGCTGTTGTGGAGGTTCGTGGAACGTTGGATGTTTGCTAAGGACCAGAGATCGGGGAGCAGATCGAGCATGGCAGGTCGATCTAGATGAGATTGACCAGAAGATCGAGAAGCCCAGGCGATCCAAGGGAAATGATCGAGACGAAGATCGAGTGGAGCAATCGATCAAGTGGTACAGACGTAAATAACGCCATGCAGAGCGAGAACTGGATCGAGTCCACCACTCGATCCGACCGAAGATCGATACCAAGATCGGAGGCAACACTCGATCCGCCGAAGATGATCGAGACCCATATCGAGTAAAAGACACGATGTCCGAAAGTGATCGAGAGAGCCGCTCGATCCCGAAGTCGATCTCTGTCCTTTCAACCGTTTTTGGCCGCTAGCGGGGGGGGGGGGGGGGGGGGGGGGAGGACCATCAAGCTGTTTTTCCCATTTTCGGAAGGCGGCGATGATCTTTTCCCACACACTTTTTCATTCTTATCTTTTTTATGCTTTTTCTCTCGGGTTTTGGGGACTCTCCGCCATTGATAGACTTTGAGCTTTGTTATTGAATATTTTGAATCGTTTAAGTTTAATCCATTGTTCTTATGTTTATCGTTTCACTCTTCATGCTTTGCGTAGTTTATTTAATGTGTAGTGAGTAGTTTCATTTGGGTTTCGGGGTTGAGAGGATTCACGGGGTCGAAAAGGTTCTCAAAGCTTGGTGTTTTCTTGTTCTTAATGGCTTTCTTTTCTTAGATGTTGAGTTCTTAAGGCTTAAAGAGTCTCACGCCAAGATCTTTATGATCAGAGAGAGCTCTTACCTTGACAGGATCCAGAGATCTCTGAAAATCACATCTTCGAGGCTAGTTACTCTTTCCCAAAAGCCATGGTAGTTTAGAGGACTAGTTAAGCCACGTGGTTGAAGTCTGTTTTCCTTGCCTCTCAATCTCTTTTTCCGCCAAACACCATGGGTCTGGAGGAGAGAATGAGAGAGTGATCCATACCACACGCCATGGATGGATCTTGTTTTGCTTTCAAGGCTTAGAGAATCTCACAAAGTGAGTAGATCTAGAGTTTTCAAACCAAGCTTGGACCTATGAAACCCCTAACATGAATCTCAACCCTAGACCCTTCTTTCTTAGCATTCTTACATCTTCGTTAGTCATTCGCTTGATATTCGCCGCATCTTGGTCATTAGTTTCTTTATACTTGCATTTTTAGACGAGATCGATCCAAATTGCTCGATCTAGTGGTCGATCCTGTGGTCGATCCACTAGTCGATTTTTGTTAAATCACAGCCTTGCATTTTAATTATTCTGTTTGTTCCTCGTGGTAGTTCAATCACTCTTGGTAATTTTAAAATAGTTTTGCATTCCATTCGGTCGTTGCACATAGTTTTTAGGATTTTCTCAATATCGCCTGTCATTCGCTTAGCTTTACACTGCTCTTGCATTCTCTTTGATCTTCCTAGCTCCTAGTAATGGATTGACTCTCAATTGCATACTGTACTACAACCTAAGTGTTGCATTTGAGTTTGATAGCCTCATTGCATCCCCACCCTTGCAAAGAAAGGATGAGTCTTCTAAAAGATTTTTGATCTGAAGACGGCTCAGGAGATACCACTCTTTGTGAGCCTAAGTAGAACTCCCACCATTACCCTTACCTTTCTTTCAAGCCAAGTATTCGTGTGTGATATCATTGTGAGGCCTCTTTTCGGTTTGAATTTAGCATAACGTGTTACGTTTAGGCGACATGATTAGGTTCTCATATGATTGCTAGCTTTGCATTTTGAAGCTAGTTATAGGCTTAGGATAAGTTTGGGGGTTTGATGGGATTGCATTCTTGTTTATATTCTTACGGTTTCAAAAAGTCTTGGTATTAGAAGTGAATAAATGGTTTTAAGTGAAAGGCTTTGTTTTTAAAATTTATAAAGCTCTAAGAATTTCAGAAGATAGCTCTCCCAAGTAAAATAAAAGTAAAAAAAAAAGCCTATGTGCCAAATAAAAAGAAAATAAAAGAAAAAGAAAGATTAGAGAGCTATCAATAAGAAAAAAATAAAGAGCTAAAATATTTTCAGCCTTTTCACTAGCCTAAAGAGTAAAGATGTTTTCGGTTTTGATTTGGGGTTTGCTAAGCTAATGCTTTCTTGATAAGGGTAGTGTCTAAGAGGGTGAGTGAGCTTAAAAGAAAAGAAATGAGAGGGGTTTTAGGATGATTGATTAGCGTATGGGTAGATGAGAATCTGATCATGTATGCATCAATTGCCTTTACCTTTAGCATTATGCATAAAGTTCATACCATTCTTGAGAGAAACCCATTGCAATGTGAAATCCTTTTAAAATGAGATCATTCTATGCTCATAGCCTTCGCCCTTAGCCAAATGTGTTCTGCTTTAAAGTGCATAAGCTTGATTCACGGTTTGATCATTAATGAATGTTAAATGATGAGATTCTTTGATTGTTTGGAATAGGAGAGTCACGATTTGAGATTCATTGTGTGATGAGTATGGCTAAGTTCTTTGGAGTATGAGTGTGTGCATTGCATCTTAGAATTACTAACTAGGACGTTGAGATTGATTCATTTGAAAGACACCTTTGCAAAAACCTTAAACCCCCGTTTAAAACCTCTCTCCCTTCTTGAATTTTGTTTGCTTGAGGGCAAGCAAAAGGCAAGTTTGGGGGAGTTGATAATCCTGCATATTTCATGTGTTTTGCATAAATATAAGATAGTTTCTCATGCATTTACCTTGCACTTTAGGCTAGTTTGCATCACTTTAGGTCCTATAGTACTTTTGCTCCAGCATTTGCATGTTTCTTGCATTTTGCATCACAATCAGGTTGTTTTCGGTTACTTGAAGATTTGTGGACGTGATAAGGCTCGTAAGAAAGTCCGTGGACACTTGGAGAAATCAGTATTCCATGCTAAGGACCTGAGATCGAGTAGCAGATCGAGCAAGGCAGGTCGATCTAGATGAGATCGACCAGAAGATCGAGTATGGAGATCGATCTGAAGTACGGACGTAAATGACGCCATGCAGATCGAGGACCGGATCGAGCTTCCTACCCGATCAGCACAAGATCGACTCAGAGATCGACCAAGAGCCACCCGATCCAAGACGAGATCGAGTGTCAGATCGAGCTTCGTGATCGATCCCAGACCAACCTTATCTGTCCAGCTGGTTTTGGACAGTAGCGAAGGGGGGGACCATTTGGGGTTTGGCCATTTTTGGCAAAAGGCAACGACTACTTTTTTTTATCATCTCTCTCGTTTTAGGCGATTCGCCATTGTAGACTTTCGAGCTTTTTCTTACTTTTATGTCTTGAATATTGAATCTCTGGTTTTAATCTACCGTTTTCATGTTTAGTCTATCATCTATTGCATTTTGTTCGGTTTACTTTATGAGTAGTGAGTAGTTTCATCGGGTTTTCGGGGTTGAGAGGATTCAAAGGTTTAAAGCTTGGTGTTTTCTTGTTCTTCATCGCCATCTCTTCTAGGATTTGAGCACTTAAGGCTTAAAGACTCTCACGCCAAGATCTTTATGATCAGAGGGATATCTTACCTTGACGGGATTCAGATGTCCTGGAGAAGTCAAATCCTAGAGGCTAATCCTTCTTCCCACACGTCATGGTTGTTTAGGGGATTAATTAGGCCGTGTGTTTGAAATCTGTGTTTTATGCCATTTAATCTCTTTTTCCCCCAAAAGCCATGGGTTTGGAGAAGAGAATGAAGGAGTGATCCTTACCACACGCCATGGATGGATCTTGTTTTGTTTTCAAGGCCTAGAGAGTCCCACTTAGTGAGTAGATCTAATGTTTTCAAACCAAGCTTGAACCTTTGAAACCCTTGAACATGATTCTCAACCCTGGACCCTCTTTCTTAGTATTTTCTCATCTCTGTTAATCATTCGCATGCTACCTGTTCGCATCTTGGTCGTTAGACTCATTTCTGTTCAAACTGTTTAGTAGATCGATCGTTGTTGCTCGATCTAGTGGTCGATCCCGTGGTCGATCCACTAGTCGATTTTTATTAATTCATAGCTTTGCATTTTAATCATTTCGCTTGTTCCTCGTGGTAGTTAACCCTCTTCCAGGGATTTTAAAATTATTTTGTTTTGTATTTGACACTTGCATTTAGGTTTTAGGGATTTTACCAAACAATTATCATTTTAGCTTAGCTTTGCTCATCCTTTGCATTCTTAGTGAACTTGCTACCCCTAGGTGTGGATTGATATGTCTCTTGCTCACTATACTACATCTCTGTGTGCATTAGAGCTTTGATAACCTCTATGTTGCATCTTGACATATCATTGCACCTAAGAAGTCGATTATCAATATCTGGTTGCAATATCCCCTCAAAGTCTTGTGCTTGTTCTACTGCCCTTCTTAGCCTTGCACTTCCAAGTTGATGAATGTTGTCTAGAGGTTGTAGTAGGTTGTTGTCACCACTAGACCTCAGATTCATGTACCTAAGAAGACAAGTGTGAAGGTAGATAGATTACTAATCAAAGTAAAAATAAAGACTTAGTCTCTACTAAGCTCCAAATCCTAACACTTTCAAACTAAACTCAAGTTGGCAACGGCGCCATTTGATAACAGGTTTTTTACTCAGCTGTTTTAAATCAAAGCCTAAAGCAATGCTAATGTTGTAGTATAGCAGCTCTAGGTGTCAATCCAGCTCAGGTTGATGAAAGAACACTAGGAATGCAAGAGCTTTATAAAGCTTAGTGAAAACCGGATTATTTGAGGAGAAAATCTATGAAAACTAAATGCAACCACTAAATGACCACGAAAACTATTTTAAAATCCCTACTGAACGGTTAAACAACTACTAGATGACTTCTAAGAATTTAAAATGCAAGACTACTAGTTTTTAAAATTCGAACACTAAAAACAGACAGATAGGAAAAGTTCTAACAACCTAGGATGATATTTATGGAACTAAGACAAAAGATGCAAACTTTATAACTAGGAAATGATTACTTTGAGTTTTAAAATGCTAAAAGTGGATTCAAGGTTGAGGGTCATGCTTAAGAAGGATCAAGATTCAAGCTTGGGTTTTGAAAACATAGATCTACACATTTGAGTGCTATCTCTAAGCCTTGAGAAGCTAAATCTAGATTTATCCATGGTGTATGGTATAAACCCTTTCCTCGCCCTTTCCTCCTAACCCATGGCGTATGGTGGAAAGATAGGTTGAAGAACATTAAGCATAGATCTAAAAAAATGGCCTAACTAGCTGTCTAAGCATCCATGGCGTTTGGGAAAGGATGAGCTAGTCTTTTGGATTTGGTTTTAAGGGACCTCCTGAATCCTGCTAATGTAAGGAAATCTATGAGATCAAAGAGATCTTTCTCAAGACTCTCTAGGCATTAAAACCCCCAAATCCAAGAAGAGATTAAGGTAAGAACAAAAAGACCCAAGCTTAAACCCTATAAACCCTTCTTAATCACCTCAACCTTAAACTCATAAATGACTACTCGCTACACATGACTAAAACACACGAAAATCCAAAGAAAGGAAAGATAAGCATGATTAAACTACTAAGCAAAATAGATTTAAGAGAAATACTTAGATTAAAAATGGGTTAAAGTTCTACAAAATATATAAAACTTAGACAATGGCGGTTTTCTAAAGCATAAAGATAAGGTAAAAGAAGAGGAGACATATCGAATGGTTTTTATGGCTCCAAAACTAGGGTAAACAAAAGTAGAAATGGTCCCCTCACTAAACTCAAAAAGTGAGCTGTCCGGATAAGGTTCAGAGATCGACCTGAGCAGTCGATCTCCTACTTGATCTTCCTCGTAGAACGTCTTCTCTCGCTCGATCTTCTGGTCGATTCGGTAGGGTGGATCGAGTGCTTCCATCGATCTTCTGGTCGATCCTCGGATGATCGAGTCGTGACCTCGATCTGGCCCTCGTTCTTCCCAAGCTTAGATCCGTGTCCGTACTCACGATCGATCACCTTGGTCGATCTTGATCTCGATCCTCTTCCTTGAAATGACCTGAGTAACCCGATTTTCTGGTTGATCTCGTCTAGATCGACCTGCCTAGCTCGATCCGCCTCTCGGTCTCTGTTCCTTCGCTGCATGGCTGAGTTCCTCCACGTATCCATAGGCTCCCTTTCGATCCTTAGCATGTCCACGCATCCTCCATAAGATCGAGTATGATGCAAGAATGCAAAAAATATGCAAAATGCTAATGCAAAGTGGTCTAGGACCTAAAATGAGATAAATGGTGCAAACTAGCCTATTATGAAGGATGTATGCATGAAAACTACTCTAAATGCATGCTAAATATGCGAAATATATGAGTATATCAAGAATGTGTGCTTTGACATGTTTTTATTTGGATCTTATTTTGTGTTTGCATCCTTGAGTCTTCATGCATCATCTTAGTGCATAGAAAAATACAAAAAAAATCAGAAATTTTTTCAAAAAATTCAAAAAAATCATGTAGCTTGCATTTGCTTTGTCAAATATTTTAGGATTGAGTCTAGAATTTTTATCATTTAGGTTGCTTGCATTTGAATAGGAAGCAATGATATAAAAATTTTCCTTGTAAAGTGTTTTAAGCTCATGAATTGGTTCAAGGCCCTAGTTAGTAGTTCTTTGATGCTTTATACAAACTTTGAAAGTAAGTTCTAACCATATATGGATCATTTGTCTTGATTTTCGTGGCTTAAGTTGAACAAATGATATTGCTGCATATTTCATGTGTTTTGCATACATATAGGATAGTTTCTCATGCATTTACCTTGCACTTTAGGCTAGTTTGCATCACTTTAGGTCCTATAGTACTTTTGCAACAGCATTTGCATGTTTCTTGCATTTTGCATCATTTTCAGGTTGTTTTCGGCTACTTTGGAGCTATAGAAGATTCGTGGACGTGCTAAGGCTCGTGAGGAAGTTCGTTGACACTTGGAGAAATCAGGATTGCATGCTTAGGACCCGAGATCGAGTTGCAGATCGAGCAAGGCAGGTCGATCCGGACGAGATCGACCAGAAGATCGAGTAATCAAGTTGATGCAAGCAGATGGATCGAGAACAAGATCGAGTGTGGAGATCGATCTGAAGTACGGACTTAAATGATGCCATGCAGATCGAAGGCCGGATCGAGCTTCCAACCCGATCAGCACAAGATCGAATCAGAGATCGACTAAGAGCCATCCGATCCAAGACTAGATCGAGTGCCAGATCGAGCTTCTTGCTCGATCCCAGACCAACCTTATCCGTCCAGCTGGCTTTGGACCGTAGCGAAGGGGGGACCATTTGCGGTTTGGCCATTTTTGGCAAAAGGCAACGATCTCTTTCATGACCCCATTCTGTCTTACCAAACATTTATCATTTTCGCTTAGCTTTGCTCATCCCTTGCATTATTAGTGAACTTGCTACCCCTAGCTGTGGATTGATATCTCTCTTGCTCACTATACTACATCTCTGTGTGCATTAGAGCTTTCATAACCTCTCTGTTGCATCTTGAAATATCATTGCATCACAAAAACATGTTATCAAATGGCGCTGTTGCCATCTTAGGGGATAGAAAGCATTAAGATTTGGGGTTTAGTAATGACTAAGCCTTTACTTTAAGTTGGTTACTGATTTCTCTGCTCTCAAACTCATGTCTTTCAGGTACATGAATCTACGTTCCAGGGGTGACAACAACCTACTCACACCCTTGGACAATATTCCTCAGCTTGGAAACGTAAGATCAAGAAGAGTTCGAGAACAAGCTAGAGCTTTTGAGGAGATTGTTCAGCAAGGTTCAGTGGATTTTGAAGCGATGGCTGAGCACGAGCACCCAGAGGGACCTCCTCCAGCTGACTGTGCTGTGGGAAGGAGTAATGGAAACCCCCACCACGCGGCTAGACCCCCACGTATCACTGGAGCAGGAGATGCTCCCAATACTCACCATAATAGGTTTGATATCACTCCTCCTCCAGTGCAGAGCAATAATTTCGAGATCAAGCCAGGGTTTGTTCAGATGGTGCAAAACAACAAATTTCATGGATTAGCTTTGGAGGACCCATTGGCGCATCTAGATAACTTTGAGCAGCTTTGTGGAATGCTCAAGATAAATGGCATCTCGGAAGACAGCTTCAAGCTGCGCTTTTTCCCCTTTTCCTTAGGCGACAAGGCACGGCATTGGGAGAAGACTCTTCCACAAGGCACTATCACTTCTTGGGCAGACTGTAAGAAAGCTTTCCTCTCCAAATTTTTCTCAAGCTCTCGGACAGCAAGGTTGAAAAGCGAGATCAGTGGCTTCACTCAGAGAAAAAATGAGTCATTCAATGAGGCTATGGAGCGTTTCAAGGATTACACTATCGCTTGTCCTCACCACGGTTTCAGTGAAGAGACCCTATTGAGTACTATCTACCGCGGAGCGCTTCCAAAGATCAGGCTACTACTTGACACGGCAAGCAAAGGAAACTTCCTTGGTCAAGAGGTTGAGGAAGGCATGGAGCTAATTGAAAACTTGGCGTTGAGTGATGGAAATTATTCGGAAGACTATGACCGTGCACCAAGAGGAGCCGATCTTGAAGCCAACAGGAAGGAAATGAAGTCTCTTCATGAGAAGATCGATAAGCTCAAGCTTGCTAACCAAAAGCATGTCCACTTTGTTAGGGAAGCCGCGGATGTCTTGGATGAGCTAGAGCAATGCCAAGAAGAAGAAGCTAATTGGGTAGCCGGTCAAAACAACTACAAACCTCAAGGTTACTCTCAAGGTTACCAAGGCAACAACAACTTGTCTTATAGAAGCACCAACGTTGAAAACCCAAAGGATCAGGTGTACCCTCCTCAACAAGCTAAATCGTTTGTGCCCTACAACAAAGCTTTTCAGCCGAGTGGTGGTTTTCAAGGTCAGCGTCAAGGTAACTTTCAGGGACAGCAGCAGCAGCAAGGAAACAAACCTTATACTCCTATGTACCCTCCAAGCTTTGTTCCTCAACAACAGATGCAACCGCAACAAGTTGATCCTGTACAAGCCATGTTTCAGCAGTTGCTTCCAGGGCAAGCTTCCACAAACCAGAAGTTTGCCGAGATGAACAACCACTTAGACTCCTCTCTCACTAATGTCTCTACTCAGATAACAACTCTAAACAACAAGATCAAGCAGTTAGAGAAGGGTAATGCAAGTACAAGTGGTCAGAGCAGCATACCGGGAAAGTGTGAGCAAAATCCCAAGGAATACGCCAACGCTATTACACTACGAAGTGGGAAAGAGCTTCCACCGAGGGTTGGACCTAAGCACAATGAGGACATTGTGGTTCAAGAGGGGGACGATAAGCCGATGGCTGATGATGAGATCAACTTCCACAACGTGTGGATAGAGCGGCCAACAAAAGGGAAAGAAGCAGCTGTAAAGAAGCAAGCGGAGAAAGAAACCGAGGAGAAGGATGAGTACATACCTCCACCTTATGTTCCTAAGCTTCCTTTTCCTGGTCGCTTCAAGAAACAGCTTATAGAGAAGCATAGGGTCTTGTTTGAGAAGCATCTAAGGGATGTTGAGATCAAGCTACCTCTCGTGGATTACGTTGCCATGATGCCTAAGTGTGCAAAATTTTTCAAAGACACGCTTGCAAAGAAGAATAAGGAGAGCAAGGAAGTGCTGGTGCTTAGTGAAGAATGTAGCGCCATCATACACAAGGAGATAGTCCCCAAGAAGTTGGGAGATCCAGGAAGCTTCACTATACCATGGGCTCTCAGTCCTTTAACATTTCAAAGCTGCCTATGCGATCTTGGAGCTAGTATAAATCTGACGCCCCATTCCATAGCAAAGAAGCTAGGTTTCACGCGGTTTAAAGACTGTAGAATATCATTGGTGCTAGCTGACAGGAGCGTGAGGTTACCCGTGGGTTTGCTTGAGGACTTACCAGTGAGGATCAGTGGTGTAAACGTGCCTACAGACTTCGTTGTGCTTGAGATGGATGAAGAACCTAAGGATCCGCTTATACTTGGGAGGCCATTCCTTGCAACCGCCAGAGCAATCCTCGATGTCAAGAATGGGAAGATAGCTCTACACTTGGGCAAGGATATAAGGCTGGATTTTGATATCAACGAGGTCCTGAAGAAGGGCAAGCTTTCTACATAGAGACGTTGGATGCATTAGCGGATGAACTGCTAGAAGAGCTTGCACAAGATGATCACTTGAAGCTGGCATTGACTAAGGAGCCAGGGGAGTTCGGGTTTCTGAATAGGAAGACTCAGGAGTACGTCAGATCTCCTTGATTCTAGGAAAGTTGTGCTAGAAGATGAAGGCGGATGTTTAGAGATCGATCAGGCAATCGAGAAGATCACTCGATCCGGAGAAGAGAACGACTCAGACAGTCGATCCACTACTCGATCCCAATCAAATCGAGTACGTGATCGACCTGCGAGCAGTCGATCCAGCAAAACAATCGATGGGAAGATCGAGGGAAGTCAATCGATTAGTTCAGAAATCGGGATGGAGACTCGATCTCCTGCTCGAGTAGTATAATCGAGTGAAGTTGTTCGATCCAGGTAAGAACGAGTGCAAGATCGACCGGCAGACTAGATCTTGGAGGGGAAAACAGTTCAAGAAGGCAGTCTTTTGGGTCATGTCTCGGGTTCTATGGAGGCTACTGAGGATGGGAACGTCAACAAGAGCCACAAGGAGGACTGGAGCGAGCTGCTAGCCCCATAGGTGGACCTTAAGGAGCTCCCAAAAGGGCTAAGGTATGCTTTCTTAGGGCTTAATGAAACCTATCCCGTGATTGTGAATGAGAACATAAGTGATGATGAGTTGCACTCGCTCCTAAATGAGCTGAGAAAGTATAGGAAGGCCATTGGGTACTCTCTAAGTGACATCAAGGGCCTTTCACCAATGCTTTGCACTCATAGGATTCACTTGGATAATGAGAACGCCTCTTCAATAGAACACCAATGGCGTTTGAATCCTAATTTAAAAGAGGTTGTTAAGAAAGAGATTCTTAAGCTGTTAGAGGCGGACGTGATCTATCCCATAAGTGACAGCACGTGGGTTTCCCATACACATGTGGTGCCTAAGAAGGGAGGGATCATGGTCATTAAGAATGATAAAGATGAGCTTATACCTACTAGGACTATTACAGGACACCGTATGTGTATAGATTATAGGAAGCTTAATCTTGCGACTAGAAAGGATCATTTTCCTTTACCTTTCATTGATCAAATGCTTGAGAGGCTTGCTAATCATCCTTACTATTGCTTTCTCGATGGATATAGTGGTTTCTTTTAAATACCAATCCCTCCGAATGATCAAGAGAAGACGACCTTTACATGCCCTTATGGCACCTTCGCGTATCGAAGGATGCCTTTCGGATTGTGTAACGCACCGGCTATGTTTCAGCGGTGTATGATGTCGATCTTCTCTGATCTAACAGAAGAGATGGTAGAAGTGTTTATGGATGACTTCTCTGTATATGGTGCGTCTTTTTCTGCGTGTTTGTTGAATCTTTGCAAGGTACTAAAGCGTTGTGAGTAGACGAATCTTGTGCTTAACTGGGAGAAGTGACACTTCATGGTGAAGGAAGGGATCGTGCTTGGCCACAAGATATCAGAGAAAGGCATAGAGGTTGACAAAGCCAAGGTTGAAGTCATGATGAGTCTTGAGCCGCCGGTTAATGTCAAAGGGGTGAGGTGTTTCCTAGGCCATGCTGGCTCTACAGGCGCTTCATCAAAGATTTTTCCAAGATTGCACGCCCCTTCACAAGGTTGTTGTGCAAAGAAGCTGACTTTGTGTTCGATGAGGATTGCCTTCATGCTTTCGTGACCATCAAGGAAGCCCTAGTAAACGCGCCTATAGTGCAAGCACCGGACTGGACTCTACCATTCGAGATAATGTGTGACGCGAGTGACTACGCCGTAGGAGCTGTTCTTCATCAGAGAAAAGATAAACGGCTGCACGAGATCTACTATGCTTCACGTACCTTAGACGACACGCAAGCCAGATACACTACGACTTAAAAGGAGTTGCTGGCAGTTGTATTCGCCTTTAAGAAGTTCAGGTCATACCTCGTAGGCACCAAGGCCATCGTCTACACAGATCATGCGGCTCTGAGGTACATCTATTCCAAGAAAGACACTAAACCGAGACTCTTGAGATGGATCCTTTTTCTCCAAGAATTCGATATGGAAATCAAGGACAAGAAAGGGATAGAGAACGGCATCGCTGACCACCTCTCTAGGATGAGAATCAATAAGTCTCTTCCCTTAGATGATTCGCTTCTAGAAGAACAACTCATGAAGATCACTATTGTTGTTTTTGGAAGGCTAGAAGGACAGTTTGAAGAGATTTTGAGCTTCAAAGAAGAAGATCTTCCTTGGTATGCTGACATTGTGAATTTCTTAGCGTGTGGAGAGGAGCCTTCTCATCTTCACAACTATCACAAGAAGAAGTTAATGAGAGACGTAGGCCACTACTTTTGGGACGAGCCCTACTTGTACAAGAGGGGCGTGGACAGTTTATACAGGAGGTGTGTAACAAAGGAAGAAGCTAAGGACATTCTCCTTCACTGCCATGGCTCTTCATATGGCGGTCACTTTGCCTTATTCAAGACCGCTACAAAAGTCTTACAAGCCGGTTTCTGGTGGCCGTCTATCTTCAAGGACGCCCATGAGTTTTTGAAGAGTTGTGAAGCTTGTCAACGAGCAGGGAATATTACGAAGAGGAACGAGATGCCTCAGGTTCCTATCGTTGAGGTGGACGTGTTTGACGCATGAGGGATATATTTCATGGGCCCTTTCCCTTCTTCTTACGGCAACAAGTTCAATTTGGTGGATGTTGACTACGTTTCTAAATGGGTTGAGGCCATTGCTTCCCCTACAAACGACTCTAAGTTGGTGATAAACCTCTTCAAAACCGTCATATTTCCACGGTTTGGAGTCCCCAAGGTTGTAATCAGTGACGGTGGTAGCCATTTCATCAATAACTTGTTTGAGAGCCTTCTAAGGAAATATGGTGTGAAGCACAAGGTGGCTAGACCGTATCACCCTCAAACGAGTGGGCAAGTGGAGGTCTCTAACGGACAGATCAAAGCGATACTCGAGAGGACAGTTGGTACTACACGGAAGGATTGGGCATCTAAGTTAGACGATACTTTGTGGGCTTACTAGACTGCTTTCAAAACGCCCATTGGTACTACTCCTTTCACTCTTCTCTACGGCAAAGGATGTCACCTCCCCGTTGATCTGGAACATAAAGCATTGTGGGCAGTGAAGCGGTTGAACTTTGATCTCAAGACAGCTCAGGAGAAGCGTTTGATTCAGCTACACGAGCTTGATGAACTAAGGCTGGACGCCTACGAAAGCGCTAAAATCTACAAGGAGCGTACTAAAGCGGCTCATGACAAGAAGCTGGTTCATAAAGAGCTTAAGGAAGGCAGCTTGGTATTGCTCTACAACTCGAGGTTGTAGCTCTTTCCAGGAGAGCTGAAGTCACGGTGGTGCGGACCGTTTGAGATCAAGGAGGTATTGCCCTATGGAGCCGTTACGTTGGTTGGCAAGAGTGGGAATGCATTCATAGTCAACGGGCACAGAGTCAAGCCATACATGGCCAGTGCATTCAACTAGGAGAGCACTTCAATGCTTCTCCAAGACCCACCATCTGCCTAAACCAAGTAAAGTCTAGCTAAAGACGTTAAAAAAAGCGAACTTGGGAGGCATTCCGATGTATATCTGGTACATATTTTTGCTTTCTTTCTCTTTCAGTTTTATGTTTTTATCATCTGAGTGTGTAGGAAAAGGTATAAGGGGTTGCAGGCCATGATCTTAGATCCAAAAGGAGTAAGAAGGGGCGAATATAGGCTAGAGATCGAGTGTTAGATCAACTCAACCTGGCTCGATCTTTGCTAGATCGAGCTAGTGAATCGAGAGGAGTCAGTCGATCTAGACGAGATCGAGTAGACAAATCGAGTGGAATGGTCGATCTTGAGAGGACGTCAATTCACCAATGCGTTCAGCCTGAAAAGCGAACGAGGTGTAGATCGACCGAGTCACTCGATCCTTGAAAAGATCGAGTAGTCTACTCGATCTGCCATTCGATCTCAGCCAAATCGACCCCAGAATCGATCAAGGAAATCAATCCAAGGAGTACAGCCTAGTTGACCAAAAGTCAAGGACCGAGAGAGTAAAGTCGATCTAAGACTCGATTCTAAACCAATCGAGTGACTGATCGATCAAATCTCTCGATCCAGCCAACGTGGGCATGAGATCAGTCCTAGATCGACCAAAAAGACTCGATCTCAGCCAAATCGACCCCCGAATCGATCAAGGAAATCGATCCAAGGAGTACAGCCTAGTTGACCAAAAGTCAAGGACCGAGAGAGTAAAGTCGATCTAAGACTCGATTCTAAACCAATCGAGTGACTGATCGATCAAATCTCTCGATCCAGCCAACGTGGGCATGAGATCAGTCCTAGATCGACCAAAAAGACTCGATCTTGTGCGAGGTAACCAAAACTTTTCCCTCCCTTTTTCTTTTCCCTCTCTTTTTGAATTTGAATGGTGGTCAAGGCAAGCATCTTTGACCACGAAAGATGTGCCTTGACCACACCTTTTGTCAGAAAACCGATTTCCTTACCCATGGTTTTAGATTTTCGTTGCCTTTATGTTCTCAACAACTTCACACTCTCTCATTTCTGTTTTTGCAAATTCTAAATCAAGAGAGAGTGCTATCTTCCTTTTCATAACGGTCATTAGCTTCTGTTTTCAATCCTGCAAAGGTATTTTCAGATTTTTAATTAAAATCTTTTCAATAATCCTTTAATAATCACATGGTTGATTTAAGTTGCTAGAGATTTTAACAAATTTTTAAAAGTAGCTAGAAATCAGGAAATATTCTAGATTTAATCTCATCTTTAGATTTTCTTTTCTTTTATCTAGTTACAATTTTTATAAATCTCACAAAAATCTAGGGTATTAGTTGCAAATTTTTCTCTCTTCCTTGTGTTTTCTTTGTATCTGCCGCCTCATCTAACTCTCTCTTCCGAGAATTACCTTTCAGGCACCAATGGCACCTAAGAGAACCAGAGAAGAGGATACACAAAGAGAAGAAGAGCAACAAGTGGTTCAAGAGGAAGGAGCTCAACAAGTTCAAGAGAGGATCCGTTGGACTAAGGAGGAAAATTCCGCGAAGAAAAGGTTAGAGAGGCTGCTCTTTGAGCCCACCAAGTTTGCGAGTAGAGACTTGTTGGCAAGAATGGGTCTTCTAGAGGATTTTGACTCTCTTCTCCAAAACATGGGACTTGCTTGCCTTTCAAGGATGGATTGCCCAATATATCCGCAAGTCACCTTGGATTTCCTCTCTACCTTGGCGTTTTCCTATGAGAATCTGAGCCTCCCGACTCCCTCACAAGGACATCTCACCTTCAAAGTCAAGAAGCGAGCTTATAACCTTTCCATTGAAGAGCTTTGCCAAGCATATGGACTCAATGCCGCGGCTAAGCAAGTGGAGTTTCCCCCCTCTCAAGAACGCCAGCATCATATGGGACGTGCTTTATGATGAAGACTACGAGCCAAACACGACCAAGATCAAGAAAGTGAGGAACCCCATCCTGCGGTATACTCTCAAGTTGCTAGCAAACACGTTCAGCGGGCGGTCTGTGTCTCCTACAGTGACAAAGACCGAGTTATGCTTCCTCTTCCAAGGGATCAAAATGACACTGTGCAGCAGCAAAGAGGAGAACCACGATCTGCTGATGGATGACCTTGGGAATGTTAACTACGGGTGTATTCTAGCATCCTCCTTGGTGAAGTACAAGGCATACGCTCTGAGGTGCAAGGCGAGTTCAGCATACATTGGAGGGTTCCTCACGCAACTCTTTATTCAAGCCTGTGTACCTCTTCAACGCTTCGAACCTTGTGCGGATAGATCATTCATGGACGAGACCTACATGCGCAATACCGATAGCTTGGGACCTATGCCAGCTCCAGGATTCTTCGCTTATCTGTTCTACAATGGTGAAAAGAAGAAGAGCGTGTGCATCTTACCCAACGTTGATGAGACACACTTGGACAGCATCGGTACATTCGAGTTTTGCCCGACCCACGAAGAGTGCTACGCCCCACTTGGTACAACCATGATGCCTATTCAGTCCGCGCGTGAGCAGTCAGAGGCAACACCCTCGGATGGCTCAATGCCAGCCAAATTTGAGCTTCCCCGGATGGACTTTGAGCCGCGGACCAAGGCTGAGAAGTTTCTTGCTTCGGTGGTGGAGGTGCAGCGAAAGATACCTTAGTGGCAAGGGAAGATGATCAAAAAGCTTGCCAAGAAGGTCAAGGCGCTTCAAGGTAGCTCATCCGCGAAGTCTAAGGGGTCCATGAGTGTAGAGGTCAACCAGCCCGAGAAGAGGAGGAGATCTACTGGCGGTATTGTCATCCGTGAGCCACAAGGCAGCGCGCAACAAGCACATCATTCTGTCCATGGCTTCCCGACCGCAGATAAAGGCAAGGACATAGCCCGACGCTCCTCTAGCAAGAGCAGCTCCGCTGGAACATCCTCAAGTTCCAGCCGAGTTTAGCTCCAAGGTACCAACAACCGATCCTTGTACATACCACTCATATTTTCTTTGTTTTGCTTCGTGTTTTTGAACTCTCTAGAATTTGTTTGCCACCGGGACGGTGTCATTCAAGTTTGGGGGAGTGTGTGTTATTTGACATGTTTATTTTGCTCTTATTTTCTATTTGCATCCCTTGAGTCTTGCATTACATTTCATTGCATCTAAGGCATAGAAAAGAACAAAAAAATTGGTAAAAGTTTTTAAAAAATTTATAAAAAAATTCATGTAGTTGCATTCACTCTATTAAACATTTTAGGATTGAGTCTAGAATTTTTAAGCATCTAGGTTGTTTACATTTGCATAAGGGGTTAAAGTTTTCTTAAAAAGGTGTTTAAGCTCATGAATTGTTTCAATGCCCTAGTTAGTAGTTGTTTGATGCTTTGCTCACGCTTTGAAAGTAAGTCCTTACCATGCTTGGATCACTTGTTTTGATTTTCGTGGCTTGACTTGAACATTCATGATTTGAAACTTGTCCTAATAAGTGAGAACCCTAATCTGATTTTTAAATATCATTCTTATGCATTTGAAAATGAACACATGGATCTTATTCATATTTAGGCTCTCTTCCTCCTTTTACCATTCTTTGTGAGCCTAAGTAGAACTCCCACCATTACCCTTACCTTTCTTTCAAGCCAAGTATTCTTATGTGACATCATTTTGAGGCCTCTTTTCGGTTTGAACTGAGCATAACGTGTTACGTTTAGACGACATGATTAGGTTCTCATTTGATTGCTAGCTTTCAATTTTGAAGCTAGTTTTAGGCTTAGGATAAGTTTGGGGTTCATAAGGGGTGTTTATATGCTTTCGGTTTAAAAAAGTTTTGGTGATTGAAGTGAGTAAAAAGTTTTAAGTGAAAGGCTTTGTTTTCAAAAATGAAAAGCTCTAAGTATTTCGGAAGATAACTCTCAAGTAAAAGAAAAAGAAAAAGAAAAGAAAAGAGCATAAGTGCCAAATAAAAAAGAAAAAAAAAGAGAAAAGAGTAGAGAGCTATCAATAAGAAAAAAATAAAGAGCTAAAATATTTTCAGCCTTTTCACTAGCTTAAAGAGTAAAGATGCTTTCTATTTTGATTTGGGGTTTGCTAAGCTAATGCTTTGTTGATAAGGGTAGTATCTAAGAGGGTGAGTGAGGTTAAAAGAAAAAGAAATGAGAGGGGTTTTAGGATGATTGATTAGCATGTATAGGTAGATGAGAATCTGATCATGTATGCATCAATTGCCTTTACCTTTAGCATTATGTATAAAGTTCATACCATTCTTGACAGAAACCATTTACATTATAAAACATTTTTAAATGAGATCATTCTATGCTCATAGCCTTTGCCCTTAGCCAAATGTGTTTAGATTTAAAGTGCATAAGTTTGATTCACGGTTTGAGCATTAATGAATGTTAAAGGATGAGATTCTTTGATTGATTGGAATAGGAGAGTCATGATTTGAAATTCATTGTGTGATGAGTATGGCTAAGTTCTTTGGAGTATGAGCGTGTGCATTGCATCTTAGAATTAAGAACTAGGACGTTGAGATTGATTCATTTGAAAAGCACATTTGGAAGAAGCTTAAACCGCTGTTTTTAAAACCTCTCTCCCTTCTTGAATTTTGTTTGCTTGAGGGCAAGCAAAAGGCAAGTTTGGAGGAGTTGATATTGCTGCATATTTCATGTGTTTTGCATACATATAGGATATTTTCTCATGCATTTACCTTGCACTTTGGACTAGTTTGCATCACTTTAGGTCCTAGAGTACTTTTGCAACAGCATTTGCATGTTTCTTGCATTTTGCATCGCATTCAGGTTGTTTTCGGCTACTTTGGAGCTATGGAAGATTCGTGGACGTGCTAAGGCTCGAGAGGAAGTTCGTGGACACTTCGAGAAATCAGGATTGCATGCTTAGGACCCGAGATCGAGTAACAGATCGAGCAAGGCAGGTCGATCTGGACGAGATCGACAAGAAGATCGAGTAATCAAGTCGATACAAGCAGATGGATCGAGACCAAGATCGAGTGTGGAGATCGATCTGAAGTACGGACGTAAATGACGCCATGTAGATTGAAGGCCAGACCGAGCTTCCAACCCGATCAGCACAAGATCGACTAAGAGCCATCCGATCCAAGACAAGATCGAGTGCCAGATCGAGCTTCGTGCTCGATCCCAGACCAACCTTATCCATCCAGCTGGCTTTGGACCGTAGCGAAGGGGGAACATTTGCGGTTTGACCATTTTTGGCAAAAGGCAACGATCCCTTTCATGACCCCATTCTGTCTTCTACCTTTTTTCGTTCTCTCTCGCTTTAGGCGAATCGTCATTGTAGACTTTCGAAGTTTTTCTTGCATTTTTTTAACTTTTAAATATTAAACATCTTGGTTTAATCATTGTTAATCATTCTTAATAGATCGTCTTTTATGCTTTCATCGGTTTTCTTTATGAGTCGCGAGTAGTCTTTTTTGGGTTTCGGGGTTGAGGCGATTCAAAAGGATCAAAAAGTTTAAAGCTTTGTGTTTTCTTGTTCTTCATCACCATCTCTTCTAGGATTTCGAACGCTTAAGGCTTAGAGACTCTCACGCCAAGATCTCTAACATCCGAGGGATTTCTTACCTTGACAGGATCCAGATGTCCTGGAAAATCGAATCCTAGAGGCTAGTCTACCTTTCCCACACGCCATGGTTGTAAAGGGGACTAGTTAGGTTGTTTGTTTGAAATCTATGTTTTATGCCCTTCAATCTCTTTTTCCACCAAATGCCATGGGTTTGGAGAAGAGAATGTAGGAGTGATCCATACCACACACCATGGATGGATCTTGTTTTGTCTTCAAGGCCTAGAGAACCTCTAGAAGAGTGTAGATCTAATGTTTTCAAACAAGCTTTGACCTTTGAGACCCACGAACGTGACCCTCAACCCTAGACCCTCTTTCTTAGTGTCTTAAGTCGTTAAATATCATTCCATCATCATAAAGTTGTGTTCTTGTCAATCGTAAATCGCATCATTTCATCATTCTAGGTTGTTTAGACGAGATTGATCGTTGTTGCTCGATCTAGTGGTCGATCCACTAGTCGATTTTTAATAATTAGTAGCTTTGCATTTTAAATATTCTGCTTGTTCCTCGTGTTAGTTAACCCTCTTCCAGGGATTTTAAAATTGTTTCGCTTTGCATTTGACACTTGCATTTAGTTTTTAGGGATTTTACCAAACATTTATCATTTTCTCTTAGCTTTGCTCATCCCTTGCATTCTTAGTGAACTTGCTACCCCTAGGTGTGGATTGATATCTCTCTTGCTCACTATACTACATCTCTGTGTGGATTAGAGCTTTGATAACCTCTCTGTTGCATCTTGATATATCATTGCATCACAAAAACCTGTTATCAAATGGCGCCGTTGCCATCTTAGGGGATAGAAAGCATTAAAATTTGGGGTTTAGTAAAGACTAAGCCTTTACTTTAAGTTGGTTACTGATTTCTCTGCTCTCAAACTTCTGTCTTTCAGGTACATGAATCTACGTTCCAGGGGTGACAACAACCTACTCACACCCTTGGACGATATTCATCAGCTTGGAAACGCAAGATCAAGAAGAGTTCGAGAACAAGCTAGAGCTTTTGAGGAGATTGTTCAGCAAGGTTCACTGGATTTTGAAGCGAAGGCTAAGCATGGGCACCCAGAGGGACCTCCTCCAGCTCACGGGGCAGTGGGAAGGGGTAATGGAAACCCCCACCACGCGGGTAGACCCCCACGTATCATTGGAACAGGAGATGCTTAAAATACTCACCATAATAGGTTTGGGATCACTCCTCCTCCAGTGCAAAACAATAATTTCAAGATCAAGCCAGGGTTTGTTCAGATGGTGCAAAACAACAAATTTCATGGATTAGCTTTGGAGGACCCATTGGCGCATCTAGATATCTTTGAGCAGCTTTGTGGAATGCTCAAGATAAATGGCATCTCGGAAGACAGCTTCAAGCTGCCCTTGTTCCCCTTTTCCTTAGGCGACAAGGCACGACATTGGGAGAAGACTCTTCCAAAAGGCACTATCACTTCTTGGGCTGACTGTAAGAAAGCTTTCCTCTCCAAGTTTTTCTCAAGCTCTCGGACAGCAAGGTTGAGAAGCGAGAATAGCGGCTTCACTCAGAGACAGAACGAGTCATTCAATGAGGCTATGGAGCATTTCAAGGATTACACTATCGCTTGTCGTCACCACGGTTTAAGTGAAGAGACCCTATTGAGTACTATCTACCGCGGAGCACTTCCAAAGATCAGGCTACTACTTGACACGATAAGAAAAGGAAACTTCCTTGGTCAAGAGGTTGAGGAAGGCAAGGAGTTAATTGAAAACTTGGCATTGAGTGATGGAAATTATTCGGAAGACTATGACCGTGCACCAAGAGGAGCCGATCTTGAATCCAACAAGAAGGAAATGAAGTCTCTTCATGAGAAGATCGATAAGCTCATGCTTGCTAACCAAAAGCATGTCCACTTTGTTGGGGAAGCCGCGGATGTCTTGGATGAGCTAGAGCAATGATAAGAAGAAGAAGCTAATTGGGTAGCCGGTCAAAACAACTCAAGGTTACTCACAAGGCTACCAAGGCAACAACAACTTGTCTTATAGAAGCACCAACGTTGAAAACCCAAAGGATCAGGTGTACCCTCCTCAACATGCTAAACCGTTTGTGCCCTATAGCAAAGGTTTTCAGCCGAGTGGTGGTTTTCAAGGTCAGTGTCAAGGTAACTTTCAGGGACAGCAGCAGCAGCAGGGAAACAAAACTTATACTCCTATGTACCCTCCAGGCTTTGTTCCTTAACAACAGATGCAACCGCAACAAGTTGATCCTGTACAAGCCATGTTTCAGCAGTTGCTTCATGGGCAAGCTTCCACAAACCAGAAGTTCGCCGAGATGAACAACCGCTTAGACTCCTCTCTCACTGATGTCTCTACTCAGATAACAACTCTAAACAACAAGATCAAGCAGTTAGAGAAGGGTAAAGCAAGTACAAGTGGTCAGAGCAGCTTACGGGGAAAGTGTGAGCAAAATCCCAAGGAATACGCAAACGCTATTACACTACGAAGTGGGAAAGAGCTTCCACCGAGGGTTGCACTTAAGGACAATGAGGACATTGTGGTTCAAGAGGGGGAGGATAAGCCATCGGCTGATGATGAGATCAACTTCCACAACGTGTGGATAGAGCGGCCAACAAAAGGGAAAGAAGCAGCTGTAAAGAAGCAAGCAGAGAAAGCAACCGAGGAGAAGGATGAGTACATACCTCCACCTTATGTTCCTAAGCTTCCTTTTCCTGGTCGCTTCAAGAAACAGCTTATAGAGAAGCATAGGGTCTTGTTTGAGAAGCATCTAAGGGATGTAGAGATCAAGCTACCTCTCGTGGATTACGTTGCCATGATGCCTAAGTGTGCAAAATTTTTCAAAGACACGCTTGCAAAGAAGAATAAGGAGAGCAAGGAAGTGCTGGTGCTTAGTGAAGAATGTAGCGCCATCATACACAAGGAGATAGTCCCCAAGAAGTTGGGAGATCCAGGAAGCTTCACTATACCATGGGCTCTCAGTCCTTTAACATTTCAAAGCTGCCTATGCGATCTTGGAGCTAGTATAAATCTGACGCCCCATTCCATAGCAAAGAAGCTAGGTTTCACGCGGTTTAAAGACTGTAGAATATCATTGGTGCTAGCTGACAGGAGCGTGAGGTTACCCGTGGGTTTGCTTGAGGACTTACCAGTGAGGATCAGTGGTGTAAACGTGCCTACAGACTTCGTTGTGCTTGAGATGGATGAAGAACCTAAGGATCCGCTTATACTTGGGAGGCCATTCCTTGCAACCGCCGGAGCAATCATCGATGTCAAGAATGGGAAGATAGCTCTACACTTGGGCAAGGATATAAGGCTGGATTTTGATATCAACGAGGTCCTGAAGAAGCCCACAACAGAAGGGCAAGCTTTCTACATAGAGACGTTGGATCCTTTAGCGGATGAACTGCTAGAAAAGCTTGCACAAGAGGATCACTTGAAGCTGGCATTGACTAAGGAGCCATGGGAGTTCGGGTTTCTGAGTAGGAAGACTCAGGAGTACGTCAATCTCCTTGATTCTAGGAAAGTTGTGCTATAAGATGAAGGCAGATGCTTAGAGATCGATCAGGCAATCGAGAAGATCACTCGATCCGGAGAAGAGAACGACTCAGACAGTCGATCCACTACTCGATCCCAATCAAATCGAGTACGTGATCGACCTGAGAGCAGTCGATCCAGCAAAACAATCGATGGGAAAATCAAGGGAAGTCAATCGATTAGTTCAGAGATCGGGACGGAGACTCGATCTCCTGCTCGATCCCAATTAAATAGAGTAGGAGAATCGAGTGAAGTTGCTCGATCCGGGTCAGAACGAGTGCAAGATCCACGTGCTGTCAAGAAGGCAGTCTTCTGAGTCATGTCTCGGGTTCTAAGGAGGCTACTGAGGATGGGAACGTCAACAAGAGCCACGAGGAGGACTGGAGCGAGCTACTAGCCCCAAAGGTGGACATTAAAGAGCTCCCAAAAGGGCTAAGGTATGCTTTCTTAGGGCTTAATGAAACCTATCCCGTGATTGTGAATGAGAACTTAAGTGACGATGAGTTGCACTCGCTCCTAAATGAGCTGAGAAAGTATAGGAAGGCCATTGGGTACTCTCTAAGTGACATCGAGGGCCTTTCACCAATGCTTTGCAGTCATAGGATTCTCTTGGATAATGAGAACACCTCTTCTATAGAACACAAAAGGCGTTTGAATCCTAATTTAAAAGAGGTTATTAAGAAAGAGATTCTTAAGCTGTTAGAAGCGGACGTGATCTATCCCATAAGTGACAGCACGTGGGTTTCCCCTGTACATGTGGTGCCTAAGAAGGGAGGGATCACGGTCATTAAGAATGATAAAGATGAGGTTATACCTACTAGGACTATTACAGGACACCGTATGTGTATAAATTATAGGAAGCTTAATCTTGCTGCTAGAAAGGATCATTTTCCTTTACCTTTCATTGATTAAATGCTTTAGAAGCTAGCTAATCATCCTTACTATTGCTTTCTCGATGGATATAGTGGTTTCTTTCAAATACCAATCCATCCGAATGATCAAGAGAAGACGACCTTTACATGCCCTTATGGCACCTTCGCGTATGGAAGGATGCCATTCGGGTTGTGAAACGCACCGGCTATGTTTCAACGGTGTATGATGTCGATCTTCTCTGATCTAATAGAAGAGATGGTAGAAGTGTTTATGGATGACTTCTCTGTCTATGGTGCGTCTTTTTCTGCGTGTTTGTTGAATCTTAACTGGGACAAGTATCACTTCATGGTGAAGGAAGGGATCATGCTTGGCTAAAAGATATCAGAGAAAGGCATATAGAATGATAAAGCCAAGGTTAAAGTCATGATGAGTCTTGAGCCGCCGGTTAATGTCAAAGGGGTGAGGAGTTTCCTAGGCCATGCTGGCTTCTACAGGCGCTTCGTCAAAGATTTTTCCAAGATTGCACGCCCCTTCACAAGGTTGTTGTGCAAAGAATCTGACTTTGTGTTCGATGAGGATTGCCTTCATGCTTTGCGTGTGGAGAGGAGCCTTCTCATCTTGACAACTATCACAAGAAGAAGTTAATGAGAGACGTAGGCCACTACTTTTGGGACGAGCCCTACTTGTACAAGAGGGGCGTGGACAGTTTATACATGAGGTGTGTAACAAAGGAAGAAGCTAAGGACATTCTCCTTCACTGCCATGGCTCTTCATATGGCAGTCACTTTGCCTCATTCAAGACCGCTACAAAAGTCTTACAAGCCGGTTTCTGGTGGCCGTCTATCTTCAAGGACGCCCATGAGTTTTTGAAGAGTTGTGAAGCTTGTCAACGAGCAGGGAATATTACGAAGAGGAACGAGATGCCTCAAGTTCCTATCGTTGAGGTGGACGTGTTTGACGCATGAGGGATAGATTTCATGGGCCCTTTTCCTTCTTCTTACGGCAACAAGTTCAATTTGGGGGATGTTGACTACGTTTCTAAATGGGTTGAGGCCATTGCTTCCCCTACAAACGACTCTAAGTTGGTGATAAAGCTCTTCAAAACCGTCAGATTTCCACGGTTTGGAGTCCCCAAGGTTGTAATCAGTGACGGTGGTAGCCATTTCATCAATAACTTGTTTGAGAGCCTTCTAAGGAAATATGGTGTGAAGCATAAGGTGGCTAGACCGTATCACCCCCAAACGAGTGGGCAAGTGGAGGTCTCTAACCGACAGATCAAAGCGATACTCGAGAGGACAGTTGGTACTACACGGAAGGATTGGGCAGCTAAGTTAGACGATGCTTTGTGGGCTTACCAGACTGCTTTCAAAACGTCTATTGGTACTACTCCTTTCACTCTTCTCTACGGCAAATGATGTCACCTCCCCGTGGAGCTGGAATATAAAGCATTGTGGGGAGTGAAGCGGTTGAACTTTGATCTCAAGACAGCTCAGGAGAAGCGTTTGATTCAGCTACACGAGCTTGATGAACTAAGGCTGGACGCCTACGAAAGCGCTAAAATCTACAAGGAGCGTACTAAAGCGGCTCATGACATGAAGCTGGTTCATAAAGAGCTTAAGGAAGGCAGCTTGGTATTGCTCTACAACTCGAGGTTGTAGCTCTTTCCAGGAAAGCTGAAGTCACGGTGGTGCGGACCGTTTGAGATCAAGGAGGTATTGCCCTATGGAGCCGTTACGTTGGTTGGCAAGAGTGGGAATGCATTCACAGTCAACGGGCACAGAGTCAAGCCATACATGGCCAGTGCATTCAACTAGGAGAGCACTTCAATGCTTCTCCAAGACCCACCATCTGCCTAAACCAAGTAAAGTCTAGCTAAAGACGTTAAAAAAAGCGCACTTGGGAGGCATTCCGATGTATATCTGGTACATATTTTTGCTTTCTTTCTCTTTCAGTTTTATGTTTTTATCTTCTGAGTGTGTAGGAAAAGGTATAAGGGGTTGCAGGCCATGATCTTAGATCCAAAAGGAGTAAGAAGGGGCGAATATAGGCTAGAGATCGAGTGTTAGATCGACTAATCCTGGCTCGATCTTTGCTAGATCGAGCTAGTGAATCGAGAGGAGTCAGTCGATCTAGACGAGATCGAGTAGACAAATCGAGTGGAACGGTCGATCATGAGAGGACGTCAATTCTCCAATGCGTTCAGCCTGAAACGCGAACGAGGTGTAGATCGACCGAGTCACTCGATCCTTGAAAAGATCGAGTAGTCTACTCGATCTGCCATTCGATCTCAGCCAAATCGACCCCTGAATCGATCAAGGAAATCGATCCAAGGAGTACAGCCTAGTTGACCAAAAGTCAAGGACCGAGAGAGTAAAGTCGATCTAAGACTCGATTCTAAACCAATCGAGTCACTGATCGATCAAATCTCTCGATCCAGCCAACTTGGGCATGAGATCGAGTCCTAGATCGACCAAAAGGACTCGATCTCGTGCCGAGGTAACCAAAACTTTTCCCTCCCTTTTTCTTTTCCCTCTCTTTTTGAATTTGAATGGTGGCAAGGCAAGCATCTTTGACCACGAAAGATGTGCCTTGACCACACCTTTTGTCAGAAAACCGATTTCCTTACCCATGGTTTTAGATTTTCGATGCCTTTATGTTCTCAACAACTTCACACTCTCTCATTTCTGTTTTTGCAAATTCTAAATCAAGAGAGAGTGCTATCTTCCTTTTCATAACGGTCATTAGCTTCTGTTTTCAATCCTGCAAAGGTATTTTCAGATTTTTAATTAAAATCTTTTCAAAAATCCTTTAATAATCGCATGGTTGATTTAAGTTGCTAGAGATTTTAACAAATTTTTAAAAGTAGCTAGAAATCAGGAAATATTCTAGATTTAATCTCATCTTTAGATTTTCTTTTCTTTTATCTAGTTACAATTTTTATAAATCTCACAAAAATCCAGGGTATTAGTTAAAAAATTTTCTCTCTTCCTTGTGTTTTCTTTGTATCCGCCGCCTCCTCTAACTCTCTCTTCCGAGAATTACCTTTCAGGCACCAATGGCACCTAAGAGAACCAGAGAAGAGGATACACAAAGAGAAGAAGAGCAACAAGTGGTTCAAGAGGAAGGAGCTCAACAAGTTCAAGCGAGGATCCGTTGGACTAAGGAGGAAAAGTCCGCGAAGAAAAGGTTAGAGAGGCTGCGCTTTGAGCCCACCAAGTTTGCGAGTAGAGACTTGTTGGCAAGAATGGGTCTTCTAGAGGATTTTGACTCTCTTCTCCAAAACATGGGACTTGCTTGCCTTTCAAGGATGGATTGCCCAACATATCCGCAAGTCACCTTGGATTTCCTCTCTACCTTGGCGTTGTCCTATGAGAATCTGAGCCTCCCGACTCCCTCACAAGGACATCTCACCTTCAAAGTCAAGAAGCGAGCTTATAACCTTTCCATTGAAGAGCTTTGCCAAGCATATGGACTCAATGCCGCGGCTAAGCAAGTGGAGTTTCACCCCTCTCAAGAACGCCAGAATCATATGGGACGTGCTTTGTGATGAAGACTACGAGCCAAACACGGCCAAGATCAAGAAAGTGAGGAACCCCATCCTGCGGTATACTCTCTAGTTGCTAGCAAACACGTTCAGCGGGTGGTCCGTGTCTCCTAAAGTGATAAAGACCGAGTTATGCTTCCTCTTCCAAGGGATCAAAAGGACACTGTGCAGCAGCAAATAGGAGAACCACGATCCGCTGATGGATGACCTTGGGAATGATGTTAACTACAGGTGTATTCTAGCATCGTCCTTGGTGAAGTACAAGGCATACGCTCTGAGGTGCAAGGCGAGTTCAGCATACATTGGAGGGTTCCTCACGCAACTCTTTATTCAAGCCTGTGTACCTCTTCAACGCTTCGAACCTTGCGCGGATAGATCATTCATGGACGAGACCTACATGCGCAATACCGATAGCTTGGGACCTATGCCAGCTCCAGGATTCTTCGCTTATCTGTTCTACAATGGTGAAAAGAAGAAGAGCGTGTGCATCTTACCCAACGTTGATGAGACACACTTGGACAGCATCGGTACATTCGAGTTTTACCCGACCCACGAAGAGTGCTACGCCCCACTTGGTACAACCATGATGCCTATTCAGTCCACGCGTGAGCAGTCAGAGGCAACACCCTCGGATGGCGCAATGCCAGCCAACTTCGAGCTTCCCCAGATGGACTTTGAGCCGCGGACCAAGGCTGAGAAGTTTCTTGCTTCGGGGTGCTTAGTCAAGAATGTAGCGCCATCATACACAAGGAGATAGTTCCTAAGAAGTTGGGAGATCCAGGAAGCTTCACTATACCATGTGCTCTCAGTCCTTTAACATTTCAAAGCTGCCTATGTGATCTTGGAGCTAGTATAAATCTGACGCCCCATTCCATAGCAAAGAAGCTAGGTTTCACACGTTTTAAAGACTGTAGAATATCATTGGTGCTAGCTGACAGGAGCGTGAGGTTACCCGTGGGTTTGCTTGAGGACTTACCAGTGAGGATCAGTGGTGTAAACGTGCCTACAGACTTCGTTGTGCTTGAGATGGATGAAGAACCTAAGGATCCGCTTATACTTGGGAGGCCATTCCTTGCAACCGCCAAAGCAATCATCGATGTCTAGAATGGGAAGATAGCTCTACACTTGGGCAAGGATATAAGGCTGGATTTTGATATCAACGAGGTCCTGAAGAAGCCCACAATAGAAGGGCAAGCTTTCTACATAGAGACGTTGGATGCTTTAGCGGATGAACTGCTAGAAGAGCTTGCACAAGAGGATCACTTGAAGCTGGCATTGACTAAGGAGCCATGGGAGTTCGGGTTTCTGAGTAGGATGACTCAGGAGTATGTCAATCTCCTTGATTCTAGGAAAGTTGTGCTATAAGATGAAGGCAGATGCTTAGAGATCGATCAGGCAATCGAGAAGATCACTCGATCCGGAGAAGAGAACGACTCAGACAGTCGATCCACTACTCGATCCCAATCAAATCGAGTACGTGATCGACCTGAGAGCAGTCGATCCAGCAAAACAATCGATGGGAAAATCAAGGGAAGTCAATCGATTAGTTCAGTGATCGGTACGGAGACTCGATCTCCTGCTCGATCCCAATTAAATCGAGTAGGAGAATCGAGTGAAGTTGCTCGATCCGGGTCAGAACGAGTGCAAGATCCACGTGCTGTCAAGAAGGCAGTCTTCTGAGTCATGTCTCGGGTTCTAAGGTGGCTTTTGAGGATGGGAACGTCAACAAGAGCCACGAGGAGGACTGGAGCGAGCTACTAGCCCCAAAGGTGGACATTAAAGAGCTCCCAAAAGGGCTAAGGTATGCTTTCTTAGGGCTTAATGAAACCTATCCTGTGATTGTGAATGAGAACTTAAGTGACGATGAGTTGCACTCGCTCCTAAATGAGCTGAGAAAGTATAGGAAGGCCATTGGGTACTCTCTAAGTGACATCGAGGGCTTTTCACCAATGCTTTGCACTCATAGGATTCTCTTGGATAATGAGAACGCCTCTTCTATAGAACACAAAAGGCGTTTGAATCCTAATTTAAAAGAGGTTGTTAAGAAAGAGATTCTTAAGCTGTTAGAAGCGGACGTGATCTATCCCATAAGTGACAGCACGTGGGTTTCCCCTGTACATGTGGTGCCTAAGAAGGGAGGGATCACGGTCATTAAGAATGTTAAAGATGAGGTTATACCTACTAGGACTATTACAGGACACCGTATGTGTATAAATTATAGGAAGCTTAATCTTGCTGCTAGAAAGGATCATTTTCCTTTACCTTTCATTGATCAAATGCTTTAGAAGCTAGCTAATCATCCTTACTATTGCTTTCTCGATGGATATAGTGGTTTCTTTCAAATACAATCCATCCGAATGATCAAGAGAAGACGACTTTTACATGCCCTTATGGCACCTTCGCGTATGGAAGGATGCCATTCGGGTTGTGAAACGCATTAAGAATGATAAAGATGAGGTTATATGGTCATTAAGAATGATAAAGATGAGGTTATACCTACTAGGACTATTACAGGACACCGTATGTGTATAAATTATAGGAAGCTTAATCTTGCTGCTAGAAAGGATCATTTTCCTTTACCTTTCATTGATCAAATGCTTTAGAAGCTAGCTAATCATCCTTGCTATTGCTTTCTCGATGGATATAGTGGTTTCTTTCAAATACCAATCCATCCGAATGATCAAGAGAAGACGACTTTTACATGCCCTTATGGCACCTTCGCGTATGGAAGGATGCCATTCGGGTTGTGAAACGCACCGGCTATGTTTCAACGGTGTATGATGTCGATCTTCTCTGATCTAATAGAAGAGATGGTAGAAGTGTTTATGGATGACTTCTCTGTATATGGTGCGTCTTTTTCTGCGTGTTTGTTGAATCTTAACTGGGACAAGTGTCACGTCATGGTGAAGGAAGGGATCGTGCTTGGCCAAAAGATATCAGAGAAAGGCATAGAGAATGATAAAGCCAAGGTTGAAGTCATGATGAGTCTTGAGCCGCCGGTTAATGTCAAAGGGGTGAAGAGTTTCCTAGGCCATGCTGGCTTCTACAGGCGCTTCGTCAAAGATTTTTCTCACGTCCACGAACCTCCATGACTCCAAAGCATGGATGTATTCTACGGGTGTATTCTAGCATCCTCCTTGGTGAAGTACAAGGCATACGCTCTGAGGTGCAAGGCGAGTTCAGCATACATTGGAGGGTTCCTCACGCAACTCTTTATTCAAGCCTGTGTACCTCTTCAACGCTTCGAACCTTGCGCGGATAGATCATTCATGGACGAGACCTACATGCACAATACCGATAGCTTGGGACCTATGCCAGCTCCAGGATTCTTCGCTTATCTGTTCTACAATGGTGAAAAGAAGAAGAGCGTGTGCATCTTACCCAACGTTGATGAGACACACTTGGACACCATTGGTACATTCGAGTTTTGCCCGACCCACGAAGAGTGCTACGCCCCACTTGGTACAACCATGATGCCTATTCAGTCCGCGCGTGAGCAGTCCGAGTCAACACCCTCGGATGGCGTAATGCCAGCCAACTTTGAGCTTCCCCGGATGGACTTTGAGCCGCGCACCAAGGCTGAGAAGTTTCTTGCTTCGGTGGTGGAGGTGCAGCGAAAGATACCTTAGTGGCAAGGGAAGATGATCAACTTTAGATCGATCTTGGGTTTGAAACTTTAGAAAAAGGGTTTCAAAGGATCGATCTTGGGTTTGAAACTTTAGATCGACTCACTTGGTGAGGATCTCTAAGCCTTGAAAACAAACAAGATCTATTTGTGGCTTTCGGTATAGATCACTCTTTCATCCTCTCCTCCAAACCCATGGCTTTTGGTGGAAAGAGAGGTCGAAAGGCAAGGAAAACAGATTTCAAGTAGATGGCTTAACTAGTCCCCCAAACTTCCATGGCTTTTGGGAAGTGGTAACTAGTCTCTAAGGTGTGATCTTCCGAGGCTCCTGGATCCTGTCAAGGTTAGGAACCTCTCGGATCATGAAGCTCTTGGCGTGAGAGTCTTCAAGCATTAAGCTTTCAACACCTTAGAAGAGATAGCCTTAAAAACGTTTAGAAAACAAACCAAGATCGAACCCTTTCTACCCCTTAATCCTCTCAACCCCGAACCCAAAGCAACTACTCACTACACATAGAGTAAATCAAGCAAAGCAGAAGAAACGAGACGATAAACATGAAAGAAAAACTGGATTAAACGATAAAGATTCGAATACAAAAGCTTAAGAGAAAAACTGGTTCAACAACAGTGTTCTTCGTTAAACGAGAGAGAAAAACATGAAAGAAAAGATAAGGATCTAAAAGTTATTAAAAAAGCATCTCGCCACCTTGCCTAAAATGCCCAAACAAGCCAATGGTCCCCCCTTCGCTAACAGCCAAAAACGGTTGAAAGGACAGAAATCGACCACTGGATCGAGTGGTTCTCTCGATCACATCCGGGCATCGTGTCTTCGGCTCGATCCGGGTCTCGATCTTCATCGGCGAATCGAGTGTTGCATCCGATCTCGGTATCGATCTTCGGGTGGATCGAGTGGTGGACTCGATCTGGCTCTCGCTCTGCATGGCGTCATTTACGTCCGTACCGATTGATCGATTGCTTCAATCGATCTCTGTCTCGATCATTCTCCTTGGATCACCTAGTTGGCTCGATCTTCTGGTCGATCAACTCCTGGATAGACCGGCCATGCTCGATCTGTTGCTCGATCACTGGTCCTTAGCATCTTTCCGAGCTCCCACAAACTGCTACATCAGCCTCCACACGCCCACGAACCTCCATGACTCCAAAGCAGCCAGAAACAACCTGAATGTGATGCAAAATGCAAGGAAAATGCATATGCTGATGCAAGAATGCTCTAGGACCCTAAGTGATGCAATCTAACCTAAAACATGATACAAATGCATGAAAAACTAACTAATGAGTATGCAAAATGTATGCAATATGCAATAACATCAACTCCCCCAAACATACTTCTTGCTTGCCCTCAAGCAACAAAAAAAACAAGTAAGGAAGAGAGGTTTTTAGAAAAATCAAAGGGGTTTTAAACTTTTCGCAAAGGTGCATTTCGAATGGATCATCTCAATGTCTTAGTTAACAGTTCTAAAATGCTATGCTTACACTCATACTCCAAAGAACTTAGCCATACTCATCACACAAAGAAATTCAAATCATGACTCTCCTATTCCTAACAATCAAAGAAACTCATCTTTTAACATTCATTAACATTCGAACCATGAATCAAACTTATGCACTTTAAAGCAAAACACATTTGGCTAAGGGTTATGGTTATGAGCATAGAATGATCTCATTTGAAAAGGGTTTATAATCATAACAAGGGTTTCTCTCAAAAATGGCTTGAACTTATGCATAATGCTAAAGGTAAAGACAATTTATCCATACACGATTAGATTCTCATCTACCCATGTAAACTATCAAATGATCATATACCCCACTCACCACTTAAGAGTCTACCCTTTTCTTCACACTTAGCAATCCCCAATTCAAAATAAAGACATTTTTAAACTTTTAAGGCTAGTGAAAAGGTTTTGAAAAATATTTTTGCTCTTAGAAGTTTCTTATTAGTAGCTCTCTTATTATTATTATTATTATTTAATTTTTTTTTTTTGGCACTTAGGCTCTTTTTATTTCTTTTTCTTTTCTTTTCTCTTCTTTTTATTTTATTTTTACTTATTATGAGAGAGCTACTTTCTGAAATTAGAGCATACTTCGTTTTTAAAAGCAAACCTTTCACTTAAAACCTCATTTCTTTCCTTAAAACACAAACTCTTTGAAACCGAAACAAATAGACAATAAAGCAACCCCAATGATCCCCCAAACTTATCCTAAACCAACACCTAGCTTCAAAATGCAAAGCTAGCAATCAATATGAAAACCAAATCATGTCGCCTAAACCTAACACTTTATGCCAAGTTCAAACCGAGAGTAAGGCCTCACAAAGATGTCACACAAGAACATTTGGCTTCAAAGGAGGGTAAGGTTCAAGGAGGGAGTTCTACTTAGGCTCACAAAGAGTGGTAAAAAGGAAGAAGAGAGCCTAAATATTTTAAAACCATGTGTTCATTTTCAAATGCATAAGAATGATAATTAGAGTTTCAAATTAAGGTTTTCACTTATTAGAATGAGTTTCAAATCATGAGAGTTCAATTCACGCCACAAAAATCCAAACTAGTGATCCAAGCATGGTTAGAACTTACTTTCAAAGCATAAACAAAGCATTAGAGAACTACCAACTAGGGCATTGAAATGATTCATAAGTAAAAACACCTTTTTAAGAAATTCTAACCCCTTATGCAAAATGCAAACAACCTAGGTGATATGAGAAACTCTAGACTCAATCCTAACATGTTTTTTTTAAAAGATGAATGCAACTACATGAATCTTTAAAAAAAATTTTAAAAATTTTACCAATTTTTCATGACCTAAGACTCAAGGATGCAAAAAGGAAAATAAGATCAAAGAACACAAGATTAAATCACACAAGTACTCCCCCAAACTTGCTTGACACCGTCCCGGTGGCAAACTCATCTGAAGGAGCATCAAAACACAATGCAAGAAACAAATATGAGCGGTTATATACAATGGAAGAAGGTTGTTTACCTCTGGTCTAGGCTCGGCTGGAACTTGAGGATGTTCCAGAGGAGCTAGAGATCGTTGCTTTGCCTTTGTCAGCTGGTTCTTGGAGAGAATGGCGCGCCGGCTGAATGTTGTCTCCTTGGGTCTCGCGGATGACAATCCCTCCGGTTGAGAGCCTTCTCTTCTCGGGTTGTTGCATCTCTTGGCTTGCAGCTGGCTTAGGCTGGCCTCCCTGAAGTGCTTTAACTTTCTTCCCAAGCTTCTTCAGCATCTTCCCTTGCCACTTGTTAATCTTCCTTTGCATCTCTACCACCGATGCTAGGAACTTCTCGGTTTTTGTCCTCGGCTCAAAGTTTAGTTTGGGAAGTGTGTAAGCCTCGGGCATCTCGTCTTCCGTGCCTGGAGACTCTGACCATTGACGTGGGGCAATGGCTGAAGCAGGCGGTCCTCCTAAAGGGGCAAAGCATTCATCCTCCATGGGTAAGAACTCGATGTTCCCAACACCAAGCAGCTCGGTTTCATCTTTGTTGGGGAGGATGCACACTCTCTTCTTGTCTTTGTCATCTATGAAGAGGTAGGCATAGAACCCTTCTGCTGGCGTGCGTCCCAAGCTATCAGTGTTCCTCATGTATGCTTCATCCATGAAAGCTCTGTTTGGGACGTGAGCAAAGTCATGGATGGGCACGCCGGCTTGCACGAACAAAGGAGTAAGGAAACCGCCAGTGTAGGAGGAGGTTGCCTTGCACCGTAAGGCATAAGCCTTGTACTTCACCAAGGAAGCCGCGAGCACACAACCGTAGTTCACCTCATGGCCGATTTCATCTTCTATGGGCTCTTCATTCGCATCCGGATCAGACACCAAGTGCTTCACACCTTGGAACAGGAAGCACAGCTCTGTCTTCGTGACAGTAGGAGCAACAGACCTTCCACTGAATGTATTGGCAATCAGCTTCAGAGTATAACTCAGCACCGGACTCCTAACTCGCTTGAACTTGGCGGTGTTGGCTTTGTAGTCTTCATTGCTGATCAGGTCCCAAAACTTGTCGGCTTTTTGAAGGCTGGGAACTCGACCTTGTATGCATCAGCGTTGAGACCGTAGGCTTGGCATAGCTCAGGGATGGAGAGTGTGTAAGCTAGACGGCCAACTGTGAAGTAGAGGCGGCCTTGGGAAGGGACGGGTGCACTAGGATTCTCATACCAGAACTCCAAGGTGGCTAGGAAGTCTATTGTCACTTCAGGAATGGTTGGGCAATCCATCCGTGACAAACACCTCAAGCCAATGTTCTTGAGGAGTTGATCGAAGTCCCCAAGAATCCCGAGCGTAGACAAAAGCTCTCGATCAGCAAACTTTGTGGGTTCAAACCGGAGCCTCTCCAACCGCTTCTTATCCCTCTTTTCATCTTTGCTCCACCTGACCCTCTCTTGAGCTACCACTTCTTGTCCTTCTCCTTCTTGTGCTTGCTCTTCTCTGGTTCTCTTTGGTGCTATTGTTCCTGAAACAAGATTCTAAGGATATTGATAAGTAAGAGGCGATTTGATGAGAATGAGAGAAGAGAAAGAGAGAATTTATAATAACTACCCTAGAATTATGGAGAATAAATAAAAATCATAGCTAAATAAAAGGAAATCAAATCTTTATATTCTGAAAATCTGGAATTATTCCATTTACTTAGCTAGTTTTAAAAATTCAAAACCAATCCTATATTCTAAAACAAGATCTTGCGGATTTAAAGGAGATTTTTTAAAAATAAAATCATTAAATTTGAAAATACCTTTGCAAGAAGTTTAGAATATCTTTTGCTAGCTCTTAAAAAGTAAAACTCTCTCTCTCTTTGTTTAAAAATCTCGAGCAAAACAGGAATGAGAGGGTGAGAGGATGATTGAAACATTTAAAGACTTAGCAAAACCAAAACAATGGGTGGTCAAAGTGGTTTCTGACAAAGTCTTGGTCAAGGCACATCTTTCATGGTCAAAGATGCTTGCCTTGACCAAGTTTTGAATTTAAAAATTGGAGGGAAAGGAGTAAAGGAGGGAAAGAAAATTGTTACCTCGGCATGAGATCGAGTCCATTTGGTCGATCTAGGACTCGATCTCATGCCCAAAATGGCTTAGATCGAGAGGGTTACTCGATTTGAGACTCGATTCATAGTGAATCGAGTCCGGGATCGATTGGCTTTCTCGATCATTGAGATGTTGGCACCTCGGCTAAGTCCTCATGATCGAGCTATGTCCTCGATTTAGGGGTCGATTTGGCATAGATCGAGTGATAGATCGAGCCGAGTGATCGATAAGCTTTCAACAGATTTTCCCGAGAGAAATTAGATCGGTCGATCCGATTTGGATCGATCGATCCTTTTTCGTCAAGGTCGATCTTGTCACTCGATCTCGTCTAGATCGACTGGCTCCTCTCGATTCACTGACTCGCTCTAGCAAAGATCGAGCCAGGATCAATCGATCTAGCACTCGATCTCTAGCCTTATCTTAACCCCTATTGCCTTTTTAAGACCTCAAAGTCAAGGCTTAGACTCCTTATACCTGTTCCTACACACTTGCAAAATAAAAACATAAAACTGAAAGGGAAATAAAGCAGAAGTATGTACAAGATAATCATGGGAATGCCTCCCAAGTGCGCTTTCTTTAACGTCTTTAGCTAGACCTTACTTGGTCTAAGCGGATGGTGGGTCTTGGAGAAGCACTGAGGTACTCTCCTTGTCAAAGCTGTCTGCCAAGTAGGGCTTGACTCTGTGTCCGTTGATGGTGAAGGCACTGCCACTTTTTCCCATCAGAGTAACAGCTCCATACGGCAAGACTTCTTGAATCACGAACGGTCCGCTCCACCTTGATTTCAGCTTCCCCGGGAAGAGCTTGAGCCTCGAGTTGTACAGAAACACCAGTCCTCCTTCCTTAAGCTCCTTGGCAACCAACTTCTTATCATGAGCCACCTTAGTCTGCTCCTTGTATATTCGGGAGCTCTCGTAAGCATTCAGCCTCAACTCGTCCAGTTCGTGTAGCTGAATAAGGCGCCTCTCCTGAGCCGTCTTGAGATCAAAGTTCAGCCTCTTTACAGCCCACAATGCACGGTGTTCCAGCTCAACCGGGAGGTGACAGCCCTTGCCATAGAGTAAGGTGAAAGGAGTTGTACCAATCGACGTCTTGAAAGCGGTACGGTAGGCCCAAAGAGCGTCATCCAGCTTCACTGACCAGTCTTTCCTTGTTGCTCCGACGGTCTTCTCTAGGATAGCCTTGATTTGCCTATTGGAGACCTCCACTTGACCGCTTGTTTGAGGATGATACGGTGTAGCCACCTTGTGCTTAACCCCATACTTTCTCAAGAGGTTCTCAAAGACCTTCTTTATAAAGTGGCTTCCTCCATCACTTATAACAACCTTGGGTACCCCAAACCTTGGGAAGATGATACTCCTGAACAGCTTGATCACAACCTTAGAGTAATTTGTAGGGGAAGCAACAGCCTCAACCCATTTAGAGACATAATCCACAGCTACTAAGATGTATTTGTTTCCGTATGAAGAGGGAAAAGGCCCCATGAAGTCAATCCCCCACGCATCGAACACGTCAACCTCGAAGATAGGAACTTGAGGTATTTCGTTCCTCTTGGTTATATTTCCTGCTCGCTGTCATGCCTCACAGCTCTTCACAAACTCGTGTGCATCTTTAAAAATGGAGGGCCACCAGAAACCGGCTTGCTACACTTTCGTGGCTGTCTTGAATGAGGCGAAGTGTCCTCCGTAGGAAGAGCCATGGCAATGATAGAGGATGTCCCTGGCTTCTTCCTTTGTAACACATCTCCGGTACAAGCTGTCTACTCCTCTTTTGTATAGGTAAGGCTCGTCCCAAAAGTAGTCACTAGCCTCCCTCATAAACCGCTTCTTTTGATAGCTGTTGAGATGTGTTGGCTCCTCACCACACGCTAGGTAGTTCACCACGGCAGCATACCACGGTAGATCCTCCTCTTTAAAACTCAACACTTCCTCAGACCTCCCTTCTAGCTTCCCACAAACAGCAGTAGTAATTGCCATAAGCTGCTCTTCTGGAAGAGAGTCATCTAAAGGGAGAGACTCGTTGATCCTTAACCTTGAGAGGTGGTCAGCGACTCCATTTTCTATCCCTTTCTTGTCTTTAATCTCCATGTCAAACTCCTGGAGTAACAGAATCCATCTTAAGAGCCGAGGTTTAGTGTCTTTCTTCGAGTAGATGTATCGTAGGGCAGCGTGATCCGTGTATACAATAGCCTTGTAACCAACGAGATATGATCTGAACTTCTCAAAGGCGAAGACTACTGCAAGCAGCTCCTTCTCCGTAGTGGTGTATCGTGATTGCGTGTCATCCAAGGTCCTTGAAGCGTAGTAGATCACATGTAGCTTCTTGTCTTTCTTCTGACCAAGGACGGCTCCTACGGCGTAGTCACTAGCATCACACATGATCTCAAAGGGAAGAGACCAGTCTGGTGCTTGGACTATAGGGGCTGATGTAAGGGCTTCCTTGATGGTCACGAAAGCCTTCAAACACTCCTCATCGAATACAAACTCAGCTTCCTTGCACAACAGCCGTGTAAGAGGGCGTGCAATCTTGGAGAAATCTTTGATGAAACGCCTATAGAACCCTGCGTGCCCCAAGAAGCTTCTGATCCCTTTAACATTAACCGGCGGCTCTAGACCCATCATGACCTCCACCTTAGCCTGATCAACCTTAATACCCTTCTCTGAAATCTTGTGACCGAGCACTATCCCTTCCTTAACCATGAAGTGGCATTTCTCCAAGTTCAGCACCAGGTTTCTCTCTTCACAACGTTTAAGTACCCTGCAAAGATTCAACAAACAAGCAGGAAAGGACGCACCATACACAGAGAAATCATCCATGAACACCTCTACCATCTCCTCTATAAGATCAGAGAAGATAGACATCATACACCGCTGAAAGGTAGCCGGTGCATTACATAATCCAAACGGCATCCTTCGATATGCAAAGGTACCGTAGGGACATGTAAAAGTCGTCTTCTCCTGATCGTTTTGGTGAATAGGAATTTGAAAGAAACCACTATACCCATCGAGAAAACAGTAGTAAGGGTGATTTGCAAGTCTCTCAAGCATTTGATCAATAAAAGGCAAGGGGAAATGGTCTTTTCTAGTCGCAAGGTTAAGTTTTCTATAGTCAATACACATTCTATGACCAGTAATGGTCCTAGTAGGGATAAGTTCATCCTTTTCATTCCTTATGACCGTTATCCCTCCCTTCTTAGGCACCACGTGTACAGGGGAAACCCACGTGCTGTCACTTATGGGATAGATCACGTCAGCCTCTAAAAGCTTTAGGATTTCCTTCTTAACAACCTCTTTCAAGATAGGATTCAAACGCCTTTGATGTTCTACAGAAGTGGCGTTCTCATTATCCAAGTGAATCCTATGAGTGCATAGCATTGGTGAAAGGCCCTTGATGTCACTTAAAGAGTACCCAATGGCCTTCCTATACTTTCTCAGCTCAGTCAAGAGCGAGTGCAACTCATCATCACTGAGGTTTTCGTTCACTATCACGGGATAGGTGTCATTAGGCCCTAAGAAAGCATACCTTAGCCCTTTTGGGAGCTCCCTTAGGTCCATCTTTGGGGCTAACAGCTCACTCCAGTCATCCTCGTGTCTGTTGTTGTTGCTTTCCTCCTTGGAACTCTCCCTTGAACTCGAGGCATGGCCCTTCAGACTGCTTTCCTCCATCGCTATCCCTTCTGAGATCGAGTCCTCCGGTCGATTCCCCTCTCGATGTCGTCTAGATCGAGCCATTTCACTCGATTCACTTACTCGATTTGATATGGATCGAGTAAGAGATCGAGACGCTGAGTCGATCTCTTGATTGGACTCCAAAGTGATCGGGAGGTCTCTCTCGATCGTCGACTCGATCTTCGGTGAAGCTCCACGGTATATGGTACTGAGTAGAGTTTCCTCGCTGAACCCGTGATGAGGACATTGGATCGTGTAATCTTTGAAACGCTCCATTGCCTCGTTGAATGTCTCGTTGTTCCTTTGAGTGAAACCACTGATTTCGCTTCTGAACCGAGCTGTCCTTGTGCTTGAGAAGAACTTTGACAGAAATGCCTTCTTACACTCAGCCCATGATGTGATGGTGCCTTGTGGGAGGGTCTTCTCCCAATGTCTAGCTTTGTCTCCGAGTGAAAAGGGGAAGAGACGCAGCTTGAAAGCATCTTCGGATATGCCATTGATCTTGATCATCCCACATACTTGCTCGAAATTGTCCAAGTGCTCCAAGGGGTCTTCTATTGCTAAGCCGTGGAACTTGTTGTTTTGCACCATGGAGATGAAACCAGGCTTGATCTCGAAGTTATTGTTTTGTACCGGAGGAGGAGTGATCCCAAACCTATTGTGGTGGGTATTGGGAGCATCTCCGGCTCCTATGATCCTCGGTGGTCTAGCCGAGTGTTGGGGGTTTCCATTGCCCCATCCTGCTGGAGGAGGTCCTTCTGGATGCTCGTGTTCAGCCATAGCTTCAAAGTCAACCAAACCGTGCTGACCAATCTCCTCAAAGGCTCTTGTTTGTTCCCTGACTCTCCTTTGCCGTGAGTGACCAACTTGATGAATGTTGTCTAAGGGTTGTAGAAGATTGTTGTCTCCCCTTGAACGAAGATTCATGTACCTGAAAACACACGTTTGAGAGTAGATAGATTAGTAACTTGAAAAAGGTAAAGACTTAGTCTTTGCTAAGACCCAAATCTCTATGTTCTCTAAACACTCCTAGAACGGCAATGGCGCCATTTGATAAACTATTTCTCAAGCAGTGTTTATGCAGCAGAGAGGTTATCAAAACTCTAATGCATGCAATGTTGTAGTAAGGCAAGTAGGAGAGTGTCAATCCACTTCTAGGAGGCAGAGAATGCACAAAGAATGCAAGGTCCTAAGCAAATCTAAGCAAAATGAGACAGTTTATGAGAAATTAACTAAAAACTAGATGCAGCAACCTAAACAGAGTGAAACCTATTTTAAAATACTAGAAAGGAAGAAACTACCACGAGAAACAAACAGATTGATTAGAGGAAAGAGCTTCGAATTGTTAAAATTCGACTAGTGGATCGACCACAAGATCGTCCACTAGATCGAGCAGCAACGATCGATCTCGTCTAAAACCGTAAGAATAACAAATCTAGTGACCAGGATGCTATCAGGTAACAAGCGAAAGATGAAATAAGACTTAAAGATTCTAAAAGAAAGGGCCTAGGGTTGAGATTCATGTAAAGGGTTTCAAAGGATCGATCTTGGGTTTGAAATTTTAGATCGACTCACTTGGTGAGGATCTCTAAGCCTTGAAAACAAAACAAGATCTATCTGTGGCTTTCGGTATAGATCACTCTTTCATCCTCTCCTCCAAACCCATGGCTTTTGGTGGAAAGAGAGGTCGAAAGGCAAGGAAAACAGATTTCAAGTAGATGGCTTAACTAGTCCCCCAAACTTCTATGGCTTTTGGGAAGGGGTAACTAGTCTCTAAGGTGTGATCTTCCGAGGCTCCTGGATCCTGTCAAGGTAAGGAACCTCTCGGATCATGAAGCTCTTGGCGTGAGAGTCTTCAAGCGTTAAGCTTTCAACACCTTAGAAGAGATAGCCTTAAAAACGTTTAGAAAACAAACCAAGATCGAACCCTTTCTACCCCTTAATCCTCTCAACCCCGAACCCAAAGCAACTACTCACTACACATAGAGTAAATCAAGCAAAGCAGAAGAAACGAGACGATAAACATGAAAGAAAAACTGGATTAAACGATAAAGATTCGAATACAAAAGCTTAAGAGAAAAACTGGTTCAACAATGGTGTTCTTCGTTAAAACGAGAAAGAAAAGATAAGGATCTAAAAGTTATTGAAAAAGCATCTCGCCGCCTTGCCTAAAATGCCCAAACAAGCCAATGGTCCCCCCTTCGCTAACAGCCAAAAACGGTTGAAAGGACAGAAATCGACCACTGGATCGAGTGGTTCTCTCGATCACATCCGGGCATCGTGTCTTCGGCTCGATCCGGGTCTCAATCTTCTTCGGCGAATCGAGTGTTGCATCCAATCTCTGTATCGATCTTCGGGTGGATCGAGTGGTGTACTTGATCTGGCTCTCGCTCTGCATGGGGTCATTTACGTCCGTACCGATTGATCGATTGCTTCACTCGATCTCCGTCTCGATCATTCTCCTTGGATCGCCTAGTTGGCTCGATCTTCTGATCGATCAACTCCTGGATCGACCGGCCATGCTCGATCTGCTGCTCGATCACTGGTCCTTAGCATATTTCAGAGCTCCCACGAACTGCTACATCAGCCTCCACACGCCCACGAACCTCCATGACTCCAAAGCAGCCAGAAACAACCTGAATGTGATGCAAAATGCAAGGAAAATGCATATGCTGATGCAAGAATGCTCTAGGACCCTAAGTGATGCAATCTAACCTAAAACATGATACAAATGCATGAAAAACTGACTAATGAGTATGCAAAATGTATGCAATATGCAATAAGATCATTGAACTTGGCATAAAGTGTTAGGTTTAGGGTGATATGATTAGGCTCTCATATAGATGCTAGCTTTGCATATTGAAGCTAGTTTTTGGCTTAAGTTTGGGGGTGGGAATTCACGGGTGTTGTTGATTTTGCTTACTTGTTTTGGGGTTGAAAAGATTTGGTGTTTGGGGTTTGAATAAAAAGGGGATACATAGTTTTAAGTGGTTGGTCTTGAATTGATTTGTAAAAGCTCAAGTTGAAAAGAAAAGAAGATAGCTCTCGATAAGAAAAAGAAAATTATAAGAAAAGAGCCAAAAGGCCAAGTGCTTAAAAAATATATATATATATATGAGAAGAGAGCTATCAAAAGAAAAGAAAAGAGCTAAATATGTTTGTATGGCCATACCACTAGCTATAAGAAAGGTTTAAGATGGTGTTTGTGTGGGTTATGCTAGGCGTCTTGCCTTGTTTATTTTGGGTAGTCTCTAGAGGGTGAGTGAGCTTGAAAAAAGAAAAAAAAATGAGAGAGGGATTATGATCATTGTTAGTATATTTGGGTTGATGAGAGTCTAGTCATGTATGCATACATCGCCTTTTACCTTTAGCATTATGCATAAGTTCAACCCTTTTTGAGATAAACCATTGCTTGAAATACCCTCATGAATGAGATCATTTTTATCTCATAACCTTGTCCCTAGCCAAATGTATTCGGTTTTCAATGCATAAGTATGATTCACGGTTTGAACTTATATGAATGTTAAATGTTAGGATTCTTGGATTGTTTGGAATAGGCGAGTCATGATTTGAGATTCAATATGTGATGAATATGGCTAAGTTTTTTCGAGTAGAAATTTGTGTACTGCATTTTAGAATTGAGAACTAGGACCATTGAATTGAATCCTTTGCTTAAACACTTTTGGAATTTGAGCTCCCACTTTTAAACCTCTCTTCCTAGCTTGAATTTTGTTTGCTTGAGGGCAAGCAAAATGAAAGTTTGGGGGAGTTGATATACTCATATATTTCGCATATTTAGCATACATTTAGAGTAGTTTTCATGCATACATCCTTCATAATAGCCTAGTTTGCACCATTTATCTAATTTTAGGTCCTAGAACACTTTGCATTAGCATTTTGCATATTTCTTGCATTCTTGCATCATATTCAGGTTGTTTTGGATACACTGGAGCTATGAAGGGTGCGTGGATATGCTAAGGATCGAAAAGGAGCCTAAGGATCGTGGAGGTTCGTGGACGTGTTGAGGCTGATGTAGCAGTTCGTGGGAGCTCGGATATAAGCTAAGGATCAGAGATCGAGAAGCAGATCGAGCATGGCCGGTCGATCTAGGAGTTGATCGACCAGAAGATCGAGCCAATCAGGCGATCCAAGGAGAATGATTGAGATAAAGATCGAGTGAAGCAGTCGATCAAACGGTACGGACGTAAATGACGCCATGCAGAGCGAGAGCCAGATCGAGTACACCACTCGATCCAGCCGAAGATTGATACCGAGATCGGATGCAACACTCGATTCACCGATGATGATCGAGACCCAGATCGAGCCGAAGACACGATGTCCGGATATGATCGAGAGAACCACTCGATCTTGGAGTCGATCTCTGTCCTTTCAACCGTTTTTGGCCGCTAGCGAGGGGGGGACCATCAGCTTGTTTCGGCATTTTGGGAAGGCGGCGACGTCTTTTTCCCAAACAACTTTAGATCCTTATCTTTTTCCTTATGTTTTCTCTCTCGTTTTCGAAAAGAACACCATTGTTGAACTCGCGTTTTTCTTAAGCTTTGTAATCGAATCATTTCCGTTTAAATCTAGTTTTCTTTTCATGTTCATCGTCTCGTTTTACATGCTTTGCTTGATTTACTCTATGTGTAGCGAGTAGTTTATTTGGGTTCGGGGTTGAGAGGATTAAGGGGTCTAAAGGGTTTCGATCTTGGGGTTTTTCTAAACGTTTTCAATGGCTATCTCTTCTAAGGTGTTGAGACCTCATGCTTGAAGACTCTCACGCCAAGAGCTTCATGATCCGAGAGGTTCCTTACCTTGACAGGATTCAGGAGCCTCGGAAGATCACACCTTAGAGACTAGTTACCCCTTCCCAAAAGCCATGGAAGTTTGGGGGATTAGTTAAGCCATTCATTTGAAATCTGTTTTCCTTGCCATTCGACCTCTCTTTCCACCAAAAGCCATGGGTTTGGAGGAGAGGATGAAGGAGTGATCTATACCGAAAGCCACAGATATATCTTGCTTAGTTTTCAAGGCTTAGAGATCCTCACCAAGTGAGTCGATTTAAAGTTTTAAACCCATGGTCGAACCTTTGAAACCCCTGACCATGAATCTCAACCCTAGGCCCTTTCTTTTAGCATCTTTACATCTTATCTCGTCTTTCGCTTGATCTCTGATAGCATCCTGGTCATTAGTTTACTGTTCTTGCAATTTTTGACGAGATCGATTGTTACTGCTCGATCTAGTGGTCGATCTCATGGTCAATCCACTAGTCGAATTTTAATAATTCGAAGCTTTCTCCTTTAATTATTCTGTTTGTTTGTCGTGGTAGTTTCTTCATTTTTAGTATTTTTAAAATAGGTTGCATTCTATTTAAGTTGCTGCATCTAGTTTTTAGAGATTTTCTCATAAATCATCTCATTTCGCTTAGATTTGCATTAGTCCTTGTATTCTCTGTGCATTCTCTATCATCCTAGGCATGGATTGACTCTCTCTTGCTTGCTGTACTACAACATGTCTTGCATTTGAGTTTGATAACCTCACTGCAATTTAACCCTTGCACCAAAAAGTGTTTATCAAATGGCGCCGTTGCCATCCTAGGACTGTTTAGAGAACATAGAGATTTGGGACTTAGCAAAGACTAAGTCTTTACCTTTTCAAGTTACTAATCCTTCTACTCTCAAACGTGTGTTTTCAGGTACATGAATCTTCGTTTAAGGGGAGCCAACAATCTACTACAACCTTTAGACAATATTCATCAACTTGGTCACTCACGACAAAGGAGAGTCAGAGAACAAACAAGAGCCTTTGAGGAGATTGTTCAGCACAGTTTGGTTGACTTTGAAGCTATGGCTGAACACGAGCATCCAGAAGGACCTTGTAGCATCCGTATCCGAGAAAATGCGGACTGATCGTACCGGACAGGAGGTTGTCCGAGGAATGACCGAGCCAAGGGTCGGATATTGGCTGGGAAAGGGAGGTTCGGACTATGGTCGGGTGTGGACCGGTGAAATAGTCGGACATGGGCTGGATAGCCGAGCCGGATGGACCATATCCGAGGGAAATGGGGTCCAGTCCGAGGGAAAATGGGATTTATCCGAGTGAAGTAGGATATATCCGAGAGTCTGGGAGGTTAGTCCGAGTGTCAGTGGACTGTCTCCGAGGGAGAATAGGAAACCTCCGAGGGAAAAAGAGGATTAGCCGAGGAAGGACAGGATGTCCGAAGGGAATAGGAAAATCCGGATGAAAAATGGAAAACACCTCGGATAAGGGCGGTTTATCCGAGTGGGAAGGGATTTGGGCCGTGGGCCAAGTGTTTGGTCGGCTATTTTGGGGTTTATCGAAGGATGGGTCGAGCCGGTACAGGGAATAGCCGATAGAATCGAATTGGACCGGGATAAAGTTTACTGGAACCAGGAAAACGTCGGATAAGTCCGAGTTACCTAGGGTTTTGCGAGTATTTAAGGGATTTTTGAGACTTTTCTCGGGAGAGTTGTGTTTATTCGAGAGCAATAAAGCAAAGAAAAAGAATAGTCGAGAGAAAACCCTAAGAAAAACAGTTTATCCCGAGGATATCCGAGAGAGATCAAGCTATCGCCGAGCTAATCCGACCATCGCCGAGATAAACTGGTAAGCGATCGGATATTTCCCTAAGTGTTAGGATTTCATCGGATAACCTCGAGCTAATAGCCTTGTTTTGTGGGGTTTCTGAGGGAAAACAGAGTTTGGCTCGAAGAAAGGTGAACGGATCAAGAGATAGCCGAGGGGATAAGGATCGGATCGTACCGTGAGCCGAGAGATTCTTAGGGAGATCGGATATCTTTGATTTGGAGCGGTTTTCATCGGGATTTCTTCTTACCAATCTGTTTCTAGCCTTGTCTAAGGTGAGTGCGCGACTGTGGTTAGGTCTTAGACCGTAGCATGACTACGGTTGAATGTTTTGCATGCTTGATTGATGATTTTCTTGTGATGTGTGGTTTAAGTGTACAAACGATTGAATGTTTGGTAAAAGGTGGTGTTTACCGAGGCATATATGATGTTTAGCTAACCTCAGGGTAATCCGGATCATGTACTAGCTTAGGAGATGTGGGATTCTCGCTGAAGCAGACATGGGTCTTAAAAAAGGATTGATCTTGGGTGGTTAGGCTAGATCATCAGGGGCCGTTTGATAGTGATGTGTTTATTGTGAATTGATTGTGTGAATGTTGAATCCGAAAGTTTACTGCATGTTTTGGTACTGACCAGGTGTTACGGGATGACCGTACTCACTAAGTATTTATGAAATACTTATGCCTCTCATTTGGAGTGTGCAGGTACTAAGCAGTAAGGGGGCGAGACCAGGCGGCCAGCAGTGATGGATATGGATGGATCGGGGTTGTGTGTTTTATAAATTAAGACTTGTGTTAGGGTCTTATGGCTTTGGTGTTATTCGTTAGGTTGCTAGATGATCGTTGTATTCATTAGCGAACCTTGTGTTTTTATTCATGTGGAACCCCGAATCTTGTTTAGTGCTTTTAAAGATGAATAAATGAGTGTTTTGAGTTATTATATTCCGCTGTGTATTGTTAAAGAATGACTTAGAAAAATAAAGAAAAAGTTCAAAAATATGGCTAAGTATAGAATTGGACTTAGAGGATGTAGTGGGACACAGCCGCGGTACGGTTTACCGGGTTGGGTTACCACAAGTTGGTATCAGAGCGTTTTAACGCTTCTAGGACTAGGAAACTGGTGACTGCTGTTGATTGTTTTGTTGGGGTTAAGGGGGGGGTCCGATCCATTCTTCACTGCCAAGGTCTCGCGGTAAGTTGTGTGTGGTGTTGTAAAACACGTTTTGAGTTAGCTTCGGCTAACTGGCATTGTGTACTTGCAGATGGTTAATACCAGAAGAACCGTGAGAGTCAATGGGGACAACCAGGCTGAGGGGTCTGTGAACTCAGGCAACGGGAATGTTGCTGAGAGGGCTAGGGAAGCCGAGAGACAAGCAGCTGCGGTTGCAGCTGAGGCGGCTAGAGTGGCAGCCGTGGAAGCAGCAAGGGATGCTGCGGATGCTGAGAACGTGGCTGGGAATGCCGCGGGTGCAGCTGGGATAGCTGAGAATGCAGCTGGGGTTGCTGCGGATGTGGCACCAGTGGGGTTAGAGGCTGTGCTTGGGATGTTAGCACAGGTACTAGCTAGGCTACCTGCGGTGGCTCCTGCTCCGGCGGTTGTAGCAGCACCACAAGTAGTACCACAGGTGGGGGTGCAAGCAGATATGGTTGAGGAGGAAGCGGACCAAGTGGAGAGGGTTCCGAGTTACCTCAAGGTTTTGGACCACATGGTGCGGTTGGGAACCAAGTTCTTCGCTGGAAGTTCTACACCGATTGAGGCTGATGAGTGGAGGATGAGGCTGGAACGGAACTTTGAGTCTATCCGATGTCCAGAGGGTTACAAGAGGGACATTGCAGTGCACTACTTGGAGGGTGATGCACACACGTGGTGGTAAGGCATTGTGGGAAGGCTGGTGAATGCGAATTGTTCCTATGAAACATTCTCAGCGATGTTTAGGAGTAAGTACTTCCCACAGGAAGCTTACAATGAGTTGGAGAAGGCGTTTCTGTACCTTAGTCAGGGGACGCTTACAGTGAGGCAGTATGAGACTCAGTTTAATCAGCTGAGGAAGTATGTGTCACATGAGTTTGACACGGAGGAGAAGCTGATTCGCAGGTTTATGAGTGGACTGCGGGTTGAGCTTAGGAACGGGTGTGTGGTTCGTGACTTCAGGACGGTTGCTGAGCTTGTGGAGAAGGCAGCATTGTTGGAGTCAGGACAGGCAGAAGCTCCGTTGATGTCAGCTGGGGCAAGCACAGCCGTGACCAAGGCGGGTCAGTCTAGTGGACAGAACCGGAGGTTTGGGAAGGGAGTACCGAACAAAGGGTTTGGGGGACGCAGCGTGTGCAGCAAGTGTGGCAAGGCTCACGTTGGTGAGTGTAGGCGCAGTGGTAGGGGATGCCACAGGTGCGGAAGTTTAGAGCATCAGGTGAGAGACTGCCTGGAGGAGGATCAGCGTGTGGTCCGTGTGTCCGGCAGTGATGGTGCGGTTCGGGTTTGTTATGGTTGTGGAGAACCAGGGCATTTCAAGCGTGAGTGTCCCAAGGCAGGAGTGGTGGAGCAGGCCGTGGCTCAAGGGAAGAGAGCAGGGGAGGCGCTTGCATCACAGGCCAAGAGACAGGCCATTATGCCGAGGGTGTACACGACGAGTGCAGCAGCAGCCGAGGAACCGAGCACTTCTCATCCGATTACTGGTACGTGTGGTACTTAGTATTTTCTAAACTTGCATTGCGTGTTGTTGTGTGTTAGTATAGAGTCTTAGCATTCTAGGGAATGAATGTGTAGGGACCTTGCTAATGGGTGAGGTTGAAACCCATGTTCTGTTTGACTCGGGAGCGAGTCATGGTTTTGTTAATCCGGACATGATCGGAAAGGGTCAGTTCCGAAAGGAACCCGGAGAGGACTTTGGGTTAGTTCAGGCGGCTGGAGGCCAAGTGATGTTTTCACTAGGAACGGTTAAGAATGTTCCAGTAATGTTTGGTGAAGTGAACATGCCAGCGGATCTAGTGATCTGTAGAGTTAAGTCCTACGATGTCATTTTGGGGATGGACTGGTTAGGCAAGCATAGAGCTCACTTGGATTGTCACCGTGGGAGGGTGCGGTTTGAGAGAGACGGAGAGGTCTTGGTTTATCAGGGAGTTAGACCAACCTCAGGAAGTTTGGTGGTTTCAGCTATTCAAGCAGAACGGCTGATAGAGAAAGGTTGTGAGGCGTATCTAGCAACGATCACTACTACAGAAGGAGGACCGGATGTGGACTTAAGCAGTATACCGGTGGTGCAGGAATTCGAGGATGTTTTTCAGGCGTTGGCAGGACTGCCACCAGCTCGTTCAGATCCATTCACGATTGAACTTGAGCCGGGGACAGCTCCATTGTCTAAAGCACCATACCGGATGGCGCCAGCAGAGATGGCTGAACTGAAGAAGCAGCTAACGGAGTTGTTGGACAAAGGCTTCATTAGGCCTAGTAGTTCACCGTGGGGAGCACCAGTGTTGTTCGTGAAGAAGAAGGATGGGAGCTTCAGGCTTTGCATTGATTACCGCGGATTGAACCGTGTGACTGTGAAGAACAAGTATCCACTTCCCAGGATAGACGAGTTGTTGGACCAACTCAGGGGAGCTACTTGGTTCTCTAAGATCGATTTGGCATCAGGGTACCATCAAATACCCATAGAGGAGACAGATGTGCGTAAGACTGCCTTTAGGACAAGGTATGGTCATTACGAGTTTGTGGTCATGCCGTTTGGTCTGACGAATGCGCCAGCTGCAATCATGAAGTTGATGAATGGCGTATTCAGAGAGTACCTAGATGAGTTTGTGATTATTTTCATAGATGACATTCTAGTATACTCTAAGGATGAGGAAAATCATAGGAGTCATTTGCGGACTGTTCTGGAGAAGTTGAGAGAACAGAAGTTATATGCCAAGCTCAGTAAGTGTAGCTTTTGGCAACGGCATATAGGGTTCTTGGGTCACATTGTTTCGGATAAGGGAGTGTCCGTGGATCCAGAGAAGATTCAGGCTATTGCGGATTGGCCTAGACCAGAAAATGCTACAGAGATAAGGAGTTTTCTCGGACTAGCTGGTTACTACAGGCGGTTTGTCAAAGGTTTTGCAAGCATGGCTCAGCCAATGACAAAGCTGACTGGGAAGGACGTGGAGTATGTCTGGACGGATGAGTGTGAGGAGTGCTTCTCAAAGTTAAAGGAGTTACTCACTAGTGCACCAGTATTGGCATTACCGGAACCGGGCGAGCCATACGTGGTATACACGGATGCATCCAGGAAAGGACTAGGTTGTGTCCTGATTCAGAATGGTAAGGTGATAGCTTATGCTTCGCGGCAGCTACGGAAGCATGAAGGAAACTACCCTACGCATGATTTAGAGATGGCGGCGGTGGTATTTGCACTTAAGATATGGAGATCTTACTTGTATGGGGAGAAGGTTCAGATATACACGGACCATAAGAGTTTAAAGTACATCTTTACTCAACCGGATTTGAACTTGAGACAGCGTAGATGGATGGAGTTGGTAGCGGACTATGACTTGGAAATAGCATACCATCCAGGAAAGGCCAACTTGGTGGCGGATGCCTTGAGTAGGAGAAGGGCTAGCGTGTCATCTGAACAGAATGTTGGAAGCATTGTGAACATGCTAAGGACATTGCAGTTGAATGCAATAACGGATGAGGTTGAACCGTTGGGATTGGAAGCTGCGGATAGAGCTGACTTGTTGACTAGGATTCGGATTGCTCAGGAGCAAGATGAGAATCTGAAAAAGGTGTCACAGAATGACAAGACGGAATATCAGACTTCAAACAATGGGACTATTGTTGTGAACGGACGGGTCTGTGTTCCTGATGTGAAGGAGTTAAAGGATGAGATCCTTAAAGAGGCACATCAGTCAAGGTTTTCGGTTCATCCAGGAATGACCAAGATGTATCAGGATTTGAAACGGTACTATCATTGGGTTGGGATGAAACGGGATGTGGCTAAGTGGGTAGCCAGATGTGAGACGTGCCAATTGGTTAAGGCAGAGCATCAATTTCCAGGCGGTTTGTTGCAAACGTTGCCAATGCCAGAATGGAAATGGGATATGATCACCATGGACTTTGTACTGGGATTGCCTAAGACTAAGAAGTTGCATGACGGGATATGGGTCATTGTGGATCGTTTGACCAAGTCTGCTCACTTCTTAGCAATGAAAAAGACGGATGGAGTACCAAAGTTGGTGGACATGTATATTGATCAGATCGTGAAATTGCATGGAGTGCCAGTGAGTATCATTTCAGATCGTGATCCGAAGTTTACTTCGAGGTTCTGGAAGGAGTTCCAGGAAGCGTGTGGGACGCGGTTGCATATGAGTACAGCGTATCATCCTCAGACTGATGGGCAATCAGAACGGACAATCAGAACATTAGAGGATATGTTAAGGGCGTGTGTACTGGACTGGGGTGGTAGTTGGGAAGACTACTTACCGTTGGCTGAATTTGCATACAATAATAGCTATCAAAGGAGCATAGAGATGTCTCCGTATGAGGCGTTGTATGGCAGGCCATGTAGGACACCATTGTGTTGGACACAAGTGGGGGAGCGTAGTGTAATGGGGCCAGCAGTGGTCGAGGCTACTACAGAAAAGATCAGATTGGTAAAGGTCAAGCTGAAAGAGGCTATGGACAGGCAGAAAAGTTACGCGGACAAGCATCGCAGGGATTTGGAGTTCAGTGTGGGTGATATGGTTTATCTTAAGGCACTGACATATAAGGGAACGGATAGGGCAGCAAAGAGTGCCAAGTTGAATCCGAGGTACATGGGGCCGTACCGGATACTGGAAAGGGTTGGCGCAGTGGCTTACAAGTTGGACTTGCCATCAGATATGGGAGCGTTCCACAATGTATTCCATGTGTCACAACTGAGGAAGCACATTACCGAACGGGAAACGGTTATAGAAGAGCCACCAGCAGACTTGCAAAAGGATCTTGCAGTAGTGGCTAGACCGGTTCGAGTAATAGGACGGAAGGAAGAGACTAAGCGTGGGAAGCTGGTCAGAATGGTTCAGGTCGTATGGGACTGCGACGGGCATGAACAGGTTACTTGGGAAAAAGAGGCTAGGATGAAAGCTGAATATCCCAAATGGTTTGACAAGTTGCAAACGGATGAGTCGGATTCGAGGACGAATATAGAACGGGTGGGGGAGAGTTGTAGCATCCGTATCCGAGAAAATGCAGACTGATCGTACCGGACAGGAGGTTGTCCGAGGAATGACCGAGCCAAGGGTCGGATATTGGCTGGGAAAGGGAGGTTCGGACTATGGTCGGGTGTGGACCGGTGAAATAGTCGGACATGGGCTGGATAGCCGAGCCGGATGGACCATATCCGAGGGAAATGGGGTCCAGTCCGAGGGAAAATGGGATTTATCCGAGTGAAGTAGGATATATCCGAGAGTCTGGGAGGTTAGTCCGAGTGTCAGTGGACTGTCTCCGAGGGAGAATAGGAAACCTCCGAGGGAAAACGAGGATTAGCCGAGGAAGGACAGGATGTCCGAAGGGAATAGGAAAATCCGGATGAAAAATGGAAAACACCTCGGATAAGGGCGGTTTATCCGAGTGGGAAGGGATTTGGGCCGTGGGCCAAGTGTTTGGTCAGCTATTTTGGGGTTTATCGAAGGATGGGTCGAGCCGGTACAGGGAATAGCCGATAGAATCGAATTGGACCGGGATAAAGTTTACTGGAACCAGGAAAACGTCGGATAAGTCCGAGTTACCTAGGGTTTTGCGAGTATTTAAGGGATTTTTGAGACTTTTCTCGGGAGAGTTGTGTTTATTCGAGAGCAATAAAGCAAAGAAAGAGAATAGTCGAGAGAAAACCCTAAGAAAAACAGTTTATCCCGAGGATATCCGAGAGAGATCAAGCTATCGCCGAGCTAATCCGACCATCGCCGAGATAAACTGGTAAGCGATCGGATATTTCCCTAAGTGTTAGGATTTCATCGGATAACCTCGAGCTAATAGCCTTGTTTTGTGGGGTTTCTGAGGGAAAACAGAGTTTGGCTCGAAGAAAGGTGAACGGATCAAGAGATAGCCGAGGGGATAAGGATCGGATCGTACTGTGAGCCGAGAGATTCTTAGGGAGATCGGATATCTTTGATTTGGAGCGGTTTTCATCGGGATTTCTTCTTACCAATCTGTTTCTAGCCTTGTCTAAGGTGAGTGCGCGACTGTGGTTAGGTCTTAGACCGTAGCATGACTAGGGTTGAATGTTTTGCATGCTTGATTGATGATTTTCTTGTGATGTGTGGTTTAAGTGTACAAACGATTGAATGTTTGGTAAAAGGTGGTGTTTACCGAGGCATATATGATGTTTAGCTAACCTCAGGGTAATCCGGATCATGTACTAGCTTAGGAGATGTGGGATTCTCGCTGAAGTAGACATGGGTCTTAAAAAGGGATTGATCTTGGGTGGTTAGGCTAGATCATCAGGGGCCGTTTGATAGTGATGTGTTTATTGTGAATTGATTGTGTGAATGTTGAATCCGAAAGTTTACTGCATGTTTTGGTACTGACCAGGTGTTACGGGATGACCGTACTCACTAAGTATTTATGAAATACTTATGCCTCTCATTTGGAGTGTGCAGGTACTAAGCAGTAAGGGGGCGAGACCAGGCGGCAGTGATGGATATGGATGGATCGGGGTTGTGTGTTTTATAAATTAAGACTTGTGTTAGGGTCTTATGGCTTTGGTGTTATTCGTTAGGTTGCTAGATGATCGTTGTATTCATTAGCGAACCTTGTGTTTTTTATTCATGTGGAACCCCAAATCTTGTTTAGTGCTTTTAAAGATGAATAAATGAGTGTTTTGAGTTATTATATTCCGCTGTGTATTGTTAAAGAATGACTTAGAAAAATAAAGAAAAAGTTCAAAAATATGGCTAAGTATAGAATTGGACTTAGAGGATGTAGTGGGACACAGCCGCGGTACGGTTTACCGGGTTGGGTTACCACAGACCTCCTCCAGCTCACGGGGCAGCAGGACGGGGCAATGGAAACCCCCAACACGCGGCTAGACCTCCGAGGATCATAGGAGCCGGAGATGCTCCCAATACCCACCACAATAGGTTTGGGATCACTCCTCCTCCGGTACAAAACAATAACTTTGAGATCAAGCCGGGGTTCATATCTATGGTGCAAAACAACAAATTCCACGGCTTAGCAATGGAAGACCCCTTGGAGCACTTGGACAATTTCGAGCAAGTGTGTGGAATGATTAAGATCAACGGTATATCAGAAGATGCCTTCAAGCTGCATATCTTCCCCTTTTCACTCGGCGACAAAGCTAGACATTGGGAGAAGACCCTCCCACAAGGCACCATAATATCATGGGCCGAGTGTAAGGAGGCCTTTCTCTCAAAGTTCTTCTCAAGCACCAGGACAGCACGGTTGAGAAGCGAAATCAGCGGTTTCACTCAAAGGAACAACGAGACATTCAACGAGGCAATGGAGCGTTTCAAAGACTACACGATCCAATGTCCTCATCACGGGTTCAGCGAGGAGACACTACTCAGTACCATATACCGTGGAGCTTCACCAAAGATCAGGTTGTTGCTTGACACAGCTAGCAAAGGGAACTTCCTCGGTCAGGAGGTAGAAGAGGGTATGGAGCTGATAGAAAACTTGGCATTGAGTGACGGCAATTACGCTGAGGATTATGACCGTGCACCGAGAGGATCAGAGTTAGAGTCTCACAAGAAGGAGATCAAATCTTTGCATGAAAAGATAGATAAGCTGGTGTTAGCCAATCAGAAGCATGTTCACTTTGTTGGTGAAGCTGATGAGAACCAAGAGGAGTTCGAGTTAAGCCAAGAAGAAGCCAATTGGGTGGCGGGACAGAACAACTATAAATCTCAAGGCTACAACCAAGGCTACCAGAACAACAACCTCTCTTACCGAAGCACCAACATAGCCAACCCTAAAGATCAAGTGTACCCTGCTCAGCAAGCAAAACCTTTCATCCCTTACAACAAAGGTGTTCTAAGTGAAGAGTGTAGTGCTGTGATACATAAGGAGATAGTCCCTAAGAAGTTGGGAGTCCCTGGAAGCTTCACTATACCATGTGCTTTAGGTCCTCTAGAGTTCAAGAGTTGCTTATGTGATCTCGGAGCTAGCATAAACCTGATGCCTCACTCCGTGGCTAAGAAGCTTGGTTTTACTCGTTTCAAAGACTGTCGGATCTCATTGGTACTGGCTGATAGGAGTGTGAGGCTACCAGTGGGGCTGCTTGAAGATTTACCGGTGCGAATCAGTGGTGTAAACGTGCCTACGGACTTTGTCGTGTTGGAGATGGATGAAGAGCCTAAGGATCCACTCATCTTAGGGAGACCGTTCCTTGCAACCGCTGGGGCTATCATAGATGTGAAGAATGGGAAGATTGGCTTGCATTTGGGAAAGGAGATAAGGCTTGACTTCGACATCAATGAGGTTCTGAAGAAGCCGACCATTGAAGGGCAAGCTTTCTATATTGAAACGATGGATGCTTTAGCGGATGAGTTGCTGGAAGAGCTGGCTCTAGAAGACCATCTGAAGCTAGCACTGGCTAAGGAGTCAGGGGAGTTTGGTTATGTGGACCAGAGGACCCATGAGTACGTCAACCTGATGGATTCTAGGAGGATTGTTAAGAATGAAGAAGGTTGCTGCCTAGAGATAGACCCCGAGATCGACGCTATCACTCGTTCCAGGAGTCAGATCGAAAAGGCAATCGAGAACACAACTCGATCCGGTGCAACAATCGATGAACACATCGAGAAGAGTGCTCGATCAGGAAAAACAATCGAGTCGGTGATCGAGAGAGACATCCCGATCATTATGGAGTCCAATCAAGAGATCGATTCAGCGTCTCGATCCCTTACTCGATCCATATCAAATCGAGTTAGTGAATCGAGCGAAATGGCTCGATCTAGACGACATCGAGAGGAGAATCGACCGGAGGACTCGATTTCAGAAGGGATAGCGATGGAGGAAAGCAGTCTGAAGGGCCATGCCTCGGGTTCAAAGGAGAGTTCCAAGGAGGAAAGCAACAACAACAGCCACAAGGATGACTGGAGTGAGCTGTTAGCCCCAAAGGTGGACCTTAAGGAGCTCCCAAAAGGTTGAATCCTAACTTGAAAGAGGTTGCTAAGAAGGAAATCCTTAAGCTTTTAGAGGCTGACGTGATCTATCCCATAAGTGACAGCACGTGGGTTTCTCCTGTACACGAGGTGCCTAAGAAGGGAGGGATCACGGTCATAAGGAATGAAAAGGATGAGCTTATTCCTACTAGAACCATCACTGGTCATAGGATGTGTATTGATTATTGGAAACTTAACCTTGCGACTAGGAAAGACCATTTCCCTTTGCCTTTTATTTATCAAATGCTTGAGAGACTTGCTAATCACCCTTACTACTGTTCTCTCGATGGGTATAGCGGTTTCTTTCAAATACCAATTCACCCAAACGATCAGGAGAAGACGACCTTCACATGTCCCTACGGTACCTTTGCATATCGAAGGATGCCGTTTGGATTGTGTAATGCACCGGCTACGTTTCAGCGGTGCATGATGTCGATCTTCTCTGATCTTATAGAGGAGATGGTAGAGGTGTTTATGGATGACTTCTCTGTGTATGGTGCGTCCTTTCCTGCGTGTTTGTTGAATCTTTGCAGGGTACTTAAACGTTGTGAAGAAACAAACCTGGTGCTGAACTGGGAGAAATGCCACTTCATGGTCAAGGAAGGGATAGTGCTCGGTCACAAGATTTCAGAGAGGGGTATTGAGGTTGATCAGGCTAAGGTTGAGGTTATGATGGGTTTGGAGCCGCCGGTTAATGTTAAAGGGATTAGAAGCTTCTTGGGACACGCAGGGTTCTATAGGCGCTTCATCAAAGATTTCTCCAAGATTGCACGCCCCCTTACACGGCTGTTATGCAAGGAAGCTGAGTTTGTATTCGATGAGGAGTGTTTGAAGGCTTTCGTGACCATCAAGGAAGCCCTCACGTCAGCCCCTATAGTCCAAGCACCAAACTGGTCTCTCCCTTTTGAGATTATGTGTGATGCTAGTGACTATGCTGTAGGAGCAGTCCTTGGTCAGAAGAAGGACAAGAAGCTACATGTGATCTATTATGCTTCAAGAACCTTGGATGACACGCAATCACGATACACCACTACGGAGAAGGAGCTGCTTGCAGTAATCTTCGCCTTTGAGAAGTTCAGATCGTATCTCGTTGGCTCCAAGGCTATTGTATACACGGATCATGCTGCTCTACGATACATCTACTCAAAGAAAGACACTAAGCCTCGGCTCTTAAGATGGATTCTCTTACTTCAGGAGTTTGACATGGAAATTAAAGACAAGAAGGGGATAGAAAATGGAGTCGCTGACCACCTCTCAAGACTAAGGATCAACGAGTCTCTCCCTTTAGACGATTTTCTTCCAGAAGAACAACTTATGGCGATTACTATTGTTGTTTGTGGGAAGCTAGAAGGAAGGTTTGAGGAAGTGTTGAGTTTTAAAGAGGAGGATCTACCATGGTATGCTGATATGGTGAACTACCTAGCATGTGGTGAGGAGCCAACACATCTCAACAGCTATCACTAGAAGAGGTTTTTGAGGGAGGCTAGTGACTACTTTTGGAATGAGCCTTACCTATACAAAAGAGGAGTAGATAGCTTGTACCGAAGATGTGTTACAAAGGAAGAAGCCAGGGATATCCTCTATCATTGCCATGGCTCTTCCTACGGAGGACACTTCCTTCATTCAAAACTGCCACGAAAGTGTTGCAAGCGGGTTTCTGGTGGCCGTCTATCTTCAAAGATGCACACGAGTTTGTGAAGAGCTGTGAGGCATGTCAGCGAGCAGGGAACATTACCAAGAGGAATGAAATGCCTCAAGTTCCTATCTTCGAGGTTGACGTGTTCGATGCGTGGGGTATTGACTTCATGGGGCCTTTTCCTTCTTTATACGGCAACAAGTACATCTTAGTAGCTGTGGATTATGTCTCCAAATGGGTTGAGGCTGTCGCTTCCCCTACAAACGACTCTAAGGTTGTGATCAAGTTGTTCAAGATTATCATCTTTCCAAGGTTTGGGGTACCCAAGGTTGTTATAAGTGATGGAGGAAGCCATTTCGTAAACAAGGTTTTTGAGAGCCTCTTGAGAAAGTATGGGGTTAAGCATAAGGTGGCTACACCGTATCATCCTCAAACGAGCGGTCAGGTGGAAGTCTCTAACAGGCAGATCAAAGCTATTCTGGAGAAGACCGTTGGAGCAACAAGGAAGGACTGGTCAGTGAAGCTGGACGATGCTCTTTGGGCCTACCGTACGGCCTTCAAGACGCCGATTGGTACAACCCCTTTCACTCTACTCTATGGCAAGGGTTGTCACCTCCCGGCTGAGCTGGAACACCGTGCATTGTGGGCTGTGAAGAGGCTGAACTTTGATTTCAAGACGGCTCAGGAAAGGCGTCTTATTCAGCTACACGAACTGGACGAGTTGAGGTTGAATGCTTACGAGAGTTCCAAGATCTACAAGGAGCGGACTAAGGAGGCTCATGACAAGAAATTGTTTGCCAAGGAGCTTAAGGAAGGAGGACTGGTGTTGCTGTACAACTCGAGGCTGAAGCTCTTCCCGGGTAAGCTGAAATCAAGGTGGAGCGGACCGTTCGTGATTCAAGAGGTCTTGTCATATGGAGCTGTTACTCTGATGGGAAGAAGTGGTAGTGCATTCACCGTCAACAGACACAGAGTCAAGCCCTACCTGGCGGACAGCTTTGACAAGGAGAGTACCTCGGTGCTTCTCCAAGACCCACCATCCGCCTAGACCAAGTAAGGTCTAGCTAAAGACGTTAAAGAAACCGCACTTGGGAGGCATTCCCATGTTTATCTTGTACATATTTTTGCTTTCATTTCTCTTTCAGTTTTATGTTTTTATGTTTTTAGTGTGTAGGAACAGGTATAAGAAATCTAAACCTTATCTTTGGGTTCCAAAAGGGGCAATAGGGGTTAAGATAAAGCTAGATATCGAGTGCTAGATCGACTGATCCTGGCTCGATCTTTGCTAGATCGAGCCAGTGAATCGAGAGGAGCCAGTCAATCTTGACGAGAACGAGTGACAAGATCGACCTTGACGAAAAAGGATCGATCGATCCAAATCGGATCGACCGATCTAATTTCTCTCGGAAAAATCTGTTGAAAATTGATCGATCACTCGACTCGATCCATCAGTCGATCTATGCTAAATCGACCCCTAAATCGAGGACATAGCTCGATCAGAGGGACTTAGCCGAGGAGCCAACATCTCAATGATAGAGAGAGCCAATCGATCCAGGGCTCGATTCACCTTGAATCAAGTCACAAATCGAGTAACCCTCTCGATCTAAGCCATTTTAGGCATGAGATCGAGTCCTAGATCGACCAAAAGGACTCGATCTCATGCCGAGGTAACAATTTTCTTTCCCTCCTTTACTCCTTTCCCTCCAATTTTTAAATTCAAAACTTGGTCAAGGCAAGCATCTTTGACCATGAAAGATGTGCCGTGACCAAGACTTTTGTCAGAAACCACTTTGACCACCCATTGTTTTGGTTTGTTAAACTCTTTAAATGTTTCAATTTATTCCTCACCCTCTCATTTCTGTTTGCTCGAGTTTTTCTTACAAAGAGGGTGAGAATTTAAAAGCTTTTAAGGTTTAGCAAAGATACCCTCTACTCTTGCAAAGGTATTTTCAAGGTTTAATGATTCTATTTCAAGAAAATCTCCTTAAAAATCGCAAGTTCTTGTTCTAGGATATAGGATCGGATTTGAATTTTTAAAATTAGCTAAGTAATAGGAAAAATTCTTAATTTTCAGTATCTCAAAGATTTTATTTCCTTTTATCTAGCTATTATTTTTATTTGATCCCCAAAATTCTAGAATAATTTATATAAATCTTCTTCTCCTCTTCTCTTATTCTCATTCAATCGCCTCTTGCTAATCATTCTCTAGAAAAATTTGTTTCAGGAGCAATGGCACCAAAGAGAACAAGAGAGGAGGGAGTGCAAGAAGGAGAAACACAAGAAGTGGTGGTTCAAGAGAGGGTCCGGTGGAGCAAAGATGAGAAGAAGAATAAGAAGAGGTTGGAGAGGCTCCGGTTTGAACCTACAAAGTTTGCTGATCGAGAGCTTCTGTCCAGGCTCGGGATCCTTGGAGACTTCGACCAACTCCTCATGAACATTGGTCTGAGGTGCTTATCGCGGATGGACTGCCCTACAATTCCCGAGGTGACGATAGATTTCCTAGCCACTTTGGAATTCCGGTACGAGAATCCGAGTGCACCTGTTCCTTCTCAAGGGCGTCTCTATTTCAAGGTTGGCCGCCAAGCCTACACACTATCCATCCCCGAGCTATGCCAAGCCTACGGTCTCAAGGCTGATGCACACAAGGTGGAGTTCCCAGCCTTCAAGAAAGCCGACGAGTTTTGGGACCTAATCAGCAATGAAGACTACAAAGCCAACACCGCCAAGATCAAGAGAGTTAGGAGTCCGGTGCTGAGGTATACTTTGAAGCTGATAGCTAATACATTCAGTGGGAGGTCTGTTGCTCCTACTGTCACGAAGACGGAGCTGTGCTTCCTTTTCCAAGGCGTGAAGCATTTGGTGTCTGATCCGGATGCAAATGAAGAACCCATAGAAGATGAACTCGGCGATGAAGTGAATTACGGCTGTGTGCTCGCGGCTTCTCTGGTGAAGTACAAGGCTTATGCCTTACGGTGCAAGGCAACCTCTTCCTACATTAGCGGTTTCCTTACTCCTTTGTTCGTGCAAGCCGGTGTGCCCATCCATGACTTTGCTCACGTCCCAAACAGAGCTTTCATGGATGAAGCATACATGAGAAACACTGCTAGCTTGAGACGCACGCCAGCAGAAGGGTTTTATGCTTACCTCTTCATAAATGAGGAAGACAAGAAGAGAGTGTGCATCCTCCCCAACAAAGACGAGACCGAGCTGCTTGGTGTTGGGAACATCGAGTTCTTACCCACGGAGGAAGAATGCTTTGCCCCTTTAGGAGGACCGCCTGCTTCAGCCATTGCCCCGCGCCAAAGGTCAGAGTCTCCAGGAACAGAGGATGAGATGCCCGAGGTTTACACACTTCCCAAGCTAGATTTTGAGCCTAAGACCAAAACCGAGAAGTTCTTAGCCTCGGTGGTAGAGATGCAGCGGAAGATAAACAAGTGGCAAGGGAAGTGATATATCATGGTTTTTATGGTTTTTAACCATGATATAAGTTCTTTTTATTGAGTCTTTTTGGTCTTTTTAGAGTCCTAGAAGAGTCTTTGCAGGTTATAGCATGTCTGGAGCATAATTGGAGATTTTGGAACCTTTTGGAGCATTCTGAGTGGAAGCCACGAAGCACCTAGCTCGAAGAAGAAAGTATGCCATATGGTGACGCTCGTCACCAAACTGGTGACGCTCGTCACCCAGAAAGGAAGGGGTCGTGGCTTGTTTTTAAAAGATTGGGAAGAAATTGCAGTTTTGGCCCAGAAGTTCCAGTTTTTGCAAAAAGGCCCCAGATCGTGTTTTAGCTTGTATATTAGGTTTTTCAGCCATTCTTTTGGCATATATCTTGTATCTTATTATTTTAGAGAGCATGAGAGAGACATTTGTAGAAGAGCTTTTGGAGAGACAAATCAGACTCCTTCAGAGCAGATTTTGAACTCCTTTATTTATACTTCTTATTTCTTTTATGCAATCTATTCTTTTCATGATGTTTTCTCAAATCACCATGTCTGAGTAGTTTGTTAGTTAAGTTAGGGCTTTTCAAAGGTTGAAGAAGAGTTTGTAGAATTGCTAAAAACTCATAGGAAATTGATTGGTTCTTCATTTGTTCTTGCATTCATATCGATTTCTTAGACACATCATCTGGATTTCGAAACCCTAGGTTTTTGATAGATGTGAGAACATTATTAATCACCTGAACTAGTATTAGATGAGCAAAACGCCCTAGTACAAAGAGATTTGGCTTAGGAGTTTTGTGAACAATTGAACCTGATCATTACTGCATGTTTAGGTTGTTAGGGTTTGCAAAGAGATTTGAAACTCTGTGATTTAGACATAGATAACTTCTGCAATGAGAATTGATTAGTTATATCTTTGCGATTCATGTTCAAGACGGTTTTAATTCATTCCTGATTGCATGCATTCTACACTCTCAGATTCAACCTGCGAACTGTCTTGACTTAGCGCCTTTAGCCTTCTGAACTTTAAGAACAAGCATAAAAACGCCCTCTTGCATTTATTTTACTGTTTTGCATTACATTCATTATTTATCGCTTAGCTTAATCTGAATCTGTAATCGCTAGTGTGGTTTACATACTCCCTTGGGATTCGATAACCCCTTGTACTACAACTGCTTTTGCTGTGCACTTGCAGTAGTTTTATTTGGGTAAAACCTGACCCTATCAAGTTTTTGGCGCCGTTGCCGGGGAGTAATAGCTGCCTATCGATTTTTAGTATTAGGATTTTGTCTAAGTTTTTATTTGTTTACTGATTTTCAGCTACTTTTCTTTGTTCCTGTTTCAGGTGTATGCCTAATCGCAGAACCAGAAGCAACAAAGAGAAGGAGCTTGTGACTTTGAGCATCGACGAGCTTGCTAGGTTGGAGAGAACTAACAGGAAAGCTAAGAAGCAATCTACAATGGTCGCTCCACTGATCTTGGTTGAAGATGCAGAAGGTCACTTGGTTGACAGGGAAGGAAATAGGAGGAACGAAGAGGGGCAGAGAATTGATCAAGAGGGGAATGTCATTGTTGAACAGCAGGTTCAGCAAGTGGCTGAGAACGTGGGAGTCCCTGCTGCTTTCAATAACGCTGCTGGGCATTTTGTTCAGAGGAGTCTAGGCGACTACAACAGACCTGATCAGTTCTATGCCAACAGAGCTGCAATCCGACCTCCTGCCTTCCAGAGGAACGATTTTGAGGTCAAACCTGTCTACTACCAGCTGGTTGGTCAGCATCCCTTCCATGGTTTACCTCATGAGCATCCTATGGATCACATAGAGAGATTTGAGGACTTGGCTTCCAGTGTCAAAGCTAATGGGGTTAGCAATGACTTTCTGTTCTGCAAGCTGTTTCCTTACTCTCTTGAAGGAGAAGCTGCATATTGGCTGAAGCAACTGGAACCTGCTTCATTGACCACTTGGGAAGACACTAAGAACGCCTTTCTGAATAACTTCTATGATGATGCAAGGTCAGAGGACATGAGGACGAAAATTGCTTCCTTTACACAAAGCCCTACTGAAGCTTTTAAGGCTTCTTGGATCAGGTTCAAGTCTTATCAAAAGGACTGTCCTCATCATGGCTTCAGTCAGGTGCAATTACTTAGGATTTTCTTCAGAGGCATTGACTGGAAATATCAGATGGCGCTGGATGCAGCAAGTGCAGGAAATTTCAACACCAACAGACCAGAAGAAGCTGTAAGATTGATTGAAAACTTGGCCTGCAGTAACAGCACTAAAAATGCAGATTTTCAGAGAAAGCAGCAGGGTGGTTTGAATGATGGAAACCAAATAGCTGAAGTTAAGGCTAAGTTGGACAGCATGCACAGCCTTTTGGTGGGAAAGAAGTCAGTTCAGTTTGCTGCAGAAGTGGAGAGTTTCGAAAATCCTGAAGAATTTGAGCGGAAAGATGTTAATTTCATCAATGGAGGGGGTTTTCAGAGCCAAAGGTTTGGAAATCAGCAATGGAACAGAGGCTACAACAGCAATAATCAGCAGAGTACCTTTACAGGAGGACAGAGCACGCCTGGTTACACTCCTAAGCCCCCATTCCAGAAGACTGAAGTTGAGAAACCTTACCAAAACAGCAGGAATTATGGTTCTTCTTCCTACCAAACTGCACCTCCACAAGAAATTAAAATGGAAGCTATGCTGGAGCAGGTACTTGAAGGACAGCAGAAGATGACAGTGAACTTCAATGGCAAGCTAGATTCGCTGTATCAAGACCTGAATGGAAAAATTGAGAGTCTGAACTCTCACATGAAGAAGCTTGATGTGTAGGTTGCTCAAACTGCAGGAGCTGTTCAAAGGCAAGAGGGATTCCTTCCTGGAAGGACTGATATCAATCCCAAGCATCAGGTTAATGCCATCACAGTGAGGAATGAAAAGGAGCTTAAAACAGTGCAGAAAAAGAGGTCGAGTGCAGAACAGATCGTGCAACTCATGGAGTCTGAAGATGAAATTTTTTCTGTCTCAGAGGTGAGTGACGAGCGTCACCAAGGAGGAGTGACGCTCGTCACCAACATAGAAGAGAATCGGGGGTTGTCACAGGTGAGTGACGAGCGTCACCCCCCTGGTGACGCTCGTCACCCACCCCAGAACGAAGCTGCTTTGCCTGTAACTGCAAATTATGACCAGGAACGTGTCTATAAACCCAAAACACCATTCCCCAAGCATCCTAGGAAGTCTAAACAGGAGATAGAAGAAGCCAGATGTAAAGCTATGATAGACAAGCTGATGCTTGAGATTCCACTTGTTGATGCAGTCAAGCTTTCACCAGCTCTGAGAAGGTATGTAAAGAGAATGGTTGTGAATGGTGTAAGTCCTGAGGAAGGAGCATTGCTTACCAGAGACATCAGTGCAATTCTCTTAGGCACAGTTCCAAAGAAGAAGAAGAACGTGACTGTTTCTGAACAAGTCAATACCATCACTCAAAGCAGAGTTCCAGAGAAGCTATCTGATCCAGGGACCTTTGTGCTTGATTGCTCAATATTTGCAGGACGTTTTCCCCACTCTCTATGTGATCTAGGGTCAAGTATTAACTTGATGCCTTTCTCTGTTGCTGCTAGACTTGGAATGACTGATTTCAAGCCAGCTGGGATCACTCTCATCCTAGCAGATCGATCCATAAGAACCCCAGAAGGCATGTTAGAGAATGTTCATGTTAACATTGAAGGCTGCATAATTCCTACAGATTTTGTGGTTCTGAAATATGCTGAAGAACCTAAAGATCCTCTTATTTTGGGAAGACCATTCTTCGCTACTGCTGGAGCCATCATTGATGTTAGAAGGGGGAACATTGAGCTTGATCTTGGTGATGCTGTCATGAACTTTGACATGGATAAGTTAAGAAAGAGTTCTACCATTGATGGTCAGACCTTTTCTGTAAGAACTTCCAGAGATAAAGAGACTGTCATGGAGCATTCAGAAGACACTATTGCTGAGTGTGTCAATGAATCAGATATTAGTGGGCAAGTGAGCAAGATGGCTGTTGAAGAGCCAATATCTGAAACTTCTGCAGAAGCTGTTGGGTTTGAGGATTGCAGTGAGGATCATATCTTCCTGACTGGGCTTGAAAAAGAGGTTCTAATGAATGCCAAGTTGCTGGAGGAAGATGTGTATGTGATGGAAGCAACACTTGCAGAGCTAAATTGCAGGAAAACTGCAGAAACTCGAACTGCAGAGTCAGTGACGAGCGTCACTGACCTGGTGACGCTCGTCACCAACCTGAACACAAAGCAGCAACGAAATTTTACAGCTACAAGTCCATCATATGTTGCCAATTCGAAAATTCACCATTCCACAACCCAAAAACCTGCAACTAGGCAAAGGTATGCACTTCCAGGAACCAGTTCCAAACCTCCTAATCTCATCAATAAGAATTTAAAAGGTGAAAAAGCTGTTTCACACTTATGCAAGCAACGAGATTTTCGTAGAAAGCTTGGTGTTTCTTTTGATGATTCTGCAGGAAAACGAAATGTCCCACCAACACTCACGACCCACCCTGCTGATGTTCCTCACTTCCTTGGAAGTGTTCATACATCTACTGCTTACAAACCACCATGGATGAGGAGACATTCTCCTCGAAGGCATTCAATGCCACCTTCTGCTCCACGAGCTGTTTGAGCAGCATTCAAAGTCGAGCTAATGACTTTAAACAAGCGCTTAGTGGGAGGCAGCCCACTAGTAAGTTTTCTTTTTCATATATTAGTTTAGTTTTCTATTACATAGCTAAAAAAAACCCAAAAACATGAAAAAAAAAAAGAAAAAAAAAGAGTCAGTTTGTCAGTTTGCTTTGATGATGTCTTGTGAACTTGTTGGACAATGGATTATGTTTTGTTTGGATGTTTTGATGTGTGTTTTTAGTGCTCTTACAGTTTGACTTCGGAGTACACGTGATGGCATAGCATTTAAACATCCAACATGTCGATTTCTGAAGTATCAGAGATGGTGACGCTCGTCACCAATCTGGTGACGCTCGTCACTAGCTCCTTCACGAGGTACCACTTTTCCACCTTGGTTTTACACGTTCTCATGCTTCATTTTGACCAACTCTTGGCTTAATAACACTGGGGACAGTGTTGTTTAAGTCTGGGGGAGGTGGTTACTGACGTTGTGTGCTTTATGTCATGTTTATAGAGTCTTAAAGTTGAGTCAAAAACCTGCTTTTATAGAGTCAAAATTTTTGAAACTGTCAGTTTTTCTTGGAACTAACCATAGGACGTTTTTGCTGATAAGAACCATTGCCACAGTAGTTGATTACAAGTCTTACTAAGTTGAAAGTCATAGGTAGATCAGTCTAGCAATGAAGGTTTAGGTTCTTAGAGAATCTGGAAAATTTACTGTTAGCTCCACCTTAATGAACTTTAAACTTCTTGTCTTGGTGATTGATTCTTATTGATCTTGATTCTCTCTTTAAGCACTGCAAATAAGGTTAAGATACAGTCTCTCTTTGATCTTCCCTGATGTAGTTTTTAAAAGTTTAAGTTCAAAGAATGGTGCATTCATGACCCTGTCTCCTCACAAGGAACAACAGTAGTGAACTCACTCAAGAACCTGTCTCCTCACAAGGAACACAAGTATTGAGTAGCACCATTTCTTAGACTGAAAAAGTTGAGAAAAAGAAGTGAAAAATCGAAAATATCCTAAGGAAAAAGATTAAGGGAAGAGAAAATAGGAGAGCTGTGTTCAGATTGATTTGTTCAGTTGTTAAGAAGAGAAAAGAATCTGTAAAGTGATTGAGATGATAGAGCCTTGATGAGATATCACACTTAGATAAAAAATAAGGAGTTAACAGTAGAAATTTTGGATTTCTTGAAGGCATTTGGACTGGACTTGAGAGATTTGCTAAGCTTGTGATGATTAGGCTGAAATTTAATCTTGTGTTGACTATGTGGTATGTGGATTCGAAAGCTCTAACTAGTGTGGTGTTCCCGATGACTGACTGACTGTTTCTTGTTTTCAAACCTCGACCTTATTCTTTGTCTGATGTTTGCTTGAGGGCAAGCAAAAGCTAAGTCTGGGGGAGTTGATATATCATGGTTTTTATGGTTTTTAACCATGATATAAGTTCTTTTTATTGAGTCTTTTTGGTCTTTTTAGAGTCCTAGAAGAGTCTTTGCAGGTTATAGCATGTCTGGAGCTTAATTAGAGATTTTGGAACCTTTTGGAGCATTCTGAGTGGAAGCCACGAAGCACCTAGCTCGAAGAAGAAAGTATGCCATATGGTGACGCTCGTCACCAAACTGGTGACGCTTGTCACCCAGAAAGGAAGGGGTCGTGGCTTGTTTTTAAAAGATTGGGAAGAAATTGCAGTTTTGGCCCAGAAGTTCCAGTTTTTGCAAAAAGGCCCCAGATCGTGTTTTAGCTTGTATATTAGGTTTTTCAGCCATTCTTTTGGCATATATCTTGTATCTTATTATTTTAGAGAGCTTGAGAGAGAGATTTGTAGAAGAGCTTTTGGAGAGACAAATCAGACTCCTTCAGAGCAGATTTTGAACTCCTTTATTTATACTTCTTATTTCTTTTATGCAATCTATTCTTTTCATGATGTTTTCTCAAATCACCATGTCTGAGTAGTTTGTTAGTTAAGTTAGGGCTTTTCAAAGGTTGAAGAAGAGTTTGTAGAATTGCTAAAAACTCATAGGAAATTGATTGGTTCTTCATTTGTTCTTGCATTCATATCGATTTCTTAGACACATCATCTGGATTTCGAAACCCTAGGTTTTTGATAGATGTGAGAACATTATTAATCACCTGAACTAGTATTAGATGAGCAAAACGCCCTAGTACAAAGAGATTTGGCTTAGGAGTTTTGTGAACAATTGAACCTGATCATTACTGCATGTTTAGGTTGTTAGGGTTTGCAAAGAGATTTGAAACTCTGTGATTTAGACATAGATAACTTCTGCAATGAGAATTGATTAGTTATATCTTTGCGATTCATGTTCAAGACGGTTTTAATTCATTCCTGATTGCATGCATTCTACACTCTCAGATTCAACCTGCGAACTGTCTTGACTTAGCGCCTTTAGCCTTCTGAACTTTAAGAACAAGCATAAAAACGCCCTCTTGCATTTATTTTACTGTTTTGCATTACATTCATTATTTATCGCTTAGCTTAATCTGAATCTATAATCGCTAGTGTGGTTTACATACTCCCTTGGGATTCGATAACCCCTTGTACTACAACTGCTTTTGCTGTGCACTTGCAGTAGTTTTATTTGGGTAAAACCTGACCCTATCAGGAAGATGCTTAAGAAGCTGGGGAAGAAGGTCAAACAACTCCAAGGAAGCCAGCCTAAGCCAGCTGTAAGCCAGGAGATACAACAACCCGAGAAGAGGAGACTCTCAACCGGAGGAGTTGTGATCCGCGAGACCCAAGGAGACAACATTCAACCGGCTCGCCACTCCCTACAAGAACCAGGCAACAAAGGAAAGGCAACAATCTCTAGCTTCTCTGGAACATCCTCAAGTTCCAGCCGAGCCTAGACAAGAGGTAACAACCTTCCTCCATTGTATATAACCGCACATATTTGTTTCTTGCATTGTCTTTGTTTGCTCCTTCGGATGAGTTAGCCACCGGGATGGTGTCAAGCAAGTTTGGGGGAGTACTTGTGTGATTTAATCTTGTGTTCTTTGATCTTATTTTCCTTTTTACATCCTTGAGTCTTAGTCATGAAAAATTGGTAAAATTTTTAAATTTTTTTCAAAGATTCATGTAGTTGCATTCATCTCTTTAAAAACATGTTAGGATTGAGTCTAGAATTTCTCATATCACCTAGGTTGTTTGCATTTTGCATAAGGGGTTAGGATTTCTTAAAAAGGTGTTTTACTTATGAATCATTTCAATGCCCTAGTTAGTAGTTCTCTAATGCTTTGTTTATGCTTTGAAAGTAAGGTCTAACCATGCTTGGATCACTAGTTAGGATTTTCGTGGCTTGAATTGAACTCTCATGATTTGAAATTCATCCTACTAAGTGAAAACCTTAATTTGAAAATCTAATTATCCTTCTTATGCATTTGAAAATGAACACATGGTTTTAAAATATTTAGGCTCTCTTCTTCCTTTTTACCACTCTTTGTGAGCCTAAGTAGAACTCCCTCCTTGAACCTTACCCTCCTTTGAAGCCAAATGTTCTTGTGTGACATCTTTATGAGGCCTTATTTTCGGTTTGAACTTGGCATAAAGTGTTAGGTTTTGGCGACATGATTTGGTTTTCATAATTGATTGCTAGCTTTACATTTTGAAGCTAGGTATAGGCTTAGGATAAGTTTGGGGGATGATTGTGGTTGCTGTCTTGTGTATCTGTTTTCGGCTCAAAAGAGTTTGTGTTTTAAGCAAAGAAATGAGGTTTTAAGTGAAAGGTTTATTTTTAAAACTAAGTATGCTCTATTTCAGAAAGTAGCTCTCTCTAAATAAATAAATAAAAAAAAAGAGAAAAAGAAAAGAAGAAAAAAATAAAAGAGCCTAAGTGCCAAATAAAAAAAATTTGAAGGGAAAAATAATAATAATAAGAGAGCTACTAATAAGAAATTCCTAAGAGCAAAAATATTTTTTCAAAACCTTTTCACTAGCCTAAAAAGTTTAAAAATGTCTTTATTTTGAATTGGGGATTTCTAATTTGAGAAGAAGGGGTAGACTCTTAAGCGGTGAGTGAGGATTAAATTTCTTAAATGAGAGGGGTATAGGACTGTTTGATAGTTTACATGGGTAGATGAGAATCTACTCATGTATGCATAAATTGTCTTTACCTTTAGCATTATGCATTAGTTCAAACCATTTTTGAGAGAAACCCTATTCTAATTATAAACCCTTTTCAAATGAGATCATTCTATGCTTATAACCGTAACCCTTAGCCAAATGTGTTTTGCTTTAAAGTGCATAAGTTTGATTCATGGTTCGAATGTTAATGAATGTTAAAGGATGAATTTCTTTGATTGTTAGGAATAAGAGAGTCATGATTTGAATTTCTTTGTGTGATGAGTATGGCTAAGTCCTTTGGAGTATGAGTGTAAGCTTAGCATTATAGAATTGTTAACTAGGACATTGAGATGATCTATTCGAAAGGCACCTTTGCAAAAAGTTTAAAACCCCTTTGAATTTTCTGAAAACCTCTCTTCCTTACTTGTTTTTTGTTGCTTGAGGGCAAGCAAGAAGTAAGTTTGGGGGAGTTGATATCACTGCATATTGCATACATTCTGCATACTCATTAGGTAGTTTTTCATGCATTTGTATCATGTTTTAGGCTAGATTGCATCACTTAGGGTCCTAGAGCATTCTTGCATCAGCATATGCATTTTCTCTGCATTTTGCATCCATTCCAGGTTGTTTCTGGTTGCTTTGGAGACACGGAGGTTCGTGGAGGTGTGGAGACCGATGTAGCAGTTCATGGAAGCTCGGGAGTGTGCTAAGGACCAGTGATCGAGGAGCAGATCGAGCATGGCCGGTCGATCTAGGAGTTGATCGACCAGAAGATCGAGCCAACTAGGCGACCCAAGGATAATGATCGAGATGGAGATCGAGTGAAGCAATCGATGTATCGGTACGGACGTAAATGACGCCATGCAGAGCGAGAGCCAAATCGAGTACACCACTCGATCCTCCCAAAGATCGATACCGAGATCGGATGCAGCACTCGATTCACCGAAGAAGATCGAGACCCGGATCGAGCCGAAGACACGATGGCCGGATATGATCGATAGAACAACTCGATCCAATGGTCGATCTCTGTCCTTTCAACCGTTTTTGGCTGTTAGCGGAGGGGGGACCATTGGACTGTTTTGACATTTTAGGCAAGGCGGCGAATGCTTTTTCGATAACTTTTATTTTTTCTTATCTTTTTCTTTAAAGTTTTCTCTCTCGTTTTCGGAAGAACACCATTGTTAAACCAGTTTTTCTTTTCAAGCTTTTGTATTCTCGAACCTTATCGTTTAACCTAGTCATTGTTTCATGTTTATCGTTTCATCTCTTCCACCTTGCTTGATTTACTTTATGTGTAGTGAGTAGTTTACTTTGGGTTAGGGGTTGAGAGGATTAAGGGGTAGAAAAGGTTCGATCTTGGTTTGTTTTCTAAACGTTTTAAGGCTATCTCTTCTAAGGTGTTGAAAGCTTAATGCTTGAAGACTCTCACCCCAAGAGCTTCATGATCCGAGAGGTCCCTTACCTTGACAGGATCCAGGGGCCTCGGAAGATCTCACCTTAGAGACTAGTTACCCCTTCCCAAAAGCCATGGAAGTTTGGGGGACTAGTTAAGCCATTGTTCGAAATCTGTTTTCCTTGCCTTTCGACCTCTCTTTCCACCAAAAGCCATGGGTTTGGAGGAGAGGACGAAAGAGTGATCTATACCGAAAGCCACGGATAGATCTTGTTTTGTTTTCGAGGCTTAGAGATCCTCACCAAAGTGAGTCGATCCAAAGTTTCAAACCCAAGATCGTTCCTTGAAACCCCTTATATGAATCTCAACCCTCAAGCCCTCTCCTCTAGCATATTTACGTCTCATATCATCTTTAGCTTATTACCTGATAGCATCCTGGTGTTTAGATTCATTGTTCTTACGGTTTTAGACGAGATCGATCGTTTCTGCTCGATCTAGTGGTCGATCTTGTGGTCGATCCTCTAGTCGAACTTTAACAATTCGAAGCTCTTCTCTTTAATTTAACTGTTTGTTCCTCGCGGTAACTGCTTCCTTTCTAGTATTTTTAAAATAGGTTTCACTCCATTTAGGTTGTTGCATTTAGTTTTTAGATTATTTCTCATAAACTGTCTCATTTGCTTAGATTTGTCTTAGACCTTGCATTCTCTGTGGATTCTCTATCATCTAGAAGTGGATTGACACTCTCCTGCTTGCCTTACTACAACGTTGCTTGCATTAGAGTTTTGATAACCTCTCTGCTGCATTAGACCGTAAGAATAGCGATTATCAATCTTCGAGGTTGACGTGTTCAACGCGTGGGGGATAGACTTCATGGGGCCATTTCCTTCTTCATACGGCAACAAATACATCTTAGTAGTAGTGGATTATGTCTCTAAATGGGTTGAGGCTGTTGCTTCCCCTACAAATGACTCTAAGGTGGTAATCAAGCTGTTCAAGAGTATCATCTTCCCGAGGTTTGGGGTACCTAAGGTTGTCATAAGCGATGGAGGGAGCCACTTCATAAACAAGGTCTTTGAGAACCTCTTGAGAAAGTATGGAGTTAAGCATAAGGTGGCTACACCGTATCATCCCCAAACAAGCGGTCAAGTGGAAGTCTCCAACAGGCAAATCAAGGCTATACTAGAGAAGACTGTCGGAGCAACAAGGAAAGACTGGGCAGTGAAGCTGGACAACGCTCTTTGGGCCTACCCGTACTGCCTTCAAAACGCCAATAAGTACAACTCCTTTCACTCTACTCTATGGCAAGGGCTGTCACCTCCCGGTTTAGCTGGAACACCGTGCATTGTGGGCTGTGAAGAGGCTGAACTTTGACCTCAAGACTGCTCAGGAGAGGCGCCTTATTCAGCTACACGAGCTGGACGAGTTGAGGCTGAACGCCTACGATAGCTCTCGGATATACAAAGAGCAGACTAAGGAGACTCATGACAAGAAGTTGGTTGCCAAGGAGCTTAAGGAGGGAGGTTTAGTGTTGCTGTACAACTCGAGGCTCAAACTCTTCCCGGGCAAGCTAAAATCAAGGTGGAGCGGACCATTCGTGATTCAAGAAGTGTTGCCTTATGGAGCTGTTACTCTGATGGGAAAAAGTGGTAGTGCATTCACCGTCAAAGGACACAGAGTCAAGCCTTACTTGGCAAACGGCTATGACAAGGAGAGTACCTCGGTGCTTCTCCAAGACCCACCACCCGCTTAAACCAAGTAAGGTCTAGCTAAAGACATTAAAGAAAGCGAACTTGGGAGGCATTCCCATGTTTATCTTGTACATATTCATGCTTTATTTCCCTTTCAGTTTTATGTTTTTATTCTGCAAGTGTGTAGGAACAGGTATAAGGAGTCTAAACCTTGACCTTGAGGTCTAAAAGAGGCGATAAGGGTTAAGATAAGGCTAGAGATCGAGTGCTAGATCGACTGATCCTGGCTCGATCTTTGCTAGATCGAGTCAGTGAATCGAGAGGAGCTAGTCGATCTAGACGAGAACGAGTGACAAGATCGACCTTGACGAAAAAGGATCGATCGATCTAATTTCTCTCGGGAAAATCTGTTGAAAATAGATCGATCACTCGAATCGAGTCTTGGATCGATTGGCTCTCTCGATCATTGAGATGTTGGCTCCACGGCTAAGTCCTCATGATCGAGCTATGTCCTCGATTTAGGGGTCGATTTATGAATCGAGTCTCAAATCGAGTAACCCTCTCGATCTAAGCCATTATGGGCATGAGATCGAGTCCTAGATCGACCAAACGGACTCGATCTCATGCCAAGGTAACATTTTCTTTCCCTCTTTTACTCTTTTCCCTCCAACTTTTGAATTCAAAACTTGGTCAAGGCAAGCATCTTTGACCATGGAAGATGTGCCTTGACCAAGACTTTGTCAGAAAAACCACTTTTACTACCCATTGTTTTGATTTTTGCTAGCCTTTAAATATTTCAACAACCTCTCTCCCTCTCATTCCTGTTTTTCTCGAAATTTTTAAACAAAGAGAGTGAGAGTTTCGGTTTTCAAAAGCTAGCAAAGATATTCTGCATTTCTTGCAAAGGTATTTTCAAAAATTTAATGATTTAATTTTAGAAAATTTTCTTTAAATTCGCAAGATCTTGTTCCAGAATATAGGGTCGGTTTTGATTTTTAAAAAATAGCTAAGTAAAAAGAATAATTCTAGATTTTTCAGTATCTAAAGATATGATTCTCCTTTATTTAGCTATGATTTTTATTTATTCCCCAAAATTCTAGGGTAGTTTTTATAAGTTCTCTCCCTCTCTTCTCTCATTCTCATCAAAACCGCCGTGTGCTTATCAAATTTCTTTAGAAACTTGTTTCAGGAACAATGGCCCCAAAGAGAACAAGAGAAGAGACAGCACAAGAATGAGAAGGACAAGAAGTGGCAGTTCAAAAGAGGGTCAGATGGAGTAAGGATGAGAAGAGGGACAAGAAACGGCTGGAAAGGCTTCGGTTTGAGCCTACCAAGTTTGCTGATCGAGAGCTGTTGTCTAAGCTAGGGATTCTTGGGGATTTTGACCAACTCCTCAAGAACATTGGCTTAAGATGTCTGTCACGGATGGATTGCCCAACCATTCCTGAAGTGACAATAGACTTCCTTGCCACCTTGGAGTTCCGTTACGAGAATCCTAGAGCACCCATCCCTTCCCAAGGTCGCCTCTACTTCAAGGTTGGCCGTCAAGCCTATACACTCTCCATCCCTGAGCTATGCCAAGCTTATGGTCTCAACGCGGATGCCTACAAGGTCTAGTTCCCGCCTTCAAAAAAGCCGACGACTTTTGGGATCGATCAGCAATGAAGACTACAAAGCCAACACCGCCAAGATCAAGCGAGTAAGGAGCCCGGTGCTGAGGTACACTCTGAAGCTGATTGCCAACACGTTTAGTGGAAGATCTGCTGCTCCTACGGTCACGAAGACAGAGCTGTGCTTCCTGTTCCAAGGTGTGAAGCACTTGGTGTGTGATCCGGATGCAAATGACGAGCCCATGGAGGATGAACTCGGCGATGAAGTGAACTACGGGTGTGTGCTCGCGGCTTCCTTGGTGAAATACAAGGCTTATGCCTTGCGGTGCAAGGCAACTTCCTCTTACATTGGCGGTTTCCTTACTCCTCTGTTCGTGCAAGCTGGTGTGCCCATTCACGACTTTGCTCACGTCCCAACCAGAGCTTTCATGGACGAGGCATACATGAGGAATACTGACAGCTTGGGAGGCACGCCAGCGGAAGGGTTCTACGCCTACCTCTTCATAGACGACAAAGATAAGAAGAGAGTGTACATCCTGCCCAACAAAGATGAAACCGAGCTGCTTGGTGTTGAGAACATCGAGTTCTTGCCCACAGAGGAAGAATGCTTTGCCCCTTTAGGAGGACCACCGGCTTCAGCGATTGCCCCTCGTCAAAGGTCAGAGTCTCCAGCCACGGAAGATGAGATGCCCAAGGCCTATACACTTCCCAAGCTAGACTTCGAGCCGAGGACAAAAACCGAGAAGTTCCTAGCATCAGTTGTGGAGATGCAAAGGAAGATCAACAAGTGGCAAGGCAAGATGCTCAAGAAGCTTGGAAAGAAAGTCAAGGCACTTCAGGAAAGCTCGCCTAAGAAAGCTGCAAGTCAAGAGGTGCAACAACCCGAGAAGAGAAGGCTCTCAACTGGTGGTATTGTCATCCGCGAGACCCAAGGAAGCACCATTCAGCCGGCGCGCCACTCTCTCCAAGAACCAGCCGACAAGGGCAAAGCAACAATCTCTAGCTCCTCTGGAACATCCTCAAGTTCCAGCCGAGACTAGACCAGAGGTAACAACCTTCTTCCATTGTACATAACCGCTCATATTTGCTTCTTTTTGCTTTGTGTTTTGATGCTCCTTCAAATGAGTTTGCCACCGGGAAGGTGTCAAGCAAGTTTGGGGGAGTACATGTGTGATTTGACTTGTGTTCTTTGATCTTATTTTCCTTTAGCATCCTTGAGTCTTTAGTTCAAGAAAAATTGGTAAAATTTTTAAAATATTTTTCAAAGATTCATGTAGCTGCATTCATCTTGTCAAAACATGTTAGGATTGAGTCTAGAGTTTCTCATAGCATCTAGGTTGTTTGCATTTTGCATAAGGGGTTAGAATTTCTTAAAAAGGTGTTTTTACTTATGAATTGTTTCAATGCCCTAGTTAGTAGTTCTCTAATGCTTTGTCTAAGCTTTGAAAGTAAGTTCTTACCATGCTTGGATCACTTGTTAGGATTTTCGTGGCTTGAATTGAACTCTCATGATTTGAAACTCATCCTAATAAGTGAAAACCTTAATTTTAAATTCTAATTATCATCCTTATGCATTTGAAAATAAACACATGGTTTTAAAATATTTAGGCTCTCTTCTTCCTTTTTACCACTCTTTGTGAGCCTAAGTAGAAGTCCCTCCTTGAACCTTACCCTTCTTTGAAGCCAAATGTTCTTGTGTGACATCTTTGTGAGGCCTTCCTTTCGGTTTGAACTTGGCATAAAGTGTTAGGTTTAGGCGACATGATTTGGTTTTCATATGATTGCTAGCTTTGCATTTTGAAGCTAGGTATAGGCTTAGGATATGTTTGGGGGATCATTGGGATTGTTTCCTTTCCTATTTGTTCTCGGTTTCAAAGAACTTTATGTTTTAAAGAAAGAAATGGGTTTTAAGTGAAAGGTTGTGTTTTAAAAACTAAGTATGCTCTAATAAATTTCAGGAGGTAGCTCTCCCATAATAAAATAAAAAAAAGAGAAAAAAAAAGAAAAAGAAATAAAAAGAGCTTAAGTGCCAAATAAAAAAAAAAAAAATAAAATAAAAATAATAATAAGAGAGCTACCAATAAGAAATATCTAAAGAGCAAAAATATTTTTCAAAACCTTTTCACTAGCCTAAAAAGTTTTAAAATGTTCTTGTTTAGGATTGGGGATGGCTAAGTTTTGTGAAGAAAAAGGGTAGACTCTTAAGTGGTGAGTGAGGATAAAATTTGTTAAATGAGAGGGGTATAGGATCGTTTGTTAGTTTACATGGGTAGATGAGAATCTAATCATGTATGCATAAATTGTCTTTACCTTTAGCATTATGCACAAGTTCAACCATTTTTTGAGAAACCCTTGTTCTAATTATAAACCCTTTTCAAATGAGATCATTCAATGTTCATAACCTTCACCCTTAGCCAAATGTGTTTTGCTTTAAAGTGCATACGTTTGATTCATGGTTCGAATGTTAATGAATATTAAAGGATGAGTTTCTTTGATTGTTAGGAATCAGAGAGTCATGATTTGAATTTCTTTGTGTGATGAGTATGGCTAAGTTCTTTGGAGTATAAGTGTAAGCATAGCATTTTAGAACTGTTAACTAGGACATTGGGATTGATTCATTTGAAAGCACCTTTGCAAAAAGTTTAAACCCCCATTACTTATTCATTTGAAAACCTCTCTTCCTTACTTATTTTCTGTTGCTTTAGGGCAAGCAAGAAGTAAGTTTGGGGGAGTTGATGTTATTGCATATTGCACACATTTTGCATACTCATTAGTTAGCTTTTCATGTATTTGTATCACGTTTTAGGTTAGATTGCATCACTTAGGGTCCTAGAGCATTCTTGCATCAGCATACACATTTTCCTTGCATTTTGCATCAATTCAGGTTTTTCTGGCTCCTTTGGAGTTGTGGAGGTTCGTGGACGTGTTGAGGCTGATGTAGCAGTTCGTGGGAGCTCGGATATATGCTAAGGATCAGAGATCGAGAAGCAGATCGAGCATGGCCGGTCGATCTAGGAGTTGATCGACCAGAAGATCGAGCCAACCAGGCAATCCAAGGAGAATGATCGAGACAAAGATCGAGTGAAGCAGTCAATCAAACGGTACAGACGTAAATGACGCCATGCAGAGCGAGAGCCAGATCGAGTACACCACTCGATCCAGCCGAAGATCGATACCGAGATCGGATGCAACACTCGATTCGCCGATGATGATCGAGACCCAGATCGAGCCGAAGACACGATGTCCGGATATAATCGAGAGAACCACTCGATCTTGGAGTCGATCTCTGTCCTTTCAACTGTTTTTGGCCGCTAGCGAGGGGGGGACCATCAGCTTGTTTCGGCATTTTGGGAAGGCGGCGACGTCTTTTTCCCAAACAACTTTAGATCCTCATCTTTTTCCATATGTTTTCTCTCTCGTTTTCGAAAAGAACACCATTGTTGAACTCGCGTTTTTCTTAAGCTTTGTAATCGAATCATTTCCGTTTCAATCTAGTTTTCTTTTCATGTTCATCGTCTCGTTTTACATGCTTTGCTTGATTTACTCTATGTGTAGTGAGTAGTTTATTTGGGTTCGGGGTTGAGAGGATTAAGGGGTCTAAAGGGTTTCGATCTTGGGGTTTTTCTAAACATTTTCAATGGCTATCTCTTCTAAGGTGTTGAGACCGCAATGCTTGAAAACTCTCACGCCAAGAGCTTCATGATCCAAGAGGTTCCTTACCTTGACAGGATTCAGGAGCCTCGGAAGATCACACCTTAGAGACTAGTTACCCCTTCCCAAAAGCCATGGAAGTTTAGGGGATTAGTTAAGCCATTCATTTGAAATCTGTTTTCCTTGCCCTTCGACCTCTCTTTCACCCAAAAGCCATGGGTTTGGAGGAGAAGATGAAGGAGTGATCTATACCGAAAGCCACAGATAGATCTTGCTTAGTTTTCAAGGCTTAGAGATCCTCACCAAGTGAGTCGATTTAAAGTTTTAAACCCAAGGTCGAACCTTTGAAACCCCTGACCATGAATCTCAACCCTAGGCCCTTTCTTTTAGCATCTTTACATCTTATCTCGTCTTTCGTTTTATCTCTGATAGCATCCTGGTCATTAGTTTACTGTTCTTGCATTTTTAGACGAGATCGATTGTTACTGCTCGATCTAGTGGTCGATCTCATGGTCGATCCACTAGTCGAATTTTAATAATTCGAAGCTTTCTCCTTTGATTATTCTGTTTGTTTCTCGTGGTATTTTCTTAATTTCTAGTATTTTTAAAATAGGTTGCATTCTATTTAAGTTGCTGCATCTAGTTTTTAGAGATTTTCTCATAAATCATCTCATTTCGCTTAGATTTGCATTAGTCCTTGTATTCTCTGTGCATTTTCTATCATCCTAAGCATGGATTGACTCTCTCTTGCTTGCTGTACTACAACATGTCTTGCATTTGAGTTTGATAACCCCACTGCAATTTAACCCTTGCACCAAAAAGTGTTTATCAGAGATTGACAAGAAGATCGAGACACTCGGGTCGTTTCAAGGAAGAAGATCAAGGTCAAGATCGACCAAGGTGATCGAACGTGAGTATGGACACGGAAACTAAGCCCGGGAAGAACGAGAGCCAGATCGAGGTCACGACTCGATCGTTGGAGGATCGACCAGAAGATCGATTGAAGCACTCGATCCACCCGACTGAATCGACCCGAAGATCAAGCAAAAGAGGACGTTCTACGCGGAAGATCGAGTAAGAGATCGACTGCTCAGGTCGATCTCTGAACCTTATCCGGACAGCTAGCGTTTTGGATTTTAGTGAGGGGACCATTTCCCTCTTTGGTATAAAGGGTTTTAACCTATTTTTGGGAGAGGGATCCGACATATAGTGAACCATTTATTCTGTCTCCTTCTTCTTTAGCTTAATATCGCCATTGTTACTTTTTAAGCTTTTCATAGTTTGTAGAACCTTAATCTGCTTTTTAATCTTAAGTATTTCTCTTAATCTTTCTTGCTTAGTAGTTTAATCATGTTTATCCTTTCTCCCTTTCAATTTTCATCTGTTTTAATCATGTGTAGTGAGTAGTTCACCGTTGAGGTAATTAAGAGGGTTCTAAGGGTTTAAGCTTGGGTCTTTCTTGCTCTTAACTTAATCTCTTCTTGTATTTTGGGGTTTTAATGCCTAGAGACTCTTGAGAAAGATCTCTTTGATCTCAGAGATTTCCTTACCTTAGCAGGATTCAGGAGATCCCTTAAACCCAAATCCAAGAGACTAGCTCATCCTTTCCCAAACGCCATGGATGCTTAGGGAGCTAGTTAGGCCATTTTTTGAGATCTATGCTTCATGTTCTTCGCCCTTTCTTTCCACCACACGCCATGGGTTAGGAGGAAAGGTTGCGGAAAGGATTTATACCACACGCCATGGATAAATCTAGCTTTAGCTTCTCAAGGCTTAGAGATAGCACTAAAATGTGTAGATCCTCAACCTCGAATCTGCTTTTAGCCTTTGAATACTTAAAGTTATCATTTCCTAGTTCTAAAGTTTGCATGTTTTGTCTTAGTTTCTTAAAAATCATCTCCTAGGTTGTTAGAACTTTCTTTTTCTGTCTGCTTTTAGTTTTCGAATTTTAAAATCCAGTAGCTTGCATTTTAAATTCTCAGAAGTCATCTATTATTTGTTTAACCCATCAGTAGGGATTTTAAAATAGTTTTTGTGGTCATTTAGTAGTTGCATTTAGTTTTCACAGATTTTCTCCTCAAATAATCCGATTTTCACTTAGCTTTACAAAACTCTTGCATTCTTAGTATCTTTCAAGACAACCTGGTTTCGATTGACACCTCTAGCACTATACTTACCACTATTCTTTGCTTTAGGATTGATCAAACTAGCTTGCATAAAAACCTAGTTATCAGTGATCGGTACAAACGCCCCGAGTTAATTTCGGTCACTACATCGATCACTGCCCAGACCGATGTAACTCTACATCGATCAACCCTGACTGTTGTAACTGATCGATGTAAACCCAGTCCAAACCTGTTTATTTACACTTTTGCCATTACTCAAGGGCTTCCTTCCTTAGGCTATAAATAGCCTCTTTTTCCATATTTTCGAGAAGTCTTGTCAAATTATTGTTCTTAAGTATTTCCTTTGAGTTTGTAAGACAAAACCTTTGCTTTATTTAATATATTTGAGTATTTGCCTTTAATCTTTCTTTATTCTCTCTTTTAATTATGATTAACATCATTTCCCCTTGTGATTTGGTGTTAAACATGAGTATTAGTGAGTAGTTTGCTTAGAGTTTCTAGATGTGGTAGATTAAGGGAATTTAGAACTTGATTAAGGCTTGTTTAGTGCTTCATTATATGGGTTCCTCTCTATTAATCTGTTTTTAATGCTAGATTTTTCTTGATCACACTTATCTAGTTTGTTAGCTTTCTCTTATGCCCACCAAGTGTTTGATGAAATGCTAATCTTGTTTAATAGAGGATTTGCTGGCCTTGGCTCAAGAGATTGACTGTTTGAGGAGCATTTTGACTTGAATAGAGTTGTTATCTAATGTTTGCTTAATGTTTTAGCACTAATGAGAGTTAGTTCTTGTTAAGATGTTTAGAAAAGGGCTATTTTACAAGAGATTGGATCTAGCTTGCTTGATTGTGAACTATATGTCTAGGAATCACCATTGCTTGCTTGTTTGCTTGATCAATGTTGTTTGAAACAGTCTTAGTTAGTTCATAAATTCCCCAAAGTCAATAACCACATATAGGAACATCCTTTTCTCTTATTTGAATCTCGGATTTGCTCTGTTTTGCTCTGTTTTGCTTGCTTAGTTTTGTTTAGTTTGCTTTTATCTTTACTTTGTTTGCTGCTTGATTATAATAGGATATTAGATTGGTTGCTTAGGCAACAAAAACACTTTTCTGCTTGCTTGACTTAGAGATTTTTACTCTTAACTCTTCTGCTTTCAACTAAAACCCATATGGATTGATAAAAACCCTATGCTATACTACAACTGACTAGTACAAGCTTGGGTGATTGAATCAAGACCTTAAAAATCTTGTATCAATTTGGCACCGTTGCCATTTCGGTTTTATGGTTGAATCATTAGAGTTTATAGAATCTTTAAGATCAAGTTTTTAGTTTTCTTTGGTTACTAATCTCCTTTGACTCTCTTTGCTGTCTTTCAGGTATATGAACTTGAGATCCAGAGGTTCAAGCAATCTTGTGGAATTCATAGACAACATCAATCTGCTGGATAGAGGACATAGAGCAAGGTGACAGCAAGAAAGGCAGCAACACCTGCAAAGACATGGGATGAACAACCAGGAACAAGTCATGGATGATATCAGATTTCAGGATCCCCAAGGAGCTGCTGGCGCTCAGGGTATACAAGGACATCAAGGTGTTCAAGGCTTACAGGGTGAGCAAGGACCAAGAGGCACTGCACAAGCTCCAAGAGTAGCTAGACCCATTGGCGCTGGTGATGCACCAAATGCTTACAACAACAGGACAGGCATCATTCTACCAGCAGTCCAAAACAACAACTTTGAAATCAAGTCTGGATTGATCTCAATGGTTCAGAGCAGTAAGTTTCATGGGCTGCCACTTGAAGATCCTCTAGATCATCTGGATAATTTTATAGACTATGCTCCCTCACAAAGATCAATGGAGTGAGTGAAGATGGCTTTAAACTCAGGTTATTCCCTTTTTCTCTTGGAGATAAAGCACACCAATGGGAGAAGAACCTGCCCCAAGAGAGTATCACCAGCTGGGATGAGTGCAAGAAAGCTTTTCTAGCAAAGTTCTTCTCCACTTCAAGAACTGCAATAATAAGGAATGAGATTTCAGGGTTTGCACAGAGGAACAATGAAAGCTTTGGTGAAGCTTGGGAGAGATTCAAGGGCTACACACTGCAATGCCCTCATCATTGCTTCTCACAAGCCTCTTTGCTCTCCACTCTCTACAAAGGAGCCTTGCCTAAGATAAGAATGCTTTTAGACACTACATCAAATGGGAACTTCTTGTCAAAAGATGTGGATGAAGGCTTGGAGCTGGTAGAGAATTTGGCTCAGTCTGATGGAAACTACAATGAGGAATTTGACAGAGCTCCACGAAGTGTAAATGATGAGTTAGAGTCTAGCAGGAAAGAAATCAAGTCTCTACATAAGAAGCTGGACTTGTTGCTAAGGGAAAAGAAAGAGGTTCACCTTGTGGGAGAGATGGTTCAGCTTGATGACCAGGAACAATGCCAAGTTGAGGAGATGAACTACCTGGGCAATCAGGGTGGTTACAACAGCTATGGGAACAACATACCAAATCCTTACTTGTCTTACAGGAGCAATGATGTTGCCAATCCACAAGATCAGGTCTACCCTCAACAGTAACAGCAAGCTGCACCAAGACCTTTTGTTCCCTACAACAATCAAGGCTTTCAGCAAAGGAACAACAACTATCAACCAAGAGCGCCCTACAACCCTCCAGGATTCAATGCCCAAGCTCAAGGACAAGCTTCCTCCAGCTCTCAAGCCACTGAACTCAAGACTCTCATGCAACAAATGATCAACAGACAAGTCACCACAACATTGGAAATAAACAAGAAGTTTGCAGAGGTCCACAACAAAATTGATTCAGTCCATGTAGAGCTCACCAACAAGTTTGGAGGGTTGGCTGCAAGAGTCAAAACACTGGATAACAACAAAGGCATAGCTGGTCCCAAGCCTCAAGGACAGTTTCCTGGAAAACCAGAAACTAACCCAAAGGAGTTCTGCAATGCCATAGTCATAGAAGAAGAGAGCTTCTCAGCTGAAGAGAAAGCTATCATTGAAGAGTTCCTCTACTTGTTCAATGAGGACACTGAACCTCAAAGTGGGGGGGAAGAGTTCTTAGAAGTTGAAACTGACCAAGGAGCTGTAGAAGAAGAACCCTTTGGAGATGGGGAAAACTCAGATGAAGAAGAGTGGTGGGCGCCACATGACGTTGTTGATAACACAAAGGACTACTTGATGGAAGCTGCTGATGATAAAGAAAAGGCTCAAGCTGCGGTCCTTGCTTTTTACCAACCAACCATCCCTGTTCCAAGAATATTCAAGGAACAGCTTGTGCAGAAATATGAAACCCTCTATGCTGCTCAAATGGAATTGAGGGGTTTGGATGGCCAAGAAGAGCTTAAGAAGCTAAGGGTAAAAGCTCGAACATCAGAGGTTAAGGCGCTCACTATCAAGAAACTTGGAGATCCAAGATGTTTTACTCTCTAATGTGAGCTTAAGGGGCAGAATTTCAAAAGCTGTCTTTGTGATCTTGGAGCAAGTATCAACCTTCTCCCATCCTCTACTGCTAAAGCTCATGGCTACACTCAACTTCAAGAGAGTAATGTGTCCCTTACAACAACTGATGGGACAGTGAAGGGACCACTTGGGAGTCTCAAGGATGTACCAATGATGATTGAAGAGGTAACCATCCCCACTGATTTCCTGGTGCTTGATGTGGAAGGCCATATAAAGAATGCTATCATTCTAGGCAGACCTTTCCTGGCTTCAGCTGGAGCAGTGTTTGATGCCAAGGAATGTACAATTGAGCTGAAACTGACCAGGAAGAAGGTTCTAAGGTTTGACTCCAAGGAGAATAAGCTGGAGAATGAGCAAGCCTTCTCAATGGAGATCAAGAAGCTGAAGCAGCTTGGAAAGAATTGGCCAGAGTTTGAAGGCTACCAAGGAGAGAGTTTTGATGGCTGCTGCTTGGTCAAGTTGTTTGAAGACACCACTGAAAAGGAGGTCCTTGAAGTGGTTGGTTACAAGAATCTGAATGATGTTAAGCTGGTTACTAGCAAGGGAGAAGTGGTTTTGCAACCAAGTGTCTCTAAGAAGGGAGAGTTTTGCTTCAAGCTTCAGCAAGAGGCGAATGCTACACCTTTTGCCAGGATCAAGGTGAATGGAACCTCTGCCAGAGTCAAAATGAACAAGCCACCAACAAGGAGTTCCAAGACTCCTTCTCCTCACCTCCACTAAAGAGGTAATCAAAGTCAAGCTTAGTGAATTTAAACAAGCACACTTGGGAGGTAGTCCCATGGTATCCTTTTGTACATATTATGCTTTCTAATTTCTCTTTTATGTTTGTTATTGTGTATAGAAACAGGAGTTCGAATTGGGGTTTGAGAAAGTCTTAAAGGGACAAAGAACAGGTGCTTTCTGGCTGACATCGATCAACTGTATCGGTCATGAGGAGACCGATACAAACTTTTCTGTCATGAATATCGATCATATTTGATCGATGTCAGTGGAGCCAGTTTGCACCAGTCAACATATCGATCACTTGTGATCGATATGGAAGGAAGATTGAAAGGGAGATGCATTTCGGTCATTCACATCGATCAAGCTTGATCGTTGTAAACCCGCCGGACTAATTTTGGTCAAGTGTAACGATCAGTTGGTGATCGATGTGATTCTCAGAAACATATCGATAACCCACAACGATCACACACTGATCGGTATAAACCCATCAGATTAATTTTGATCAAGTACAACGATCAGGTGGTGACCAAAATGATCTCCAGGAAGAACATCGATCATTAGCATCGATCACTTATGATCGATACTGACATTTCGGTCAGTTACAATGGTCATTTTTGATCGATGTTCGCCCGAGGTAAGTACTTCATTTTTCAAAAAAAATTCCTTCTTTTGGTTTGGAGCCAAGGAGGTTTAATTTTACACATTAGATTCTTCCTGACCTCTTTCACAGCTTCTGAGCACTTTTGTTCTTGTCCCCCACTCTTTTGATTCATTTGGTTCCCTCACCAACCAATGATTCCTTTGGTTCCCTCTTTTTCTCTCTATTTAAACCAACAATCTCCTTCACTTCTCTTCACACTTCAGTTCACTACTTCTCTCACCTAAAGCTCGAATTTCTTAGTTCTCTCTCTTTTATTTGCTTTCTCTATGTGCTCAGAAGCTCCACAAAGGTTTGCTTCCTCAACTATCATTTCTTTGCTCTTAATCTATGCATCTGTTCAAAATAGCTTAGTATATGTTTCTATGAGCAAGTTTTGATTAGTTTTAAGTGATGTGCTTTGGTTTTGCATTGTGGATTTGTTTAAAATGAGCAAGTTAGATGTTTATGCTTTATTTACTGTTCATCTATCTCATTACTTGCTTATTTACTATCCCTTTGGATGATCATCATCCCTTTTGCTTAAGAACCATTTTGCTAGATCCACATGCATAACTGTTTTATCTTTATGAACTCTAGCTTATCTAAACTGTTAGCTTTTGAATCTCTCTTGCTTTGTAGAAGTTTAATCTTGTTGCTAAGACTTGTTAGGCTTACCTTAGCCTAGAGAGTTTTCTTTTTAAAAGCTTTCAGTTATTTGGTTTTTCAGCTTTTGTTCTTTCACTTATCCTATCTTCAAGCTTTGATTTTGAAGGTACAATGGGAAGAACAAACATAGCTGCTGGGAAAAAGGGAAAGGCACATCAGAAGGAAGCACCCACTTCCCCAAGAGCGAGCAGAGACAAGGGCAAGGGTGCTGCAGCTGAACAATCCTCCAAAGCTGCTGGAAAAAGACCAGTTGGAGATAGAGGCGCCAAGCAGAATGAAAAGGACAGAACTGTGGAGGAAGAAGTCTGCTGCCATGAGCCAAGTGCTAGGGAACACATGGAGGGTTTCAACCAATGCACCTTCAAGCCAACAAGATACCCTTGTGCTAGTACAATGAAGGAACTAGGCATTTACATGGACTCCAAGACAGTGTTTGAGAATATGGAACTTGAAAGCCTCCTGACAGCACCTCTCCCATCATACCAGCAACTCACTTACTAGTTTCTGTCCACTCTCCAAGTGGACTGGTATGAAGACAGTGAGCTCTCTAATGGAGATGGGTGGTTCTCTTTCAAGATTGGCAAGCAGAAGTTCACCTCCACCTTCCTGGCCATCGCCGCAGCCCTTAATCTAAGGTCCTACACCAACAAGCAGAGCGGTTTCTCCATTCCCTTGGAGCAGCACAACAAGCTGTGGGGTGTCATTGGTACTGGGCAATACATGGCTGGAACAACAAGGAATCAGCACCTGAGACACCCTGTTGTGAGATATGCCCACAAGGCACTTTCGTACACACTCTTTGCAAGGAAGTAGACAACATACCTCACAGGCAGGGAGATGGATCTGATATACCAAGGGGTGTATGACATTGCTGGTACCAGCAAAAATGGGCAACCTCTCAAGGCGCCGAAAAAATATCCATGCTATGTGTCTATGCTGATGGAGCAGCTCTATTCCTACCAGAGCTGGGTTTTGAGCAAGGTGAAACAAAGGAAAAGCCCACAGATCCACATTGGGGGAGTTGTGACAGCAGTTCTTCTGGCCAGTGGGGTGAACCTGGAGGGATATGAAGTTGATGCTCTTGAGCCACAATGGATTGATATAGCTTATCTCAGGAGAAGCCACTTCCTTGAGAAAAGCATTGGTAGAAAGCATGTATACAACTTCATCAAGGACTTCAACACACCAGAAAAAGTCCTTCTCCCTAATCCAAGGACTACCTCCTTCCCAAGAAAGAGCAACATCAGCTTCAGGCCAAGTGATGACCAGCTTTACCAAGGCGACCCTATCCCTAGAGAGAGAGAACAAGACAGTGAGGAAGGAAACACTGAAGAGATTGAAGCAGAAGCTGAAGAAGATCACCAAGGAGATGCTGCTGCTGAAGAAGTGATATACTCATATATTTTGTAAATTTAGCATGCATTTAGAGTAGTTTTCATGCATACATCTTGCATAATATGCTAGTTTGTACCATTTATCTCATTTTAGGTCCTATAACACTTTGCATTAGCATTTTGCATGTTTCTTGCATTCTTGCATCATATTCAAGTTGTTTTGGATACACTGGAGTTATGGAGGGTGCGTGGACATGCTAAGGATCGAGAGGAGGCCTATGGATATGTGGAGGAACTCAGCCATGCAGCAAAGGAACCGGGATCGAGGCGCAGATCGAGCTAGGCAGGTCGATTTAGACGAGATTGACCAGAAGATCGAGTTGCTCGGGTCGTTTCAAGAAGGGGGATCGAGATCAATATCGACCAAGGTGATCGAATGGGAGTACGGACATGGGAACTAAGCCTGGGAAGAACGAGAGCCGGATCGAGTTCACGACTCGATCATCCGAGGATCGACTAGAAGATCGATGGAAGCACTCGATCCACCAGACCGAATTGATCTGAAGATTGAGCGAGAGAAGACGTTCTACGAAGAATATCGAGTAAGAGATCAACAGCTCATATCGATCTCTAAAACCTTATTCGGACAGCTCACTTTTGGAGTTTAGTGAAGGGACCATTTTTTGGTTTTACCCTATTTTTGGAGCAACAAAAGGGAGCCATCAGATATCTTACACATTGTCTCCTATCTTTTATGTTTATGCTTTAGAAAACCGCCATTGTCTAAGTTTTAAGCTTTTCTTATTTTGTAGAACTTTAATCCATTTTTAATCTAAGTAATTCTCTTAAATCTCTTTTCCTTAGTAGCTTAATCATGCTTATCTTTCCTTTCTTTGCGTTTTCGTGTGTTTTAACCATGTGTAACGAGTAGTCATCTATGGGTTTAAGGTTGAGGTGATTACGGGGTTTAAAGGTTTAAGCTTTGATCTTTTTCTTGTTCTTAACTTATTCTCTTCTTGGATTTGGGGGTTTTAATGCCTAGAGAGTCTTGGGAAAGATCTCTTTGATCTCAGGGATATCCTTACCTTAGCAGGATTCAGGAGATCCCTTAAACCCAAATCCAAGAGACTAGCTCACCTTTTCCCAAACGCCATGGATGCTTAGGGAGCTAGTTAAGCTATATTTTGAGTTCTATGCTTAATGTTCTTCGACCTATCTTTCCACCATACGCCATGGGCTAGGAGGAAAGGTTCAGGAAAGAATTTATACCACACGTCATGGATAAATCTAGCTCTAGTTTCTCAAGGCTTAGAGATAGCACTCAAATGAGTAGATCTATGTTTTCAAACCCAAAGCTTGAATCTTGAATCTCTTAAGCATGACCCTCAACCTTGAATCCTCTTTTAGCTTTTGAAAACTCAAAGTTCTCATTTTCTAGTTATAAAGTTTGCATCTTTTGTCTTAGTTCCTTAAATATCATCCGAGGTTCTTAGATCTTTCATTTTCTGTCTGCCTTAAGCTTTCGATTTTTAAAAACTAGTAGTCTTGAATTTCAAATCCTTAGAAGTCATATAGTAGTTGTTTAACCCATCAGTAGGGATTTTAAAATAGTTTTCGTGGTCATTTGGTTGTTGCATTTAGTTTTTACTGATTTTCTCCACTATTTATCCGATTTCACTTAGATTTACTTAGCTCTTGCATTCCTAGTGTTCTTTCATCAACCTGAGCTGGATTGAAACCTCTTGCACCTATACTACAAATATATTGTGCTTTAGGCTTTGATAGTAAAAACAGCTTGCTAAAATCATGTTATCAAATGGCGCCGTTGCCAACTTGAGTTTAGCTTGAAAGTATTAGGATTTGGAGCTTAGTAGAGACTAAGTTATTATTTTTACTTTGGTTACTAATCTAGCTACCTTCAAACTTGTCTTCTCAGGTACATGAATCTGAGGTCTAGTGGTGACAACAACTTATTACAACGTCTAGACAACATTCATCAACTTGGAAGTGCAAGAGAAAGAAGGGCAAGAAAACAAAAACAACACTTTGAGGAGATATTGCAACCGGACATTCTTGCTTTTGAGGTCATGGCTGAGCAAGACCAAGCTGAGGCTCCACCTCACCGTGCTGCTGCTGGAAGGGGTAATGGAAACCCCAACCACGCCCCAAGACAACCAAGGATCATTGGTGCAGGTGGTGCACCAAACACTCATCACAACCGTTTTGGCATCACTTCACCACCGGTGCAAAACAACCACTCCGAGATCAAGCCAGGCTTTGTCTCAATGGTGCAGAACAACAAGTTCTATGTACTTGCAATGGAGGATCCCTTGGAGCATTTAGACAGCTTTGAGCAAGTGTGTTGAATGATCAAGATCAATGGAATCTCGGAGGACAATTTCAAGCTTAGGCTTTTCCCTTTTTCGTCTGTGTATAAAGCCAGACATTGGGAGAAGACCTTACCTCAGGGGACTATAACCTCATGGGCTGATTGCAAGAAGGCATTTCTGTCTAAGTTCTTCTCAAGTACAAGAACAGCTCGGTTAAGGAGTGAGATTAGCGGTTTTACACAAAGACAGAATGAGACCTTTAGTGAAGCAATGGGGCGGTTCAAGGACTACACCATTGCGTGTCCTCATAATGGCTTCAGTGAGGAGACACTCTTGAGCACCATCTATCGATAGGCAGCTATTACTCCCCGGCAACGGCGCCAAAAACTTGATAGGGTTCAGGTTTTACCCAAATAAAACTACTGCAAGTGCACAGCAAAAGCAGTTGTAGTACAAGGGGTTATCGAATCCTAAGAGAGTAAGTAAACTACACTAAAGAGTTCAGGTTCGGATTAAGCTAAGCGATAAATAATGAATGTAATGCAAAACAGTAAAATAAATGCAGGAGGGCGTTTTTATGCTTGTTCTTAAAGTTCAGAAGGCTAAAGGCGCTAAGTCAGGACAGTTCGCAGGTTGAATCTGAGAGTGTAGAATGCAGGCAATCAGGAATGAATTAAAACCGTCTTGAACATGAATCGCAAAGATATAACTAATCAATTCTCATTGCAGAAGTTATCTATGTCTAAATCACAGAGTTTCAAATCTCTTTGCAAACCCTAACAACCTAAACATGCAGTAATGATCAGGTTCAATTGTTCACAAAACTCCTAAGCCAAATCTCTTTGTACTAGGGCGTTTTGCTCATCTAATACTAGTTCAGGTGATTAATATTGCTCTCACATCTATCAAAAACCTAGGGTTTCGAAATCCAGATGATGTGTCTAAGAAATCGATATGAATGCAAGCACAGATGAAGAACCAATGAATTTCCTATAAGTTTTTAGCAATTCTACAAACTCTTCTTCAACCTTTGAAAAGCCCTAACTTAACTAACAAACTACTCAGACATGGTGATTTGAGAAAACATCATGAAAAGAATAGATTGCATAAAAGAAATAAGAAGTAGAAATAAAGGAGTTCAAAATCTGCTCTGAAGGAGTCTAATTTGTCTCTCCAAAAGCTCTTCTACAAATCTCTCTCTAAAGCTCTCCAAAATAATAAGATACAAGATATATGCCAAAAGAATGGCTGAAAAACCTAATATACAAGCTAAAACACGATCTGGGGTCTTTTTGCAAATACTGGAACTTTTGGGCCAAAACTGCAATTTCTTCCCAATCTTTTAAAAACAAGCCACGACCTCCTTCCTTGGTGGGTGACGAGCGTCACCAGCTTGGTGACGAGCGTCACCCATATGCATACTTTCCTCTTCGAGCTTGGTACTTCGTGGCTTCAACTCAGAATGCTCCAAAAGGTTCCAAAATCTCCAATTATGCTCCAGACATGCTATAACCTGCAAAAACTCTTCTAGGACTCTAAAAAGACCAAAAAGACTCAATAAAAAGAACTTATATCATGGTTAAAAACCATAAAAACCATGATATATCAACTCCCCCAGACTTAGCTTTTGCTTGCCCTCAAGCAAACATTAGACAAAGAATAAGGTCGAGGTTTGAAAACAAGAAACAATCAGTTAGTCATCAGGAAGACCATACTAGTTAGAGCTTTCGAATCCACATACCACATAGTCAACACAAGGTCAAATTTCAGCCTAATTATCACAAGCTTAGCAAATCTCTCAAGTCCAGTCCAAATCCCTTCAAGAAATCCGAAATTTCTACTGTTAACTCCTTATTTTTTTATCTAAGTGTGAAATCTCATCAAAGCTCTATCATCTTAATCACTTTACAGATTTGTTTCCCTTCCTAACAACTGAACAAATCAATCTCAACACAGCTCTCCTATTTTCTCTTCCCTTAATCTTTTTCCTTAGGATATTTTCGATTTTTCACTTCTTTTTTTCTCAACTTTTACAGTCTAAGATATGGTGCTACTCAATACTTGTGTTCCTTGTGAGGAGACAGGTTCTTGAGTGTGTTCACTACTGTTGTTCCTTGTGAGGAGACAGGGTCATGAATGCACCATTCTTTGAACTTAAACTTTTAAAAACTACATCAGGGAAGATCAAAGAGAGATTGTATTTTAACCTTATTGTCAGTGCTTAAAGAGAGAATCAAGATCAATAAGAATCAATCACCAAGACAAGAAATTTAAAGTTCATTAAGGTGGAGCTAACAGCAAATTTTCCAGATTCTCTAAGAACCTAAACCTTCATTGCTAGACTGATCTACCTATGACTTTCAACTTAGTAAGACTTGTAATCAACTACTGTGGCAATGGTTCTTATCAGCAAAAACGTCCTATGGTTAGTTCCAAGAAAAACTGACAGTTTCAAAAATTTTGACTCTAGAAAAACAGGTTTTTGACTCAACTTTAAGACTCTATAAACATGACACAAAGCACACAACGTCAGTAACCACCTCCCCCAGACTTAAACAACACTGTCCCCAGTGTTATTAAGCCAAGAGTTGGTCAAAATGAAGCATGAGAACGTGTAAAACCAAGGTGGAAAAGTGGTACCTCGCGAAGGAGCTAGTGACGAGCGTCACCATATTGGTGACGAGCGTCACCATCTCTGATACTCCAGAATCGACATGTTGGATGTTTAAATGCTATGCCATCATGTGTACTCCGAAGTCAAACTGTAAGAGCACTCAAAACACACATCAAAACATCCAAACAAAGCATAATCCATGGTCCAACAAGTTCACAAGACATCATCCAAGCAAACTGACAAACTGACTCTCCTTTTTTTCTTCTGTTGTTTTTTTTTTCATGTTTTTGGGTTTTTTTTAGCTATGCAATAGAAAACTAAACTAATATATGAAAAAGAAAACTTACTAGTGGGTTGCCTCCCACTAAGCGCTTGTTTAAAGTCAGTAGCTCGACTTCGAATGCTGCTTAGACAGCTGGTGGAACAGAAGGTGGCAGTGAATGCCTTGGAGAAGAATGTCTCCTCATCCATGGTGGTTTGTAAGCAGTAGATGTATGAACACTTCCAAGGAAGTGAGTAACATCAGCAGAGTGGGCCGTGACTGTGGGTGGGATACTTCTTTTTCCTGCAGAATCATCAAAAGAAACACCAAGCATTCTACGAGAATCTCGTTGCTTGCATAAGTATGAAGCAGCTTTTTCACCTTTTAAATTCTTATTGATGAGATTAGGAGGTTTGGAACTGGTTCTAGGAAGTGCATACCTTTGCTTAGTTGCAGGTTTCTGGGTTGTGGAATGGTGAATTTTCGAATTGGCAACATATGATGGACTTGTAGCTGTAAAATTTCGTTGTTGCTTTGTGTTCAGGTTGGTGACGAGCGTCACCAGGTCAGTGACGCTCGTCACTGACTCTGCAGTTCGAGTTTCTGCAGTTTTCCTGCAATTCAGCTCTGCAAGTGTTGCTTCCAACACAAACACGTCTTCCTCCAGCAACTTGGCATTCATTAGAACCTCTTTTTCAAGCCCAGTCATGAAGATATGATCCTCACTGCAATCCTCAAACCCAACAGCTTCTGCAGAAGTTTCAGATATTGGCTCTTCAACAGCCATCTTGCTCACTTGCCCACTAATATCTGATTCATTGATACACTCAGCAATAGTGTCTTCTGAATGCTCCATGACAGTCTCTTTATCTCTAGAAGTTCTTACAGAAAAGGTCTGACCATCAATGGTAGAACTCCCTCTTAACTTATCCATGTCAAAGTTCATGACAACATCACCAAGATCAAGCTCAATGTTCCCCTTTCTAACATCAATGATGGCTCCAGCAGTAGCCAAGAATGGTCTTCCCAGAATAAGAGGATCTTTAGGTTCTTCAGCATATTTCAGAACCACAAAATCTGTAGGAATTATGCAGCCTTCAATGTTAACATGAACATTCTCTAACATGCCTTCTGGGGTCCTTATGGATCGATCTGCTAGGATGAGAGAGATCCCAGCTGGCTTGAAATCAGTTATTCCAAGTCTAGCAGCAACAGAGAAAGGCATCAAGTTAATACTTGACCCTAGATCACATAGAGAGTGGGGAAAACGTCTTGCAGATATTGAGCAATCAAGCACAAAGGTCCCTGGATCAGATAGCTTCTCTGGAACTCTGCTTTGAGTGATGGTATCGACTTGTTCAGAAACAGTCACCTTCTTCTTCTTCTTTGGAACTGTGCCTAAAAGAATTGCACTGATGTCTCTGGTAAGCAATGCTCCTTCCTCAGGACTTACACCATTCACAACCATTCTCTTAACATACCTTCTTAGAGCTGGTGAAAGCTTGACTGCATCAACAAGAGGGATCTCAAGCATCAGCTTGTCTATCATAGCTTTGCATCTGGCTTCTTCTATCTCATGTTTAGACTTCCTAGGATGCTTGGGGAATGGTGTTTTGGGTTTATAGACACGTTCCTGGTCATAATTTGCAGTTACAGGCGAAGCAGCTTCGTTCTGGGGTGGGTGACGACCGTCACCAGGTGGGTGACGCTCGTCACTCACCTGTGACAACCCCCGATTCTCTTCTATGTTGGTGACGAGCGTCACTCCTCCTTGGTGACGCTCGTCACTCACCTCTGAGACAGAAAAATTTTCATCTTCAGACTCCATGACTTGCACGATCTGTTCTGCACTCAACCTCTTTTTCTGCACTGTTTTAAGCTCCTTTTCATTCCTGACTGTGATGGCATTAACCTGATGCTTGGGATTGATATCAGTCCTTCCAGGAAGGAATCCCTCTTGCCTTTGAACAGCTCCTGCAGTTTGAGCAACCTGCACATCAAGTTTCTTCATGTGAGAGTTCAGACTCTCAATTTTTCCATTCAGGTCTTGATACAGCGAATCTAGCTTGCCATTGAAGTTCACTGTCATCTTCTGCTGTCCTTCAAGTACCTGCTCCAGCATAGCTTCCATTTTATTGTCTTGTGGAGGTGCAGTTTGGAAGGAAGAAGAACCATAATTCCTGCTGTTTTGGTAAGGTTTCTCAACTTCAGTCTTCTGGAACAAGGTCTTAGGAGTGTAACCAGGCTTGCTCTGTCCTCCTGTAAAGGTACTCTGCTGATTATTGCTGTTGTAGCCTCTGATCCATTGCTGATTTCCAAACCTTTGGCTCTGAAAACCCCCTCCATTGATGAAATTAACATCTTTCTGCTCAAATTCTTCAGGATTTTCGAAACTCTCCAGTTCTGCAGCAAACTGAACTGACTTCTTTCCCACCAGAAGGCTGTGCATGCTGTCTAACTTAGCCTTAACTTCAGCTATTTGGTTTTCATCATTCAAACCAGCCTGCTGCTTTCTCTGAAAATCTGCATTCTTAGTGCTGTTACTGCAGGCCAAGTTTTCAATCAATCTTACAGCTTCTTCTGGTCTGTTGGTGTTGAAGTTTCCTGCACTTGCTGCATCCAGCGCCATCTGATATTTCCAGTCAATGCCTCTGAAGAAGATACCAAGTAATTGCACCTGACTGAAACCATGATGAGGACAGTCCCTTTGATAAGACTTGAACCTGATCCAAGAAGCCTTAAAAGCTTTAGTAGGGTCTTGTGTAAAGGAAGCAATTTTCGTCCTCATGTCCTCTGACCTTGAATCATCATAGAAGTTATTCAGAAAGGCGTTCTTAGTGTCTTCCCAAGTGGTCAATGAAGCAGGTTCCAGTTGCTTCAGCCAATATGCAGCTTCTCCTCCAAGAGAGTAAGGAAAAAGCTTGCAGAACAGGAAATCATTGCTGACTCCATTAGTTTTGACACTGGAAGCTAAATCCTCAAACCTCTCTATGTGATCCATAGGATGCTCATGAGGTAAACCATGCAAGGGATGCTGACCAACCAGCTGATAGTAGACTGGTTTAACCTCAAAATTGTTCCTCTAGAAGGCAGGAGGTCGGATTGCAGCTCTGTTGGCATAGAACTGATCAGGTCTGTTGTGTCACCTAGAGTCCTCTGAACAAAACGCCCAGCAGCGTTATTGACAGCAGCAGGGACTCCCACGTTCTCAGCCACTTGCTGAACCTGCTGTTCAACAATGACATTCCCCTCTTGATCAATTCTCTGCCCCTCTTCGTTCCTCCTGTTTCCTTCCCTGTCAACCAAGTGACCTTCTGCATCTTCAACCAAGATCAGTGGAGCGACCATTGTAGATTGCTTCTTAGCTTTCCTGTTAGTTCTCTCCAACCTAGCAAGCTCGTCGATGCTCAAAGTCACAAGCTCCTTCTCTTTGTTGCTTCTGGTTCTGCGATTAGGCATACACCTGAAACAGGAACAAAGAGAAGTAGCTGAAAGTCAGTAAACAAATAAAAACTTAGACAAAATCCTAACACTAAAAATCGATAGGCAGCTATTACTCCCCGGCAACGGCGCCAAAAACTTGATAGGGTTCAGGTTTTACCCAAATAAAACTACTGCAAGTGCACAGCAAAAGCAGTTGTAGTACAAGGGGTTATCGAATCCTAAGGGAGTAAGTAAACTACACTAAAGAGTTCAGGTTCGGATTAAGCTAAGCGATAAATAATGAATGTAATGCAAAACAGTAAAATAAATGCAGGAGGGCGTTTTTATGCTTGTTCTTAAAGTTCAGAAGGCCAAAGGCGCTAAGTCAGGACAGTTCGCAGGTTGAATCTGAGAGTGTAGAATGCATGCAATCAGGAATGAATTAAAACCGTCTTGAACATGAATCGCAAAGATATAACTAATCAATTCTCATTGCAGAAGTTATCTATGTCTAAATCACAGAGTTTCAAATCTTTTTGCAAACCCTAACAACCTAAACATGCAGTAATGATCAGGTTCAATTGTTCACAAAACTCCTAAGCCAAATCTCTTTGTACTAGGGCGTTTTGCTCATCTAATACTAGTTCAGGTGATTAATAATGCTCTCACATCTATCAAAAACCTAGGGTTTCGAAATCCAGATGATGTGTCTAAGAAATCGATATGAATGCAAGCACAGATGAAGAACCAATGAATTTCCTATAAGTTTTTAGCAATTCTACAAACTCTTCTTCAACCTTTGAAAAGCTCTAACTTAACTAACAAACTACTCAGACATGGTGATTTGAGAAAACATCATGAAAAGAATAGATTGCATAAAAGAAATAAGAAGTAGAAATAAAGGAGTTCAAAATCTGCTCTGAAGGAGTCTGATTTGGCTCTCCAAAGCTCTTCTACAAATCTCTCTCTAAAGCTCTCCAAAATAATAAGATACAAGATATATGCCAAAAGAATGGCTGAAAAACCTAATATACAAGCTAAAACACGATCTGAGGTCTTTTTGCAAATACTGGAACTTTTGGGCCAAAACTGCAATTTCTTCCCAATCTTTTAAAAACAAGCCACGACCTCCTTCCTTGGTGGGTGACGAGCGTCACCAGCTTGGTGACGAGCGTCACCCATATGCATACTTTCCTCTTCGAGCTTGGTACTTCGTGGCTTCAACTCAGAATGCTCCAAAAGGTTCCAAAATCTCCAATTATGCTCCAGACATGCTATAACCTGCAAAAACTCTTCTAGGACTCTAAAAAGACCAAAAAGACTCAATAAAATGAACTTATATCATGGTTAAAAACCATAAAAACCATGATATATCAATTTTGCATACATATAAGTTAGCTTTTCATGCGTTTACATCACACTTTAGGCTAGATTGCATCACTTTAGATCCTAGAGCATTCTTGCACCAGCATACGCATGTTCCTTGCGTTTTGCATCATATTCAGGTCGTTTCTGGCTACTTTGGAGTCGTGGAGGTTCGTGGACGTGCTGAAGCTGTTGTGGAGGTTCGTGGAGCGTCGGATGTTTGCTAAGGATCAGAGATCGGGGAGCAGATCGAGAGGTCGATCTAGATGAGATCAACTAGAAGATCGAGAAGCCCAGGCGATCCAAGGGAAATGATCGAGACGAATATCGAGTGGAGCAATCGATCAAGTGGTATAGACGTAAATGACGCCATGCAGAGCAAGAGCCGGATCGAGTCCACCACTCGATCCGACCGAAGATCGATGCCAAGATCGGATGCAACACTCGATCCACCGAAGAAGATCGAGACCCAGATCGAGTAGAAGACACGATGTCCGAACGTGATCGAGAGAGCCGCTCGATCCCGATGTCGATCTCTGTCCTTTCAACCATTTTTGGCCGCTAGCGAGGGGGGGACCATCGAGTTGTTTTTCCCATTTTGGGAAGGCGGCGATGATCTTTTCCCACACACACTTTTCATTCTTATCTTTTTATGCTTTTTCTCTCTGGTTTTGGAGACGATCCGCGATTGTTAGACTTTGAGCTTTGTTCTTGAATATTTTGAATCATTTAAGTTTAATCCATCGTTCTTATGTTTATCGTTTCATTCTTCATGCTTTTCTTAGTTTATTTAATGTGTAGTGAGTAGTTTCATTTGGGTTTCGGGGTTGAGAGGATTCACGGGGTCGAAAAGGTTTTCAAAGCTTGGTGTTTTCTTGTTCTTAATGGCTTTCTTTTTTAAGATGTTGAGTTCTTAAGGCTTAAAGAGTCTCACGCCAAGATCTTTATGATCAGAGAGAGCTCTTACCTTGAAAGGATCAAGATATCTCTGAAAATCACATCTTAGAGGCTAGTTTCTCTTTCCCAAACGCCATGGTAGTTTAGAGGACTAGTTAAGCCGCGTGGTTGAAATCTGTTTTCCTTGCCTCTCAATCTCTTTTTTCGCCAAACGCCATGGGTCTGGAAGGGAGAATGAGAGAGTGATCCTTACCACACGCCATGGATGGGTCTTGTTTTGTTTTCAAGGCTTAGAGAATCTCACAAAGTGAGTAGATCTAGAGTTTTCAAACCAAGCTTGGACCTTTGAAACCCCTAACATGAATCTCGACCCTAGACCCTTCTTTCTTAGAATTCTTACATCTTTGTTAATCATTCGCTTGATATTCGCCGCATCCTGGTCTTTAGTTTCTTCATACTTGCATTTTTAGACGAGATCAATCCAAACAGCTTGATCTAGTGGTCGATCCTGTGGTCGATCCACTAGTCGATTTTTGTTAATTCATAGCCTTGCATTTTAATTATTCTGTTTGTTCCTCGTGGTAGTTCAATCAATCTTGGTAGTTTTAAAATAGTTTTGTATTCTATTTGGTCGTTACACATAGTTTTTAGGATTTTCACAATATCGCATGTCATTCGCTTAGCTTTACACTGCTCTTGCATTCTCTTTGACCTTCCTAGCTCCTAGAAATGGATTGACTCTCACTTGCATACTGTACTACAACCTAAGTGTTGCATTTGAGTTTTGATAGCCTCATTGCATCCTCACCCTTGCAAAGAAAGTTGTTATCAAATGGCGCCATTGCCATTCTAGGAGTGTTAGAAAGCATAGAGATTTGGAACTTAGTAAAGACTAAGCTTTACTTTGTTTAAGTTACTAATCTCTCTACTCTCAAACGTGTTTCTTCCAGGTACATGCATCTTCATTCCAGGGGAGACAACCATCTACTTCAACCCTTGGACAACATCCATCAACTTGGTCATTCACGGCAAAGAAGAGTACGAGAACAAGCTAGAGCTTTTGAGGAGATTGTTCAGCACGATTTGGTTGACTTTGAAGCTATGGCTGAACACGAGCATCCTGAGGGACCTCCTCCAGCTCACGGGGCAGTGGGAAGGGGCAATGGAAACCCCCAACACGCGGCTAGACCCCTAAGGATCATAGGAGCCGGAGATGCTCCCAATACTCATCACAATAGGTTTGGGATCACTCCTCCTCCTGTACAAAACAACAACTTCGAGATTAAGCCAGGTTTCATCTCCATGGTGCAAAACAACAAGTTCCATGGTTTAGCAATGGAAGATCCCTTGGAGCACCTCGACAATTTCGAGCAAGTATGTGGGATGATCAAGATAAACGGCATATCCGAAGATGCTTTCAAGCTGCGTCTCTTTCCATTCTCAAGATGCGTCTCTTTCCATTCTCTCTTGGAGACAAGGCTAGACATTGGGAGAAAACTCTTCCTCAAGGCACCATCACTTCATGGGCCGAGTGTAAGAAGGCTTTCCTCTCAAAGTTCCTCTCTAGCACCAGAACGGCAAGGCTAAGAAGCGAGATCAGCGACTTGACACAAAGGAATAATAAGACTTTCAATGAAGCCATGGAACGATTCAAGGACTATACTATCCAATGTCCTCACCACGGCTTCAGCGAAGAGACTCTTCTAAGCACTATCTACCGCGGAGCTTCACCAAAGATCAGGTTGTTGCTTGACACGGCCAGTAAGGGGAACTTCCTTGGTCAAGAGGTACAAGAAGGCATGGAGCTGATTTAGAACTTAGCACTAAGTGACGGCAACTATGCTGAAGATTATGACCGTGCACCACGAGGTTCTGAGCTAGAGTCTCACAAGAAAGAGTTGAAATCATTACACGAGAAGATTGACAAGTTGGTTTTGGCAAATCAGAAGCATGTTCACTTTGTTGGTGAAGCGGATGAGAGCCAAGAGGAGTTTGAGTTGAGCCAAGAAGAAGCCAATTGGGTGGCGGGTCAAAACAACTACAAACCTCAAGGCTATTCACAAGGTTACAACCAGAACAACAATCTCTCATACCGCAGCACCAATGTAGCAAACCCTAAGGATCAAGTGTACACTGCTTAGCAAGCAAAGCCTTTTGTACCCTACAACAAAGGTTTTCAGCCGAGTGGTGGCTTCCAAGGGCAAGGGCAGAACAACTTCCAAGGACAACAGCAAGGAAACAAGAGTTATACGCCAATGTACCCTCCGGGCTTTGTACCTCAGCAGCAACAACCGATGCAACAACAAGTTGATCCTGTCCAAGCTATGTTCCAACAATTGATTCAAGGGCAAGCCTCTACAAACCAGAAGGATTGCTTGAGGACTTGCCAGTGAAGATCAGTAAAGTGAACGTGCCTACACACTTCGTTGTGCTGGAAATGGATGAAGAGCCAAAGGATCCACTCAGTCTCTGTAGACCTTTCTTAGCTACCGCTAGCGCCATAATAGACGTCAAGAACGGGAAGATTGCCTTGCACTTGGGTAAAGATATAAGGCTAGACTTCGATATCAATGAAGTTTTAAAAAACCCTACGATAGAAGGGCAAGCTTTCTACATTGAAACGTTGGATGCCTTAGCGGATGAGTTGCTGGAAGAGCTGGCTCAGGAAGATCATTTGAAGCTGGCACTGACTAAGGAGCCAGGAGAGTATGGTTATGTGGATCAGAGGACTCAGGAGTACGTCAACTTGCTTGATTCGAGGAAAGTTGTGCTTGAAGATGTAGGCGTTTGCCTAGAGATCGACTCCAAGATCGATGACATTACTCAATCCAGGAGTCAAATCGACAAGACAATCGAGAGCACAACTCAATCCGGTGCAGCAATCGACAGTCAGATCGAGCAATGTGATCGATCCAGGAAAACAATCGAGTCCGAGATCGAGAAAGCCCTTCCGATCAATTTGGGGTCTAATCTGGAAATCAACTCAGCGTCTCGATCCCTCACTCGATCCATATTAAATCGAGTGAGTGAATCGAGCGAAACTGCTTGATCTAGATGACATCAAGATCGACCTGAAGACTTGATTTCAGAAGGGATAGCGGTTGGAGAAAGCAGCCTCAAGGGCCACATCTCGGGTTCTAAGGAAGGTTCTAAGAAGGAGAACAACAGCAACAGCCACGACGATGATTAGAGCGAGCTATTAGCCCCAAAGGTGGACCTTAAGGAGCTCCCAAAAGGGCTAAGGTATGCTTTTTTAGGGCTTAACGAAACCTATCCTGTGATTGTGAATGAAAACTTGAGTGATGATGAGTTGCAATCACTCTTAACTGAGTTGAGAAAGTAAAGGAAGGCCATTGGGTACTCTCTAAGTGACATCAAGGGCCTTTCACCAATGCTTTGCACTCATAGGATTCACTTGGATAATGAGAACGCCTCTTCTATAGAACATCAGAGGCCTTTGAATCCAAATTTGAAAGAGGTTGTCAAGAAGAATTCTTAAGCTCTTAGAGGCTCACGTGATCTATCCCATAAGTGACAGCAAGTAGGTTTCTCCCGTACACGTGGTGCCTAAGAAGGGAGGGATCACGGTCGTTAAGAATGACAAAGATGAGCTTATACCTACTAGGACTATTACTGGACACCGTACGTGTATTGACTATAGGAAGCTTAATCTTGCTACTAGAAAGGATCATTTTCCCTTGCCTTTTATTGATCAAATGCTTGAAAGACTTGCTAATCACCCCTAATATTGCTTTCTTGATGGATATAGTGGATTTTTCCAAATACCAATCCATCTCAACGATCAGGAGAAGACGACCTTTACATGCCCTTATGGTGCCTTCGCGTATTGAAGGATGCCATTCGGGTTGTGTAATGCACCGGCTACGTTTCAGCGGTGTATGATGTCGATCTTCTCCGATCTAATAGAAGAAATGGTAGAGGTGTTTATGGATGACTTCTCGGTCTATGGTGCATCCTTTTCTGCGTGTTTGTTGAATCTTTGCAGGGTTTTAAAGCGTTGTGAGGAGACAAACTTGATGCTCAACTGGGAAAAATGCCACTTCATGGTTATGGAGGGGATCGTGCTTGGACATAAGTTATCAAAGAAGGTTATTGAAGTCGACAAGGCAAAGATTGATGTGATGACAAGCCTTGAGCCGCCAGCTAACATAAAAGGGGTGAGAAGCTTCTTGGGACACGCCGGCTTCTACAGGCGCTTCATTAAAGACTTCTCTAAGATTGCACGCCCTCTCACTCGGTTGTTGTGCAAGGAGGCTGAATTCGTCTTTGATGAGGAGTGTTTGCAAGCTTTCGTGACAATCAAGGAAGCCTTAGTATCCGCGCCTATAGTGCAAGCACCAGATTGGACTCTCCCATTCGAGATTATGTGCGATGCTAGTGACTACACCGTGGGAGCTGTTCTAGGCCAAAGGAAGGATAAGAAGCTGCACGTGATATACTATGCTTCAAGAACCTTGGATGACACGCAAACGAGGTACACCACTACTGAGAAGGAGCTATTCGTGGTTGTATTCGCCTTTGAGAAGTTCAGAGCTTACCTCGTGGGTTCCAAGACCATAGTTTACACGGATCATGCAGCTTTGCGCTACATCTATTCCAAAAAGGACACTAAGCCGAGGCTTTTGAGATGGATCGTCTTACTCCAGGAGTTTGACATGGAGATCAAAGACAAGAAAGGAATAGAGAACGGCATTGCTGACCACCTATCTCGGTTAAGGATCAAAGATTCTCTTCCTTTAGACGATTCTCTCCCCGAGGAACAACTCATGGCGATCACTACGGCTGTTTGTGGGAGCTTAGATGGGCGGTTTGAGGAAGTTCTGAGCTTCAAGGAGGAAGATCTTCCCTGGTACGCGGATATTGTGAACTACTTGGCATGTGGTGAGGCGCCGTCGCATCTTGAAAACTACCATAGGAAGAAGCTCATGAGAGACGTGAGCCACTACTATTGGGATGACCCCTACCTGTACAAAAGAGGCGTAGACAGTTTATACTGGAGGTGTGTTACGAAAGAAGAAGCCAAGGACATGGCTCCTCCTACGGAGGACACTTTGCTTCGTTCAAGAATGCTACGAAAGTGTTGCAAGCTGGTTTCTGGTGGCCGTCTATCTTCAAGGATGCACACGAGTTTTTGAAGAGCTGTGAGGCGTGTCAACGAGCAGGGAATATCACTAAGAGGAACGAGATGCCTCAAGTTCCTATCTTCGAGGTAGATGTCTTTGACGCGTGGGGCATAGACTTCATTGGGCCGTTCCCTTCATCATACGACAACAAGTTCATACTCGTAGCTGTAGACTACGTTTCTAAGTGGGTTGAGGACATAGCTTCCCCAACAAACGACTTTAAGGTGGTGATCAAGCTCTTTAAGAGCATTATTTTTTCGAGGTTTGGAGTTCCCAAGGTGGTGATAAGCGACGGAGGGAGCCATTTCATCAGCAAGCTGTTTGAAAATCTGCTAAAGAAGTATGGTGTGAAGCATAAGGTAGCTACGCCTTACCATCATCAAACGAGTGGCCAAGTGGAGGTCTCTAACCGTCAGATCAAGGAGATACTCGAGAGAACAGTTGGGACTACTCGAAAGGACTGGGCTATGAAGTTAGATGACGCTTTGTGGGCGTACCGGACTGCCTTCAAGACGCCTATTGGTACCACTCCCTTCACTCTTCTCTACGGTAAAGGCTGTCACCTTCCTGTTGAGCTAGAGCATAGGGCGTTGTGGGCTGTGAAGCAGCTGAATTTTGATCTGAAGACGGCTCAGGAGAAGCGTTTGATCCAACTGGACGAGCTTGATGAGCTAAGGCTGGATGCCTACGAAAGCGCTCAGATCTACAAGGAACGTACCAAGGCTGTTCATGACAAGAAGCTGGTACCTAAGGAGCTTAAGGAAGGGAGTTTGGTGCTGCTTTACAACTCGAGGCTCAAGCTCTTTCCAGGAAAGCTCAAGTCACGGTGGAGCGGTCCGTATGAGATCAAGGAAGTACTACCTTACGGGGCTGTCACGTTGGTCGGCAAGAGTGGAGATGCATGCACAGTGAATGGGCATAGAGTTAAGCCGTACATGGCGAGTGCATTTGACAAGGAGAGCACCTCAATGCTTCTCCAAGACCCACCTTCTGCCTAAACCTACGAAAGCACTCAGATCTACAAGGAACGTACCAAGGCTGTTCATGACAAGAAGCTGGTACCTAAGGAGCTTAAGGAAGGGAGTTTGGTGCTGCTTTACAACTCGAGGCTCAAGCTCTTTCCAGGAAAGCTCAAGTCACGGTGGAGCGGTCCGTATGAGATCAAGGAAGTACTACCTTACGGGGCTGTCATGTTGGTCGGCAAGAGTGGAGATGCATGCACAGTGAATGGGCACAAAGTTAAGCCGTACATGGCTAGTGCATTTGACAAGGAAAGCACCTCAATGCTTCTCCAAGACCCACCATCTGTCTAAACCAAGTAAAGTCTAGCTAAAGACGTTAAAGAAAGCGCACTTGGGAGGCATTCCCATGTCTATCATGTACATATTTTTACTTTATTTCTTTTTCCAGGTTTATGTTTTTGTCTTGTGAGTGTGTAGGAAAAAGTATGGGAGACGCAAGCCATGATCCGAGTTCCAAAAGGAGTAAGAAAGGGGCGTATATGATCTAGAGATCGAGTGCTAGATCGACTCATCCTGGCTCGATCTTTGCTAGATCGAGCTAGTGAATCGAGAGGAGGCAGTCGATCTAGACGAGATCGAGTAGACTGATCGAGTGACGAACTCGATCTAAAATGTCTCGGGAAATTCTTGGAGTTTAGATCGATCGATCCAAAAATGGATCAACCGATCTATTTTCTCTCGGGAAAGTCCCTCATAGACAGATCGATTAGTCAACTCCATCCACCACTCGATCCAAGCTGAATCGACCCCTGAATCGATAGCATGGCTCGATCACGAGGACATAGTCGTGATTTCAAAAACTCAAGGATTGAGAGAGCTAATCCATCCACGACTCGATTCAAATCGAATCGTGTCCTAAATCGAGTGACCCTCTCGATCCAAGCCATTATGGGCATGAGATCGAGTCCTAGATCGACCAAAGGGACTCGATCTCGTGTCGAGGTAACATTTTCTTTCCCTCCTTTATTCTTTTCCCTCCAGTTTTTAAATTCAAAACTTGGTCAAGGCAAGCATCTTTGACCATGAAAGATATGCCTTGACCAAGACTTTTGTCAGAAAACCACTACTTTTACCCATAGTTTTGTTTCTTGTTAGCCTTTAAATGTTACCATAACAAGAGAGTGAATGTTATTTGTTTTTAAAGGCTAGCAAGTTTCTTTAACAATCTTTGCAAAAGGTATTTTCGGATATTTGATAAAAATCTTTAGGAAAATCTCCTTTTATTTCGCAATTGATTGTTTTAGATGCTAGGACGGTTTTGTATTTTTAAATTTAGCTAAATAATAGGAAAAATTCTGGATTTTCTAGTATCTCTAGATTTGATTCTCTATTATTTTGCTATAATTTTTATAAACTCCTCAAAATTCTAGGGTATTAAGTATAAGTTTTCTTCTTTGCCTCTCTTTTTCTCTCATCCGATCGCCGTTTTGCTCATTACCTTGCTAGAGAAACTTGTTTCAGGCACGATGGCCCCCAAGAGAACGAGAGAGGAGACGGCACAAGAAGCAGAAGGTCAGGAAGTGGCTGTTCAAGAGAGGGTTCGATGGAGTAAGGACGAGAAGAGGTATAAGAAGCGGCTGGAAAGGCTTCGGTTCGAGCCTACTAAGTTTGCGGACCGGGAGCTGCTGTTCAAGCTAGGGATCCTTGGAGATTTTGACCAACTCCTCAAGAACATTGGCCTAAGATGTCTGTCGTGAATGGATTGCCCAACCATTCCAGAAGTGACAATAGCCTTCCTTGCCACGTTGGAGTTTCGTTACGAGAACCCTAGCGCCCCCGTTCCTTCACAAGGCCGTCTCTCTTTCAAGGTTGGACGTCAAGCCTTCAGCCTCTCAATCCTCGAGCTGTGTCAAGCATATGGTCTCAACGCTGCCGCCACCAAGATTGAGTTCCCCTCCTTCACGTGAGCAAACGATTTTTGGGACCTGATCAGCAACGAAGACTACAAGGCCAACACCGCCAAAATCAAGAGAGTGAGAAGCCCGGTGCTGAGGTACACCTTGAAGCTGATCACCAACACATTCAGCGGAAGGTCAGTTGCTCCCACGGTCACGAAGACGGAGCTTTTCTTCTTGTTCCAAGGCGTGAAGCATTTGTTGTGTGATCCGGCGGAGAATAAAGAGCCTATGGAGGATGAACTCGGCGACGAGGTGAACTATGGATGCGTACTTGCTGCCTCTTTGGTGAAGTACAAGGCTTATGCCTTGCGGTGCAAGGCAAGGTCTTCTTTCATTGGCGGCTTCCTCACTCCTCTATTCATACAAGCTGGCGTACCTATACACGATTTCACACCCGTCCCGGCTAGAGCTTTCATGGATGAGGTCTACATGAGGAATACCGACAGCTTCGGACGCACACCAGCAGAAGCGTTCTAAGCTTATCTTTTCATCGACGATGAAAACGAGAAGAGAGTATGCATCCTACCAAACAAGGACGAGACCGAGCTGCTTGGTGTTGGGAACATCGAGTTCTTACCAACCGTAGAGGAGTGATTTGCTCCTCTAGGAGGAACGGCTGCCCCAGCGATTGCTCCACGTCAAAGGTCTGAGTCCCCAGCCACGGAAGATGAGATGCCCGAGGCTTAGACCCTTCCCAAGATAGACTTTGAGCCGAGAACCAAAATGGAGAAGTTCCTAGTATCTGTTGTGGAGATGCAAAGGAAAATCAACAAATGGCAAGGCAAAATGCTCAAGAAACTTGCCAAGAAGGTGAAATCGCTTCAAGGAGACTCGCCTAAGAAAGCTGCAAGTGAAGAGGTTCAACAAACCGAGAAGAGGAGGCTTTCAACCGGTGGAGTTGTCATCCGTGAGACTCAAGGCAGAAACATTCAACCGGCTCGTCTCCCTCTCCAAGAGCCAGCCTCCAAAGGCAAAGCCGTAGCATCTAGCTCCTCCGGAACATCCTCAAGTTCCAGCCGAGACTAGACCCGAGGTAACAACCTTCTTCCATTGTACATACCACTCATGTTTACTTCTTTTTGCTTTGTGTTTTGGTGCTCCTTTGAATTTGTTTGCCATCGGGACAGTGTCAAGCAAGTTTGGGGGAGTGTGTGTGTGGTTTGACATGTTTATTCTGATCTTATTTTCTCTTTAGCATCCTTGAGTCTTCATTGCATGAAAAATTGGTAAAATTTTTAAAATTTTCACAAAAATTCATGTAGTTGCATTCATCTCATTAAGCATTTTAGGATTGAGTTTAGAATTTTAAAGCATCTAGGTTGTTCACATTCGCATAAGGGATTAAAGATTTTCTTAAAAACATGTTTTAAACTCATGAATTGTTTCAATGCCCTAGTTAGTAGTTCTCTAATGCTTTGCTCATACTTTGAAAGTAAGTTCTTACCATGCTTGGATCACTTGCTATGATTTCGTGACCTAAATTGAACTCTCATGATTTGAAACTTGTCCTAATAAGTGAAAACCTTAATCTGAAATTTCAATTATCATTTGAAAATGAACTCATGGATTTTAAAATATTTAGGCTCTCTTCTTCCTTTCACCACTCTTTGTGAGCCTAAGTGAAACTCCCACCTTGACCCTTACCTTTCTTTGAAGCCAAGTTTTCGTGTGTGACATCATTGTGAGGCCTTTTCCCGGTTTGAACTTAGCATAAAGTGTTAGGTTTAGGCGACATGATTAGGTTCTCATATGTTTGCTAGCTTTGCATTTTGAAGCTAGACTTAGGCTTAGAATAAGTTTGGGGGTTTAAGGGGTTGTTTTCATGTTTATATGCTCTCGGTTTCAAAAGAGTTTGGTATTTGAAAGAAAGAAAAAGGTTTTAAGTGAAAGGTTTGTGTTTAAAATTTTTTATGCTCTAATAATTTCAGAAGGTACCTCTCTCAAAATAAAAATAAAAAGAAAAAGAAAAGAGCCTGAGTGCCAAAAAATAAAATATATATATATATATATATATAAATATAAATAAATAGAGAGCTACCAATAAGAAATATGTAAAGAGCAAATTATTTTCAACCTTTTCACTAGCCTAAAGAGTTAAAATTGCTTTCTGTCTTGATTTGGGGAATGCTAAGCTTTTGCTTTGAGAAAAGGGTAGATTCTAAGTGGTGAGTGAGCTTAAAAGTTAATAAATGAAAGGGGTTTAGGATCATTGTTACTTTACATGGGTAGATGAGAATCTGATCATGTATGCATCAATTGCCTTCACCTTTAGCATTATGCATAAAGTTCTTGCCATTTTTTGAGAGAAACCCTTATTCTAAATAAAAACCATTTTCGAATGAGATCATTCTATGCTCATAGCCTGCACCCTTAGCCAAATGCGTTCTGCTTTAAAGTGCATAAGTTTGATTCATGGTTCGGTCTTTAATGAATGTTAAAGGATGAGTTTCTTTGATTATTAGAAATAGGAGAGTCATGATCTGAATTTCTTTGTGTGATGAGTATGGCTAAGTTCTTTGGAGTATGAGTGTGTGCCTTGCATTTTAGAACTAGTAACTAGGACATTGAGATTGATTCATTTGAAAGGCACCTTTGCAAGAAGCTTAAAACCCCTGTTTATTTTAAAACCTCTCTTCCTTTCTTATTTTCTGTTGCTTGAGGGCAAGCAAGAAGTGAGTTTGGGGGAGTTGATGTCACTACATATTGCATGCATTTTGCATACATATAAGTTAGCTTTTCATGCATTTACATCACACTTAAGGCTAGATTGCATCACTTTGGATCCTAGAGCATTCTTGCACCAGTATACGCATGTTCCTTGCATTTTGCATCATATTCAGGTTGTTTCTGGCTACTTTGGAGTCGTGGAGGTTCGTGGACGTGCTGAAGCTGTTGTGGAGGTTCGTGGAACGTCGGATGTTTGCTAAGGACCAGAGATCGGGGAGCAGATCGAGCATGGCAGGTCGATCTAGATGAGATCGACCAGAAGATCGAGAAGCCCATGCGATCCAAGGGAAATGATCCAGACGAAGATCGAGTGGAGCAATCGATCAAGTCGTACAGACGTAAATGACACCATGCAGAGCGAGAGCCGGATCGAGTCCACCACTCGATCCGACCGAAGATCGATACCAAGATCGGATGCAACACTCGATCCAACGAAGAAGATCGAGACCAGATCGAGTAGAAGACACGATGTCCGAAAGTGATCGAGAGAGCCGCTCGATCCCCAAGTCGATCTCTGCTCTTTCAACCACTTTTGGCCGCTAGCGAGGGGGGGACCATCGAGCTGTTTTTCCCATTTTGGGAAGGCGGCGATGATCTTTTCCCACACACACTTTTCATTCTTATCTTTTTTATGCTTTTTCTCTCTGGTTTTGGAGACGATCCGCTATTGTTAGACTTTGAGCTTTGTTCTTGAATATTTTGAATCGTTTAAGTTTAATCCATCGTTCTTATGTTTATCGTTTCATTCTTCATGCTTTGCTTAGTTTATTTAATGTGCAGTGAGTAGTTTCATTTGGGTTTCAGGGTTGAGAGGATTCACGGGGTCGAAAAGGTTTTCAAAGCTTGGTGTTTTCTTGTTCTTAATGACTTTCTTTTCTAAGATGTTGAGTTCTTAAGGCTTAAAGAGTCTCACGCCAAGATCTTTATGATCAGAGAGAGCTCTTACCTTGACAGGATCCAGAGATCTCTGAAAATCACATCTTAGAGGCCAGTTACTCTTTTCCAAACGCCATGGTAGTTTAGGGGACTAGTTAAGCCGCGTGGTTGAAATCTGTTTTCCTTGCCTCTCAATCTCTTTTTCCGCCAAACGCCATGGGTCTGGACGGAGAATGAGAGAGTGATCCATACCACACGCCATGGATGGGTCTTGTTTTGTTTTCAAGGCTTAGAGAATCTCACAAAGTAAGTAGATCTAGAGTTTTCAAACCAAGCTTGGACCTTTGAAACCCCTAACATGAATCTCGACCCTATACCCTTCTTTCTTAGCATTCTTACATCTTTGTTAATCATTCGCTTGATATTCGCCGCATCCTGGTCATTAGTTTCTTCATACTTGCATTTTTAGACGAGATCGATCCAAACTGCTCGATCTAGTGGTCGATCCTGTGGTCGATCCACTAGTCGATTTTTGTTAATTCATAGCCTTGCATTTTAATTATTCTGTTTGTTCCTCGTGGTAGTTCAATCACTCTTGGTAATTTTAAAATAGTTTTGCATTCCATTTGGTTGTTGCACATAGTTTTTAGGATTTTCACAATATCGCCGGTCATTCGCTTAGCTTTACACCGCTCTTGCATTCTCTTTGACCTTCCTATCTCCTAGAAATGGATTGACTCTCACTTGCATACTGTACTACAACCTAAGTGTTGCATTTGAGTTTTGATAGCCTCATTGCATCCTCACCCTTGCAAAGAAAGTTGTTATCACTTGGCTATGATGCCAAAATATGCCAAGTTCTTGAAGGATACTCTTGCTAAGAAGGAGAAAGAGAGCGACGAAGTCTTGGTATTGAGTCAAGAATGCAGTGCAATCATCCACAAGAAGATAGCACCAAAGAAGCTAGGAGTTCCGGGGTCATTCACTATACCTTGTGCACTAGGTCCTTTGAAGTTTTAAGTTGCTTATGTGATCTTGGTGCAAGTATTAATCTTATGCCTCACTCCATAGCCAAAAAGCTAGGCTTCACCAAGTTTAAGGAGTGTAGATTCTCACTCATTCTGGCTGACCGAAGTATAAGGCTCCCTGTAGGCAAGCTTGAAGACTTGCCCATGAGGATCAGCAATGTTGATGTGCCAACAGATTTTGTAGTGCTAGAAATGGATGAGGAACCAAGAGATCCTTTAATCCTTGGTAGAATCTTTCTAGCAACTGCTGGAGTCATCACTGACGTGAAGAATGGCAAGATTTCTCTACACCTTGGCAAAGACATCAAGCTGAACTTTGACATCAATGAAGTCTTGAAGAAGCCAACGATTGGTGGACAAGCCTTCTACATTGAAAATTTAAATGAATTGGCTGATGAGTTGCTTGAGGAATTGGCACAAGAGGATCATCTACAGCTGGCTTTAACAAAGGAGTGTGGAGAGTATGGTTTCTTGAGTGAACAAACCCAGGAGTATGTACACATCCTTGATTCTCGCAAGGTTGCGAAAGAAGATGAAGGCTAGTGCCATGAGATCGACCTGGAGATCGAGCAGATGTTTCGATCCAAGAAAGAGATCGATCTCACGATCGATCGAGACAACTCGATCTGTCGAGGGAACGACCTAGCAAATCGATCTCCTTCTCGATCCATATCCAATCGAGCAAGTGAATCGAGAGAGTGCAATCGATCCAGCGTAGAACGAGGGAGCGATCGACTGGTTGACTCGATCTCTGCAGTGGGATCGGTTCAAGAAGGCAGCCTGAAAGCTCATGACTGGGGTTCAAAAGAGGCGAATGAGGGCAGCAACCTCAACATAAGCCAAGAGGAGGACTGGAGCGAGCTGCTATCCCCAAAGGTGGACCTAAAGCAGCTTCTGAATGGGCTAAGGTACATTTTTTTGGGACCAAATGATACCTATCCGGTCATTGTGAATGAACATCTAAGTGATGATGAGTTAGACTCGCTCCTTAAGGAGCTGAGAAAGTATAGAAGGGCCATTGGGTACTCTCTCAGTGACATCAAGGGCCTTTCACCAATGCTTTGCACTCATAAGATTCACTTAGAGAATGAAAACACTTCTTCCATTGAACATCAAAGACGTTTGAACCCGAATTTGAACGAAGTAGTCAGAAAGAAATCTTAAAACTCTTAGAGGCTGACGTGATATACCCTATCAGTGATAGCACATGGGTCTCTTCGGTCCATGTGGTACCAAAGAAAGGGGGTATCACGGTTTTGGAAAATGAGAAAGATGAGTTAATTCCTACAAGGACTATAACCGGACATAGAATGTGTATTGATTATAGTAAACTTAACTCAGCCACTAGAAAAGATCATTTTCCACTTCCCTTCATTGATCAAATGCTAGAGAGATTAGCTAATCACACATACTACTGTTTTCTTGATGGCTATAGTGGTTTCTTTCAAATACCCATTCATCCTAATGACCAAGAGAAAACCACTTTCACATGCCCCTATGGTACCTTTGCTTATCGAAGGATGCCATTTGGGTTATGTAATGCACCAGCTACCTTTCAAAGGTGTATGATCTCTATTTTCTCTGACCTTATAGAGGAAATGGTAGAAGTTTTCAGGGATGATTTTTCTGTGTATGGTGCTTCCTTTGGTGGTTGTTTGTCTAATCTTTGCAGGGTTCTCAAGAGATGTGAGGAGACATACTTGGTGCTAAATTGGGAAAAGTGTCACTTTATGGTGAAGGAAGGCATTGTACTTGGGCACAAAATTTCTTAGAATGGGATTGAGGTTGACAAAGCAAAGATAAAGGTCATGATGAGCTTAGAGCCTCCGGTCAATGTGAAAGGGATAAGGAGTTTCTTGGGGCACGCCGGCTTCTACAGGAGGTTTATCAATGATTTCTCCAAGATAGCACGTCCTCTTACAAGGCTACTGTGCAAAGAAGCCGAGTTCATCTTTGCTGAAGAATGCCTTCAAGCCTTTAAGACCATCAAAGAAGCCTCGATCACCGTGCCTATAGTTCAAGCTCCGGATTGGGATTTGCCCTTTGAGATTATGTGCGACGTGAGTGACTACGCCGTGGGTGCTGTCTTAGGTCAGAGGAAGGATAAGAAGCTGCATGTGATCTACTATGCAAGCCGTACCTTGGATGACACGCAAGTGAAGTATCCAACCACCGAGAAAGAGCTTCTAGCTGTTGTCTTTGCTTTTGAGAAGTTCAGATCTTACTTGTTGGGTTCTAAGGTCATTGTGTACACTGATCACGCTGCCTTAAGGTACATATACTCCAAGAAAGACACCAAGCCGAGACTCTTAAGGTGGATCCTTCTCCTACAAGAGTTTGACATGGAGATCAAAGACAAGAAGGGGATTGAGAATGGTGTAGCGGATCATCTCTCAAGGATGAGAATGAATGAAGTCTTGCCTTTGGATAACTCACTCCCTGAAGAGCAGCTTATGATGGTCAATACAGTGGTATGTGCAAGGCTAGAGGAGAAGTTTGAAGAAGTCTTGAGCTTCAAGGAAGATAATTTGCCTTGGTATGCGGATATTGTAAACTACTTGGCTTGTGGGGAAGAGCCTACTCACCTGGACTACTACCATAAGAAGAAGTTCATGAGGGACATCTCTTATTACTTTTGGGATGATCCCTATCTATACAAGAGGGGAGTAGACAGCTTATATCGGAGGTGTGTCACAAGAGAAGAAGCAAAAGACATTCTTCTCCATTGCCACGGTACGGCTTACGGTGGGCACTTCGCTTCATTCAAGATGGCTACAATGGTTCTACAAGCCGGGTTTTGGTGGCCTTCACTCTTCAAGGATGCTCACGAGTTTGTAAAGACGTGTGAAGCTTGCCAAAGAAGCTGGGAACATCACAAAGAGGAATGAGATGCCGCAGGTACCTATCTTTGAAGTGGATGTCTTTGATGCTTGGGGGATTGATTTTATGGGTCCATTCCCATCATCATATGGCAACAAGTACATCATAGTGGCGGTAGACTATGTGTCTAAGTGGGTGGAAGCCATAGCCTCACCAACTAATGATTCAAGGGTGGTGATCAAGCTTTTTAAGACTATCATTTTCCCAAGGTTTGGAGTTCCCAAGGTGGTAATTAGTGACGGAGGCAGCCACTTCATCAACAAGATTTTTGAGGGTCTTTTGAAGAAGTATGGAGTTAAACACAAGGTAGCCACGCCTTATCACCCTTAAACTAGTGGCCAAGTGGAGGTTTCGAATAGGCAAATCAAGACTATCCTAGAGAGAACCGCGGGAGTAACTAGAAAAGATTGGGCAAGCAAGCTTGATGAAGCTCGTTGGGCTTATAGAACGGCTTTCAAGACTCCCATTGGTACCACGCCTTTCAACCTCCTCTATGGCAAGTATTGTCACCTCCCTGTGGAGTTAGAGCACAGAGCTCTTTGGGCTGTGAAGCAAGTGAACTTCAATCTCAAGACGGCACAAGAGAGAAGACTGGTGCAACTTCATGAGCTTGATGAATTGAGGTTGGATGCTTATGAGAGCGCCAAGATCTACAAAGAAATGACCAAGGCGGTTCATGACAAGAAGCTGGTGTTTAAGGATCTCAAAGTGGGAAGCCTGGTTCTGCTCTACAACTCGCATTTGAAGTTGTTTCCAGGGAAGCTCAAGTCTAGATGAAGCGGTCCGTTTGAGATAAGAGAAGTGCTACCGTATGGGGCGGTTACTTTGGTTGGCAAGAGTGGATAGAGTTTCACGGTGAATGGGCATAGAGTCAAGCCCTACATGGCAAGTGATTGCAGCAAGGAGAGCACCACGTTGCTTCTCCAAGATCCCCCTCTAGCATAAACCAAGTAAAGTCAAGCTAAGCGACGTAAAACAAGCGCACTTGGGAGGCATTCCCATGACTATCATTGTACATATTTTTGCTTTCTTTCTGTTTCAATTTTATGCTTTTTAGTTTAAGTGTGTAGGTATAAAGAGTTGGGAACCGGAGATCGTGATCTTGGAGTCAACAAAGCAAGGAAAGGAGAAATAGAGGCAAACGATCGAGTGATAGATCGACCTATCCTGGCTCGATCTTTACTAGATCGAGCTAGTGAATTGAGTGAAGTCACTCGATCTAGACGAGAACGAGTAGACAATCGAGTGAGTCAGTCGATTGCAAGGAGATGACCCACCCATGTGTTTAGCTCGAAATGCAAACGGGGTGTGGATCGACTGGTCTCACTCGATCCTCGAACTGGATCGATCAGTTCACTCGATCAGCTCACTCGATCCTTGCCTAAAGGACCTCGAAATCGATCAAGGAGCTCGATCTAAGGAGCATGGCCATAACCACGTAGGATCTTGGAACGAGGGGGAAAACTCGGTTTAAGGCTCAATTCAAATCAAATCAAGCCCCCAATCGATCAACCCTCTCGATCACAGACAACATGGGTATGAGATCAAGGTCAAGATCGACCAATCTGACTCGATCTCATGCCGAGGTTAGTTCAAATTTTTCCCCCTCCTTTCTCCTTCCTTCCCATTTCAAATTTGAATTGTGGTCAAGGCAAGCATCTTTGACCATGAGGATGTGTGCCTTGACCACACCTTTTTCAGAACCACTTGCATGCATCCATATAATTTTTTGTTTGTCTTTATAAGCACATGCATACACACTCTCTCCCATTACATTTGAAACTGATTTTCTTAGAAAGAGAGAGTGTGAGTTTGGTTTTAAAGACATAAGAGCATCTTATATTCATCCACTTCAATGGTATTTTCGTGTTTATTGAATTACATATTTAAGTTTTTAGAAAATTTCCTTTTTGTTGATTTGATTGAATGTTAATTGCTAGAGATTATATTAAAAAAAATTTTAAAAAATATCTACGTGTTAGGGAAATTTTCTTGATTTAATCTTATCTCTTGAGATTTTTCTTTACTATTTATTGATATATTTTAGAAAATCCCCAAAAATCTAGGATTTATGCTAAGAGTTTTTCTCTCTTGCCTTATCTTTCTCTCTTAATCGTCGCCTATACTCATCTTCTCTTTGAGAAATTGTATTTCAGGTACCATGGCACCCAAGAGAAGCAGGGATTTGGCAACTCAAGGACGAGAAACTCAACAAGTGGTTGCAGAGGAGAAGAGGAGAAGAAGGCAAAGAAGAGGCTTGAGAGGCTCTGGTTTGAACCTACGAAGTTTGCGAGTAGGGACCTCTTGGAAAGGCTCGGCTTGTTGGAGGATTTTGACAAGCTGCTCAAGGACATAGGGCTTGCGTGCCTATCACGGGTGGACTGCCATACATACCCCGGGGTCACGCTTGACTTCCTCTCCACCTTGGACTTCTCCTATGAAAATCCAAGCCTCCCCACTCCATCAAAGGGTCACCTCACGTTCAAGATCAGGAGACAAGCCTACCACTTCTCCATCACCGAGCTATGCCAAGCCTATGGTCTCAATGCTGAAGCCATGCAAGTGGAGTTTCCCAAGTTCAAGTCAGCGAATGATCTATGGGAATTGATTTGCGAAGAGGACTACAAGGCCAACATATCAAAGATCAAGGAGGTGCGCAACCCTGTGCTAAGATACGCCCTCAAGCTACTAGCTAACACCTTCAGTGGTAGATCTGTGGCTCCAACGGTTACCAAGAACGAGCTGTGCTTCCTCTTCCAAGGGATTAAGAAGGTTCTATGCAATGCCAAGGAGAATGATGAGCCAATGGAGGATGAACTTGGAGATGACGTCAACTACGGTTGTATCTTGGCTTCTTCTTTAGTCAAGTACAAGGCGTGGGCGTTGAGGTGTAAGGCGAGCTCTGCACTCATAGGAGGCTTCCTCACACCGTTGTTCATACAAGCGGGAGTACCTCTCTCGGAGTTTGAGCCTTGCGCGGAGAGAGCTTTCATGGATGAAACCTACATGCGCAACACTGATTCCTTAGGACCTACTCCAGCTCCAGGTTTCTATGCTTACTTGTTCTACAATGGTGATCATGAGAAGAAGGTTTGCTTCCTACCAAATCCTGATGAGACATACTTAGAAAGCGTCGGCACAATTGAGTTCCTACCGAGCGATGAGGAATGCTTTGCGCCTCTTCAAAGAACAGCAGCACCACCTCAGTTCACTCGCTCGCCTTCAGAGTCGCCTCCTTCAGATGCTGAGATGCCACCGAGCTTTTATCTCCCCAGGCTAGACTATAAGCTGCGAACAAAAGCTGAAATGTTCCTTGCCTCGGTTGTGGAGATTCAGCGCAAAGTCAACAAGTGGCAAGGCAAGATGATCAAGAAGCTGGCCAAGAAGATAAAAGCCCTACAAGGAAGCTCATCTGAGGAGTCTTCGAGTGATGAGGTCAACCAACCAGAGAAAAAGAGGAGATCAACTGGAGGTGTGGAGATCCTTGAGCCTCAAGGAAGTGATCAAGCTAGCCGCCGTTCTCTACATGAAGGCACGAGCAAGGGCAAGGACAAGGAGATCCTTCACGACACTCTTAGAAAGAGCAGGAGGACTGGAGCAACCTCAAGCTCTAGTCATGCCTAGCTCCAAGGTACCAAAACACAAACCCTTGTAAATATCGTGCATTTTTTTATTTTTGCTTTGTTTTTGATCTCCTCTTGAATTTGTTTGACACCGAGACGGTGTCATTCAAGTTCGGGGGAGAGTGTGTGCTTTGACATGTTTTTATTTGGATCTTATTTTGAGTTTGCATCATTGAGTCTTCATGCATTCCATTCATCTAAGTGCATAGAAAAATACTAAAAAATCATAAAATTTTTCAAAAATTCCAAAAAAAATTTATCTAGCTTGCATTTGCAATGTCAAATTTTGTAGGACTGAGTCTAGAATTTTAATCATTTAGGTTGTTTGCATTTGCATAAGGGGCAAAAAGTTTCCTTGTAAAGTGTTTTAAGCTCATGAATTGGTTCAAGGCCTTAGTTAGTAGTTCTTTGATGCTTTATTCAAACTTTGAAAGTAAGTTCTAACCATATTTGGATCATTTGTATTGATTTTCGTGGCTTAAGTTGAACAAACATGAATTGAATCCTTTCCTATCAAGTGGAACCTTAACTTGAATTTTGAATTATCATACTTGTGTATTTGAGAAAGAATACATGGATTACATATAGATATTCAGACTTTTTTATCCCTTTAACCACTCTATTATAAGCCTAAATAGAATTCCTCACCTTTACCCTTACCTTCCTTTCAAGCCAATTTTTGTGTGTGACATTATTGTGAGGCCTCTTTTCGGTTGAACTTAGCATAAAGTGTTACGTTTAGGCGACATGATTAGGTTCTCATATTGATGCTAGCTTTGCGTATTGAAGCTAGTTTTAGGCTTAAGTTTGGGGGTGGGAATTCATGGGTGTTGTTGATTTTGCTTACTTGTTTTCGGTTTTGGAAAGAATTGGTGTTTGGGGTTTGAATAAAAAGGGAATTCATAGTTTTAAGTGGTTGGTCTTGTTTTAAAATAAAATCTCTAGTTCAAAAGAAAAGAAGATAGCTCTCACGAGAAAAAGAAAAAAAAATAAATAATAAAAGAGCCAAAAGGCCAAATGTTTAAAGAAAAGAAAGAAAAAAAAATATTTTGAGAAGGGAGCTATCAAAAGTAAAGAAAAGAGCTTAATGTTTTTGTATGACCTTACCACTAGCTATAAGAAGGATTGAATGATGTGTTTTTGTGGGTTTTGCTTGGCGTCTTGCCTTGTTGTTGTGGGTAGTTTCTAGAGGGTGAGTGAGCTTGAAAAACAGAAAGAAAAATGAATGAGAGAGGAATTAGGATCATTGTTTGTGTATATGGGTAGATGAGAGTCTAGTCATGTATGCATCAATTACCTTTACCTTTAGCATTATGCATAAGTTCAACCCTTTTTGAGATAACCCATTGCTTGAATTACCCTCATGAATGAGATCATTTTTATCTCATGACCTTGTCCCTAGCCAAATGTATTCGGTTTTAAGTGCATTAGTGTGAATCACGGTTTGAACTTAATGAATGTTAAAGGATAGGATTCTTGGATTGTTTGGAATATGAGAGTCATGATTTGAGATTCAATATGTGATAAATATGGCTAAGTTCTTTGGAGTATGAGTTTGTGCATTGCATCTTAGAATTGAGAACTAGGACCATTGAATTGATTCATTTTAAAAACACTTGTCAAGGAATTTGAGCTCCCATTTTTAAACGTCTCTTCCTTTCTTGAATTTTGTTTGCTTGAGGGCAAGCAAAAGGCAAGTTTGGGGGAGTTGATATACTCATATATTTCGCAAATTTAGCATGCATTTAGAGTAGTTTCCATGCATACATCTTGCATAATAGGCTAGTTTGCACCATTTATCTCATTTTAGGTCCTAGAACACTTTGCATTAGCATTTTGCATGTTTCTTGCATTCTTGCTTCATATTCAGGTTGTTTTGGATACACTGGAGCTATGGAGGGTGCATGGACATGCTAAGGATCGAGAGGAGGCCTATGGATACATGGAGGAACTCAGCCATGCAGTAAAGGAATCGGGATCGAGGCGCAGATCGAGCTAGGCAGGTCGATCTAGACGAGAATGACCAGAAGATCGAGTTGCTCTGGTCGTTTCAAGAAGGAGGATCGAGATCAAGATCGACCAAGGTGATCGAACGGGAGTAGGGACACGGGAACTAAGCCTGGGAAGAACGAGAGCCAGATCGAGTTCACGACTCGATCATCCGAGGATCGACTAGAAAATCGATGGAAGCACTCGATCCACCAGACCGAATTGACCCGAAGATCGAGCGAGAGAAGACGTTCTACGAAGACGATCGAGTAAGAGATCGACTGCTCAGACCGATCTCTAAAACGTTATCCGGACAGCTCACTTTTGTAGTTTAGTGAGGGGACCATTTTTTGGTTTTACCCTATTTTTAGAGCAACAAAAGGGAGCCATCGGATATCTTACACATTGTCTCATATCTTTTATGTTTATGCTTTAGAAAACCGCCATTGTCTAAGTTTTAAGCTTTTCATATTTTGTAGAACTTTAATCCATTTTTAATATAAGTATTTCTCTTAAATCTCTTTTGCTTAGTAGTTTAATCATGCTTATCTTTCCTTCCTTTGCATTTTCGTGTGTTTTAACCATGTGTAGCGAGTAGTCATGGGTTTAAGGTTGAGGTGATTAAGGGGTTTAAAGGTTTAAGCTTTGGTCTTTTTCTTGTTCTTAACTTATTCACTTCTTGGATTTGGAGGTTTTAATGACTAGAGAGTCTTGGGAAAGATCTCTTTGATCTCAGGGATTTCCTTACCTTAGCAGGTTTCAGGAGATCCCTTAAACCCAAATCCAAGAGACTAGCTCATCCTTTCCCAAACGCCATGGATGCTTAGGGAGCTAGTTAAGCCATATTTTGAGATCTATGCTTAATGTTCTTCGACCTATCTTTCCACCATATGCCATGGGTTAGGAGGAAAGGTTGAGGAAAGGATTTATACCACACGCCATGGATAAATCTAGCTCTAGTTTCTCAAGACTTAGAGATAGCACTCAAATGCGTAGATCTATGTTTTCAAACCCAAAGCTTGAATCTTGAACCTCTTAAGCATGACCCTCAACCTTGAATCCTCTTTTAGCTTTTAAAAACTCAAAGTAATCATTTCCTAGTTATAAAGTTTGCATCTTTTGTCTTAGTTCCTTAAATATCATCCTAGGTTGTTAGATCTTTCATTTTCTGTCTGCCTTTAGCTTTCGATTTTTAAAAACTAGTAGTCTTGCATTTCAAATCCTTAGAATTCATATAGTAGTTGTTTAACCCATCAGTAGGGATTTTAAAATAGTTTTCGTGGTCATTTGGTTGTTGCATTTAGTTTTTACTGATTTTGTTCCTCTATTTATCCGATTTCACTTACATTTACTTAGCTCTTGCATTCCTAGTGTTCTTTCATCAACCTGAGCTGGATTGACACCTCTTGCACCTATACTACAAATATATTGTGCTTTAGGCTTTGATAGTAAAAACAGCTTGCTAAAATCATGTTATCAAATGGCGCCGTTGCCAACTTGAGTTTAGCTTGAAAGTATTAGGATTTGGAGCTTAGTAGAGACTAAGTTATTATTTTTACTTTGGTTACTAATCTAGCTACCTTCAAACTTGTCTTCTCAGGTACATGAATCTGAGGTCTAGTGGTGACAACAATTTATTACAACCTCTAGACAACATTCATCAACTTGGAAGTGCAAGAGAAAGAAGAGCAAGAGAACAAGAACAACACTTTGAGGAGATATTGCAACCGGACATTCTTGCTTTTGAGGTCATGGCTGAGCAAGACCAAGCTGAGGCTCCACCTCACCGTTCTGCTTCTGGAAGGGGTAATGGAAACCCCAACCACGCCCCAAGGCAACCAAGGATCATTGGTGCGGGTGATGCACCCAACACTCATCACAACCGTTTTGGCATCACTCCACCACTGGTGCAAAACAACAGCTTCGAGATCAAGCCAGGCTTTGTCTCAATGGTGCAGAACAACAAGTTCCATGGACTTGCAATGGAGGATCCCTTGGAGCATTTAGACAACTTTGAGCAAGTGTGTGGAATTATCAAGATCAATGGGATCTCGGAGGACAGTTTCAAGCTTAGGCTTTTCCCTTTTTCACTTGGGGTTAAAGCAAGACATTGGGAGAAGACCTTACCTTAGGGGACTATAACCTCATGGGCTGATTGCAAGAAGGCATTTCTGTCTAAGTTCTTCTCAAGTACAAGAACAGCTCGACTAAGGAGTGAGATTAGCGGTTTTACACAAAGGCAGAATGAGACCTTTAGTGAAGCAATGGAGCGGTTCAAGGACTACACCATTGCGTGTCCTCATCATGGCTTCAGTGAGGAGACACTCTTGAGCACCACCTATATAGGAGCTCTTCCCAAGATCCGCATGCTTCTAGACACGGCTAGTAAAGGCAACTTTCTTGGACAAAATGTAAAAGAGGGAATGGAGCTCATTGAGAATCTTGCTTTGAGTGATGGCAACTACAGTGAGGACTATGATAGAGCACCAAGAGGAACTCACCTTCCCCCCCACTTTCAGGTTCAGTGTCCTCAGTGAACAAGTATAAGAACTCTTCAATGATAGCCTGCTCTTCAGCTGAGTAGCTCTCTTCTTCTATGACTATGGCATTGCAGAACTCCTTTGGGTTAGGTTCTGGTTTTCCAGGAAAGTGTCCTTGAGGCTTGGGACCAGCTATGCCTTTGTTGTTCTCCAGTGTTTTAACTCTTGGAGTCAACCCTTCAAACTTGTTGGTGAGCTCTACATGTACTGAATCTATTTTGTTGTGGACCTCTGCAAACTTTTTGTTCATTTCCAAGGTTGTGATGACTTGAGTGTTGATCATTTGTTGCATGAGAGTCTTAAGTTCAGTGTCTTCAGAGCTAGAGGAAGCTTGTCGTTGAGCTTGAGCATTGAATCTTCGAGGGTTGTAGGGCGCTCTAGGTTGGTAGTTGTTGTTCCTTTGCTGAAAGCCTTGATTGTTGTAGGGAACAAAAGGTCTTGGTGCAGCTTGCTGTTGTTGTTGAGGGTAAACCTGATCGTGTCGATTGGCAACATTGTTTCTCCTGTAAGATAAGTTGGGATTTGGTCTGTAGTTCACATAGCTATTGTATCCACCTTGATTGCCCAAGTAGTTCATCTCCTCAACTTGGCATGGCTCTTGATCATCAAGCTGAACCATGTCTCCAACAAAGTTAACTTCTTTCTTCTCCCTTAGCAATAACTCCAGCTTCTCATGTAGAGACTTGATTTCTTTCCTGCTAGACTCTAACTCATCCTTTGCACTTCTTGGAGCTCTGTCAAATTCCTCATTATAGTTTCCATCACACTGAGCCAGATTCTCTACCAGCTCCAATCCTTCATCCACATCTTTTGACAAGAAGTTCCCATTTGATGCAGTGTCCAAGAGAATTCTTATCTTAGGCAAGCTCCTCTGTAGAGAGTGGAGAGCAGAGAGGCTTGTGAGAAGCCATGATGAGGGCATTGCAATGTGTAGCCCTTGAATCTTTCCCACACTTCACCAAAGCTTTCATTGTTCGTTTGTGCAAACCCTGAAATCTCATTCCTTATTATTGCAGTTCTTGAAGTAGAGAAGAACTTTGCTAAGAAGGCTCTCTTGCACTCATCCCAGCTGGTGATACTTCCTTGGGGCAGGTTTTTCTCCCATTGGTGTGCTTTGTCTCCAAGAGAAAAAGGGAATAACCTGAGTATAAAGACATCCTCACTCATCCCTTTGATCTTTCTTAGGGAGCATAGTCTATCAAAATTATCAAGATGGTCTAGAGGATCTTCAAGTGGCAACCCATGGAACTTGCTGCTCTGAACCATTGAAACCAATCCGGACTTGATCTCAAAGTTGTTGTTTTGGACTGCTGGTGGAATGATGCCAGTCCTGTTGTTGTAGGCATTTGGTGCATCACCAGCGCCAATGGGTCTAGCTGCTCTTGGAGCTTGTAAGCCCTGAACACCTTACTGTCCTTGTATACCCTGAGCGCCAACAGCTCCTTGAGGACCCTGGAATCTGATATAATCCATAACAGGTTCCTGATTGTTCATCCCAAGTCTTTGCAAGTCTTCCTGCCTTTCTTGCTGTCTTCTTGGTCTCTGACCTCTGTCCAACAGATTGATGTTGTCTATGAAGTCTACAAGATTGCTTCAACCTCTGGATCTCAAGTTCATATACCTGAAAGACAGGAAAGAGAGTCAAAGGAGATTAGTAACCAAAGAAAACTAAAAACTTGATCTTAAAGATTCTACAAACTCTAATGTTTCAAACTTTAAACCCAAATGACAACGGCGCCAAATTGATACAGAGGTTTATAGGTCTCAATCAATCACCCCTCTATGTGAATTAATTGTAGTATAGCAAGGGTTTTATGTCAATCCAAATGGGTTTGTTGAAAGCAATAGAGTTATGAGTAAAAATCCTTAAGTCAAGCAAGCATAGAAGGCTTTTTGTTGCCTAAGCAACCAATCTATCACTCTAAGATGATCAAGCAACAAAGAGAACAAAGAAAAAGGCAATTTAAACAAGATTAAGTAAGCAAAACAGAGCAAAACAGAGCAAATCCGAAATATATCAAAGGAAAAAAGCAAGTTCCTAGATGTGGTTATTGATTTTTGGGAATTCAAGAACTAATTAAGGTTGTTTCAAACAGCATTGATCAAGCAAACAAGCTAGCAATGGTGATTCCTAGACATAGAGTTCACAATCAAGCAAGCTAGATCCAATGTCTTGTAAAATATCCCTTTGCTAAACATCTTAACAAGAACTAACTCTCATTAGTGCTAAAACATTCAGCAAGCATTAATAAACAACTTTATTCAGGTCAAAATGCTCCTCAAACAGTCAATATCTTGAGCCAAGACCAGCAAATCCTCTATCAAACAAGATCAGCATTTCATCAAACACTTGGTGGGCATAAGAGAAAGCCTAAATTCTAGATAAGTGTGATCAAGACAAATCTAGTTTAAGAACAGATCAATAGAGAGGAACCCATATAATGAAGCACTAAACAAACCTTAATCAAGCCCTAAATTCCCTATCTACCACATCTAAGAACCCTAAGCAAACTACTCACTAATACTCATGTTTAACATCAAATCACAAGAGGAAAATATGCTAATCATGATTAAAAGAGAGATTAAAGAAATATTAAAGGCAAATACCAACTTATATTAAATAAAGCAGAAGATTTATCTTAGAAACTCAAAGAAAATGTTTAAGAACAGTAAATTGACATGACTTCTCAAAAATTCCAGAAAAAGCCTATTTATAGGCAAAAGAAGGAAGCCCTAGAGTAATGGCAAAAGTGTAAACAAAACAGGCTCGGAATAAAACATCCATAATGCAAGAAAAAATGCAAACTATATCCTAAATGCAACCTAAGCCAAAAAGGAGAAGCTAAGAAAAACGTGCAAAAGAGAACCAAAACATGTACTAAATGCAAGCCTAAATGGTGTAAATACAAGAGATATCAACACCCCCACACTTGCCTTTTACTTGTCCTCAAACAAATAAGAACAAATGAGAGAGTGAGGTTTGACGGTGGGCATTCAGATTCCAAAAGTGCAAAGTAAACAGATGGTGTCAATGCTTAAGTGCCTAGTTGTGGGATGCAAACATAATCAGCTTTACTTTAAAGAACCTAGCCATGCTCATCATGTTTCAAAATGATCTCAAACCTCAACTTAGGCAAATGCTCAAATCAACCAACTCTTTAATATTCAATTAAGCTCAGAACATGAATCATGCTTATGAAAATCAAGTGAAGAGATTTGGTCCAAAGGGTAAGGTTATGAGATAAAAATGATCTCATTTTAGCAAAATGTTATTAAACATAAGGGATCACTCAATGAAAAAGATTTCATCTTAGGCAAAATGCTAAAGGTAAAAGCACACTTATGCATGCAATTCAAAGCTCCCTTCTACCCAAAGATGAATCCTAAGCACTTCTAAACCCAAAAGTGAACCCCTAAGTCTACCCTTTTCCTAAACTCTACCATTTACCATTCTTCATGGCTGGGGAAACTTCTTCTTTTTGCTTCTGTGGCTGTTTCTTTTTGGTTGGGACTTGCTCTTCTCTGTTGCATTGGCACCTTCATCACCTTTGGTGGATTGCTCTTGGTCTGATTTTTCTTCATTTCACCTTTCTGGGCATTGTTGCTGGCGCCTTTCTTCTTTACACTTAGAGCTTTTTCTTCCCTTTACTTAACCACAACTCTAGATTGTTTCCCCTTTTCTACCATTTCAAATCTTTTTCCTTTTCTTTCAAAACATATATACATGAAGTTCATACCACTTACACTACCCTTTTAACCCAAAACTCCTATCCTAAAATCAAGCTCAAGATGCAAGTTGATATCTACAAGAGAACTTATTATTGTGAGCCTTATTCCTAACACTTTTTGCCAAGACAAAATCAAAAATGTAATGCAAAGGCCTCACAGCTCTCAAGATAGTGTTTAGCCTCAAAAGGAGGTTTTGGTTAAGGGTGTGAATTAACTATCCCATAAGTATGAGAATCAGCTACTTGGATCAACAAGAGTGGTAGAAAGGAAAAAGGTGATTAAAATATGTATATGGTAGCCATGAATTCACTTTTCAATGCATAAGACATGATAATTAAAAGTCCAAATTAAAGTTCAAGTTGATAAAGATGATTTTCAGAGAGCAAATGCTTTCAGTATGAAATGAGAAGACCAAATCTAGCAATCTAAGCATGATTCAGCCTTAACTTCTAGAAATCTTATGATGCATCAAAAAACTAGCCACTTAAACACTGAAATCATCTCTAAACTCTAAGCACTTTACAAGGAAATTTCATCATAATGCCCTATGCAAATGCAATGCAACCTATATGTCAACACTAGACTCAATTCTAGAAGAATGAAATGCAACTACATGCTTTCTTTTTGGTTTGCAAAAATGCAAAATTTTTCAATTTTTTCAATTTTTTTGTGTTTTTCTGTGCCTTATATGAATGCATGATATGCATGAGACTCAAAGTGAAAGATAATGAAAAACTAAGAAAACAAAACACAAAGTCAAACCCCAAATCTCTCCCCCACACTTAAATTACACAGTCCCTTATGTAATGAAAGCAATGAGAGAGAGAAGCAACAAAATATAATACAAAATTGAAAAAGATGCAATGGTATAGACAATGAATAGGATGTGGTACCTTGCTTAATAGTAGGAGTGGTGGGAGGATCTAGATGTCTGAGGAGACTTGCTAGCTCTCTTCTTGTTCCTCCTCTCATAAGTCCTTGAAGATAGCTCCGCTTCTTGTGGTAGGGGAACCCAACTTAACCATAACTGCTCAGCTTGTGAAGAAGTACCTTGATGACCCCATTGCCAATTTTGTTGAACCTCAGAAGGGTAGGGAGTTGGTTCCCATGCTGATGGAATATGGGACCTTGGCTTATATGATGAAGCTCTTGGTTGTGCCCATGTCCCCCATTGATCACTTGGCTGTGCATGAAAGGAATATCTTCCATGGGGGTTCCAAACAGCCTCCTCATTTTTAGTTGGGTCAGCTTGTGGCTCAGGCTCTTCTTGATGAGAAGTGTGCTCATGAGTGTGGCTCTGATGGGAAGTTCTTACTGATGTAGCTTTGTTCTTCTTGAAATTCCCTTTAACCATTTTCCCCAAACTCCTAATGGCTTTATCTTGCCATTTACACCATTTCTGGAGAGTGTTGATGTGTTAATGAGCAGACTTCAAAGAGCTTCCTTGGCTTGGTCCTCCATAAGGTGTGAAGTGGAACTGCCTTGAACTATAGCTCAACACTTCTTCTTCATCAAAGTCAACTTCTTCTTCTTGTGCTTCCCCTTGGTTTTCAGCTCCAGCCGAAGCATCTTCTTGGACTTCTTCTGCACCTTCTCCTCTTTTTTTTTCTTCAAGCTCTTCTTCTTCGGCTTCCTCACTGTCCTCTTCTATTTCTCCAGGAACAGGGTCACCTTGGTAGAGCTGATCATCACTTGGATTAAAGCGGATGTTGCTCCTTTTGGTGAAGGAGGTGAGCCTTGGATTGGGGAGAAAGACTTTTATTAGTACAAGACGCTGGAGTCCCTGCTGCTGCTAACAACGCTTCTGGGCGTTTTGTACAGAGGACTTTATGAAACTACAACAGACCTGATCAGTTCTATGTCAACAGAGCTGCAATCTGCCCTTCTGCTTTCCAAGGGAACGATTTTGAGCTTAAGCCTGCTTATTATCAGCTGGTGGGACAGCATCCATTCCATGGTTTACCTCATGAGCGGTTTGAGAGGTTTGAGGATTTGGCTTAAAGTGTCAAAGCTAATGGAGTTAGCAATAACTTCCTGTTCTGCAAGCTGTTCCCATACTCACTTGGAGGAGATGCTGCATTTTGGCTGAAGCAACTAGAGCCTGCTTCACTGACTACTTGGGAGGACACCAAGAATTCCTTTCTGAACAATGTCTATGATGATGCTAGATCTGAGGACCTGAGGACGAAAATTGCATCATTCTCTCAAGGTCCTACTGAAGCTTTTAAGGCTTCTTGGCTGAGATTCAAGTCTTATCAAAGGGACTGTCCGCATCATGGTTTCAGTCAGGTGCAGCTGCTTGGGATTTTCTTCAGAGGCATTGATTGGAATTATCAGATGGCGCTGGATGCAGCTAGTGCTGGAAACTTCAACACCAACAGACCAGAAGAAGCAATCAGATTGATTGAAAACTTGGCCTGCAACAACAGCACCAAGAATGCAGATTTTCAGAGGATGAAACAAGCTGGTTTGAATGATGGGAATCAGATTGCTGAAGTCAAGGCTAAGCTGGACAGTATGCACAGCCTCTTGGTGGGGAAGAAGTCAGTTCATTCCAAACACCAGTGGAACAGTGGATACAACAACAATAATCAGAATAGTACCTTCACAGGAAATCAGAGCTCGCCTGGTTACACACCTAAGCCTCAGTTTCAGAAGAAAGAATTCCAGAAACCTTACCAGAACAGCAGCAATTTTAACAGGATCTATGGTTCTTCTTCCTACCAATATGCACCTCCACACGAGAGCAAGATGGAAGCTATGCTGGAACAGATCCTAGAAGGACAACAGAAGCTGACAGTGGACTTCAATGGAAAGATAGATTTGCTCTACCAGGACTTGAATCGGAAAATTGAGTCTGAACTCTCATATGCAGAAGCTTGATGTTCAAGTTGTCCAAACTGCAGGAGCTGTTCAGAGGCAAGAGGGATTCCTTCCAGGAAGGACTGATGCTAATCCCAAACACCATGTGAATGCCATCACATTGAGGAGTGGAAAAAACCTGCAACCAGTGTTGCAGAAGGATTTAAGCTCAAGAAATTTGGTTGGACTTGAAGAGTATGAAGATGATGAGATTTGTACTGAAAACCCACGGGTGACGCTAATCACCCATGATGGGTGTCGCTCGTCACCCACTAAGCACAACTCCGACGACTCTTCTTCACAAATTTGTGACGACCGTCACCAGGAGGGTGACGCTCGTCATCTAATTCGAGCAAACCTTCACGACTTGTCCAAAACGAGTGACGCTCGTTACCCATCCAGTGACGCTTGTCACCCATTGCAACCAACTGCAGTTTCGACTCGGACTTCAAATAATGCTAAGGAGACAGTGTATAAGCCCAAGATACCTTATCCTAAGCGTCCTAAGAATTCTAAACAAGAGCTTGAAGATGCTAAATGCAAAGCTATCATGGACAAGTTGGTCATTGAGATTCCATTGATAGATGCAGTGAGGATTACTCCTGTTATAAGGAGGTATGTGAAGAGGATAGTGACCAACAACTTGAGTTTAGAGGCTGGAGCTATGATGATCAACGAGCAGGTCAGTGCAGTGATTCAGAACAGAGTGCCAGAGAAGCTTTCAGACCCTGAGAGCTTTGTTTTAGACTGCACAATCTTTTCTGACAGGTTTGAGAGATCATTGTGTGATTTTGGTTCTAGTGTGAACCTTATGCCTCATTCTGTTGCCAAGAGCTTAGGGATGACCAATTTTAAGGCTACAAGGATATCTCTTGTCCTAGCTGATAGATCAGTCAGAGTTCCTGAAGGTGTGATAAAGGATGTTCCTATCAGAGTAGGAGATTGCATGATTCCTACTGATTTTATAGTTCTGGAATATGGAGAAGAACCCAAAGACCCTTTGATTCTTGGCAGACCCTTCCTGGCAACTGCAGGAGCTATCATTGACGTCAAATGGAAGAAGCTTACAGAAGCGAATACGTTCTCGTATCACTTTTTTGTAGAAAGCTCGACCACCGAGAAAAAGTGGTATCAACCAAGGGCACAATATTAACTTTTTTTCTAAACCAAAAGTTGAGAATTCTCTAATACAAATATTTTCTATGACCCAAACTGTACAAGCTTCTTACAAAGCATATGAATTTCTCACTATTGGCCAAACCACCTGAGCACTGGGTTCAATGTGAGTAGGATCACTCAGCCATGCTTCATAATTGGAAAAACGAGCACCGTGGAAATACATGCCACTCAGCCAAAGAAAGATGATAGAGAGTTGGCCGAGATGGGCACTAAATACTTTTCGAGAGATTTCCTCCAAATCACTGGTATGACTATCAATATCGTGAGCATCAGCATGTAGGTTCCAGATCCAAGTGGTAGTATCAGGTCCCTTAGCTATTGTTCTTGAGAAATGACCGGGTTTAGCCCATTCCTTGAAAGAAGTTTTTATGGGATCCCGATCTACCAAAATTTTGACTAGAGCTGAATGTTGGTGACTTGGTGATGCAATTCGAAATGGACAAGTCGATGAAGAGGCCAACCATAGAGGGACAGACTTTTTATGTGGATGTTCTTACCAACATTGCTGATCAGATCTTCCATGAGATGAGATCAGAAGACCCCTTGGAGAGGGCATTGACCACTTCTACATCAGAGTATGAGCATCCGGATGCTGCTGCATCAGGCTACACAAAGATGATGGATGCTACTGCACATGTGATGCAACTGGTTGCACAGGATGAGCTTGTCACCACATCTGCAAAAGCTGCTACAATGGGTGACTGGAGTGCAGAAAAAGCACAAAAAATTGAGGTTAACAGCTCCCTGCAGGGCTAAGGTACGCCTTCCTTGGAGAAAACTCCACCTATCCTGTTATTGTTAATGCTTCATTGAACAATGCAGAGCTCACTCTTCTGCTAAGTAAGCTGCGCAGATTTCGCAAAGCTCTTGGCTATTCTCTTGATGGTATTTCAGGGATTTCTCCAGACTTGTGCATGCATAGGATACATTTGGAGGATGAATCGAAATCATCAGTAGAGTACCAGAGAAGACTGAATCTGAATCTGCAGGATGTGGTCAAGAAGGAGATCATGATGCTGCTGCAAGCTGGGATCATCTACCCCATATCAGACTTTGCTTGGGTCAGTCCAGTGCACGTGGTCCCTAAGAAGAGAGGAGTTATAGTGGTGAAGAATGACAAGGATGAGCTGATTCCAACCAGAATTGTGACAAGACACATGATGTGTATCAATTACAGGAAGTTGAATGCAGCCACAAGGAAAGATCACTTCCCTCTACCTTTCATTGATCAGATGCTTGAGAGGCTGGTGAATCAATAGTATTACTGCTTCCTTGATGGCTATTCAGGCTTTTTCAGATCCCCATCCATCCAGATGATCAGGAGAAGACCACTTTTACCTGTTCTTATGGTACATTTGCATATCGCAGAATGCCTTTTGGACTGTGTAATGCTCCTGCAACCTTCCAGAGATGCATGATGGGCGATATTCACTGACATGATTGAGAGGTTTATGGAGGTTTTCATGGATGACTTCTCAGTTTATGGGTCTTCCTTCAAGAGCTGCTTAGACAACTTGTGTGCAGTTCTGCAGAGATGTGAAGAGAAGCACTTGGTTCTAAACTGGGAGAAGTTCCATTTTATGGTACAAGATGGCATTGTTCTTGGTCACAGAGTCTCAGGAGATGGTATAGAGGTGGATAGGGCGAAAATTGAAGTGATGACAAGTCTGCAAGCACCTGATTCAGTCAAAGCAGTGAGGAGTTTTCTGGGTCACGCTGGATTCTACAGAAGGTTCATCAGGGACTTCAGCAAGATTGCAAGACCTCTTACTGCTCTTCTCTGAAAAGATGTGAAGTTTGAGTTCACAGAAGAATGCAAGTCTGCTTTTGAACAGATCAAACAGGCTTTAGTTACAGCTCCTTTTGTGCAGCCTCCAAATTGGGACTTGCCCTTTGAAGTGATGTGTGATGCCAACAAGTTTGCAGTTTGAGCAGTGCTGGGACAGAGAAAAGACAAGAAGCTCCACGCCATCTACTATGCCAGTAGGACTTTGGATGATGCTCAGAAGAACTATGCAACAACTGAGAAAGAACTGTTGGCAGTGGTCTTTGCATTTGAAAAATTCAGGCAGTATCTTGTTGGCTCTAAGGTCGTGCTCCATACTGTCCATTCAGCACTGAAGTATCTGATGCAGAAGAAGGATGCAAAGCAAAGGTTCTTGAGGTGGATTCTGCTACTTCAAGAATTTGACATTGAAGTGAAGGACAAGAAAGGAGTTGAGAATGGAGTTGCTGATCATCTATCCAGGATTCAGGTTGAAGACAATGTCCCAATAAATGATTTCTTTCCTGAAGAGAACGTCTACTTGGTAGAAAAGAGATTACAGGAAGAAAGTGCTGAAAACCTGCAGTTTTCACGAAACTGCAGAGGAGTGACGAGCGACACCAGGGGGTGACGCTCGTTACCAACAAAGCAGGATTGCGACCTAGTTTCTGTACGAAGGCGGTCACGCTCGTCACCAGTCTCAGACTTTGGCTACGATTTGTGAAAGCTTGGGGGACTGCTTTTCAAGAACAAGTTTATGCTTTGGATAATCCAAAGAGGCCCTGGTATGCGGATATTGCCAATTATCTTGCTGCAGAGGATGAACCACATGATTTCAAGGGTTATGGCAAGAAGAAGTTCTTGAGAGAACTTAGGAGATTCTATTTTGATGATCCATATCTCTACAAACACTGTGCTGATGGGATTTACAGGAGATGCATAGCAGAAGAAGAAGTCCAAGACGTCATGTTTCACTGTCATAGCTCAAAGTTCTTTGCCACATTCAAAACAGTCTCCAAAGTTCTTCAAGCTGGTTTTTGGTGGCCTACTATGTTCAGAGACGCCCATGCATTCATTACAAGCTGTGATACTTGTCAGAGAAGAGGAAAGCTCAGCAGAAGACATGAGATGCCACAGAACTTCATCCTTGAAATTGAAGTCTTTGATTATTGGGGTATTGACTTCATGGGCCCTTTTCCCTCATCTTATGGGAATATATACATTCTGGTTGCTGTTGACTATGTATCTAAGTGGGTAGAGGCATTGGCTACTCCTACTAATGATGCTGCAGTGGTTTTGAAGCTGTTTAAGACCATTATTTTCCCCAGATTTGGTGTTAGCAAATTGTTATAAGTGATGGTGGTTCTCACTTTGTTAACAAGGTCATTGACAAGCTGCTGAAGAAGTATGGTGTACAGCACAGAGTAGCCACGCCTTATCATCCCCAAGCCAGTGGACAAGTTGAGGTTTCCAACAGACAGATCAAGTAGTTTCTGGAGAAGACAGTTGGGAAGACAAGGAAATATTTGTCAGCAAAACTGGATAATGCATTATGGGCTTACAGGACAGCATACAAAACGCCTCTTCTGACTACACCATTCCATCTGCTCTATGGAAAGGCGTGCCATCTACCATTGGAGTTAGAATTCAAAGCAGAATGGGCTATCAAGAAGCTGAACTTCGATCTGAAGCCTGCTGCAGAGAGGCGCTTGATTCAGCTTAATGAACTGGATGAAATCAGATATCTGACCGATGAAAAATCCAAGTTATACAAGGAGAGGACAAAGGCATATCATGATAAGAAGATCATCTCCAGACATTTCGAGTCCAATGACCAGGTACTCCTTTACAACTCTCGTTTACAGCTATTTCCTGGTAAACTGCGTTCTCGATGGTCAAGTCCATTCACTGTCAAAAAGGCTAGACCACATGGCACCATTGTCCTGATTAACTTCAAAGGAGAGGAGTTCACTGTCAATGGACAGAGGTTGAAGCACTATTGGGCGCAAGCCAAGATTCCGGCAGGACACATTGTTTCTCTGGATGATGCACCAGCTGTCTAAACAGCCAATCAAAGTCGAGCTAATGACGTTAAACAAGCGCTTAGTGGAAGGCAACCCATTGGTAAGTTTTATTTTCTGTACTTAGTGCTTTATTTTCGTGTTCATACATTTATTAGTTAGTTATTTATTCATCAAAAAAAAGACAACCAAACAAAAAAACGGGTGACGCTTGTCACCCTTAAGGTGACGCTCGTCACCCGTCCAGACCAGGTACACGCTCTATATCTCTTTCTTCTTCTTCCTCGCGATTTTACTGAAAAATAACGAACTTAGAACAAATTCCACTCAAATCATAACTTTTGATTTTGTTAACCAAATTGAGTGATTCAATAGCCTAATCCGTGTGGATTTTGGCCCTCTTTCATAATATCCACTCAGTTTTCAAGATCTGCAAGGTATGTGTTCGGAATCCCAAATTTTCAGTCCGTCATAGGTTTGGTAAAATTCGATTTTCGACTAGATCAGCTTGATTTAACTGTTGAATCTTGGTTAGTTAGGTTGTATTAGCTGAATGATACCATCCATATGTGATTTAATCGGCTGATTTGCAAGTTTTTGAAATTTCAAGTTCTTGATGAAATTTGCAAAAATTTGGAAATTTTGGGTGATTTGGGTTGAATTGATGCTTGAATTGTGTTCCTGGTAGTACTGTTATTGATCACCATCAGTTGTTTCACCTTGATTCATCACTTTTTCGAAATTTCAAAATTTTGCTAATTTTGGTGATGTTTTTGGTTGATTTTTGGCCTTAATTTTCAAATGCCTCGATAGGAGAAGAGACAGCGACAGGGCTCGTCTTCGAGCACTGCATCAGGCTCAGCACAATCATACAGCAGTTACCCAGTTTGCAGGCCTCCATGGCCAAAGCGAGAGGATCGGAACATCGCTTCCGAAGTGGCTTGGCCAGGAACTCCAAAGCAGGAGATAGCACGGGATAACTGTGTATTCCGTGACATTGAGGAGGAGTGGGATGAGTACGACACACTATTCTACAATGCGTGGCAGGTGGTGAAGATCCTACCCACCAGATTCGCAGACACCACCGTGCTGCAGAAGATGGGTATTCTAGATGAGGTTTTGGAGACTCTTGAGAGGATCGGGATGGGTACTATGCCATTCCAGCAGTATGATATGTACCCAGACTTGGTTCCACTCAAATCATAACTTTTGATTTTGTTAACCAAATTGAGTGATTCAAAAGCCTAATCCGTGTGGATTTTGGCCCTCTTTCATAATATCCACTCAGTTTTCAAGATCTGCAAGGTCTGTGTTCGGAATCCCAAATTTTCAGTCCGTCATAGGTTTGGTAAAATTCAATTTTCGACTTGATCAGCTTGATTTAACTGTTGAATCATGGTTAGTTAGGTTGTATTAGATGAATGATACCATCCATATGTGATTTAATCGGCTAATTTGCAAGTTTTTGAAATTTCAAGTTCTTGATGAAATTTGCAAAAATCTGGAAATTTTGGGTGATTTGGGTTGAATTGATGCTTGAATTGTGTTCCTGGTAGTACTGTTATTGATCACCATCAGTTGTTTCACCTTGATTCATCACTTTTTCGAAATTTCAAAAATTTGCTAATTTTGGTGATGTTTTTGGTTGATTTTTGGCCTTAATTTTCAGATGCCTCGACAGGAGAAGAGACAGCGACAGGGCTCGTCTTCGAGCACTGCATCAGGCTCAGCACAATCATACAGCAGTTACCCAGTTTGCAGGCCTCCATGGCCAACGCGAGAGGATCGGAACATCGCTTCCGAAGTGGCTTGGCCAGGAAATCCAAAGCAGGAGATAGCACGGGATAACTGTGTATTCCGTGACATTGAGAAGGAGTGGGATGAGTACGACACACTATTCTACAATGCGTGGTAGGTGGTGAAGATCCTACCCACCAGATTCGCAGACACCACCGTGCTGCAGAAGATGGGTATTCTAGATGAGGTTTTGGAGACTCTTGAGAGGATCGGGATGGGTACTATGCCATTCCAGCAGTATGATATGTATCCAGACTTGGTTCGCCAGCTCCTCTCCACTGCTCGCGTGTACTACGCGAATGAGATGGCTAAGCGTGCGCAGCAAGGCACGCAGACTTTCCTGGCCTGTGGGATTCGTTACAGGATCAGTCTGATGGAGCTTTGCGGGATTTATGGTTTCTCTGACCAGCCTATAGGCGTTCTCCTTCCCTCACAGTGGACCCAAATGCAGACATTCTGGTCTAAGTTTGGTAATGGAGTCTATAACATCAAGACGACTTCAACGAAGCTGCGATCGGCAACACAAACCATTGGAGTATGCTGGGGAGGAAACTGCTAATCCCGGGACCTATCCCTTGAAAGGTACCCTTCGATGCAGACAGACGTTCGACATCCGGGTATGAGGTACATTCTGCGACTTCTTGGCAACACCATTTTGTGCAAGTCTGTGCCGAGCAAGACGCGTGTTAGTGAGCTGGTTCTTCTCTACTATGGCTTCGCTGAGGTGATACTCATGGATAGCATGATCCACGCCAACTTTGACGCTATTTTCGCTGAGCATTTGGTCTCCTTGAAGACCAAGCCATTCACCAGTCCGGGGGAGAAGACTGAGAGTGTAGGCAGTCTCCTGACACCGATCTTTCAGCACTTTCAGATAAATGTCATGCCTTGCACCATTTTTTGCAGTGAAAGATTTCTCATGGATGAGCAGCATCTGCGCAATGCTACTTGGCTCAAGCCGCGAGTTTCTAGACATTCACTACCACTACTGGAGAGTAAGTTAGCATACAGTTGCCTAACAGCGAGCTCACTACGATTCAGGGCGTTATACGCCAGCTGTGTTTTCTGCCAGATCCGAGTCTGCTGCCTCCTCTACCTCATCGTCCAACTAGAGCTGCTACTGCTGGCGCCACTGCTGCTGCTGCTGGACCATCCAGACGTCAGACCACTGCACCCACTGCTTTCAGGCGCCCTCCGCAACCACAAACACCCATGGACATTGCTGCTTTTCAGGAGTATGTCATTGACAACTTTGAGGGACTCTGGGATGTTGTTGCTACACTCAGCAACTGTGGTTGTGTCCGCCCACATTACACCACCGAGCCTTGCGAGGATAAGGATTAGAGCCTCTACTATCTAGTTACTTGTTCCTGTTTCTCTTTTCTTTCATTTCTCTTGAGTCATTTTTGGTTTTCTTTGAGTCAATTGTCAGTTACTTTGATGATGTTTTGTGAGATTGTTGAACCAGGTTTCTATTGCTATGTTTGGATGTTATTAAATGAGTGTTTCAGTACTCTAATAGTCTGACTTTAGAGTACACATGTTAACAATACGTTTATAAACATCTAACTTGTCGATTTTGGAGTATCAGACGTGGTGACACTCGTCACCAGTCACTTCGCGAGGTACCACTTTTTTAACTCGGTTCTACAAGTTCTCATGCTTCATTTTGACCAACTATTAGCTTAATAACACTGGGGACAGTATTGTTTAAGTCTGGGGGAGGTGGTTACTGATGTTGTGTGCTTTGTGTTCGATCTATAGAGTCATAAAGTTGAGTAAAAACCTGTTTTTATAGAGTCAAAATTTTGAAATTGTCAGTTTTTCTTGGAACTAACCATATGACATTTATGCTTATAAGAACCATTGCCACAGAAGTTGATTACAAGTCTTACTAAGTTGAAAGTCATATGTATATTAGTCTGGCAATGAAGGTTTAGGTTTAGGTTTTTAGAGAATCTGGAAAATTTGCTGTTAGCTCCACCTTAATGAACTTTAAACATCTTATCTTGGGGCTTGATTCTTATTGATCTTGATTCTCTCTTTCAGCACTAACAATAAGGTTATGATACAGTCTCTCTTTGATCTTCTCTGATGCAGTTGTTAAGAGTTTTAAGTCCAAAGAATGGTGCATTCATGACCCTGTCTCCTCACAAGGAACACAAGAATTGAGTAGTACCTTATCGTAGACTATAAAAAATGAGAAAAGAGTTGAAAAATCGAAAAAATCAGAATGAAAAAGATCAAGGGAAGAGAAAATAGGAGAGCTGTGTTGAGATTACTTTGTTCAGTTGTTTAGGAAGGGAAAAGAATCTGTAAGTGATTGAGATGATAAAACCTTGATGAGATGTCACACTTAGATGAAAATAAAGAGTTAGCAGTAGAGATTTCGGATTTCTTGAAGGGATTTGGATTGGGTTTGAGAGATTTGCTAAGCTTGTGATGATTAGACTGAAATTTGATCTTGTGTTGACTCTGTGGTATATGGATTCGAAAGTGTTAACTAATTTGGTAGTACTGATGTTTAACTGACTGTTTCTTGTTTTCAAACCTCAACCCTGTTCTCTGTCTGATGTTTGCTTGAGGGCAAGCAAAAGCTAAGTCTGGGGGAGTTGATATATCATGGTTTTTATTGTTTTGAACCATGTTATAAGTCCTTTTTATTGAGTATTTTTGGTGTTTTTAGAGTCCTAGTAGAGTCTTTGCAGGTTATAGCTTGTATGGAGCATAATTGGAGATATTGAAGCCTTTTGGAGCATTGCAAGATGAAGCCACGAAGTGTGCAACTCGAGAAGAAAAGTATGGATTTCGGTGACGCTCGTCAGCACCTATGGTGACGCTCGTCACCCATAAAGGAAGGAGCGTGGTTGTTTTATTAAAAGTTTGAAGATTATTTGCAGAATTGACCCAGAAGTTCCAGTATTTGCAAGATCACCCCAGATCGTGTTTTAGCTTGTATATATTAGGTTTCAGCCATTGTTGGCTTTTATCTTAGTTTTTGGAGAATTCAGAGAGCTTAGAGAGGATTTTATTGAGAGATTTTGGGGAGACAAATCCTGTACTCTTTTTGGAGAAGATTTCCAACCCCCTTTGTTTTTATTTCATTCTTTCAATGCAATTTTATTCAGTTATGTTTTGTGATTCCATGATCATGTCTGAGTAATTTGCTAGTTAAGTTAGGGTTTTTCAAAGGTTGACGAAGAGTTTGTAGAACTGCTACCTGTTTGGAATATATTTTGGTTCTTCATCTCTGTTTGCTTGAAAATCGATTTCTTAGACACATCATCTGGAAATCCGAAAATCATAGGTTGTTTAATAGATGTGAGACCATTATTGATAACCTGATCTAGCATTAGATGAGCATAACAACTTAGTGCAAAGAGATTTCGCTTAGGAGTTTTGTGAACAATTGAACTTGATCATTATTGCATGTTTAGATTGTTAGGGTTTGCAAAGAGATTTGAAACTCTGTGATTTAGACATAGTGAACTTCTGCAATGAGAACTGATTAGTTATATATTTGTGATTCATGTTCAAGATGTTTCTTAATCATTCCTGATTTCATGCATTCTACATTCTCGGATTCAACATGCGAATTGTCTTCACTTAGCGCTTTTAATCTTCTGAAACTTAGAACAACAACCAGATTTCGTTTGCTTTCTTTTATTCTGTCATTCGCATTACATACACCATTTACTGCTGAGCTTAATCTGAACCTACAATCGATAGTGTAGTTTACATACTCCTTTGGGATTCGATACCCCTTATACTACGACTGCTTTGCTGTGCACTTGCAGTAGTTTTTATTTGGGTAAAACCTGAGCCCTATCATTAATCTCTAGGCAAGGACTACTGATATAGAATAGCCTAATTCCTCAGAACTAATCCCTTATCGAATCACATATTTAAGATAAATTCCTTTACTCAAACACATGATCATCAAGCATGAAGGTCAAAGTCCATAGAGCCAAAAAGCATGCTAGACATCTAGTTTCCTATGCTAGGTTTACTAATCTCTTATGCAATAGAACTAACATTAACTCACACTCCCATGCATAATCAATGCCTAAAAGACAACTTTCCATCAATGTGGTGTTAAGTACTTAAGCATAAGCTATGCAAGACATGACATCAACCATAACTTCTTTCAAGCATTTCAGCAAACACCCAAAGTGCAATACTAGAAAGCCTATGATCTACTTAGCCTACAAAGAGGTACTAAGAATGAAGAACAGCCACACAAGAGGAGATAATCAAAGATCTAACATTCTAACACCTTAAACAATCATTAGAAACACTTTTGCTCTTCAAAAATCAAGAACCTCAAAAACTCAAAAAGAGACAAATTTGAAATTACTAAAGGAAATTTGAAAGCAAGACTAAAATATTAAAGACTCAAGATTGCAAGACGATAATATAAATAAAAATATATACAAATGATCCAATTTCATCCCAAAAAGGGATTTGTTTTTTTTTTCATTGAAAAACCAAAGCAGAGCTTTGGGGAAGAGAAAAGATAAGTGCGATTGGATCTAGAATTAGTTATTTATAGGGAACATCCCCAAAATAACCTTAGAAAGCAAAAATAAAAGAGTCAAAGATTGTCAACTTTGATTCTTAGGTTAATGCATATCGAGGTGGAGGAAGGAGGTCTTGGTCTATACACTGCTCGGTACAGCGTTCTGGTTGCGGGCAGTATAGATGAAACCATCGTATCTTTTGAACCACTGGACGCGGAGGCTGAATCGCACCAGAAGACCTTCGTTCTGACCCATACATTTCATATCAACCTGCATACCGGGCAGGTTTCTCTCAGCTTTGGTCGATACAAGACTTTGGTGCAGCCTAAAACCCGACATCCTGGCCATTATACTTGGTTCTTCATGTCCTCATCATTCACCATTCTCCAAATGTCTTCCTTGCTCCATTTAGACCTGTAAAAGACTCCAAACAATGCAAAACATGCAAATGTCTAACCTAAAACCTATTATGTCTAATATGGATGCAAATGTGACAAAAGATGGTGCATGATTGCATGAAAGAGACCAAAAAATAAACTAAATGCAAGCTAAAAGATAATAAATTATGAGTATATGAACTCCCCCACATTTGCCTTTTGCTTGTGCTCAAGCTACCAAAGACAAATAAGAGAGAGAGGTTTGAAAATGGGAGATCAAAACTAAAGATATCAACGGAAGCATGGAGATCAATGTCTAAGTTACCAGTTCTAAGATGAAAAGAGCTTGTTCTACTTCAAAAGCTTTAGCCATATTTATCACAAACAATAAACTCAAGCTTAGTCTACACAAGCATTCAAATCAACCAACCCTTTAATTGTAACCAATGAATCTGGCCTATGTATATCAAGTGAAAGCATTTGGTTCAAGGACATGGCTAAGAGATGAAAATGATCTCTTTTAGAGTGGGTTTTCAAATGTAAGGGATCTCTCTTTGAAGGAATGAATTTTGACAAAATGCTAAGGGTAAAGCTCAACCTATACATACAAGGATAAACTCTCATCTACCATTGCCTAGATTGTTCTAAACCCAAACTTTAATCCCAATAAAGCCCATCCTAATCTACCCTTTTCATAAGGCTTTTGCCTCTTTTTAACACCCCCACAATTAACCATTTCTTAGGGAAGCTTCTCTTCATTGCTCTCTTCATGATGTAGCCTTCTTTGATCTTCTCTTTGCAGCTCTTCTATGTTTCTTAGGGAGTCTCCATTTGCTTCATCTTTTGATGCCTTGGGCGTTTTTGCCTTTCTTCTTTGTTGTTTGAGAACTCCTCTTTTGTGCTAGTGATACAAGACTTTTTAGGACTTGATTCAATCACCCAAGCTTGTACTAATCAGTTGTAGTATAGCATAAGGTTTTATCAATCCTAAAGGGGAGAATGAAACAGTAAGAATGCAATAGAGCTCTTAATTCAAGCAAACATAGATGATTTTGAAGTCTAACAACCTAAAGGATCAAACAGAAATGAAGGGAACATCAAATAAAGAGTGAAAAGCAAGCAAAACAACTAAAACAAAGGCAAAGCAGGGCAAATCCGAGTTCAAGCTAAAAACAGAGAAAAGATGGGACTTGAGATGAGATAATTGGTGTTAGGGAACTCTTGAGTCAACCTATGATGCTTACAACTCACACAATGCTATTCCTTATGCATGAAATTCATTTATATGACTAATCCAATCTCTTGGTACTAATCTCTTTGCTAATTACCAAGTCAAGAACTAATTTTCATTAGTGAAATGACCAAGCAAAGATTCAAATTACAAAACCCAAAGGTCTAAACAAAGAATAAAGAACTGCTGGATAAAAGACTGCCCCCAGGAATTATGGATTTTTCGTATTTAAAGGAGTACAAGCAAAAATGGCAAAATTGTAAATAAGTGGTCCTCGGTCTGGGATCCTATCGGTCAGTTGTGACCGATAGGAATGATCGATAGGGATCCTATCGGTCTGGAAGATGACCGATAGGGATCCTATCGGTCTGGAAGATGACCGATACGGTGACCGAAATATACACGGTGCACTTCTATCGGTCACTTCTCTGACCGATAGGAATGATCGATAGGTCTTCTATCGGCCACTCCTTGACCGATAGCCTTCGTGCTCTGACCGATAGACTCTGCAGAGATCGTCTGCCTTGGTTCCTCTTGCTCAACTCAGCTCAGCCAACTTCTTGGTCAACTCCCAAAGCTCCTCCATGCTCCTCATAGCTCCATGAGCACCTAAAAACATCTTTTATCAAATAAAATGCAAGCTACATCCTAAATGCAACCTAAGTCTAAAAGGAGAAGAAAATGGGACAAAAGATAAGGGAGATATGCAAAAGAGAGCCAAAACATGCACTAAATGCAAGCCTAAATGGTGTAAATACAAGAGATATCAACACCTCCACACTTGCCTTTTGCTTGTCCTCAAGAAAATAAGAACAAATGGGAGAGTGAAGTTTGAAAGTGTGAGCTCAAAAATAAAGATGTTAATGGAAAAAATTGAATCAATACTCAAGTTACAGGTTTTAAGATGCAAAGAGATTGTTCTACTTAAAAAACTTTAGGCATACCCATCATAGCAAACAATGAACTCTAGCTTAGCCTACACAAGCATTTAAATCAACCAACTCTTTATCATTCATTAATCAGTAACCAATGGATCATGCATGTGCGAATCAAGAGAGAACATTTGGTAAAGGGACAATGTTATGAGATGAAAATGATCTCATTCAAGCACAAGGTTCATAAACATAAATGATCACTCAATGAAAATGATTCTATCTTAGGCAAAATGCTAAAGGTAAAAGCACACTTATGCATGCAAATCAAAGGTCCCTTCTACCCTTTTACCCAAAGATGAATCCTATGAACTTCTAAACCTCAGAGTGAACCCCTAAGTTTACCCTTTCCCTAAACTCTATCCTTTACTCTTCTTCATGGCTGGGGAATCTTCTTTGTGCTTCTGTGGCTGCTTCTTTTTGTTGGGACTTACTCTTATTTGTTGCACTGGCACCTTCTTCACCTTTGGTGGATTGTTTTGGGCCTGATTTCTTCCTTGGATTGACCCTTCAAAACTTTCATGTTGCTGGCGCCATTCTTTCAAAACACTTAGAGCTTTTACTTCCCTTTACTTAACCACAATGCTAAACTGTTTCCCCTTTTCTACCATTTCAAATTTTTCCCTTTTTCTTTCAAAACATATATACATGAAGTTCAAACCACTTAACTCTACCCTTTTGGTCCCAAGACTCCTATCCTAGAATCAAACTCAAGATGCAAGCTGATAACTACAAGAGAGCTTATCATTGCCAGCCTTATTCCTAACACTTTTTGCCAAGACAAAATTTGAAAATGATATGCAAATGCCTCATAACTCTCAATATATTGTTTAGGTTCAGAAACAAGGATTGGTTTAGGGTGTGGTTAACTGTCCCATAAGTGGGAGGATCAGCTACTTGGATTAATAAGAGTGGTGAGAAGGGAAGAAGATAATCCAAGTATGTATATGGGTAGCCATGTAATCACTCTCAATGCACAAACAAGATTATGATTCTAATAAGATAGAGTTGGAATCAAATCAAAGCATACTTCAGCATAAGACAAGAATATCAATGCAAGTAGTCAAGATATGGTGCAGACTTAACTTCAAACCCACTACAATGCAATCAAACAACAGATAACCAAGGCATTGAAAATAATTCAAATGTTAACATCTTGACAAGTGTTTATCATCTACTCCCTATGCAAATATATGCAAACTTATATGAAATGCATGTAGACTCAATCTTAGTGATGTAAATGCAACTAAACGATCTTTTTGGTTCCAAAAAATTTGAAAATTTCATGGATTTTCAGTGCACATAGATGAATGCATGAATGCATGAGACTCAATTATGTAAAAGAGAAAATAAGAAAACAAAACACAATGTTAAATGCAATGCCCTCCCCCACACTTAAATTACACAGTCCCCTGTGTAATAGAAGCTTGAAGGAGGTTGATAAAGGGTGATCATAAGTATTCAGAAGCAAAGGAGTGGAGTTCTGTACCTGAGAAGGTGTTTTGGTCAGACTGGGAGGTTGTATCGGTCTCTCCCAGACCGATAAGGTTGACCGATACACTGCCAATTCCTATCGGTCACATGCGTGACCGATACAGTGACTGATAGCTTCCTCTAAATCCTATCGGTCTCTAGCTTGATCGATACACTGACCGAAATATATCCGATTGCTTTGTATCGGTCAATCTTTAGACCGATAGAGTGACCAAAAAACAACCGATACATTTCCATCGGTCAGTAGCTGATCGATAGCTAGACCGATAGGATTCTCACTCAGCAGACTCCTTTCCCTATCGATCACTATTGATCGATAGGTTGACTGGTACATTCTGGCTCCACCACTATCGATCACAGGCTGAGCAATAACATGACCGATATGGTCTGTAGCAGCCAGAATGCACCTGTTCTTGCTTCCCAAACTTATAACAACTTGCCTTAGACAGCATTTGCTCCTGTCATGGAAAAAGAACACAAAAGAAAGCATAAAATGCAATAATATGTACAAGGATAACAGGGGAATACCTCCCAAGTGTGCTTGTTTAATGTCCTCAGCTTGACTTTCCGTGGTTGATCACTCTTGTGGAGGTTCATCAAGGCTGATGTCCACTTCATCTCCTAGAGACTCACTTGCCATGTATGGCTTCAGGCTGTGCCCATTCACTGTGAAGTCTTCTCCATTCTTGCTAAACAAAGTCACAGCTCCATATCGCAACACTTCCTTGATCTTGAATGGACCTGACCATCTTGACTTCAGCTTTCCAGGAAATAACCTTAACCTTGAGTTGAATAGCAGTACTTGATCCCCTGCTTTGAAGTCTTTGTGTTTGATCCTTTTGTCATGGAAAGCTTTTGTCATCTCCTTGTAGATCTTAGAACTCTCAAAGGTTTCAAGGCGGTTTTTCTCTAGTTCATGCAAGTTGATGAGTCTCTCTTCTTGAGCTGTCTTGATGTCAAAGTTTAGCAATTTTGTTGCCAACAAAGCCTTATATTCCAGCTCAACAGGCAGATGACAGGATTTCCCATAAAGTAGTGAGAAAGGAGTTCTTCCAATTGGTGTCTTGAAGGCTGTCCTGTAAGCCCACAAAGCATCATCAAGCTTATTAGACCAGTTCTTTCTTATTACACCAACTGTTTTCTCTAAGATGGCCTGGATCTCTCTGTTAGAAACCTTCACTTGGCCACTTGTTTGAGGATGGTAAGGAGTAGCAACATTGTGCTTGATGATATTACCATATATTCTGCATATTCTGCATGCATTTGGAGTAGTTTTTCATGCATGCATCTTGCATTATAGGCTAGATTGTTCCATTTGTTGCATTTTAGGTTCTAAGTCCCCTTGCATTCGCATTGTCCATATTTCTTGCATATATGCATCATTATCAGGTTGTTTGGAGCACTATGGAGTTGTGGAGGCTATGTGAACGTGAGGAGGTTTAAAGTGAAGCTCGTGAACACTTGGAGAACTTAGCTCGGCATGCAAAGTACCCGAGATCGAGTAGCGGATCGAGCAAGGCAGGTCGATCTAGATGAGATCGACCAGACGATCGAGTGCACCAAGTCGATTTAAGAGGAAGGATCGAGACCGAGATCGAGAGAGGAGATCGATATGGAGTACGGACGTAAATGACGCCATGCAGAACGAGAGCCAGCTCGAGACCAAGACTTGATCATCCAAAGATCGAGAAGTAGATCGAGGAAGATACTCGATCCCTCCAACCAGATCGACCAGAAGATCGAGCGGAGCAAGGCGATTCCTGAAGATGATCAAGCACATTGGTCGATCTCAAGGTCGATCCCAGACGAGCCTTATTCGTCCAGCTGTCTTTGGCGGCTAGCGGTAGAAGAAGGCATGGAGCTGATTGAGAACTTGGCATTGAGTGACGGCAACTATCCTGAAGATTATGACCGTGCACCAAGAGGTTCTGAGCTAGAGTCTCACAAGAAAGAGTTGAAATCCTTGCATGAGAAGATTGACAAGCTGGTGTTAGCCAACCAGAAGCATGTTAACTTCGTTGGAGAAGCGGATGAAACCTTAGAGCAGCTTGAGTTGAGCCAGGAAGAAGCAAATTGGGTGGCGGGACAGAACAACTACAAACCTCACGGCCCTTCCCAAGGCTACAACCCAAACAACAATCTCTCGTATAGGAGTACAAACGTTGCAAACCCTAAGGATCAAGTGTACCCTGCTCAGCAAGCAAAGCCTTTCGTACCATACAACAAAGGTTTTCAACCGAGTGGTGGCTTCTAAGGGCAGAACAACTTCCAAGGGCAACAGCAAGGAAACAAGGGTTATCCGCCAACATACCCTCTGGGCTTTGCACCTCAGCAGCAACAGATGCAACAACAAGTTGATCTTATACAAGCGATGTTTCAACAACTGATTCAAGGGCAAGCCTCTACAAACCAGAAGTTTGCGGAGATGAACACTCGCTTAGACTCGTCTCTCACGGACTTCACTACTCAGATTACAACCTTGAATAATAAGATCAAGCAACTTGAGAAGGGAAAGGCAAGTTCAAGCGGTCAGAATAGCTTACCGGGCAAGTGTGAGCAGAATCCCAAGGAATACGCCAATGCTATTACGCTAAGGAGTGGGAAAGAGCTAGCACCTACGGTTACTCCAAAGATCAACGAGGACGTTGTGATTCAAGAGGGGGAGGGTAAGCTTTCAGTCGATGATGAGATAAACTTTGACAATGTCTGGATTCAACGGCCAAGGAAAGGTGACAAAGCGGTTGTAGAAAAGAAAGCGGTTCTTGAGAAGAAAGCGGGGAAAACTACTAAGGAGAAGGATGCTTATGTACCTCCACTGTATGTACCTAAGCTAGCAACTCATAGAAAAGCATAGAGTCTTGTTTGAGAAGCACCTTAAGGACGTAGAGATCAAGCTACCTCTCGTGGACTGCCTTGCAATGATGGCTAAATGCGCCAAATTCTTCAAAGATACTCTCGTGAAGAAGAATAAGGAAAGCAAGGAAGTGCTTGTTCTTAGATAGTCCCCAAGAAGTTGGGAGACCCTGGAAGCTTCACTACACCTTGCGCTTTAGGTCGTTTGGAATTCAAGAGTTGCCTTTGTGATCTCGGAGCTAGTATAAATCTGATGCCTCATTCCGTGGCAAAGAAGCTTGGCTTTACCCGTTTCAAGGATTGTAGAATCTCGTTGGTACTAGCTGACAGGAGTGTGAGGTTACCTGTGGGTTTGCTTGAGGACTTACCAGTGAGAATCAGTGGTGTAAACGTGCCTACAGATATCGTTGTGTTGGAAATAGATGAAGAACCAAAGGATCCACTCATTCTCGGCCGACCGTTCGTAGCCACCGCCGGAGCCATCATAGACGTCAAGAATGGGAAGATTGCCCTAAACTTGGGTAAAGATATAAGGCTGGACTTCGATATCAATGAGGTTTTGAAGAAGCCTACGATAGAAGAGCAAGCTTTCTACATTGAAACTTTGGATGCTTTAGCAGAGTATTTGCGAGCTTTCGTGACCATCAAGGAAGCCCTTACATAAGCCCCTATAGTTCAAGCACCAGACTGGACACTACCCTTTGAGATCATGTGCGATGCTAGTGACTACGCCGTAGGAGCCGTTCTTGAACAGAGGAAAGACAAGAAGCTGCACGTGATTTACTATGCTTCAAGAACCTCGGATGACACGCAAACAAGGTACACTACTACAGAGAAGGAGTTGCTTGCAGTAGTGTTCGCCTTTGAGAAGTTCTGGTCGTATCTTGTGGGTTCAAAAGCTATTGTCTACACAGATCAATCGGCTTTGCGATACATCTATTCGAAGAAGGACACTAAGCCTCAGCTTTTAAGGTGGATTCTCTTGCTCCAGGAGTTTGACATGGAGATTAAAGACAAGAAGGGAATTGAAAACGGAGTCGCTGACCATCTCTCACGGCTAAGGATCAACGAGTCTCTCCCCTTAGATGACTCTCTTCCAGAAGAGCAACTCATGGTGATCACCACGGCTGTTTGTGGAAAGCTAGAGGGGCAGTTTGAAGAGGTGTTGAGCTTCAAAGAGGAGGATCTACTGTGGTACGCTGATGTCGTGAACTACTTAGCGTGTGGTGAGGAGCCAACACATCTCAACAGCTATCACAAGAAGCGGTTCATGAGAGAGGCTAGTGACTACTTTTGGGATGAGCCCTACTTATATAAGAGAGGAGTGGACAGTTTGTACCGGAGGTGTGTTACGAAGGAAGAAGCTAGAGACATCCTCTATCACTGTCATGGCTCTTCCAACGGAGGACACTTCGCTTCATTCAAGACTGCCACAAAAGTGTTGAAAGCCTAGGATCTACTTATCCTACAAAGTGGTAATCAAAGTTCTGATAACATGTTTTCACTAAGCAATGCAAGCAGGAGAGGTTATCAAAACTCAAATGCAACACCGAGATGTAGTATAGCATGCAAGTGAGGTATCATTCCACACCTAGGAGCAGGAAGTACACTAAGAATGCAAGGGAAAGAGCAAATCTAAGCAGAATATATAAATGGTTGGTAAATTCAAGGAAAACTAAATGCAACAATCTAATGCAATGCAAAACAATTTTAAAATCCCCGGAAGAGGGTTAACTACCACGAGGAACAAGCAAAGGATGAAAAATGCAAGGCTACCAGAAACTAAAACTTGACTAGTGAATCGACCACAGGATCGGGCACTAGATCGAGCAAAATGGTTTGATCTAACAAACAACTTCAAGCAAATGACTTCTAACGAACAGGATGCAAACTAAATGGCAAGAGAATGATTAACAGATATTTAAAACACTAAAAAGAAGGGTCCAGGGTCCAGGGTCATATTCAAGGGTCTCAAAGGTTTAAGCTTTGGTTTGAAAACACTTAAATCTACTCACTTTGTGAGGTTCTCTAGGCCTTGAAAACAAAACAAGAACCATCAATGGCATGTGGTATGGTTCACTTCCTCAATCTCTTCTCGAAACCCATGGCGTTTGGTGGAAAAAGAGATCGAAGAGCAAGAAAGACAGATTTCAAATATTGACCTAACTAATCCCCTAAGCAACCATGGCATGTGGGAAAGGAAGGATTAGCCTCTAGGATCTGGTTTTCCAGGACATCTGAATCCTGTCAAGGTAAGACAGCCTTTGGGTCATAGAGACCTTTTCCAAGACTCTCTAGGCTTTAAGATCCCAAGATCCTATAAGAGAAGGTATGAAAAACAAAGAAAACACAAAGCTTTAAACCTTTTCAACCCCTTTGAATCACCTCAACCCCAAAACCCGAATCGACTACTCACTATACATGTTTAAGATCAAAGCAAAAGCGTTTAATAAGAAACTAAGCATGATTAATGATTGATAAAAAGAAAACTTGCTTGATATTCAAAGATTCAAAGGTTCAAAAACAAAAGAAAACTAAGTTGCAATGGCGAAATCGCCTAAGGTAGAAGATAACGAAAAGCAAAAGACAGAATGAAGATAATGAAAGCGAATGGGTGCTTTTGCCAAAAATGGCTAAACCGTTCACTGGTCCCCCCTTCGCTAGCCGCCAAAGACAGCTGGTCGGATAAGGTTTGTCTGGGATCGGGCTTGAAGCTCGATCTGGCTCTCGATCTTTGTCTTGGATCAGCTGGCTTGGGCCGATCTTGGAAGCTCGATCAGGTTCTCGATCTGCATGGCGTCATCGACGTCTGTACTACAGATCGATCTCTTCTCTCGATCTTGATCTCGATCCTTCCTCTTGAATCGACTTAGTGCACTCGACCTTCTGGTCGATCTCATCGTTTTAAAAAAATGGGGGTTTAAGCTTCTTGCAAAGGTGCTTTTCAAGTGAATCATTTCAATGGTCCTAGTTCTTAACTCTAAGATGCAATGCACACACTCATACTCCAAAGAACTTAGCCATACTCATCACATAATGAATTTCAAATCATGACTCTCATCGAGATCGACCTGCCTTGCTCGATCCGCTACTCGATCTCGGGTCCTTTGCAAAATGGTTGAGTTCTCCAAGCCTCCATAAGCTTCCTCACGAGCCTTAGCATGTCCACGAATCCTCCAAAGCTCCAAAGTGTCCAAAAACAACCTGAATATGATGCATAATGCAAGAAACATGCCAATGCTAATGCAAAAGTGCTCTAGGACCTAAAACGGTGCAAACTAGCCTAATATGCAAGATGAATGTATGAAAAACTATCCTAAATGCATGCAAAATATGCAGAATATACAGTAATATCAAGTCCCCCAAACTTGCCTTTTGCTTGCCCTCAAGCAAATAAAATTCAAGAAGGAAGAGAAGTTTTAAAAAAACGGGGGTTTAAGCTTCTTGCAAAGGTGCTTTTCAAGTGAATCATTTCAATGGTCCTAGTTCTTAACTCTAAGATGCAATGCACACACTCATACTCCAAAGAACTTAGCCATACTCATCACATAATGAATTTCAAATCATGACTCTTATATTCCAAACAATCCAAGAATCTTATCCTTTAACATTCATTAAGATTAAAACCGTGAATCACACTTATGCAATTTAAAGCCGAACACATTTGGTTAAGGACAAAGGCTATGAGACTATAATGATCTCATTTAAATGGGTTCTTAAATGCAAGGGTTTATCTCAAAAAGGGTATGAACTTATGCATAATGCTAAAGGTAATGGCAATTGATGCATACATGACGAGACTCTCATCTACCCATATACACTAACAATGATCCTAATACCCCTCTCATTTCTTTTCTTTTCCGCTCACTCTCCCTCCTAGATACTATCCTTTAAAACAAAGCAATTAACTTAGCAAAATCCCAAATAAAAGCATCATTTTAAAACTCTTTAGGCTAGTGAAAAGGCTGAAAACATACTTAGTTCTTTTCTATTCTTATTGATAGCTCTCTACTCATTTTTTTCTTTTCTTTTCTTTTTCTTATTCTTTTTCTTTGAGAGCTATCTTCTCAATTAACTAGAGCTTTTTATCTTTAAAAACATTGAGCCTTCCACTTAAAACCTTTTCATTCACTTCAAACACCAAACTCTCTTTTGAAACCGAAAACAAATAAGCAAACAAGCAATCCCCGTTAACCCCAAACCTACTCCTAAGCCTAAAACTAGCTTCAAAATGCAAAGCCAGCAATCAAATGAGAGCCTAATCATGTCGCCTAAACCTAACACTTTATGCCAAGTTCAAACCGAAAAGAGGCGTCACAATGATATCACACAAGAAAAATTGGCTTGAAAGGAGGATAAGGGTAATGGTGGAAGTTCAACTTAGGCTCACAAAAGAGTGGTGAAAGGAGGAAGAGAGCCTAAATATGTATATGATCCATGTGTTCATTTTCAAATGCATAAGTATGATAATTAAAGATCAGATTAAGGTTCTCACTTATTAGGACAAGATTCAGTTCATGAATGTTCAAGTCAAGCCATGAAAATCAAAACACATGATCTGAGTATGGTTAGAGCTTACTTTCAAAGAGTGTACAATGCATCAAAAAACTACTAACTAGGGCCTTGAAACAATTCATGAGCTTAAAACACCTTTTAAAGAAAAACTTAACCCCTTATGCAAATGTAAACAACCTAAATGCTCAAAAATTCTAGACTCAATCCTAAAATGTTTAACAAAGTGGATGCAACTACATGAATTTTTTTTTGAAAATTTTTAAAACTTTTACCAATTTTTTTGTTCTTTTCTATGCCTTAGATGCAATGAAGACTCAAAGGATGCAAACAGAAAATAAGAAGAAAGAAAACATGTCAAATAACACACACACTCCCCCTAACTTGAATGACACCGTCTCGGTGGCAAACAAATTCAAAGGAGTTCAAAACAAAAAGCAAAAACAAAGAAAGCATGCGTAGTATATACAAGGGACGGTTGTTGGTACCTCGGTGCTAAGAAGTGCTGGAGCTTGAGGTTGCTCCAGACTTCTTGCTCTTTGTGGGGGTCTCGTGGACTATTGCCTTGTGGCGAGCAGGTAGGATGGTGCTTCCTTGAGGCTCACGTAAAACGATCCCACCAGTCGATCTTCTCCTCTTCTAGGGCTGCTCGACTTCTTTGCTTACAGCCTTCTTAGGTGAGCTCCCTTGAAGCGCCTTGACCTTCTTGGCAAGCTTCTTGAGTACCTTCCACTGCCATTTTTTGATTTTTCTTTGCATCTCCACAACAGAAGCGAGGAACTTCTTGGTCTTAGTTCGCTTCTCAAACTCGATCTTGGGAAGCACAAAGCTCTCGGGCATCTCTTCATCCGCGGCAGGAGACTCTAATCTTGGGCGAGTAGCTTGTTGAATGGCGGTTGTAGCTCCCAAATGGGCGAAACACTCCTCTACACTCGGCAAGAACTCGATGTTGCCAACTCCTTGCAGCTCGGTTTCCTCCTTGTTTGGCAGTATGCGAACCCGCTTCTCATTCTCTGAGTTAATGTACAGATAGGCAAAGAAGCCCTCGGCTGGCGTGCATCCCAGGCTATCAGTGTTCCTCAGGTAGGTCTCATCCATGAAGACTCTCTCCAGAACAGGAGTGAAGTCTTGAAGCGGTACGCCAGCTTGCACAAACAAGGGCGTGACGAAGCCGCCAATAAGCGCCGAGCTTGCCTTGCATTGCAAGGCGTATGCCTTGTATTTCACCAATGAGGCTGCTAGGATACACCCATAGTTCACGTCTTCGCCGAGTTCATCTTCCATTGGATCGTCGTTCTCTTTAGGATCACACACGTGGAGCTTCACGCCATGGAATAGGAAGCAAAGCTCGGTCTTTGTGACCGTGGGGGCTACTGACCGTCCGCTGAAGGTGTTAGCAATCAGTTTCAGCGTGTACCTCAGCACCGAACTCCTCACTCTCTTGATCTTTGCTGTCTGAGAGCTTGAGAAAAACTTTGAGAGGAAAGCTTTCTTACAGTCAGCCCAAGAAGTGATAGTGCCTTGGGGAAGAGTCTTTTCCCAATGTCGCGCTTTGTCACCGAGGGAAAAGGGAAACAAACGCAGCTTGAAGCTGTCCTCCGAGATGCCATTTATTTTAAGCATTCCACAAAGCTGTTCAAAGTTGTCTAGATGCGCCAATTGGTCCTCCAAAGCTAACCCATGAAATTTGTTATTTTGCACCATCTGAACAAACCCTGGCTTGATCTCGAAATTGTTATTCTGGACCGGTGGAGGAGTGATCCCAAAGTGATTGTGATGCGTATTAGAAGCATCTCCAACACCAATGATCCGTGGGGGTCTAGCCGCGTGGATGGGGTTTCCATTACCCCGTCCTACAGCACCGTGAGCTAATGGAGGTCCTTCAGGATGTTCTTGCTCAGCCATTGTTGCAAAGTCTACTGAACCGGCTTGAACAATCTCCTCAAAAGCTCTAGCTTGCTCTCTTGCTCTTCTTGTTCTTGAAAGTCCGTGTTGGTGAATATTGTCCAGGGGAGTTAGTAGATTGTTTTTACCCCTGGAGCATAGGTTCATGTACCTGAAAAACACAAGTGTGAAGAGAAAGAGATTAGTAACCAAACTTAATGTAAAGGCTTAGTCTTTACTAAACCCCAAATCTTAATGCTTCCTAGCAACCTAAGATGGCAACGACGCCATTTGATAACATGTTTTTACTAAGCAATGCAAGCAGGAGAGGTTATCAAAACTCTAATGCAACACTGAGATGTAGTATATCATGCAACTGAGGTATCAATCCACACCTAGGAGCAGGAAGTACACTAAGAATGCAAGGGAAAGAGCAAATCTAAGCAGAATAGATAAATGGTTGGTAAATTCAAGGAAAACTAAATGCAACGATCTAATGCATTGCAAAACAATTTTAAAATCCCTGGAAGAGGATTAACTACCACGAGGAACAAGAAAGGATGAAAAATGCAAGGCTACTAGAAACTAAAAATCGACCAGTGAATCCACCACAGGATCGAGCACTGGATCGAGCAAAATGGTTCGATCTAACAAACAACTTCAAGCAAATGACTTCTAACGAACAGGATGCAAACTAAATGGCAAGCGAATGATTAACAGAGATTTAAAACACTAAAAAGAAGGGTCCAGGGTCGAGGGTCATATTCAAGGGTCTCAAAGGTTTAAGCTTTGGTTTGAAAACACTTAAATCTACTCACTTTGTGAGGTTCTCTAGGCCTTGAAAACAAAACAAGAACCATCCATGGCATGTGGTATGGTTCACTTCCTCAATCTCTTCTCGAAACCCATGGCGTTTGGTGAAAAAAGAGATCGAAGAGCAAGAAAGACAGATTTCAAATATTGACCTAACTAATCCTCTAAGCAACCATGGCATGTGGGAAAGGAAGGATTAGCCTCTAGGATCTGGTTTTCCATGACATCTGAATCCTGTCAAGGTAAGACAGCCTTTGGGTCATAGAGACCTTTTCCAAGGGTGTCTAGGCTATAAGATCCCAAGATCCTAGAAGAGAAGGTATGAAAAACAAAGAAAACACAAAGCTTTAAACCTTTTCAACCCCTTTGAATCACCTCAACCCCAAAACCCGAATCGACTACTCACTACACATGTTTAATATCAAAGCAAAAGCTATTAATATGATACTAAGCATGATATTCAAAGATTCAAAGGTTCAAAAACAAAAGAAAGCTCAAGTTGCAATGGCAAAATCGCCTAAGGTAAAAGATAACGAAAAGCAAAAGACAGAATGAAGATAATGAAAGCGAATGGCTGCTTTTGCCAAAAATGGCTAAACCGTTCGCTGGTCCCCCCTTCGCTAGCCGCCAAAGACAGCTGGTCGGATAAGGTTTTTCTGGGATCGGGCTGGAAGCTCGATCTGGCTCTCGATATTTGTCTTGGATCGGCTGGCTTGGGTTGATCTCTGAGTCGATCTTGTTTTGATCGGGTTGGAAGCTCGATCTGGTTCTCGATCTGCATGGCGTTATCTACGTCCGTACTTCAGATCGATCTCTTCTCTCGGTCTTGATCTCGATCCTTCCTCTTGAACCGACTTGGTGAACACGACCTTCTGGTCTATCTCATCTAGATCGACCTGCCTTGCTCGATTCGCTACTCGATCTCGGGTCCTTAGCTGAATGGTTGAGTTCTCCAAGCGTCCATAAGCTTCCTCACGAGCCTTAGCACGTCCACGAATCCTCCAAAGCTCCAAAGTGTCCAAAAACAACCTGAATATGATGCATAATGCAAGAAACATGCGAATGGTAATGCAAAAGTGCTCTAGGACCTAAAATGGTGCAAACTAGCCTAATATGCGAGATGAATGCATGAAAAACTATCCTAAATGCATGCAAAATATTCAGAATATACAGTAATATCAAGTTCCAACATTCTAACACCTTAAACAATCATTAGAAACACTTTTGCTCTTCAAAAATCAAAAACGACAAAAACTCAAAGAGAAAAATTCGAAATTAATAAAGCAAATAAGAAAGCTGATGTTACTGCATATTGCATGCATTTTGCATAAATATTAGTTAGCTTTTCATGCATTTACATCATGCTTTAGACTTGATTGCATCACTTAGGGTCCCAGAGCATTCTCGCACCAGCATACGCATGTTCCTTGCATTTGGCATCACATTCAGGTTGTTTCTCGCCACTTTGGAGTCGTGGAGGTTCGTGGACGTGCTAAAGCTGTTGTGGCAGTTCGTGGAAGGTCGGATGTGCGCTAAAGACCAGAGATCGGGGAACAGATCGAGCATGGCAGGTCTAGACGAGATCGACAAGAAGATCGAGAAGACCAGGCGATCCAAGGGAACTGATCGAGATGAAGATCGAGTGGAGCAATCGATCAAACGGTACGGACGTAAATGACGCCATGCAGAGGAAGGGCCGGATCGAGTCCACCACTCGATCCAACCGAAGATCGATACCAAGATCGGATGCAACACTCAATCCAACGAAGATGATCGAGACCCAGATCGAGTCGAAGACACGATGTCCGAAAATGATCGAGAGAGCCGCTCGATCCCGAAGTCGATCTCTGTCCTTTCAACCGCGTTTGGCCACTAGCGAGGGGGGGACCATCGAGTTGTTTTCGCCATTTTGGGAAGGCGGCGATGACCTTTTTCAAGGGGAAACTTTTCAATCTTATCTTTTTATGCTTTTCTCTCTGTTTTTGGGGATTATCCGCCATTGTCGAACTTGAAGTTTTTCTTGCTTTGTATTCAAATCGTTTGAAGTTTAATCTAGTTATTTTTCATGTTCATCGTTTCTTTCTTCATGCTTTGCTTGATTTATCTTATGTGTAGTGAGTAGTTTCATTAGGGTTCGGGGTTTAGAGGAATCAAGGGGTCAAAAAGGTCTTCAATCTTGGTGTTTTCTAGCGTTTTATGGCTATCTCTTCTAGGGTGATGAGTTTCTAAAGCTTAAAGACTCTCACGCCAAGAGCTTTATGATCTGAGAGGTCTCTTACCTTGACAGGATCCAGAAACCTCTGAAGATCGCACCCTAGAGACTAGTTACCCCTTCCCAAAAGCAATGGAAGTTTGGGGGACTAGTTAAGCCATGTGTTTGAAATCTTTTTTTCCTGCCCTTCAACCTCTCTTTCCACCAAAAGCCATGGGTTTAGTTTCGCTGTTCTTACATTTTTAGACGAGATCGATCGTTGTTGCTCGATCTAGTGGTCGATCCCGTGGTCGATCCACTAGTCGAATTTTAGTAATTCGTAGCTTTGTTCTTTAATTATTCTGTTTGTTCATCATGGTAGTTTGATCATTCCTGGTAATATTAAAATAGTTTTGCATTCCATTTAGTTGCTGGATCTAGTTTTTAGGGATTTTCTCAAAACCGATCTTTGTTCGCTTAGATTTGCAAAGCCCTTGCATTCTCTTTGCTCTTTCTATCATCCTAGGTGTGGATTGACTCTCTCTTGCATACTGTTCTACAACCTGTCTTGCATTTGAATTTTGATAGCCTCATTTCATACTCACCCTTGCAAAGAAACTAGTTATCAAATGGCGCTGTTGCCGTCCTAGGATTGTTTAGAAAGCATAGAGATTTGGAGCTTAGGAAAGACTAAGCATTTACCTTGTTTTAGTTACTAATATCTCTACTCTAAAACGTGTGTCTCTCAGGTACATGAATCTTCGTTCAATGGGAGACAACAATCTACTTCAACCCTTGGACAACATTCATCAGCTTGGTCATTTACGGCAAAGAAGAGTACGAGAACAAGCCAGAGCCTTTGAGGAGATTGTTCAGCACGGTTTGGTCGACTTTGAAGCTTTGGCTGAACACGAGCATCCAGAGGGACCTCATCCAGCTCACGGGGCAGTGGGAAGGGGCAATGGAAACCCCCAACACACGGCTAGACCCCCAAGGATCATAGGAGCCAGAAATGCTCCCAATACTCATCACAATAGGTTTGGGATCACTCCTCCTCCTGTACAAAACAACAACTTCGAGATTAAGCCAGGTTTCATCTCCATGGTGCAAAACAACAAGTTGCACGGCTTAGCAATGGAAGATCCCTTGGAGCACCTTGACAATTTCGAGCAAGTATGTGGGATGATCAGGATAAACGGCATATCCGAAGATGCTTTCAAGCTGCGTCTCTTTCCCTTTTCACTCGGAGACAAGGCTAGGCATTGGGATAAGACCCTCCCACAAGGCACCATCACCTCATGGGCCGAGTGTATGAAGGCCTTTCTCTCAAAATTCTTCTCCAGCACCAGGACCGCATGGTTGAGAAGCGAAATCAGCGGCTTCACTCAACGAAACAACGAGACATTCAACGAGGCAATGGAACGTTTCAAAGACTACATGATCCAATGTCCTCATCACGGTTTCAGCGAGGAGACCCTACTCAGCACCATCTACCGCGGAGCTTCACCAAAGATCAGGTTGTTGCTTGACACAGCTAGTAAAGGGAACTTCCTTGGTCAGGAGGTAGAAGAAGGCATGGAACTGATTGAAAACTTAGCATTGAGTGATGGCAACTACGCTGAGGATTATGACCGTACACCGAGAGGATCCGAGCTAGAGTCTCACAAAAAGGAGCTGAAATCTTTGCATGAGAAGACAGATAAGCTCGTGTTAGCCAACCAGAAGCATGTTCACTTTGTTGGTGAAGCGGATGAGAATCAAGAGGAGATTGAGTTGAGCCAGGAAGAAGCCAATTGGGTGGCGGGACAGAATAATTACAAACCTCAAGGCTACAACCAAGGCTACAACCAGAACAGCAATCTCTCTTACCATAGTACCAACGTTGCCAACCCTAAGGACCAAGTGTTCCCTGCTCCGCAAGCAAAACCTTTCATCCCTTACAACAAAGGTTTTCAGCCGAGTGGTGGTTTCCAAGGTCAAAGGCAGAACAACTTCCAAGGGCAACATCAAGGTAGCAAGGGTTATACGCCAAACTACCCTCCGGGCTTTGCACCTCAGCAGCAACAGCCGATGCAACAACAAGTTGATCCGGTTCAGGCCATGTTTCAACAACTGATACAAGGGCAAGCCTCTATAAACCAGATGTTTGCCGAGATAAACACTCGTCTAGACTCGTCTCTCACTGACTTCTCCACTCAGATCACCAACTTAAACAACAAAATCAAACAGCTAGAGAAGGGGAAATCGAGTACCAGTGGTCAGAATAGCCTACCGGGAAAGTGTGAGCAGAATCCTAGGGAATATGCCAATGCCATCACGTTAAGAAGCGGCAAAGAGCTAGCACCTCCGGTTACTCCTAAGAACAACGAGGACGTTGTAATTCAAGAGGGGGAGGGTAAGCCTTCAGCTGATGATGAGATTAACTTTGACAATGTCTGGATCCAAGGGCCAAGGAGAGGAGACAAAGCAGTTGCTGAGAAGAAAGCGGAGCAAACTACTAAGGAGAAGGATGCTTATGTACCTCCACCGTTTGTACCTAAGCTGCCTTTTCCTGGCCGCTTCAAGAAACAACTCATAGAGAAGCATAGAATCCTCTTTGAGAAGCATCTTAAGGACGTGGAGATCAAGCTACCTCTCATTGACTGCCTTCCAATGATGCCTAAATGCGCCAAATTCTTCAAAGACACTCTCATGAAGAAGAATAAGAAAAGCAAGGAGGTGCTTGTTCTAAGTGAGGAGTGTAGTGCTGTGATACATAAGGAGATAGTCCCTAAGAAGTTGGGAGACCAAGGAAGCTTCAATATACCCTGCGCTTTAGGTCCTCTGGAGTTCAAGAGTTGCCTTTGTGATCTCGGAGCTAGCATAAATCTGATGCCTCATTCCGTGGCGAAGAAGCTTGGCTTTACTCGTTTCAAAGACTGTAGGATCTCGTTGGTAGTGTGAGGCTACCAGTGGGGCTGCTTGAAGATCTACTGGTGCGAATCAGCGGTGTGAACGTGCCTACGGACTTCGTCGTGTTGGAAATGGATGAGGAGCCTAGGGATCCACTCATCCTAGGAAGGCCACTCCTTGCAACCGCCGGGGCTATCATCGACGTCAAGAACGGGAAGATTGCCTTGCACTTGGGAAAGGATATAAGGCTGGACTTCGATATCAATGAGGTTCTGAAGAAGCCGACCATAGAAGGGCAAGCTTTTTACATTGAAACGATGGATGCCTTAGCGGATGAGTTGCTAGAAGAACTCGCTCAGGAGGACCATCTGAAGCTGGCACTGACAAAGGAGCCAGGAGAGTTTGGCTATGTGGATCAGAGGACCCAGGAGTACGTCAACTTGCTGGATTCTAGGAAGATTGTTAAGAAGGATGAAAGCTGCTGCCTAGAGATCGACCCAGAGATCGACGCTATCACTCGATCCAGGAGTCAGATCGACAAGGCAATCGAGAACACAACTCGATCCGGTGCAGGAATCGATAGTCAGATCGAGAGGAATGATCGATTCGGGAAAACAATTGAGTCAAAGATCGAGAAAGACCTTCCGATCTTTTTGGGGTCTAATCAGGAGATCGACTCAGCGTCTCGATCCCTTACTCGATCCACATTAAATCGAGTAAGTGAATCGAGCAAAACTACTCGATATAGACGACATCGAGAGCAAGATCGACTGGAAGACTCGATTTCAGAAGGGATAGCGGTTGAGGAAATCAGTCTTAAGGGCCATGCCTCGGGTTCTAAGGAGGGTTCCACGGAGGAAGACAACAACAACAGCCACGAGGACAACTGGAGCGAGCTGTTAGCCCCAAAGGTGGACCTTAAGGAGCTCCCAAAAGGGCTAAGGTATGCTTTCTTAGGGCCTAATAACACCTATCCCGTGATTGTGAATGAAAACTTAAGTGCTGATGAGTTGCACTCGCTCCTGACAGAGCTGAGAAAGTATAGGAAGGCCATTGGGTACTCTCTAAGTGACATCAAGAGCCTTTCACCAATGCTTTGCACTCACATGATTCACTTGGATAATGAGAACGTCTCTTCTATAGAACATCAAAGGCATTTGAATCCTAATTTGAAAGAGGTTGTTAAGAAAGAGATCCTTAAGCTTTTAGAGGCTGACGTGATCTATCCCATAAGTGACAGCACGTGGGTTTCTCCTGTACACGTGGTGCCTAAGACGGGAGGGATTACGGTCATAAGGAACGATAAAGATGAGCTTATTCCTACTAGCCATCACTGGTCATAGGATGTGTATTGATTATAGGAAACTTAATCTTGCAACAAGGAATGATCATTTCCCCTTACCTTTTATTGATCAAATGCTTGAGAGACTTGCTAATCACCCTTACTACTGTTTCCTCAATGGGTATAGCGGTTTCTTTCAGATACCAATTCACCCAAATGATCAGGAGAAGATGACCTTCACATGTCCCTACGGTGCCTTCGCTTATCGAAGGATACCGTTTGGATTGTGTAATGCACCGGCTACGTTTCAGCGGTGTATGATGTCGATCTTCTCCAATCTAATAGAAGAGATGGTAGAAGTGTTTATGTATGACTTCTCTGTCTATGGTGCATCCTTTTCTGCATGTTTGTTGAATCTTTGCAGGGTACTAAAGCATTGTGAAGAGACAAACTTGGTGCTAAACTGGGAGAAATGCCACTTTATGGTTAAGGAAGGGATCGTGCTTGGTCATAAGATATCAGAGAAGGGCATTGAGGTTGATCAGGCTAAAGTGGAAGTCATGATGGGTCTTGAGGCGCCGGTTAACGTTAAGGGAGTCAGAAGTTTCTTGGGACACGCCGGGTTCTATAGGCGCTTCATCAAGGACTTCTCCAAGATTGCACGCCCTCTTACACGGTTGCTGTGCAAAGAAGCTGAGTTTGTGTTTGATGAAGAGTGTTTACGAGCTTTCGTGACCATCAAGGAAGCCCTTACATCAGCCCCTATAGTTCAAGCACCAGACTGGACACTACCCTTTGAGATCATGTGCGATGCTAGTGACTACGCCGTAGGAGGACAGACAACAAGCTGCACGTGATTTACTATGCTTCAAGAACCTTGGATGACACGCAAACAAGGTACACTACTACAGACAAGGAGTTGCTTGCAGTAGTGTTCGCCTTTGAGAACTTCTGGTCGTATCTTGTGGGTTCAAAAGCTATTGTCTACACAGATCACGCGGCTTTGCGATACATCTATTCGAAGAAGGACACTAAGCCTCAGCTTTTAAGGTGGATTATCTTGCTCCAGGAGTTTGACATGGAGATTAAATACAAGAAGGGAATAGAAAACAGAGTCGCTGACCATCTCTCACGGCTAAGGATCAACGAGTCTCTCCCCTTAGATGACTCTCTTCCAGAAGAGCAACTCATGGTGATCACCACGGCTGTTTGTGGAAAGCTAGAGGGGCAGTTTGAAGAGGTGTTGAGCTTCAAAGAGGAGGATCTACCGTGGTACGCTGATGTCGTGAACTACTTAGCGTGTGGTGAGGAGCCAACACATCTCAACAGCTATCACAAGAAGCGGTTCATGAGAGAGGCTAGTGACTACTTTTGGGATGAGCCCTACTTATACAAGAGAGGAGTGGACAGTTTGTACTGGAGGTGTGTTACGAAGGAAGAAGCTAGAGACATCCTCTATCACTGTCATGGCTCTTCCAACGGAGGACACTTTGCTTCATTCAAGACTGCCACAAAAGTGTTGCAAGCTGGTTTCTGGTGGCCGTCCATCTTCAAAGATGCACACGAGTTTGTGAAGAGCTGTGAAGCATGTCAACGAGCAGGGAATATCACTAGGAGGAACGAGATGCCTCAGGTTCCTATCTTCGAGGTTGACGTGTTCGACGCGTGGAGCATAGACTGCATGGGGCCATTTCCTTCTTCATATGGCAACAAGTACATCTTAGTAGCGGTTGATTATGTCTCCAAATGGGTTGAGGCTGTTGCTTCCCCTACAAACGATTCTAAGGCGGTGATCAAGCTGTTCAAGAGTATCATTTTCCCGAGGTTTGGGGTACCAAAGGTGGTTATAAGCGATGGAGGAAGCCACTTCATAAACAAGGTCTTTGAGAACCTCTTGAGAAAGTATGACGTTAAGCATAAGGTGGCTACATCGTATCATCCTCAAACAAGCGGTCAAGTGGAAGTCTCCAACCGGCAAATCAAGGCTTTACTAGAGAAGACTGTTGGAGCAACAAGGAAAGACTGGGCAGTGAAGCTGGACGACGCTCTTTGGGCCTACCGTACCGCCTTCAAAACACCGATTGGTACAACCCCTTTCACTTTGCTCTATGGCAAGGGCTGTCATCTCCCGATTGAGCTGGAACACCATGCATTGTGGGCTGTGAAGAGGCTGAAATTTGACCTCAAGACTGCTCAAGAGAGGCGCCTCATTCAGCTACATGAACTGGACGAATTAAGACTGAACGCTTATGAGAGCTCTTGGATATACAAGGAGCGGACTAAGGAAGCTCATGACAAGAAGTTGGTTGCCAAGGAGCTTAAGGAAGGAGGTTTATTGTTGCTGTACAATTCAAGACTCAAACTCTTCCCGGGAAAGCTGAAGTCAAGGTGGAGCGGGCCGTTTGTGATCCAAGAAGTGCTGCCTTATGGAGCTGTTACATTAATGGGAAAGAGTGGCAGTGCATTCACCGTCAACGGACACAGGGTCAAGCCTTACTTGGCGGACAGCTATGACAAGGAGAGTACCTCGGTGCTTCTCCAAGACCCACCATCCGCGTAAACCAAGTAAAGTCTAGCAAAAGACGTTAAAGAAAGCGCACTTGGGAGGCATTCCCATGTCTATCCTGTACATATTTCTGCTTTATTTCTCTTTCAGTTTTATGTTTTTATTTTGCAAGTGTGTAGGAGCAGGTATGAGGAGTCTAAACCTCGATCTTGAAGTCCAAAAGAGACGATAGGGGTTAAGAAAAGGCTAGAGATCGAGTGCTAGATCGACTGATCCTGACTCGATCTTTGCTAGATCGAGTCAGTGAATCGAGAGGAGCCAGTCGATCTAGACGAGAACGAGTGATAAGATCGATCTAGACGAAAACGGATTGATCGATCCTAAATGGATCGACCAATCTAATTTCTCTCGGGAAAATCCTTTGAAAACAGATCGATCACTCGACTCGATCCATCACACGATCTATGCCAAATCGACCCCCAAATCGAGGACGTAGCTCGATCACGAGGATTTAGCCGTGGAGCCAAAATCTCAACGATCGAGGGAGCCAATCGATCCGAGACTCGATTGATCATGAATCGAGTCACAAATCGAGTAACCCTCTCGATCTAAGCCATTATGTGCATGAGATCGAGTCCTATATCGACCGAACGGACTCGATCTCATGCCGAGGTAACATTTTCTTTCCCTCCTTTATTCTTTTCCCTCCAGTTTTTAAATTCAAAACTTGGTCAAGGCAAGCATCTTTGACCATGAAAGATGTGCCTTGACCAAGAATTTGTGAGAAAACCACCTTTCCTACCCATGGTTTTGTTTCTTGCTTAGCCTTTAAATATTTAAACAACTTCTCACCCTCTCATTCTTTTTTTCTCGGAAATTTTAAGCAAAGAGAGTGAGAGTTATCTGTTTTCTAAGGCTAGCAAGGCTCTTTAACAATCTTGCAAAAGGTATTTTCGGAGTTTGATAAAATATTTTTTGGAAAATTCTCTTTTATTTCGCAAGCCATTGTTTTAGATGATATGGCCGTTTTTGAATTTTAAAGTTTAGCTAAATAAAAGGAATAATTCTGGATTTTCTAGTATCTATAGATTTGATTCTCCTTTATTTTGCTATAATTTTTATTAATTCCCCAAAATTCTAGGTATTAGTTATAAACCTTCTTCTTCACCCTTCTTCTTCTCTCATCCGATCGCCGTTTTGCTTATCAAATTTGTTTCAGGCACAATGGCACCTAAAAGAACAAGAGAAGAGAGAGCACAAGAGGGAGAAGGTCAGGAGGTGGCTGTTCAAGAGAGGGTCAGATGGAGTAAGGATGAGAAGAGGGACAAGAAACGGCTTGAAAGACTTCGGTTTGAGCCTACTAAGTTCGCGGATAGGGAGTTGCTGTCTAAGATGGGTCTGCTAGGAGAGTTTGATCAACTCCTCCAGAGAATAGGGCTGAGGTGTTTGTCATGGATGGATTGCCCAACCTTCCCTGAAGTGACAATCGACTTCCTAGCCACCTTGGAGTTCTGATACGAGAATCCTAGCGTGCCAATCCCTTCTCAAGGCCGCCTCTCCTTCAAGATACAGCACCAAGCTTTCAGTCTCTCAGTCCCTGATCTCTGCCAAGCCTATGGCCTCGATGCAGCTGCTAGGAAAGTGGAGTTCCCCTCCTTCACTCAAGCGAATGACTTTTGGGACCTCATCGCCAATGACGATTACAAGGCGAACACCGCAAAAATCAAGAGAGTGAGGAATCCGGTGCTGCGCTACACCTTGAAGCTGATGGCTAACACCTTTAGTGGCCGGTCCGTAGCTCCCACGGTGACCAGGACGGAGCTTTGCTTTCTGTTCCAAGGCCTTAAGAATATCCTTTGCGATCCGGACGAGAACGAGGAGCCGTTGGAAGATCAACTTGGAGACGACGTGAACCATGGGTGCATCCTTGCTGCTTCGTTGGTCAAATACAAGGCGTATGCCTTGAGGTGCAAGGCAAGCTCTTCACATATTGGCGGTTTCCTCACACCCTTGTTCGTGCAATTCGGCGTACAGCTCGAGAACTTCACTCCTGTTCCGGATAGAGCGTTCATGGATGATACATATCTGAGGAACACCGATATCTGAGCACGCCAGCTGAGGGCTTCTTTGAGTATTTGTATATTGACGAGGAGAATGAGAAGAGGACGTGTATTCTACCGAACCAGAACGAGACCGGCCTGTTTGGTGTAGGGAACATTGAGTTTCTTCCGAGCCAGGAGGAATGCTTCGCCCCTCTAGGAGCCACAGCCACCGTTCAGCAAGCTGCCCGACCAAGATCAGAAACTCCAGCCACTGATGATGAGATGCCCGAAGCATTCACCCTTCCCAAGCTTGACTTTGAGCCACAGACTAAAACGGAGAAGTTCCTTGCTTCTGTTGTGGAGATGCAAAGGAAAATCAACAAGTGGCAAAGCAAGGTGCTGAAGAAGCTTGCAAGGAAGGTCACATCACTTCAAGGAGGCTCACCTGAGAAAGCAGCGAGCAAAGAGGTTCAACAGCCTGAGAAGAGGAGACTTTCAACCGGTGGAGTTGTCATCCGCAAGACACAAGGCAGCAACATCCAACCGGCGCGTCTTTCTCTCCAAGAACCAACCGGCAAGGGCAAAACCATAGTCTCTAGCTCCTCTGGAACATCCTCAAGTTCCAGCCGAGACTAGACCAGAGGTAACAACCTTCTTCCATTGTACATAACCGCTCATATTTGCTTCTTTTTGCTATATGTTTTGGTGCTCCTTTGAATTTGTTTGCCACCAGGACGGTGTCAAGCAAGTTTGGGGGAGTACATGTGTGGTTTAACATGTGTTTTCTGATCTTATTTTCCCTTTAGCATCCTTGAGTCTTTAGATCATGAAAAATTGGTAAAAATTTTAAAATTTTTTCAAAGATTCATGTAGTTGCATTCATCTTGTCAAAACTTGTTAGGATTGAGTCTAGAATTTTTCTTAGCATCTAGGTTGTTTGCATTTGCATAAGGGGTTAAAGTTTTCTTAAAAATGTGTTTTATACTCATGAATTGTTTCAATGCCCTAGTTAGTAGTTCCCTAATGCTTTGCTTATGCTTTGAAAGTAAGTTCTTACCATGCTTGGATCACTTGCTATGATTTTCGTGACTTGATTTGAACTCTCATGATTTGAAACTTGTCCTAATAAGTGAAAACCTTAGCCTGAAATTTTAATTATCATCCTTATGCATTTGAAAATGAACACATGGATTTTAAAATATTTAGGCTCTCTTCTTTCTTTTACCACTCTTTGTGAGCCTAAGTAGAACTCCCACCTTGACCCTTACCCTTCTTTGAAGCCAAATATTTCTTGTGTGACATCATTGTGAGGCCTTCTTTTTCGGTTTGGAACTTAGCATAAAGTGTTAGGTTTAGGCGACATGATTGGGTTCTCATATGATTGCTAGCTTTGCATTTTGAAGCTAGGTATAGGCTTAGGATAAGTTTGGGGGATCATTGGGGTTGTTTTCATGATTATATGTTCTCGGTTTCAAAAGAGTTTGGTGTTTAAAAGAAAGAAATAGGTTTTAAGTGAAGGGTTGTGTTTAAAAACTATATATATGCTCTAATAAATTTCAGGAGGTAGTTCTCTCAAATAAAAATAAAAAGAAAAAGAAAAAGAGCCTAAGTGCCAAAAATTAAAAAATAAATAAATAAGATAGCTACCAATAAGAAATAGTTAAAGAGCAAAATTATTTTCACCCTTTTCACTAGCCTAAAGAGTTAAAAATATTTTCTGTTTTGAATTGGGGAATGCTAAGCTTTGAGAAAAAAGGGTAGATTCTAAGTGGTGAGTGAGGATAAAAGTTAATAGATGAGAGGGGTTTAGGATCATTGTTAGTTTACATGGGTAGATGAGAATCTGATCATGTATGCATCAATTGCCTTCACCTTTAGCATTTTGCATAATGTTCTTGCCACTTTTGAGAGAAGCCCTTATTTTAAATGAAAACCCTTTTCAAATGAGATCATTCTATGCTCATAACCTACACCCTTAGCCAAATGTGTTATGCTTTAAAGTACATAAGTTTGATTCATGGTTCGGATGTTAATAAATGTTAAAGGATGAGTTTCTTTGATTGTTAGGAATATGAGAGTCATGATCTGAATTTCTTTGTGTGATGAGTATGGCTAAGTTCTTTGGAGTATGAGTGTGTGCATAGCATTTTAGAACTGTTAACTAGGACATTGAGATTGATTTATTTGAAAGGCACCTTTGCAAGAAGCTTAAACCCCCATTCGTTTTTAAAAACCCCTCTTCCTTACTTATTTTCTGTTGCTTGAGGGCAAGCGGGAAGTAAGTTTGGGGGAGTTGATGTTACTGCATATTGCATGCATTTTACATAAATATTAGTTAGCGTTTCATGCATTTACATCATGCTTTAGACTAGATTGCATCACTTAGGGTCCCAGAGCATTCTCGCACGAGCATACGCATGTTCCTTGCATTTTGCATCACATTCAGGTTGTTTCTGGCCACTTTGGAGTCGTGGAGGTTCGTGGACGTGCTGAAGCTGTTGTGGCGGTTCGTGGAAGGTCGGATGTTCGCTAAGGACCAGAGATCAGGGAACAGATCGAGCATGGCAGGTCGATCTAGACGAGATCGACCAGAAGATCGAGAAGACCAGGCGATCCTAGGAAACTGATCGAGATGAAGATCGAGTGGAGCAATCGATCAAAGGGTACAGACGTAAATGACGCCATGCAGAGCGAGGGCCTGATTGAGTCCACCACTCCATCCAACCGAAGATCGATACCAAGATCGGATGCAACACTCGATCCAACGAAGATGATCGAGACCTAGATCGAGTCGAAGACACGATGTCCGAAAATGATCGAGAGAGCCGCTCGATCCCGAAGTCGATCTCTGTCCTTTCAACCGCTTTTGGCCGCTAGCGAGGGGGGGACCATCAAGTTGTTTTCGCCATTTTGGGAAGGCGGCGATGACCTTTTTCAAGCGGAAACTTTTCAATCTTATCTTTTTATGCTTTTCTCTCTGTTTTTGGGGATTATCCGCCATTGTCGAACTTGAAGTTTTTCTTGCTTTGTATTCGAATCGTTTGAAGTTTAATCTAGTTATTTTTCATGTTCATCGTTTCTTTCTTCATGCTTTGCTTGATTTATCTTATACGTAGTGAGTAGTTTCATTAGGGTTCGAGGTTGAGAGGATTCAAGGGGTCAAAAAGGTCTTCAATCTTGGTGTTTTCTAGCGCTTAATGGCTATCTCTTCTAGGGTGATGAGTTTCTAAAGCTTAAAGACTCTCACCCCAAGAGCATTATGATCCGAGAGGTCTCTTACCTTGACAGGATCCAGGGACCTCTGAATATCGCACCCTAGAGACTAGTTACCCCTTCCCAAAAGCCATGGAAGTTTGGGGGACTAGTTAAGCCATGTGTTTGAAATCTGTTTTTCCTGCCCTTCAACCTCTCTTTCCACCAAAAGCCATGGGTTTGGAGGAGAGGATGAAGGAGTGATCTTTACCGAAAGCCACGGATATATCTTATTTCGTTTTCAAGGCTTAGAGATTCTCAACAAAGTGAGTCGATTTAAAGTTTTCAACCCAAGTTCGGACCTTTGAAACCCCTGACCATGAATCTCAACCCTAGACCCTCTTTCTTAGCATCTTTACATCCTCTCTCATCTTTCGTTTGATCTTTGATAGCATCCTGGTCGTTAGTTTCGCTGTTCTTACATTTTTAGACGAGATCGATAGTTGTTGCTCGATCTAGTGGTCGATCCCGTGGTCGATCCACTAGTTGAATTTTAGTAATTCGTAGCTTTGTTCTTTAATTATTATGTTTGTTACTCATGGTAGTTTGATCATTCCTGGTAATATTAAAATAGTTTTGCATTCCATTTAGTTGCTGCATCTAGTTTTTAGGGATTTTCTCAAAACGGATCTTTGTTCGCTTAGATTTGCAAAGCTCTTGCATTCTCTTTGCTCTTTCTATCATCCTAGGTGTGGATTGACTCTCTCTTGCATACTATGCTACAACCTGTCTTGCATTTGAGATTTGATAACCTCATTGCATACTCACCCTTGCAAAGAAACTAGTTATCAAAAGCAAGACTAAAAGATTAATGACTCAAGATTGAAAGAAGATAACATAAATAAAAATATATACAAATGATCCAATCTCATCCCACAAAGGGATTTGTTCTTGTTCTTTGAAAACCAAAGCAAAGCTTTGGGGAAGAGAAAGGATAAGTGAGACTGGATCTAGGGTTAATTATCTATAGGGAACATCCCCAAAATAACCTTAGAAAGCAAAAATAAAAGAGTCAAAGATGGTCAACTTTTGTCTCGTGTTAATGCATATCGAGGTGGAGGAAGGAGGTCTTGGTACACTGCTCGGTACAGCGTTCTGGTTGCGGGCAGTGAAGATATAACCGTCGTATCGTTTGAACCACTGACCAGATTGACTTGATTCGACCTCCACTGGAAATCTTATTCGATCCTCTACAACTTCTATGAAGTACGCGGAGGCTGAATCGCACCAGAAGACTTTCGTTCGGACCCATACATTTCATATCAACTTGTATATCGGGCAGGTTTCTCTCAGCTTTGGTCGATACAAGACTTTGGTGCAGCCTAAAACCCGTCATCCTGGATAATTATACTTGATTCTTCATTTCCTCATCATTCACCATTCTCCAAATGTTTTCCTTGCTCTATTTAGACATGAAAAAGACTCCAAACAATGCAAAACATGCAAATGTCTAACCTAAAACCTATTATGTCTAATATGGATGCAAATATGACCAAAGATGATGAATGAATGCATGAAAGAGACCAAAAACTAAACTAAATGCAAGCTAAAATATGCTAAAATATGAGTACATCAGTCACCGACGAGCTTCTCACGTCCATTCCGACAAACCACCTGATCTCACCGAAACGACAAACTGAGAACACCGTTTGGTCCTATTGAGAAACTCATGGACTAAAATTAATTCTTAATCATTATAACTTAATTAGAGCTTAACTTAAACAAGTAACAATCAGGAACTCCTTAAACCACACTCAACTTCCTCGATGAATTAGTACGAGCCGAAACTGCCTTGGAAACAATAATCTATCTTAATCTGCATCTTTCTAGAAAAATTTACTTTCTTTTGCGTAAAAGGCTTTTCATAAGTTCTACTTAGCCTTCTAAGAATGAAGCCACATATTGACCTCTTTGGCAATGCTTCAATTTTCTTTCGCCGCACTAGTCGATCCGGTTACGTCCTGGCCCTTCTTACAGGTTATTACACCCACATTTGCCTTTTGCTTGCCCTTAAGCAAACAAGGACACAGTAGGGAGTGAGGTTTCAAAATAGGAGTTCGTAGCCTAAAATGTCAAAGGAAGAAATGAGTTCAATGCCCTAGTTAACAGTTCTAAGATGCATATGATTTTTGTTTTACTTTAAAGAATCTAGCCACATTCATCACAAGCAATTACAAGTACTCAAGTCTTCATCTACACAAGCAATCACATCAATCAATCCTTTTAACATTTAATTAAGTATAGCCATTGGAATTATGCTTATGCAAATCAAGTGCTTTCATTTGGCTAAGGACAAGGCTACAAGACTAAAATAATCTCATCAACTTTGAATTGACTTAATGATAATGCAAGGGATCTCTTATGAATATATAATGAGCTTTGATAAAATGCTAAGGGTAAAGAACAACTCATGCATACAAAGGTAAACTTCCATCTACCCAAGTCCCATAAATTATCATCAACTCTTATTCGTCTACCCAATAACATATACTATTCTACCCTTTTCCTGATGCACCTTTTGGTTTCTTCGAATTCACCCTTCCTCTTCATTTTTGGAGTTTCTTTGAGATGCTTCTTCTTCTTTGAAACTTCTTGGTGGTTGGCTTCTTTCTGCTTTTCTGATGCTTCTCATCTTTTGGATATGTTTTGAACTTTGCTTTGCACCTTTTGTCTTTGTATTTAGTCCTCTTGATTCACTTAGCCAACTCACCCAAGGTAACTTGTACCGCACTCCTTCTCCTTTGCTTTCTTTTCTTCCTTACTTTTCTTGCAAAACCCAAAATAAAACCTATCCCATAAACACATAATCCTAGCCTATAGCTTAAAATACAGAGCTAATTCTACATGGAAGTCTATGTAGTTTTAAATCCCAACACTTTTTACTAAGTTCATTGATAACAGAATTTTTGCTACTCGAATCCTAACACACTCATGTCATTGTAGTATGAAAGGTGTCAATCCATATGAGTTCATAAGGCACTTTGAATGCAGTAAATCACTTAAGTCAAGCCAAATTCAAGAAAGAAGTTGTGATTAAACTAAACAAGACTAAGCAGGACAGATTTAAAGCAGAAAGTTCAAATAGATTAAAGCAGGGATCTAAGATGGGGGTTATTGACTAAGAGGGGATTAGAACCAAACTAGTGATGTGATATTACCATATATTCTGCATATTTTGCATGCATTTAAGATAGTTTTTCATGCATTCATCTTGCATTAAAGGCTAGTTTGTTCCATTTGTTTCATTTTAGGTCCTAGGTCCCTTTGCATTCGCATTTTGCATATTTCTTGCACTTTTGCATCATTATCAGGTTGTTTGGAGCACTCTGGAGTTGTGGAGGTTATGTGGACGTGAGGAGGATCAGCTAGAAGCTTGTGTACACTTGGAGAGCTCAACCTTGCATGCGAAGGACCCGAGATCGAGTAGCGGATCGAGCAAGGCAGGTCGATCTAGATGAGATCGACCAGAAGATCGACTGACCCAAGTCGATTCAAGAGGAAGGATCGAGACCAAGATCAAGAGAGGAGATCGATCTGGAGTACAGACGTAAATGACGCCATGCAAAACGAGAGCCAGATCGAGACCATGACTCGATCATCCAAGGATCGAGAAGAAGATCGAGGAAGGTGCTCGATCCATCCAACCAGATCGACTGGAAGATCGAGCAAAGAAGGGCGATCCAGCAAGAAGATCGAGTGAGCTACTCAATCCAGAGATCGATTCCTGAAGAGCCTTATCCGTCCAGCTGTCTTTGGCATCTAGCGAAGGGGGGACCAGTTGCGGTTTGGCCATTTTTGGCAAAGCGCAGCCATCACTTTCATTATCTTCATTATGTCTTTTACTTTTTTCTCTCTACCTTAGGCGATTTCGCCATTTTTGAATTTTGAAGCTTTTTCTAGTTTTTGAACTTGAATCTTTTAATATTAATCAGTTTTTCTTTAATCGCGTCGTTAATCATGCTGAGTTCTTTGTTTATTGCTTTTCAATCTGTCTTAATCATATGTAGCGGTTCTCGGGGTTGAGGTGATTCAAATGGTTTAAGAGGTTTAAGTTTTGAGTTTTCTTTGTTCTTCATACCTTCTCTTCTAGGATCTTGGGGTCTTATGGCTTAAAGAGCCTTGGAAAAGGTCTCTATGATTCCAAGGCTATCTTAACCTGACCGGATTCGGATGTCCTAGAAAACCAGATCCTAGAGACTAATATTTCCTCTCCCAAACGCCATGGTTGTAGAGGAGATTAGTTAGGTCATATATTGAAATCTGTTTTCCTTGCTCTTCGATCTCTTTTTCCACCAAACACCATGGGTTTGGAGAAGAGATTTAGGAAGTGAATCATAACACATGCCATGGATGGATGGTTCTTGTTTTGTTTTCAAGGCTTAGAGAAAGCTTACAAATGAGTAGATCTAAATGTTTTCAAACCAAAGCTTAAACTTTTGACACTCTTTAATATGACCCTCGACCCTAAACCCTCTTTTAGCATTTTAGAACCTCTGTTCATCATTCGCTTGTCATAAAGTTGCATCTTTGTTCATTAGACTTCAATCGCTTTAAGTTGTTAGATTGGTCAGTTTCACTCGATCCAGTGGTCGATCCACTGCTCGATTTTTAGTTCTTAGTAGATTTGCTGTTTTGTTGTTCTGTTTTCTTTCAGTGTTAGTTAACCCTCTTCTAGGGATTTTAAATTTGTTTCGCATTTCATTTGGTCATTGCATCTAGTTTTAGTCGATTTTACCAAACATTTTCCTGATTTGCTTAGATTTGGTTCATACTTGCATTCTTAGTGTTCTTCCTACTTTCTAGGTTGGATTGATTCCCCTTACTACTATACTACATCATTGTTGTGGTTTGGGATTTGATGTATCACCTTGCTTGCAAAAATCCTGTTATCAAATGGCGCCGTTGCCATCTTAGGATTGTTAGGAAGCATTAAGATTTGGTGTTTAGCAAAGACTAAGACTTTTACTTTTATTTTGATCACTCATTGCTCTATCCTCTTGTTTGTGATCTCGGGTACATGAACGTACGCTCCAGGGGTGACAACAACTTACTTAGACCCCTGGACAATATTCACCAACTCGGTCACGCAAGACAAAGAAGAGCAAGAGAGCAAGCTCAAGCCTTTGAAGAGATTGTGCAAGCTGGTACAGTTGACTTTGTAAGTATGGCTGAGCAAGAACATCCTGAGGGACCTCCACCAGCTCACGGTGGTGTAGGCAATGGAAACCCCAACCACGCAGCTAGACACCCACGGATCATCGGTGCTGGAGATGCTCCTAATACGCATCACAATCGCTTTGGGATCACTCCTCCCCCAGTCCAGAATAACAATTTCGAGATAAAGCCTGAATTCATCTCGATGGTTCAGAATAGCAAATTCCACGGGCTGGCAATGGAAGACCCCTTAGAGCACCTTGAAAACTTTGAGCAAGTGTGTGGGATGATTAAGATCAATGGGATCTCGGAAGATGCCTTCAAGCTACGGCTCTTCCCGTTTTCTCTCGGTGATAAGGCTAGGCATTGGGAGAAGACCCTTCCACAAGGCACCATTAACTCTTGGGCTGAGTGTAAGAAGGCGTTCCTCTCCAAGTTCTTCTTAAGCACCTGAACCGCTCGGTTGAGAAGTGAGATCAGTGGCTTCACTCAAAGGCAGAACGAGACATTCAATGAAGCCATGGAGAGATTCAAAGACTATACCATTCAGTGTCCTCACCACGGCTTCAGTGAAGAGACTCTCTTAAGAAATATATACCGAGGAGCATTGCCCAAGATCCGAATGCTACTTAATACGGAAAGCAAGGGTAACTTCCTTGGTCAAGAAGTGGAAGAAGGTATGGAGTTAATCGAAAACTTGGCTTTGAGTGACGGGAATTACGCCGAGGATTATGACCGTGCACCACGAGGTTCTGAGCTAAAGTCTCACAAGAAAGAGTTTAAGTCCCTCCATGAGAAGATAGACAAGCTCGTTAATGCAAATCAGAAGCACGTTTATTTTGTGGGAGAAGCCGAAGATGTCTCCGAAGACCTAGAGTTTAGTCAAGAAGAAGCTAAGTGGATTGCTGGTAAGAATTACAACAAGCCTCCGGGATTTTCTCAAGGATACCAAGCCAACAACAATCACTCATACAGGCGTACAAACATTGAGAATCCAAAGGATCAGGTGTACCCCCCTCAGCAAGCAAAGCCCTTTGTAACTTACAACAAGGGTTTTCAACAAAACAACGGGTATGAAGGTCCAAGGCAAGGCAATTTTCAGCAGCAACAGCAAGGCAACAAAGGCTTTACAGATGCAAAGCCTCCCGGCTTCGTTTCCTCCCGGATTCGTTCCTCAACAACAACAGATGCAACCCCAACCTCAAGATCCGGTTCAAGTAATATTTCAACAATTGCTTCAAGGTGAAGCTTAAACTAATCAGAAGTTTACCGAGATGAACAACCGGCTAGATTCCTCTCTTACTGACGTCTCTACACAGATCACTAATCTGAACAACAAGATCAAGCAGTTAGAGAAAGGGAAAGCTAGTACAAGCGGTCAGAACAGCTTACCGGGCAAGTGTGAGCCTAATCCGAAAGAGTATGCAAAAGCTTTCACATTGAGGAGTGGTAAAGAGCTTCCGCCGAGAGTTGCACCTAAAGACAATGAGGACATTGTAGTCCAAGAGGGGGAGGGTAAGCTTTCAGCTGATGAGGAGATTACTTTTGATAATGTGTGGATTGAGAGACGAAGAAAGGGCAACGAAGTAGCCGTAGAAAAGAAAGTGGAGCAAGCCACTAAGGAGAAAGATGTTTATGTGCCTCCACCATATGTACTGAAGCTTCCTTTTCCTGGCCGCTTCAAGAAACAGCTGATAGAGAAGCATATACTCTTATTTGAGAAGCATTTAAAGGATGTTGAGATCAAGCTTCCTCTTGTGGATTGCCTAGCTATGATGCCAAAGTGTGCTAAGTTCTTTAAAGACCCCCTTACAAAGAAGAACAAGGAAAGTAAAGAAGTTTTGGTGCTTAGTGAAGAGTGTAGTGCTATTATCCACAGAGAAATAGTGCCTAAGAAGCTAGGAGATCCAGGATCCTTCACCATTCCTTGCGCTTTGGGTCCATTGAAGTTTGAGAGCTGTTTATGTGATTTGGGAGCAAGTATCAATCTCATGTCCCACTCTATAGCAAAGAAGTTAGGTTTCACAAGGTTCAAAGAGTGTAGGATCTCCCTTGTGTTAACTGACAAAGCGTAAGACTTCCAGTGGGTATGCTAGAAGATCTTCTAGTGAGAATAAGCGATGTCAATGTACCCACCGACTTTGTGGTGCTTGAGATGGATGAAGAGCCTAAGGATCCGCTTATACTTGGAAGACCATTCCTTGCAACCGCCGTAAGAAGATGGGAACGGTCCCATGAAATCTATCCCCCATGCGTCAAAAACATCAACTTCAAAGATCGGCACCTGAGGCATCTCATTCCTCTTCGTGATGTTTCCAGCTCTTTGACATGCCTCACAAGACATAACAAACTAATGAGCATCTTTGAATAGCGACGGCCACCAAAACAAGGCTTGTAACACCTTTGTAGCGGTCTTTGAAAGAAGCGAAATGACCACCATATGAAGAGCCGTGACAATGTAGAAGTATGTCCTTAGCTTCTTCCCTTGTTACACACCTTCTATATAAGCTTTCCACTCCCTTCTTGTACTAGTAAGGCTCGTCCCAAAAGTAATGAGAGATGTCTCTCATGAACTTCTTCTTGTGATAATGATCAAGATGAGAAAGCTCCTCTCCACAAGCTAAGTAGTTTACTATGTCAGCGTACCAAGGCAAGTCTTCTTCTTTGAAACTCAAAACCTCTTCAAACTTGTCTTCAAGCTTCTCACATACCGCTGTGGTGATCATCATTAGCTGCTCCTCGGGAAGTGAATCATGTAATGGCAAAGCTTCATTGACTCTCATCCTCGAGAGGTGATCAGCAACACCATTCTTTATCCCATTCTTGTCCTTTATCTCCATTTCAAACTCTTGTAGAAGGAGAATCCACCTTAAGAGCCTCGGCTTGGTGTCTTTCTTCGAGTAGATATACCTCAAAGCAGCATGATCCGTGTACACAATAACCTTGGAGCCAACCAAATACGACCTGAAACAAACACAACGGCCAGCAGCTCCTTCTCGGTTGTATCATATCTCAGTTGCGTGTCATCCAAGGTACGACTGGCGTAGTAGATAACATGCAACCGCTTGTCTTTCCTCTGACCAAGAACAGCTCCTATGGCGTAGTCACTCGCGTCACACATGATCTCGAACGGTAGACTCCAGTCCGGTGCTTGTACTATAAGTGCCGTGACAAGAGCCTCCTTGATGGTCTTGAATGCGTGAAGACATTCATCATCAAACACGAACTCAGCTTCTTTGCACAGCAGCCGCGTGAGGGGTCTAGCTATCTTGGAGAAATCTTTTATGAATCTCCAGTAGAAGCCCGCGTGACCTAGGAAACTCCTTATACCCTTGACATTAACCAGCAGCTCAAGACTCATCATGACCTCAACCTTAGCTTTATCAACCTCTATCCCTTTCTCTGATATCTTGTGGCCAAGCACGATCCCTTCCTTAACCATGAAATGACACTTCTCCCAGTTGAGAACCAAGTTTGTCTCATCACAACGCTTAAATACCTTGCAAAGATTCAACAAACAAGCAGAAAATAACGCACCATATACAGAGAAGTCATCCATAAACACATCTACCATCTCCTCTATAAGATCAGAGAAGATCGACATCATGCACCGCTGGAATGTTGCTGGTGCGTTACACAGCCCGAATGGCATCCTTCGATATGCGAAGGTACCATAAGGGGATGTAAATGTCGTCTTCTCTTCATCGTTAAGGTGGATTGGTATTTGAAAGAAACCACTATAACCATCAAGAAAGCAATAGTAAGGATAGCTAGAAAGGTGCTCATCCAACCAGATCGACTGGAAGATCGAGCAAAGAAGGGCGATCCAGCAAGAAGATCGAGTGAGCTACTTGATCCAGAGATCGATTCCTGAAGAGCCTTATCCGTCCAGCTGTCTTTGGCATCTAGCGAAGGGGGGACCAGTTGCGGATTGGCCATTTTTGGCAAAGCGCAACCATCACTTTCATTATCTTCATTCTGTCTTCTACTCTTTTTCTCTCTACCTTAGGCGATTTCGCCATTGTTGAATTTTGAAGCTTTTTCTAGTTTTTGAACTTGAATCTTTTAATATTAATCAGTTTTTCTTTAATCGTATCGTTAATCATGCTGAGTTCAATGTTTATTGCTTTTCAATCGGTCTTAATCATGTGTAGCGAGAGTCAATTTTGGGTTTTCGGGGTTGAGGTGATTCAAAGGGTTTAAGAGGTTTAAGTTTTGAGTTTTCTTTGTTCTTCATACCTTCTCTTCTAGGATCTTGGGGTCTTAAAGCTTAGAGAGCCTTATGATTTCAAGGCTAGCTTACCCTGACCGGATTCAGATGTCCTAGAAAACCAGATCATAGAGACTAATCTTTCCTCTCTCAAACGCCATGGTTTTAGAGGAGATTAGTTAGGTCATATATTGAAATCTGTTTTCCTTGCTCTTCGGTCTCTTTTTCCACGAAACGCCATGGGTTTTGCAGAAGAGATTGAGGAAGTGAATCATACCACATGCCATGGATTGTTCTTGTTTTGTTTTCAAGGCTCAGAGAAACCTCACAAATGAGTAGATCTAAATGTTTTCAAACCAAAGCTTAAACCTTTGACACTCTTGATTATGACCCTCGACCTTAAACCCTCTTTTAGCATTTTAGAACCTCTGTTCATCATTCGCTTGTCATAAAGTTGCATCTTTGTTCATTAGACTTCAATCGCTTAAGTTGTTAGATTGGTCAGTTTCACTCGATCCAGTGGTCGATCCACTGCTCGATTTTAGTTCTTAATAGATTTTCCCTTTTGTTGTTCTGTTTTCTTTCAGTCTTATTTAACCCTCTTCCAGGGATTTTAAAATTGTTTTGCATTTCATTTGGTCATTGCATCTAGTTTTAGTCGATTTTACCAAACATTTTCCCGATTTGCTTAGATTTGCTTCATACTTGCATTCTTAGTATTCTTCCTGCTTCCTAGGTTGGATTGATTCCCCTTACTACTATACTACATCATTGTTGTGGTTTGGTATTTGATACATCACCTTGCTTGCAAAAATCATATTATCGTGATGCTTCAAAACCATTCAAACAATGCTATCTTCGAAGCATAGGATTAACATTTATAACTAGCTCAATTCCTTGATACTAATCACTTTGCTAAGTCTTTTCAGCATTGGTTGTTAGCCAATGTTTTATGACCAAAAGTTGCTGCATAAAGATGGTGACCATGCTAGTTGTCCCATCTGTTCCTTTGAGCTCCACTCCTTCCCTTGTGTAGTGAAGGATGTTGATCAAACTCTGATCAATATCTCCATTATTTTTACCATTTTAGCTTGCATTCATCACTAGTTTTAGTCTTTAAACATGCGTATTCTGCTTCTTCTTGTCCCATTTGCATACACCTAGGAGTTAATGTAGTTTTTGGAGCTACATTGCATTAAGCATGCATTTGTAGTTTTATTCAGATACTAGAAGGAGTGTGGAGGTCATGTGGTGCAATGGGTGTGAGCTGTGAATGAAGCAAGACAAGGGACAAAGGCGGACAGGTCAATATCGATATTTTCTGATCGAAACGGAGCATATCGATGGGATTATCGATCATTTCAGCATCGATACAGTGAAGACATAGTGGGAAGGAGGAATATCGACTTAGAAACGCCTCAATGCAACAGAGAGGAGTCCATATCGAGCAGTGTATCGACGTCCCAGACCGATACACATGACAGGACAATACCGAGGTGCAATATCGACTTGCTTGACCAATAGGCCTTAACTAAAGGGCGATTGTATCGACTTCACACCAAGGAGAGCCAAACCGATACAACATAGGAGCCTTCTGTATCAACGTGCATATCGACCAAGAGACATCGATACAACCCAGAAGAAGAGATGATATAGACATGTATATCGATGTTCACAGTCGATATGGTCTGTCCGAGTCAGCTTATTTTTGGTATAATCTTGTTTTACTAGGGGTTTCCTAGTTCCCCTATAAATACTAAAGTCCTAAAATGGTTAGGAAATTTGGATCTTATTATTTTTCTTCGGTTCTTGTAATTAAAAACCTTTCCTTTTTCAGCTTAGCTTTGTAAAAACTAGTTTGATTTAGTGAATTTATGTATTTGCCTTTCATCTATTCTTGTTTATTCTGCTTCCTAATAATCCTTAACCAATATTTCTCATTGGAATTTGTGGTTTTCACTATGGCTAGTGAGTAGTCTTTTTTAGGGTTTGAGATGGGATATATTAGAGGGGTTTTGGGATTAGATTAGTGATGTCTTGTGCATGTCTTATCTCTCTTAGATGTGCTTAACACTATATTAGTCTTGGCCAGGCTTGTTTAGTATTTTGGCTTTCTCATGCGCCTCGTAAGTGTTTCATGAAATGCTGCTTAGCGTCTCTTAGAGGATTTGAATGCTTACCCTAAAGAGTTAGATGTCTAAGGTGCATTTTGGCTTAATAGGATTGGAATTCTGTTTTGAATGCTTGCTGATCATATGTTTGAGTAAAGGGATTTATCTGAAATGTGTGCTTAGCAAAGTGATTAGTGTCAAGGATTTGAGCTAGTTATAGTTGTTAATCCGATGGATTGATACCTTACATGCTGCAATGATATGAGTGTGTTAGTATTTGTTTAGCTAGAAAAATACCAGCTATCAAATTGGCGCCGCTGCCATATGGGTTTAGATTAAGCATTAGGATTTGTGGATTGTTGAAGATCAAGCTGTTATGTTTCTGTTTGTTACTGATTTGCAAGCTGCTCTTCTGCTTATATGTGTATGAACTTGAGGTCTAAATGCAATCACAACCTTCTAGATTATCAACACAACATTCTGCAAGTGGAAAGGGCTTTAAGAGCAACAAGGGAAAGAGAGAGACTACAAAGGTTTCATCAGCTCAACATGGAGCATGGTATAGATGATCAGCGATTTCATGGACCACCAGGAGCACAAGGTGCTAAGGGAGTTCCTGGTGTTCAGGGACAGCAAGGAGTCCAAGGTGAACAAGGTCAGAGAGGACCAGCACATGGTGCACGCCCAATCAGACCCATTGGAGCTGGTGACACACCAAACGCTTACAACAACAGAACAGGGATCCTTCCTCCAGCAGTTCAGAACAACAACTTTGAGATCAAATCTGGATTGATATCACTGGTTCAAGACAGCAAGTTCCATGGGTTTACCACTTGAAGACCCTCTAGATCACTTGGGTAACTTTGATAGACTCTGCTCACTAACTATGATAAATGGGGTGAGTGAAGATGGTTTCAAGCTAAGGTTGTTCCCTTTCTCTCTTGGCGATAAAGCACACCAATGGGAGAAAAACTTGCCTCGACGAAGTATTACAAGTTGGGATGAGTGCAAGAGAGTCTTTTTAGCAAAGTTCTTCTCTATGATACAATGTTTTTGAGTCCTTATGTCAATCACCCATTGTACTTAATCAGTTGTAGTATATGGGTTTTAATGTCAATCCAAGGGGAGTTGTTGAATACAAAAGAGTTGCAAGTAGAGGACCTTAAGTCTAGTGAAACAGAGAGGTTTTTGTTGCCTAAGCAACCAAACTAACAACCTAAAATGATCATAAACCAAAGAAATTTCAAGAAAAGATAGTTTAGCAAATGATCAAAGAAGCAAAACAGAGTGAATGAGCAGAGCAATACAAATTCGAAATTCAGACAAAGAGAAGACAAGTTCCAAGATGTGGTTATTGATTTTGGGGAATTCAAAGACTAACTAAGGTTGTTTCAAGCATTATTGATCAAACAAACAAGCTAGCAATGCTGGTTCCTAAACATAAAGTTCACAAATAAGCAAGCTAAGTTCAATCTCTTGACAAATAGCCCTTTGCTAAATACTTTAACAAGAACTAACTCTCATTAGTGCCAAAACATTCAACAAGCATTAAAAACCAACTCTATTCATGTCATAATAATCCTCAAACAGTCAATCTCTTGAGCTAAGGCCAGTAAATCCTCTATTGAACAAGATCAGCATTTCATCAAACACTTGGTGGGCATAAGAGAAAGCCTAACTCTAGATTCATGAGATCAAGACAAATCTAGCTTAAGAACAGATCAATAGAGAGGAACCCATGTTATTTTAGCACTAAAAAAACCTTAATCAATCCCTAAATTCCTCTAATCTACCACATCTAAGAACCCTAAGCAGACTACTTACTAATAGCCATGTTTAACACCATATCACAAGGGGAAAAGATGCTAATCATGATTAAAAGAGAGATTAAGAAAAGATAGGGAAAATAAAAACTTATATTAAATAAAGCAAGAAATTTGTCTTACAAACTCAAAGAAATCACTCAAGAACAGTAAACTGACAAGACCTGTCGAAAATCCATTAAGACTGAGTATTTATACTTAAAGAGAAAAGCCCTAAAAGTAATGGCAGTTTGGTAAATAAAAACAGCTTCAGACTGGGATCCTATCGGTCTACATGTGACCGATAGGGTGATCGATAGGCTTGCTATCGGTCTAGAAAGTGACCGATAGGATGACCGGAATATGTCTGATATATTTCTATCGGTCACTTCTTTGACCGATAGCTTGATCGATAGCTCCTATATCGGTCACTCCTTGACCGGTAGCCTTCGTGCCTTGACCGATATGCCTTGGCTCCTCTTGCTCCATTTCAGCTCAGCTAGCTTCAAGGTTCATTCCCAAGCTCCTCCTTGCTCCTCATAGCTCCATAAGCACCTAAAAACATCCGTGATGCAAAGAAAATGCAAACTACATCCTAAATGCAACCTAAGTCTAAAAGGAAAAGAAAATGAGACAAAAGAGAAGGAAAACATGCAAAAGAGGACCAAAACATGAACTAAATGCAAGCCTAAATGATGTAAATGTATGAGATATCAACACCCTCCACACTTGCCTTTTGCTTGTCCTCAACCAAATAAGAACAAATGAGAGAGTGAGGTTTGAAGGTGCAAAAAGTGCAAAGGTAAAGAGGTGGAATCAATGCTTAAGTGCCTAGTTGTGGTATGCAAACATAATTAACCATACTTTAAAGAACTTAGCCATGCTCATCATGTTTCAAAATGATCTTAAATCTCAACTTAGACAAATGTTCAAATCAATCAACTCTTTAACATTCAATTAAGCTCAAAACCATGAATCATGTTTATGCAAATCAAGTGAAGACATTTGGTTCAAAGGGTAAAGTTATGAGATTAAAATGATCTCATTCAAGCATAGGGTTCATAAACATAAGGGATCACTCAATGAAATGATTCTATCTTAGGCAAAATGCTAAAGGTAAAAGCACACTCATGTATCCAATTCGAAGCTCCCTTATACCCTTTTACCCAACAAAGAATCCTATAAACTACTAAACCCCGAAGTGAATCCCTAAGTCTACCCTTTACCTAAAATTTACCCTTGTTACCCTTCTTCATGGCTGGGGAAACTTTTTCTTTTTGCTTGTGTGGTTGCTTTTTTTGTTGGGGCTTCCTCTTCTTTGTTGCATTGGCGCCATTCTTCACCTTTGGTGGGTTTCTTTGGGTCTGATTTCTTTTTTGGATTGACCCTTCAAAACCTTAATGTTGCTGGCGCCATTCTTTCTAAACACTTAGAGCTTTTACTTCCCCTTACTTAACCACAATGCTAACGGTTTCCCCTTTTCTACTATTTCAAAATTTTCCCTCTTTTTTAAAACATATAAACATGAAGTTCAAACCACTTAACTCTACCCTTTTAACCTCAAAACACCTAACCTAGGATCAAGCTCAAGATGCAAGCTGATATCTACAAGAGAGCTTATTATTTACAGCCTTATTGCTAACACTTTTTGCTCAGACAAAATTCAAAAATGATATGCAAAGGCCTCACAGCTCTCAAGATAGTGTTTAAGCTCAAAAGGAGGTTTGGCTAAGGGAATGGATAAGCTATTTGGATCAACAAGAGTGGTAAGAAGGGAAATGATGATCCAAATATGTATATGGTAGCCATGAATTCACTTTCCAATGCACAAACATGATAATTAAAAATTCAATTTAAGGTTCAAGTTGATAGAGTTGATTTTCAGAGAACAAATGCTTTCAGTATGAGATAACAGCATCAAATATAGGAATCCAAGCATGTTTCAGTCTTAACTTCTAGCTTTCTTATGATGTATCAAACAACTAACCACTTAAACAATGAAATCATCTCTAAACACTAAGCACTTTTGGTGTGCTTTTGTGTGTTGATCACAAGGAAAGTGTAGCATCGTAAGATATCTCGCTAAATCAAAGAGGGTATTATGCCCTATGCAAATGCAATGCAACCTATATGTCAACACTAGACTCAATCTATAATAATGAATTGCAACTACATGCTTTCTTTTTGGTTTGAAAAAACATGCAAATTTTTCAAATTGTTTTTTTTTTTTGTGATTTACTATGCCTTAGATGAATGCATGATATACATGTGACTCAAGATGGAAGAAAATGAAAAACTATGAAAAACAGAACACAAAGTCAAACCCCAAATCTCTCCCCCACACTTAAATTACACAGTCCCTTGTGTAATGAAAGTAATGAGAGAGAGAAGCAACATAATATATTACAAAACTAAAAAAAATGCAGTGGTATAAAAAATTATCAGGATGTGGTACCTTTTAGTGGGAGGAGTGGTGGGATGATCCAGATGTCTGTGGAGACTTGCTAGCTCTCCTCTTGTTTCTCTCTCATAGGTTTGTCAAGATGTTTCTGCTTCTTGAGGTGGAGGAACCCAGCTTAACCATAGCTTTTCAGCTTAAGATGAATCACTTTGAGTACCCTATTGCCATGTTGGTTGAACTTAAGAAGGGGTGTAAGCTGGCGCTTCCCATTCTGATGGTATATGGGTCCTTGGCTTATAAGATGAAGCCCTTGGTTGTGTCCATGTTCCCCATTGATCACTTGGTTGCACATGAAAGGAGTGTCTTCCTTGGAATTCCAAACAGCTTGCTCTTCATCAGTAGGTTCAGCTTGTGGCATTGGCTCTTCATGGTGAGAAGTGTACTCATGAGTATGGCTTTGATGGGAAGCTTCTCCTGATGTAGCTTTATCTTTTTTGAACTTCCCCTTGACCATCTTCACCAGCTTCTTGATGGCTTTGTCTTGCCACTTACACCATTTCTGAAGTGTGTTGATATGCTCATGAGCAAATTTCAGAGAGCTCCCTTGGCTTGGGACTTCATAGGTCTTGAAGTGGAACTGCTTGGAGTTGTAGTTCAGCACCTCATCTTCATCATGCTCCTCTTCTTGGGATTCTCCTTGGCCTTCAGCGCCAGTAGCAACATCTCCTTGTACCTCTTCTTCACTCTCTTCTGTACCTTCTTCTCCACCTTCTTCTCCACCACCTTGCAAAAAATGTGTTTGCAAGAGCCTTGTGAGCATATCTCACAGCAGGATGCTTCAGATGTTTATTCCTTGTGGTTCCAGCTATAAGTGGGCCAGCTCCAATCACGCCCCATATCATGCTGTGCTGCTTTAGGGGGATCACGATTTTGTTCCTCTTGTGAGCATAAGACATCAGACCAAGCGCTTGAGAGATATCAAAGAAGGTTGCTGTGAATCTTTGCTTGCCAAGCTTGAAAGATATTCACCCATCTTTTTTGGAAAGCTCACTCTCTTCATATCCAACCACTTTTGGAGTGGAGAGGAACTGATAAGTGAGCTGTTGGTAGGAGGGGAGCGATTTTTCTATGAAGTCACCAAGTCCCATGTGCTCAAATATTGTCATGCAATCCATATAGATCCCAAGCGCCTTCATTGTGGAGGTGCAGGGTTATCTTGTAGGCTTGAAAGTGCATTGGTTGAAGGCCTCCATGAGTTATCTAGTACTTGGCTCCTTGTATGGGACTTCTTCCTCTACATTTTTGCCCTTTCCTTTGGGCTTGACAGCTTTGTCTCTAACAGACTTCTTCCCAGCAGCTTTTGATGACTGCTCAGCAGCAGTAGCTTTGCCCTTAGCTCTTCTAGCTCTTGGAGAAGTAGGCGCTTCCTCTTCTAGCTCTTGGAAAATGGGAACAACCTTAGTTTAAAGCCATCTTCACTTACCCCATTTATCTTTGTAAGGGAGCAAAGTCTGTCAAAATTATCCAGATGATCCAAAGGGTCTTCAAATGGCAACCCATGGAACTTACTGCCCTGAACCATTGAAATCAATCCAGACTTGATTTCAAAGTTGTTGTTTTGCACTACAGGTGGAATGATCCCAGTTCTGTTATTATAGGCATTTGGTGCATCACCTGCGCCAATTGGTCTTGCTGCTCTTGGAACCTGAGCTGCGCCCCTTGGTCCATGCTCACCTTGCAAGCCCTGAACACCTTGCTGACCTTGTAGACCCTGAGCGCCAGCTGCTCCTTGAGGACCCTGGAATCTGATGTCATCCATAACAGGTTCTTGATTGTTCATCTCAGACTCTCACAGTGCTGTGATCTTTCTCTCTGTCTTCTTGCTCTCAGCTCTCTTTCAAGTTGCAAGATGGTGTTCTGATAAGGTTGCAGATTCTCAGTGCCTTTAGACCTTAAATGCATGCACCTATAAGAGAGAAACCAAGAGTAGAAACAGAGTTAGCAAGTAAATTCAAAGAAAACTTGATCTTAAAGACTACAATTTCTAATGATTTAAACAGAAAACCCAAATGGCAACGACGCCAAAATTGATACAAGGTTTTTGAGTCCTTATGTCAATCACCCATTGTACTTAATCAGTTATAGTATATGGGTTTTAATGTCAATCCAAGGGGAGTTGTTGAATACATAAGAGTTGCAAGTACAGGACCTTTTGTTGCCTAAGCAACTGAACTAACAACCTAAAATGAACATAAACCAAAGAAAGTTCAAGAAAAGATAGTTTAACAATGATAAAAGAAGCAAAACAGAGTGAATGAGTAAAGAAATGACAAATTTGAAATTCAGACAAAGAGCAGACAAGTTCCTAGATGTGGTCATTAATTTTGGGGAATTCAAAGACTAACTAAGGTTGTTTCAAGCATCATTGATCAAGCAAACAAGCTAGCAATGATGGTTCCTAGACATAAAGTTCACAAATAAGCAAGCTAAGTCAAATCTCTTGACAAATAGCCCTTTGCTAAACACTTTAACAAGAAATAACTCTCATTAGTGCCAAAACATTCAACAAGCATTATAAACCAACTCTATTCATGTAAAATACTCCTCAAACAGTCAATCTCCTGAGCTAAGGCCAGTAAATCCTCTATTGAACAACATCAGCATTTCATCAAACACTTGGTGGGCATAAGAGAAAGCCTAATTCTAGATTCATGAGATCAAGACAAATCTAGCTTAAGAACAGATCAATAGAGAGGAACCCATGTTATTAAGCACTAAACAAACCTTAATCAATCCCTAAATTCCCCTAATCTACCACATCTAAGAACCCTAAGGAAACTACTCACTAATAGCCATGTTTAGCACCAAATCACAAGGGGAAAATATGATAATCATGATTAAAAGAGAGATTAAGAAAGGATTAAAGGCAAATACAAATTTAAATTAAATAAAGCAAGAAATTTGCCTTACAAACTCAAATAAATCACTCAAGAATAGTAAACTGACAAGACCTGTCGAAAATCCATTAAGACAGAGTATTTATACTTAAAGAAAAAAGCCCTAAAAGTAATGGCATTTTGGAAAATAAAAACAGCTTCGTACTGGGATCCTATCTGTCTACATGTGACCGACAGGGTCATCGATAGGCTTGCTATTGGTTTAGAAGGTGACCGATATGATGACTGGAATATGTCCGATATATTTCTATCGGTCACTTGTTTGACCGATAGCTTGATCGATAGCTCCTCTATCGGTCACTCCTTGACCGATAGGGCTTGCAAAACTCGTCTGCCTTGGCTACTCTTGCTCCATTTCAGCTCAGCTAGCTTCCTAGTTCATTCCCAAAGCTCCTCCTTGCTCCTCATAGCACCATAAGCACCTAAAAACATTCTTGATGAAAAAAAATGCAAACTACATCCTAAATGAAACCTAAGTCTAAACAGAGAAGAAAATTGGACAAAAGGTAAGGAAAACATGCAAAAGAGGACCAAAACATGAAATAAATGCAAGCCTGAATGATGTAAATGTATGAGATATCATTCTACTTCAAGGACTGCTAGAATCAGGAATGAGATCTCTGGTTTTGCTCAAAAGAATAGTGAGAGTTTTGGTGAAGCATGGGAGAGATTCAAAGGGTACACACTTCAGTGCCCTCACCACGGATTATCACAAGCTTCCCTCCTCTCAACCTTATACAGAGGTGCGCTCCCTAAGATCAGGATGCTACTTGATACTGCCTAGAATGGAAACTTCTTATCAAAGGATGTAGATGAAGGCCTAGAGTTGGTGGAGAACACCGGAGCCCTATTTTCTTGAGAAGCTGATCGAAGTCTCCCAAGATCCCCATCTTAGCCAACAGATCTCTGTTTGCAAACTTTGTGGGATCGAACCTATGCCTTTCCAGCCTTTTTTTGGCTTGCTTCTCCTCTTTGGTCCATCTAACCCTCTCCTGAACCACTTCTTGAGCCTCTCCTTCTTGTGCTGTCTCTTCTCTTGTTCTCTTTGGAGCCATGGTACCTGAAACACAATTCTCAAGCATGAAAATGAGCAAAAGCGGCGAATATTGAGAGAAAGACTAGGCAAGAAAGAAAAACTTCTAATAATTACCCTTGATTTTTGGGGAATTTATAAATATTATAGCTAGAGAATAGAGATGCAAATCTAGAGATAAAGATTAAATCTAAATTTTTTTCCAATATCTAGCTATATCTAAGAATTTTCCTAATTCCCTAGTAAATCATTCAATAAATCATAACAAAAAAGGATTTTCTTGAAAAACATTTAATCAAGCAAACCAAGCAAATTCGAAAATACCTTTGTATGACAGGAAAATGAAATGCACAAGTCTTAAAAAATCAAACTCGCGCTCTCTCTCTTTCTGTTTTGTGAAAATCGGGTTTGCAAAGTGAAGATACAAAGAGAGCAAGAGAGGTTTTAAAGACAAAAAATCTTTGGACACATGCACAAGTGGTTTCTGACAAAAAGCTTGGTCAAGGCACACCTTTCATGGTCAAAGATACTTGCCTTGACCAAGATTTGAATTTAAAAATAGGAGGAAAAGAAGAAAAGAGGGAAAAGAAATTGCTACCTCGGCACGAGATCGAGTCCATTTGATCGATCTAGGACTCGATCTCATGCCCATGTTGGCTAGGATCGAGAGGTTTGATCGATCAGGGACTCGATTCAAATTGCATCGAGTCTTAGATCGATTGTACCCGCTCGTTCCTTGACTTTTGGTCAACAAGGCTGTACTCCTTGGATCGAGCCACATGATCGATTTGGGGGTCGTTTTGGCTTAGATCGAGTGGCAAATCGAGTAGACTGATAGATCTATTCCCGAGGATCGAGTGATTCGATCGATCCACACCTCGTTTGCTTTTCAAGCCAAACGCATAGGTGCTTTATCCTCTCATGATCGACCGTTCCACTCGATTGTCTACTCGATCTCGTCAAGATCGACTGGCTCCTCTCGATTCTCTAGCTCGTTCTAGTAAAGATCGAGCTAGGATGACTCGATCTAGCACTCGATCTCTAGCCTATACTTAACCCTTCTCGCCTCTTTTGACCCCAAGATCATGGCTTACAGCCCCTCATCCTTTCACTTACACACTTAAACATAAAAAGCATAAAACTGAAATAGAAGGAAAGCAAAAATATGTACAGGATAGACATGGGAATGCCACCCAAGTGCGCTTTCTTTAACGTTTTTAGCTAGACTTTACTTGTTTTAGGCCTGAGGGGGTCTTGGAGAAGCACGAAGGTGCTCTCCTTGATGCAATCACTCGCCAGGTAGGGCTTAACCCTGTGCCCGTTGACCGTGAAAGCATTACCGCTCTTGCCAACCAATGTAACTTCTCCGTAGGGTAGAACTTCCTTGATTTCAAACGGCCCACACCACCTTGATTTGAGCTTGCCCGGGAACAGCTTCAACCTCGAGTCGTAGAGTAGCACCAGACTGCCTTCTCTTAACTTCTTATGAACCAGCTTCTTGTCATGAACCGCCTTGGTCAGCTCCTTGTAGATCTTAGCACTCTCGTAGGCTTCTAACCGTAGCTCATCTAGCTCATGTAGCTGAATCAACCGTTTCTCCTGAGCTGTTTTGAGGTTGTAGTTCAGCTGCTTCACTGCCCATAGTTCTCGATGCTCCAACTCAAGAGGAAGATGACATGCCTTGCCGTGTAGAAGAGTGATAGGAGTCGTGCCTATAGGGGTTTTGAAAGCGGTTCGGCAAGCCCACAAAGCATCATCGAGTTTGACCGCCCAATCTTTCCTAGTAGCCCCAACTGTCCTCTCTAGTATAGCCTTGATCTGCCTGTTAGACACCTCTACTTGCCCACTAGTTTGAGGATGATATGGAGTTGCTACCTTGTGCTTCACCCCATACTTCTTCAAGAGGCTTTCAAACACCTTGTTGATAAAGTGGCTTCCACCGTCTCTGATCACTACCTTTGGAACTCCAAGCCGTGGGAATATGATGGTCTTGAAGAGCTTTATCACACCTTAGCATCATTGGTTGGGGAAGCTATAACCTCAACGCACTTAGACACATAATTAACCGCCACTAAGATGAATTTGTTGCCGTAAGAAGATGGGAACGGTCTCTTGAAATCTATCCCCCAAGCGTCAAAAACATCAACTTCAAAGATCGGCACCTGAGGCATCTCATTCCTCTTTGTGATGTTTCCAGCTCTTTGACATGCTTCACAAGACTTAACAAACTCATGAGCATATTTGAATAGCGATGGCCACTAAAAGCCGGCTTGTAACACCTTTGTAGCGGTCTTGAAAGAAGCAAAATGACCACCATATGAAGAGCCGTGACAATGTAGAAGTATGTCCTTAGCTTCTTCCCTTGTTACACACCTTCTATATAAGCTTTCAACTCCTCTTTTGTACAAGAATGCCTCGTCCCAAAAGTAATGGGAGACATCCCTCATGAACTTTTTCTTGTGATAATGATCAAGATGAGAAGGCTCCTCTCCACAAGCTAAGTAGTTTACTATGTCAGCGTACCAAGGCAAGTCTTCTTCTTTGAAACTCAAAACCTCTTCAAACTTGTCTTCAAGCTTCTCACATACCACCGTGGTGATCATCATGAGCTACTCTTCAGGAAGTGAATCATCTAATGGCAAAGCTTCATTGACTCTCATCCTTGAGAGGTGATCAGCAACACCATTCTCTATCTCCTTCATGTCTTTTATCTCCATATCAAACTCTTGTAGAAGGAGAATCCACCTTAAGAGCCTCGGCTTGGTGTCTTTCTTCGAGTATATATACCTCAAAGCATCATGATCCGTGTACACAACAACCTTTGAGCCAACCAAATACGACCTGAACTTCTCAAAAGCAAACACAACGGCCAGCAGCTCCTTCTCGGTTGTAGCATATCTCACTTGCGTGTCATCCAAAGTACGACTGGCGGAGTAGATAACATGCAACTGCTTGTCTTTCCTCTGACCAAGAACAGCTCCTATGGCGTAGTCACTCGCGTCGCATATGATTTCAAACGGTAGACTCCAGTCTGGTGCTTGTACTATTGGCGCGGATACAAGAGCCTCCTTGATGGTCTTGATAGCATGAAGACACTCCTCATCAAACACAAACTCAGCTTCTTTGCACAACAGCCGCGTGAGGGGTCTAGCTATCTTGGAGAAATCTTTTATGAATCTCCTATAAAAGCCCGCGTGACCTAGGAAACTCCTTATACCCTTGACATTAACCGGCGGCTCAAGACTCATCATGAATTCAACCTTAGCTTTATCAACCTCTATCCCTTTTTCTGATATCTTGTGGCCAAGCACGATCACTTCCTTCACCATGAAGTGGCACTTCTCCCAGTTAAGCACTAGGTTTGTCTCCTCACAACGCTTAAGTACCTTGCAAAGATTCAACAAACAAGCAGAAAAGGATGCACCATATACAAAGAAGTCATCCATAAACACTTCTACTATCTCCTCTATAAGATCAGAGAAGATCGACATCATGCACCGCTGGAATGTTGCTGGTGCATTACACAACCCGAATGGCATCCTTCGATATGCGAAGGTACCATAAGGGCATGTAAATGTCGTCTTCTCTTGATCGTTAGGATGGATTGGTATTTGAAAGAATCCATTATAACCATCAAGAAAGCAATAGTAAGGATGATTAGCAAGTCTCTCAAGCATCTGATCAATAAAAGGAAGATGAAAATGATCTTTTCTAGTAGCAGAATTAAGCTTCTTATAGTCTATACGCATTCGGTGACCAGTTATGGTCCTAGTAGGAATCAATTCATCTTGTTCATTTCTAATGACTGTGATCCCCCCCCCCTTCTTAGGCACCACGTGGACAGGAGATACCCACGTGCTGTCACTGATGGGGTAGATCACGTCAGCCTATAACAATTTCAGAATCTCTTTCTTAACTACTTCTTTCAAATTAGGGTTTAAACGCCTTTGGTGTTCAATAGAAGAAGAGTTTTCATTATCTAAGTGAATCCTATGAGTGCAAAGCATTGTTGAAAGGCCCTTGATGTCACTTAGAGAGTACTAAATGGCATTCCTATACTTTCTCAGCTCATCAAGGAGCGAGTGCAACTCATCATCACTCAGATTCTCATTCACAATCACGGGGTAAGTTTCATTAAGCCCTAAGAAAGCATACCTTAGCCCTTTTGGGAGCTCCTTTAGGTCCACCTTTGGGGCTAGCAGCTCGCTCATGTCCTCCTCGTGGCTTGTGTTGACGTTCCCGTCCTCAGTAGCCTCCTTAGAACCCGAGACATGAGCCTTAAGACTGTCTTCTCGAACCGTTGTCCCCTCAGAGATCGAGTCATCCAGTCGATCTTCCTCTCGTTCTGGTCCGGATCGAGCAACTTCACTCGATTCACTTATCTCGATCTTCCCATCGATTGTTTTGCTGGATCGACCAGTCTCCTCAATCTTCTCGTCGTTCTTGCTCCTGGATCGAATGACTTCGTCGATTTCTTGGTCGATCTCTAGGCATCCGCCTTCATCCTCCTTCACAGCTTTCCTTGAATCGAGAAGATGAACGTACTCTTGAGTTCTCTCACTCAAAAAACCATGCTCCCCTGGCTCCTTTGTCAAGGCAAGCTGCAAGTGATCTTCATATGCCAGCTCTTCAAGTAGCTCATAAATGAAAGATCGAGTTTGAAAAAGGAGATAGCTCTCAAAAAAAGAAAAAAATAAAAAAATAAAAAAGAGCCAAAAGGCCAAGTAAAAAAGAAATTTTTTTTTTGAATAGAGCTATCAAAAGAAAAGAAAAGAGCTAAGTATATATATGGCCATACCACTAGCTATAAGAAGGTTTGAATGATGTGTTTAATTGGGTTATGCTAAGCGTCTTGCCTTGTTGTTTTGGGTAGTCTCTATGGGGTGAGTGAGCTTGAAAAAGAAAGAAAAATGAATGAGAGAGGGATTAGGATCATTGTTAGTGTATATGGGTAGATGAGAGTCTAGTCATGTATGCATCAATTGCCTTTACCTTTAACATTATGCATAAGTTCAACCCTTTTTGAGATAAACCATTGCTTGGAGTACCCATATAAATGAGATCATTTTTATCTCATAACCTTGTCCCTAGCCAAATGTATTCGGTGGTAAATGCATAAGTGTGATTCACGGTTTGAACTTAAATGAATGTTAAAGGTTAGGATTCTTGGATTGTTTAGAATACGAGAGTCATGATTTGAGATTCAATATGTGATGAATATGGCTAAGTTCTTTGGATTAGGAGTTTGTGTACTGCATCTTAAAATTGAGAACTAAGACCATTGAATTGATTCATTTGCTTAAACACTTTTAGAAATTTGAGCTCCCATTTTTAAACCTCTCTTCCTTTTTTGAATTTTGTTTGCTTGAGGGCAAGCAAATGGCTAGTTTGGGGGAGTTGATATACTCATATATTTAGCATATTTAGCATGCATTTAGAGTATTTTTCATGCATACATCCTTCATAATAGGCTAGTTTGCACTATTTATCTCATTTTAGGTCCTAGAACACTCTGCATCAGCATTTTGCATGTTTCTTGCATTCTTGCATCGTATTCAGGTTGTTTTGGCTACACTGGAGCTGTGGAGGGTGCGTGGACATGCACCAAGGTGATCGAACATGAGTACGGACACGGGAACTAAGCACGGGAAGAACGAGGGACAGATCGAGGTCACAAATCGATCATCCGAGGATCGACCAAAAGATCGATGGAAGCACTCGATCCACCCTACCGAATCGACCCGAAGATCGAGCGATGGAAGATGTTCTACGAGAAAGATCGAGTACGAGATCGGCGACTCAGATCGATCTCGGAACCTTATCCGGACAGCGCATGTTTTTGATTTTAGTGAGGGGACCATTTCCCTTGTCTACCCTATTTTGGGAGCAAGGTAAAACAATACTTATTGTCTCCTTCTTGTTTAGTTTTTTATCTATCTTTATGCTTTAGAAAACCGCCATTGTCTAAGTTTTAAGCTTTTCATATTTTGTAGACTTTAATCTTGCTTTAATCTTAAGTATTTCCCTTAATCTTTCTTGTTTAGTAGTTTAATCAAGCTTATCTTTTCTTTCTTTGCATTTTTGTGTGTTTTAATCATGTGTAGTGAGTAGTTTTCCAAAGGTTTAAGGTTGGGGTGATTAAGTGATATTACTATATATTTTGTGTATTTTGCATGCATTTAGGATAGTTTCTCATGCATTCACCTTGCATATTAGGCTAGTTTGCACCATTTTAGGTCCTAGAGCACTTTTGCACTAGCATTCACATGTTTCTTGCATTATGCATCATATTCAGGTTGTTTTTGGACACTTTGGAGCTTTGGAGAACTCGTGGACGTGCTAAGGCTCGTGAGGAAGCTCGTGGACACTTGGAAAACTCAGGAGTGCATGCTAAGGACCTGAGATCGAGTAGTAGATCGAGCAAGGCAGGTCGATCAAGAGGAGATCGACCAGAAGATCGAGTGCACCAAGGCGATTCAGGAGGAAGGATCGAGATCAAGATCGAGACAGGAGATCGATCTGGAGCACGGACATAAATTACTCCATGCAGATCGAGAACCAGATCGAGTTTCTAACACGATCAACACAGGATAGACTCAGAGATCGACCGAAGTCAACCGATCCAAGAGAAAATCAAGCCAGAGATCGAGTGACCCGAGTCGATCCCAGACTAACCTTATCCGTCCAGCTGGTTTTGGACCGTAGTGAAGGGGGGACCATTTGCGGTTTGGCCATTTTTGGCAAAACGCAGCCATCCCTTTCATTATCTTCATTCTGTCTCTTTACCTTTTCGTTCTCTCTCGTTTTTAGGCGAATCCGCCATTGTAGAACTTTAAGCTTTTCTTGCTTTTTCACATTGAATATTGAACTTTTCGCCTTTCATCAATCGTTAATCATGTTTAGTAGATCATCTTCTGCATTCTGTTCGGTTTTCTTTATGTGTAGCGAGTAGTTTCATTTCGGTTGATGGGTTGAGGTGATTCGAAAGGGTCAAAAAGGTTAAAGCTTGAGTTTTCTTGTTCTTCATTACCTTCTCTTCTAGGATCTTGAGTACTTAAGGCTTAGAGACTCTCACGCCAAGATCTCTATGATCTAAGGGCTGTCTTACCTTGATAAGATTCAGATGTCCTGGAAAATCAGATCCTAGAGGCTAATCTTTCCTTTCCCACATGCTATGGTTGTTTAGGGGATTAGTTTGGTCATTTTTTTGAAATCTGTGTTCCAAGCTCTTCGATCTCCTTTTCCACCAAACGCCATGGGTTTGGAGAAGAGATTGAGGAAGTGACCCATACCACACGCCATGGATGGGTCTTGTTTTGTTTTCAAGGCCTAGAGATCCTCTTAAAAGAGTAGATCCAACGTTTTCAAACGAAGCTTTAATATTTGAGACCCACGAATCTGACGCTCAACCCTAGACCCTCTCTCTTAGTGTTTTAAACCTCTGCTTATCATTCTGTCATCATAAAGTTTGCATCTTGTTCATTAATCCATCGCATCATTCATCATTTTAAGTTTTTAGACGAGATCGATCCATATTGCTCGATCTAGTGGTCGATCCAGTGGTCGATTCACTAGTCGATTTTTAGTTTTTTATAGCTTTGTATTTTTGTCATTCCGCTTGTTCCTCGTGGTAGTTAACCCTCTTCCATGAATTTTAAAATTTTTTTGCTTTGCATTTGACACTTGCATTTAGTTTTTAAGGATGTTACCAATCATTTATCATTTTCGCTTAGATTTGCTCATTCCCTTGAATTCTTAGTGAACTTGCTACCCCTAGGTGTGGATTGATACCTCACTTGCATGATATACTAAATCTTAGTCTTGCATTTGAGTTTGATAGCCTCTCGTGCTTGCATTTACACCGTAAGAAATGAGTTATCAAATGGCGCCGTTGCCATCTTAGGGGATAGAAAGCATTAAAATTTGGGGTTTAGTAAAGACTAAGCCTTTACTTTAAGTTGGTTACTGATTTCTCTACTTTCAAACTTGTGTCTTTCAGGTACATGAATCTGCGTTCCAAGGGTGACAACGCCTTACTCACACCCTTGGACAATATTCATCAGCTTGGACATGCAAGATCAAGAAGAGTTTGAGAACAAGCTAGAGCTTTTGAGGAGATTGTTCAGCAAGGTTCAGTGGATTTTAAGGCGATGGCTGAGCACGAGCATCCAGAGGGATGAGCTAGAGCAATGCCAAGAAGAAGAAGCTAATTGGGTGGCTGGTCATAACAACTACAAACCTCAAGGTCACTCTCAAGGCTACCAAGGCAACAACAACTTGTCTTATGGAAGCACCAACGTTGAAAACCCAAAGGATCAGGTGTACCCTCCTCAACAAGCTAAACCGTTTGTGCCCTATAACAAAGGTTTTCAGCCGAGTGGTGGTTTTCAAGGTCAGCGACAAGGTAACTTTCAGGGACAGCAGCAGCAGCAAGGAAACAAAGGTTATACTCCTATGTACCCTCCCAGCTTTGTCCCTCAACAACAACAGATGCAACCGCAACAAGTTGATCCTGTACAAGCCATGTTTCAGCAGTTACTTCAAGGGCAAGCTTCAACAAACCAGAAGTTCGCCGAAATCAACAACCGCTTAGACTCCTCTCTCACTGATGTCTCTACTCGGATTACAACTCTCAACAACAAGATCAAGCAGTTAGAGAAGGATAAAGCAAGTACAAGTGGACAAAGCAGTCTACCGGGCAAGTGTGACCAAAATCCCAAGGAATACGCCAATGCTATCACACTACAAAGTGGGAAAGAACTTCCACCGAGGGTTACACCTAAGGACAATGAGGACATTGTGGTTCAAGAGGGGGAGGGTAAACCTTCGGCTGATGATGAGATCAACTTCCACAACGTGTGGATAGAGAGGCCAACGAAGGGCAAAGAAGCAGCCGTAGAGAAGCAAGTGGAGAAAGCAACTGAGGAGAAGGATAACTACATACCTCCACCTTCTGTTCCTAAGCTTCCTTTTCCTGGCTGCTTCAAGAAACAGCTTATAGAAAAGCATAGGCTCTTGTTTGAGAAGCATCTAAGGGACGTAGAGATCAAGCTACCCCTTGTGGATTGCCTAGCGATGATGACTAAGTGTGCTAAATTTTTCAAGGACACGCTTGCAAAGAAGAACAAGGAAAGCAAGGAAGTGCTGGTGCTTAGTGAAGAGTGTAGCGCCATTATACACAAGGAGATAGTCCCCAAGAAGTTGGGAGATCCAGGAAGCTTCACTATACCATGTGCTCTCGGTCCTTTAACATTTCAAAGCTGCCTATGCGATCTTGGAGCTAGTATAACTCTAATGCCCCATTCTATAGCAATGAAGCTAGGTTTCACACGGCTCAAAGAGTGTAGGATCTCCCTTGTGTTAGCTGACAGAAGCGTGAGACTTCCAGTGGGTTTGCTAGAGGATCTTCCAGTGAGGGTAAGCGGTGTGAACGTACCAACCGACTTCGTTGTTCTTGAAATGGATGAAGAACCTAAGGATCCGCTTATACTTGGGAGGCCATTCCTTGCAACCGCCTGAGCAATCATTGATGTCAAGAATGGGAAGATAGCTCTACACTTGGGCAAGGATAAAAGGCAAGATTTTGATATCAACGAGGTCGTGAAGAAGCCCACTATAGAAGGGTAAGCTTTCTATATAGAGACGTTGGATGCTTTGGCGGATGAACTGCTAGAAGAGCTTGCACAAGAGGATCACTTGAAGCTGGCATTGACTAAGGAGCCAAGGGAGTTCGGTTTTCTGAGTATGAAGACTCAGGAGTACGTTAATCTCCTTGACTCTAGGAAAGTTGTGTTAGAAGATGAAGGCAGATGCTTAGAGATCGCAAAGGTAATCGAGAAAGTCACTCGATCCAAGACAGCAATCGACAAAAAGATCGAGGGGACTGGTCGATCCAGAGAAGAGAACGAATCAGACGCTCGATCTACTACTCGATCCCAATCAAATCGAGTAGATGATCGACCTGAGTACAGTCGATCCAGAAAAACAATCGATGAGAAGATCGAGGGAAGACAATCGATCAGTTCAGAGAATGAGACGGGGACTCGATCTCCAGCTCGATCCCAACCAAATCGAGTAGGAGAATCGAGTGGAATTGCTCGATCCGGACCAGAACGAGTGCAAGATCGACTGGAAGACTCGATCTCGGAGGGGACAACGATTCAAGAAAGCAGTCTTTTGGGTCATGTCTAGGGTTCTAAGGAGGCTATTGAGGATGGTAACGTCAACAAGAACCACGAGGAGGACTGGAGCGAACTGCTAGCCCCAAAGGTGGACCTTAAGGAGCTCCCAAAAGGGCTAAGGTATGCTTTCTTAGGGCTTAATGATACCTACCCCGTGATTGTGAATGAGAACTTAAGTGATGATGAGTTGCACTCGCTTCTAAATGAGCTGAGAAAGTATAAGAAGGCCATTAGGTACTCCCTAAGTGACATCAAGGGCCTTTCACCAATGCTTTGCACTCATAGGATTCACTTGGATAATGAGAACGCCTCTTCTATAGAACACCAAAGGCGTTTGAATCCTAATTTAAAGGAGGTTGTTAAGAAAGAGATTCTTAAGCTGTTAGAGGCTGACGTGATCTATCCCATAAGTGACAGCCTGTGGGTTTCCCCTGTACACGTGGTGCCTTAGAAGAGAGGGATCACAGTCATTAAGAATGATAAAGATGAGCTTATGCCTACTAGGACTATTACAGGACACCGTATGTGTATAGATGATGTCATTGCATTTTGCATACATTTTGCATACTCATTAGATAGTTTTTCATGCATTTGTATCATGTTTTAGGTTAGATTGCATCACTTAGGGTCCTAGAGCATTCTTGCATCAGCATGTGCATTTTCTCAGCATTTTGCATCCATTCCAGGTTGTTTCTGGTTGCTTTGGAGTCATGGAGGTTCGTGGAGGTGTGGAGGCCGATGTAGCAGTTCATGGGAGCTCGGGAACGTGCTAAGGACCAGTGATCGAGGAGTAGATCGAGCATGGCCGGTCGATCTAGGAGTTGATCGACCAGAAGATCGAGCCAACTAGGCGATCCAAGGATAATGATCGAGACGGAGATCGAGTGAAGCAATCGATCAATCGGTACGGACGTAAATGACGCCATGCAGATCGAGAGCCAGATCGAGTACACCACTCGATCCACCCGAAGATCGATACCGAGATCGGATGCAACACTCGATTCACCGATGAAGATCGTGACCCGGATCGAGCCAAAGACACGATGTCCGGATATGATCGAGAGAACAACTCGATCCAATGGTCGATCTCTGTCCTTTCAACCGTTTTTGGCTGTTAGCGAAGGGGGGACCATTGGATTGTTTGGACATTTTAGGCAAGGCGGCGAGATGCTTTTGGACAACTTTTAGATTTCTTATCTTTTCTTTCATGTTTTCTCTCTCGTTTTCGCAAGAACACCATTGTTGAACCAGTTTTCTTTTGAAGCTTTTGTATTAGAATCCTTATCGTTTGATCTAGTCTTTCTTTCATGTTTATCGTTTCATTTCTTCTGCTTTGCTTGATTTACTTTATGAGTAGTGAGTAGTTTACTTTGGGTTCGGGGTTGAGAGGATTGAAGGGTAGAAAAGGTTCGATCTTGGTTTGTTTTCTAAACGTTTTTAAGGCTATCTCTTCTAAGGTGTTGAAGGCTTAATGCTTGAAGACTCTCACGCCAAGAGCTTCATGATTCGAGAGGTCCCTTACCTTGACAGGATCCAGGGGCCTCGGAAGATCACACCTTAGAGATTAGTTACCCCTTCCCAAAAGCCATGGAAGTTTGGGGGACTAGTTAAGCCATTACTCGAAATCTGTTTTCCTTGCCTTTCAACCTCTTTTTCCACCAAAAGCCATGGGTTTGGAGGAGAGGATGAAAGAGTGATCTATACCGAAAGCCACGGATAGATCTTGTTTTGTTTTCGAGGCTTATAGATCCTCACCAAGTGAGTCGATCTAAAGTTTCAAACCCAAGATCGATCCTTGAAACCCTTTATATGAATCTCAACCCTAAAGCCCTTTCTCTTAGCATATTTACGTCTCATTTCATCTTTTGCTAGTTACCTGACAGCATCCTGGTCTTTAGATTCATTGTTCTTACGGTTTTAGACGAGATCGATCGTTTCTGCTCGATCTAGTGGTCGATCTTGTGGTCGATCCACTAGTCGAATTTTAACAATTCGAAACTCTTCCCTTTAATTTATCTGTTTGTTTCTCGTGGTAACTGCTTCCTTTCTAGTATTTTTAAAATAGGTTTTACTCTGTTTAAGTTGCTGCAACTAGTTTAGAATATTTCCCATAAATTGTCTTATTTGCTAGATTTGTCTTAGACCTTGCATTCTCTGTGGATTCTCTATCATCTAGAAGTGGATTGACACTCTCCTGCTTGCTTTACTACAACATTGCGTGCACTAGAGTTTTGATAGCCTCTCTACTGCATTAGAGCATAAGAAAACAGCTTATCAAAAGGACTTGATCTCATGCCGAGGTAACAATTTTCTTTCCCTCCTTTACACCTTTCCCTCCAATTTTTAAATTCAAAACTTGGTCAAGGCAAGCATCTTTGACCATGAAAGATGTGCCTTGACCAAGACTTTTGTCAGAAACCACCTTTGACCACCCATTGTTTTGGTTTGCTAAAGTCTTTAAATATTTCAAACTATCTCTCACCCTCTCATTCCTGTTTGCTCGAGATTTTTAACAAAGAGAGTGAGAATTTTAAGTCTTTAAAGATTAGCAAAGATATACTTAACTTCTTGCAAAGGTATTTTCAAAGATTTAATGGTTTAATTTTAAGAAAATCTCCTTAAATATCGCAAGATCTTGTTTTAGGATATAGGATCAGTTTTGATTTTTTAAAATTAGCTAAGTAAAAGGAAAAATTCTGGATTTGCAGTATCTAAAAGTTTTGATTCCCTTTTATGTAGCTATGATTTTTATTTAATCCCCAAAATTCTAGGGTAGTTTTTATAAATTCTTTCCTTCTCTTCTCTCATTCTCATCAAATCGCCACTTGCTAATCATTCTCTTTAGAATTTTGTTTCAGGAACAATGGCACCAAAGAGAACAAGAGAGGAGCATGCACAAGAAGGAGAAGGACGAGAAGTGGTGGCTCAAGAGAGGGTCTGGTGGAGCAAAGATGAAAAGAGGGATAAGAAGAGGCTGGAGAGGCTCCGGTTTGAACCTACAAAGTTTGCTGATCGAGAGCTTTTGTCCAGGCTCGGGATCCTTGGGGACTTCGACCAACTCCTCAAGAACATTGGTTTGAGATGCTTGTCGCGGATGGACTGCCCTACCATTCCCGAGGTGACGATAGATTTCCTTGCCACCTTGGAGTTCCGGTATGAGAATCCGAGTGCACCTGTCCCTTCCCAACGCCGTCTCTACTTCAAGGTTGGCCGTCAAGCTTACACACTATCCATCCCCAAGCTATGTCAAGCCTACGGTCTCAAGGCTGATGCATACAAGGTCGAGTTCCCAGGCCGACGAGTTTTGGGACCTGATCAGCAATGAAGACTACAAAGCCAACACCGCCAAGATCAAGCGAGTTAGGAGTCTGGTGCTGAGGTATACTCTGAAGCTGATTGCCAATACATTCAGTGGAAGGTCTGTTGCCCCTACTGTCACGAAGACGGAGCTGTGCTTCCTTTTCCAAGGCGTGAAGCACTTGGTGTCTGATCCGGATGCGAATGATGAGCCCATAGAAGATGAACTCGGCGATGAAGTGAATTACAGCTGTGTGCTCGCGGCTTCCCTGGTGAAGTACAAGGCTTATGCCTTACGGTGCAAGGCAACCTCTTCCTACATTGGCGGTTTCCTTACTCCTTTGTTCGTGCAAGCCGGTGTGCCCATCCATGACTTTGCTCACGTCCCAAACAGAGCTTTCATGGATGAAGCATACATGAGAAACACTGATAGCTTGGGACGCACGCCAGCAGAAGGGTTTTATGCTTACCTCTTCATAGATGATGAAGACAAGAAGAGAGTGTGCATCCTCCCCAACAAAGATGAGACCGAGCTGCTTGGTGTTGGGAACATCGAGTTCTTGCCCATGGAGGAAGAATGCTTTGCCCCTTTAGGAGGACCGCCTGCTTCAGCCATTGCCCCGCGCCAAAGGTCAGAGTCTCCGGGTACAGAAGACGAGATGCCCGAAGTTTACACACTTCCCAAGCTGGACTTTGAGCCGAGGACCAAAACCGAGAAGTTCTTAGCCTCGGTGGTGGAGATGCAGCGGAAGATCAACAAGTGGCAAGGGAAGATGCTTAAGAAGCTGGGGAAGAAGGTCAAACAACTTCAGGGAAGCCTGCCTAAGCCAGCTACAAGCCAAGAGATACAACAACCCGAGAAGAGAAGACTCTCAACCGGAGGAGTTGTTATCCGCGAGACCCAAGGAGACAACATTCAGCAAGCGCGTCACTCCCTCCAAGAACCAGGCAACAAAGGAAAAGCAACAATCTCTAGCTCCTCTGGAACATCCTTTAGTTCCAGCCGAGCCTAGACAAGAGGTAACAACCTTATTCCATTGTATATAACCACTCATGTTTGTTTCTTGCATTGTGTTTGTTTGCTCCTTCGGATGAGTTTGCCACCGGGACGGTGTCAAGCAAGTTTGGGGGAGTACTTGTGTGATTTAATCTTGTGTTCTTTGATCTTATTTTCCTTTTTGCATCCTTGAGTCTTAGTTCATGAAAAATTGGTAAAATTTTTAAATTTTTTTCAAAGACTCATGTAGTTGCATTCATCTCTTTAAAAACATGTTAGGATTGAGTCTAGAATTTCTCATATCACCTAGGTTGTTTGCATTTTGCAAAAGGGGTTAGAATTTCTTAAAAAGGTGTTTTACTTATGAATCATTTCAATGTCCTAGTTAGTAGTTCTCTAATGCTTTGTTTATGCTTTGAAAGAAAGTTCTAACCATGCTTGGATCACTAGTTAGGATTTTTGTGGCTTGAATTGAACTCTCATGATTTGAAACTCATCCTACTAAGTGAAAACCTTAATTTGAAAATCTAATTATCATTCTTATGCATTTGAAAATGAACACATGGTTTTAAAATATTTAGGCTCTCTTCTTCCTTTTTTCCACTCTTTGTGAGCCTAAGTAGAACTCCCTCCTTGAACCTTACCCTCCTTTGAAGCCAAATGTTCTTGTGTGACATCTTTGTGAGGCCTTATTTTCGGTTTGAACTTGGTATAAAGTGTTAGGTTTAGGCGACATGATTTGGTTTTCATAATTGATTGCTAGCTTTGCATTTTGAAGCTAGGTATAGGCTTAGGATAAGTTTGGGGGATCATTGGAGTTGCTTTCTTGTGTATTTGTTTTCAGTTCAAAAGAGTTTGTGTTTTAAGGAAAGAAATGAGGTTTTAAGTGAAAGGTTTGTTTTTAAAACTAAGTATGCTCTATTTCAGAAGGTAGCTCTCTCTAAATAAATAAGAAAAAAAAAAGAGAAAAAGAAAAGAAGAAAAAAAAATAAAAAAGAGCCTAAGTGCCAACTAAAGAAAAAAAAATGAAGAGAAAAATAATAATAATAAGAGAGCTACTAATAAGAAATCTTTAAGAGCAAAAATATTTTTTCAAAAACCTTTTCACTAGCCTAAAAAGTTTAAAATGTCTTTGTTTTGAATTGGGGATTGCTAAGTTGAGAAGAAAGGGTAGACTCTTAAGTGGTGAGTGAGGATTAAATTTCTTAAATGAGAGGGGTATAGGACTGTTTGATAGTTTACATGGGTCGATGAGAATCTAATCATGTATGCATAAATTGTCTTTATCTTTAGCATTATGCATTAGTTCAAACCATTTTTGAGAGAAACCCTTGTCTAATTATAAACCCTTTTCAAATGAGATCATTCTATGCTAATAACCTTAACCCTTAGCCAAATGTGTTTTGCTTTAAAGTGCATAAGTTTGATTCATGGTTCGAATGTTAATGAATGTTAAAGGATGAATTTCTTTGATTGTTAGGAATAAGAGAGTCATGATTTGAATTTCTTTGTGTGATGAGTATGGCTAAGTCCTTTGGAGTATGAGTGTAAGCTTAGCATTTTAGAACTGTTAACTAGGACATTGAGATGATCTATTCGAAAGGCACCTTTGCAAAAAGTTTAAAACCCCTTTGATTTTTCTGAAAACCTCTCTTCCTTACTTATTTTTTGTTGCTTGAGGGCAAGCAAGAAGTAAGTTTGGGGGAGTTGATGTCATTGCATTTTGAATACATTTTGCATACTCATTAGATAGTTTTTCATGCATTTGTATCATGTTTTAGGTTAGATTGCATCAATTAGGGTCCTAGAGCATTCTTGCATTAGCATGTGCATTTTCTCGGCATTTTGCATCCATTCCAGGTTGTTTCTGGTTGCTTTGGAGTCATGGAGGTTCGTGGAGGTGTGGAGGCCGATGTAGCAGTTCATGGGAGCTCGGGAACGTGCTAAGGACCAGTGATCGAGGAGTAGATCGAGCATGGCCGGTCGATCTAGGAGTTGATCGACCAGAAGATCGAGCCAACTAGGCGATCCAAGGATAATGATCGAGACGGAGATCGAGTGAAGCAATCGATCAATCGGTACGGACGTAAATGACGCCATGCAGAGCGAGAGCCAGATCGAGTACACCACTCGATCCACCCGAAGATCGATACCGAGATCGGATGCAACACTCGATTCACCAATGAAGATCGAGACCCGGATCGAGCCGAAGACACGATGTCCGGATATGATCGAGAGAACAACTAGATCCAATGGTCGATCTCTGTCCTTTCAACCGTTTTTGGCTGTTAGCGAAGGGGGGACCATTGGATTGTTTGGACATTTTAGGCAAGGCGGCGAGATGCTTTTGGACAACTTTTAGATTTCTTATCTTTTCATTCATGTTTTCTCTCTCTTTTTCGCAAGAACACCATTGTTGAACCAGTTTTGTTTTGAAGCTTTTGTATTCGAATCCTTATTGTTTGATCTAGTCTTTCTTTCATGTTTATCGTTTCATTTCTTCTGCTTTGCTTGATTTACTTTATGAGTAGTGAGTAGTTTACTTTGGGTTCGGGGTTGAGAGGATTGAAGGGTAGAAAAGGTTCGATCTTGGTTTGTTTTCTAAACGTTTTTAAGGCTATCTCTTCTAAGGTGTTGAAGGCTTAATGCTTGAAGACTCTCACGCCAAGAGCTTCATGATTCGAGAGGTCCCTTACCTTGACAGGATCCAGGGGCCTCAGAAGATCACACCTTAGAGACTAGTTACCCCTTCCCAAAAGCCATGGGTTTGGAGGAGAGGATGAAAGAGTGATCTATACCGAAAGCCACGGATAGATCTTGTTTTGTTTTCGAGGCTTAGAGATCCTCACCAAGTGAGTCGATCTAAAGTTTCAAACCCAAGATCGATCCTTGAAACCCTTTATATGAATCTCAACCCTAAAGCCCTTTCTCTTAGCATATTTACGTCTCATTTCATCTTTTGCTAGTTACCTGACAGCATCCTGGTCTTTAGATTCATTGTTCTTACGGTTTTAGACGAGATCGATCGTTTCTGCTCGATCTAGTGGTCGATCTTGTGGTCGATCCACTAGTCGAATTTTAATAATTCGAAACTCTTCCCTTTAATTTATCTGTTTGTTTCTCGTGGTAACTGCTTCCTTTCTCGTATTTTTAAAATAGGTTTCACTCTGTTTAAGTTGCTGCATTTAGTTTTTAGAATATTTCCCATAAATTGTCTTATTTGCTAGATTTGTCTTAGACCTTGCATTCTCTGTGGATTCTCTATCATCTAGAAGTGGATTGACACTCTCCTGCTTGCTTTACTACAACATTGCGTGCACTAGAGTTTTGATAGCCTCTCTGCTGCATTAGAGCATAAGAAAACAGCTTATCAATAGACTATAGGAAGCTTAATCTTGCTACTAGAAAGGATCATTTTCCTTTACCTTTTATTGATCAAATGCTTGAGAGGCTTACTAATCATCCTTACTATTGCTTTCTTTATGGATATAGTGGTTTCTTTCAAATATCAATCCATCCAAACGATCAAGAGAAGACGACCTTTACATGCCCGTATGGCACCTTCGCGTATCGAAGGATGCCATTAGGGTTGTGTAACGCACCGGCTACGTTTCAGCGGTGTATGATGTCGATCTTCTCTGATCTAATAGAAAAGATGGTAGAAGTGTTTATGGATGACTTCTCTGTATATGGTGCGTCTTTTTCTGCGTGTTTGTTGAATCTTTGCAAGGTACCAAAGCGTTGTGAAGAGACGAATCTTGTGCTTAACTGGGAGAAGTGTCACTTCATTGTGAAGGAAGGGATCGTGCTTGGCCACAAGATATCAGAGAAGGGCATACAGGTTGATAAAGCCAAGGTTGAGGTCATGATGAATCTTGAGCCGCCGGTTAATGTCAAGGGAGTAAGGAGTTTCCTAGGCCATGCTGGCTTCTACAGGCGCTTCATCAAAGATTTTTCCAAGATTGCACGCCCTCTCACAAGGCTGTTGTGCAAGAAAGCTGACTTTGTGTTTGATGAAGATTGTCTTCGTGCTTTCGTGACCATCAAGGAAGCTCTTGTATCCGCGCCAATAGTGCAAGCACCAGACTGGACTCTACCGTTCGAGATCATGTGTGACGCGAGTGACTACACCATAGAAGCCGTTCTTGGTCAAAGGAAAGACAAAAGGCTGCATGTCATCTACTATGCCAGCCAGACCCTAGATGACACTCAAGTGAAGTACGCTACAACTGAAAAGGAGTTGCTGGCAGTTGTATTCGCCTTTGAGAAGTTCAGGTCATACCTCGTAGGCTCTAAGGTGGTTGTCTATACAGATCACGCAGCTCTGAGGTACATCTATTCAAAGAAAGACACTAAACCGAGACTCTTGAGATGGATCCTTTTGCTCCAAGAATTTGACATGGAAATTAAGGACAAGAAAGGGATAGAGAACGGCGTGGCAGATCACCTCTCTAAGATGAGAATCAATGTGTCCCTGCCCTTAGATGATTCGCTTCCAGAAGAACAACTCATGAAGATCACTACGGCTGTTTGTGGAAGGCTAGAAGGACAGTTTGAAGATGTTCTGAGTTTCAAAGAGGAAGACTTGCCTTGGTACGCTGACATTGTAAACTTCTTGGCATGTGGAGAGGAGCCAACTCACCTTGATCATTACCACAAGAAGAAGTTTATGAAAGATGTTGCCTACTACTTTTGGGACGAGGCCTACTTATACAAGAGAGGGGTTGATAGCTTGTACAGATGATGTGTCTCAAAAGATGAAGCTCAAGACATTCCACTTCACTGCCATGGATCTTCTTACGGAGGACACTTTGCTTCTTTCAAAACCGCTACAAAGGTGTTACAAGCGGGTTTTTGGTGGCCATCTGTCCTCAAGGACGCTCACGAGTTTGTTAAGAGTTGCGAAGCGTGTCAAAGAGCAGGAAATATCACCAAGAGAAACGAGATGCCTCAGGTTCCTATCTTTGAAGTTGATGTCTTTGATGCATGGGGGATAGATTTTATGGGTCCATTCCCATCTTCTTACGGCAATAAGTACATCTTGGTGGCGGTTGATTATGTATTTATATGGGTTGAGGCCATTGTTTCTCCTACAAATGACTCTAAGGTGGTGATCAAGCTCTTTAAAACCATAATATTCCCATGATTTGGAGTCCCTAAGGTTGTGATCAGCGACGGTGGCAGCCATTTCATCAACAAAGTATTCGAGAACCTCTTAAGCAAATATGGTGTGAAGCACATGGTAGCTACACCTTATCATCCTCAAACAAGTGGACAAGTAGAGGTCTCTAACCAGCAGATCAAGGGAATACTCGAGAGGACAGTAGGTACTACTTGGACGGATTGGGCGGCTAAACTAGATGATGCTTTGTGGGCTTACCAGACCGCTTTCAAAGCCACCATTGGTACTACTCCTTTTACTCTTCTCTACGGCAAAGGATGTCACCTCCCTGTTAAGCTGGAACATAGAGCATTGTGGGCTGTGAAGCAGTTGAACTATGATCTCAATACAGCACAGGAGAAGCGTTTGATTCAGCTACATGAGCTTGATGAACTAAGGCTGGACGCCTACGAAAGCGCTAAGATCTACAAGGAGCGTACTAAGGCGGCTCATGACAAGAAGTTGGTTCATAAAGAGCTTAAGGAAGGCAGTCTGGTGCTACTCTATGACTCGAGGTTGAAGCTGTTCCCGGGCAAGCTCAAATCAAGGTGGTGCAGACCGTTTGAGATCAAGGAGGTATTGCCCTATGGAGCCGTTACGTTGGTTAGCAAGAGTGGGAATGCATTCACAGTCAATGGATACAGAGTAAAGCCATACATGGTCAGTGCATTCAACAAGGAGAGCACTTCAATTCTTCTCCAAGACCCACCATCTTCCTAAACCAAGTAAAGTCTAGCTAAAGACGTTTAAGAAAGCGCACTTGGGAGGCATTCCCAAGTCTATCTTGTATATATTTCTGCTTTCTTTCTATTTCAGTTTTATGTTTTTATTTTCTGAGTGTGTAGGAAAGTGTGTAAGGGATTGCAGGACATGATATTGGAGTCTAAAATAGGCGAGAAGAGTTAAGAATAGGCTAGAGATCGAGTGCTTGATCGACTCATCTTAGCTCGATCTTTACTAGATAGAGGTAGTGAATCGACAGGAGTTAGTCGATCTAGACGAGATCCAGTAGACAGATCGAGTGGAACGGTCGATCACGAGATGATGAACACCCTATACGTTTAGCTTGAAAAGCAAACAAGGTGTAGATCGACCGAGTCACTTGATTATCAAAAATAGATTTAATGGTCTACTCGATCTAAGCCAAATCGACCCTCAGATCGATCACGTAGCTCGACTCAAGGACCAACGCCTAGTTGACCAAAAGTCAAGGAATGAGAGGGACAGTCGATGTAAGACTTGATGTAATTTGAACCGTGTCCCTGATCGATCAAACCTCTCGATCCTAGCCATTATGGGCATGAGATCGAGTCCTAGATCGACCAAATGGACTCGATCTCGTCCCGAGGTAACAATTTCTTTTCCCTCTTTTCTTTTTGCCCTCCAATTTTTAAATTTCAAAAGTGGTCAAGGCAAGCATCTTTGACCATGAAAGATGTGCCTTGACCACACCTTTTGCCAGAAAACCACTTTCTTGCCCATTGTTTTAGATTTTTCTTGTTGGCCTTTAAATTTTCAACAAACATACTCTCTCATTATTTGTGTTTCGAGTTTCTAAACCAGAGAGAGTGTGATTTTCCTTTTTTACTAAGGGCCAACAACATCCTCTTTCAACTTCGAAAAGGTATTTTCAAGTCTTTGTTTTAAATCTTTTAGGAAATTTTCCTTTTCTTTGCATTGTTTGAATGATAAGATGTTATAGGTTTAGCGAATTTTTAAAGCTAGCTAGATATTAGGAAAAATTCTAGATTTGCTTCTATCTCTAGATTCCCTTCTTTTTTTATCTTGTTAGAATTTTTATAAATTCCCCAAAAATCTACGGCATTAGTTAAAACTTTTTCTTTCTTGCTTGCTCCTTCTCTCAAAATTCGCCGCCTTTCCTCATTCTATTGTTTGAGAATTGTGCTGAAGGTACTATGGCCCCAAAGAGAACGAGAGAGGAGACAGAACAAGAAGGAGAAGGTCAAGAGGAGCAACAAGTCGTTCAACAAGAAGAAGCTCAACAAGTGGTTCAAGAGAGGGTTCGTTGGACGAAGGCGGAAAAGTTGGCAAAGAAGAGGTTAGAGAGGCTGCGCTTTGAGCCTACTAAGTTTGCTAGTAGAGATCTCTTGGAGAGGATGGGACTTCTAGAAGACTTTGATTTTCTCCTCCAAGACATGGGGCTTGCATGCCTTTCACGGATGGATTGCCCAACATATCCGCAAGTCACTCTAGACTTCCTCTCTACCTTGGCGTTTTCCTATGAGAATCCGAGGCTCCTTACTCCCTCACAAGGTCATCTCACCTTCAAGGTCAAGAGGCAAGCTTATCATCTCTCCGTTGAAGAGCTTTGCCAAGCTTATGGTCTTAATGCCACGGCTAAGCAAGTAGAGTTCCCTCCTCTCAAGACTGCCAACAAACTATGGGACTTGCTTTGTGATGAAGAATACAAGCCCAACACAGCTAAGATCAAGAAAGTGAGGAATCCCGTCCTGAGGTATACTCTCAAGCTGCTAGCAAACATCTTCAGTGGGCGATCAGTGGCTCTTACCGTGACAAGGACCGAGCTGTGCTTTCTCTTCCAAGGAATCAAGAGGGTACTTTGCAGCAGCGAAGAGGAGAACCACGAGCTGATGCAAGATGAGCTTGGGAATGATGTTAATTATGGATGTATCTTGGCGTCCTCTTTGGTGAAATACAAGGCGTATGCTATGAGGTGCAAGGCGAGTTCAGCATTCATTGGCGGCTTCCTTACACCACTCTTCATTCAAGCTGGTGAACCTCTTCAAAGCTTCGAACCTTGCGCGGATAGAGCATACATGGACGAGATCTATATGCGTAACACCGATAACTTGTGACCTACGCCAGCTCCAGGATTCTTTGCCTATCTGTTCTACAGTGATGACAAGAAGAAGAGCATATGCATCCTTCCTAATGTGGATGAAACACACGTGGACAGCATAGGCACCATCGAGTTCTGTCCAAATCTAGAGGAGTGTTATGCACCACTTGGATAAGCCATAATGCCGCCTCAAGTCACCCGTGAGCCCTCAGAATCACTACCCTCAGACGCCGTGATGCCAGCTGATTTTGAGCTCCCAAAGATAGATTTCGAGCCAAGAACCAAAGCGGAGAAGTTCCTAGATTCGGTTGTAGAGATGCAGCGCAAGATAACCAAATGGCAAGGCAAGATGATCAAGAAACTTGCCAAGAAGGTCAAGGCGTTTCAAGGGAACTCTCACGCGCAGTCTAAGCAGTCCATGAGTCTAGAGGTCGAGCAGCCCGAGCGAGAGCAGAGGAGGAGATCAATGGGTCAGATAGTCATCCGTGAACATCAAGGCAGCACGCAACAAGCACGTCACTCCGTCCATGGATTCCCGACTGCGGATAAAGGCAAGGGCATAGAACGACGCTCCTTTAGAAAGAGCGGCTCCGCTGGAACATCCTCAAGTTCCAGCCGAGTTTAGTTCCAAGGTACCAACAACCGATCCTTGTAAATACCATCATCAGTTTTTGTTTTCTTTTGCTTTGTGTTTTGAACTTCTTTGAATTTGTTTGCCACCGAAACGGTGTCATTCAAGTTTGGGGGAGTGTGTGTGTGTTATTTGACATTGTTTTCTTTCTTCTTATTTTCTCTTTGCATCCCTTGAGTCTTCATTGCATCTATGGCATAGAAAAGAACAAAACAATTGGTAAAAGTTCTAAAATTTTCAAAACAATTCATCTAGTTGCATTCAATTTGTTAAACATTTTAGGATTGAGTCTAGAATTTTTAAACATTTTAGGATTGAGTCAAGAATCTTGCCAAGAAGGTCAAGGCGCTTTAAGGGAGCTCACCTAAGAAGGCTGTAAGCGAAGAAGTCGAGCAGCCCGAGAAGAGGAGGAGATCGACTGGTGGAATCGTTTTACGTGAGCCTCAAAGAAGCACCATCCTACCTGTCGCCACTCGGTTCATGAAGGAGCTGCATTGGACAAGGGCAAAGGAGTAGCCCACGAGACCCGAACAAAGAGCAAGAGGTCTGGAACGTCCTCAAGTTCCAGCAGTTCTTAGCTCCGAGGTACCAACAACCGTCCCTTGTATATACCACGCATGCTTTCTTTATTTTTGCTTTATGTTTTGAACTCCTTTGAATTTGTTTGCCACCGAGACGGTGTCATTCAAGTTTGGGGGAGTGTGTGTGTTATTTGACATGTTTTCGTTCCTCTTATTTTCTGTTTACATCCCTTGAGTCTTCATTGCATCTAAGGCATAGAAAAGAACAAAAAAATTGGTAAAATTTTTAAAAAATTTCAAAAAAAATCATGTAGTTGCATTCACTTTGTTAAACATTTTAGGATTGAGTCTAGAATTTTTAAGCATCTAGGTTGTTTACATTTGCATAAGGGGTTGAAGTTTTCTTTAAAAGGTGTTTTAAGCTCTTGAATTGTTTCAAGACCCTAGTTAGTAGCTCTTTGATGCATTGTACACTCTTTGAAAATAAACTCTAACCATACTTGGATCATGTGTTTTGATTTTCGTGGCTTGACTTGAACATTCATGAACTGAATCTTGTCCTAATAAGTGAGAACCCCAATCTGAATTCTAATTATCATCCTTATGCATTTGAAAATGAACACATGGATCTTATAAAAATTTAGGCTCTCTTCCTCCTTTCACCACTCTTTTGTGAGCCTAAGTAGAACTCCCACCATAACCCTTACCTTTCTTTCAAGCCAATTGTTCTTGTGTGATATCATTGTGAGGCCTCTTTTCGGTTTGAACTTAGCATAAAGTGTTAGGTCTAGGCGACATGATTAGGCTCTCATTTGATCGCTAGCTTTGCATTTTGAAGCTAGTTTTTAGGCTTAGGTTAGGTTTGGGGTTCATTGGGATTGTTTATTTACTTAATTGTTTAAGGTTTCAAAAGAGTTTGGTGTTTGAAGTGTCAAAAGTGGTTTTAAGTGGAAGGCAATATTTTCAAAATGAAAAGCTCTAAGTATATTTCAGAAGATAGCTCTCAAAAAAAAGAAAAAGAAAAGAGCCTAAGTGCCAAATAAAAAGAAAAAAAAAATAATAAGTAGAGAACTATCAATACGAAAAGTAAAGAGCTAAGAATGGTTTCAGCCTTTCCACTAGCCTACAAGAGTAAGGATGTTTTCTGTTTTAACTTGGGTTTTTGCTAAGCGAATTGCTTTGGTGATAAGGGTAGTATCTAGGAGGGTGAGTGAGCTAAAAAGAAAAATAAATGAGAGGGGTTTTAGGATGATTGTTAGTGTGTATGGGTAGATGAGAATCTAATCATGTATGCATCAGCTGTCTTTACCTTAAGCATTATGCATAAGTTCTTACCCTTCTTGAGAGAAACCCTTTGCATTATAAACCTTTTTTAAATGAGATCATTCTAGTCTCATATCCTTTGTCCTTAACCAAATGTGTTCGGCTTTAAAATGCATAGGTGTGATTCACAGTTCTAATCTTAATGAATGTTAAAGGATAATATTCTTTGATTGTTTGGAATAGGAGACTCATGATTTGAAATTCATTGTGTGATGAGTATGGCTAAGTTCTTTGGAGGATGAGTGTGTGCATTGCATCTTAGAGTTAAGAACTAGGACCATTGAAATGATTCGTTTGAAAAGCGCCTTTGCAAGAAGCTTAAACCCCCGTTTTTTAAACTTATCCTCCTTCTTGAATTTTGTTTGCTTGAGGGCAAGCAAAAAGCAAGTTTGGGGGAGTTGATATTACTATATATTTTGTGTATTTTGCATGCATTTAGGATAGTTTCTCATGCATTCACCTTGCATATTAAGCTAGTTTGCACCATTTTAGGTCCTAGAGCACTTTTGCACTAGCATTCGCATGTTTCTTGCATTATGCATCATATTCAGGTTGTTTTTGGACACTTTGGAGCTTTGGAGAACTTGTGGACGTGCTAAGGCTCGTGAGGAAGCTCGTGGACACTTGGAAAACTCAAGAGTGCATGCTAAGGTCCTGAGATCGAGTAGCAGATCGAGCAAGGCAGGTGGATCAAGAGGAGATCAACCATAAGATTGAGTGCACCAAGGCGATTCAGGAGGAAGGATCGAGATCAAGATCGAGAGAGGAGACCGATCTGGAGCACGGACGTAAATGATGCCATGCAGATCGAGAACCAGATCGAGCTTCCAACACGATCAACACAGGATCGACTCAGAGATCGACCAAAGTCATCCGATCCAAGAGAAGATCGAGCCAGAGATCGAGTGGCCCGAGTCGATCCCAGACTAACCTTATCTGTCCAGCTGGTTTTAGACCGTAGCGAAGGGAGGACCATTTGCGGTTTGGCCATTTTTGGCATAACGCAGCCATCCCTTTCATTATCTTCATTTTGTCTCTTTACCTTTTCGTTCTCTCTCGTTTTTAGGCGAATCTGCCATTGTAGAACTTCAAGCTTTTCTTGCTTTTTCACTTTGAATATTGAACTTTCCGCCTTTAATCAATCGTTAATCATGTTTAGTAGATCATCTTCTGCATTCTGTTCGGTTTTCTTTATGTGTAGCGAGTAGTTTCATTTGGGTTGATGGGTTGAGGTGATTCGAAAGGGTCAAAAAGTTTAAAGCTTTGAGTTTTCTTGTTCTTCATTACCTTCTCTTCTAGGATCTTGAGTACTTAAGGCTTAGAGACTCTCACGCCAAGATCTCTATGATCCAAGGGCTGTCTTACTTTGACAGGATTCAGATGTCCTGGAAAATCAGATCCTAGAGGCTAATCCTTCTTTTTCCACATGCCATGGATGTTTATGGGATTAGTTAGGTCATTTGTATGAAATCTTTGTTCCAAGGTCTTCGATCTCTTTTTCCACCAAACGCCATGGGTTTGGAGAAGAGATTGAGGAAGTGACCCATACCACACGCCATGGATGGGTCTTGTTTTGTTTTCAAGGCCTAGAGATCCTCTTAAAATAGTAGATCCAACGTTTTCAAACCATGCTTTAATCTTTGAGACCCACGTATATGACCCTCAACCCTAGACCCTCTATCTTAGTGTTTTAAACCTCTGCTTATCATTCTGTCATCATAAAGTTTGCATCTTGTTCATTAATCCATCGCATCATTCATCATTTTAAGTTGTTAGACGAGATCGATCTATATCGCTCGATCTAGTGGTCGATCCAGTGGTCGATTCACTAGTCGATTTTTAGTTTTTTATAGCTTTGCATTTTTGTCATTCCGCTTGTTCCTCGTGATAGTTAACCCTCTTCCAGGGATTTTAAAATTGTTTCGCTTTGCATTTGACACTTGCATTTAGTTTTTAAGAATTTTACCAACCATTTATCATTTTCGCTTAGATTTGCTCATTCCCTTGCATTCTTAGTGAACTTGCTACCCCTAGGTGTGGATTGATACCTCACTTGCATGCTATACTACATCTTAGTCTTGCATTTGAGTTTGATAGCCTCTCGTGCTTGCATTTACACTGTAAGAAATGATTTATCATTAAGGGGTTTAAAGGTTTAAGCTTTGGTCTTTTTCTTGTTCTTAACTTATTCTCTTCATGGATTTGGGGGTTTTAATGCCTAGAGACTCTTGAGAAAGTTCTCTTTGATCTCAAGGATTTCCTTACCTTAGCAGGATTCAGGAGATCCCTTAAATCCAAATCCAAGAAACTAGCTCATCCTTTCCCAAACGCCATGGATGCATAGGGAGCTAGTTAAGCCATTTTTTGAGATCTATGCTTCATTTTCTTCACCCTTTCCTTCCACCATACGCCATGGGTTAGGAGGAAAGGTTGAGGAAAGGATTTATACCACACGCCATGGATAAATCTAGTTTAGCTTCTCAAGGCTTAGAGAAAGCACTAAATGTGTAGATCTATGTTTCTAAAACCCAAAGCTTGAATCTTGAACCACCTTAAGCATGACCCTCAACCTTCTATCCTCTTTTAGCATTTAAAAACTCAAAGTCATCATTTCCTAGTTATAAAGTTTGCATCTTTTGTCTTAGTTTCTTAAGTATCATCCTAGGTTGTTAGAACTTTCCTTTTCTGTATGCCTTTAGTGTTCGAATTTTAAAACTAGTAGTCCTGCATTTTAAATTCTTAGAAGTCATGTAGTAGTTGTTTTACCCATCGGTAGGGATTTTCAAATAGTTTTCGTGGTCATTTAGTAGCTGCATTTAGTTTTTATAGATTTTCTCCTCAAATAATCCGGATTTCACTTAGATTTACAAAGTTCTTGCATTCCTAGTATCTTTCAAGACAACCTGAGCTGGATTGACACCTCTAGCACAATACTTACAACTATACTGTGCTTTAGGCTTTGATTAAAAAAATTAGCCATTAAAAACCTAGTTATCAACAACTCCACTCCTTTCCTTCTGAATCCTTTTGTATTCATTTTGAATGTCCTTTATCGCCCTCCTTCAAGCTTCTATTACACAAGGGACTGTGTAATTTAAGTGTGGGGGAGGGTATTGCATTTGACATTATGTTTTGTTTTCTTATTTTCTCTTTTGCATACTTGAGTCTCATGCATTCATGCACTCATCTGTATACACTGAAAATCCTTAAATTTTTAAAAAATTTGGACCAAAAAGAATCATTTAGTTGCATCTGCATAATTAAGATTGAGTCTATATGCATTTCATATAGATTTGCAGACACTTGCATAAGGAGTAGATGATAAACACTTGTCAAGGTGTTAATGTTTGAGTTGTTTTCAATGCTTGGATTGTCTGTTGTTTGATTGCATTGTAGTGAGTTTGAAGTTAAGGCTGCACCATATCTTTACTACTTGCATTGATATTCTTATCTTATGCTGAAGCTTGCATTTATTTGATACCATCTCTGTTTACTAGAACCATAATCTTGACATTTTATTATCAGGTTTATGGATTGAGAGTGATCACATGACTACCCATTTCAATACTTGGGTTATCTTCTTTCCTTCTTACCACTCTTGTTAACCCAAGTAGCTGATCCTCATCATTATGGGACAGTTAACCACACCCTAACCCAATCTTTCTTTCTAAGCTTAAACACTATTGTGAGAGTTGTGAGGCCTTGCATTGCATTATTTTCGATTATATATTGGCAAAAAGTGTTAGGAATAAGGCTGGCAAGAAAAAGCTCTCTTATAGACACCAGCTTGCATCTTGAGCTTGGTATTAAGTTAGGAGTTTTGGGATGGGGTAGTATAAGTGGTTTGAGTTTTACTGTTTATATCTTTTTAAAAGAAGAGAAAGAAGTATGGAGACAGTGGCATGGGGAAACAGGTAAATTTTTTGGTTAAGTTTAAGGAAGCAAAAGCTCTATGTGTTAAAGCAAAAGAAGGCGCCAGAGACAAAGCTTACAACGGTCATCCCAGAAAGAGATTTCACACCAAGCAGCCCACCAAATGTGAAGAAATTTGGCGCCAATCTTACAACAAAGAAGAACAAGCTCCAGAAAAGAATCAACCACACAAACAAAGAGAAGAAAGAGTTTTCCCCAACATGAAGGAAGAAAATATCAAATGCTTTAGGAAAGGGTAGATTTAGGGGTTTCATTTTGGGGTTTAGAAGATAATAGGTTCATCTTTGGGTAAAAGGGTAGAAGAGAGCTTTGACTTGCATGCATAGGTGTGCTTTTACCTTTAGCATTTTGCCTAAGATAGAGTCATTTCATTGAGTGATCCCTTATGTCTTTTAACCTTATCTGAATGAGATCATTTTCATCTCATGACCATGTCCCTTTAACCAAGTGTGTTCACTTAATTTGCATAAACTTGATCCATTGATTACCATTAATGAATATTAAAGAGTTGGCTGATTCGAATGCTTGTGTAGGCTAAGCATTGTTTGCTATGATAGGTATAGCTAAGGATTTTGAAGTATAACAATCTTTTTGCATCTTAGAACCTATAAATTGAGCATTGATTCAATTTTTCCATTGGCATATTTAGTTTTGAGCTCCCACTTTCAAATTTTCCTCTCCCATTTGTTATTATTTGCTTGAGGACAAGCAAAAGGAAAGTGTGGGGGTGTTGATATCTCATACATTTACATCTTTTAGGCTTGCATTTAGTTCATGTTTTGGTTTCCTTTTGCATGTTTTCTTTCTCTTTAGTCCTATTTTCCTTTCCTTTTAGACCTAGGTTGCATTTTGATTGTAGTTTGCATTCTCTATGCATTAAGGATGTTTTTGGGAGCAAGGAGGAAATGTGGGAATGGTTCAAGGAGTTAGACAAGCTGAGAAGGAGCAAAAGGAGCTAAGGAAGGCTATTTCAGATGCTCTATTGGTCGTCTGTATCGGTCAAGGTTGATCGATTAGATGCAGCAGAGGAGTTGAAGATCCTATCGATCAAGGAGTGACCGATGGGAATCAAGCGGATGCTCTATCGGTCATTTGTATCGGTCAAAACTGACTGATGGGACCTAGCCAAGTTTTTGAAGATCCTATCGATCAAGCGTATCGGTCAAGGAGTGACCGATGGGAATCCAGCGGTAGCTCTATCGATCACTTTTGACCGATACAACCCATTCTGAACTTCCTTTTATTTACAATTTTGCCACTCCGCTTAGACACCTATAAATACTGAAAATCCCTAATTTTTGGAAACAAGCTTTTATCCAACAGTTCTTTCCTTTTATGTTTTTGTTTTGATCTTGTAGTTTGAATCTTTGCTTCATTTTAATAAGAGTTTGCATTTATCTTTTTCTTTAATCTTTCTAATCATGATTAGCTAGCTATATTTTTCTCTTTGGATTGATGGTTTTGATGGTGATTATTGCGTAGTGACTTATGGATTTGAGATGGGTTAGGTTTAGGGAATTTAAGGCTTGATCTACGATTACTTAGTGTTAATTCTTCTATTTTTTTTTCTTCATTGCTGTGTTTAATACCTGATTAGCCTTAGCTAAGTTGATTAGGACCTTAGGCCCATTTTATGCCCAACAAGTGTTTGATGAAATGCCTGAACTGCTTTGCAAGAAAATTGCTTGTCCTAGCTCAAGAGATTGACTGTCTAGAGAGTGATTTGGAAATATAGAATTGATAGATTGTCTTAATGCTTGCTGTTTGTCATTTTACTAATGAGAATTAGTTCTTGACTTGAGGATTATCAAAGAGATTAGTGCCAAGAGATTGAATTAGTCATATAAATGAATTCTATGCATAAGGAATAGCATTGTGTTAGTTTGTAAGCATCATAGGTTGAGTTGATAGTTCCCTAACACCAATTATCCCATCTCAAGTCTTGTATTTCCTCTGTTTTTGGTTGAATTCGAATTTGCCTTAGTATTGCTCTATTTTTACTTAGTTTTGATCTTTTGCTTGTAGCTTGCTCTTGTTAAGTGTTTGCTTCAAGTTACTTTGATTCTTTAGGTTGTTAGATAACTAAAATCTCCGTTTCTGCTTGAATTAGAAACTCTATTGCATTCCTACTGCTTCATTCTTCCCCTTTTGGATGAAGCAGTAGTACAAAGGGTGATTGAGAAAGAGATTCAAAACTCTTGTATCAGCTGCTTTACTCTCCCATGTAAGCTCAAAGGAAGAACCTTCAAGAGCTGTTTGTGTGACTTTGGAACTAGCATCAATCTGTTGCCATGAACTACAGATAAGGAGTCGGGTTACACCAAGTTCCAGCAAAGCAATGTGTCTCTAACCATTGCCGATGGCACAGTGAAGACACCATTGGGAGCCCTCAAGGATGTGCCCATGAGGATTAAAGGAGTAACAATCCCAACTGACTTCTTGGTCTTAGATGTTGAAGGAAAGATAAAGAATACAATCATACTTGGAAGACCCTTCTTAGTTTCAGCTGGCGCTGTCTGTGATGCTAGAGAATGCACTACAGAGCTCAGGCTCACCAAGGGAAAGGTCTTGAAGTTTGATAGCAAGGGTAACAAGCTGGAGAATGAACATGCTTTCTCCATGGAGATGAACAAGATGAAAGGAGTTAACAAGAACTGGCCTAAGTTTGAAGGCTACACTGGAGAGAGCTTTGATGGCTACTGCTTGTCAAGGTTTTTTGAAGACACCACTGAAGAGGAGGTCCTTAAAGTGGTTAGTTCCAAGAAGATGAATGAGATTAAGCTGGTTACTGAAGAAGGAAAGGTGGTTTTGAAACCATTTGGCTAAAGGAATAGTGACGTCCACTACAAGATGAAGCAAGAGGGAAAGTCTAAGCCTTTTGCTATACTCAAGCTGAATGGAGTCACCACAAGAGTCAAGGGTAACAAGGTGCCACCAAGGAGTTCCAAGACTCCTTCTCCTTACCTCCACTAAAGAGGTAATCAAAGACAAGCTAAGTGACTTTAAACAAGCACGCTTTAGAGGTAGTCCCATGGTATCCTTTGAATATATTTATGCTTTTTAGTTTATGTTTTATGCATTTTAATTGTTTTCAGAAGCAGGATTTTGGTTAAGGGGATGAAAAGATGTTTCGGGAACCAAAGAAGATGCATTCTGGTTAACATCGTGCATCAACATCGATCATGCCAGATCGATGTTGGGTACATTGGTCATGTACATCGATAAAAAATGCTCGATGTTGTGGAACCAAGAATGCATTTGGCAACAACATCGATCACTTGTGATCGATGTAGGAAAGGATGTGATCGATGTAATCAACCCGAGAGTCAGACAAACTACATCAGTCCGGAACATCGTCATGTTGATCAATATGGATCACATCAATCAAGGGTGCTCGATGTAAATTGACCGAGAGTTTGGGGGTTTACATCAAGCAAGAGCATCGATCAAAGCTTGCTCGATGTGCCTACATCGATCACTCACATCGATCAACCATGATCGATGCCGAGCACATTGATCACTCACATCGATCAGAAGTGATGGATGTGGTCAACGAGGTAACTACTTCAATTTTCAAAAAAATTCCCTCTCTTAGTTTGGAGCCAAGGGAGTTTGAATTTGAATCTCCTCCCTGCCATTCTGACCCACTTCTGAGCATTTTTGGTTTTGTCACCCACTCCTTAGATTCCTTATGTTCTCTCCTTAGTCCTATAAAACCATCCAACTCCTCTTCACTCTTCACACTTCACATTTTCTCTTCTATCTCTTATAGCGACGAAATTTCTTAGCTCTCTGTCTATATTATTTAGTTTTTGAAAGTGCTCAGAAGTCCCAAGAAGGTTTGCTCTCTTCCACTATTCATTTAATAGTTCTTATGCTTTGAACTTTACTTGTTATGAATCTTTTGCTTTAAGAACTACTGTTGTTTAGTTTAAAGTGCTTTTTTGATTTCTGCATGGTGGAATTTGTTAGTTTAAGCAAGTAGATGTTATAGCTGATTACTGTTCATAAATCTATTAGCTTGCTTTGCCTTAAATTCACTTTGCATAATCGTGTTTTATTTTGTTTAAAGGCCACCATGCTAGGTTCATGTGCATAAGTAGTTAAACTTTTCTTAGAACTCTAGCATGCTTATGATTTTTGCTCTTGAGTTCTCTTAATTCATTAGAGGTTTACCTTGTTTAATAACTAGTTAAGCCTCTCTTAGTCTTCAGAAATTTTTTTTTAAAGAGTTTTAAAATCATCCCTTTGTTCCCATACTTATAGTCTTTTGAGAATTTTTCTTATAGGTACTATGGGGAGAACAAAGGAGGTTGCCAAAAACAAAGACCAAGCGCCTACGAAGAAGGCGCCATCTACTGCACTTGCCATCAAAGACAAGGGAAAAGGTGTTGCTGATGAGCAGTCCTCAAAAGCAAGGCTACCATGTCCAAGTACAAAGGGAAAGGCAAGGATGTGGAAGAAACCCCAAACAAACAGCCAAGTGCAAGAGAGCTTATAGAAATTTTCAATCAGTGTACCTTCAAAGCTACAAGGTACCCTTGCATCCCCACAATGAAGGTGCTTGGGATATATGATGATTGCAAAACCATCTTTGAAGAGATGGGGCTTGGAGAGTTCATGGAGAAGGCGATTCCTTCCTACCAGCATCTCACTGTTCAGTTTCTCTCCATTTTTCATGTGGTGAGTTATCAAGAGAGTGAACTTGACAATGGAGATGGTTGGATATCCTTCAGACTTGGCAAGCAGAAGTTCACAGCTATCTTTAGAGAGATCTCAGCTGGCCTTGGTATGTATCCCTATGCTGATAAGAAGGCTCAGTTCAAAATCAGAATGAGAGAGCATGCCAAGCTTTGGGAAGTTATTGGTGTTGATCACTTCACTCCAGGAGTTACCAAGAAAAGGAGTCTGAGGCATCCAGCTGTGAGATATGCTCACAAGGCCCTTGCAAACACTCTTTTTGCAAGGAAGGAGACAACCATCATAATATCAAGGGAGATGGACATCATCTACAATGGGTTGCAATTGCAGGAGGGCACAAGCAAGATTGGAGAGACTATCAACAGGCCAAAAGAGTTCCCTTGTTATGTGATTTTACTAATGGAGCAACTCTACTCCTATAGGAGCTGGATCTTGATGAAAGGGAAGAGGGAGAAGAACCCTCAATTACACAATGGGGGACTGGTGACAGCCATTATGATGGCAAGTAAAGTGGACCTTGAGAAGCATGTTGCAGTTGCTTTGCCACCACAATGGATAGATCTGGTCTATCTAAGGAAGAGTCACTACTTAGAGAAGACCATTCAAGGGAAGCACATCTATCAGTTTCTCAAACCCTCCAAGGAGCCAGCAAGATTTCTTCTCCCCAATGAGCAGCATACATCCATAGCCATGAGGAGTGACATATACTTCTGCCCAATTGAGAGACAGCTCTACCATAGTGGCCCTATTACTGTAGAAAGAGAGGAGGACCGTGAAGAAGAAAGTGAAGAGAGTTCTGAATCAGAAGAGGAAGAAGGTGATGTTGGCGCCAACAATGAAGAGTATTCCCAAGAGGAATAGCAAGGAGAAGATGAGTTGTTTGAGTACAACTCTGAGAGGTTTCACTTCAAACCTCATCAAGTGCCAAGTCAAGGGAGCTCCCTGAAGGATGCACATGACCATATTAACAAGCTTCAAAGGTGGTGCAAATGACAAGACAAAACAATCAAGAAGCTTATCAAAATGGTGAAAGGGAAGTTCAAGAAGGACAAGTCCAAATCACATGGAACTTCTCAAGAGAGCCAAGGTCAAGTGCAGCAGGAAGAGCCCAATGAAGAAGAGGAGGCAAACTGGATGCCCCAAATGAGACATTCCTTCCAAGTGCAACAAGATGATCAATGGCCAGCTTAGGAACCAGCTAGGGCTTCATCATATGTCCCGATGTCTCAGCCGCCATCAGCATGGGAAGCGCCAGTTTACTCTCCTTCTTGGGCTTACACCACTTGGCAGGAGTATGATGCTCAAGGAAATCCAACTCAAGTGCATACACATTTGCCTAGTTGGGTACCTCCACCTCAAACAACATCTTCTTCACAAGAGAGGAGGAGGAACAAGAGAAGGGCAAGCCAGTCTCCACAACCAGCAACATCAGGATCATTTATAGATCCAGGAGAGACTGATGAACTCTCTTACTCATCCAACCATTCCCCCCACCACAACTAAGGTACCACATCCTTACCATTGTAAATACCATTGCATTTTTTTAAGTTCTTGTCATATATTTTTGTTGCTTCTCTCTCTCATTCTTTTATTACACAAGGGATTGTGTAATTTAAGTAAGGGGAAGGGATTTGGGGCTTGACATTGTGTGTTCTTTTCTTAGTTTTTCTTTTCTTTCATCTTTGAGTCTCATGCATCTCATGCATATATTTAAGTGCATAGAAAAATACAAAAAATTGAAAAATTGAAAATTATTGCATGTTTTTCAAACCAAAAAGAGAGCATATAATTGCATGTCATTTGTTTAAGATTGAGTCTAGTGTTTGCATATAGGCTGCATTGCATTTGCATAGGGCATGCTGATGGATTTTCCTTGTAAAATGCTAAGTGTTTAGGATTGATTAATACGTCTAAGTGGTTAATTATTTGATGCATCATGAGAATGTTAGAAGTTAAGGCTGAACCATGTTTGAATTGCTAAATTTTATTCTCTCATCTCATACTGAAACCATTTGTTCATTGAAAATCAACTCTTTCTATTTGAACCTTAATCTGATTTTTGAATTATCATGTTTGTACATTGAAAAGTGAATTCATGGCTACCATATACATATTTGGATCATCTTTTTCCTCCTTACCACTCTTGTTGATCCAAGTAGCCGATCCTCATAATTATGGGATAGTTAAACCAGTCCCTTAACCAAACCTCCTTTTGAGCTTAAACATAACTTTGAGAGTTGTGAGGCCTTGCATGCATCATTTCGAATTTTATCTTGGTAAAAAGTGTTAGGATTAAGGCTGGCAAGGAAAAGCTCTCTTGTAGATATCAGCTTGCATTTTGAGCTTGATTCTTGGTTAGGAGTTTGGAATGAAAGGGTAGTGTTAAGTGGTTTGAACTTCATGTTTATATCTTTTTAAGAAGAAGAAGAAGTATGGGATGGTAGTATGGGGAACTTGAGTTAAAATTGTGGTTAAGTAAAGGGAAAAAAAGCTCTAACTGTTTACAAAAAAAAACAGCAAGGCTTTGAAAGGTCATTCAAAAGAAGAAATCAGACCCAATGCAATCCACCAAAAGTCAAAAATGGCCCTAATCAACTAAAGAAGAGCAAGTCCCAAAAAAAGGGATCAACCACACAAGCAAGAAGAAGAAGTTTTCCCACACATGAAGGAGAAAAGGATCAAGTTATTTGGAAAAGGGTAGATTTAGAGGTTCACTTTGGGTTTAGAAGTTTTAGGATTCATCTTTGGGTTAAGGGTAGAAGAGAGCTTTAACTTGCGTGCATAAGTGTGCTTTTACCTTAGCATTTTGCCTAAGATAGAATCATTTTCATTGAGTGATCCCTTGAGTTTACTAGCCTTTACTTGAATGAGATCATTTTCATCTCATAACCATACCCTAAGACCAAATGTTTTCACTTGATTTGCACAAACATGATTCATGGTTACAAGCTTAAAGAATGTTAAAAGAGTTGATTGATTTGGCATTTGTCTAGGTTGAGATTTGAGATCATTTTGAAACATGATGAGCATGGCTAAGTTCTTTAATGTATAATTGATTGTGTTTTTCATCCTACACTAAGGCACTTAGACATTGACTTCAATTCTTTACCTTAGCATTTTTGGACTTAAGTGCCCACCTTTAAACCTCATCCTCCATTTGTCTTAGTTTGATTGCTTGAGGGCAAGGAAAAGGCAATTGTGGGGGTGTTGATTTCTCTTACATTTACATCATTTAAGCTTGCATTTAGTTCATGTTTTGGTTTCCGTTTGCATGTTTTCCTTCTCTTTAGTCCCATTTTTCTTTCCTATGCATTTAGGTTGCAGTTTGTATTCTCTATGCATTAAGGATGTTTTTAGGTACCAAATGAGCTATTTGGAGCAAGGAGGAAGCATGTGGATGATTTAAGGAGTTGCCTAAGCTAAGGAGGAGCAAAAGGAGCCAAGGAAGATGGTTTTTGGTGCAGTATCGATGATGACCAGAACAACATCGATCACTAGTGATCGATGTAGTTCACATCGATCAAGCCTGGAATCCACATCGATAACATCTGGTCGATTTAAAGCAGCCGAGAAGATGGAGGTCCACATCGATCACATGTGATCGATGTGCAGAGACAGGACACTCACATCGATCACCAGCATCGATCAAGATTGATCGATGTAAACGGGCAGGGGCTTCAAGACTTTCACATTGATCAAGTAAATCGACCATCAGCTGATCGATGTCAAGCACCAGAGACCAGCATCGATCAACCACATCGATCACTTGTGATCGATGTTGGCCTTATCGGAGACACTTTTATTTACAAGTTTGCCATTGCTTTAGTGTTTTTGTCATTTACTATAAATAGGCTTGGACAAATGGTTTTTAGCCAAATCTTGTTCTTGCTTAGTTTCTTAAGAGTTTTTCAGTCTTTGTAAGAAAAAGATCATCCTTTTATTTAAAGTTTTGTATTTGCATCATTAAATCTTCTCTAATCTCCCTCCTAATCATGTTGAACATCATTTACTCTTGTGATTTGGTGTTTTCCATGATGATGAGTGAGTAGACTTTTTAAGGTTCTTAGATGTGGTAGATTAGGGGAATTTAAAGGTTTGATTAGGATTTGATAGTGCTTAATTTGGTTGAATCCTCTCTATTAATCTGTGTTTAGGCTAGATTTATCTTGATCACATGAATCTAGATTTAGGCTTCATCTTATGCCCACCAAGTGTTTGATGAAATGCTGATCTTGTTTGATAGGGGATTTACTGGTCTTAGCTCAAGACATTGACTGTATGAGAAGTATTTTGGCTTGAATAGATTTGGTTTTGCATGCTTGTTGATTGTTCTAGCACTAATGAGAGTTAGTTCTTGTTAGGATGATTGGCAAAGGGTTATTTGTCAAGGGATTGAACTTAACTTGCTTGATTGTGAACTCTATGCCTAGGAATTAGCATTGCTTGCTTGTGTGTATTGTCAATGATGTTCGAAACAGCCTTGTCTTGCCTTTGAATTCCCCAAAATCAGTAACCACATCTAGGAGCTTGCTTTCTCTTATTAAATTTCGAATTTGCTTTAAGTGCTCTGTTTTTATTGCTCTATTTTGCTTTGAATCATTGCTTGGTATTGATTTAACTAGTTTTTCTTGGTTCTTGATTCACTTAGGTTGTTAGTTTAGTTGCTAAGCAACACTCTCTTCTTTGATTCACTTGACTTAAAGTTTTCTGCTCATAATTCTATTGGCATCTAGCTTAACCCCATTGGATTGATAAAAACCCTATGCTATACTACAATTAATTAGTACAAGCTTGGGTGATTGAGAAAGAGACTTAAAACTCTTGTATCAATTTTTGTGAGCTTTGTTTGAGACTGAAGCATGGTTTGAAATGATTTCAACATTTGTTTAAGTGGAACCTAATTTGAATTTGCAATTATCATGTCTTATACATTTGTGATTGATGTCATGAATAGTTTAAAATATTTGGATCTTCTTATTCTTTTGCCACTCTCTAAAAGATCCATTTAGATTTCCCCACCCTTAACTAAACCTCCTTTCAAGCCAAGACATTAATAGTGTGTGATTTGTGAGGCCCCTTTCCTTCATTGTTGTTTCTTAGCAAAAAGTGTTGGGTTTAGAACTACAAGGGAAGTATTTCCATTGTAGAACTAGCTCACTCTTGAGTTAGATAGGCTAGGATATTTGGGGAATGGTTTGGGATTTATCTTGGGTTAGTCTTTAAGAGAAGCAAAGACGAAAAGAAGTCATGGCAAAAAGAAAAGGCATGTGACAGAAGCAAAGGTGGAAATGGCGGTTCTAAGTTCAAAAGAAAGAAGGCTTATGTTTAAAGAATAAAAGAAGATGTAAGAAGTGCAAAGCAAGTAAATCAGAAATCCAAAGGCGAAATAAGCATCAGCATCACCAAATAAAGGAGCCAAACTCAAAGAAGCAAACCGCCACCATATCAAGATCAAAAGAAGAAGTGTCCTCCAAAGCGCTTGAAAGAGAAGATTTTTTGGGTTCTTTTAAAAAAGGTTTTAAATTCTCAAAATGGGTAGCATAGGTGGGTTTACATTGATTAGCAAGAGTTAGAAAAATGTCTTATAAGTCTTGGGTAGATGGGAGTCTTCCTTTGTATGTGTAAGTTGTTCTTTGACCCTTGCCATTTTGCCAAAGCTCAACCATGCTTTTCCTTGAGAGAACCCCTTAAACACCAAAACCTATTTGAAAAGTGGAATCATTTTTTATCTACTAAACCTATTTGCCAAAGCACAACCATGCTTCATTTGCATAAGCATGATTCATGGTTTGAGCTTAATTGAATGTTAAAAAGGTTGTTTGATTTGATGAGCATGTAAAGGTTTATAGCATTGTGATCATTCTTGCTTTGTGATGAAAGTGGCTAAGTGTTTAAAGCATTCTTCCATCAAGTGCACTCTAGAATTAAGAACATGGAATTTATTTTGATTTATTAGCACTTTTAGAGATATGAGTTCCCATTTTAAAACCTCATCCCCATGTTAAGTGTTTGTTTGCTTGAGGGCAAGCAAAATCTAAGTGTGGGGGTGTTGATAGCTTGCTATATTAGAGCATTTTAAGCTGCATTTCATGCATCTTTTCCCTTTTTTTGCATTATAATTTAGGGTTTTAGACTCATTTGCACTTATAATCAACATTGCATGCATTTAGCTTAGGAATGCATACATGTGTATGTTTGTGGTGATTTTTCAGGTGTTTTTGAAGGTTCTTGGAGTTGGGAAGGAGATAAAAGCAGCTCATGTTCAAAGAGGATTTCAAGAAGGAGCGTTTGCATAGTCTAGTCCATATCGAGCAAGGATATCGAGCAAAACCCCTGTGGAGTGTGCTAGATGTAAGCCACAGAACGTGAGGAAGAGGATCGGTTCTAGGAGTCTAAGACTTTGGTCTGAATCGAGTTCCAGCATTGAGCAAGGAAGCCGATACACGCTGCACGAGCCATATCGGGTTGTACAACGAGCAGAACACCATCCGTACAACCCTGATGCAACATGTCCGCACGTTGACCACTTAATTTTCGTTGACCTTATCTTGTTTTTAGGTTTTTTATGCTTCTTTTGGTTCCCTAAAATAAAAAAGAAGCCACAAAACATTGTCTTTATCTCATCCGAATCTCTGTATCAAAAAAACTATCTCTTTTCATCTTGTTCTTGAACCTTAAAGGGCGATTTGCTCTAGAATCTTTTCCTTCAATAAAGTTTGTACTTTTATGGTTTAATCTTGTCTCTTGATCTTTATTCTAGCACCCTGGTAGTTTGGATTTCTTATCTTTGGATTTTAAACTCATCTAATCATGTTTAACTCTAAACAAATGGGAGTAAACATGATTAGTGAGTAATTTACCTTAGATTTAGGATTCTAAGTAGGGAAAGTGGTGATTAAGATGTGATTAAGGGGGTGATTAGGCATGATTAGTTTTTTATATGTTGTCACCTTCTCTTGCAAAGTGACTATTGTTCATAAAGCTTGCTCCTTTTTGATTGAATGCATATGGTTCACTTGATGTCTTGATATCTCATTTCTATGCATGGTTCGCTTATTTGGCGTGATAGTTTAGTTTAGTCTAAGTTTCCTTTGTTCAGTGACACCAAAGTGATAGTTCACCTTGCTAGATGATTCGCTTAGGGCTAGATATTGTTGGTTTTAAGATTCTTGCTTGATGGTTAGATAGTATGCATTGAAAGATTTTGCCTTTGTTTGATTCCTCTTCATTTCTTAGCATTGTTAGGATTTTGCAACTGTGTGCTTAAGTCCATATTCCTTATTGGTGCTTAGTAGGTCCCTATATGGGTCACAAAATTGATAGGTTGATCTGAATTCTTGCTTAGGTGAGAGTTGTTTACTTGCTTAGTACTTCTCTTAGGCTAGAATGGTTCTGCTCTTATGCTCATGGTTGAAGAATACACCATCACAATTGGGTTTGACACTTCAATCTTATTGAATATGAATTGCTTATTGATGCCAAGCTGATTGCTCTTAGATACCTTGTCTAGTAGTACAACATTGAGAATTGCTTACTCAGGAATGCTTGATGATTGCCTTTGCTAGATTCCCCTTTGTCACTCTTGAAAGCCATTATTCCCACAATTGCTTAGAACCCTGAGTCTTGCCTTTTATTAATTGTCATAAGATCATCTTGCTTAGTATTGTTTAAGTTGTTCTTTTCATTTAGTTTTTGCTTAGTTATTGCTTTGAGTTCATTGCTTAGTCTTTGTTTGCTTGCATTTGATTTCTGCTTTCTTTTTATTGCATTGTTAAGTTGCTAGAATTACTACTTTACAAGCAAAATCCCTAGTCTCATTTAGCTTACAGAATTGTTTTTTGGTACTATAGGCGCTTTTGCCTTTCTTCTTTTTTTGTTGAGACCTCCTCTTTTACTTGCTGCTCTTAGACCTTTTGGTTCCACACATGCTGAGTTTGGTGCTTTTCCTTTCTTCTTTTCTTCTCCACTTTGAAAATAAAAGTACGCCCAAGTCCCACACCTAAATCTACCATCCTAAACCTATTCATGACTCAAAGGGAAGAGCCATTTCTAAATGAAAGATTACCCTTGTCGTGCTAAATCCACACTTTCTGCTAAGTTCATATAGAATAAGGCCTCACACAAAAAAGATATTATTTAGGCTTGAAAGAAAGATTGGTTTAAGGTGGGTTAACTGTCCTATAGATGAGGATCAGCTACTTGGACTTGCAAGAGTGGTAGAAGGAGGAATAAAGTCCAAGTATGTATATGGTAGCCATTCAATCACTTTTCAAAACATAAGCATGATCATTTCAAGTCAAGATTAGAGTTCTAATAAATAGAGCTGGAATCAAATCACAGTAAGCTTCAGCATAAAACAAGAGTATCAATGCAAGAATTCAAAGTATGGTGCAGTCTTAACTTCAAACTCACTACTATGCAATCAAAAAACAAATAACCAAGGCATTGAAAACAATTCAAACATGGATATCTTAACAAGTGTTTATCATCTACTACCTATGCAAATGTGTGCAAAGCTACATGAAATGTATCTAGACTCAATCTTAATTATGCAAATGCACCTAAATACTCCTTTTTGGTTTCCCAAAATTTGAAAATTTTATGGATTTTCTATGCTATAGATGCATGAGACTCAAATATACAAAAGGGAAAATAATGAAACAAAACAGAATATCAAATGCAATACCCTCCTCCACACTTAAATTACACAGTCCCTTGTGTAATAAAATCTTGAAGGAGAAAAACAAAACATACCAAAAACAAGTGCAAAAGTTTGAATAAAGAAAGGAGTGGATTGTGGTACCTTAGAAGAAATTTTGTGATGAGGAGTGGTGATGTCGGGCAAGGGTTGATCGATGTTGTGCTTGACATTCATGATGGCGGGCATGTGTGCCCGACATTGTGCTCGACATCCACCGTGTGTACTCCTTGCTCGATCATGGCGGGCACTCCATGCCAGACATCCAGCTCGACATACCTTGTGTGTCTCCCTGCGCGATCATGTCGGGCACTCTATGCCTGACATCCAGCGCGACATACCTTTGCAGGAAGACATTTTTTCCATGTCGGGCTTGTCATGCCCAACATGCTGCTAGACATCCGCCAAGAACACATCTTTTTATCCCTAAAATCATCCAACCACCTTTCTTGATTTACACCTGCTTTTAGGGTCACAACAAGAACATAAACATAAACTAAGAAAGCATTAATATGTACAACGATACCATGGGATTACCTCCCAAGTGTGCTTGTTTAAAGTCTCTAATCTTGACTTTCACACCCTTAAGATCATGGAGGAAGATGGAGTGGAACTGAAGTTCCTTCTCCTTTCTTCTTGAACAATGTATTGGCTACATAGTAGAGCTTCTCCTTGAGTTTCCTGACCGTCTTTCTTGGTCTCTTTGGTCCATCATAGAACTTCACTTTGATTCCATCAAACAAGGCAAGAAGACAACCACCATGAAAGGCTTTACCATCATATCCATTGTGATCAAGAGGGTTTTCATCTTGTTTTACCACTTCAATCTTGAATCCCCTCAGCTCTTCCTTGACATCAGGTGGCTTATTAGCAGGTTATTTTTCAACATTAGTTATGCTCCCACAAAAGCTTGAAGGTGGAGGCTTCATTGCATAGATAACTCCATCATTGACCTTCTTGAGGGTAGCTCTCTCCTTATTGAAGTCAATGTCAGCTCCTGCTGTGTTCAGAAATGGAGTCCCAAGTAGTTGATTAAGTTTCTGAGCATGAGCCATTTCCATCACAACAAAATTAGTTGGTATCATGGATGCTCCAATCCTTAAAGGAAAGTCTTCAATGAGACCAACATTTTTGCTTGAAGATGAGTCCACAAAAGTGATTGTGAAGTCATATGGTCTCAGCTTGGTCACTCCTAGTTCTTTTGCCATTTCAAGAGACATTATATTAATACTTGAACCTGCGTCACATAAGGCTTCTTCCACAACCAATTCACCAAGCTCACAAGAGACTAGAAACTTTCCTGGGTTGCCAAGTTTATGGAGAGTTGTTGGCTACTCTTTCTTCTTCTCTTTACCATATAACGAGTTCACAGTCAGCTCCCCCTTTTCTATGTTCCCAAGAAGGTCTTTGATGAACTTTAGTTGATCCTTCACTTGCATCATAGTGTTTAGTGGAGGCAAGGGAATACTAGCCTCATCCATATCTTTTCTGAACTTTAAGATCACAGCTTTTTGAGCTTGTGTAAGAAATCTACCAGGATAAGACAAAAGAGGTTTGTACTCAAGCTTATTGTCAATAAGTGATGCTTCATCTTTGAGTAAAGACTCTTGCTTCTTCTTCTTTGGTTTAGCTTGTTCCTTTTGGGGAAGTGACTCTTTTGCAAGCTCCTTTAGAGTATAGTATACTCCAACCAGCTCATCATGCTCATACAATTCATCTCCTTGTTTCACCTCCACTTTAGCTTCAACAACCTCAGCTTCAATGGCCTTATCTTCTTCATTAGCCTTGGCATCACTAGCTGAACTCAAATGAAAAGCACTTCTCCCACACTTAGACTCAATGTCCACATTGATCTTCTTAGTAGAGCTTGTGGTGGAAAACACTTCTTGAGCCCCATAAAGCATTTCTTCAATCTCCTTAATGGAATATTCAGCCTCTTTGTTGAAGTTTATGTCCTTGTCATGTAAGAAATGACAAAACTCTTGCTGTAGGGGCTTACTCTTTCCAATGAGTGAATAATATTGTTGCTTTGATGTTATGGCTTCCTCCAACTCAAGTTGCCCCACTCTTAGTGTAAGGTCTGCTAGTTTAGTGTCTAGCTCCAATGTGTTGTGAACCAACTTGTTGTATATAACATCAATACTCTTCCTGTTGGTTTCTTGTGCACTAGCTTGTATTTGAAGAGCTTGCTGCAACAGTTCCGTGACACTCAACTCAGGAGGTGGAAGTGGACTAGCTTGAGCGTGGTATGGAGGGAAGGGAGCATAAGGTTTGGCATGTCTCCATAACTGCTGGGATAAGCAGCACCATAAGCTTCATAAGGGGACCCATTGTTGAAGGCACTTGGAGAGCTTTGGTAGTAAGCTTGAGAGTGATACATTGTACTTATAAGGAAAACAAAATAAAAGAAAAAATCAGTACTGAAATAAATGCTTTGTCTAAGCAAGAACTCAATCTCAAATGCATTAAAACAATCCTAAGCGGCAACGGCGCCAATTGATGTTAAGGTTTTTAATCATTTGATCGATCCTCAAACACACATGTCAGTGTAGTACTTGAGGTGTCAATCCACTTGGGAAGCTAATGACACTTGAGATGTAGAGAACTTTTCTAAAGCTAAGCTAGTAGAGAAGGGTTTTGATATCTAACAACCTAGTGACAAACAAATAAGCAAAAGAAATTAAACAAAAAGCAATAATTGCAATGAGAAACAGAGTAAAAGCTAAACTTCAAAGATTAAAAGATGGTTCAATATCAAGACAATGGTGATAGGGTGATTCGTGTTCATGTCTAGGGTGATCAAAACAAGGAATTCTAAACACTCAACCTCAGGTAAGGAACACTAACAAAGACTAATCAAATCTCTTGCCAATAATCCCTTTGACTTGTCACATTTCAAACCCATGGTTAGTGGCGTATCTATCTATGACAAGCAAGCATTAAAAGCAAATTCCATATAACTAATTAGCATGCTAGACATCTATTCTCTTAGGCAAGATTTACTAATCTCTTATACAATGGGTCAAACATCAATTCACATTCTCATGCATAATAAACATTTAAAGGTAATTTCTCCACAAATGTGGTACTAAGCAATAAGCACATTCAAGAAAGAAATAATAGATGCAAAGACTCATGTCTATCTAAACACCATTTTCAAGCATTGAACTTCATTCAGGCATTTCATCAAACACTTAGTGTACAAGTGAAAACCTAAGACCAACTTCTCCAACAAAGAGGTACTAAGCACTAATTACAATTATATAAGAAAGGGAATGAGAAGATCTAACCCTAATCATCCTAAAAATTCACTAAAATCACCCCTTCTGCCATAATCTTAAACCTAAAAGTTACTACTCACTAATCATTGCCAAAACCACAAAATCCAAAGAGAAAGTATAGTAAGACATTATTAGGAAGAAGATTAAACAAAGAAAGATTAAGAAAAGTGCAGGAATTCAATGAAAGATGAAACTTTGTTCTTACAAATCAGCAAAACAATAAGAAAAAAATAATTCAAAGCAAGAACAAAGAGTGGCCAATATTTTTAGGTCTTTATGTATTTATACTAAGGGACAAATAACCTGAAAACAATGGCAATCTGGTAAATAAATGAATTTCTGGGCGAGCACATGTCAGGCTCAGTGGTCGACATTGTGCTAGCCATGGTCTTCTTCTGGGTTGGATGTCGGGCTCCCTTGCCCGACATGATGCTCGACATGGGTATCCTGTCTTTCGGATATCGGGCTCCATAGTCGATATGTTGCCCAACATCAGCTGTGCGGTTTCACTAAACTTTCTGTAACTATCCAATCGCTGATAGGAAAAACCTGAAACCAACTCCAGACCCAAACTAACTCACAGGACTACAACATTGATGAAAACTGCTAAAGCTGAATCGGGACGGAAATACTTTGTCCGAACCGGTCTTTCAGACGCTAAAGCTAAATCAATTCATCATTGTTTAGTCATTGATTTTGCTTTGTGCGTTAATGTCACCATAATTCGGTTGTATTAATTCGGTTTTACCAAAAAAAAATTCGGTTGTATTAATTAATACTTTTCCTTTCTCGTTTTAAAAAATAAAATATTTGTGTATATATATACATGTGTATTATATTATATACAATTAGAATAGAATTCGTATATATACGAATTTTTAATAAAATATTTATAAACTTTTAAAAATAATTTAAAAATGAAATCTGAAAATTTATTTTTCAAAAAAAAAAATTAAAAATACCAAACCAAAACTTGAAATAATTGTAATAATTATATTTACATCAACTAAGAGTAGATTTAATTATATCAACTTGAATAAGGCATATTAACGTATGATAATATGAACATTTCGTTTATAAGAATATATATGTATTTATATAGATGTTAATAATATATTTATTTTTATTTTTTAAAATTATTGTTTTAGTATATGTTTTCCTAAATTAAAGTTAATCTTATTTACTTTTCTTTTTTAAAATTGAAATATATTCTTTTTTAGGATTAGTGTCTTAACTTATATTTACCTAAATAAAAGTTAATTATATTTACTTTTAGTTTAATTTTCCTTTTTCTAATTGAAATATATCCCTTTTTTAAGATTAGTTTTTTTAACTTATATTTTCTTGTTTCTTTTACTATGAATATTTTAGCTTATATATTTCCTAAATTGAAAGTAATCTTATTATTAATTTTTTTCTTTTTTTTCTAAATTAAAATATATTATTTTTTACTTTTGTTAAATTGAATATATTCAGACATAAATTGTGGGATGCTTACAGGGTATGCGATCATCCGGGTTTGTGGAATTGAGTCTCCGAATTTCATCTTCCGGGGGGGGGGGGGGGGGGGGGGGGATGAGCAGTATGCGGCTTTGGAGCAAAAGTCTAGCGGATTCTTCATTCACTGACAAACTAGTAAGTCAGGCCTTCAGATGGACCGGAAGGGGATTTTCCTCCTGAAAGTTCTCCGATGCTCAAGTCAATGCATGCCCTATCAGAAACAGATACTCAAGAGGGTGATTTATGAGGTGGTGGTGATGCAGTGGGTATCATATCCAAAGATCATGATACTCGTCTGATGTTTAGTGAAAGCGGGAAGATAAGGAATGAACCATGAAGAAAGTGAGGTTGAAACTCTCTCTACACGGGGATAGAAAAAGGAGTAGAAGGGCACTTATCTTAGTAAACGTTTTTTTCTGGAGAATGGCGAGCATTCCCCTTCAGTCTCACTGTAGCGCGGAGCTTGGAGTGAGCTATGGCAAGGTGAAACTCGGAGGCCTTCTCTCCTCCTCCTATTTAGATGGATTCTGGTGGTTTCCTCTACTCCGTCCAAGATGTGGCCGATCCCTTTTCTTTTGGCCTTAAGCCTTCTTTAATACTTGCATCTCCGGCCCCCTACTGTTGGACTTAGGATTCGGTGCCCAGGTCAGGGGAGCTGCAGCGTAGGTTCGACGGTCGTACTCGCTCTGCTGACATGACTATCGACAGGTCGGCGGTGTATCCCCGAGACTCCCTCATGTAGGGGCATGATCGTGAGGAGAGGACTATGGAGGAGGTACAGCTGTTGAATCCGATGGTGGGTTCTCGGAACTCTTCGCGCAATGGCTCTTCCGGCCTTGAGAGATTCCTCTGGTTTCTGGATCAGGTCATGGGCTTCCTTCCCTTGTAGAGTGCTTGCATGCGGAGCAATGTCAGGTCAATGCTCTCAGAGGAGAGATCTGGATCCTCGGGGAACGCCTGATATTGGTCTTTGGCTAGGCGGCATAGGAGGTTCATGACACTTCATCCTTGAGAAAACCTTCGGGTGGTGATGGCAAACGACGGGTGACATTACTGTATATTTCATGTATTTTGCATGCATATAATATAGTTTCTCATGCATTTACTTAGCATATTAGGCTAGTTTGCACTATTTTAGGTCCTAGAGCACTTTTGCATTAGCATTCACATATTTCTTGCATTATGCATTACATTCAGGTTGTTTTCGGATACTTTGGAGCTTTGGAGGATTCATGGACGTGCTAAGGCTCGTGAGGAAGCTTATGGAGGCTTGGAGAACTCAACCACTCAGTTAAGGGTCCGAGATCGAGTAGCGGATCGAGCAAGGCAGGTCGATCTAGATGAGATCGACCAGAAGATCGCGTACACCAAGTCGATTCCAGAGGAAGGATCGAGATCAAGATCGAGAGAGGAGATCGATCCAGAGTACGGATGTAAATGACGCCATGCAGAACGAGAGCCGGATCGAGTCCACCACTCGATCATCCAAGGATCGACTTGAAGATCAGACAGAGAACTCGATTCATCCAAGAAGATCGACACGCAGATCGAGCTGAGGCAGGCGATTCCCGAAGACGATCGAGTGATATGCTCGATCTCAAGGTTGATTCCAGGCTACTTTAACCGTTTTTGGATTCTAGCGAGGGGGGGGACCATCCGACTGTTTGTCCATTTTGGGAAGGCGGCGATCCCAACTTTCACACACGCTTTCACTTTTATCTTTTTTCGTTTTTCTCTCGAGCTTAGGCGATTCCGCCGTTGTAGAACTTTTCAAGATTTTCTTGCATTTTGAACCTTTGAATATTGAATCTTTTGCTTTAATCAATCGTTAATCATGTTTAGTAGATCATCCTTTACTTTTTGTTCGGTTTTCTTTATGAGTAGCGAGTAGTTTGATTTGGGTTGATGGGTTGAGGTGATTCAAAAGGGTAAAAAAGGTTTAAAGTTTTGTGTTTTCTTGTTCTTCGTAACCTTCTCTTCTAGGATCTTGAGCACTTAAGGCATAGAGACTCTCACGCCAAGATCTCTATGATCCAAAGGCTGTCTTACCTTGACAGGATTCAGATGTCCTAGAAAAACAGATCCTAGAGGTAAATCCTTCCTTTCCCACATGCCATGGTTGTTTAGGGGATTAGTTAGGTCAACATTTAAAATCTGTGTTTCTAGCTCTTCGATCTCTTTTTCCACCAAACGCCATGGGTTTGGAGAAGAGATTCAAGAAGTGAACCATACCACATGCCATGGATGGTTCTTGTTTTGTTTTCAAGGCCTAGAAAACCTCACAAAGTGAGTAGATCTAAAAGTTTTCAAACCAAGCTTTAATCTTTGAGATCCATGAATATGACCCTCAACCCTATACCCTCTTTCTCAGTGTTTTAAGTCTCTGTTTATCATTCTGTCATCATAAAGTTCGCACCTTGTTCATTAGTTCATCACATCATTCATCATCTTAAGTTGTTAGACGAGATCGATTCATATTGCTCGATCTAGTGGTCAATCCACTAGTCGATTTTTAGCTTTTAGTACCTTTGCATTTTAGACTTTCTGTTTATTCCTGGTGGTAGCTAACCCTCTTCCATGGACTTTAAAATTGTTTTGCATTGCATTTGATACTTGCATTTAGTTTTCCTTGAATTTACCAATCAATTATCCATTTCGCTTAGATTTGCTCATTCTCTTGCATTCTTAGTGATACTTCCTACTCCTAGGTGTGGATTGATACCTCACTTGCATGCTATACTACATCTCAGTGTTGCATTTGAGTTTGATAACCTCTCGTGCATGAATTGCGTAGTAAGAAACCTGTTATCAAATGGCGCCGTTGCCATCTTAGGTTGCTAGGAAGCATTAAGATTTGAGGTTTAGTAAATACTACGCCTTTACTTTACGTTTGGTCACTAATCTCTTTCTCTTCTCACTTGTGTCTTTCAGGTACATGAACCTACGCTCCAGGGGTAACAACGATCTACTAACTCCCTTGGACAACATTCACCAGCTTGGACACGCAAGATCAAGAAGAGCAAGAGAACAAGCTAGAGCTTTTGAGGAGATTGTTCAGCAAGGTTCAGAGGATTTTCAAGCAATGGCTGAGCAAGAACATCCAGAGGGCCCTCCTCCCAGCTCAAAGGGCACTGGGAAGGGGTAATGGAAACCCCCACCAAGCGGATAGACCCCTACGGATCATTGGAGCAGGAGATGCTCCTAATACTCACCATAATAGGTTTGGGATCACTCCTCCTCCAGTGCAAAACAATAATTTCGAGATCAAGCCAGGGTTTGTTCAGATGGTACAAAACAACAAATTTCATGGGTTAGCTTTGGAGGACCCATTGGCACATCTAGACAACTTTGAGCAGCTTTGTGGAATGCTTAAGATAAATGGCATCTCGGAAGACAGCTTCAAGCTGCGTTTGTTTCCCTTTTCCCTAGTAGACAAGGCGCGACATTGAGAGAAGACTCTTCCCCAAGGCACTATCACTTCTTGGGCTGACTGTAAGAAAGCTTTCCTCTCAAAGTTTTTCTCAAGCTCTCGGACAGCAAGGTTGCGAAGCGAGATCAGTGGCTTCACGCAGAGACAGAATGAGTCGTTTAATGAGGCTATGGAGCGTTTCAACGATTATACTATAGCTTTTCCTCACCATGAATTCAGCGAAGCGACCCTTTTGAGTACTATATACTGTGGAGCTCTCCCAAAGATCAGATTACTACTTGACATGGCAAGCAAAGGAAACTTCCTTGGTCAAGAGGTTGAGGAAGGTATGGAGCTCATTCAGAACCTAGCATTGAGCGATGGGAATTACTCTGAAGATTACGACCGTGCTCCAAGAGGTGCTGATCTTGAATCCAACTATAAAGAAATTAAGTCTCTCCATGAGAAGATAGATAAGCTAGTGCTTGCAAACCAAATCATGTACATTTTGTTGGGGAAGCTGCGGATGTCTTGGATGAGCTAGAGCAATGCCAAGAAGAAGAAGCTAATTGGGTAGCCGGTCAGAACAACTACAAGCCTCAAAGTTACTCTCAAGGCTACCAGCAGAACAACAACTTGCCTTATAGAAGCACAAACGTTGAGAATCCAAAGGATCAAGTGTACCCCCCTCAGCAAGCAAAGCCGTTTGTGCCCTAGAACAAGGGTTTTCAAGCGAATGGTGGTTTTCAAGGGCAGGGGCAAAGGAACTTTCAAGGTCAGAAACAGCAGCAAGGCAGCAGGAGCTATACACCTATGTTTCCTCCCGGCTTTGTCCCTCAACAACAACAGATGTAACAGCCTCCTCAAGATCCGGTTCAAGCAAAGTTTCAGCAGTTGCTTCAAGGTCAAGCTTCAACTAATCAGAAGTTTGCCGAGATGAACAACCGCTTTGACTCCTCTCTTACTGGCGTCTCAACTCAGATTACAAACCAGAACAACAAGATCAAGCAGTTAGAGTAAGGATATGCAAGTACAAGCGGTCAGAACAGCTTACCGGGCAAGTGTGAGCAGAATCCAAAGGAATACGCCAACGCCATTACCTTGAGGAGTTGTAGAGAGCTTCCTCCGCGTGTTGCTCCTATAAACAATGAGGAAATTGTAGTCCAAGAGTGGGAGGGTAAGCTTTCAGCTGATGAGGAGATCAACTTTGACAACGTATGGATAGAGAGACCAAGAAAGGGTAAAGAGGTAGCCATAGAGAAGAAGGTGGAGCAAGCTACTAAAGAGAAAGATGTTTATGTGCCTCCACAGTATGTACCTAAGCTTCCTTTTCCCGGACGCTTCAAGAAACAGCTTATAGAGAAGCATAGACTCTTGTTTGAGAAGCATCTAAAGGACGTTGAGATCAAATTGCCTAGATATGATGCCGAAGTGTGCTAAGTTCTTCAAAGACACCCTTACAAAGAAGACTAAGGAGAGTAAATAAGTCTTGGTGCTTAGTGAAGAGTGTAGCGCCATTATTCACAGAGAAATAGTGCCTAAGAAGCTAGGAGATCCAGGATCCTTCACCATTCCTTGTGCTTTGGGTCCATTGAAGTTTGAGAGCTGTTTATGGGATTTGGGAGCAAGTATAAACTCATGCCCCATTCTATAGCAAAGAAGCTCGGTTTCACACGGTTCAAAGAGTGCAGGATCTCCCTTGTGTTAGCTGACAGAAGCGTGAGACTTCCAGTGGGTATGTTAGAGGATCTTCCAATGAGAATAAGCGATGTCAATGTACCAACTGACTTCGTTGTGCTTGAGATGGATGAAGAACCTAAGGATCCGCTTATACTTGGTAGACCATTCCTTGCAACCGCCAGAGCAATCATTGATGTCAAGAACGGGAAGATAGCTCTACACTTGGGCAAGGACATTAAGCTGCATTTTGATATCAATGAGGTCCTTAAGAAGCCGACCATTGAAGGACAAGCATTCTACATAGAGAAGTTGGATGCTTTGGCGAATGAACTGCTAGAAGAGTTGGCACAAGAGGATCACTTGAAGCTGGCATTGACTAAGGAGCCATGGGAGTTTGATATTCTGAGTAAGAAGACTCAAGAGTACGTTAATCTCCTCGACTCTAGGAAGGTTGTCAAACAAGATGAAGGCGGATGCCTAGAGATCTGTCAGGAAATCGAGAAGATCACTCGATCCAAGACAGCAATCGACAAGAAGATTGAGGAGACTGGTCGATCCAGAGAAGAGAACGACTCAAAGACTTGATTGACTACTCGATCCACTTAAAATCCAGTAAGTGATCGACCTGAGTGCAGTCGATCCAGCAAAACAATCGATGGGAAAATCGAGAGAAGCCAATCGATCAGTTCAGAGAAGGGTTAAGGTATGCTTTATTAGGACTTAATCATACCTACCCCGTGATTGTGAATGAGAACTTAAGTGATGATGAGTTGCACTCGCTCCTAAATGAGCTGAGAAAGTATAGGAAGGCTATTGGGTACTCTCTAAGTGACATCAAGGGCCTTTCACCAATGCTTTGCACACGTAGGATTCACTTGGATAATGAGAATGCCTCTTCTATAGAACACCAAAGGCGTTTGAATCCTAATTTAAAGGAGGTTGTTAAGAAAGAGATTCTTAAGCTGTTAGAGGCTGACGTGATCTATCCCATAAGTGACAGCACGTGGATTTCCCCTGTACACGTGGTGCCTAAGAAGGAAGGGATCACGGTCATTAAGAATGATAAAGACGAGCTTATACCTACTAGGACTATAACTGGTCACCGTATGTGTATAGACTATATGAAGCTTAATCTTGCTACTAGAAAGAATCATTTTCCTTTACCTTTTATTGATCAAATGCTTGAGAGGCTTGCTAATCATCCTTATTATTGCTTTCTTGATGGTTATAGTGGATTCTTTCAAATACCAACCCATCCAAATGATCAAGAGAAGACGACCTTTACCTGCCCTTATGGCACCTTCGATTCGGGTTGTGTAAAGCATCGTCTACGTTTCAGCGGTGTATGATGTCGATCTTCTCTGATCTGATAGAGGAGAAGGTAGAAGTGTTTATGGATGACTTCTCTGTATATGGTGCGTCTTTTTCTGCTTGTTGGTTGAATCTTTGCAAGGTACTTAAGCATTGTGAAGAGACGAACCTTGTGCTTAACTGGGAGAAGTGCCACTTCATGGTGAAGGAAGGGATCGTGCCTGGCCACAAGATATCCGAGAGAGGCATAGAGGTTGATAAAGCTAAGGTTGAGGTCATGATGAGTCTTCAGCCGCTGGTTAATGTCAAGGGAGTAAGGAGTTTCTTAGGCCACGCAGGCTTCTACAGGAGATTCATAAAGGATTTCTCCAAGATAGCAAGGCCCTTCACACGGTTGTTATGCAAGGAAGCTGACTTTGTGATTGATGAGGATTGCCTTCATGCTTTCGTGACCATCAAGGAAGCTCTTGTATCTGCGCCAATAGTACAAGCACCGGACTGGAGTCTACCGTTTGAAATCATTTGCGACGCGAGTGACTATGCCACACGCTTCGTGGAACTCCTTCCAGAACCTTGAAGTAAACTTCGGATCACGATCTGAGATGATACTCACTGGCACTCCATGCAACTTCACGATCTGATCAATATACATGTCCACCAACTTTCGTACTCCATCCATCCTTTTCATTACTAAGAAGTTAGCAGACTTGGTCAAACGATCCACAATGACCCATATTCCGTCATACAACTTCTTAGTCTTTGGTAGACCCAATACAAAGTCCATGGTGATCATGTCCTATTTCCATTGCGACATTGGCAATGTTTGCAACAAACCACTCAGAGACTGATGCTCTGCCTTAACCAATTGGCATGTCTCACATGTGGCTACCCACTTAGCCACATCACGTTTCATCCCAACCCAATGATAGTACCTTTTCAAATCCTGATACATCTTGGTCATTTCCGGATGAACAGAAAACCTTGACTGATGTGCCTCCTTAAGGATCTCATTCCTTAACTCCTTCACATCTGGAACACAGACCCGTCCATTCACAACAATGGTCCCATTGTTTGAAGTTTGATATTCCGTCTTATCATTCTGTGACACATCGTTCAGATTCTCATCCTGCTCCTGAGCAATCCGAATCCTAGTCAACAAGTCAGCTCTATTCGCAGCTTCCAAACCCAACGGTTCAACCCCTTCTGTTATTGCATTCAGCTGCAAGGTCGTTAGCATGTTCACAATGCTCCCAACATTCCGTTCTGATGATACGCTAGCCCTTCTCCTACTCAACGCATCTGCCACCAAGTTGGCCTTTCCTAGATGGTATGCTTTCTCCAAATCATAGTTCGCTACCAACTCCATCCATCTACGCTGCCTCAAGTTCAAATCCGGTTGAGTAAAGATATACTTTAAACTCTTACGGTCCGTGTATATCTGCACCTTGTCTCCATACAAGTAAGATCTCCATATCTTAAGTGCAAATACCACAGCCGCCATTTCTAAATCATGCGTAGGGTAGTTCCCCTCATGCTTCCATAGCTGCCGCGAAGCATAAGCAATCACCTTACCATTCTGCATCAGAACACACCCTAGTCATTTCCTTGATGCATCCATGTATACCACGTATGGCTCACCCGGTTCTGGTAACGCCAATACTGGTGCACTAGTGAGTAACTCCTTTAACTTTGAGAAGCACTCTTCACACTCGTCCGTCCAGACATACTCCACATCCTTACCAGTCAGCTTTGTCATTGGTTGAGCCATGCTTTCAAAACCTTTGACAAACCGCCTGTAGTAACCAGCTAGTCCGAGAAAACTCCTTATCTCTGTAGCGTTCTCTGGCCTAGGCCAATCCGCAATGGCCTGAATCTTCTCTGGGTCCACGGACACTCCCTTCTCTGAAACAATATGACCGAAGAACCCTATATGCCGTTGCCAAAAGCTACACTTACTGAGCTTGGCATATAACTTTTGTTCTCGCAACTTCTCCAGAACAGTCCGCAAATGACTTCTATGTTCTTCCTCCCCCTTTGAGTATACTAGAATATCATCTATGAAAATGATCACAAACTCATCTAGGTACTCCTTGAATACGCCATTCATCAGCTTCATGAATGCAGCTGGTGCATTCGTCAAACCAAACGCACGTCTGTCTCCTTTATGGGTATTTGATGGTACCCCGATGCCAAATTGATCTTAGAGAACCAAGTAGCTCCCCTGAGTTGGTCCAACAACTCGTCTATCCTGGGAAGAGGATACTTGTTCTTCACGGTCACGTGGTTCAATCCGCGGTAATCAATGTAAAGCCTGAAGCTTCCATCCTTCTTCTTCACGAACAACACTGGCGCTCACCAAGGTGAACTGCTTGGTCTAATGAACCCTTTGTCCAACAACTCCGTTAGCTGCTTCTTCAATTCAGCCATCTCAGCTGGCGCCATCCAGTATTGTGCTTTGGACAAAGGAGCTGTCCCCGGCTCAAGTTCAATCGTGAACGGATCTGAACGAGCTGGTGGCAGTCCTGCCAACGCTTGAAAAACATCCTCAAATTCTTGCACCACCGGTACACTTCCCAAGTCTACATCCGTTCCTCCTTCTGTAGTTGTGATCGTTGCTAGATACGCCTCACAACCCTTCTCTATCAGCCGTTCTGCTTGAATAGCTGAAACCACCAAACTTCCTGAGGTTTGTCTAACTCCCTGATAAACCAAGACCTCTCCGTCTCTCTCAAACCGCACCCTTCCACGGTGACAATCCAAGTGAGCTCTATACTTGCCTAACCAGTCCATTCCTAAAATGACAACATAGGACTTAACACTACAGATCTCTAGATCCGCTGGCATGTTCACCTCGCCAAACATCACTGGAACATTCTTGACCATTCCTAGTGAAAACATCACTTGACCTCCAGCCGCCTGAACTAATCCAAAGTCCTCTCCGGGTTCCTTCTTGAACTTTCCCTTTCCGATCATATCCGGATTAACAAAACAATGACTCGCTCCCGAGTGAAACAAAACATGGGTTTCAACCTCACCCATTAGCAAGGTCCCTACACATTCATTCCCTAGAATGCTAAGACTCTATACTAACACACATCACGCAAAAGCAATTTACGAAAACACTATGTACCACACATACCAGTAATCGGATGAGAAGTGCTCGGTTCCTCGGCTGCTGCTGCACTCGTCGTGTACACCCTCGGCATAATGGCCTGTCTCTTGGCATGTGATGCAAGCGCCTCCCCTGCTCTCTTCTCTTGAGCCACGGCTTGCTCCACCACTCCTGCCTTAGGACACTCACGCTTGAAATGCCCTGGTTCTCCACAACCGTAGCAAACCCGAACCGCACAGTCGCTGCCGGACACAAACCACTCGCTGATCCTCCTCCGGACAGTCTCGTACCCGATGCTCTAAGCTCCCGCACCTGTGGCATCCACTACCACCGCACCTGCACTCGCCAACGTGAGCCTTGCCACACTTGCTGCACACGCTGTGTCCCCCAGATCCTTTGTTCGGTACTCCTTTCCCGAACTTCCAGTTCTGTCCACTAGACTGACCCGCTAATACTCATGTTTAACACCAAATCACAAGAAGAAAAGATGTTAATCATGATTAGAAGAGAGATTAGAGAGAAATTAATGGCAAAAACAAACTTGAATTAAATAAAGCAAGAAAATTATTTACAAACCCAGAAAATAAACTCAAGAATAGTTTTATGAGGTGACCTGTCAAAAATTCCAGGAAAAAAGGTATTTATGCAAAAGAGAAGGAAGCCCTAAAGTCATGGCAACGATGCAAAGAAAAATAGGCTCGGACTGGGTTCCTATCGGTTAGTTGTGACAGATAGGAATGTCGATAGGGATCCTATCGGTCATGTCGATAGGGATCCTATCGGTCTGGAAGATGACCGGTAGGGTGACTGAAATATAACCGGTGCACTGCTATTGGTCACTTCACTGACCGATAGGCCTGACCGATAGATCTTGTGCCTTGATCGATAGGCTCAACAGAGATCGTTTGCCTTGGTCCCTTTTGCTCCTCTTGGTCCAGCTAGCTTCCTGGATCATCCTCAAAGCTTCTCCATGCTCCTTATGGCTCCATAGGTACCTAAAAAAATCCATAATGCATAGAAAATGCAAACTATGTCCTAAATGCAACATAAGTCTAAAAGGAGAAGAAAATGGAACAAAAGATAAGGAAAACATGCAAAAGGGAACCAAAACATGTACTAAATACAAGCCTAAATGGTGTAAATACAAGAGATATCAATAAGGGAGATACTAGTTGGCTGAAAATCTGTCATACCCAAGCTGACAGCAACTGAGTGAGGCATCAAATTAACACTTGAACCCAAATCACACAAAGACTAGCGAATCATCCTCTTCAAACTCTTGGAGTTGCTCGAAATCTCCTGCACTAAGACCGTTCTTCTGCACTGGTTGCAGATTCTTTCCACTCCCCAGCGTGATGGCGTTGACGGAGTGTCTTGGGTTGGTATATGTTCTTCCTGGAAGAAATCCATCTTGCCTTTTCATAGCTCCAGCAGTTTGAGTAACTTGAGTATCAAGAGTTTTGACATTGGTGTTCAGGGCTTCGAATTTGCCATTCAAATCTTGGTAGAGAGCATCAATCTTTCCATTGAAGTCAACTGTGATCTTTTGCTGACCCTCTAGCAGCTGTTCAAGCATAGCTTCCATCTTAATTGAAGCTGATGGTGCAGGTGGTGATAGACAAGAAGAGGAACCATAGTTCCTAGTGAAGCTGTTATTCTGGTAAGGCTTCTGATACTTTGTGTTCTGAAACTGAGGCTTATGAGTGTAACCAGAAGAATTCCGGTTCCCTGTGAAGTTTCTCCTCTTATTATTCCCACTGAATCCTCTGTTTCCTTGCTGATTGTTGTACCTTTTACCCTAAAAACCAGCCCCATTGATGTAGTTGACATCTTCTTGTTCAAACTCCTCAGCTGGCTCAAATGTCTCCAATCGGCAGCAAACTGAACAGACTTCTTACCTACTAAAAGGTTATGAACATAGTCTAGTTTAGCCTTCATCTCAGCAGCAAATTGATTGTCCGCAGCATTCCCAACCATTTTCTCTCTCTCAAAATAAGCATTTTTTGTATTGTTGCTCGAAGCCAGGTTCTCTATCAATGTGGTGGCGTCAGCTGGGACTTTAGTGTTGAAGTTCCCATTGCTTGCATTATCCAAAGCTATCTGGTACCTCCAATCAATGCCTTTGAAGACGATATCCAACAACTGCGCTTCATTGTAGCCATGATGTGGGCAGTCTCTCTGATATAACTTGAACCTCAGCCATGCTGTCTTGAAAGCTTCTGTAGGACCTTGAGGGAAAGAAGCAATTTTTGTCCTCAACTCCTCTGATCTTGCATCATCATAGAAGTTATTGAGAAATATGTTCTTGGTGTCCTCCCAAGTGGTCAAAGAGCCAGGCTCTAATTGTTTCAGCCAATGAGCTGCATCTCCTCCCAAAGAGTAGGAAAATAGCTTGCAGAATAAGAAATCATTGCTGACCCCATTGGCTTTAAAACTAGTAGCCAGATCCTCAAACCTCTCTATGTTTTCAATAGGGTGCTCACGTGGAAGCCCATGGAAAGGCATGAGGGCGGATTGCAGCTCTATTTGCATAGAACTGATCAGGCATGTTGTAATCTCCAAGGGTCCTCTGTTGAAAACGCCCAACAGCATTTCCAGCAGCTTGTTGTTGCACATTCTGCAGAACTAGTGGCACAACTTGTTCCTCAATCACAGCGCCATTCTCATCTATTCTCTGCCCTTCCTCTTTATGTCCCAGTCAACCAAATGACCCTCATCATCTGTCCTCAAAACAATTGGTCCAACCATCTTAGTTTGCTTCTTGGCTTTTTTGATGGTTCTTTCCAACTTGGGGAGTCCGTCGATGCCTTAAGTCACAAGCTCTTTGTCTTTGTTGCTTCGGGTATTGCAATTATGCATACACCTGAAACAGACAGCAGAGAAGTAACAGAAAGTTAGCGAACAGAAAGTAAAAGCTTAGTCAAAATTCTAAAACTAAAAATCTGAAGGTAATAACTTAGTCCCCAACAACGGCGCCAAAATTTGATATGCTCAAATTATCCCTTAGAGCTACTCTCTCAAATTAAGAGATCACTGTAGTACTTAGGGGTCGAATCCACAAGGACTTAAGAATATTACTCAACAGACTTTAGGTTCAAATGTAGCTGAGCAGATCGATAACAAGTAAAACGAAATGGCAAATAAAAATAACAATAGCAGGAGCAGATTGCAAGTTCTTAAAATCAATAAGACAAGGCGCTAGGCAATAGGAAATTCGCAGGTTGACATAAATCGCAGACTACAGACTGAAAGAATGACTTGTTAAAACCGTTCTAGAACTCGAAAACACGAATGTAAAACCAATCGACTTCCGTCGTAGAGATTATCTATGATCAGATTCTAAAATTCCAAATTCCTTTGCAAATTCTAATAACCTAAGCAAGCATCATAGTTCCAGTTCGATAGGTTCACAAAATCACTAATCCAAATTCTTTTGCAGTTAGTTATTTCGCTTATCCAAGATATTTTTGGTGATTAATAATATTTTCATATCTATTTAACAACCTAAGATCTGATTTTTAGGTGATCAATCTTAAAATCAGTGTTAAAGCAATCTAGATGAAGAACCAAAGGATTTATCCTTCCAGTATTGCAGTTCTAACAATTCATTATCAACCTTTGAATAACCCAAAACCTAACTAGTATATTAATCATACAAAGAAATTGAAGCACAAATCATGACTGAATAATTTTGGCATAAAAAGATAGAGTAAAAGACAAAGGGGGTTCGATAATTTTTCTTTAACAGAGTATGGATTTGTCTCCCTAAAATCTCTGAATCTAATCTCTCTCTTAGTCTCAATGAAAACAAGATAATGGCCTAACAATGGCTCTCAAAACGTAAATACATCTCTAAACACGATTGGGGCAAGTTTGCAAATAATAGGAATTTTCTGGGCCAAGTTGCAATTCTTCAAAGATTTTTTAAGACTCATCTTCACGTGCACGATCGGTGTCGATCGACACCATGCTCTAGAATGATCTACGACTTCGTCTTTTCAGCATCAACTTCAACATAGCTCCAAAAGGCTCCAAAATCCACAACTATGCTCCAAACGTACCTAGACCTGCAAAGACTCGAAAGGACTAAAAAAATACCAAAAGACTCTATAAACAGGACTTATACCATGGTCAAATACCCATAAAAACCATGATATATTAATGTGTTTCCCTTGGATAGTCTTCTCTACGAAATGACTGCTCTTTAAGTAGCCAAGATCCATCCATTGTGGTGGCAAAGCATCTGCTTCATGTTCATCAAGGTTCACTCCACTACCCATCAAGATTGCTGTCAGGATCCCCCCAATGTGAAGCTGGGGGTTCTTTTCTCTCTTCCCCTTGTTCATGATCCAGCTCTTGTAGGTGAAAAGCTGCTCCAAGAGGAAAGTCACAAAACAAGGCAGCTCTTCAGGACTGAGGATACATTCGCCACCCTTGCTGAAGCGCACTAGCTTCTTCATGCCATGGAAGAGAATGTCCATATCCATTGATGAGATCTTATCAGTCTCCTTCCTTGCAAAGAGGGTGTTGGCAAGTGCCTTGTGAGCATATCTCACAGCTGGATGCCTCAGATCTTTCTTCTTGGTGACTCCAGGAGTGAAATTATCATTCCCAATCACCTCCCACAGCTTGGCATGCTCTCTCATTCTGACCTTGAACTGAGTTCTTATCAGCATACAACTCCATTCCAAGGCTAGGTGAATGCTCTCTAAAGGTGGCTGTAAACTTCTGCTTCACAAGCCAAAAGGCTATCCAGCCATCACCATTGTCTAGATCACTCTCCTCATAACTCACCACTTGAAAAGTGGAGAGAAACTAAATAGTCAGATGCTGGTATGAGGGAAGCGCCAACTCCATGAAACTGCCAAGCCCCTTTGCTTCAAATTGTCTTGCAGTCTTCATAGATGTCAATCGCCTTCATAGTAGAGGCACAAGGGAACCTTGTAGCCTTGAATTTCATTAGCTGAATAGCTCTAAAAACTCCCTTGAACTTGGTTATTTGATTGGGGCTTCTTCTACAACCTTGCTCCCTCCTTTGGCCTTTGACTTAGCAGCCTTGCTTTCTACTGTCCTCTTTCCAGCAGCCTTTGAGGATTGTCCTTCAGCAACCCTTTTGCCCTTGTCTTTGATTTCAAGTGATGCTATAAGCGCCTTCTTCCTTGGTGCTTGTCTCTTGTTTTTAGCAGCTTCCTTTGTCATTCCCATAGTACCTACAAGTACAATTCTCAAAAGACTATAAGGTTAGGAACAAAGGGATGAAGAATCATGATTTTAAAACTCTTAAATTTTTTTTTTCTTAAATCTAAGAGAGCCTTAAGTAGTTATTAAACAAGGCAAACCTCTAAAGAACTAAGAGAATTCAAGTGCAAAAATCATAAGCATGCTAGAGTTCTAATCAAATTTTAACTACTTATGCACATGAACCATGGTGGCTTTTAAACAAAATGAGACATGATTATGCATAATGAATTTAAAGTAAAGCAAGCTAATGAATTAAGGAACAGTAAACAGCTCTAACATTCTACTTGCTTAAACAATAAACTCCACCATGCAAAATCAAAACAAGCACTTAAACTAAACAAGACTAGTTCTTATAGCAAATGATTCAAAATATTCAACAAACTCGAAGCATAAGAACAAGTAATGAAAGTGTAAGAAAGCAAACCTTTTTGGACTTCTAAGCACTTTCAATGACAAATAAAAGAGAGAGAAGACCGAAAAATTTCGTGGCTATATGTGAGAGAAGAGAAAATGTGAAGTATGAGGAGTGAAGAGGAGTTTGTTGGTTTTTATAGAGCTAAGGGGGGAGACAAGGAATCTAAGGGAGTGGGGGACAAAAACAAAAGTGCTCAGAAGTGGGTCATAATGGCAGGGAGGAGCCAAAAAAATTTATATTCAAACTCCCTTGGCTCCAAACCAAGAGAGAGAAATTTTTTCAAAGTTAAACTACTTACCTCACTGGCAACATCGATTACTTCTGATCGATATTGCTAATCGATGTGAACCACATCGAGTACTTCTGATCGGTGCCGTTGATCGATGTGCCAACCAAGACCTCCTGCCCCTTAACATCATATGATGTTGGTGTACGATATCGGCACATCAAGAAAACCTTCGATCGATGCTGTTGCTCGATGTAAATTGCTAAACTCTTGGTCAGTTTACATCGTATGATGTTGGTGTCCGATGTGCACCAAATTTTCCACTTCTTCTCACATCGTACAATGTGCCTATCCGATGTTGTTTGTCTGACTCTCGGGTTGATTACATTGTACGATGTAGGTGACCAATGTGATCAACCCGAGACACTTCCTTTCCCACATCGAGCATGTTATGCTCGATGTAGTTGCTCGATGCATTGCTGGTTCCACAACATCGAGCTCCCTTGATCGATGTACATGATCGATGTAGCCATCATCAAGCTGTCTTGCTCGATGTTAACCAGAATGCACCTTCTTTGGTTCACCAAACATCTTCTCAACACCTTATCCAAAGTCCTAGTTCTAAGAACACTAACAATACATAAAACATAAACTAAAAGCTTAACTATGTACAAGGATACCATGGAACTACCTCCCAAGTGTGCTTGTTTAAAGTCACTAAGCTTGACTTTGATTACCTTTTAAGTGGAGGTAAGGAGAAGGAGTCATGGAACTCCTTAGTTGCACCTTGTTCCCCTTGACTCTCTTGGTGACTCCATCCATTTTGAACACAGCAAAGGGCTTAGATTTCCCCTCTTGCTTTATCTTGTAGTAGACCTCACTATTCTTTGAGCCAAATGGTTTCAAAACCACTCCTCCTTCTTCAGTAACCAGCACAATTTCATTCATCATCTTAGAACCAACAACTTGGAGGACCTCCTCTTCAGTGATGTCTTGAAACAACCTTGAGAAGCAGCAGCCATCAAAGCTCTCTCCTACATAGCCTTCAAACTCAGGCCAGTTCTTGTCAACTCCTTTCATCTTGTTCAGCTCCATGGAGAAAGCATGTTCATGCTATAGCTTGTTACCCTTGCTATCAAACTTCAAGACCATCTCCTTGGTGAGCCTAAGTTCTGTAGTGCATTCCCTGGCGTCAAAGAATGCTCCAGCTGAAGCTAAGAAGGGTCTTCGTAAAATGATTGCATTCTTGATCTTTCCCTCAACATTAAAGACAAAGAAGTCTGTTGGGATTGTTACTCCATCAATCATCAGAGGCACTTCTTTGAGGGCTCCCAATGGTGTCTTTACTGTGCCATCAGCAATGGTGTAACCCAACTCCATAGCTGTAGTTGATGGCAACAGATTATGCTAGCACCCAAGTAATAGAAACAGCTCTTGAAGGTTCTCCCTTGATGGTTAGCTCTTAACCTCTGATTCCTCAGCCTTGGCTAGTACTTTTCCAAGCTCTTCTTCAGTATCTAGGCCTCTCCTCTCCATTTCAGCTTCTGCTTGAATCTTCTTGGAAATGGAATGTCAGGCTGGTTGATACACAAGTTTTTTGGGGCTCTTGATGCCAATCACCCTCACACTTGTACTAGTCAGTTGTAGTGTAGTATGGGTTTTATGTCAATCCAATGGGAACAGTTGAAAACAGAAGAGTTGAGAGTAAAATCTCTAAGTCAAGCAAGCAGAGAATTGGTTTTGTTGCCTAAGCAACAGTTCTAGCAACCTAAGTGAAACAAGCAGCAAACAAAGTGAAAGCAAAAGCAAACTAAGCAGTTATAAGCAAGAAAAATAGAGTAAAACAGAGCAAATCCGAGATTCAAATAAGAGAAAGGCAAGTTCCTAGATGTGGTTATTGACTTTGGGTAATTTCAGACATCAGCTAAGGCTGTTTCAAACTACATTGATCAAGCAAGTAAGCAAGCAAGCAATGGTGATTCAAAGACATAGAGTTCACGATCAAGCTAGTTAGATCCAATATCTATGTCTAGGAACCATCAATGTTAGCTTGTTTGCTTGAACAATGCTGTTTGAAACAACTTTAGTTAGTCTCTGAATTCCCCAAAATCAATAACCACATCTAGGAACTTGCTTTCTCTTTATTGAATTTCGAACTTGTTAAGTGCTTTGTTTATTTACTCTGTTTTGCTTCTTTGATCATTGCTAAACTGTCTCTTTTGAGTTCTCTTTGGTGATTGATATCCCTTGTATTTACACCATATAGGGCTGAATTTAGTACATGTTTTGGTCCTCTTTTGCATATTTTCCCTTAGCTTTTGTCGCATTTTCTTCTCCTTTTAGACTTAGGTTGCATTTAGAGTATAGATTGCATTTTTCTTGCATATTGGCTGTTTTTAGGTGCTTTTGGAGCTTAAAGGAGCTTGGAGGAGTTTTCGGAATGATCCAGGAGGCTAGCTGGACAAAAGGGAGCAAGAAGGATCAAAGCAGAAGATCTCTGCAGAAGTTTTCGGTCAGAGTCTGGTGACTTTCGGTCTCTGGTCACCGAAATAGAGCAGTATCGATCACCAGTATCGGTCGTATGTGTCGATCACTGATGACCGATACAGATAAATTTCGGTCACTGGAGGTCGACACAACTGACCGATACTGACCCAGCTCGAACCTGTTTTTAATTACACTTTTGCCATCTTTCTAGGGTTTTCTCCCTTAGGCTATAAATAGCCCATTTTCTATATTTTTGAGAGGTCTTGTCAAAATACTGTTCTTAAACTATTTCTTTAAGTTTGTAAGACAATTTATTTGCTTTGTTTAATACAATCAAGTATTTGCTTTAATCTTTCTTTAATCTTTCTTTTCATCATGATTAGCATCTTTTCCCTTTGTGATTTGGTGTTAAACATGATTATGAGTTAGTAGTTACCTTAGGGTTTCTAGATGTGGTAGATTAAGGGAATCTATGGCTTGATTAAGGCTTGTTATGTGCTTCTGTTTATGGGCTCCTCTTTATTAATCTGTTATTCATGCTAGATTAGTCTTGATCAAACTGGTCTAGGTTGTTAGCTTTCTCTTATGCCCACCAAGTGTTTGATGAAATGCTGAACCTGTTTAATAGAGGATTTACTGGCCTTGGCTCAAGAGATTGACTGTTTGAGGAGCATTTTGACTTGAATAGAGTTGATTAGTCTTGCTTGCTTGATGTTTTAGCACTAATGAGAGTTAGTTCTTGTTAAGATATTTAGCAAAGGGTTATTTGCCAAGAGATTGGATCTAACTAGCTTAGTTGTGAACTCTATGTCTTGGAACCACCATTGCTTGCTTACTTGCTTGATCAATGTAGTTTGAAACAACCTTAATCAATGTCTGAAATTCCCTAATTTTAGGAACTTGTCTAGGAACTTGTCTTTCCCTAATTTTAATTTCGAATTTGCTCTGTTTTGCTCTGTTTCACTCTGTTTTTCTTGCTTAGAATTGCTTAGTTTGCTTTTGCTTTCACCTTGCTGCTGCTTGTTTCACTTAGGTTGTTAGAACTGTTGCTTAGGCAACAAAACCCTTTTCCTGGCTTGCTTGACTTAGAGATTCCACTCTCAACTCTTCTGTTTTTCAACTCTTTCCATTTGGATTGATATAACCCTATGCTATACTGCAACTGACTAGTACAAGCTAGGGCAATTGTCCTACAAGGGGTAAAACCCTTGTATCAGTGATTGATCTCTCTAGGTTCTTAGTTTAGTTGCTTAGGTAACAAAAACCTTCTTTGCTTGCTTTATTTAAGGATTTCTGCTTGCAACTCTTTTGTATTCAACAACTCCCCATGGATTGACATAAAACCCCTATACTACAATTGATTTAAATAGAGGGGTGATTGAGAAAGAGACTAAAAACCTCTTTATCAATTTGGCGCCATTGTCATTGGGGTTTTCTGTTTGAATTATTAGAGTTTATAGAGTCTTTAAGATCAAGTTTCTTTAGTTTTTGGTTACTAATCTCCTTTGACTCCCATTGCTGTCTTTCAGGTATATGAACTTAAGATCAATGTTGTAGACTTTATAGACAACATCAATCAATTGGACAGAGGTCAGAGAGTAAGAAGACAGCAAGAAAGGCAGCAACACTTGCAGAGACTTGGGATGAACAATTAGGAACCTGTTATGGATAATATCAGATTTCAGGGTCCTCAAGAAGCTGCTGGCGCTCAGGGTATACAAGGTCAGCAAGGTGTTCAGGGCTTACTGGTGATGCACCAAATGCATACAATAACAGAACTGGCATCATTCCACCAGCATTGCAAAACAACACCTTTGAAATCAAGTCTGGATTGATTTCAATGGTTCAGAGCAGTAAGTTTCATGGTATACTACTTGAAGATCCTCTAGATCATTTGGATAATTTTGATAGACTATGCTCACTAACAAATATCAATGGAGTGCGTGAAGATGGCTTCAAGCTCAGGTTGTTTCCTTTTTCTCTTGGAGACAAAGCACACCAATAGGAGAAGAACTTGCCCCAAGGAAGTATCACTAGTTGGGATGAGTGCAAGAGAGCCTTCTTAGCAAAGTTCTTCTCAACTTCAAGAACTGCAAGAATCAGGAATGAGATTACAGGGTTTGCACAGAAGAACAATGAAAGCTTTGGTGAAGCTTGGGAAAGATTCAAGGGCTACACACTGCAATGCCCTCACCATGGCTTCTCACAGGCTTCTCTGCTATGTACTCTCTACAGAGGAGCTTTGCCAAAGATAAGAATGCTTCTGGACACTGCTTCAAATGGGAACTTCTTGTCAAAGGATGTAGATGAAGGATTGGAGCTTATTGAGAATCTAGCGCAGTCTGATGGAAACTATAATGAGGAATATGACAGAGCTCCAAGAAGTGCTAAAGATGAACTGGAGTCTAGCAGGAAAGAGATCAAGGCCTTACATGAGAAGCTGGATATGCTGCTAAGGGAGAAGAAAGAAGTCCACTTTGTTGGTGATATGGTTCAGCTTGATGATCAAGAGACATGCCAAGTGGAAGAGATTAACTACTTGGGTAATCAAGGTGTATACAATGGATATGGGAACTACAGACCCAATCCCAACTTGTCATACAGAAGCAACAATGTTTCAAATCCACAAGATCAAGTGTACCCACCACAACAACAACAGCAAGCTGCTCGAAGACCTTTTGTTCCCTACAACAATCAAGGTTTTCAGCAGAGAAACAACAACTTCCAGCCAAGAGCGCCTTATCATACTCTAGGATTCAGTGCATAAGCTTCAGCACAATCTTCTTCCAGCTCTCAAGATCCTGAGCTCAAGACAATGGTTCAGCAGTTGCTTCAAAATCAGACTACCAATAAATTAGAATTGAACAAAAGGTTTGCTGAGGTTCATAACAAAATAGACTCAATACATGTTGAACTGACCAACAAGTTTGAAGGGTTGGCTGCAAGAGTCAAAACACTGGAGAACAACAAAGGCATAGCTGGTCCAAAACCTCAAGGACACTTTCTTGGAAAACCAGAAGCTAACCCAAAGGAGTTCTGAAATGCCATGGTCACTGAAGAAGATAGCTTCTCAGCTGAAGAGGAAGATATCATTGAAGAGTTTCTCTCTCGTTTCACTGAGGACACTGAACTTCAATGTGGGGGGGGGGGGGGGGGGGGGAAGAGTTTTTGGAAGTTGATGCTAACCATGGAGTTGCAGAAGAAGAATCTCTGTAAGAAGAAGAGTGGTGGGCGCCACATGAAGTTGTTGATGATACCAAGGAAGAATTTGTTGAAGTCTCTGATATCAAGAAGAAAACTCAAGCTGCTTTTCTCCCTATCTATCAGCCCACTATCCTTTTTCCAGTAAGATTCAAAGAGCAGGTAGTACAGAAGTATGAGACTCTCTATGCTTCTCAAATGGAAATGAGAGGTCTGAATGGTCAAGAGGGGCTTGAGAAACTAAGAGCTAAAGCTGGCATCTGAGGTTAATGAGCTTAACATCAAGAAGCTTGGAGATCCAGGTTGTGTCACTCTACCATGTGAGCTTAAAGGGCAGACCTTCAAGAGCTGTCTTTGTGATCTTGGAGCCAGCATCAACCTTCACCCATCCTCTACTGCTAAGGCTCTTGGCTACACTCAACTTCAAGAGAGTAATGTGTCTCTTACCATAGCTGATGCGACAGTAAAGACACCACTTGGGACTCTCAAAGATGTTCCAATGATGATAGAAGGAGTAGTTATACCAACAAATTACTTGGTCCTAGATGTTGAAGGAAAGATAAAAAACGCCATCATACTAGGGAGGCCTTTGTTAGCTTCAGCTGGAGCAGTGTTTGATGCCATGGAGGGCACAATAGAGCTGAGACTGACCAAAGAGAAGGTTCTGAGGTTTGACTCCAAAGGGAATAAGCTAGAAAATGAGCAGGCCTTCTCAATGGAGATCAAGAAGCTGAAGAAATTTGGGAACCATTGGCCAAAGTTTGAAGGCTATGTTGGTGCAAGTTTTGATGGCTGCTGCTTAACCAAGTTGTTTGCTGATACCACTGAAGAGGAGGTCCTCAAAGTGGGTGTTTCTGATTGCATGAATGAAATTCCGTTGGGTAACAAAAAACATGGGGTTGTCTTAAAGCCCTTTGTTTCTAAGGATGGTGAAGTCCACTACAAGATGAAGGGGGGAGGCAAGCCAAAGCCCGTTGCTGTGTTAAAGATAGATGGGGTCACCAGAAGGATCAAAAAGGACACTACAACACCAAGGAGTTCCAAGACTCCTTCTCATCACCTCCACTAGTGAGGTGAGAAAATTCAAGCTTAGTGACTTTAAACAAGCACACTTGGGAGGTAGTCCCATGGTATCCTTTGTGTATATTATGCTTTCGAGTTTATTTTATGCTTAGCTAATGTGTTTAGAAGCAGGAATTCGGTTTGGGGATTGAGAAAGTGTCTAACGGACAAAGAACAGGTGCATTTTAGCTATTATCAATCACCGTATCGATCAAGACAAGACCGATACAGACCCTATCGGTCATGCTATCGGTCAGCTTGGGATCAATAGTAGCAGAGCCAGAATGCACCGGTCAATCTATCGATCACTTGTGGATTCTATCGGTCTAGCTATCGATCAAGCTAAGTGTGGATTCTATCGGTCTAGCTATCGATCAGATACTGACCGAAGGAAATACATCAGTTGTATTTTGGTCACTCTATCGGTCTAGAGAGTGATCGATACAAAGCAATCGGATGTATTTCGGTGAGTGTATCGATCAGATATTGACTGATAGGATTCAACAGGAAGCTATCGGTCACCCTATCAATCACAATGTGATCGATAGCCCTGCGAGGTAAGTGTTCCATTTTTTAAAAAAGAATTCCCTCTTTTGGCTTGGAATCAAAGAGGTTTGAATTTGAATTTTGGCTTTTTCTTGACACTTTGCAGAACTCCTGAGCACTTTTGTTCTTGTCCCTCACTCTTTAGATTCCCTTGGTTCCCCACATATCTCTTAAAACAACAATCTCTTCTCTTCTCTCACCAAAATCCGAAATTTCTAGCTCTCTCTTTCTTTTATTTAATTTTTCTAAGTGCTCAGAAGGTTCATTAAGATTTGCTTTCTCAACTATTCACTTCTTGTTCTTACACTTTGCATGTGCTTAAAGTTGTTAAATCTATGGTTTTAAGAACAAGTTTTGTTTAGTTTAAGATGTTGTGCTTTGATTTTGCATGGTGGATATGTTTAAAATGGGCAAGTTAACTGTTAAAGCATTATTTATTGTTCTTAAATCTCAGTTCTTGCTTGTTTAATACCCCTTTGCATAATCATTTTCTGTTTTGCTTAGAGCCACCATGCTAGGTTCACATGCATGAATGATTGATTTTTATTTATGAACTCTAGCATGTCTAAACTGTTAGCTTGTGAATTCCTTTTGCTTTTTGAAAGTTTATTCTTGTTTAGAGACTAGTTAACTTCCTTTAGCTTAGAGAAATTCATTCTAAAGCTTTCAGTTATTGGTTTCTCAAACTTTTGTTCTTTTACTTATAGTATCTTCAAGTTTTGTTTTTGTAGGTACCATGGGTAAATCAAGAAATGCTGCTGGAAGCAAAAGGAAAGCACCACAAGAGGAAGCGCCTGCTTCTCCAAGAGCTAGAAGAGATAAGAGCAAGGGAACTGCTGCTGGACAATCATTTAAGGCCGCTGGAAAGAGGCCTGCTGGAGAGAAAGTCGCCAAGGACAAAGGAAAGGGGAAGGCTGCTGAGGAGGAAATTCCATACAGGGAACCAAGTGCTAGAGAGCTCATGGAAGCTTTCAACCAATGCACCTTCAAACCTACAAGATACCCCTGCACCTCCACAATGAAGGCGCTTGGGATATATGGAGATTGTAAGTGCATCTTTGAGCACATGGGGCTTGGCGAATTGATGGCAAGGCCACTTCCCTCCTACCAGCACCTCACTTATCAATTCCTCTCCACTCTCAAGGTGATTAGCCATGATTAGATTGAGCTACCCAACCAAGATGGATGGATCTTCTTCAAACTTGGAACGCAAAATTTCACAACAACCATCCTTGCCCTCTCTCAATCACTTAGGCTGATGTCTTATGCCCACAGAGGGAACAAGTTCTCAATCGCTCATAAGCAGCACACAGAGCTATGGGGGATGATTGGAGCTGGGTACTTCATAGCTAGAACCACAAGGAACCAACATCTGAAGCATCCTTTAGTGAAATATGCTCACAAGGCGCTTGCAAATACATTTTTTGCGAGAAAGGAAACAACAAACTTCACTGGAAAGGAGAGAGACTTCATCTACACTGGGATGTGTGCACTTGTGGATACCAGCGATGATGGGACAGCTATAGAGCCACCAAGCAGATTCCCATGCTTTGTGAGATTGCTGATGGAGCAGCTGCTGACCTATCAAAGCTGGGTTTTAAGCAAGGGAAAAAGGCAGAAGAACCAGCAACTTCACATTGGAGAAATTGTGACAGCTGTTCTAATGGCAAGTGGTGTGGACCTTGAAGAACATGCTGATGATGCTCTGGAACCTTTATAAATAGATATGGATTATCTTAGCATAAGCCATTACATTGAGAAGAGCATTCAAGACAAGCATGCTTGTAAACATTCATGACAAGCATGTTTACAAGCATGAATTCCAAGAGCCAACAAGAGTCCTCCTCTCTAATCTAAAGCTTATCTCCTTCACAATAAGGAGCAACATCAGTTTTAACCCAAGTGAAGATCAGCTTTACCATGGAGGCCCTGTTCCAGAAGACAGAGAAGAAGCTAGTGAGGAAGTAGAACCAGAAGAGGTTGAAGAAGAGAGAAGTGAAGAAGGTGAAGGAGAAGTCCATGAAGATACTACTGCTGGCGCTGAAAGCCAAGGATAAACCCAAGAAGAAGGACTTGATGAAGATGAGGTGCTGAATTACAACTCAAAGCAGTTTCACTTCAAGCCTTATGAAGGCCCAATCCAAGAGAGCTCTATGAAGTCTGCTCATGAGCAAATCAACACCCTTCAGAAATAGTGTAAGTGGCAAGACAAAGCCATCAAGAAGCTGGTGAAGATGGTAAAGGGGAAGTTCAAAAAGAACAAAGCTACATCAGGAGAAGCTTCCCATCAGAACCACACTCATGAGTACACTTCTCACCATGAAGAGCCAATGCCATAAGCTAACCCAACTGAAGAAGAGGAAGCTGTTTGGAACCCCCAAGGAAGACATTCCTTTCATGCACAACCAAGTGATCAATGGGGAACATGGACACAACCAAGGGCTTCATCATATGAGCCAAGGACCCATATACCATCACCATGGGAAGCGTCAGCTCCCAACCCTTCTGAAGTTCAACAAACATGGCAATGGGGTAATCAAGGTGATTTTTCTCAAGCTGAAAGGATATGGTCAAGCTGGGTTTCTCCACCCCAAGAAGCAGCGCCATCTTCAAGGACTTATGAAATGAGGAATAAGAGGAGAGCTAGCAAGTCTCCACAGACATCTGGATCCTCCCACCACTCCACCTATTAAAAAAAAGGTACCACATCTTATTCATTGTTTATACCATTACATCTTTTTCGATTTTGTATTATATTTTGTTGCTTCTCTCTCTCATTGCTTTCATTACACAAGGGACTGTGTAATTTAAGTGTGGGGGAGAGATTTGGGGTTTGACTTTGTGTTCTGTTTTCTTAGTTATTCATTTTCTTTCATCTTGAGTCACATGCATATCATGCATTCATCTAAGGCATAGAAAAACACAAAAAAATAGAAAAAATTTGAAAACTTTTGCATATTTTTGCAAACCAAAAAGAAAGCATGTAGTTGCATTTCATTCTTTTAGGATTGAGTCTAGTGTTGACATATAGGTTGCATTGCATTTGCATAGGGCATAATAATGAATCTTCCTTGTAAAGTGCTTAGAGTTTAGAGATGATTTCAGTGTTTAAGTGATAAGTTGTTTGATGCATCATAAGAAAGCTAGAAGTTAAGACTGAACCATGCTTGGAATGCTAATTTTGATCATCTCATCTCATACTGAAAGCATTTGTTCTCTAAAAATCAACTCTATCAACTTGAACTTTAATTTGGACTTTTAATTATCATGTCTTATGCATTGAAAAGTGAATTCATGGCTACCATATACATATTTGGATCATCTTTTTCCTTTTTACCACTCTTATTGATCCAAATATCTGATCCTCATACTTATGGGACAGTTAATAACAGCTTGCATCTTGAGCTTGATTCTAGGTTAGGAGTTTTGGGTGAAAAGGGTAGTGTTAAGTGGTCTGAACTTCATGTATATATGTCTTAACAGAAAAGGGAAAAGTTTGAAATGGTAGAAAGGGGGAATCAGTTTAGTATTGTGGTTAAGTAAAGGGAAGTAAAAGCTCTAAGTGTTTAGAAAGAATGTCGCCAGCAGCTTAGAAGTTTTGAAGGGTCAATCCAAAGAAGAAATCAGACCCAAAGCAATCCACCAAAAGTGAAGAAGGCACCAATGCAACAAAGAAGAGCAAGTTCCAACCAAAAAGAAGCAGCCACACAAGCAAAAAGAAGAAATTTCCCCAGCCATGAAGAAGAGCAAAAGGGTAGAGCTTAGGAAAAAAGTAGACTTATGGGTTCACTTTGGGGTTTAGAAGTGTTTAGGATTCATATTTGGATAGAAGGGAGCTTTGAATTGCATGCATAAGTGTGCTTTTACCTTTACCATTTTGCCTAAGATAGAATCATTTTCATTGAGGGATCCATTATGTTTGAAAACCCTTTGCTTGAATAAGATCATTTTTATCTCATAACCTTACCCTTTGAACCAAATGTCTTCACTTGATTTGCATAAGCATGATTTATGGTTTTGATCTTAACTGAATGTTAAAGAGTTGATTGATTTGAGCATTTGCCTAAGTTGAGATTTGAGATCATTTTGAAACATGATGAGCATGACTAGGTTCTTTAAAGTATGGCTGATTATGTTTGCATCCAACAACTAGGCACTTAAGCATTGATACCATCTCTTTAACTTTGCACTTTTGGATTTAAATGCCCACTTTCAAACCTCACTCTCTCATTTGTTCTTATTTACTTGAGGACAAGCAAAAGGCAAGTGTGGGGTGTTGATAACTCTTGTATTTACACCATTTAGGCTTGTATTTAGTGCATGTTTTGGTTCTCTTTTGTATGTTTTCCTTATCTTTTGTCCCATTTTCTTCTCCTTTTAGACTTAGGTTGCATTCAGGATGTAGTTTGCATTTTCATATAACTGCATATTCCATGCATTTCGCATACATATAGTTTAGTTTCTCATGCATTTACATTGCATATTAGGTTAGTTTGCATCACTTTAGATCCTAGAGTGTCTTTGCAACAGCATTCGCATGTTTCATGCATTTTGCATCACAATCAGGTTGCTTTTGGTTACTTTGGAGCTATGGAAGATTCGTGGACATGCTGAGGCTCGTGAGGAGGTTCGTGGACACTTGGAGAAATCAGGATTGCACGCTAAGGACCTGAGATCGAGTAGCAGATCGAGCAAGGCAGGTCGATCTAGATGAGATCGACCAGAAGATCGAGCATGGAGATCGATTTGGAGTACGGACGTAGACGACGTCATGCAGATCGAGGACCGGATCGAGCTTCTAACCCGATCAGCACAAGATCGACTCGGGGATCGACCAAGAGCCGCTCGATTCAGGACATGATCGATTGCCAGATCGAGCTTCGTGATCGATCCCAGACCAACCTTATCCGTCCAGCCTGTTTATGGACCGTAGCGAAGGGGGGCACCATTTGCGGTTTGGCCATTTTAGGCCAAGACCAATGATCCCTTTCATTATAACGTTTTGTCGACTACTTTTCTATCTTCTCTCTCGTTTTAGGTGATTTGCCATTGTTAGACTTCGAGCTTTTTCTTGTTTTACTTTTGAATATTGAATCGTTTAAATTAAATCAATCGCCTTTCAAGTTTAGTTCATCGTTTATTGCATTTCGTATGGTTTATTTCATTAGTCGCAAGTAGTTTCATTAGGTTTTGGGGTTGAGAGGATTCAAAGTGGTCGAAAAGGTCTTCAAGTTTGTTGTTTTCTTGTTCTTAATGGCTTTCTCTTTTAGGATGTTGAGTTCTTAAGGCTTAAAGAGTCTCACGCCAAGATCTTTATGATCAGAGAGAGCTCTTACCTTTACAGGATCCAGAGATCTCTGAAAATCGCATCCTAGAGATTAGTTACTCTTTCCCAAACGTCATGGTAGTTTAGAGGACTAGTTAAGCCGCGTGTTTGAAATCTGGTTTCCTTGACTTTCAATCTCTTCTTCCGCCAAACGCCATGGGTCTGGAGGAGAGAATGAAGGAGTGATCCATACCGAAAGCCACAGATGGATCTTGTTTTGTTTTCAAGGCTTGGAGAACCTCACAAAGTGAGTAGATCTAGAGTTTTCAAACCAAGCTTGAACCTTTGAAACCCCTGAACGTGAATCTCAACCCTGGACCCTCCTTTTAGTATTTCTTAGACTATGTTGATCATTCGCTTGTTGCTTGCTTGCACCCTGGTCATTAGATTCGCTTTCGCTTAAACTGCCTTTCGGACTCGATCTCATGCCGAGGTAACAAAATGTTTTCCCTCCCTTTCTCCTTTCCCTCGCTTTTTAATTTTGAATGGTGGTCAAGGCAGGAATCTTTGACCACGAAAGTTGTGCCTTGACCACCTTTTGTCAGAAAAACCACTTTCATCACCCAAAGTTTTAGATTCTTTGTTGCCTTTAAGTTTTCAACAATTTTACACTCTCTCATTTCTATTCCTACGAGTTTTTAATCGAGAGAGAGTGTTCTTCCTTTTTTTTAACAAATGCATTTAGTTCTTATCCTCGATCTTGCAAGGTATTTCAAGATTTTTAATTAAATCTTTTCAATATTTCCTTTTATAACCGCTTGATCGATTTAAGTTGCTCAGGGTTTCATCGATTTTTTTTAAGTAGCTAGAAATCAGGAAATAATCTAGATTTAATCCTATCTCTTGATTTTCTTTTCCTTTATGTAGATACAAATTTTTATAAATCCCCCAAAAATCTAGGGTGTTAGTTGTAGATTTTTCCTTCTCGCTAGTCTCTTTCTCGATTTCTCGCCGCCTTTGCTCACTCTTTGTTTGAAAATCTTGTTTCAGTGGTTCAGGAAGAGGGAACTCAACAAGTTCAAGAGGAGGAAACTCAGCAAATTCATGAGAGAATCCGTTGGACTAAGGAGGAAAAGGCGGCGAAGAAGAGGCTAGAGAGGCTGCGCTTCGAGCCTACCAAGTTCGCGAGCAGAGACTTGCTGGATAGGATGGGTCTCCTAGGGGATTTTGACTCCCTTCTACAAAACATGGGGCTTACTTGCCTTTCAAGGATGGACTGTCCAACATATCCGCAAGTGACGATGGATTTCCTCTCTACCTTTGCGTTCTCCTATGAGAATCCGAGCCTCCCAACTCCCTCTTAAGGGCATCTCAGCTTAAGGGTCAAAAAGCGGTCCTATCACCTTTCCATTGAGGAGCTTTGCCAAGCATACAGACTCAACGCCGTGGCTAAGCAAGTGGAGTTTCCGCCTCTCAAGAACGCCAGCATCATATGGGACATGCTTTGTGATGAAGAGTACAAAGCCAACACGGCTAAAATCAAGAAGGTGAGGAATCCCGTTCTGAGGTACACGCTCAAGTTGTTGGCGAACACCTTCAGCGGACGAGCCGTGTCTCCCATGGTGACGAAGACCGAGCTGTGTTTCCTCTTCCAAGGGATCAAGAGGATACTATGCAGCAGCGAAGAGGAGAACCACGATCCGCTTATGGATGACCTCGGGAACGATGTCAACTATGGGTGCATTCTAGCCTCCTCCTTGGTGAAATACAAGGCTTAAGCTCTTAGATGCAAGGCGAGCTCAGCTCACATTAGAGGGTTTCTCACGCCGCTCTTCATCAAGCCGGTGTACCACTTCAACGGTTCGAGACTTGCGCGGACAGGTCATACATGGATGAGACTTACATGCGAAACATCGATAGCTTGGGACCTACGCCAGCTCCGGGATTCTTTGCTTATCAGTTCCACGATGACGGAGGGAAGAAGAACATGTGCATCTTACCCAACGTTGAGGAGACTAACTTGGACAGCATCGGTACGATTCAGTTCTGCCCAACACACGAGGAGTGCTACGCCCCACTTGGTACGACAATGATGCCCATTCAGTCCACGCGAGAGCAGTCAGAGTCACCACCATCAGATGGAGTAATGCCAGCCCACTTTGAGCTTCCGAGGATGGACTTTGAGCCACGGATCAAGGCTGAGAAGTTTCTTGCCTCAGTGGTGGAGATGCAGCGGAAGATAACTAAGGGGCAAGGAAAGATGATCAGGAAGCTTGCCAAGAAAGTCAAGGCGCTTCAAGGAAGCTCATCCGCGAGGTCTAAGGGGTCAAAGAGTGAAGAGGTTAACCAGCCCGAGAAGAGGAGGAGGTCAACTGGCGGTATTGTCATCCGTGAGCAGCAAGGAACCGCGCAACAAGCTCTCCATTCCGTTCATGGTTTCCCCACCGAGGATAAAGGCAAGAACATAGCCCGACACTCCTCTAGCACGAGCAGCTCCGCTGGAACATCCTCAAGTTCCAGCCGAGTCTAGCTCCGAGGTACCAAACGACCTACCATTGTATATACCGTTCATATTTTCCTTCTTTTTGCATTGTGTTTTGAGCTCCTTTGAATTTGTTTGCCACCGGGACGGTGTCTTTCAAGTTTGGGGGAGTATGTGTCTGGTTTGACATGTTTATTCTGATCTTATTTTCCCTTTAGCATCCTTGAGTCTTCATTGCATGAAAAATTGGTAAAATTTTTAAAACTTTTAAGAAAAATTCATGTAGTTGCACTCACATTGTTAAGCATTTTAGGATTGAGTCTAGAATTTTTAAAGCATCTAGGTTGTTTACATTTGCATAAGGGGTTAAAGTTTTCTTAAAAAGGTGTTTTAAGCTTATGAATGGTTTCAATCTCCTAGTTGGTAGTTCTCTAATGCTTTGCTCATACTTTGAAAGTAAGTTCTTACCATGCTTGGATCACTAGTTTTGATTTTCGTGACTTGAATTGAACTCTCATGATTTGAAACTTGTCCTATTAAGTGAGAACCCTAACTTGAATTTTTAAATATCATTCTTATGCACTTGAAAATGAACACATGGATCTTAAAAATATTTAGGCTCTCTTCTTTCTTTTACCACTCTTTGTGAGCCTAAGTAGAACTCCCACCTTGACCCTTACCTTTCTTTAAAGCCAAGTTTTCGTGTGTGACATCATTGTGAGGCCTCTTCCGGTTTGAACTTAGCATAAAATGTTATGTTTAGGCGACATGATTAGGTTCTCATATGATTGCTAGCTTTGCATTTTGAAGCTAGATGTAGGCTTAGGATAAGTTTGGAGGATCATTGAGATTGCTTTCATGCTTATATGCTTTCGGTTTCGAAAAGAGTTTGATATTTGAAGTACGAAAAAGGTTTTAAGTGAAAGGTTTTGTGCTTAAAAATGTATAATGCTCTAATAATTTCAGAATATAACTCTCTCAAAATAATAAAAAAAAATATATATATATATATAAAAAGAGCCTAAGTGCCAAAAATAAAAAAAAAGAAAAAGAAAAAAAATATATAAGAGAGTTATCGATAAGAAAGAGTTAAAGAGCTTTGTATTTTTAAACCTTTTCACTAACCTAAAAGAGTTAAAATGCTTTCTGTTTTGTTTTGGGGATTGCTAAGCTTTTGCTTTGGAAAAAAGGGTAGACTCTAAGTCGTGAGTGAGCTTAAATAAAAATAAATGAGAAGGGTTTTAGGATCATTGTTAGTTTACATGGGTAGATGAGAATCTGATCATGTATGCATAAATTGCCCTTACCTTTAGCATTATGCATAAAGTTCTTACCATTTTTGAGAGAAACCCTTGCCTTAAATAAAAACCCTTTTTCAAATGAGATCATTCTATGCTCATAGCCTATACCCTTAGCCAAATGTGTTTTGCTTTAAAGTGCATAAGTTTGATTCATGGTTTGGTCATTAATGAATGTTAAAGGATGAGTTTCTTTGATTGTTTGCAATAGGAGAGTCATGATCTAAAATTCTTTGTGCGATGAGTTGGCTAAGTTCTTTGGAGTATGAGTATGCGCATTGCATTTTAGACCTAGTAATTAGGACGTTGAGATTGATTGATTTGAAAAACACCATTGCAAGAAGCTTAAACCCCCGTTTGATTTAAAACCTCTCTCCCTTCTTTAATTTTGTTTGCTTGAGGGCAAGCAAAAGGTTAGTTTGGGAGTCTTGATATAACTGCATATTCCATGCATTTCGCATACATATAGTTTAGTTTCTCATGCATTTACATTGCATATTAGGTTAGTTTGCATCACTTTAGGTCCTAGAGTGTCTTTGTACCAGCATTCGCATGTTTCATGCATTTTGCATCACAATCAGGTTGCTTTAGGTTACTTTGGAGCTAAAGATTCGTGGACGTGCTGAGGCTCGTGAGGAGGTTCGTGGACACTTGGAGAAATCAGGATTGCACGCTAAGGACCTGAGATCGAATAGCAGATCGAGCAAGGCAGCTCGATCTAGATGAGATCGACCAGAAGATCAAGCATGGACATCGATGTGGAGTACGGACGTAGACGACGCCATGCAGATCGAGGACCGGATCGAGCTTCCATCCCGATCAGCACAAGATCGACTCGGGGATCGACCAAGAGCCACTCGATTCAGGACATGATCGATTCCCAGATCGAGCTTCGTGATCGATCCCAGACCAACCTTTCCGTCCAGCCTGTTTTTGGACCGTAGTGAAGGGGGGGACCATTTGCGGTTTGGCCATTTTAGGCAAAGACCAACGATCCCTTTCATTATCACGTTTTGTCGACTACTTTTCTATCTTCTCTCTCGTTTTAGGCGATTCGCCATTGTTAGACTTCGAGCTTTTTCTTGTTTTACTTTTGAATATTGAATTGGTTAAATTAAATCAATCACCTTTCATGTTTAGTTCTTCCTTTATTGCATTTCGTACGGTTTATTTCATGAGTCGCGAGTAGTTTCATTGGGTTTTGGGGTTGAGAGGATTCAAAGGGGTCGAAAAGGTTTTCAAGTTTGTTGTTTTCTTGTTCTTAATGGCTTTCTCTTTTAGGATGTCGAGTTCTTAAGGCTTAAAGAGTCTCACGCCAAGATCTTTATGACCAGAGAGAGCTCTTACCTTGACAGGATCCAGAGATCTCTGAAATCGCATCCTAGAGATTAGTTACTCTTTCCCAAACGCCATGGTAGTTTAGAGGACAAGTTAAGCTGCGTGTTTGAAATATTGTTTCCTTGCCTTTCAATCTCTTCTTCCGCCAAACGCCATAGGTCTGGAGGAGAGAATGAAGGAGTGATCCATACCGAAAGCCACGGATGGATCTTGTTTTGTTTTCAAGGCTTAGAGAATGTCACAAAGTGAGTAGATCTAGATTTTTCAAACCAAGCTTGAACCTTTGAAACCCCTGAACGTGAATCTCAACCCTGGACCCTCCTTTTAGTATTTCTTAGTCTCTGTTAATCATTCGCTTGTTGCTTGCTTGCACCCTGGTCATTAGATTCGTTTTCGCTTAAACTGCCTTTTGGATCGATTGCTTTTGCTCGATCTAGTGGTCGATCCCGTGGTCGATCCACTAATCGAATTTTAGTAATTCGTAGCTTTGCATTTTAAGCATTTTGTGTTTTCCTCGTGGTAGCTAGCTCGTTCCTGGTATTTTTAAAATAGTTTTGCCCTGCATTTAATCATTGCATCTTGTTTTTAGGAATTTCACAAAACTATCCATCATTTGCTTAGTTTTACAGGGTCCTTGCATTCTCATTGCACTTTCTAGCTCCTAGGATTGGATTGATACTCACTTGCATACTTTACTACAACTTAGTGTTGCATTTGAGCATTGATACATTATTGCATACACACTGCAAAAATATAGCTATCACATTTTCATTGCATCATGGATGTTTTTAGGTACTTACAGAGCTAAGAGGAGCATTATAGGAGCTTTGGAGATGATCCAGGAAGCTAGCTGAGCCAAGAGGAGCAAAATGGACCAAGGCAGACGATCTATGTGGAGCCTATCGGTCAAGACACAAGGCCTATCGGTCAAGGAGTGACCGATAGAAGGACTATCGACCAGACCTATCGGTCAGAGAAGTGACCGATAGAAGTGCACCGTATGGATTTCGGTCACCCTATCGGTCATCTTCTACAGCGATTGGATCCCTATCGGTCACAACTGACCGATAGGAACCCAGTCCGAACCTGTATTTTATTATACTTTTGCCATTACTTTAGGGCTTCCTTCTTTTATGTATAAATGCCCATTTTTCTGGGATTTTCGACAAGTCATGTCATATCACTATTCTTGAGTTTTTTTTTTCTGAGTTTGTAAGACAAATTTCTTGCTTTATTTAATATAAGTTGGTATTTACCATTAATCTTTCCTTAAAATCTCTTCTAATCATGATTAGTATCTTTTCATCTTTTAATTTGGTTTTAAACATAAGTATTAGTGAGTAGTTTGCTTAGGGTTCTTAGATGTGGTAGATTAAGAGGATTTAGGGATTGATTAAGGTTTGTTTAGTGCTTAATAACATGGGTTCCTCTCTATTGAACTGTGTTTAAGCTAGATTTGTCTTGATCACACTTATCTAGGATTTGAGCTTTCTCTTATTCTCCCCAAGTGTTTGATGAAATGCTGATCTTGTTTGATAGAGGATTTTCTGGCCTTGGCTCAAGAGATTGACTGTTTGAGGAGCATTTTGACATGAATAGAGTTGATTGTTATTGCTTGCATATGTTTTAGCACTAATGAGAGTTAGTTCTTGTTAAGGTATTTAGCAAAGGGGTATTTACCAAGATATTGGACTTAGCTTAATTATTTGTGAACTCTATGTCTAGGAACCACCATTGCTAGCTTGTTTGCTTGATCAATTCTGTTTGAAACAACCTTAGTTAGTCTATGAATTCCCCAAAATCAATAACCACATCTAGGAACATGCTTTCTCTTTATTGAATTTCGAATTTGTTAAGTGCTCTGTTTATTTACTCTGTTTTGCTTCTTTGATCATTGCTAAACTATCTCTTTTGAGATCTCTTTGGTGATTGATCAATCTAGGTTGTTAGTTTAGTTGCTTAGGCAACGAAAGCCTTCTTTGCTTGCTTGACATAAGGATTTCTGCTTGCAACTCTTTTGTATTCAACAACTCGTCATGGATTGACATAAAACCCCTATACTACAATTGATTTAAATAGAGGGGTGATTGAGAAAGAGACCAAAAACATCTCTATCAGTGATCAAGATAAATCTAGCCTAATCACAGATTAATAAAGAGGAATCAATCTAATTAAGCACTAACAAATCCTAATCAAGCCTCTAAGTTCTCCTAATCTACCACATCTAAAACCCTAAAGGTGACTACTCAATGAAAAACACCAATTCACAAGAGGAAAAGATGTTAAACATGATTAGGAGGAATATTACAGATGATTTAAAGATGAAAATACAAAACTTTAATTAAAAGGAGAGACTTGTTTTTACAAAAACTTAAAAGCAATCAAAAAATTAAGTAAGAATAAGACTTGGCTAAAAACCATTAGTCCAAGCCTATTTATACTAAAAGACAAATGCCCTAGAAAGATGGCAAACTTGTAAATAAATGAGTTTCAGATGGTGCCAACATCGATCATATGAGATCGATGTGGATGATCGATGTATACTTATGGTGCTTGACATCGAGCAGTCTTTGATCGATGTGCTTGGTCGATGTGAACTTCAAGACTCTCAGGTCCACTACACCGTACAATGCTGGTGATAGATGTGGTTGTCCTGTGGCTTGACATTGAACATCACTGATCGATGTGGACCTCCCAACTCTTTGCTGCTTTACATCGTATGATGTGGATCATATCTTGATCGATGTTGCACCAAAAATCACCTTCCTTAGCTCCTTTTGCTCCTCCTCAGCTTGGACAACTCCCTGAATCATCCCCATGCGTCCTCCTTGCTTCAAATAGCTCCTTAGGTACCTTAAAACATCCTTAATGCAAAGAGAATGCAAACTATAACCTAAGTGCAACCTAAGTTTAAAAGGAAAGGAAACTAGGACTAAAGAGAAGGAAAACATGCAAAGGGAAACCAAAACATGAACTAAATGCAAGCCTAAATGATGTAAATATGAACCATGACAGTGGTGAACCATGACAGTGGTGAACCACGCCCTTGACTTCTTCTTCTGCTCTACATCTTCTAAACGGCCCATCATTTCCCTTTTTGTAGAGGTAAGACTTATGCCAATAATAGTGAGACACATCCTTGAAGAAATTCTTCTTGTGATAGGCGTAAAGTCTGGTTCAGACATCTCCAGATGCAAAGTAATTTGCGAAATCATCATACCAAGGTAGCTTCTCTTCTCGAAAAATCATCACTTCATCCAACTTTAGTGTTAATGCATTCAGCAGTTCTTCTGGTAGAGTGTCATTGATGGGGATAAAGTCACCAATCCTTAGCTTTGAGAGGTGATCAGCAACACCATTTTTAATGCCTTTCTTATCTACAATCTTCATATCAAACTCCTCCACGAGGAGTATCCATCTTGACATAGATGTGTCTTAGTGCTGCATGATCTGTGTATACAATCACCTTAGAGCCTACTAGATAACTTCTGAACTTATCAAAAGCAAAGACTTCTTCTAGAAGCTCATTCTCTGTTGTGGTATATCTGGTCTGAGCTTCATCTAATGTCCTGCTAGCATAGTAGATGACATGTAGCTTCTTGTCTACTTTATGTCCCAACACAGCACCAACTGCATAATCACTTGCATCACACATGATCTCAAAGGGGAGGTTCCAGTTAAGAACTTGGCCTATGGGTGCACTTACTAGAGATTCCTTGAGAGTTAGGAAAGCTTGAAAGCACTCATCATCAAAGCCAAACTCCGTTTTTTGGCACAGCAGCCTTGTTTGTGGCCTTACTATCATGGAGAAATCCTTGATTCATATAGAAACTAGCATGTCCCAAGAAACTCCTGATTCTTTTGACTGAGTTTGGAGGTGCCAAGTGCAGCATCACATCTATCTTGGCTTTATCCACCTCTATTCCCTTCTAAGAAATCTTGTGCCCCAACACTATTCCTTCTTGGACCATGAAATGGCATTTCTCCCAATTCAGCACCAGCTTAGTGTCTTCACATCTCTGTAAAACCTGAGAAAGATTGGACAAACGGACGCCAAAGGAAGACCCATAGACACTAAAGTCGTCAATGAATACTTCCACCATCTTTCAAGTAAAATTAGAGGTCGTACATCTCTGAAATGTTGTTGGGGTATTGCACAGTCCAAATGGCATTCTTCTATATGCAAAAGTGCCGTAAGGACATGTGGAAGTAGTTTTTTCTAATCATTAAGGTGAATGGGAATCTGGAAAAACCACTATACCCATCTAAAAAGCAATAATAGGGATGATTAGCTAATCTTTCTAGCATATGGTTTATGAATGGCAAAGGGAAATGATCTTTCCTAGATGCAGCATTTAGTTTTCTATAGTCTATGCACATCCTATGACCTGTTATAGTTCTTATGGGGACTAGCTCATCATTATAATTCTTTACTACTGTGATTCCTCCTTTTTACGCACTACATGGACTGGTGAGACCCATGTGCTGTCTGAAATAGGATAAATCACACCAGCCCCTAACAATTTTAAATTTCCTTTTTAACATCTTCTTTCACGTTAGGGTTTAATCTCCTTTGAGGTTCAATGTATGATTTTGTTTCATCCTCTAGATAAATCCTATGAGTGCAGAGGCTAGTAGAGATACCTTGGATATCATCTCGTGAATATCCAATGGCTCTCCTAAACTTCTTTAACTCTTTGACAAGGGCAAAGATTTCATCATCATGGAGGCTCTCATTGACAATGACAGGATAAGTAGAGTTAGAGCATAAGAGGACATACCTTAGCCCTTTAGGAAGTGGTTTGAGGTCCACCTTGGGCGCCTTGAGCTCACTCCAGTCCTCATCTATGCAGCTCTGCTCCTTGGCGTCAACTCCTTGGACTGAGAGCACCTCTATCCTCTTGTATCCTAGCTCCTCAAATGGCTCCTCTTCTTCCAAGATCTTGTGAGAATCAATCCCTAGCATAAAGCCTAAGCTCTCTTTGGCGTTTGGTTAAGGCCACCTGAAGCTTGTTTTACCAACACAGCTCCTCCTGAACCTCATCATGCAGCCTCTGTAAGGTCTCAACCTTGAACACTTGTCCCTCTATAGTAGGCTGCTGCATAATCTGCTTTATGTCAAACTTAAGAACCTGGTCGTTACCCCAATTCAGCTCAATTTTCCCTTTCTGGACATCTATGACAGCTCCTGCAGTGGCTAAGAAAGGTCTCCCAAGGATAAGTGGATCTTTAGGCTCTTCATCCATCTCAAGAACAACATAATCAGTAGGTACTTCTAGGCTGCCAATCCTTACTGGTACATCTTCAAGCAGCCCTTTGGGAACCTTATAGACCTGTCAGCCAGCACTAAGGATATCCTGCAATCCTTGAACTTGGTAAAGCCTAGGCGCTTAGCTATGGAGAGTGGCATCAAGCTTACACTTGCTCCCAAATCAAATAGGCACTTGTCAAAGAGGAGGGGCCTATAGTCGAAGGTATACTGAAGCCTCCTAGATCACTCAACTTGTTGGGAGTCAATCTTTATTGATGTATGATGGCGCTGCATTCATGAGTTAACACCACCATCCCCTGGATATCTTTTGTTCTCTCAACCACAACATCTTTTAGAAATTTCTGGTAAGGAGGGACTAACACAAAAGCATCTAGTAGAGGCAGAATAAGCTGTAATTTCTACATCTCATCATCAAAGAGACCTATGTATTTAGCTATCAGCTCCTTCTTGAATTTTCTACGAAATGGTAGTGGAGGCTAGTAACGAGGAGGAATGTATCTTGGTTCTTTAACCAACTCCTTAGGCGCCTCTTTTTGCATCTTCTTAGCTACTTCCTTTCCTTTACTTTTCTTTGAGCTTTCATCAACCTTTATTGCTTCATCATCTTCTGCTGCCACATCCCCTTCTTGTTCCTCAGTGTCCTCACTAGGGATAGTAGGAGCCACTCTGTGAGGAAGCTGTTTCCCACTCCTTAAAGTGACAGCTTTGATGTATTCCTTTGAGTAAGATGGAGATGGTGCATGTTGTAGCTTCAGTTGTTCAAGCTGGCGTTCAAAAGAGAGTTTCTGAGATTGGAGTTCAGAGTGAAGTTGAGGTTGAAATTGAGACTGAAGTTCAGTTTGAATCTCAGTTTTTATGGTAGCAGCTTGTGTAGTGATGTCCTCCTTATTGGAAACCAGTTTGTTGGGACTCCATAATTTGCTGCATCGTTTGCTTGATGCCAATGGCTTAAGGTAAAGGATCAGTGTTGTGCTTCTCCTATAGTGGTTGTCTCTCCCCTTCTTGGTGTTAAACATAGTTGGCCAGGAACTTGTGCTGAAGCTCAGAATGGCGCAGAACATCATCCATTTTCTCCTTCATCACTTTCGCCTCAAGCAATGTGGCTAGTTGAGAAGATACCAATTTCGAAGTTTCCTCTTGCTCTTCACAATATTTTCCATTGCTGTGAGCTAGATTCTCAATTAGAGCAATCCACATCTTGTCCAAAGAAATTACCTCTACTAGCAGTATCAAGAAAGAGTCCCATCTTAAGCAAGACACCTCTATAAAGTGTTGACCGGAGTGCTTCCTTTGTAAAGCCATGATGAGGGCATTGAAATGTAAAGCTTCTAAACCTCTCTCAAGCATCTCTAGAACTCTTATTGGTCCATTGGCTGAAATTGTAAATCTCATTCCTAAATCTTGCTATCCTTGAGGGAGAGAAGAATTTAGTGAGAAAGGCTCTCTTACATTGAGCCCATGTTGTGATACTCCCTTGAAACAAGCTTTTATCCCATAGTTTAGCTCTATCTCCAAGAGAGAAAGGGAAAAGTCTTAACTTCAAGCCATCATCAGATATGCCATTCATCCTAGCCATGGAGTAAATCCTCACAAAATTGTCAAGATGATCAAGAGGATTGTCATTAAGCATCCCAAAGAATCTGCTGTCTTGGACCATTGCACTCATCCCTTTTCTGATCTCAAAGTTAATGTCTTCTATAGGAGAAGTTATCCCATGTCTTGAAGCAAAGGTTGTTGAGAAATCGCCAGCTTATATAGGTCTTGGTGGCATGTGATCACTCAAACTCCAATCCCCTTGTAAACCATATGGTCCTTATTGGCCTTGCAAACCTTGCATCCCTTGTGGACCAAAACCAGCAGCATGTGAATGCTCTTCCATCCTTAAAAAACTGATAACTGCTGTTGTGAAATCAAATTCCTTCTCCTTGAACTAGTTGTACAGATGTAGACACCTTAGAGCAAGTGTTTTGGTACCGAAAAAAGAGATTCTAGTCCAACAATCTACAAATAAAAACTTGATCTCAAACAATCTACAAATCCTGATGCTTAGAACAATATGGTAACGGCGCCAACTTGATGACATGCTTTTGACCTCTAATCAAATCATGTACACACTCATGTCATTGCAGCATGTAAGGTATCAATCCAAATGGGCAATATAAGACATCAGGAATGCAATAAACTGTTTAATTCAAGGAAGCATGATAAGATAAGGGAAATAATGATTCTAATAGCTAGAGAGACTTCAAATAAACTAGAGCAAGAAAAGTAAAACTAAAAAGGGAAAGACAAGTGGGCTTAAGATAGGGTAATTGATCAAAGAAGACTTTTAACTTAACTAGTGATGCTTACAAACCCACAACAAGCTATTCCTAGGCATATAATTAACAGTTATAACTAGCTCAATTCCTTGAATGGTAATTACTTTGCTAAGCAAATACACAAGATTACTCCCATTACTGAAATAGACGATCAACAAGTATTAAGAGCAACTAATCTAATTCTATCTTACCAATCTACTCCTTAGACAGCTAATTCTTTAGGCTAAGATAATCAAATCTCTTACTTGACTCATTCAGGCATTTCATCAAACACTTATCAGACATAAGAGAACCCTAAGATCTAGATAACCTTAGCAAGGGCTAATCTAACATATATATATAGTTTTCAGGAAAGACCCTTAGTAAACCGGAAATAAACCAGAAAATAGCTGGTTCAGACGCTTTGTATCGGCTTGTCACATCGATACGCTGGTCCATATTGGTCAGTTGAAGGTTGTATCTGGACGATACACTGATCAGTACAGTCGCTTCTGGCTAAGGTCTCCTCAATGCTGGCCGATACAATCGCCCTTTTGTTAAAGCATATGGAGCAAAATAACGTCGATACTCTGCTCGTAACAGGTCCTGGCTTGTGTATCGGCTTGCTCCACATCGATATGCAGACCGGTACAGATGTCCTGAATATGGTGTATCAGTTAGAGCAGCTCGATACCCTTTGACTTGTCATGTCCGGTCGTATCGACTTGGAACCTCGATATGCACCTCAATATGACTACTTGGCTTGTATTGACGTATGATGTCGATATGTTGCTTTGTATGCTCTGTATCGACTTGATAAGTCGATACACTGCTCGATATGGAGCGTTCTCACCTTGGTCTCTTCACCAGATCACTCCCAAAACTTCTCTCAGTCCTTAAATTCCTTCACTGCACCTGCCAAGTGCTCAAGATGCACCAAATATGCAATGCAACTCCTAACTACACTCTAAGTCCTAAATGGATGAAATTGAGACATGAACATGAAAGAAAGGGTGTTTAAATGCTGACACTAATGCTAAATGTATGCATATATTGGAGTAATTATCGTGTATATCAGATATGTACATTGGTACAGTTGCCATTTTCTTCAAGGTGTATCGAGCTGCATGCTCGATATATACGCCAGTACAATCGCCCCCCCCCCCCCCCCAGTTAAGGCAGATCGGGCTGCTGACTCGATACGTTGATCGTGACATTTATCAGGTCCTTGTATCGATGTGCTCGATACATTCGCCCTTTGATACAAGAGTTTTGAGTCTCTTTCTCAGTTATCCTTTGTACTAGTCATTGTAGTAAGGGTTTTATGTCACTCCAATAGGGTTAGTTAGATTCCACTAGGATTAAAGCAGAATGCTTTAAATCAAGCAAAATCAGAGAAGAGAGTGGTTTAAAACTTCTAAACTATCAACCTAAGTGAACCATGAACCAAGCAATACTAAGCAATGATCCAATGCAAAACAGAGCAAACAAAACAGAACACTTAAGTAAATTCGAAATTCAAAGATTAAAAGCAAGGATCATAGATGTGGTTATTGAATTTGGGGAATTCAAAGGTAAGACAAGGCTGTTTTTAATCTCATAGACAATGCAAATAAGCAAGCAATGCTAATTCCTACGCATAAAGTTCACAATCAAGCAACTTAAGTCCAATCTCTTGATAAATAACCCTTTGCTAATCATCTTAACAAGAACTAACTCTCATTAGTGCTAGAATCATTAAAAAGCAAGCAAAACAACTCTATTCAAGCCATAATTCTTCTTAGACAGTCAATCTCTTGAGCTAAGACAAGCAAATCCTCTATTAAACAATATCAGCATTTCTACAAACATTTGGTGGGCATAAGAGATAGCCGAAATCTAGATTCATGTGATCAATATAAATCTAGCCTAAACACAGATTAATAGAGAGGAATCAATCAAATTAAGCACTAACAAACCCTAATCAAGCCTCTAAATTCCCCTGATCTACAATATCTAAAACCCTAAAAGTGACTACTCACTCATCATCATGAAAAACACCAAATCAACAAGAGAAAAGATGTCAAACATGATTAAGAGGGAGATTGGAGAAGATTTAAAGATGCAAATACAGAACTTCAATTAAAAGGAGAGACTTGTTCTTACAAAAACTTAAAAGCAATCAGAAAACTTAGCAAGAACAAGACTTGGCTAAAAACCATTAGTCCAAGCCTATTTACACTAAAAGGCAAATGCCCTAGAAAAGTGGCAAACTTATAATTAAAAGTATCTCGGACTAGGCCACCATTGCGCACAAATGCTCCATGTGGATGATCAATGTAGGTCTTCTGGTGCTTGACATCGAGCAGCTGATGATCGATGTAAAATCATTAAGCTTCGGTCTATTTACATCACACTATTTGAGTGATCTATGTGCTTGTCCTGTGGTTTCACATCGAGCAGCTGATTATCGATGTGCTTGGTCGATGTGAACTTCAAGACACTCGGCTACTTTACATCGTATGATGTGGACTCTGCCTTGATCGATGTTGCACCTGATTTCTCCTTCCTTAGATCCTTTTGCTCCTCCTTAGCTTGGGCAACTCCTTGAATAATCCTCATGCTTCCTCCTTGCTTTAAATAGCTCATTAGGTACTTAAAAACATCCATAATCCAAAGAGAATGCAAACTACAACCTAAATGCAACCAAAGTCTAAAAGCAAAGGAAAATGGAACTAAAGAGAAGAAAAACATGCACAAGGAGACCAAGATATGAACTAAATGCAAACCTAAATTTTTTAAATATAAGAGATATCAACACCCGCACACTTGCCTTTTGCTTGTCCTCAAGCAAACAAACTAAGACAAACAGGAGATGAGGTTTAAAAGTGGGCACTCAAATCCAAAAATGCAAAGGTAAAGAAGTGAAATCAATATCCAAGTGCCTAATTGTAGGATGCAAATCATGATCAGATATACTTTAACGAACTTAGCCATGCTCATCCTGTTTTAAAATGATCTCAAAACTCATCCTAGACAAATGCTCAAATCAATCAACTCTTGAACATTCATAAAACATGTAACCATGAATCAAGTTTGTGCAAATCAAGTGAAAACATTTGGTCTTAGGGTATGGTTATAAGATGAAAATGATCTCATTCAAGTAAGGGATTATAAACTCTAGGGATCACTCAATGAAAATGATTATATATATCTTAGGCATAATGCTAAAGGTAAAAGCACACTTATGCATGCAAGTTAAAGCTCTCTTCTACCTTTTTACCCTAAGATGAATCCTAAGCACTTTGAAACCCAAAGTGAATCCCTAATTCTACCCTTTCCCAAAGAATATGATTCTATTCTTCTTCATGTATATGGAAACTCCTTCTTCTTTGCTTGTGTGGTTGATCCTTTTTGTTGGGACTTGCTGTTCTTTTGTCAATTAGGCGCCTTTCTTCATCACCTTTGGTGTAATGCTTTGGTCTGATTTCTTCGTGCATGACATTTGAAAGCATTGCTTTTGTTGGCGCCTTCTTATCTTAAACACTTAGAGCTTTTCTTCCCTTTATACCTAACCAAAAACTTACCTTATTTTCCAACACTACCATTTCCATAAATCATCTTTTTCTCAAAAGATATAAACCATGAAGTTAAACCACTTAACACTACCCTTTTATTCAATATCCTAACCTAGAATCAAGCTCAAAATGCAAGCTGATATCTACAAGAGAGCTTCCCCTTACCAGCCTTAATCCTAACACTTTTTGCCAAGATAAAATTCGAAAATATGTATGCAAGGCCTCACAATCTCACTAGAGTGTTTAGGTTCAGAAAGGAGTATTGGTTAAGGGTGTGGATTAACTGTCCCATAATTATGAGGATCTGCTATTTGGATCAACAAGAGTGGTAAGAAAGGAAGAAGATGATCCAAATATGTATATGGTAGCCATGAATTCACTTTTCAATGCACAAACATGATAATTCAATTTTCAAATTAAGGTTCAAATAGATAAATTTGATTTTCAAAGAACAAATGGTTTCAAAATGAGATGAGAGAATCAGATTTAGCATTAAAAACATGGTTCAGCCTTTACTTCTAACTTTTTTCATGATGCTTCTAACACTTAACCACTTAGACATTGAAATTATCTCTAAACACTAAGCATTTTACAAGGAGAATTCATCATTGTGCCCTATGCAAATGCAATGCAATCCTATATGCAAACACTAGACACAATCCTAATCAAATATATGCAACTATATACTTTCTTTTTGATTTGCAAAAGATGCAAAGATTTTTAAAATTTTCGATTTTTTGTGTATTTTTCTATGCACTTAAATGTATGCATGAATGCATGAGACTCAAAGATCAAAGAAAGGAAAAACTAAGAAAAGAACACACAGATTCAAACCCCAAATCCCTCCCCCACACTTAAATGACACAATTACTTGTGTAATAAAAGAGTGAAAGAGGGAAGCAACAGAAATATATTACATAAACTTATAGAAAAACGCAATGGTATTTACAATGGAAAGGATGTGGTACCTTAGTTATGGTGTGAGGAGTGGTGGGATATGTAAGAGAGTATATCAGTCTCTCCTGGATCTATGAATGATCCTAATGTTGCTGGTTGTAGAGACTGGCTTGCTCTCCTCTTGTTTCACATCCTCTCTTGTGAAGATGATGCTGTTTGAGGTGGAGGTACCCAACTAGGCCAATGTGCTTGCACTTGAGTTGGTTTTCCTTGAGAGTCATACTGTTGCCAAGTTGTATAAGCTTCAGAAGGAGAGTAGGCAGGCACCTCCCATACTGCTGGCGGTTGGGATAAAGGTACAAAGGAAGAAGCCTTAGCTGGTTGCCAACGGGCCATTGATCAGTTAGTTGCACTTGGAAGGAGTGTCTCCTTTGGGGCATCCAATTTGCCTTCTATTCTTCTTGATTCTCTTCTTGTTCCACATGCTCCTCATAGTTTGATGTAAACTCATGACCATGAATTTGTTGAGAAGCTCCTTGTAATTTAGACTTGTCCTTCTTGAACTTCCCCTTCACCAAATTGACAAGCTTCTTAATAGTTTTGTCTTGCCACTCACACCATTTTTTAAGCTTATTGATGTGGTCATGAGCATACTTGAGTGAGCTCCCTTGGTTTGACACTTCATGAGGTTTAAAGTGAAACCTCTTTGCATTGTACTCCAGCAACTCATCTTCTTCTTTTTCTTCATCTTGAGATTCCTCTCCATTGTTGGCACCAGCATCAACTCCACCTTCTTCTTCTTCAGAGATTTCTTCACTTTCCTCTTCACTCTCATCTTCTTCAACTTCAGTCACACCGCCACAATGATAGAGCATTCTCTCTCTTGGGAAAAAGTATATGTTGCTCCTCATAGTAATGGAGGTATGCTGTGCATAGGGAAGAAGAAATTTTGCTGGCTCCTTTGATGGCTTGAGGAAATGATAGATATGCATCCCTTGGATGGTATTCTCTATGAAATGACACCTCTTTTAGTACCAAAGGTCCATCCATTTTGGTGGCAAAGCATCTGCATCATGTTCATCAAGATTCACTCCACTAGCCATCAAGATTTCTGTCACAATCCCCCCAATGTGCAGCTCAGGGTTCTTCTCTCTCTTGCCTTTGCTCATGATCCAGCTCCTATATGTGAAAAGCTGCTCCAAGAGGAGAGTCACATAACAAGGCACCTCTTCAGGACTGAGGATGAGTTCGCCACCCTGGCTGGAGCGCACTAGCTTTTTCATTCCATGGAAGATGATGTCCATCTCCCTTGATGAGATTTTATTTGTCTCCTTCCTTGCAAAGAGGGTGTTGGCAAGTGCCTTGTGAGCATTTCTCACAGTTGGGTGCCTCAGATCTTTGTTCATGGTAACTCCAGGGGTGAAGTGATCAATTCCAATCACTTCCCGAAGCTTGACATGCTCTCTCATTCAGATCTTGAACTGAGGCTTCTATTCAGCATAGAACTCCATCTCAAGGGCAGCTGAAAGCTCTCTAAAGGTGGCTGTAAACTTCTGCTTCCCAAGCCTAAAGGCTATCCAGCCATCAGCATTATCTAGCTCACTCTCTACATAAGTCACCACTTGAAAAGTGGAGAGAAATTGAATGTTGAGATGCTGATAGGAGGGAAGAGCTAACTCCATGAAGCTGCCAAGCCCCATTGCTCCAAAGATAGTCATGCAGTCTGCATAGATGCCAAGTGCCTTCATAGTAGAGGTACAAGGAAACCTTGTAGCCTTGAAAGTGCACTGGTTGAAGGCTCTACAAACTCACTTAAACTTGGTGGCTTGCTTGGGACTTCTTCTATAACCTTGCTCTTTCCCTTAGCTTTTGACTTAGCAGCCTTGCTTTGTAACCCTTTTTTTCCAGCAGCCTTTGAAGATTGTCCTTCAGAAACCGCCTTGCCCTTATCTTTGATTGCAAGTGATGTTGTAGGCGCCTTCTTCCTTGGTAAGTGGCTCTTGTTTTTAGCAGCTTCCTTTGTTTTCCCCATAGTACCTACAAGTACAAATCTCAACAGAATAATAAGTTTAGAGACAAAGGATGAAAAAAAAGAATGATTCAAAGCTCTAAAAATTTTTTTTCTCAAATCTATAAGAGGTCTAACTAGATGATTAAATATTGCAAACCTCTTAAGAACTAAGAGAATTCAATACCAAAAATTATAAACATGCTAGAGTCCTAATCAAAATGTTCAACAACTTATGCATATAATCATAGCATGGTGGCTTTTAAACGAAATGAGGCATGATTATGCATAAGGAATTTGAAGCAAAGTAAACTAAGAAATTAATGAACAGTAATCAGCTTCTAAACATTGCTTAAACAATAAACTCCACCATGCAAAATCAAAACAAGCACATAAACTAAATAAGACTAGTTCGTAAAGCATTCATAAGATCTAAAGTTCAAACCATAAGAACAAGTAATTGAATACTGGAAGAAAGCAAACCTTTTTGGTACTTTTAAGCACTTTGCAAAGACTAAGTAAAAGAGATAGAGCAAAGAAATTTTCGTGGCTTTAAGTGAGAGAAGAGATATGAGAAGTGTGGAGAGTGAAGAGGAGTTAGTTTGGTTTTTATAGAGCTAAGGGGGGAACAAAGAATCTTAAGGAGTGGGGGACAAAAAACAAAGTGCTCAGAAGTGGGTCAGAATGGCAGAGAGGAGCCAAAAAAATTTAATTCAAACTCCCTTGGCTCCAAACCAAGAGAGGAAAAATTTTTGTAAGTTGGACTACTTACCTCGCTGGCAACATCGAGCACTTGTGATCAATGTTGGTGATCGATGTGGACCACATCGAGCGCTTGTGCTCGATGTTACTGATCGATGCTACCTCCAAAACCTCCTGCTCCTTAACATCGTACGATGTTGGTGTACGATGTAGGCACATCGAGCAAGCCTTGATCGATGTTGTTAGTCGATGCAATCTGCCAAACTCTGGGTCAGTTTACATCGTACAATGTTGGTGATCGATGTACACTAGATTTTCCACTACTTTTCACATTGTACGATGTGCCTGACCGATGTTGAACTCCTGACCCTCAGGTTTATTACATCGCACGATGTAGGTGCTCGATGTAACCAGCCTGAGACACTCCTCTTCCCACATCGAGCAAGTTATGCTCGATGTAGTTGCCCGATACACTCTGGTTATCACAACATCGAGCTCCTCAGATCGATGTAGCCAACATCGAGCTGGCTTGCTCGATGTTGGAGCTTAATTTAACCAGAGTGCACCTTCTTTGGTTCCCCAAACATCTTCTCATCACCTTATCCAAACTCATGCTACTAAGAACACTAAAAATGCTTAAAACATAAACCAAAAGCTTCACTATGTATAACGATATCATGGGACTACCTCTCAAATGTGCTTGTTTAAAGTTACTTAGCTTGACTTTGATTACCTCCTTAGTTGAGGTAAGGAGAAGGATTCTTGGAACTCCATGGTGGCACCTTGTTCCCCTTGACTCTCTTGGTGCCTCCACCCATCTTGAGCACAGCAAAAGGCTTAGACTTCCCCTATTGCTTCATTTTGTAGTAGACCTCACCATTCTTAGAGCCAAATGGTCTCAAGACCACTCCATCATCTTTAGTACCCAACTGGATTTCATTTAACAACATAGAACCAACCACTTGGAGGACCTCCTCTTCAGTGGTTTCTTGAAACAACCTTGACAAGCATCAGCCATCAAATCTCTCCAGTGTAGCCATCAAACTATGGCCAATGTTCATCAACTCCGTTCTTCTTGCTCAGCTCCACGGAGAACGCTTGTTCATGCCCTAGCTTGTTACCCTTGCTATAAAACTTTAAGACCTTCTCCTTGGTGAGCCTAAGCTCTATAGTGTATTCCTTGGCGTCAAAGACTGCTCCAGCTGAAGCTAAGAAGGGTTTTCTTAGAATGATTGCATTCTTGATCTTTCACTCAACATCTAAGACTAATAAGTCTGTTGGGATTATTACTCCTTCTATCATCATGGGCACATCTTTGAAGGCTCCCAATGGTGTCTTTACAGTACCATCAGCAATGGTTAGAGACACATCGCTTTGCTGGAACTTGGTGTAACTGATATTGCTGCATATTTCATGTGTTTTTCATACATAATAGATAGTTTCTCATGCATTTACCTGGCACTTTAGGCTAGTTTGCATCACTTTAGGTCCTAGAGTACTTTTGCACCAGCATTTGCATGTTTCTTGCATTTTGCATCACAATCAGGTTGTTTTCGGTTACTTTGGAGCTACGGAAGATTTGTGGACGTGCTAAGGCTCGTGAGGAAGTCCGTGGATACTTGAAGAAATCAGGATTGCACACTAAGGACCTGAGATCGAGCAGCAGATCGAGCAAGGCAGGTCGATCTAGACGAGATCGACCAGAAGATCGAGTGTGGAGAACTATCTGAAGTACGGACGTAAACGACGCCATGCAGATCGAGGACCGGATCGAGCTTCCAACCCGATCAGCACAAGATCGACTCAGAGATCGACCAAGAGCCATCCGATCCAAGACGAGATCGAGTGCCAGATCGAGCTTCGTGATCGATCCCAGACCAACCTTATCCGTCCAGCATGTTTTTGGACCGTAGCGAAGGGGGGGGACCATTTGTGGTTTGGCCATTTTGGGCAAAGAGCAACGATCGCTTTCATTATTCCACCCTGTCGACTACGTTTCTATCATCTCTCTCGTTTTAGGCGATTCGCCATTGTAGACTTTCGAGCTTTTTCTTACTTTTATGGTTTAAATATTGGATCTTTGTTTTTAATCAATCGTTTTTCATGTTTAGTTCATCGTTTATTGCATTTCGTTATGTTTACTTTATGAGTAGTGAGTAGTTTCATCGGGTTTTCGGGGTTGAGAGGATTCAAAGGGGTTGAAAAGGTTTAAAGTTTGGTGTTTTCTTGTTCTTCATCGCCTTCTCTTCTAGGATTTGAGCGCTTAAGGCTTAAAGACACTCACGCCAAGATCTTTATGATCAGAGGGATATCTTACTTTGACGGGATTCAGATGTCCTGGTGAAGTCAAATCCTAGAGGCTAATCCACCTTTCCCACACGCCATGGTCGTTTAGGGGATTAGTTAGGCCGTGTGTTTGAAATCTGTGTTTTATGCCTTTCAATCTCTTTTTCCACCAAAAGCCATGGGTTTGGAGAAGAGAATGAAAGAGTGATCCATACCACACACCATAGATGGATCTTGTTTTGTTAGGCCTAGAGACTCTCACAAAGTGAGTAGATTTAAAGTTTTCAAACCAAGCTTGAACCTTTGAAACCCTTGAACATGATTCTCAACCATGGACCCTCTTTCTTAGTATTTTATCATCTCTGTTAATCATTTGCTTGCTATTTGTCCGCATCTTGGTCGATTCGATTCATTTCTGTTCAAACTGTTTAGTAGATCGATCATTGTTGCTCGATCTAGTGGTCGATCCCGTGGTCGATCCACTAGTCGATTTTTATTAATTCATAGCTTTCCCTTTTAATCATTCCATTTGTTCCTCGTGGTAGTTCACTCTTTTCTAGTATTTTTAAAATAGTTTTGCTTTGCATTTGACTGTTGCACCTAGTTTTTAGGATTTTCTTAGCTTTGCATGATCCTTGCATTCTCATTGCACTTTCTAGCTCCAAGGTTGGATTGATTCCTCTTGCACTGTACTACGACTGTGTGCTACTTGAGTTTTGATAACCTCCTGCTTGCATTATCCCTATAGACAGTAAAAGCGTGTTATCAAATGGCGCCGTTGCGGGCTTAGGAGTGTTTAGAAAGCATTGAGATTTGGGGTTTGGTAAAGACTAAGCATTTACTTTAAGTTGGTCACTGATTTCTCTACTCTCAAACTTGTGTCTTTCAGGTACATGAATCTGCGTTCCAAGGGTGACAACAACCTACTCACGCCCTTGGACAATATTCATCAGCTTGGCAACGCAAGATCAAGAAGAGTTCGAGAACAAGCTAGAGCCTTTGAGGAGATTGTTCAGTAAGGTTCAGTGGATTTTGAAGCTATGGCTGAGCACGAGCATCCAGTGGGACCTCCTCCAGCTCACAGGGCAGTGGGAAGGGGTAATGGAAACCCCCACCACGCAGCTAGACCCCCACGTATCATTGGAGTGGGAGATGCTCCCAATACTCACCATAATAGGTTTGGGATCACTCCTCCTCCAGTGCAGAACAATAATTTCGAGATCAAGCCAGGGTTTGTTCAGATGGTGCAAAACAACAAATTTCATGGGTTAGCTTTGGAGGACCCATTGGCGCATCTAGACAACTTCGAGCAGCTTTGTGGAATGCTCAAGATAAATGGCATCTCGTCATACAGCTTCAAGCTGCGCTTATTCCCCTTTTCCTTAGGCGACAAGGCACGGCATTGGGAGAAGACTCTTCCACAAGGCAATATCACTTCTTGGGCAGATTGTAAGAAAGCTTTCCTCTCCAAGTTTTTCTCAAGTTCTCGGACAGCAAGGTTGAGAAGCGAGATCAGTGGTTTCACTCACCGTCAAAATGAGTCATTCAACGAGGCTATGGAGCGCTTTAAAGATTACACAATCGCTTGCCCTCACCACGGTTTCAATGTAGAGAACTTATTGAGTACTATCTACCGCAGAGCACTTCCAAAGATCAGGCTACTACTTGACACGGCAAGCAAAGGAAACTTCCTTGGTCAAGAGGTTGAAGAAGACATGGAGCTAATTGAAAACTTGGCGTTAAATGATGGAAACTATTCAGAGGACTATGACCGTGCACCAAGAGGAGCTGATCTCGAAACCAACAAGAAGGAAATGAAGTCTCTACATGAGAAGATTGATAAGCTCATGCTTGCTAACCAAAAGCATGTCCATTTTGTTGGTGAAGCCGCAGATGTCTTGGATGAGCTAGAGCAATGCCAAGAGGAAGAAGCTAATTGGGTAGCCGGTCAAAACAACTACAAACCTCAAGGTTACTCTCAAGGCTACCAAGGCAACAACAACTTGTCTTATAGAAGCACCAACGTTGAAAACCCAAAGGATAAGGTGTACCCTCCTCAACAAGCTAAACCGTTTGTGCCTTATAACAAAGGTTTGCCGCCGAGTGGTGGTTTCCAAGGTCAGCGCCAAGGTAACTTTCAGGGACAGCAGCAGCAGCAAGGAAACAAACCTTATACTCCCATGTACCCTCCAGGCTTTGTTCCTCAATAACAGATGCAACCGCAACAAGTTGATCCTGTATATGCCATGTTTCAGCAGTTGCTTCAAGGGCAAGCTTCCCCAAATCAGAAGTTCGCCGAGATGAACAACTGCTTAGACTCCTCTCTCACTGATGTCTCTACTCAGATAACAACTCTCAACAACAAGATCAAGCAGTTAGAGAAGGGCAAAGCAAGTACAAGTGGTCAAAGTAGTTTACCGGGCAAGTGTGGGCAGAATCCTAGGGAATATGCCAACGCCATTACACTACGAAGTGGGAAAGCACTTCCACCACGGGTTGCACCTAAGGACAATGAGGACATTGTGGTTCAAGAGGGGGAGGATAAGCCGTCGACTGATGATGAGATCAACTTCCACAACGTGTGGATATAGAGGCCAACAAAGGGTAAAAAAGCAGTTGTAAAGAAGCAAGCAGAGAAAGCAGCCGAGAAGAAGGATGAGTACATACCTTCGCCTTATGTTCCTAAGCTTCCTTTTCCTGGCCGTTTCAAGAAACAGCTTATAGGAATATGCCAACGCCAACAAAGGGTAAAGAAGCAGTTGTAAAGAAGCAAGTAGAGAAAGCAGCCGAGAAGAAGGATGAGTACATACCTTCGCCTTATGTTCCTAAGCTTCCTTTTCCTGGCCGTTTCAAGAAACAGCTTATAGAGAAGCATAAAGTCTTGTTTTAGAAGCATTTAAGGGACGTAGAGATCAAGCTACCTCTCGTGGATTGCCTTGCCATGATGCCTAAATGCGCAAAAATTTTCAAAGAAACGCTTGCAAAGAAGAATAAGGAAAGCAAGGAAGTGCTAGTACTTAGTGAAGAATGTAGCGCCGTAATACACAAGGAGATAGTTCCCAAGAAGTTGGGAGATCCTGGAAGCTTCACTATACCCTGTGCGTTAGGTCCATTGGAGTTCAAGAGTTGTCTTTGCGATTTGGGAGCTAGTATAAATTTGATGCCTCATTCTATAGCAAAGAAGTTGGGATTCACAAGATTCAAAGACTGTAGAATCTCATTGGTGCTAGCCGACAGAAGGGTGAGGCTACCCGTGGGTTTGCTTGAGGACTTACCAGTGAGGATTAGTGGTGTGAACGTGCCTACGGACTTCGTCGTTCTTGAAATGGATGAAGAGCCTAAGGATCCGCTTATACTAGGGAGGCCATTGCTTTCTTGATGGATATAGTGGATTCTTTCAAATACCAATCCATCTAAATGATCAGGAGAAGACGACCTTTACGTGCCCTTATGGCACCTTCGCGTATCGAAGGATGCTGTTCGGGTTGTTTAACGCACCGGCTACGTTTCAACGGTGTATGATGTCAATCTTCTCGGATCTAATAGAAGAGATGGTAGAAGTGTTTATGGATGACTTCTCTGTATATGGTGCGTCTTTTTCTGTGTGTTTGTTGAATCTTTGCAAGGTACTAAAGCGTTGTGAAGAGACGAATCTTGTGCTTAACTGGGAGAAGTGTCACTTCATGGTGAAGGAAGGGATCGTGCTTGGCCACAAGATATCAGAGAAAGACATAGAGGTTGACAAAGCCAAGGTAGAGGTCCTGATGAGTCTTGAGCCGCCGGTTAATGTCAAAGGGGTGAGGAGTTTCCTAGGCCATGCTGGCTTCTACAGGCGCTTCATCAAGGATTTTTCCAAGATTGCACGCCCTCTCACACGGCTGTTGTGCAAGGAAGCTGACTTTGTGTTTGATGAGGATTGCCTTCGTGCTTTCGTGACCATAAATGAAGCTCTAGTGTCCGCGCCTATAGTACAAGCACCGGATTGAATTCTACCGTTCGAGATAATGTGTGATGCGAGTGACTACGCCGTGGGAGCTGTTCTTGGTCAGAGAAAAGATAAAAGGCTGCACGTGATTTACTATGCTTCACGTACCTTGGACGACACTCAAGCCAGATACACCACGACTGAGAAGGAGTTACTGGTGGTTGTATTCGTTTGAGAAGTTCAGGTCATACCTCGTAGGGTCCAAAGCCATTGTCTACACGGATCACGCGGCTCTTAGATACATCTATTCCAAGAAAGACACTAAACTGAGGCTTTTGAGATGGATCCTCTTGCTCCAAGAATTTGACATGGAGATCGAGGACAAGAAAGGGATAGAGAACGGCGTCGCTGACCACCTCTCAAGGATGAGAATCAATGAGTCTCTTCCCCTAGATGATTCGCTTCCGGAAGAACAACTTATAATAATCACTACGGCTGTTTGTGGAAGGCTAGAAGGGCGGTTTGAAGAGGTTTTGAGCTTCAAAGAGGAGGATCTCCCTTGGTACGCTGACATTGTGAACTACTTAGCGTGTGGAGAGGAGCCAACTCATCTCGACAGCTATCACAAGAAGAAGTTCATGAGAGACGCAAGCAACTACTTTTGGGACGAGCCTTACTTGTACAAGAGAGGCGTGGACAGTTTATACAGGATATGTGTTACAAAGGAAGAAGCTCAGGACATTCTCTTTCACTGCCATGGCTCTTCGTACGGCGGACACTTTGCTTCATTCAAAACCGCTACAAAGGTCTTACAAGCCGGCTTCTGGTGGCCGTCTATCTTTAAGGATGCTCACGAGTTTGTGAAGAGTTGTGAAGCATGTCAACGAGCAGGGAACATTACCAAGAGAAATGAGATGCCTCAGGTTCCCATCTTTGAGGTGGACGTGTTTGACGCATGGGGCATAGACTTCATGGGGCCTTTCCCATCTTCCTACGGTGACAAGTTCATTTTGGTGGCTGTTGACTACGTCTCTAAATGGGTCGAGGCAATTGCTTCCCCTACAAACGACTCCAAGGTGGTGATCAAGCTCTTTAAGAGCATCATATTCCCGAGGTTTGGAGTACCGAAGGTGGTAATAAGCGACGGAGGAAGCCATTTCATCAACAAGTTGTTTGAAAACCTTTGAAGGAAGTATAGCGTGAAGCACAAGGTAGCTACACCTTACCATCCTCAAACGAGTGGCCAAGTGGAGGTCTCTAACCGGCAGATCAAGGCAATACTTGAGAGAACAGTTGGGACAACTCGGAAGGATTGGGCAGTGAAGTTAGACGACGCTTTGTGGGCTTACCGGACCGCTTTCAAAACGCCCATTGGTACTACTCCTTTCACTCTTCTCTACGGCAAAGGATGTCACCTCCCCGTTGAGCTGGAACATAGAGCATTGTGGGCTGTGAAGCGGCTGAATTTTGATCTAAAGACGGCTCAGAAGAAGCGCTTGATCCAGCTACACGAACTTGATGAGCTAAGGCTTGATGCTTACGAAAGCGCTATTATCTACAAGGAACGCACTAAGGCTGCTCATGACAAGAAATTGGTACCCAAGGAGCTTAAAGGAAGGGAGTTTGGTGCTGCTTTACAATTCAAGGCTCAAGCTCTTTCCAGGAAAGCTGAAATCTAGATGGAGCGGTCCGTATGAAATCAAGGAGGTATTGCCCTACGGAGCTGTCACGTTGGTAGGCAAGAGTGGGAATGCATTCACAGTGAACGGACACAGAGTTAAGCCATACATGGCGAGTGCATTTGAAAAAGAGAGCACCTCAATGCTTCTCCAAGACCCACCATCTGCCTAAACCAAGTAAAGTCTAGCTAAAGACGTTAAAGAAAGCACACTTGGGAGGCATTCCCATGTTTATCATGTATATATTCTTTCTTTATTTCTCTTTCAGTTTTATGTAGGAACAGGGATAAGGGATCGCAGGCCATGTTCTTGGATCCAAAGAGAGTAAGAAGGGGCGAATATAGGCTAGAGATCGAGTGCTAGATCGACTCATCTGGGCTCGATCTTTGCTAGATCGAGCTAGTGAATCGAGAGGAGTCAGTTGATCTAGACGAGATCGAGTAGATAAATCGATTGGGACGGTCGATCATGAGAGGAAAATTCACCAATGCGTTCAGCCTGAAAAGCGAACGAGGTGTAGATCGACCGAGTCACTCGATCCTTGAAAAGATCGAGCAGTCTACTCGATCTGCCATTCGATCTCAGCCAAATCGACCCCCGAATCGATCAAGGAAATCGATCCAAGGAGCACAGCCAAGTTGACCAAAAGTCAAGGAACGAGAGAATCAAATCCATCTAAGACTCGATTCTAAATCAATCGAGTCACTGATCGATCAAATCCCTCGATCCAGCCAACATGGCATGAGATCGAGTCCAAGATCGACCAAATGGACTCGACGTGCCGAGGTAACAATTCCTTTTCCCTCTTTTTCTGTTTTCCCTCCAATTTTTAAATTCAAAAAGTGGTCAAGGAAAACATCTTTGACCATGAAAGATGTGCCTTGACCACAGCTTTTGTCAGAAAACCACTTCTTTAAGAAAATCTTCAAGAAAAATTCCTTTTTTATTCGCTTTGATTATTTTAGATGCTAGGGCGGTTTGAATTTTTAAAATAGTTTGATATTAGGAAAAATTCTAGATTTCTCTATATCTCTAGATATGGTTCTCTATTATCTTGTTATAATTTTTATAAATCCCCCAAAATTCTAGGGTATTAGTTGTAGATTTTTCCTTCTTGGTAGTCTCTTTCTCGGATTTTCGCCGCCTCTGCTCATTCTCTTGTTTGAGAATCGTTTTCCAGGCACCAATGGCACCTAAGAGAACCAGAGAAGAAAAGGCACAAAGAGAAGAAGAGCAACGAGTGGTTCAAGAGGAGGAAACTCAGCAAGTTCACGAGAGGATCTGTTGGACTAAGGAGGAAAAGGCAGCGAAGAAGAGGTTAGAGAGGCTGCGCTTCGAGCCTACCAAGTTCGCGAGTAGAGACTTGTTGGCAAGGATGGGTCCCCTAGAAGATTTTAACTTTCTTCTCCAAAACATGGGGCTTGCTTGCCTTTCTAGGATGGATTACTCGACATATCCGCAAGTAACAATGGATTTCCTCTCTACCTTGGCGTTTTCCTATGAGAATCCGAGCCTCCCTACTCCCTCACAAGGACATCTCACTTTCAAAGTCAAGAAGCGAGCCTATCACCTGTCCGTTGAGGAGCTCTGCCAAGCCTATGGACTCAACGCCGCGGCTAAACAAGTGGAGTTTCCCCCTCTCAAGAACGCTAGCATCATATGGGACGTGCTTTGCGATGAAGACTACAAGCCAAACACGGCTAAGATCAAGAAGGTTAGGAACCCCATCCTGCGTTACACTCTCAAGCTTCTGGCGAATACTTTCAGCGGACGGTCCGTGTCTCCTACGGTGACAAAGACCGAGTTATGCTTCCTTTTCCAAGGGATCAAGAGGATACTATGCAACCGAGTTCCAGCCGAGTTTAGCTCCAAGGTACCAACAACCTTCCCTTGTATATACCGCTCATTTTCTTTGTTTTTGCCTTGTGTTTTTGAACTCTCTCAAGTTTGTTTGCCACTGGGACGGTGTCATTCAAGTTTGGGGGAGTGTGTGTGTTATTTGACATGTTTATTTTGCTCTTATTTTCTGTTTGCATCCCTTGAGTCTTGCATACATTCTAAGGCATAGAAAAGAACAAAAAAAAATTGGTAAAATTTTTAAAAAGAATTTCAAAAAAATTCATGTTGTTGCATTCATTTTGCAAGCATTTTAGGATTTAGTCTAGAATTTTTAAGCATCTAGGTTGTTTACATTTGCATAAAGGGTTAAAGTTTTCTTAAAAAGGTGTTTTAAGCTCATGAATTGTTTCAATGCCCTAGTTAGTAGTTCTCTAATGCTTTGCTCACGTTTTGAAAGTAAGTCCTTACCATGCTTGGATCACTTGTTTTGATTTTCGTGACTTCAATTGAACATTCATGATTTGAAACTTGTCCTAATAAGTGAGAACCCTAATCTGAATTTTTCATTATCATTCTTATGCATTTGAAAATGAACACATGGATCTTATACGTATTTAGGCTCTCTTCCTCCTTTTACCTCTCTTTGTGAGCCTAAGTAGAACTCCCACCATCCCCCTTACCTTTCTTTCAAGCCAAGTGTTCTTGTGTGACATCATTGTGAGGTCTCTTTTCGGTTTGAACTTAGCATAACGTGTTACGTTTAGGCGACATGTTTAGGTTCTCATATGATTGCTAGCTTTTCATTTTGAAGCTAGTTGTAGGCTTAGGATAAGTTTGGCAGTTTTATGGGATTGCTTTCTTGTTTATATGCTTACGGTTTCAAAAAGTTTTGGTATGTGAGCTGCATAAAAGGTTTTAAGTGAAAGGCTTTGTTTTCAAAATGTATAATGCTCTAAGTATTCCAGAAGATAGCTCTCTCAAGTAAAATATATAAAAAAAAAGAGAAAAGAGCCTAAGTGGCAAAAATAAAAAGAAATGAAAAAGAAAGAAAAGAATAAGAGAGCTATCAATAGGGAAAAAAATAAGGAGCTAAAATATTTTCAAGCCTTTTCACTAACCTAAAGAGTAAAGATGTTTTCTGTTTTTTATTTGGGTTTGAGCTTAATAAGGGTAGTCTCTAGGAGGGTGAGTGAGCTGAAAAGAAAAGAAAATGAGAGGGGTTTTAGAATCATTGTTAGTGCACAAGGGTAGATGAGAATCTAATCATGTATGCATCAATTGCCTTTACCTTCAGCATTATGCATAAAGTTGAAACCATTCGTGAGAGAAACCCATTGCATTGTGAAACCCTCTTTAAAATGAGATCATTCTATGCTCATAGCCTTCACCCTTAGCCAAATGTGTTTTGCTTTAAAGTGCATAAGTTTGATTCACGGTTTGATCATTAATGAATGTTAAATGACAAGATTCGTTGATTGCCTGGAATAGGAGAGTAATGATTTGAGATTCATTGTGTGATGAGTATGGCTAAGTTCTTTGGAGTAGGAGCGTTTGCATTGCATCTTAGAATTACTAACTAGGACGTTGAGATTGATTCATTTGAAAGACACCTTTGCAAGAAGCTTAAGCCCCCGTTTTAAAACCTCTCTCCCTTCTCGAATTTTGTTTGTTTGAGGGAAAGCAAAAGGCAAGTTTGGGGGAGTTGATATTGCTGCATATTTCATGTGTTTTGCATACATAATAGATAGTTTCTCATGCATTTACCTGGCACTTTAGGCTAGTTTGCATAACTTTAGTTCCTAGAGTACTTTTGCACCAGCATTTGCATGTTTCTTGCATTTTGCATCGCAATCAGGTTGTTTTCGGTTACTTTGGAGCTATGGAAGATTTGTGGACGTGCTAAGGCTCGTGAAAAAGTCCGTGGATACTTGGAGAAATCAGGATTGCACGCTAAGGACCTGAGATCGAGCAGCACATCGAGCAAGGCAGGTCGATCTAGACGAGATCGACCAGAAGATCGAGTGTGGAGAACGATCTGAAGTACGGACGTAAACGACGCCATGCAGATCGAGGACCGGATCGAGCTTCCAACCCGATCAGCACAAGATCGACTCAGAGATCGACCAAAAGCCATCTGATCCAAGACGAGATCGAGTGCCAGATCGAGCTTCGTGATCGATCCCAGACCAACCTTATCCGTCCAGCCTGTTTTTGGACCGTAGCGAAGGGGGGGACCATTTGCGGTTTGGCCATTTTTGGCAAAGAGCAACGATCCCTTTCATTATTCCACCTTGTCGACTACTTTTCTATCATCTCTCTCGTTTTAGGCGATTCGCCATTGTAGACTTTCGAGCTTTTTCTTAGTTTTATGTTTTAAATATTGGATCTTTGCTTTTAATCAATCGTTTTTCATGTTTAGTTCATCGTTTATTGCATTTCGTTCAGTTTACTTTATGAGTTGTGAGTAGTTTCATCGGGTTTTCGGGGTTGAGAGGATTCAAAGGGGTTGAAAAGGTTTAAAGTTTGGTGTTTTCTTGTTCTTCAACGCCTTCTCTTCTAGGATTTGAGCGCTTAAGGCTTAAAGACTCTCACGCCAAGATCTTTATGATCAGAGGGATATCTTACCTTGACGGGATTCAGAAGTCCTGGAGAAGTCGAATCCTAGCGGCTAATCCTTCCTTTCCCACACGCCATGGTCGTTTAGGGGATTAGTTAGGCCATGTGTTTGAAATCTGTGTTTTATGCCTTTCAATCTCTTTTTCCACCAAAAGCCATGGGTTTGGAGAAGAAAATGAAAGAGTGATCCATACCACATGCCATGGATGGATCTTGTTTTGTTTTCAAGGCCTAGAGACTCTCACAAAGTGAGTAGATCTAAAGTTTTCAAACCAAGCTTGAACCTTTGAACCCTTGAACATGATTCTCAACCCTGCACCCTCTTTCTTAGTATTTTAGCATATCTGTTAATCATTCGCTTGCTATTTGTCCGCATCTTGGTCGATTAGATTCATTTCTGTTCAAACTGTTTAGTAGATCGATCATTGTTGCCCGATCTAGTGGTCGATCCCGTGGTCGATCCACTAGTCGATTTTTGTTAATTCATAGCTTTACCTTTTAATCATTCTGTTTGTTCCTCGTGGTAGTTCACCCGTTTCTAGTATTTTTAAAATAGCTTTGCTTTGCATTTGACTGTTGCATCTAGTTTTTGGGATTTTTACAAAACCGTTCATCATTTGCTTAGCTTTGCATGATCCTTGCATTCTCATTGCACTTTCTAGCTCCTAGGTTGGATTGATTCCTCTTGCACTGTACTACGACTGTGTGCTGCTTGAGTTTTGATAACCTCCTGCTTGCATTACCCCTATAGACAGTAAAAGCGTGTTATCAGTAACCCAACTCCTTAGCAGTAGTTGATGGAAACTGATTTATGCTAGCTCCCAAGTCACATAGACAACTCTTGAAGGTTCTCCCTTTGAGTTCACATGGGAGAGTAAAGCAGCCAGGATCTCCAAGCTTCTTTATGTTCAGCTCCTTAACCTCTAATTCCTCAGCCTTAGCTTGTACTTTCCCAAGTTCTTCTTCAGAATCTAAACCTCTTAGTTTCATTTGAGAAGCATAAAGAGTTGAATACTTATGAACTAGCTCCTTCTTGAATATTCCAGGAAATGGAATGTCAGGCTGGTAAACTGGAAGCACATTAGCTTAAACCTTCTTTTTAGCATCAGAAACCTTGACAAGGTCTTCCCCCTCACTCTGAGCTTCAATGTCCTCATTGAACAAAGACAAGAACTAATAGCTTCTTCCTCAACAGTGCCCAAAGACTCTTTAGAATCAACAACTTGGCAATACTCTTTGGGATTCATCTCACACTTTCCTGGAAGGTTACCTTGGGGGTCTGGTCCACTAGCTACTTCTTTATTGTTCTCCAAAGCCTTCACTCTTGCAGCTAGACCATCAAACTTGTTTGTGAGCTCCACATGAACATAGTCTATCTTGTTGTGCACATCAGCAAATTTCTTGTTCATATCCAAGGTTCCATTAATCTGAGATTGAAGCACTTGTTGGATGAGACTCTTGATTTCACAATCCTGAGAGCTGGAAGAGGCCTGAGAAGGTGCTTGAGCATTGAATCCTGGAGGGTTGGAAGGTGCTCTAGGCTGGAAGTTATTGTTCGTTTGTTGAAAGCCTTGATTGTTGTTGTTGTATTGCACAAAGGGTCTTGCTTGGCCAGCTTTCTGTTGTTGTTGAGGTGGGTAGACCTGATCTTGAGAGTTGGCTACGTTTTTACTCCTGTAGGATAGATTAGGATCGTTCCTGCAGTTCCCATATCCATTGTAACCTCCTTGATTCCCAAGATCGTTCATCTCTTCAACTTGGCGAGCCTCTTGATCTTCAATCTGAACCAAGTATCCAACAAAGCTAACTTCCTTCCTTTCCCTTAACAACTGATCAATCTTCTCATGTAGATCTTTGATCTCCTTCTTGTTGTACTCCAGTTTCTCCTTTGCACTCCTAGGAGTTCTATTAAACTCCTCATTATAGTTCCCATCTGATTCTGCAAGATTTTCCACAAGTTCCATTCCCTCATCAACATCTTTAGATAGAAAAATTACCATTAGACGTTGTATCCAAAAGCATTCTGATCTTTGGGAGGGCGCCTCTGTAGAGAATGGAGAGGAGTGAAGTTTGTGAAAAGCCATGGTGTGGGCACTGAAGTGTGTACCCTTTGAACCTTTCCCATGATTTACCAAAACTTTCATTGTTCCTTTGAGCAAAACCGGAGTTTCATTCCTTATTCTAGCTGTTCTAGAAGTTGAGAAGAACTTGGCCAGGAATGCTCTCTTAGACTCATCGCAGCTTGAGATGCTTCCCTAAGGTAAGTTATTATCCCATTGATGAGCCTTGTCTCCAAGAGAGAATGGAATAGCCTCAACTTAAACCCATCTTCACTGACTCCATTGATTTTGGTGAGAGAATAGAGCCTATCAAAGTTGTCTAGATGGTCCAAGGGGTCTTCTAAAGGTAAGCCATGAAACTGGCTTCCTTGTACCATGGAGATGAGATCAGACTTTTTCTCAAAATTGTTGTTTTGCACTGGAGGAGTGGTGATTCTTGTTCTGTTGTGCTAAGCATTTGGGGCGTCACCTGCTCCAATGGGTCTCATAGGTCTTAGAGCTTGAGCTGCTCCTCTTGGACCTTGTTCTCCTTGCTGCCCTTGAACTCCTTGTTGGCCATGTTTGTCCTGAATTCCAGCTGCTCCTTGAGGTCCTTGAAACCTCATATTATCAGTACCTTGATCTTGGATGTTCATCCATAATCTCTCAAAGTGCTGATGTCTCTCCCTTTGCCTTCTTGCCCTTTGACCTATGTCCAACAAGTTGATGTTATCTATGAAATCCACCAAGTTGTTAGAGCCACTTGATCTTAGGTTCATACACCTGAAGAGAGCAATGAGAGTTAAAGATGATTAGTAACCAAATACGAATAAAAATTTGATCTTAGAGATTCTATGAATCCTAAGATCAAAGGGCAAAGGTGCCAAATTGAAACAAGAGTTTTGTGTCTCTTTCTCAATCACCCTTTCTATCAGTCATTTTAGTAAGGATTTTATGTCAATCCAATAGGGTTAATTAGATTCCGTTAGGATTATAGAAGAATGCTTTAAGTTAAGCGAAATCAGACAAGATAGTGGTTTAAAACTTCTAAACTATTAACCTAACTGAATCATGAACCAAGCAGAACTAGTTAAAGCAATACTAAGCAATGATCGAATGCAAAATAGGGCAAACAAAACAGAACACTTAAGTAAATTCGAAATTCAAAGGTTAAAAGCAAGGATCATAGATGTGGTTATTGACTTTGGGGAATTTAAAGGCAAGACAAGGCTGTTTTAAATCTCATTGATAATGCAAACAAGCAAAAAATACTAATACCTAGGCATAGAGTTCACAATCAAGCAAGTTAAGTCCAATCCTTGATAGATAACCCTTTGCTAATCATCCTAACAACAACTAACTGTCATTAGTGCTAGAATCATTAACAAGCAAGCAAAACCAACTCTATTCAAGCCAAAATGCTTCGTACACAGGTAATCTCTTGAGCTAAGACAAGCAAATTCTCTATTAAACAAGATCAGCATTTCATCAAACACTTGGTGGGCATTAGAGAAAGCCTAAATCTTGATTCATGCGATCAAGATAAATCTACCCTAAACACAGATTAATAGAGAGGAATTAATCAAATTAGACACTAACAAACCCTAATCAAGCCTCTAAATTCCCCTAATCTATATCTAAAACCCTAAAAGTGACTACTCACTCATCATCAAGAAAAACACCAAATCAACAATAGAAAAGATGTTAAACATGATTAAGAGGGAGATTAGAGAAGATTTAAAGATGCAAATACAAAACTTTATTTAAAAGGAGAAACTTCTTCTTACAAAAACTTAAAAGCAATGAGAAAACTATGCAAGAACAAGACTTGGCTAAAAACCATTAGTCCAAGCTTGTTTATACTAAAAGACAAATGCCCTAGAAAAGTGGCAAACTTGTAATTAAAAGCATCTCGGACTAGGCCAACATCGAGCACATATGCTCGATGAGGATGATCGATGTAGGACTTTTGGTGCTTGACATCGAGCAGCTGATGATCGATGCAGGTGAAAATCTTCAAGCTTCGATCCATTTACATCGCACGATGAGAGTGATCGATGTGCTTGTGTTGTGGCTTGAGATCGAGCAGCTGATGATCAGTGTGCTTGGTCGATGTGAGCTTCAAGACTCTCGGCAACTTTACATCGTACGATATGGACTCTGCCTTGATCAATGTTGCACCAGATTTCTCCTTCCTTAGCTCCTTTTGCTCCTCCTTAACATGGGAAACTCCTTGAATAATCCTCATGCTTCCTCCTTGCTTTAAATAGCTCATTAGGTACCTAAAAATACCCTTAATGCCAAGGAAAATGGGACTAAAACATGAGCTAAATGCAAGCTTAAATGATGTAAATATTTGAGATATTAACACCCCCACACTTGCCTGTTGCTTGCCCTCAAGCAAACAAACTAAGACAGATGGAGGATGAGGTTTGAAGGTGGGCATTTAAATCCAAAAATTCTAAGGTAAAGAAATGAAGACAATGTCTAGGTGCCTAAATGTAGGATGCAAAACACAATCAGTTATACTTTAAAGAACATAGCCATGCTCATCATGTTTCAAAATGCTCCTAGTTGTTGCATCTAATGGTAACTTCTTATCCCAAAGATGTTGATGAGGGATTGGAACTTGTGGAGAATCTAGCACAATCAGATGGGAATGATAATGAGGAGTTTGATAGAACTCCTAGGAGTGCTAAGGATGAGCTGGAGTCTAACAAGAAGGAGATCAAGGCCTTACATGAGAAGATTGATCTGGTTCTAAGGGAAAGAAAAGAATTTAACTTTGTTGGTGACTTGGTTCAGATTGAAAATCAAGATGGCTGCCAAGTTGAGGAGATGAACTATCTTGGTAATCAAGGAGGATACAATGGATATGGGAACTACAGACCTTACCCAAATCTATCCTACAGAAGCGACAATGTTGCCAACCCTTAAGATTAGGTCTATCCACCTCAACAGCAACAACAAGCTGGTCAAAGACCTTTTCTGCCTTACAACAACAACAATCAAGGCTTTCAACAAAGGAACAACAAATTGAAGCCTAGAGAACCCTACAACCCTCCAGGATTTAATGCTCAAGCACCAGCTCAAGCCTCTTCTAGTACTCCAGATGGTGACATCAAGACTCTCATCCAACAAGTGCTTCAAAATATGATCAACACTACCTTAGAGATGAACAAAATGTTTGCTGAGGTCCGCAACAAGATAGATTCTGTCCATGTGGAGCTGATAAACAGGTTTAATCGCCAAGATGCAAGAGTGAAGACTCTAGAGAACAACAAAGGAGCAGCTAGTGCACCACGCCCTCAAGGTAACCTCCCTGGAAAGTGTGAGATGAATCCAAAGGAATACTGCCAAGTGTTGATTCTCTAGATGCTTTCACCACTGAGGAAGATGCTATTATAGATGAGTTTCTGTCAATGATTAATGAGAACATTGATGAACAAAGTGAGGGGGAGGACCTAGTTCAAGTTTATGATGCTAAGAAGGAGGCTCAAGCTGATTTGTTTCCATCTTATCAACCTGACATTCCATTTCCATGAAGATTCAAAGAGCAGCTAGTCAAGAAGTATGCAACTCTTTATGCTTCTCAAATGGAAATGAGAGGTCTAGATGCTGAAGAAGAGTTTGGAAAGTTTCTACTCAAGACTGTGGAATCAGAAGTTAAGGATCTGAACATCAAGAAGCTTGGAGATCCTGGTTGCTTTACTCTCCCATGTGAACTCAAAGGAAGAACATTCAAGAGCTGTTCGTGTGATTTGGGTGCAAGCATCAATCTGTTTCCATCAACTACAGCTAAGGAGTTAGGCTACACTAAGTTTCAGCAAAGCAATGTATCCTTAACCATTGCTGATGGGACAGTGAACAAGACATTAGGAGCTCTCAAGGACGTGCCTATGCAGATTGAGGGAGTGACAATCCCAACTGATTTCTTGGTGTTGGATGTTGAAGGCCAGATCAAGAATGCAATCATACTTGGAAGACCATTCTTAGCTTCAGCTGGCGCTGTCTTGGATGCTAGAAAATGCACAACAGAGCTGAGGCTTAAAAAAGAGAAGGTCTTGAAGTTTGATAGCAAGGGTATCAAGCTGGAGCATGAACATGCTTTCTCCATGGAGCTGAATAAGATGAAAGGAGTTGACAAGAACTGGCCAGAGTTTAAAGGTTACCAAGGAGAGAGTTTTTGATGGCTGCTGCTTGTCAAGGTTGTTTGAAGACACCACTGAAAAGTAGGTCCTTGAAGTTGTTAGTTCCAAGAAGATGAATGAAATCAAGATGGTTACTGAAGAAGGAGGGGTGATCTTGAAGCTCTTTTTCTCTAATGATGGTTGACGACCTCCATAAGCTCCCTTGCACTTGGTTGCTTGTTTGGGACTTCTTCCACAACCTTTCCCTTTCCTTTGTCCTTGGACTTGCCAGCCTTGCTCTCCACAACCCTCAACAACTCTCAAGATAGTGTTTAAGCTCAAAAGGAGATTTGGTTAAGGGAGTGGCTTAACTGTCCCATAAGTATGAGGATCAGCTATTTGGATCAACAAGAGTGGTAAGAAAGAAAAAGATGATACAAATATGTATATGGTAGCCATGATATCACTTTTCAATGCACAAACATGATAATTAAAAATTCAGATTAAGGTTCAAATAGATATAGTTGATTTTCAATGAACATAAGGTTTCAGAATGAGAATGAGAGAATCAAATTTAGCAATCCAAACATGGTTCTGCCTTAACTTCTAACATTCTCATGATGCATCAAACAATTAACCACTTAGACATTTAAATCAATTTTAAACACTTAGCATTCTACAAGGAGAATTCATCATCATGCCCTATGCAAATGCAATGCAGCCTATATGCAAAAACTAGACTCAATCTTAAGCAAATGAAATGCAACTATATGCTCTCTTTTTAGTTTGCAAAACATGCAAAATCTTTCAATTTTTTTAGATTTTTTTTTTTTGGTTTTTTAATGCACTTAGATGAATGCATGAGATGCATGTGACACAAAGATGAATGAAATGGAAAACTAAGAAAAGAACAAACAATGTCAAACCCTAAATCCCTCCCCCACACTTAGATTAAACAGTCTCTTGTGTAATAAAAGGAGTGAGAGAGAGAAGCAACAGCAAAATATAAACAGAAACTTAAAAAAAATGCAATGGTATATACAATGGAAGGATGTGGTACTTCAGTTGTGATGGGAGGAGTGGTGGGATGTGTAAGAGAGTTCCTCAGTCGCTCCTGTATCTTGGAATGATCCTGATGTTGCTGGTTATGGAAACTGACTCGCCCTCCTCTTGTTTCTCCTCTTCTTGCCTTGTGAAAAAGTTGCTGGTTGTTGTGGAGGAAACCAACTTGGCCAATGAGCTTGTACTTGAGTTGGATTACCTTGAGAATCCCACTCTTGCCATGTTTATAAACCTCAGAAGGAGAGTAAGCTGGCGCCTCGCATGCTGATGATGGTTAGGACCTAGGCTCATAGGATGAAGCTCTTCAAGGTTCCCAAGCTGCCCATTGATCAGTTTTTTGCACTTGGAAGGAATGTCTCCCTTGGGGCATCCCGATTGCCTCCTCTTCTTCATCAGGTTCTTCCTGCTACACTTGCTCTTCATAGTGTTAAGTATATTCATGGCCATGGTTCTGTTGGGAAGCTCATTTTGATGTAGACTTGTCTTTCTTGAACTTCGCTTTGACCAGATTCACAAGCTTCTTTATGGTCTTATCTTGCCATTTACACCATCTTTGGAGTTTGTTGATGTGGTCATGGGCATACTTCAGAGAGCTTCCTTAGCTTGGAACCTCATGAGGTTTAAAGTGAAACCTCTTGGTGTTGTATACCAGCAACTCATCCTCATCTTGCTCTTGGGAATCCTCTTGACATTCAGCACCAACATCACTTTCTTCTTGCACTTTCTCTTCACTACTCTCTTCACTTTCTTCTTTACTTCCTTCTTCACTATCCTCTTCTCTTTCTTCAGTGATAGGGCCACCATGGTAGAGCTGTCTTTCAGTTGAGCCAAAATCGATATTGCTCCTCATGGTGATAGATGTATGCCGCTCATTGGGGAGAAGAAATCTTGCTGGCTCCTTGGAAGGTTTGAGAAACTGATAGATGTGCTTCTCTTAAATGGTATTCTCTAAGTAGTGACTCCTCTTTAGATAGACCAGATCTATCCATTGTGGTGGCAAAGCAACTGCAGCATACTCCTCAAGATCCACTTCACCTGCCATTAAAATCGCTGTCCCAACTCCTCCAATGTGTAGTTGTGGGTTCTTCTCCCTCTTCCCCTTGAGCATGATCCAGCTTCTATATGAATAGAGTTGCTCCATGAGTAAAGTAACATAACAGGGGAACTGTTCTGGCCTGTCAAGGACCATTCCATCCTTGCATGAGTTCACTAGTGGCTGCATTTAATTGTAGATAATGTCCATCTCCCTTGATGTGATGTTAGGTGTCTCCTTTCTTGCAATAATGTTGTTTGCAAGGGCTTTGTGAGCATATCTCACAGCTGGATGCTTTAGACTCTGGTTCTTGGTGACTCCTGGAGTATATTTGCCAATCCCAATCACTTCCCATAGCAATTCATGTGCTCCCTTACTGATCTTGAACCGGTCCTTCTTATCAGCATAGAAATCAAGTCCAAGGCCAGCTGCAAGCTCTCTAAAGGTAGCTGTGAACTTCTGATTGCCAAGTCTGAAGGATATCCATTGTAAACCTCATTCTCTCCATAACTCACCCCTTGGAAAGTGGAGAGAAACTGGATGGTGAGATGCTGGTAGGAAGGGAGTGGTTTCTCCATGAATTCGCCAAGCCCCATCTTCTCAATGATTGTCTTGCAATCATCATATATCCCAGGCGCCTTCATTGTGGGGTTGCAAGGGTACCTTGTAGCCTTGAAGGTACATTTGTTGAAGATCTCCATAAACTCCCTTGCACTTGGTTGCTTGTTTGGGACTTCTTCCACAACCTTTCCATTTCCTTTGTCCATGGACTTGGCAGCCTTGCTCTCCACAACCCTTTTTCCAGCAACTTTTGTAGACTACCCATCAGCAAAACCTTTGCCCTTGTCCTTGATGGTAAGTGCAGTAGACATCGCCTTCTTCTTAGGTGATTGACTTTTGTTTCCAGCAGCTTCATTGGTTCTCCCCATAGTACCTCGATGACCACATCGGTCACTTTTGACCAATGCAAGTGACCGATGTGGTTGGCATCGGTCAGTCTTGACCGATGTTGCTAACCGATGCTGACTCCTGAACCTTCTGCCCATTTACATCGGTCACTCCTTGACCGATGCGAGTGACCGATGTAGGCACATCTAGCAAGCTTTGACCGATGCTTTTGCTCGATGTAATCTTTCAAACTCTCGGTCAGTTTACATTGGTCACTCCAGACCGATGTTAGTGATCGATGTGATCCACATCAATCACTATGACCGATTTTCCAGACCGATGTGAGTTTATCTGACTCTCGGGTTGATTACGTCGGTCACTCCTTGACCGATACAAGTGATCGATGTGGTTGCCCGGTGCTTTTCTGATTCTACAATATCGATCATTTTTTGCTGATGGATTTGACCGATGGAACCAACATTGGTCTGGCATGACCGATGTTGATGATCGATGTTAACCAGAAGGCACCTATTTTGGTTCCCCTAACGTCTTCTCATTCCCCAATCCAAACTCCTGCTTCTAAGAACACTAGAAATGCATAAACATAAAATAAAAAGCATAATATATACAAAGGATACCATGGGACTACCTCCCAAGTGTGCTTGTTTAAAGTCATTTAGCTTGACTTTGGTTACCTCTTTAGTGGAGATAAGGAGAAGGTGTCTTGGAACTCCTGGGTGGTGTCTTGCTCCTCTTGATCCTTGTGGTGACCCCATCAATCTTCATCTCAGCAAAGGGCTTAGACTTGCCTCTTTGCTTCAGATTGTAACAGATCTCACCATCATTAGAGCAAAAGGGCTTCAAGATAACCCCTCCTTTTCTAGTAACCATCTTGATTTCATTCATGTTCTTGGAACTAACCATTTAAAGGACCTCTTTTTCAGTGGTGTCTTCAAACAACCTTGACAAGTAGTAGCCATCAAAACTCTCTCCTTGGTAGCCTTCAAAGTCTGGCCAGTTTTTGTCAACTCCTTTCATCTTGTTCAGCTCCATGGAGAAAGGATGTTCATGCTCCACCTTGTTACCCTTGCTATCAAACTTCAAGACCTTCTCTTTGGTAAGCCTCAGCTCTGTTGTGCATTCTCTAGTATCAAAGACAGCGCCAGCTGAAGGTAAGAATGGTCTTCCAAATATGATTGCATTCTTGATCTGCCCTTCAACACCCAACACCAAGAAATCAGTTGGGATAGTCACTCCCTAAATCTGCATAGGCACGTCCTTGAGAGCTCCTAATAGCATATTCACTGTCCCATCGACAATGCTTAAGGACACATTTCTTTGCTGAAACTTGGTGTAGCCCAACTCCTTACCTGTAGTTGATGGCAACAGATTGATGCTTGCACCCAAATCACACAAACAGCTCTTGAAGGTTCTTGCTTTGAGTTCACATGGAAGAGTAAAGCAACCAGGATCTCCAAGGTTCTTGATGTTCAGCTCCTTAACTTCTAGTTCCACAGCCTTGGCTAGAAACTTTCCAAGCTCTTCTTCAGTATCTAGACCTCTCATTTCCATTTTACCAGCATAAAGAGTTGCATACTTCTTGACTAGCTGCTCTTTCAATCTTTCTTGAAATGGAATGTCAGGTTGATAAGCTGGAAACAAATCAGATTGAGCCTCCTTCTTAGCATCAGAAACTTGAACTAGGTCATCCCCCTCACTTTGTTCATCAATGTCCTCATTAATCATTGACAGAAACTCATCTATAATAGTATCTTCCTCAGTGGTGAAAGCATCTAGAGCATCAACAGATTGGCAGTATTCCTTTGGATTCATCTCACACTTTCCAGGGAGGTTACCTTGAGGGCGTGGTGCACTAACTACTCATTTGTTGTTCTCTAGAGTCTTCACTCTTGCAGCTAGGCCATCAAACTTGTTTGTCAGCTCCACATGGAAAGAATCTATCTTGTTGTGGACCTCAGCAAAATTTTTGTTCATCTCCAAGATAGTGTTGATCTGACTTGGAAGAACTTGTTGGATGAGAGTCTTGATCTCACCATCTAGAGTACTAGAAGAGGCTTAAGCTGGTGCTTTGGCATTGTGATATCCCTTGTATTTACACCATTTAGGTATGCATTTAGTACATGTTTTGGTTCTCTTTTACATGTTTTCTCTTAGTTTTTGCCCTATTTTCTTCTTCTTTTAGACTTAGGTTGCATTTAGGGTATAGTTTGCATTTTTCTTGCATTTTGGATGTTTTAGGTGCTTTTGGAGATAAAAGGAGCTTGGAGGAGCTTTAGGGATGATTCAGGATGGTAGCTGGATAAAAGGGAGCAAGAAGGATCAAAACAGACAATCTCTGCAAAGGTTTTCGGTCATAGCACGGTGAACATCGGTCAAGGGGTGACCGATACCAGATTTTCAGTCACCAACATCGATCATGGCTGACCGATACCAGCACATCGATCAGCAGCATCGGCCACTGCCTGAACAATGGGATCAACATCGACCACAAGTGACCGATGTAACTGACCAATGTAAACCCAGTCCGAACCTGTTTTTAATTACACTTTTGCCATTACTCTAGGGCTTCCTTCTCTAGGCTATAAATAGCCTCTTTTTTCAGATTTTCGACATGTCTTGTCAATTTACTGTTTTTAAGCATTTTTTTTTAAGTTTGTAAGACAAATCCTTGCTTTATTTAATATATTCGAGTATTTGCTTTTAATATTTCTTTATTCTCTCATCTAATCATGATCAACATCCTTTTCCTTTGTGATTTGGTGTTAAACATGAGTATGAGTGAGTAGTTTGCTTAGAGTTTCTAGATGTGGTAGATTAGGAGAATTTAAGACTTGATTAGGGCTTGTTAAGTGTTTCAGTTTATGGGTTCCTCTCTATTAATCTGTTATTCATGCTAGATTAGTCTTGATCAAACTCATCTAGGTTGTTAGCTTTCTCTTATGCCCACCAAGTGTTTGATGAAATGCTGATCTTGTTTAATAGAGGATTTGCTGGCCTTGGCTCAAGAGATTGACTGTTTGATGAGCATTTTGACTTGAATAGAGTTGTTTACTATTGCTTGCTTGATGTTTTAGCAATAATGAGAATTAGTTCTTGTTAAGATGTTTAGCAAAGGGCTATTTGCCAAGAGATTGGATCTAGCTTGCTTGATTGTGAACTCTATGTCTAGGAATCACCATTGCTTGCTTACTTGCTTGATCAATGTAGTCTGAAACAGCCTTAGTTAGTGTCTGAAATTCCCCAAAGTCAATAACCACATCTAGGAACTTGCCTTTCTCTTATTTGAATCTCGGATTTGCTCTGTTTTGCTCTGTTTTTCTTGCTTAAATCTGCTTAGTTTGCTTTTGTTTTCACTTTCTTATTGATTGATCACACTAGGGTGTTAGAACAGTTGCCTAGGCAACAAAAACCTTTTCTTGCTTGCTTGACTTAGAGATTTCACTCTTAGCTCTTCTGTTTTCAACTAATCACAATTGGATTGACATTAATGCACATACTACAACTGACTAGTACAATGGTTGATTGACAACAAGAGCCTAAAAACCCTTGTATCAATTTGGCGCCGTTGCCCGGGATTTAAGGATGTATCAATTTGGTGCCGTTGCCATTTGGGATTTAAGTTTGAATCATTAGAGTTTGTAGAATCTTTAAGATCAAGCTTTTACTTTTCTTTGGTTACTAATTTTCTTTGACTCTCATTTCTGTCTTTCAGATATATGAACTTGAGATCGAGAGGTTCAAGTAATCTTGTGGACTTCATAGACAACATCAATCTGCTTGATAGAGGACAGAGAGCAAGGAGACAGCAAGAAAGGCAGCAAGACTTGCAAAGACTTGGTATAAACAATCAGGAACAAGTCCTGGATGACATCAGATTTCAGGGTCCTCCAGGAGCTGCAGGCGCTCAGGGTATACAAGGACATCAAGGTGTTCAAGGCTTACAGGATGCGCAAGAACCAAGAGGCGCTGCACAAGATCCAATAGCAGCTAGACCTATTGGCGCTGGTGATGCACCAAATGTCTACAACAACAGGAGAGGCATTGTTCCACCAGCAGTCCAAAACAACAACTTTGAAATCAAGTCTGGATAGATTTCAATGGTTCAGAGCAGCAAATTCCATGGGTTACCACTTGAAGACCATCTAGATCATCTGGATAATTTTGATAGGCTGTGCTCACTAACAAAGATAAATGGAGTGAGTGAAGATGGCTTCAAGCTCAGATTGTTTCCTTTCTCACTTGGAGACAAAGCACACCAATGAGAGAAGAACCTTCCCGAAGGAAGTATCACCATCTGGGATGAGTGCAAGAAAGCCTTTCTAGAAAAGTTCTTCTCTACTTCAAGAATTGCTAGAATAAGGAATGATATTTCAGGGTTTGCACAAAGGAACAATGAAAGCTTTGGAGAAGCCTGGGAGAGATTCAAGGGATACACACTGCAATGCCCTCATCATGGCTTCTCACAAGCCTCTTTGCTATCCACTCTCTACAGAGGAGCCTTGCCTAAGATAAGAATGCTTCTGGACACAACATCAAATGGGAACTTCGTGTCAAAAGATGTGGATGAAGGTTTGGAGTTAGTAGAGAATTTGGCTCAGTCTGATGGAAACTACAATGAGGAGTTTGACAGAGCACCAAGGAGTGTAAAGGATGACTTAGAGTCTAGCAGGAAAGAAATCAAGTCTCTACATGAGAAGCTGGACTTGTTGCTAAGGGAAAAGAAAGTGGTTCACTTTGTGGGAGACATGGTTCAGCTTGATGATCAGGAACAATGCCAAGTTGAGGAGATGAACTATTTGGGAAACCAAGGTGGCTACAACAACTATGGGAACTACGGACAAAATCCAACCTTGTCCTACAGGAGCAACAATGTTGCCAACCCACAAGATCAGGTTTACCCTCAACAGCAACAGCAAGCTGCCCCAAGACCTTTTGTTCCCTACAACAATCAAGGTTTTCAGCAGAGGAAGAACAACTATCAGCCTAGAGCGCCCTACAACCCTCCAGGATTCAATGCCCAAGCTTAAGGACAGGCTTCCTCTAGTTCTCAGACACTGAACTCAAGACCCTCATGCAACAAATGATCAACACTCAAGTCACCACAACCTTAGAAATGAACAAGAAGTTTGCAGAGGTCCACAACAAAATTGATTCAGTGCATGTAGAGCTCACCAACAAGTCTGATGGATTGGCTGCAAGAGTCAAAACACTGGAGAAGAACAAAGGAATAGCTGGTCCCAAGCCTCAAGGACAATTTCCTGGAAAACCAGAAGCAAACCCAAAGGAATTCTGCAATGCCACTGTCATAGAAGAAGAAAGCTTCTCAGCTGAAGAGGAAGCTATCATTGAAGAGTTCCTCTAGTTGTTCATTGAGGACATTGAACCTCTAAGTGGGGGGGGGGGGGGGGCTGGAAATGGGGAAAACTCAGATGACGAAGAGTGGTGGGCGCCACATGAAGTTGTTGATAACACAAAGGACTACTTGGTGGAAGCTGCTGATGATAAGGAGAAACCTCAAACAGCTACTCTTCCTGTCTATCAACCAACCATCCCTTTTCGAGGAAGGTTCAAGGAACAGCTAGTTCAGAAATATGAAACCCTCTATGCTGCTCAGATGGAATTGAGAGGTTTGAATGGCCAAGAAGAACTTGAGAAGCTAAGGGTGAAGGCTGGAACACCTGAGGTTAAGGAGCTCACTATCAAGAAACTTGGAGATCCCGAATGTTTTACTCTCCCATGTGAGCTTAAGGGGCAGACTTTCAAAAGCTGTCTTTATGACCTTGGGGCAAGTATCAACCTTCTCACATCCTCTACTACTAAAGCTCTTGGCTACACTCAACTTCAGGAGAGTAATGTGTCCCTTACTATAGCTGATGGGATAGTGAAGAAACCACTTGGGAGTCTCAAGGATGTACCAATAATGATTGAAGGGGTAACCATCCCCACTGATTTCCTGGTGCTTGATGTGGAAGGCCATATAAAGAATGCTATCATTCTAGGCAGACCTTTCCTGGCTTCAGCTGGAGCAGTGTTTGATGCCAAGGAATGCACAATTGAGCTGAAACTGACCAGGAAGAAGGTTCTAAGGTTTGACTCCAAGGGGAATAAGCTGGAGAATGAGCAAGCCTTCTCAATGGAGATCAAGAAGCTGAAGCAGCTTGGAAAGAATTAGCCAGAGTTTGAAGGCTACCAAGGAGAGAGTTTTGATGGCTGCTGCTAGGTCAAGTTGTTTGAAGACACCACTAAAAAGGAGGTCCTTGAAGTGGTTGGTTACAAGAATCTGAATGATGTTAAGCTGGTTACTAGCAAGAGAGAAGTGGTTTTGCAACCAAGTGTCTCTAAGAAGGGAGAGTTTTGCTTCAAGCTTCAGCAAGAGGGGAATGCTACACCTTTTGCCAGGATCAAGGTGAATGGAGTCACCACCAACGTCAAGAGAAGCAAGATTACACCAAGGAGTTCTAAGACTCCTTCTCCTCACCTCAACTAAAGAGGTAATCAAAGTCAAGCTTAGTGACTTTAAACAAGCACACTAGGGAGGTAGTCCCATGGTATCTTTTTGTATATATAATGCTTTCTAGTTTATCTTTTATGCTTTGTTATAGTGTATATAAACAAGAGTTTGAAGGGGACAAAGAACAGGTGTTTTCTGGCTGACATCGGTCAACTGTATCGGTCATGACAAGACCGATACACACTTTTCGGTCATAAATATCGGCCATGATTGATCGATGTCAGTAGAGCCAGTCTACACCAGTCAACACATCGGTCACTTATGATCGATGTGGAAGGAAGTTTGAAAGAGGGGCACGTTTTGGTCATCCACATCGGTCAAGCTTGATCGATGTAAACCCACCGGATGAATTTTGGTCAAGTGTATCGACCAGTTAGTGATCGATCTGATTCTTAGGAAACATATCGGTCACTAACATCGGTCATACACAGACCGACATAAACACACCGATGGATTTTGGTCAAGCACATCGATAAGGTGATGACCGATGTAGTCCCCAGGAAGCACATTGGTCTCTAACATAGGTCAATTATGACCGATACTGACATTTCGGTCCGTCACAACAGTCACTTGTGCCCGATATTCCACCCGAGGTAAGTACTTCAATTATTCAAAAATTTTCCCTCCTTTGGTTTGGAGCCAAGTGAGTTTAAAATTGAACATTGGATCCTTGCTGACCTCTTTCTTAGCTTCTGAGCACTTTTGTTTTTGTCCCCCACACTTTTGATTCCTCTTGTTCCCTCACCAACCTTTGATTCCTTTGGTTCCCTCTCCTTCTCTCTATTTAAAGCAACAACTTCTTCACTTCTCTTCACACTTCATTTCACTTCTCTTCTCACCTAAAGCACGAAATTACTAGTTCTCTCTCTCTCTTATCGCTTTCTCTAAGTGCTCAGAAGTTCCAAAAAGGTTTGCTTCCTAAACTATCATTCCTTTGCTCTTAGACTTTGCATATGGTCAAAATTGCTTAGTCTATGCTTTAAAGAGCAAGTGTTGATTGGTTTGAAATGTTGTGCTTTGGTTTTGCAATGTGAATTGGTTAGGATGAGCAAGTTAGATGTTGAAGCTTTATATGCATTTATCTCATTTCTTGCTTGTTCTCATCCATTTGCAAGATCATCTCCTCTTTTGCCTAAGAACTGCTTTAGCTAGATGTGTATGCGTAACTGTTTATCCTTTGTGCATTCTAGCCTATCTAAACTGCTAGCTTTTGATTTCTCCTTGCTTTGTAGAAGTTTAATCTTTCTTTAGAGACTTTTTAGACTCTTCTTAGCTTAGAGAATTTTCTTTTAAAGCTTTCAGTTATTAAGTTCTTCAGCTTTTGTTCTTTCTCTTACCTTTCTTTCAAGCTTTGCTTTTGAAGGTACCATGGCGAGAACAGACATAACTGCTGGGAAAAAGGGAAAAGCACCTCAGGAAGGAACCACTACTTCACCACGAGCATCCAGGGACAAAGGAAAAGGGGTTGCAGCTGAGACTTCATCCAAAGCCGCTGGGAAGAGACCGGCTGGAGAGAAAGGCACCAAGCAGAGAGGCAAGGGAAAAAACTGCTGAGGAAGATATTCCATCCAGGAAGTATAGTGCTAGGGAGCTCATGGAGGGATTTAGTAGATGCACCTTCAAGCCAACAAGATACCCAAGCTCCACCACAAAGAAGGAGCTAGGGATCTATGAAGACTGCACTACCCTTTTTGAGCAAATGGGGCTCACCAAGCTGTTACAGCCTCTTCCCTCCTATGAGCGCTTCACTCATCAGTTCCTCTCCACACTCAAGGTGGTCAACTATGAGAAAAGTGAGCTCCCTGACCATGATGGATGGATCTCTTTCAAGCTTGGAAAACAGAGGTTCAAAATCACCTTCCAAGAACTCTCTAAGGCACTGGAGCTAAGCACCTATTTCAAAGAGGAAAGAAGTTCTTGATCCATGAATCTCAATACTCAAGGCTATGGGAAGTCATTGGAGTTGGGGAATTCAGAGCTGGGGTTACAAGGAACCAGCACTTGAAGCATCCTGCAGTTAGATATGCACAAAATGTGTTTGCAAACACATTTTTTGCAAAGAAGGAAACCTCACACCTAACTGGCAAGGAAAGAGACTTCCTCTACAATGTACTGTACACTAGTATGGGCGCCAACCCACCAAGCAAATTCCCATGCCTTGTGAGACTATTGATGGAGCAGCTGCTAACCTATCAGAGCTGGATTATCAACAAGGGAAAAAGGGAGAGAGATCCACAGCTCCACATTGGAGGGGTTGTCACAGCTATACTCATAGCTTGTGATGTGAATCTTGAGGAACATGCTGGAGATGCTCTAGATCCTATCTGGATAGATATGGATTATCTGAAGAGAAACCATTTTCTTGAGAAGAGTGTTCAGGAAAAGTATGTCTACCACTTCCTCAACAATCACCAAGAACTAGTAAGAGTCCTCCTCCCTAATCCAAGACTTACCTCTTTCACCAAAAGAAGCAACATCTGCTTCAATCTGAGTGAGGAAGAGCTCTACACAGGCGGCCCTATCCCTGGAGAGAGAGAAGAAGACAGTGAGGAAGGAAACACTGAAGAGATTGGAGAAGAAGAAGAAGAAGATCACCAATGGAATGCTACTGCTTGCATTTTTCTTGCATTTTGGATGTTTTTCGGTGCTTTTGGGGCTAAAAAGAGCTTGGAGGAGCTTTGGGGATGATTCAGGATGCTAGCTGGATCAAAGGGACCAAGAAGGATCAAAGCATACAATCTCTGCAAAGGTTTTCGGTCATAGCACGGTGAACATCGGTCAAGGGGTGACCGATACCAGATTTTCGGTCACCAACATTGATCATGGCTGACCGATACCAGCACATTGATCACCAGCATCGGCCAGGGGTGATCGACACAAACACCACGAATGAATTTCGGTCACCAGCATCGACCCCTGCCTGACCGATGGGATCTACATTGACCACAAGTGACCGATGTAACTGACCGATGTAAACCCAGTCCGAACCTGTTTTTAATTACACTTTTGCCATTACTCTAGGGCTTCCTTCTCTAGGCTATAAATAGCCTCTTTTTCCAGATTTTCGACATGTCTTGTCAATTTACTGTTCTTAAGCATTTTTTTTAAGTTTGTAAGACAAATCCTTACTTTATTTAATATATTTGAGTATTTGTCTTTAATCTTTCTTTATTCTCTCTTCTAATCATGATTAACATCCTTTTCCTTTGTGATTTGGTGTTAAACATGAGTATGAGTGAGTAGTTTGCTTAGAGTTTCTATATGTGGTAGATTAGAGAAATTTAAGACTTGATTAGGGCTTGTTAAGTGCTTCAGTTTATGGGTTTCTCTCTATTAATCTGTTATTCATGCTAGATTAGTCTTGATCAAACTCATCTAGGTTGTTAGCTTTCTCTTATGCCCACTAAGTGTTTGATGAAATGCTGATCTTGTTTAATAGACTGTTTGAGGAGCATTTTGACTTGAATAGAGTTGTTTACTATTGCTTGCTTGATGTTTTAGCACTAATGAGAATTAATTCTTGTTAAGATGTTTAGCAAAGGGCTATTTTCCAAGAGATTGGATCTAGCTTGCTTGATTGTGAATTCTATGTCTATGAATCACCATTGCTTGCTTACTTGCTTGATCAATGTAGTCTGAAACAGCCTTAGTTTGTGTCTGAAATTCCCCAAAGTCAATAACCACATCTAGGAACTTGCCTTTCTCTTATTTGAATCTCGGATTTGCTCTGTATTGCTCTGTTTTGCTCTGTTTTTCTTGCTTAAATCTGCTTAGTTTGCTTTTGTTTTCACCTTCTTATTGATTGATCACACTAGGGTTTTAGAACACTTTCCTAGGCAACAAAAACCTTTTCCTGCTTGCTTGACTTAGAGATTTCACTATTAGCTCTTCTGTTTTCAACTAATCCCAATTGGATTGACATTAAAACCCATACTACAACTGACTAGTACAATGGGTGATTCACAACAAGAGCCTAAAAACCCTTGTATCACATTGACTCTTGGAGGGTTGTAGGGTGCTCTAGGCTGGAATTTGTTGTTCCTTTTTGAAAGCCTTGATTGTTGTTGTTGTAAGGCACAAAAGGTCTTCGACCAGCTTGCTGTTGCTGTTGGGTTCATAGACTTGGTCTTGAGGATTGGCAACATTGTTGCTTCTGTAGGATAGATTTGGGTTAGGTCTGTAGTTCCCATATCCATTGTATCCTCCTTGATTACCAAGATAGTTCATCTCCTCAACTTGGAAGCCTTCTTGATCTTCAATCTAAACCAAGTCACCAATAAAGTTAACTTCCTTCCTTTCTCTTAGCAACAGATCAATCTTCTCATGTAAAGCCTTGATCTCCTTCTTGGTAGACTCCAGCTCATCATTAGCACTCCTAGGAATTCTATGAAACTCCTCATTATAATTACCATATGATTGTGCTAGATTCTCCACAAGTCCTAATCCCTCATCAACATCTTTAGATAAGAAGTCACCATTGGATGCACTATGTAGGAGGATTCTGATCTTTCGGAGGGCGCCTCTGTATAGAATGGAGAGGAGTGAAGCTTGTGTAAACTCATGGTGTGGGTACTGAAGTGTGTAGCCTTTAAACCTTTCCTATGCTTCACCAAAGCTCTCATTGTTCCTTTGAGCAAATCCAGAGATTTCATTCCTGATCCTAGCAGTCCTTGAAGTAGAGAAGAACTTGGCCAGAAATGCTCTCTTGTACTCATCCCAGCTTGTGATGCTCCCCTGAGGTAAATTCTTCTCCCATTGATGGGCTTTGACCCCAAGAGAGAATGAGAACAGCGTCAACTTGAAACCATCTTCACTGACCCCATTGATCTTTGTTAGTGAGCAGAGTCTATCAAAGATGTCCAAGTTATCCAGAGGGTCTTCTAGAGATAAACCATGGAACTTGCTTCCTTGGACCATGGAGATAAGACCAGATTTGATCTCAAAGTTGTTCTTCTGAACAGCTGGAGGAAGAATTCCTGTTCTGCTTTTGTAAGCATTGGGCGGATCACTAGCTCCAATGGGTCTTATAGGCCTTGGTGCTTGACCTGCTCCTCTAGGACCTTGCTCTCCTTGTTGTCCTTGAACCCCTTGTTGGCCTTGTTGGCCCTGTACACCAGCTGCTCATTGAGGTCCTTGAAACCTCATATCATCCACAGCATGTTGCTCCTGAATATTCATCCCTAACCTCTCCAAGTGTTGATGTATTTCCTGTTGTCTTCTTTCCCTTTGACCTTTGTCCAACAAGTTAATGTTGTCAATGAAGTCCACCAAGTTGCTAGAGCCTTTTGATCTAAGGTTCATACACCTTAAAACAGCAATGAGAGTCAAAGATAATTAGTAACCATATACAAATAAAACCTGATCTTAAAAATTCCACAAATTCTAATGATCCAAACAATAACCCAAATGGCAACGGCGCCAAATTGATACAAGAGATTTTAGGTTCTTGGTCAATCACCCAAACTTGTACTAATCAGTTGTAGTATAGAATAGGGTTTTTATCAATCCAAAGAAGTTATGAATAGATGCCACTAGAACTATGAGAAGAAAACCTTAAGTCAAGTAAATTCAGAGAAGATTTATTGTTTATCACAACTAAACTATCAATCTAAGTGATCAAGCACCAAACAGAACTCAAAAGAGAACAACTTAGCAATGATCAAGAGCAAAACAGAGCAATAAAAACAGAGTAGATAGCAAATTCAAAATTCAAATAAGAGAAAACAAGCTTCTAGATGTGGTTATTGACTTTGAAGAATTCAAAGGCAAGACTTAGGCTATTTCAAACATCATTGACAATGCAAATAAGCAATCAAAGCTAATTCCTAGACATATAGTTCACAATCAAGCAAGTTAAGTCCAATCTCTTGACAAATAACACTTTTCTAATCATCATAACAAGAACTAACTATCATTAGTGCTAGAACAATCAACAAGCATGCAAAACCAACTCTATTCAAGTCAAAATACTCCTCAAACAGTCAATCTCTTGAGCTAAGGCCAGTAAATACTCTATTAAACAAGATCAACATTTCATCAAAGACTTGGTGGGCATAAGATGAAGCCTAAATCTAAATTTATGTGATCAAGACAAGTCTAGCCTAAGAACAGATTAATAAAGAAGACTCAACCTAATTAAGCACTAACAAACCTTAATCATGCTTATAAATTCCCCTAATCTACCACATCGAAGAACCTATAAAAGTCTACTCACTCATCATCATGGAAAACACCAAATCACAAGAGTAAATGATGCTAAACATGATTAAGAGGAGATTAGACAAGATTTAATGATGCAAATACAAAACTTTGATTAGAAGGATGATCTTGTTCTTACAAAAACTGAAAGACTCTTAAGAAAATTAAGCAAGAACAAGACTTGGCTAAAAATCATTAGTCCAAGCCTATTTATAGTAAAAGACAAAAGCCCTAAAACAATGTCAAAGTTGTAAACAAAAAGAAGTTTTAACTGGCTTACATCGGTCACAAGTGGAAGACTGGTGCTCCTCTCTTGCTTGACATTGGTCAGCTGATGACCGATGCTGTTGATCGATGTGAATCTTCAAGACTATCGGCCCGGTAACATCGGTCAGTCTTGACCAATGCTGTTGATCGATGTGGATGTCCTGTCTCTTCACATCGGTCACAAGTAACTGATGTGAATGACAGATGTGATTCACCATCTTCTCTGTTGTTTTACATCGATCACCATTAATCGATGTGCTATGTGCCTTGATCGATGATTCACAAGAAATATCCTTCCTTTGTTCCTTTTGCTCCTTCTCAGTTTAGCCAACTCCTTGAACCATTCCCACACTTCCTCCTTGCTCCATAAAGCCTCTTAAGTACCTAAAAACATCCTAAATGCATAGAGAATGCAAACTACAACCTAAATGCAACCAAAGTCTAAAAGGAAAGGAAAATGGGACTAAAGAGAAATAAAACATGCAAAAAGGAACCAAAACATGAGCTAAATGCAAGCCTAAATGATGTAAATATATGAGATATCAAAACCAAGAACCTCAAAACTCAAAAACAGAAATTCGAAATTACTAAAGCAAGACTAATAAATTAAAGACTTGAGATTAAAAGAATATAACATAAATAAAAAGGTATATACAAGTGATTCAATCTCATCCCACATAGAGATTTGGTCTTGTTCTTTGAGAATCCAAAGAAAAGCTTTGGAGAAGTGAAAGGATAAGAGAAAATAGAACTAGGTTTAGCTATTTATAGGGAACATCCCCAAAATAGCCTTAGGAAACAAAAATAAAGGAGTCAAAGATAGTCAAAGTTGGTTCCCATATTAAGGCATATCGGGCAGAAGGAAGGAAGTCTTAGCCGATACACTGCTCGGTACAAACTCATGGTTGCGGACAGTGATGCTGGAACTGCCGTATCATTTAAACGACTTACCGGATTGACCTGATTACACCTTCGTTGGAAAGCTTATTTGTTCCTCTTCAACTTCTATGAAGGACGATGAGTGTGAATCGCAGCAGAAAGACTTCGTGCAGACCCATACATTTTATATCAACCTCCATATCGGGCAGGTTTCTCTCAGCTTTGGTCGATACAGGACTTTGGTGCAGCCTAATACCCGTCATGTTGGCCATATTTGGTTCTTCATGTCCTCATCATTCACCATTCTCCAAATTTCCTCCATGGCTAATTCCTAGACATATAGTTCACAATCAAGCAAGTTAAGTCCAATCTCTTGACAAATAACACTTTGCTAATCATCCTAACTAGAACTAACTCTCATTAGTGCTAGAACAATCAACAAGCATGCAAAACCAACTCTATTCAAGTTAAAATACTCCTCAAACAGTCAATCTCTTGAGGTAAGGCCAGTAAATACTCTATTAAACAAGATCAACATTTCATCAAAGACTTGGTGGACATAAGATGAAGCCTAAATCTAAATTTATGTGATCAAGACAAGTCTAGCCTAAGAACAGATTAATAAAGAAGAATCAACCTAATTAAGCACTAACAAACCTTAATCATGCTTCTAAATTCTCCTTATCTACCACATCTAAGAACCTTAAAAAGTCTACTCACTCATCATCATAGAAAATACCAAATCACAAGAGTAAATGATGCTAAACATGATTAAAAGGGAGATTAGAGAAGATTTAATGATGCAAATACAAAACTTTGATTAGAAGGATGATCTTGTTCTTACAAAAACTGAAAAACCCTTAAGAAAATTAAGCAAGAACAAAACTTGGCTAAAATCATTAGTCCAAGCCTATTTATAGTAAAAGACAAAAGCCCTAAAGCAATGGCAAAGTTGTAAACAAAAAGAAGTTTTAACTGGCTTACATCGGTCACAAGTGGAAGACCGATGCTCCTCTCTTGCTTGACATCGGTCAGCTGATGACCGATGCTGTTGATCGATGTGAATCTTCAAGACTATCGGCCCGGTTACATCGGTCAGTCTTGACTGATGCTGTTGATCGATGTGGATGTCCTGTCTCTTCACATCGGTCACAAGTAACTGATGTGAATGACAGATGTGATTCACCATCTTCTCTGTTGCTTTACATCGATCACCATTATTCGATGTGCTATAAACCTTGATCGATGATTCACTAGAAATCATCTTCCTTTGTTCCTTTTGCTCCTTCTCAGTTTAGCCAACTCCTTGAACAATTCCCACACTTCCTCCTTGCTCCATAAAGCCTCTTAAGTACCTAAAACCATCCTAAATGCATAGAGAATGCGAACTACAACCTAAATGCAACCAAAGTCTAAAAGGAAAGGAAAATGGGACTAAAGAGAAAGAAAACATGCAAAAAGAAATCAAAACATGAGCTAAATGCAAGCCTAAATGATGTAAATATATGAGATATCAAAACCAAGAACCTCAAAACTCAAAAACAGAAATTCGAAATTACTAAAGCAAAATAATAAAGCAAGACTAATAGATTAATGCCTTGAGATTAAAAGAATATAGCATAAATAAAAAGGTATATACAAGTGATTCAATCTCATCCCACATAGAGATTTGATCTTGTTCTTTGAGAATCCAAAGAAAAGCTTTGGAGAAGTGAAAGGATAAGAGAAAATAGAACTAGGTTTAGCTATTTATAGGAAACATTCCCAAAATAGCCTTAGGAAACAAAAATAAAGGAGTCAAAGATAGTCAAAGTTTGTTCCCAGATTAAGGCATATCGGGCAGAAGGAAGGAAGTCTTAGCCGATACACTGCTCGGTACAAACTCATGGTTGCGAACAGTGATGCTGGAACTGCCGTATCATTTAAACGACTTACCGGATTGACCTGATTACACCTTCGTTGGAAAGCTTATTCGATCCTCTTTAACTTCTATGAAGGACGCTGAGTGTGAATCGCAGCAGAAAGCCTTCGTGCAGACCCATACATTTTATAGCAACCTCCATACCGGGCAGGTTTCTCTCAGCTTTGGTCGATACATGACTTTGGTGCAGTCTAATACCCGTCATGTTGGCCATATTTGGTTCTTCATGTCCTCATCATTCACCATTCTCCAAATTTCCTCCATAGCTCCATTTAGACCTAAAAACACTCCTAAAAATGCAAAACATGCAATGTCTAACCTAAAACCTATTGTGCTTATTATAAATGCAAATATGACAAAGTATAATGAATGAATGCATGAAAGAGACCATAACGTAAACTAACTTCAGGAGAAAAGATGCTAAATTAAGAGTACATCAGGATGTTACCACATGTACTGGCCAGGTTTCCTGTGGTGGCTCCTTCTCCGGCGGTGGTAGCTGCACCACAAGTAGTTCCGCCTGTTAAGGACAATGCAGAGGCGGTGGTTGAGGAAGCGGACCAAGTGGAGACGGTTCCGACCTACATTAAAGTGTTGGATCACATGGTGAGATTGGGGACCAAGTTCTTTCCCGGTGGAACCACGCCAATTGAGGCACACGAGTGGAGGATGGGGCTGGAAAGGAATTTTGAGTCTATCCGATGTCTTGAGGGCTACAAGAGGGACATAGCTGTGCACTCTTTGGAGGGAGATACACAGACGTGGTGGAAAGGGATCGTTGGAAGGTTGGTGAATGCGGACTGTTCTTATGAGACTTTCTTTGCGATGTTCATGAGTATGTACTTCCCCCATGAAGCTTTGAAAGAGTTGGAGAAGCGTTTATGTACCTTCACCAAGGGACACTGACCGTGTGGCAGTATGAGACTAAGTTTAAACAGCTGAGGAAGTACATGGCCCATGAGTTTGATACCGAGGAAAAGCTTATTCGCCGGTTCATGAGAGGACTGTGAGTAGAGCTGTGGAACAGATGTTTGGTCTGTGACTTTAGGACAATCGCCGAGCTAGTGGAGAAGGCGGCATTATTGGAGCTGGGACAGGCGGAAGCAGCTTCAATGAAAGCTGAGGCAGGGTCAGCCGTGGCCATGGCGGGTCGGTCTAGTTCTTATAAGGCTTTTGCCTCTTATAAACACCCCCCCCCCCCCCCCCTACACACTTAGCCATTTCTTAGGGAAACTTTTCTTCTTTGCTTTCTTCATGATGTGGCCTCTTTGATCTTTTTTTTTGCAGCTCTTCTTTGTTTCCTTGGGGATTCTCCATTTTGTTTCTCCTTTTAGTTCCTTAGGCTTCTTTTGGCCAAGTCTTTTTGTTGTTTGAGAACTCCTCTTCTTTGTTTGCTGCTCCTAGATCTTTTGGGTTCCACACATGCTTAGCTTGCTGCTTCCTTTCCTTTCTTCTTCTCTTCTCCAAATTAAAAATAAAGAGCACCCAATTCCCACACCTAAATCTACCATCCTAAACCTATTTATGACTCAAAGAGAAGAGTCATATCTACATAAGAGCTTACCCTTGTCGTGCTAAACCCAACACTTTTTGCTCAAATCAAAGCAAGCTTGAGCATAAGACCATAAATATCAATGCAAGAATTCAAGATATGGTGCAGCCTTAACTTCAAACTCACTACAATGCAATCAAACAACAGATAACTAAGGCATTGAAAACAACTCAAACATTAACATCTTGACAAGTGTTTATCATCTACTCCCTATGCAAATGTGTGCAAAGCTATATGAAATGCATCTAGACTCAATCTTAATTATGCAAATGCAACTAAATGACTCTTTTTGGTTCCGGAATTTTGAAAATTTTATGGATTTTCAGTGCATATAGATGAATGCATGAATGCATGAGTCTCAAGTGTGCAAAAGAGAAAATAAGAAAACAAAACAAAATGTCAAATGCAATGCCCTCCCCCAAACTTAAATTACACAGTCCCTTGTGTAATATAATCTTGAAGGAGGTGAATTAAAACAAAAACTAAAAATTATTGCAAAAGGATGCATAAAGAAAGAAGAGGAGTTAGTTAAATAGGTTTTGGCAGAAAGGAGGTTCACATCGATCAGCCATGATCGATATGAGTGATCGATGTGGTCTTGCTCAGTTGACATCGGTCTCACTTGCTCGATGTTGGCATCCGATGTTGGCTCATCGATCGTGACTAGCTCGATGCTCCTGATCAATGCTGGCTAGAACATGGACTAATTCAGCTAACCCCTTGCCTTAAACTCCACCTGCTCCTAAGATCAAAAGAGAAACACAAACACAAACTTAAAAGGCAAAAATATGCACATGGATAACATAGGAATACCTCTCAAGTGTTCTTGTTTAGAGTCACTAAGCTTGACTTTTCTTGCTCCTTAGTTGGGTTGAGAGGGAGTTAGAGAAATCCTTGGTGGATCCTTTCCTGAGTGGCCTGTGTATGTGGTTGATGGAGACTTGGAGAGAGGCCAATTGTCAGCTGCAAAACTCCATTCCTCAGTCTTCATGAAGTAAGCTTGTCCCTTATCTCCCTTCTTGGTCCTCTTGATTTCAAACCTTAACACCTTGTCTTCCTTCAACCTTAACTCAATGATGCCTTTCTTAACATCAGAAACAGAACTAGTAGATGCCAGAAATATTCTTCCCAAGATGATTGGAGTCTCATCATCACTCTTTATATCTAGCACCAGAAAATCAATGGAACATCTTCAAGAGACCCAACTAGTTGCTTTCTTGACCCATCAGCTAGGGTGAGAGAGAGATTACTTTTTAAGCTAGTGTGGTCGAAGGTTTTAGCAATAGAGAGTGGCATAAGGTTGATGCTGGACCCAAGATCACAAAAGCAACTCTTGAAAGAGAGTACTCCCAATTCACATGGTAGTGTAAAACAACCAGGATCTTCAAGCTTGGTAACTTGGGTTTCTTCATCTTTAGTGAGAACCTCTTCTTCAGCAGCCTTATCTTCCCCAACCTTCTTTGCTGTCAACATTTCAAGATATTGTTGCTTAAGAGGTGTAAATGCTGGAGACATCTGCTTTGTTCCTTTATCTAATCCAATGGTCTCTTCAATTTTCCTCATATGCTCTTCAAAAAGACCCTTATAGTTGGCAACTAGCTGCTTCTTGAACCTTCTAGGAAATGGTATTGTAGGCTGATAATAAGGAGGAATGTATCTTGGTTCCTTGGTTGTCTCCTTGGGTACCTCTTTAGGCTTCTCTTGAACCTCTTCTTTGGCTTTGCTATTGCTTGAGCTTTCACCAACCTCAACCACTTCATCTTCACTGTCTCTTTCTTGGAGATAACCTTTTCTTCCCTTGATGCAGCAACATAGACAGCTTCCATCTCCTTCTATCCTATGGTCTTTACTGATTTTTCAATTCCCTCCCCCACACCTAAAGCTTCAATGTCTTCATTGATGATAGAGGGTGTCACCTTTGGAGTTATAGGGATAAACTCATGTCCATATAGAAGGCCTTCAATCTCAACAATGAGTTTTATTTCTCTTCAATAGCAGTTAGGGAAGTAGAGGAGATACCATAACAATACTGTAAGGGCCTCTTGAAGGTGAGTAGCTGAGCATTGTTCTCTTGTTTACTCATCTGCATAGTCAAGGAGTCTGGGATTAGAAGATGTTGTTGCTGGACTCAATGCTTCTTTGAAATTTAGCAGCCATACTTCTTTGACTTTCAGCCATACTTCTTTGAATTTCAGCAGTTTGGAGTTGTTGCATTTGATGTCCAAATCTTGGGAAGGCTGAGAGCTTGATTGTTGTGGAGGTGCCAAGGCAGGTTGTATATGAGTAGTAGGGAGTATCATATTCCCTTGCTGTTGGTTATAGGCGCCAAGTGGTTGAGAAGAAGAGCCTTGAGCAACATATCCACCTTTTCTTGCAAAGCCTTCATCACATGTATTGCTGTTTCAAACTTCTCTTCAGCTGCCTTTGCATTTTGCTCAAACACATCCACATAATCCCAATTGCTTAGTGTTATGTCCTCCACCAATCTCCAGCCTTCATCAACATTTTTCCCAAGGAAATAACCATTACTAGCTGTATCTAGAAGGATTATCACTCTTAGTAGAACACCTCTATAGAGAGTGGAGAGAAGTATTTCTTTGGTGAAGCCATTATGAGGGCATTGATGAGTAAAGCCTCTGAACCTTTCCCAAGTGTCTCCAAAGCTCTCATTAGACCACTGTTTGAAGTTTGTGATCTCATTACTGAATTTTGCAGTTCTTGAGGGAGAGAGGAACTTGGTTAAGAAAGCACCATTCCATTGTTCCTAAGAAGTGATGTTGCCTTGTGCTAAAGACTTTTCCCAATATTGAGCTCTATCACCAAGAGAGAATGGGAACAATCTGAGCTTCAACCCATTATCTGAAACTCCACTAAGCTTTGTCATAGCACAAATCCTCTCAAAGTGATCCAATTGTTCAAGAGGGTCTTGATTAGGCAAGCCAAAGAACTTCCTTTCTTGAATAATCGCAATCATGCTGCTTTTTATCTCATAGTGGTTAGTCTCCATAGGTGGAAGAATACCTTGCCTTGAAGCATAGCCTGATGGTATATCTGCAGCACCTATAGGTCCCAATTGTCTTTGAACCCAAGCTCCTTGTAAACCATGTGGACCTTGTTGTCCTTGCAAGCCTTGGATCCCTTGAAGACCTTGTGGACCTTGTGGACCTTGCAACCCAAAACCAGCAGCAAACTGATGTTCTTCCATGCTTCCACAACTGATATCTGATGTTGCAAACCCAAAACGCTTGACCTTGAACCTCAGTTGTAGTTGTAGACACTGAAGAGCAAGTGTTTGGGTACCTACAAAAGAAATTCTAAACCAGAAGAAAAATCAGTAACCAAAAACGAAAATAAAAAAGCTTGATCTCAAGATATTTACAAATCCTACTGAACAAAGCTTTCCCATATTGGCAACAGCACCAAATTAATGTTGGGTTTTGGCCTATCTCAATCTTCAACCCACATTAGTCATTGTAGTATTGAGTTTTATCAATCCAAAAAGAGAAGATTGAGGCAGTAAGAATGCAATAGAGCTCTTAATTCAAGCAGATATAGATAAGATTAAAGTCTAACAACCTAGATGATCAAACAGAACTGAAGCAAACACCAAACTAAGAGTAAAGAGCAAGCAAAATAACTAAAACATAAGCAAAAACAGAGCAAATTCGAAATGAACTAAAACAGAGGAAAGACAGGACTTGAGATGGGATAATTGGTGCTAGGGAATTTTTAACTCAACCTATGATGCTTACAAACTCACACAATGCTATTCCTTATGCTTAGAATTCATTGATATGACAAATCCAATCTATTGGCACTAATCTCTTTACTTATCATCAAATCAAGAATTAATTCTTATTAGTGAAATGACAAACAGCGAACATTAAGATAATCTATCAATCATATATTGCCACATCACTCCCTAGAGCTAGGATAAGTAATTTTCTTACAAAACAATTCAGGCATTTCTTCAAACACTTGGTGGACATATAATGAGCTTAAGATCCTAGTCAACTTCGCTAAGGCTAATTAGGCATTAAAAAAAAAGCAATCAAGAAAGGAAATGGAAGAATTAACACTAAGCAATCATAGATCAAGCATCAAATTTCCTAAACCTAACTCATCTCAAATCCTTAAATGCACTACTCACTAATCACCATCAAAACCATCAAATCAAAGAGAAATAAATAGCTAATAATCATTAGAAAGGCTAAACAAGAAGGAAAATGCAAACTTATTTTGAAATCAAAGAAAGATTCAAACTACAAAGTATGATTAAGAAACTAGAAAATTATGGGCTATTGAATAATAGGATCATCCCAAAAAATTAGGGATTTTAAGAATTTATAGGAGTCCAAGCGGAGTGGCTCGTAAATAAATTGTCTTCTGACTGGATCAACATCGATCATGCTTGGTCGATGTGGATGGTTGATGTTGAAGTCCAAACTCTCGGGTGCTTTACATCGAGCGATGCTGGTACTCGATACAGGTTGAGCGCTTTCACGAAAATTGAGAAATTGTTTGAACAGGATATCAGAATGACCTGAAACCAAGTCCTCTTGAAAGATAACTCACATTTCTACCACTTCCATGAAGAGTGTGGAAGCTGAATCAAGACGGAGGCTTATTCGTCCGAGCTGAACTTCAAGTCGGTCAAGATGATCGGTCAAAACTCCAAAAGGACATGTGCTCACTTTATTCGCCGTAACTCTTCAACCACTGATAGGAATGACTCAAAACCAACACCAAAGGAAAGTTAACTCTATTGTCTACAATGTTGCTTCACATCGAGCAGATGATGATCGATGTGGTTGATCAATGTGAAGACTTGAAGCTCCTGCCCGTTTACATCAATCAGTCTTGGTCGATGCAGGTGATCGATGTGAGTGTCATGTGTCTTGACACCGATCACCCAGGATCAATGTGAGTGATCGATGGGAACTATGTTTCTTTTTGCTCCTTTACATCGAACGATTCTGGCTATGTCTTGATCGATGCAGGTTGAGCAGTTTCACGACAACTTTTGTAACTTTCTGATCGGGCTCAGGTTTTACCCAAATAAAAACTACTGCAAGTGCACAGCAAAGCAGTCGTAGTATAAGGGGTTATCGAATCCCTATCTAGGGAGTAAGTAAACTACACTAGTGATTATAGATTCGGATTAAGCTAAGCAAAAAGTAATGAATGTAATGCGAAACAGCAAAATAAATGTAAGTGGGCGTTTTTAAAATTGTTCTTAAAGTTCAGAAAGCTGAAAGTGCTAAATCAGGACAATTCGCAAGTTGAATCCGAGAGTGTAGAAGGCATGCAATCAGGAATGAATTAAAACCGTCTTGAACATGAATCGCAAAGATATAACTAATCAATTCTCATTGCAGAAGTTAACTATGCCTAAATCACAGAGTTTCAAATCTCTTTGCAAACCCTAACAACCTAAACATGCAGTAATGATCAGGTTCAATTGTTCACTAAACATGCAGTAAGCCAAATCTCTTTGCACTAGGGCGTTTTGCTCATCTAATACTAGTTCAGGTGATTAATAATGCTCTCACATCTATCAAACAACCAAGGGTTTCGAAATCAAGATAATGTGTCTAAGAAATCGATATAAATGCATGCACAGATGAAGAACCAATGGATTTCCTATAAGTTTAGCAATTCTAGAAACTCTTCTTCAACCTTTGAAAAACCCTAACTTAACTAACAAACTACTCAGACATGGTGAATGAAACAAACATCATGAAAAGAATAGATTGCATAAAAGAAATAAGAAATAGAAATAAAGGAGTTCGAAATCTGCTCTGAAGGAGTCTGATTTGTCTCCCTAAAAGCTCTTCTATAAATCTCTCTCTAAAGCTCTCAAAAAGATTAAGATACAAGATAAAGGCCAACAATGGCTAATATATACAAGCTAAAACACGATCAAGGGCCTTTTTACAAATACTGGAACTTCTAGGCCAAAACTGCAATTTCTTCCCAATCTTTTAAAAACCAGCCATGATCCTTCCTCTACAGGTGACGAGCGTCACCAGGTCAGTGACGGTCGTCACCCAAGCCAGAACAACGCTTCTGATTATTCGGGGTTGTATCTTGCAATGCTCCAAAAAGCTCTAAAACTTCCAATTATGCTCGAGACATGCTTTAACATGCAAAGACTCTACTAGGACTCTAAACAGACCAAAAAGACTCAATAAAAAGGACTTATATCATAGTTAAAAATCAGAAAACCCATGATATATCAACTCCCCCAGACTTAGCTTTTGCTTGCCCTCAAGCAAATATCAGACAGAGAACAGGGTCGAGGTTTGAAAACAAAAACAGTCAGCTAAACATCAGGAACACCACATTGGTTAACACTTTCGAATCTACATACCACAGAGCCAACACAAGATCAAATTTCAGTCTAATCATCACAAGCTTAGCAAATCTCTCAAATCGTTCAAATCCCTTCAAGAAATCCGAAATCTCTACTACTAACTCCTGTTATTTATCAAAGTATGATATCTCATCAAGGTTCATCTCAATCACTTACAGATTATGTTCCCTTCCTAAATAACTGAACAAATCAATCTCACCACAACTCTCCTATTTTCTCTTCCCTTGATCTTTTCCTTTGGATATTTTCGATTTTTCAACTCTTTTCTCATTTTTTTTACAGTCTAAGATATGGTGCTTCTAAATACTTGTGTTCCTTGTGATGAGACAGGTTCTAGAATGTGTTCATTACTGTTGTTCCGTGTTAGGAAACAGGGTCATGAATGCAACATTCTATGGACTTAAACATTTAAAAGCTGTATTAGGGAAGATCAAAGAGAGACTGTATCTTAACCTTATTGTCAGTGCTGAAAGAGAGAATCAAGATCAATGAAAATCAAGCCCCAAGAAAAGAATTTGAAATTTCATTAAGGTGGAGCTAACAGCAAATTTTCCAGATTCTCTAAGAACCTAAACCTTCATTGCTAGACTGAGTCACCTATGAATTTCAACTTAGTAAGACTTGTAATCAGCTACTGTGGCAATGGTTCTTATAAGCATAAACATTCTGTGGTTAGTTCCAAGAAAAACTGATAGTTTCAAAATTTTTGACTCTATAAAAACAGGTTTTTGACTCAACTTTAAGACTCTAAAAATCAAACACAATATACAAAATGTCAGTAACCACCTCCCCCAGACTTAAACAACACTGTCTCCAGTGTTATTAAGCCAATAGTTGGTCAAAAAGAAGCAAGTGAACGTGTAGAACCAAGTGTGAAAAGTGTACCTCGCGAAGGATCGGGTGACGAGCGTCACTCAGCTGTGGTGACGATCGTCACCATCTCTGATACTCCAGAATCGACATGTTGGATGTGTTAATGCAATGCCATCATGTGTACTCCGAAGTCAGACTGTTAGATCACTCAAAACACACATCAAAAACATCCAAACGAAGCATAACCCATGGTTTAAACAAGTTCACAAGACATCATCTAAGCAAACTGAACAGACTAACTCTCTTTTTTCGATTTTTCTCATGTTTTTGAATTTTTTTTTGCTATGTAATACAAATCTAAACTAATATATGAAAAAGAAAACTTACCAGTGGGTTGCCTCCCACTAAGCGGTTGTTTGAAGTCATTAGCTCGACTTTGAATGCTGCTCAGACAGCTGGTGGAGCAGAAGGTGGCATTGAATGCCTTCGAGAAGAATGTCTCCTCATCCATGGTGGTGTGTAAGCAGTAGGTGCATGAACTCTCTCAAGGAAGTGAGATACATCAGCAGGGCGGGTTGTGACTGTGGGTGGGACACTCCTTTTTCCTGCAGAATCATCAAAAGAAACACCAAGCTTTCCACGAGAATCTCGTTGCTTGCATAAGTGTGAAGCAGCTTTTGCACCTTTTAAGTTCTTATTGATGAGATTAGGAGGTTTGGAATTGGTTCCAGGAAGTGCATACCTCTGCTTAGTTGCAGGTTCTGGTTTGTGGAATGTTGAATTTTCGGTTTGGCAACATAAGATGGACGTGTAGCTGAACGATCATGTCGCTCTTTTGTGTCCAGGTTGGTGACGAGCGCCATCAGGTCAATGACGGTCATCACTGACCCTGCAGGTCGGATTTCTGCAGTTTTTCTGCAATCCAGATCTGCAAGTCTTGCCTCCATCACAAACTCGTCCTCCTCCAGCAACTTGGCATTCATTGGACTCTCTTTTGCAAGCCTAGTGTTGAAGATATCATTCTCACTCCAATCCTCAAATCCAACAGCTTTTGCAAAAGTTTCAGATATTGCCTCTTGAATAGCCATCTTGTTCATTTGCCCACTTTTATCAGATTCAGTGACATACCCAGCAGTAATGTCTTCTGAATGCTCCATGACTGGCTCTTCATCTCTGGAAGTTCTTACAGAAAAGGTCTGACCATCAATGGTAGAACTCCCTCTTAACTTATCCATGTCAAAGTTCATGACAACATCACCCAAATCAAGCTCTATCTTCCCCTTCTTTACATCAATGATTGCGCCAGTAGTAGCCAAGAATTATCTTCCCAGAATAAGAGGATCTTTAGGTTCTTCAGCATATTTCAAAACCACAAAGTTTATGGGAATCATGCAACCTTCAATGTTAACAGGAACATCCTCTAAGATGCCTTATGGGGTTCTTATGGATCGATCTGCTAGGATAAGAGAGATCCCAGCTGGTTTGAAATCAGTTATTCCAAGTTTAGCACCAACAGAGGAAGGAATCAAGATAATAATTGACCCTAGATCACAAAGAGAATGGGGAAAACGTCCTGCTGAGATTGAGCAATCAAGCACAAAGTTTCCAGGATCAGAAAGCTTCTCTGGAATTCTGCTTTGAATGATTGCACTGACTTGTTCAGAAACAGTCACCTTCTTCTTCTTCTTTGGAACTGTGCCTAAGGGAATTGCACTAATGTCTCTGGTAAGCAATGCTCCTTCCTCAAGGCTTACACCATTAACAACCATTCTCTTTACATACCTTCTTAGTGCAGGTGAAAGTTTGACTACATCAACAAGAGGAATCTCAAGCATAAGCTTGTCTATCATAGCCTTGCATCTGGCTTCTTCTATCTCTTGTTTAGACTTCCTAGGATGCTTGGAGAATGGTGTTTTGGGTTTATAGACTCGTTCCTGGCCATTATCTGCAATTACAGGTGAATCAGCTTCGTTATGGGATGGGTGACGCTCGTCACTGATCTGTGACAACCCCCAATTCCTTTGTAAGTTTGTGACGAGCGTCACTCCTCCTTGGTGACGCTCGTCACTCACCTTTGTGACTGCAAAATTTTCATCTTCAAACTCCATCAGTTACACGATCCGGTCTGCACTCAACCTCTCTTTCTGCACTGTTTTAAGCTCATTTTCACTCCTGGCTGTCATGGCATTAACCTGATGCTTGGGATTGATATCAGTCCTTCCAGGAAGGAATCCCTCTTGCCTTTGAACAGCTCCTGCAGTTTGAGCAACCTTCACATCCAGCTTCTTCATATGAGAGTTCAGACTCTCAATTTCTCCATTCAGGTCTTGATACAGCGAATCCAACTTGCCATTCAAGTTCACTGTCATCTTCCTTTCTTTTGCAGATGCAGTTAGGTAGGAAGAAGAACCATAATTTCTGCTGTTCTGGTAAGGTTTCTACAACTCAGTCTCCTGAAACTCTGGCTTTGGAGTATAACCAATTGCATTCTGGTTCCCTGGGAAAGTGTTCTTCTGATTATTGTTGTTGTAGCCTTTGTTCCACTGTTTATTCCTATACCTTTTACCCTGAAATCCTCCAGCATTGATGAAATTTACATCTTCCTGCTTAATCTCCTCTGGATTTTCGAAAGTCTCTACCTCTGCAGCAGAGTGGACTGACTTCTTTCCCACTAGAAGGCTGTGCATACTGTCTAACTTAGCCTTAACCTCAGTTATTTGGTTCCATTCATTCAAACCACCCTGTTTTATTTCTGAAAATCTGCATATTTGGAGCTGTTACTGCAGGCCAAGTTTTCTATCAAAGTTATTGCAGCATCAGGAAGGTTTGTGTTGAAGTTCCCATTACTAGCAGCATCCAACGCCATCTGATACTTTCAGTCAATGCCTCTGAAGAAAATACCAAGCAGCTGCACTTGATTGAAACCATGATGAGGACAGTCCCTTTGATAAGACTTGAATCTCGGCCAAGAAGCTTTAAAAGCTTCAGTAGGACCTTGGGAGAATGATGCAATTTTCGTCGTCAGGTCCTCTGATCTAGCATCATCATAGAAGTTGTTCAAAAAAGCATTCTTGGCATCCTCCCAAGTGGTCAGCGAACCAGGCTCCAGTTGCTTCAGCCAATATGCAGCATCTCCTCCAAGTGAGTAAGGCAAAAGCTTGCAGAACAGAAAGTCATAGCTAACTCCATTAGCTTTGACACTTGAAGCCAAATCTTCAAACCTCTCAATATGATCCATTGGATGCGCATGAGGTAAGCCATAGAAAGGATGCTGTCCCACTAGCTGATAATAAGCAGGCTTGAGCTCAAAATCATTCCTCTGGAAAGCAGGAGGGCGGATTGCAGCTTTGTTGGCATAGAACTGGTCAGGTCTGTTTTAATCTCCTAGAGTCCTCTGAACAAAACGCCCAACAGCGTTGTTAGCAGCAACAGGAGCTCCAGCGTCTTCTGCCACTTTTGAACCAGCTGTTCAACTATGACATTCCCATCTTGATCCAGTCTATGCTCTTCTTCATTCCTCATGTTTCCCTCTCTGTCAACCAAGTGACCTTCTGCATCTTCAACCAAGATCAGTGGATTGACCATTGTAGATTGCTTCTTAGCTTTCCTGATGGTCATCTCCAACTTAGCTAGCTCGTCAATGCCTAAGTTCAAAAGCTCCTTCTCTTTGTTGCTTCTGGTACTACGATTAGGCATACACCTGAAACCAGCACAAAGAAAAGTAGCAAATGTCAGTAAACAAATAAAAATTTAGACAAAATCCTAATACTAAAATTCGATAGGCAGCTATTACTCCCCGAAAACGGTGCCAAAAACTTGATCCGGCTCAAGTTTTACCTAAATAAAAACTACTGCAAGTGCACAACAAAGCAGTCATAGTATAAGGGGTTATCGAATCCCTAGGGAGTAAGTAAACTACACTAGCGATTATGGATTCAGATTAAGCTAAGCAATAAGTAATGAATGTAATGCGAAACAGCAAAATAAATGTAAGTGGGCATTTTTTTGGACTGTTCTTAAAGTTCAGAAAGCTGAAGGCGCTAAGTCAAGACAATTCGGAGGCTGAATCCAAGAGTGTAGAATGCATGCAATCAGGAATGAATTAAAACCGTCTTGAACATGAATTGCAAAGATATAGCTAATCAATTCTCATTGCAGAAGTTGACTATGCCTAAATCACAGAGTTTCAAATCTCTTTGGAAACCCTAACAACCTATACATGCAGTAATGATAAGGTTCAATTGTTCACAAAACTCCTAAGCCAAATCTCTTTGCACTAGGGCGTTTTGCTCATCTAATACTAGTTCAGATGATTAATAATGCTCTCACATCTATCAAACAACCTAGGGTTTCAAAATCCAGATGATGTGATTGAGAAATCGATATGAATGCAAGCATAAATGAAGAACCAATGGATTTCCTATAACATTAGCAATTCTACAAACTCCTCTTCACCCTTTGAAAAGCCCTAACTTAACTAACAAACTACTCAGACATGGTGAATGAAACAAACATCGTGAAAAGAATAGATTGCATAAAAGAAATAAGAAATAGAAATAAAGGAGTTCGAAATCTGCTCTGAAGGAGACTGATTTGTCTCTCCAAAAGCTCTGCTACAAATCTCTCTCTAAAGCTCTCAAAAAGAATAAGATACAAGATAAAAGCCAACAATAGCTGAAAACCTAATATATACAAGCTAAAACACAATCTGGAGCCTTTTTGCAAATACTGGAACTTCTATGCCAAAACTGCAATTTCTTCCCAATCTTTTAAAAACCAGCCACGATCCTTCCTCTACGGGTGACGAGCATCACCAGGTCAGTGGCGGTCGTCACCCAAGCCAGAACAACGCTTCTGACTTGCTTCATTCGGGGTTGTATCTTGCAATGCTCCAAAAAGCTCCAAAACTTCCAATTATGCTCCAGACATGCTTTAACCTGCAAATTCTCTACTAGGACTCTAAAAAGACCAAAAAGACTCAATAAAAAGGACTTATATCATGGTTAAAAATGATAAAAACCATGATATATCACTTTCAAACCACTGATGGAAATGACCTGAAACCAACTCCAGATGCAAGCTAACTCACGGGGCTACAACATTGATGAAGACTGTTGAAGTTGAATCAGGTTGGAGAGGCTTTGTCCGAGCCGGTTTTGTCAGGTAATGTTTCTGGCCACTTCAACGAGGTGCACCTTCTTCTCGCCTTGTTACACGTCTTGTGCTGCATCCCCCATCATCTCCCATGCTCCTTGTAGTCTCCACACTCTCCAAACATACCTACCAAACTCCTCAAATGCACACAACTTGCAATGCACACCCTAAATCTACACTAAGCTCTAAATGAATTCAAATGGGACAAAAGCAAGCAAAAATGCATGTTTAAACACTATAAAACAATACAAAATGTATGCTAATATGGTGTAAATAATGAGTATATCACCATACCTCCACAAGGTCTAGTGGTGGTCTAGCTATTTTCTGGAACAAAGATATATCTATATCTAAGTTGTATTATTCCAATCATTTAAATGATGTCTTTTTCAATATAATGGAATGGATTATTACTTGTCTTGTGTCTATGGAGAACCAAATAAATTATTTATGGGAACGCCTCCAACGTATGAATCTCATGCTGATTCATATCGAGAATCTCATTGAAATTGCCAATGAGCAGCCAGGGGCAAACACAAAGTTAAATGTTGTCTCGATTGGGCCATTGCCAACTCAGAGTGGTGTGCTATGTTTCCGGCTGCTTTGGTTGAGTTTAAGGGGTTCTGAGCTTCTGATCATATACCCTTAGTAATCACCATAGCTTTTACTGATACTACTATAGTTTTGCAATTGACCTTGTGTACCGATTTCCGAAATATTGTGGGAACTGATGTTGTCGCCGAGGTTCTTCAGTTCTTCGACTCAGCCCATATGGAAAGAACCCATAACCAAACCAATATTTGCATGATTCCTAAATGCAACTCTCCGGTAACCCTTTCCGACTATAGACCTATCGTCCTTTGCAATGTCTTATACAAAATCATCTCAAAAATTTTATTTCAATCTAATTTAATCTTTCTTAGACACTATTGTCTCTGAATCTCATGCTGATTTTATTCTGGGTCGCTTGATCTCTGATAACGTTCTTGTGGCTCACGAGCTCATGCATTCTTTAAAAAACCGCAAACGTGTTTCCCAAACTTATATGGTAATTAAAACTGATATGACAAAAGCATATGACCGTGTCGAATGGAATTTTCTGGAAAAAACAATGGTCGCCTGTTGTTTCTCTCCCAAATGGATCACTTGGATCATGGAAATGGATCGTTATGTCTCATACTCTGTTCTTCTCAATGGGAAACCCCAAGAATATTCAACCACAACGAGGACTGCGACAAGGCGATCCTCTTACTCCTTATCTTTTTATCCTTTGTGCTGATTTTATGAGCCATCTTCTACATCTACAAGTCCAGAAGAATAATATTAACGGAATAAAAATAGGCAATGACGTCCCTAGAATTACTTATTTGCTCTTTGCTGACGATTCACTCTTTTTCTGCCAAGCAAATACAAAAATTAATTAGCGATTAAGGAAGTTTTTAAAATATATAAACAATGCTCAGGGCAAAAAATCAATCAACAAAAATACATCATCGCTTTTGGTTCCCGTATACATGACACAACTCAAAAACGGTTGAAGAACATCCTCGAAATCACTACTCATAGGGGCGGAGGTAAATATCTAGGACTCCCCAAACAATTCGGACAGAAAAAAAAGAAAATGTTTCATAATATTACTCATCGTGTTAAACAGCGTACCTCATCCTGGAGTGATAAAATACTATCTCACGCTGGTAAAGAAATTCTGCTCAAATCCGTTTCCATGTCGACGCCGGTTTATTTGATGTCATGTTTTAAGTTACTAAACCATGTTACCTCGGGGTTCACAAGTTCTTTAGCACACTTTTGGTGGGAAAAAAAAAGAACACCCAAAAGGCATCACATGGGTTGCTTGGAAAAGATTACAGTACTCTAAAAAAGAAGGTGGTTTGGTGTTTAGGGATCTAGAGGCATTTCACGATGCTTTACTCGCCAAACAAGCTTGAAGATTACTCAAACATCCGAATTGTCTTTTCTCCAAACTATAGAAAGCTCGGTACTATAAGAATGACCATCTCTTTGAAGCCAAACATAAACCATATCAATCATATGGATGGTCTTCTATCCTTCATGATATAGACCTCCTGAAGAAAGAAACCCAAACCCTCATTGGCAATGGTTGCCAAACTCGTGTTTTCAAAGATAAATGGCTTCCAACTCATCCCCCTCGACCTCCACAGTGTGACGGTGATCAGTCTACTCTTCTAGTTAAAGATCTAATTAAGGAAAACCAGAATTATCAGCAATGGGACAATAATGTGCTCTCTTGTCACTTACAATAATTTTTTTTATAAATTAATAATGTTGAAATTTCAAAATAGTATTAATTTATAAAGTTATTAATTTATCAAGATATTTTCGGTTTAAATTCTTAAGCTTCATCAAAAAAAAAAAGAATGTTTCCACAATGTAAAAATAATTATGAAAACATCATATCAATAAATTTAGGGAATTTTACAAAAATGACCCACAAATTGAAATCAATTGCTAAAATAACTTCTCATTTTACTATCTTTAAAATTAACCATTTTTCTCACTTATATGCTTATCAGTTTTATTTATTCACAAAAATGCTATTAGATCATTGTTTTTTTATTATTTTAAAATCTATTTTACCAAACAATCCTCATCTTCCTCACTTATTCACGAAAATGTCATCACCATAAATTCACTCCACCACCATATTCAACCAATTCGAAGCTTTTATTGCTTAAAAGACCCATTTTTTAGCTTTGTAACCTCATTTCCTCTTCTCTTAACATTCTACTCTTCCTTATTTCTCTATTTTCAGCACAAAAACTCTCCAATCTAAGTTTTCAAAACTTGATGTTCTAAGATATAGCCGTATCTGATTATTTGGCCGAGCAAATCGATTGGGCTTATTTGGCGGTTGCTAGAATCGAAGTAATGGGCGGTTGAAGAAGTTATATACCACTGGTAGGTAATTTTCAGTTGATTTTCGTGAGTTTTCCGATCTGTGCCGCGAAAGTAGACTTCTTATGAAGTTAAGAAGTCTACTTTTGGTAGTAGACTTCAGAAGAAGTCTGCTGGTCAACGCACGTGTTAGTTTTGCAATTGACCTTGTGTACCGATTTCCGAAATATTGTGCGAACTGATGTTGTCGCCGAGGTTCTTCATTTCTTCGACTCAGCCCATATGGAAAGAATCCATAACCACACCAATATTTGCATGATTCCCAAATGCAACTCTCCGGTAACCCTTTCCGACTATAGACCTATCGCCCTTTGCAATGTGTTATACAAAATCATCACGAAAATTTTATTTCAATGCTTTAATTTTTCTAAGACACTATTGTCTCTGAATCTCAAGCTGATTTTATTCCGGATCGCTTGATCTCTGATAATGTTCTTATGGCTCACGAGCTTATGCATTCTTTAAAAAGCCGCAGATGCGTTTCCCAAACTTATATGGCAATTAAAACTGATATGACAAAAGCATATGACTGTGTCGAATGGGATTTTCTGGAAAAAACAATGGTCGCCTTTGGTTTCTCTCCTAAATGGCTCACTTGGATCATGGAAATGGATCGTTATGTCTCATACTCTGTTCTTAACAATGGGAATCCCCGAGAATATATTCAACCACAATGGGGACTGCGACAAGGCGATCCTCTTTCTCCTTATCTTTTTATCCTTTGTGCTGACGTTATGAACCATCTTCTACATCTACAAGTTCAGAAGAAGAATATTAACGAAATAAAAATAGGCAATGACATCCCTAGAATTACTCATTTGCTCTTTGCCGATGATTCACTCTTTTTCTGCCAAGCAAATAAAAAAAATTGTTTAGCGATTAAGAAAGTTTTTCAAATATATGAACAATGCTCAGGCCAAAAAATCAATCAACAAAAATCCATGATCACTTTTGGTTGTATACATGACACAATTCAAAAACGGTTGAAGAACATCCTCGAAATCACTAACCATAGGGGCAGAGGTAAATATCTAGGACTCTCCAAACAATTCGGATAGAAAAAAAGAGAAAATATTTCATAATATTACTCGTCGTGTTAAAGAGCGTACCTCATCCTGGAGTGCTAATTTACTATCTCACGCTGGTAAAGAAATTCTGCTCAAATCCGTTGCTTAATCGATGCCAATTTATTTGATGTCATGTTTTAAGTTACCAAACCATGTTACCTCAGAGCTCACAAGTTCTTTAGCACAATTTTGGTGGGAAAAAAAAGAATACCCAAAAGGCATCCCATGGGTTACTTGGAAAAGATTACAGTATCCTAAAAAGGAAGGTGGTTTGGGGTTTAGGGATCTATGTTTAACGATGCTTTACTCGCCAAACAAGCTTGGCGATTACTCAAACATCAAAATTGTCTTTTCTCCAAACCATACAAAGCTCGGTACTATAAGAATGACCATCTCTTTGAAGCCAAACATAAACCATATCAATCCTATGGATGGTCTTCTATCCTTCACGGTATAGACCTCCTGAAGAAAGGAACCCGAACCCTCATTGGCAATGGTTGCCAAACTTGTGTTTTCAAAGATAATTAGCTTCCAACTCATCCCCCTCGACCTGCACAGAGTGACGGTGATCAGTCTACTCTTCTAGTTAAAGATCTAATTAAGGGAAACCAGAATTATCAGCAATGGGACAATAATGTGCTCTCTCGTCACTTGCAAGATGACACTATTAACTTGATTCAATCACTTTATTTGGGTCGGCGTCCCAAAGACGACTCCATTATTTGGAATTACACCAAAAAAATGGCCATTACTCTGTCAAATCAGGATATTTTTTTTTAAAGACATATCCTTAAAACCCAGCTAACTGCACCCGATATACCATACGGTGATCCATTATTAAAGCAGAAAATCTGGAAACTAAACATTATGCGAAAATAAAACATTTCTTATGGAAAGTGTTGTCTAAAGCTTTTGCGACTGCAAGAAGACTTAGAAGTCGCAGCATTACCATTCCAGATACATGTACTCGTTGTGGATTGCAACCGGTAACTATTCATCACCTCCTCTTCTCTTGTCCAATATCTGTATCTATGTGGAGAATGACTAAATCTCCTTTCAACTTTCTAACAATCCTCTCTGGTGATACTGAAACAACTATTAAATTACATTTAGATGCCCAGTTCATTCCAGTTTTCTCAAATACTGACAAGCTTCTTCCTTTCTAGATTATGTGGTGCATTTGGAAATCGCGTAATAAGCTGATTTTTCAGTCATTGAATCAACATAGGTAAGGACGTTAATAAAGCATATGCGAGGACGTTAATAAAGCATATGCGGATGTTACTTAATGGATCACTACACACAATTCATCTGTATTCCCATCACCAACACCAACCGAAGTATGGAAAACCCCTGTTTTTTGTATTGCTAAATGTAACTATGATGCTGCTTTCAACTCATGCAATCAATATTCTTCAGCTGGTTGGATTATCTGTGACTCTTCCGAATCTTGAAAATTCTTGTACCCTTGGGAAAACATCTTCAAGTCTAGAAGCCGAAGGCAAAGCATTGTTAACAGCTCCACAACAGGTCTGGTGCAAAGGCTATTCCCATGTCATTTTCAAAAGTGATTGTCAAGTATTAGTCCATCTCCTCCAAAAACATGAAACAGACATTACCATCTCCAACCTCTTAGACGACATACGTTTTTAGTTACATAAAATTCGTTTTTCTGATGTTATACATGTCAAACGTTTATGTAATGAAATCGCTCATACTTTAGTCAAAACTGGACTTCGAGATGGAATCTTCTACTCAGATTCTATATTTGAAACTCCAGGGTTTTAAAACGCTTTGTATGTTGACAATTTATTCTGATTAATTAATATGTATTCGATAAAAAAATATATAAATTAATCTTAACTCGTGACAACAACAGATGTTTCCTAAAAGAAAAACAAATATATCATTCATTTATAAGATGCGCACAGTTTCTAATATTTCATTAATACTTGCCGCTGAACATGTCACATGGGTGAAATTAACATCGAAATACTTTATAAAATCCATGAGCTAAATCTCAACCATAAAAAATGAGACGTCTTAAACTATCGAATGTCAGATCAGTTCAACGAATGTACCAAAAAATAACTAAAAAGGAAAACAGGAGGCTGCACTTTCAATTTAGGCAGCCATAACTTGGAAAAAGTTCTGATTCTTAAAAACCAAAGACAAATTTTCAACAAACCAATACTTAAACCATCAGATGAGTGAAATACTTTCTAGCTAGTAATCTTAGAACTACAATAATTTTTTTTATAAATTAATAATGTTGGAATTTCAAAATAGTATTAATTTATAAAGTTATTAATTTATCAAGATATTTTCGGTTTAAATTTTTAAGCTTCATCAAAAAAAAAAGAATGTTTCCATAATGTAAAAATAATTATGAAAACATCATATCAATAAATTTAGGGAATTTTACAAAAATGACCAACAAATTGAAATCAATTGCTAAAATAACTTCTCATTTTACTATTTTTAAAATTAACCATTTTTCTCACTTATATGCTTATGAGTTTTATTTATTCACGAAAATGCTATTAGATTATTGTTTTTTTATTATTTCGAAATCCATTTTACCAAACAATCCTCATCCTCCTCACTTATTCACGAAAATGTCATCACCATAAATTTACTCCACCACCATATTCAACCAATTCGAAGCTTTTATTGCTTAAAAGACCCATTTTTTGGCTTTGTAACCTCATTTTCTCTTCTCTTAACATTCTACTCTTCCTTTTTTTCTCCATTTTCAGCACAAAAACTCTCCAATCTAAGTTTTCAAAACATGATGTTCTAAGATATAGCCGTATCTGATTATTTGGCCGAGCAAATCGATTGGGCTTATTTGGCGGTTGCTAGAATCGAAGTAATAGGCGGTTGAAGAAGCTATATACCACTGGTAGGTAATTTTCAGTTGATTTTCGTGAGTTTTCCGATCTGTGCCGCGAAAGTAGACTTCTTATGAAGTTAAGAAGTCTACTTTTGGTAGTAGACTTCAGAAGAAGTCTGCTGGTCAACACACGTGTTAGTTTTGCAATTGACCTTGTGTACCGATTTCCGAAGTATTGTGCGAACTGATGTTGTCGCCGAGGTTCTTCAGTTCTTCGACTCTGCCCATATGGAAAGAATCAATAACCACACCAATATTTGCATGATTCCCAAATGCAACTCTCCGGTAACCCTTTCCGAATATAGACCTATCGCCCTTAGCAATGTGTTATACAAAATCATCACGAAAATTTTATTTCAATGGACTTTAATTTTTCTTAGACACTATTGTCTCTGAATCTCAAGCTGATTTTATTCCGGGTCGCTTGATCTCTGATAATGTTCTTATGGCTCACGAGCTTATGCATTCTTTTAAAAGCCGCAAATGCGTTTCCCAAACTTATATGGCAATTAAACTGATATGACAAAAGCATATGACTGTGTCGAATGGGATTTTCTGGAAAAAACAATGGTCGCCTTTGGTTTCTCTCCCAAATGGCTCACTTGGATCATGGAAATGGATCGTTATGTCTCATACTATGTTCTTAACAATGGGAATCCCCGAGAATATATTCAACCACAATGGGGACTGCGACAAGGCGATCCTCTTTCTCCTTATCTTTTTATCCTTTGTGCTGACGTTATGAGCCATCTTCTACATCTACAAGTTCAGAAGAAGAAGATTAACGGAATAAAAATAGGCAATGACATCCCTAGAATTACTCATTTGCTCTTTGCCGACGATTCACTCTTTTTCTGCCAAGCAAATAAAAAAAAATTGTTTAGCGATTAAGAAAGTTTTTGAAATATATGAACAATGCTCAGGCCAAAAAATCAATCAACAAAAATCCATGATCACTTTTGGTTGTATACATGACACAATTCAAAAACGGTTGAAGAACATCCTCGAAATCACTAACCATAGGGGCAGAGGTAAATATCTAGGACTCTCCAAACAATTCGGATAGAAAAAAAGAGAAAATATTTCATAATATTACTCGTCGTGTTAAAGAGCGTACCTCATCCTGTAGTGCTAATTTACTATCTCACGCTGGTAAAGAAATTCTGCTCAAATCCGTTGCTTTATTGATGCCAATTTATTTGATGTCATGTTTTAAGTTACCAAACCATGTTACCTCAGATCTCACAAGTTCTTTAGCACAATTTTGGTGGGAAAAAAAAATATCCAAAAGGCATCCCATGGGTTGCGTGGAAAAGATTACAGTATCCTAAAAAGAAAGGTGGTTTGGGGTTTAGGGATCTATGTTTAACGATGCTTTACTCGCCAAACAAGCTTGGCGATTACTCAAACATCAAAATTGTCTTTTCTCCAAACCATACAAAGCTCGGTACTATAAGAATGACCATCTCTTTGAAGCCAAACATAAACCATATCAATCCTATGGATGGTCTTCTATCCTTCACGGTATAGACCTCCTGAAGAAAGGAACCCGAACCCTCATTGGCAATGGTTGCCAAACTTGTGTTTTCAAAGATAATTAGCTTCCAACTCATCCCCCTCGACCTGCACAGAGTGACGGTGATCAGTCTACTCTTCTAGTTAAAGATCTAATTAAGGGAAACCAGAATTATCAGCAATGGGACAATAATGTGCTCTCTCGTCACTTGCAAGATGACACTATTAACTTGATTCAATCACTTTATTTGGGTCGGCGTCCCAAAGACGACTCCATTATTTGGAATTACACCAAAAAATGGCCATTACTCTGTCAAATCAGGATATTTTTTTTTAAGACATATCCTTAAAACCCAGCTAACTGCACCCGATATACCATACGGTGATCCATTATTAAAGCAGAAAATCTGGAAACTAAACATTATGCGAAAATAAAACATTTCTTATGGAAAGTGTTGTCTAAAGCTTTTGCGACTGCAAGAAGACTTAGAAGTCGCAGCATTACCATTCCAGATACATGTACTCGTTGTGGATTGCAACCGGTAACTATTCATCACCTCCTCTTCTCTTGTCCAATATCTGTATCTATGTGGAGAATGACTAAATCTCCTTTCAACTTTCTAACAATCCTCTCTGGTGATACTGAAACAACTATTAAATTACATTTAGATGCCCAGTTCATTCCAGTTTTCTCAAATACTGACAAGCTTCTTCCTTTCTAGATTATGTGGTGCATTTGGAAATCGCGTAATAAGCTGATTTTTCAGTCATTGAATCAACATAGGTAAGGACGTTAATAAAGCATATGCGAGGACGTTAATAAAGCATATGCGGATGTTACTTAATGGATCACTACACACAATTCGTCTGTATTCCCGTCACCAACACCAACCGAAGTATGGAAAACCCCTGTTTTTTGTATCGCTAAATGTAACTATGATGCTGCTTTCAACTCATGCAATCAATATTCTTCAGCTGGTTGGATTATCTGTGACTCTTCCGAATCTTGCAAATTCTTGTACCCTTGGGAAAACATCTTCAAGTCTAGAAGCCGAAGGCAAAGCATTGTTAACAGCTCCACAACAGGTCTGGTGCAAAGGCTATTCCCATGTCATTTTCAAAAGTGATTGTCAAGTATTAGTCCATCTCCTCCAAAAACATGAAACAGACATTACCATCTCCAACCTCTTAGACGACATACGTTTTTAGTTACATAAAATTCGTTTTTCTGATGTTATACATGTCAAACGTTTATGTAATGAAATCGCTCATACTTTAGTCAAAACTGGACTTCGAGATGGAATCTTCTACTCAGATTCTATATTTGAAACTCCAGGGTTTTAAAACGCTTTGTATGTTGACAATTTATTCTGATTAATTAATATGTATTCGATAAAAAAAATATAAATTAATCTTAACTCGTGACAACAACAGATGTTTCCTAAAAGAAAAACAAATATATCATTCATTTATAAGATGCGCATAGTTTCTAATATTTCATTAATACTTGCCACTGAACATGTCACATGGGTGAAATTAACATTGAAATACTTTGTAAAATCCATGAGCTAAATCTCAACCATAAAAAATGAGACGTCTTAAACTATCGAATGTCAGATCAGTTCAACGAATGTACCAGAAAATAACTAAAAAGGAAAACAGGAGGCTGCACTTTCAATTTAGGCTGCCATAACTTGGAAAAAGTTCTGATTCTTAAAAAACAAAGACAAATTTTCAACAAACCAATACTTAAACCATCAGATGAGTGAAATACTTTCTAGCTAGTAATCTTAGAACTACAATAATTTTTTTTATAAATTAATAATGTTGGAATTTCAAAATAGTATTAATTTATAAAGTTATTAATTTATCAAGATATTTTCAGTTTAAATTTTTAAGCTTCATCAAAAAAAAAAAAATGTTTCCATAATGTAAAAATAATTATGAAAACATCATATCAATAAATTTAGGGAATTTTACAAAAATGACCTACAAATTGAAATCAATTGCTAAAATAACTTATCATTTTACTATTTTTAAAATTAACCATTTTTCTCACTTATATGCTTATGAGTTTTATTTATTCACGAAAATGCTATTAGATTATTGTTTTTTTTTATTATTTCGAAATCCATTTTACCAAACAATCCTCATCCTCCTCACTTATTCACGAAAATGTCATCACCATAAATTCACTCCACCACCATATTCAACCAATTCGAAGCTTTTATTGCTTAAAAGACCCATTTTTTGGCTTTGTAACCTCATTTACTCTTCTCTTAACATTCTACTCTTCCTTTTTTTCTCCATTTTCAGCACAAAAACTCTCCAATCTAAGTTTTCAAAACTTGATGTTCTAAGATATAGCCGTATCTGATTATTTGGCCGAGCAAATCGATTGGGCATATTTGGCGGTTGCTAGAATCGAAGTAATAGGCGGTTGAAGAAGCTACATACCACTGGTAGGTAATTTTCAGTTGATTTTCGTGAGTTTTCCGATCTGTGCCGCGAAAGTAGACTTCTTATGAAGTTAAGAAGTCTACTTTTGGTAGCAGACTTCAGAAGAAGTCTGCTGGTCAACACACGTGTTAGTTTTGCAATTGACCTTGTGTACCGATTTCCGAAATATTGTGCGAACTGATGTTGTCGCCGAGGTTCTTCAGTTCTTCGACTCTGCCCATATGGAAAGAATCCATAACCACACCAATATTTGCATGATTCCCAAATGCAACTCTCCGGTAACCCTTTCCGACTATAGACCAATCGCCCTTAGCAATGTGTTATACAAAATCATCACGAAAATTTTATTTCAATGGACTTTAATTTTTCTTAGACACAATTGTCTCTGAATCTCAAGCTGATTTTATTCCGGGTCGCTTGATCTCTGATAATGTTCTTATGGCTCACGAGCTTATGCATTCTTTAAAAAGCCGCAAATGCGTTTCCCAAACTTATATGGCAATTAAAACTGATATGACAAAAGCATATGACTGTGTCGAATGGGATTTTCTGGAAAAAACAATGGTCGCCTTTGGTTTCTCTCCCAAATGGCTCACTTGGATCATGGAAATGGATCGTTATGTCTCATACTCTGTTCTTAACAATGGGAATCCCCGAGAATATATTCAACCACAATGGGGACTGCGACAAGGCGATCCTCTTTCTCCTTATCTTTTTATCCTTTGTGCTGACGTTATGAGCCATCTTCTACATCTACAAGTTCAGAAGAAGAAGATTAACGGAATAAAAATAGGCAATGACATCCCTAGAATTACTCATTTGCTCTTTGCCGACGATTCACTCTTTTTCTGCCAAGCAAATAAAAAAAAATTGTTTAGCGATTAAGAAAGTTTTTGAAATATATGAACAATGCTCAGGCCAAAAAATCAATCAACAAAAATCCATGATCACTTTTGGTTGTATACATGACACAATTCAAAAACGGTTGAAGAACATCCTCGAAATCACTAACCATAGGGGCAGAGGTAAATATCTAGGACTCTCCAAACAATTCGGATAGAAAAAAAGAGAAAATATTCCATAATATTACTCGTCGTGTTAAAGAGCGTACCTCATCCTGTAGTGCTAATTTACTATCTCACGCTGGTAAAGAAATTCTGCTCAAATCCGTTGCTTTATCGATGCCAATTTATTTGATGTCATGTTTTAAGTTACCAAACCATGTTACCTCAGAGCTCACAAGTTAGCACAATTTTGGTGGGAAAAAAAAAATATCCAAAAGGCATCCCATGGGTTGCGTGGAAAAGATTACAGTATCCTAAAAAGAAAGGTGGTTTGGGGTTTAGGGATCTATGTTTAACGATGCTTTACTCGCCAAACAAGCTTGGCGATTACTCAAACATCAAAATTGTCTTTTCTCCAAACCATACAAAGCTCGGTACTATAAGAATGACCATCTCTTTGAAGCCAAACATAAACCATATCAATCCTATGGATGGTCTTCTATCCTTCACGGTATAGACCTCCTGAAGAAAGGAACCCGAACCCTCATTGGCAATGGTTGCCAAACTTGTGTTTTCAAAGATAATTGGCTTCCAACTCATCCCCCTCGACCTGCTCAGAGTGACGGTGATCAGTCTACTCTTCTAGTTAAAGATCTAATTAAGGGAAACCAGAATTATCAGCAATGGGACAATAATGTGCTCTCTCGTCACTTGCAAGATGACACTATTAACTTGATTCAATCACTTTATTTGGGTCGCCGTCCCAAAGACGACTCCATTATTTGGAATTACACCAAAAAATGGCCATTACTCTGTCAAATCAGGATATTTTTTTTTAAGACATATCCTTGAAACCCAGCTAACTGCACCCGATATACCATACGGTGATCCATTATTAAAGCAGAAAATCTGGAAACTAAACATTATGCGAAAATAAAACATTTCTTATGGAAAGTGTTGTCTAAAGCTTTTGCGACTGCAAGAAGACTTAGAAGTCGCGGCATTACCATTCCAGATACATGTACTCGTTGTGGATTGCAACCGGTAACTATTCATCACCTCCTCTTCTCTTGTCCAATATCTGTATCTATGTGGAGAATGACTAAATCTCCTTTCAACTTTCTAACAATCCTCTCTGGTGATACTGAAACAACTATTAAATTACTTTTAGATGCCCAGTTCATTCCAGTTTTCTCAAATACTGACAAGCTTCTTCCTTTCTAGATTATGTGGTGCATTTGGAAATCGCGTAATAAGCTGATTTTTCAGTCATTGAATCAACATAGGTAAGGACGTTAATAAAGCATATGCGAGGACGTTAATAAAGCATATGCGGATGTTACTTAATGGATCACTACACACAATTCATCTGTATTCCCATCACCAACACCAACCGAAGTATGGAAAACCCCTGTTTTTTGTATCGCTAAATGTAACTATGATGCTGCTTTCAACTCATGCAATCAATATTCTTCAGCTGGTTGGATAATCTGTGACTCTTCCGAATCTTGCAAATTCTTGTACCCTTGGGAAAACATCTTCAAGTCTAGAAGCCGAAGGCAAAGCATTGTTAACAGCTCCACAACAGGTCTGGTGCAAAGGCTATTCCCATGTCATTTTCAAAAGTGATTGTCAAGTATTAGTCCATCTCCTCCAAAAACATGAAACAGACATTACCATCTCCAACCTCTTAGACGACATACGTTTTTAGTTACATAAAATTCGTTTTTCTGATGTTATACATGTCAAACGTTTATGTAATGAAATCGCTCATACTTTAGTCAAAACTGGACTTCGAGATGGAATCTTCTACTCAGATTCTATATTTGAAACTCCAGGGTTTTAAAACGCTTTGTATGTTGACAATTTATTCTGATTAATTAATATGTATTCGATAAAAAAATATATAAATTAATCTTAACTCGTGACAACAACAGATGTTTCCTAAAAGAAAAACAAATATATCATTCATTTATAAGATGCGCACAGTTTCTAATATTTCATTAATACTTGCCGCTGAACATGTCACATGGGTGAAATTAACATCGAAATACTTTATAAAATCCATGAGCTAAATCTCAACCATAAAAAATGAGACGTCTTAAACTATCGAATGTCAGATCAGTTCAACGAATGTACCAGAAAATAACTAAAAAGGAAAACAGGAGGCTGCACTTTCAATTTAGGCTGCCATAACTTGGAAAAAGTTCTGATTCTTAAAAACCAAAGACAAATTTTCAACAAACCAATACTTAAACCATCAGATGAGTGAAATACTTTCTAGCTAGTAATCTTAGAACTACAATAATTTTTTTTATAAATTAATAATGTTGGAATTTCAAAATAGTATTAATTTATAAAGTTATTAATTTATCAAGATATTTTCGGTTTAAATTTTTAAGCTTCATCAAAAAAAAAAAGAATGTTTCCATAATGTAAAAATAATTATGAAAACATCATATCAATAAATTTAGGGAATTTTACAAAAATGACCCACAAATTGAAATCAATTGCTAAAATAACTTCTCATTTTACTATTTTTAAAATTAACCATTTTTATCACTTATATGCTTATGAGTTTTATTTATTCACGAAAATGCTATTAGATTATTGTTTTTTTTATTATTTTGAAATCCATTTTACCAAACAATCCTCATCCTCCTCACTTATTCACGAAAATGTCATCACCATAAATTCACTCCACCACCATATTCAACCAATTCGAAGCTTTTATTGCTTAAAAGACCTATTTTTTGGCTTTGTAACCTCATTTCCTCTTCTCTTAACATTCTACTCTTCCTTTTTTTCTCCATTTTCAGCACAAAAACTCTCCAATCTAAGTTTTCAAAACTTGATGTTCTAAGATATAGCCGTATCTGATTATTTGGCCGAGCAAATCGATTGGGCTTATTTGGCGGTTGCTAGAATCGAAGTAATAGGCGGTTGAAGAAGCTATATACCACTGGTAGGTAATTTTCAGTTGATTTTCGTGAGTTTTCTGATCTGTGCCGCGAAAGTAGACTTCCTATGAAGTTAAGAAGTCTACTTTTGGTAGTAGACTTCAGAAGAAGTCAGCTGGTCAACACACGTGTTAGTTTTGCAATTGACCTTGTGTACCGATTTCCGAAATATTGTGCGAACTGATGTTGTCGCCGAGGTTCTTCAGTTCTTCGACTCTGCCCATATGGAAAGAATCCATAACCACACCAAGATTTGCATGATTCCCAAATGCAACTCTCCGGTAACCCTTTCCGACTATAGACCTATCGCCCTTAGCAATGTGTTATACAAAATCATCACGAAAATTTTATTTCAATGGACTTTAATTTTTCTTAGACACTATTGTCTCTGAATCTCAAGCTGATTTTATTCCGGGTCGCTTGATCTCTGATAATGTTCTTATGGCTCACGAGCTTATGCATTCTTTAAAAAGCCGCAAATGCGTTTCCCAAACTTATATGGCTATTAAAACTGATATGACAAAAGCATATGACTGTGTCGAATGGGATTTTCTGGAAAAAACAATGGTCGCCTTTGGTTTCTCTCCCAAATGGCTCACTTGGATCATGGAAATGGATCGTTATGTCTCATACTCTGTTCTTAACAATGGGAATCCCCGAGAATATATTCAACCACAATGGGGACTGCGACAAGGCGATCCTCTTTCTCCTTATCTTTTTATCCTTTGTGCTGACGTTATGAGCCATCTTCTACATCTACAAGTTCAGAAGAAGAAGATTAACGGAATAAAAATAGGCAATGACATCCCTAGAATTACTCATTTGCTCTTTGCCGACGATTCACTCTTTTTCTGCCAAGCAAATAAAAAAAATTGTTTAGCGATTAAGAAAGTTTTTGAAATATATGAACAATGCTCAGGCCAAAAAATCAATCAACAAAAATCCATGATCACTTTTGGTTGTATACATGACACAATTCAAAAACGGTTGAAGAACATTCTCGAAATCACTAACCATAGGGGCAGAGGTAAATATCTAGGACTCTCCAAACAATTCGGATAGAAAAAAAGAGAAAATATTTCATAATATTACTCGTCGTGTTAAAGAGCGTACCTCATCCTGTAGTGCTAATTTACTATCTCACGCTGGTAAAGAAATTCTGCTCAAATCCGTTGCTTTATCAATGCCAATTTATTTGATGTCATGTTTTAAGTTACCAAACCATGTTACCTCAGATCTCACAAGTTCTTTAGCACAATTTTGGTGGGAAAAAAAAAATATCCAAAAGGCATCCCATGGGTTACGTGGAAAAGATTACAGTATCCTAAAAAGAAAGGTGGTTTGGGGTTTAGGGATCTATGTTTAACGATGCTTTACTCGCCAAACAAGCTTGGCGATTACTCAAACATCAAAATTGTCTTTTCTCCAAACCATACAAAGCTCGGTACTATAAGAATGACCATCTCTTTGAAGCCAAACATAAACCATATCAATCCTATGGATGGTCTTCTATCCTTCACGGTATAGACCTCCTGAAGAAAGGAACCCGAACCCTCATTGGCAATGGTTGCCAAACTTGTGTTTTCAAAGATAATTGGCTTCCAACTCATCCCCCTCGACCTGCACAGAGTGACGGTGATCAGTCTACTCTTCTAGTTAAAGATCTAATTAAGGGAAACCAGAATTATCAGCAATGGGACAATAATGTGCTCTCTCGTCACTTGCAAGATGACACTATTAACTTGATTCAATCACTTTATTTGGGTCGGCGTCCCAAAGACGACTCCATTATTTGGAATTACACCAAAAAATGGCCATTACTCTGTCAAATCAGGATATTTTTTTTTAAGACATATCATTGAAACCCAGCTAACTGCACCCGATATACCATACGGTGATCCATTATTAAAGCAGAAAATCTGGAAACTAAACATTATGCGAAAAAAAAACATTTCTTATGGAAAGTGTTGTCTAAAGCTTTTGCGACTGCAAGAAGACTTAGAAGTCGCGGCATTACCATTCCAGATACATGTACTCGTTGTGGATTGCAACCGGTAACTATTCATCACCTCCTCTTCTCTTGTCCAATATATGTATCTATGTGGAGAATGACTAAATCTCCTTTCAACTTTCTAACAATCCTCTCTGGTGATACTGAAACAACTATTAAATTACTTTTAGATGCCCAGTTTATTCCAGTTTTCTCAAATACTGACAAGCTTCTTCCTTTCTAGATTATGTGGTGCATTTGGAAATCGCGTAATAAGCTGATTTTTCAGTCATTGAATCAACATAGGTAAGGACGTTAATAAAGCATATGCGAGGACGTTAATAAAGCATATGCGGATGTTACTTAATGGATCACTACACACAATTCATCTGTATTCCCGTCACCAACACCAACCGAAGTATGGAAAACCCCTGTTTTTTGTATCTTTAAATGTAATTATGATGCTGCTTTCAACTCATGCAATCAATATTCTTCAGCTGGTTGGATTATCTGAGACTCTTCCGAATCTTGCAAATTCTTGTACCCTTGGGAAAACATCTTCAAGTCTAGAAGCCGAAGGCAAAGCATTGTTAACAGCTCCACAACAGGTCTGATGCAAAGGCTATTCCCATGTCATTTTCAAAAGTGACTGTCAAGTATTAGTCCATCTCCTCCAAAAACATGAAACAGACATTACCATCTCCAACCTCTTAGACGACATACATTTTTAGTTACATAAAATTCGTTTTTCTGATGTTATACATGTCAAACGTTTATGTAATGAAATCGCTCATACTTTAGTCAAAACTGGACTTCAAGATGGAATCTTCTACTCAGATTCTATATTTGAAACTCCAGGGTTTTAAAACGCTTTGTATGTTGACAATTTATTCTGATTAATTAATATGTATTCGATAAAAAAAAATATAAATTAATCTTAACTCGTGACAACAACAGATATTTCCTAATAGAAAAACAAATATATCATTCATTTATAAGATGCGCACAGTTTCTAATATTTCATTAATACTTGCCTCTGAACATGTCACATGGGAGAAATTAACATCGAAATACTTTATAAAATCCATGAGCTAAATCTCAACCATAAAAAATGAGACGTCTTAAACTATCGAATGTCAGATCAGTTCAACGAATGTACCAGAAAATAACTAAAAAGAAAATCAGGAGGCTGCACTTTCAATTTAGGCTGCCATAACTTGGAAAAAGTTCTGATTCTTAAAAACCAAAGACAAATTTTCAACAAACCAATACTTAAACCATCAGATGAGTGAAATACTTTCTAGCTAGTAATCTTAGAACTACAATAATTTTTTTTATAAATTAATAATGTTGGAATTTCAAAATAGTATTAATTTATAAAGTTATTAATTTATCAAGATATTTTCGGTTTAAATTTTTAAACTTCATCAAAAAAAAAGAATGTTTCTACAATGTAAAAATAATTATGAAAACATCATATCAATAAATTTAGAAAATTTTACAAAAATGACCCACAAATTGAAATCAACTGCTAAAATAACTTCTCATTTTACTATTTTTAAAATTAACCATTTTCTCACTTACATGCTTATGAGTTTTATTTATTCACAAAAATGTTATTAGATTATTGTTTTTTTTATTATTTCGAAATCCATTTTACCAAACAATCCTAATCCTCCTCACTTATTCACGAATATGTCATCACCATAAATTCACTCCACCACCATATTCAACCAATTCGAAGCTTTTATTTCTTAAAAGACCCATTTTTTAGCTTTGTAACCTCATTTCCTCTTCTCTTAACATTCTACTCTTCCTTTTTTTCTCCATTTTCAGCACAAAAACTCTCCAATCGAAGTTTTCAAAACTTGATGTTCTAAGATATAGCCGTATCTGATTATTTGGCCGAGCAAATCGATTGGGCTTATTTGGCGGTTGCTAGAATCGAAGTAATGGGCGGTTGAAGAAGTTATATACCACTGGTAGGTAATTTTCAGTTGATTTTCGTGAGTTTTCTGATCTGTGCTGCGAAAGTAGACTTCTTATGAAGTTAAGAAGTCTACTTTTGGTAGTAGACTTCAGAAGAAGTCTGCTGGTCAACGCACGTGTTAGTTTTGCAATTGACCTTGTGTACCGATTTCCGAAATATTGTGCGAACTGATGTTGTCGCCGAGGTTCTTCGACTCAGCCCATATGGAAAGAATCCATAACCACACCAATATTTGCATGATTCCCAAATGCAACTCTCCGGTAACCCTTTCCGACTATAGACCTATCGCCCTTTGCAATGTGTTATACAAAATCATCACGAAAATTTTATTTCAATGGACTTTAATTTTTCTTAGACACTATTGTTTCTGAATCTCAAGCTGATTTTATTCCGCGTCGCTTGATCTCTGATAATGTTCTTATGGCTCACGAGCTTATGCATTCTTTAAAAAGCCGCAAATGCGTTTCCCAAACTTATATGGCAATTAAAACTGATATGACAAAAGCATATGACTGTGTCGAATGGGATTTTCTGGAAAAAACAATGGTCGCCTTTGGTTTCTCTCCCAAATGGCTCACTTGGATCATGGAAATAGATCGTTATGTCTCATACTCTGTTCTTAACAATGGGAATCCCCGAGAATATATTCAACCACAATGGGGACTGTGACAAGGCGATCCTCTTTCTCCTTATCTTTTTATCCTTTGTGCTGACGTTATGAGCCATCTTCTACATCTACAAGTTCAGAAGAAGAAGATTAACGGAAAAAATAGGCAATGACATCCCTAGAATTACTCATTTGCTCTTTGCCGACGATTCACTCTTTTTCTGCCAAGCAAATAAAAAAAAATTGTTTAGCGATTAAGAAAGTTTTTCAAATATATGAACAATGCTCAGGCCAAAAAATCAATCAACAAAAATCCATGATCACTTTTGGTTGTATACATGACACAATTCAAAAACGGTTGAAGAACATCCTCGAAATCACTAACCATAGGGGCAGAGGTAAATATCTAGGACTCTCCAAACAATTCGAATAGAAAAAAAGAGAAAATATTTCATAATATTACTAGTCGCGTTAAAGAGCGTACCTCATCCTGGAGTGCTAATTTACTATCTCACGCTGGTAAAGAAATTCTGCTCAAATCCGTTGCTTTATCGATGCCAATTTATTTGATGTCATGTTTTAAGTTACCAAACCATGTTACCTCAGAGCTCACAAGTTCTTTAGCACAATTTTGGTGGAAAAAAAAAGAATATCCAAAAGGCATCCCATGGGTTGCTTGGAAAAGATTACAGTATTCTAAAAAGGAAGGTGGTTTGGGGTTTAGGGATCTATGTTTAACGATGCTTTACTCGCCAAACAAGCTTGGCGATTACTCAAACATCCAAATTGTCTTTTCTCCAAACCATACAAAGCTCGATACTATAAGAATGACCATCTCTTTGAAGCCAAACATAAACCATATCAATCCTATGGGTGGTCTTCTATCCTTCTCGGTATAGACCTCCTGAAGAAAGGAACCCGAACCCTCATTGGCAATGGTTGCCAAACTTGTGTTTTCAAAGATAATTGGCTTCCAACTCATCCCCCTCGACCTGCACAGAGTGACGGTGATCAGTCTACTCTTCTAGTTAAAGATCTAATTAAGGAAAACCAGAACTATCAGCAATGGGACAATAATGTGCTCTCTCGTCACTTGCAAGATGACACTATTAACTTGATTCAATCACTTTATTTGGGTCGGCGTCCCAAAGACGACTCCATTGTTTGGAATTACACCAAAAAATGGCCATTACTCTGTCAAATCAGGATATTTTTTTTTAAGACATACCCTTGATCCATTATTAAAGCAGAAAATCTGGAAACTAAACATTATGCGAAAATAAAACATTTCTTATGGAAAGTGTTGTCTAAAGCTTTTGCGACTGCAAGAAGACTTAGAAGTCGTGGCATTACCATTCCAGATACATGTACTCGTTGTGGATTGCAACCGGTTGATACAAGACTTTTTAGGACTTGATTCAATCATCCAGGCTTGTACTAATCAGTTGTAGTATAGCTTAGGGTTTTATCAATCCAAAAGGGGAGAATGAAGTAGTAAGAGTGCAATAGAGCTCTTAATTCAAGCAAACAAAGATGGTTTTGAAGTCTAACAACCTAAAGGATCAAACATAAATGAAGAGAACATCAAACAAAGAGTGAAAAGAAAGCAAAACAACTAAAACAAAGGTAAAACAGGGCAAATCCGAATTCAAGCTAAAAACAAAGGAAAGATGGGACTTGAGAGGAGATAATTAGTGTTAGGGAACTCTTGACTCAACCTATGATGCTTACAAACTCACACAATGCTATTCCTTATGCATAGGATTCATTTATATGACTAATCCAATCTCTTGGTACTAATCTCTTTGCTAATTACCAAGTCAAGAACTAATTCTCATTAGTGAAATGATAAATAGCAAGCATCAAGACAATTCTATCAACCCTATATTGCCAAATCACTCCCTAGACAGTTAATCTCTTGAGCTAGGATAAGCAATTCTCTTGCAAAGCAGTTCAGGCATTTCATCAAACACTTGGTGGGCATAAAATTAGCCTAAGATCTTAATCAACTTAGCTAAGGCTAGTTAAGCATTAAACACAGCAATCAAGAAAGGAAATGGAAGAATTAACACTAAGACATCATGGATTAAGTCTCAAATTCCCTAAACCTAACCCATCTCAAATATCTAAAAAGACTACTCACTAAGCACCATTAAAGCCATTAATTCAAAGAGAGAAAAATGACTAATCATGATTAGGGAGATTAAACAAGAAGACAAATGCAAACTTTAATTAAAATCAAGCAAAGATTCAAGTTACAAAAATCCAAAAGCTAAAACAAAGAAGAAGAAACTGCTGGATAAAAGATTGTTCCCAGAAATTAGTGATTTTTCATATTTAAAGGAGTCCAAGCGAAAATTGCAAAATTGTAAATAAGTGGTCTTCAGACTGGAATCATATCGGTCACTCCTTGACTGATAGGGTGATCGATAGGATTCCTATCGGTCTATAAAGTGACCGATAGGGTGACCGAAATATACACGGTGTACTTCTATCGATCACTTCTTTGACCGATAGGCTTGATCGATAGGTCTTCTATCGGTCACTCCTTGACCGATAGCCTTCGTGCTCTGACCGATAGGCTCTGCAGAGATCGTCTGCCTTGGTTCCTTCTGCTCCATTCAGCTCAGCCAGCTTCCTGGTCGACTCCCAAAGCTCCTCCATGCTCCTCATAGCTCCATGAGTGCCTAAAAACATCTTTTATGCAAAGAAAATGCAAACTACATCCTAAATGCATCCTAAGTCTAAAAGGAGAAGAAAATGGGACAAAGGATAAGGAAAACATACAAAAGAGAACCAAAATATGCACTAAATGCAAGCCTAAATGATGTAAATGTATGAGACATCAACACCCCTACACTTGCCTTTTGCTTGTCCTCAAGAAAATAAGAACAAATGGGAGAGTGAGGTTTGAAAGTGGGAGCTCAAAACTAAAGATGCTAATGGAAGAACTGAATCAATGCTCAAGTTACAGGTTCTAAGATGCAAAGAGATTGTTCTACTTTAAAAGCCTTAGCCATACATATCATAGCAGACATTGAACTCTAGCTTAGCCTACACAGACATTCAAATCAACCAACTCTTTAACATTCATTAATCAGTAACCAATGGATCATGTTTGTATAAATCAAGAGAGAACATTTGGTCAAGGGACAGGGTTATGAGATGAAAATGATCTCATTCATGCAACAGGGTTCAAAAACATAAGGGATCACTCAATGAAAATGATTCCATCTTAGGCAAAATGCTAAAGGTAAAAGAACACTTATGCATAGAAATCAAAGCTCCTTTCAACCATTTTACCCAAAAATGAATCCTATAAACATCTTAACCCCAAAGTGATTCTCTAAGTCTACCCTTCTCCTAAATTATACCATTTCTCCTTCTTCATGGCTGGGGGAACTTCTTTGTGCTTGTGTGGCTGCCTCTTTTTGTTGGGACTTGTTCTTCTTTGTGGCACTGGCACCTTCTTCACCTTTGGTGGATTGTTTTGGGCCTGATTTCTTCTTTGGATTGACCCTTCAAAACTTTCATGATGTTGGCGCCAATCTTTCTAGACATTTAGAGCTTTTACTTCCCCTTACTTAACCACAATGCTAATCTGTTTCCTCTTTTCTACCATTTCAAACTTTTCCCTTTTTCTTTCAAAACATATATACATGAAGTTCAAACCACTTAACTCTATCCTTTTTAACCTAAAACTCCTATCCTAGAATCAAGCTCAAAATCCAAGCTGATATCTACAAGAGAGCTTATCATTGCCAGACTTATTCCTAACACTTTTTGCCAAGACAAAATTCAAAAATGATATGCAAAGGTCTCACAACTCTCAAGATAGTGTTTAGGCTCAGAAAGAATGATTGGCTTAGGGTGTGGATAACTGTCCCATGATGATGAGGATCAGCTACTTGGATTAACAAGAGTGGTAAGAAGGGAAGAAGATTAATCAGTTGGTACCTTCACCTTGTTAATCATCAATGGGATATCATCAAGAGATCCAATTGGTTGCTTTCTTGACCCATCAGCTAGGGTGAGAGAGACATCACTGTCCTTGATGTTAATGTGGCCTAAGGTCTTAGCAGTAGAGAGTGGCATAAGGTTGATGCTGGACCCAAGATCACACAAGCAACTCTTGAAAGAGAGTGTTCCCAATTCACATGGTATTGTAAAACAATGAAGATCTTCAAGCTTGGTAACTTGAGTTTCTTCATCTTTAGTGGGAACATCTTCTTTAGTAGCTCTACCTTCCCCTACCTCCTTTGCTTTCAACATTGCAAGATACTTTTGCTTTAGAGGTGGAGACAGCTTCTCTGTTGCTTCATCTAATCTAAGGATCTCTTCAATTTTTTTCCATTTGCTCATCATAGAGACCCTTATACTTGGCAACTAGCTGCTTCTTGAACCTTCCAGGAAATGGTATTGTAGGCTGATAAGTAGGAGAAATATATCTTGGTTCCTTGGTTGTCTCCTTGGGTACCTCTTTAGGCTTCTCTTGAACCACTTCTTTGGCTATGCTATTCCTTAAGCTTTCACCAACCTCAACCACTTCATCATTTTCTACTACTGTCTCTTTCTTGGAGATAACCTTGTCTTCCCCTGCAGCTTCCTTCTCTTTCTCTCCTATTGCTCTTACTGATTTTTCAAATTCCTCCCCCACACCTACAATTTCAATGTGCTCATTGATGATAGAAGGTGTTACCTTTGGAGTTATGGGGACAAACTCATGGCCATGTAGAGGGCTGTCAATCTCAGGAATAGAGTTTTCATTCTCCTCTTGGGTAGTAAGGGAAGTAGAGGAGATATCATAACAATACTCTAAAGGCTTCTTGAAGGTGATTGGCTGAGCATTGTTATCTTGCCTACTCAGCTTTATAGTCAAGGAGTCTATTTGGGATTGGAAGTTATTGATGGTGGAGGCAATGCTTCTTTGAATTTCAGCAGCCATGCTTCTTTGAATTTCAGCCATACTTCTTTGAATTTCAGCAGCCATGATCTTCTGAAATTCTGCATTCTTAAGTTGTTGGAGTTGCAGGAACATCTCCTTAAGGTCCAATTCATGTGAAGATTGGGAGGTGTTGGCGCCAACTGTTTGAAAGGAAGAACCCTGATGTTTTTGAGTATAAGTGTCTCCATAGGACTGGTGTACACACACATCATGGTCTTTGTTCATTATTGGCGCCTCTTGTAGTTGAACAGCTTTGATTTGATGCTCTTTGTAGTGGTTTGGTGAAGCAACACTAGGAAGAGGTTCAGTGGTATCATTGAGCAGCAAGTCAACTTTCTTCTGCAAGTCTTTCATCTCATACAATATTGTCTCTAGCTTCTCTTCAGTGGCTTTGGAATATTGCTCCTTGTCATCCACATAGTCCCAATTGCTGAGTGCCATGTTCTCCACTAATATCCAACCTTCAACTTTCTTATGCAAGGCTTTCATCTCATACAATGTTGTCTCTAGCTTCTCTTCAGTGGCTTTGGAATGTTGCTCCTTGTCATCCACATAGGCCCAATTGCTGAGTGCCATGTTCTCCACTAATATCCAACCTTCATCAACATCTTTACCAAGAAAATAACCATTACTAGCTGTATCTAGAAGGAATCAAATCTTTGGGAGAAGCCATAGTGAGGGCATTGATGAGTGAAGCATTTAAACCTTTCCCAAGTGTCTCTAAAGCTCTCATTAGACCACTGTTTGAAGTTTGTGATCTCATTCCTGAATTTTGCAGTTCTTGAAGGAGAGAAGAGCTTGGTTAAGAAAGCACCTTTGCATTGTTCCCAAGTGTTGATGCTGTCTTGTGCTAAAGACTTTTCCCACATTTGAGCTCTACCACCAAGAGAGAATGGAAATAATCTGAGCTTCAAACCATCATCTGAAACTCCACTCAGCTTTGTCAAAGCACAAATCCTCTCAAAGTGATCCAAATGTTCAAGAGGATCTTGGTTGGGCAATCCAAAGAACTTCTGCTCTTGAACCATAGTAATCATGCTGCTTCTGATCTCATAGTGTTGAGTCTCCATGGGTGGAAGAATACCTTGTCTTGAAGCATAACCTGAAGGTATATCAGCAGCACCAATAGGTCTCAGTTGTCTTTGAGACAAAGCTCCTTGTAAACCATGTGGACCTTGTTGTCCTTGAATCCCTTAAAGACCTTGTGGACCTTGCAAACCAAAACCAGCAGTATACTGATGTTCTTCCATGCTTCAACATCTGAATTCTGATTCTGCAAACCCAAAATCTTTGACCTTTAACCTCAGTTGTGGTTGTAGACACTTAAGAGCAAGTGTTGTTGTACCTACAAAAGAAATTCTAGACCAAAAGAGAAATCAGTAACCAAAAACGAAAATAACAAAGCTTGATCTCAAGATCTCTACAAATCCTACTGAACAAAGCATTCCCCTAATGGCAACGGCGCCAAAATGATATAAGACTTAGGACTTGATTCAATCACCCATGCTTATACTAATCAGTTGTAGTATAGCATAGGGTTTTATCAATTCAAAAGGGGAGAATGAAGCAGTAAGGGTGCAATAGAGCTCTTAATTCAAGCAAACAAAGATGGTTTTGGAGTCTAACAACCTAAAGGATCAAACATAAATGAAGAAAACATCAAACAAAGAGTGAAAAGCAAGCAAAACAACTAAAACAAAGGTAAAACAGGTGATATAATACTCGGATGAGCTTATATGAACCGGATGGTGGTGGTGAGTACAAGCTGGCGGTCGCTCTCTCTTGCACTCGTTTGATGGTCGTTGATGAAGATCTAACACGCTGGCGGTCGCTCACTCGTACGGGATCAAAGAAAAGGGGTTTGTTGGCGGAACGAAGTGTACCACAAAGTAGTGATGAGACTCTGATACAACACGGACTTAACCTCAAGAGAATCCACTCAAGAAATCAAGCAAAGGATGAGAAAAGCTCTCTAGAACTCTTTGAAGAAGTTCGGCGTTTTTATTGATAATCAAAGGTAACCAAATTATACGGCTGCAAGAGAATCTTATAAATGGTCCTATCAGCTAGCCTTAAGGCCAAAAGCAAAACGTAAAAAAACAAAGCAAAACAATTTCGCATTGAATCCACAATTGATTGTAGTTTTTTTAGTTATATCGAAATCTTTATAACTAATTAAATTATTATGATTCCTATTAGTTCTTATTTTGTACTTGTTGCTTTGACGAATTTTTCCACTTTCACTACAAATGAAATTATAAATAACTTTCATTAAAATTATTATTATCGCTTAAAAAGTGACTATTAATACAGATGTGAAAATGAAAATAAGAGTCAATACAACTATTAATGTGTTATTACAATTATATTTAATATCCTTAATGTAAGGATCATAGAGCAGATCGTTGTCACTTTTAGATCTACTATTCATATAACTAGAGCTACAATAACAAAAAAATTCTAGGTCATTCAAATCATTATTAATTTCAATTTTTTTCTCTTTTATATCAAAATATATAGAATAACTATTCTTATTACTATCCCTTAAAAAAAAGGTGTCATCTAATATGAAATTACAGATGTCCTTAGAGCTAACTAAAAGATCAACATTATTGTAATAATTAGAACGCTCACCCCAACTATAAATTTTTTTATCTATATCATATATAAATCGGTCTTTACTTATAGGAGTCTTTTCAATAGGAGCAAAACTATCCATTGCCTTACTTAGCTCCCCTGCGTATTTCAATTCTCCCTTAAAAAACATGAAATCGAACGACTTTTCCATATGGGTTCTGACCTTTATTTACATGAAAATAAAATAACAATAGATGAAAAATGCAAACAGTTTTTGAATAGTTCATTTGCTATTCAAAGCATATCTTAGCAATTGCTAATTGCTAAGATTGTTAAGTAAAGTAAAAATTTCAATTATAAATGAAAACTAGGATTTTCTTATATTGTATAAAATTCCCATTAAAAAAATAAACAATTGTTCTTCGTTTATGAATATAATAATATAAATAATATTTTTAGTAAAATCTCGTATACTAATATAAAATATATAAAATAATTTTTTTTATTCTAATACGTAATGAAAAAAAAGGACAGCATGCAATATGGTAGAAAAAAGTGGGGTTACCTGGTTCAAGCCTTGACATGAAACTTATAAAATGAATACAACAATCCTAAGAATCAATATTTCGTATAGGATTTCTTGAGCACACAACACTACAATATAAAATTATAGTTGTGTTTAATCTTCTGTTTTGTTACGATTTTGTATATCAAGATTAAATATGTATCTACCAAAAATAGTATATACAATCGATAAACTCGGCTTAATGGTTAGGAAGTTAAATCTGATCTCCTTCCATACTTCACCAGCAGTAGCTAGTTCAGGACTCCATTTGCAAGCCTCACGGATAATTTAATTACCCTCCCTTGCAAGATCATTGATAGGACTCAGGTTTTACCCAAATAAAACTATTGCAAGTGCACAGCAAAGCAGTTGTAGTATAATGGGTTATCGAATCTCAAGGGAGTAAGTAAACTACACTAAAGAATTTAAGTTCGGATTAAGCTAAGCGGTCAGTAGTGTATGTAATGCGAAGTAACTAAAACAATGAAAGCAGGCAAAAATTGATTGATCTAAGACTCAGAAAACTAAAAGCGCTAAGTCAGGACAATTCGCAGGTTGAATCCGATAATGTAGAATGCATGAAATCAGGGATGATTAAGAACCGTCTTGAACATGAATCACAAAATATATAACTAATTAATTCTCATTGCAGAAGTTAATTATGTCTAAATCACAGAGTTTCAAATCTCTTTGCAAACCCTAAAAATCTAAACATGCAGTAATGATCAGGTTCAATTGTTCACAAAACTCAAAAGCCAAATCTCTTTGCACTAAGTCGTTTTGCTCATCTAATGCTATATCAGGTTATCAATAATGCTCTCACATCTATTAAACAACCTAGGTTTCAAAATTCATGATGAAGTGATTAAGAAAATCGGTTTTAAAGCAAGCAGAGATGAAGAACCAAAAGATATTCCTAACATATAGCGATTTCTACAAACTCATCAACAACCTTTGAAAAGCCCTAACTTAACTAGCAGATTACTCAGACATGATCATGGAATAACAAAGCATAGCTGAATAAAATTGCATTAAAGAGAAAGAGTAAACGTAAAAGGGGTTCGAAATCTTCTCAAAAGAGTACAGGATATGTCTCCCCAAAAAGCTCTGAAGAAATCTCTCTCTAAAGCTCTCTGAATTATAAAAACTATGATATATGCCAACAATGGCTGAAAACCAAATATATAGAAGCTAAACCACGAGCTGGAACACTTTTGAAAATAGTAGAACTTCAGGGGCCAAAGTGCAAACAACCTTCAATCTTTTAACAAACCATCCCGACTCCTTCCCATCTACGGGTGACGAGCGTCACCCTTGGGTGGTGACGAGCGTCACCCAGCTCTGAATTCGCCTTCCGAGTTGTACAATGCGTGGCTGTATCTTGCAATGCTCCAAAAATCTCCATAATCTCCAATTGTGCTCCAGACATGCTATAACCTGCAAAGACTCTACTAGGACTCTAAAAAGACCAAAAAACTCAATAAAAAGGACTTAACCATGGTTAAAAACCATAAAAACCATGATATATCAACTTCCCAGATATAGGTTTGCTTGCCCTCAAGCAAACATCAGACAAAGAATAGGGTCGAGGTTTGAAAACAGAAACAGTCAGCTAAACATCAGGAACACCACATTGATCAATACTTTCGAATCCACATACCACAGAGCCAACTCAAGATCAAATTTCAATCTAATCATCACAAGCTTAGCAAATCTCTCAAATCCAGTTCAAGTTCCTTCAAGAAATCCGAAATCTCTGCTGCTAACTCCTTATATTTATCTAAGTGTGATGTCTCATCAAAGTTTTATCATCTCAATCACTTATAGATTCTTTTCCCTTCCTTAAAAACTGAACAAAGCAATCTCAACACAGCTCTCCTATTTTATATTCCCTTGATCTTTTCTTTCTCATTTTTTTTCGATTTTTCAACTCTTTTTTTCATTTCTTACAGTTTAAGATATGGTGCTACTCAATAATTGTGTTCCTTTTGAGGAGATAAGTTCTTGAGTGGGTTCACTACTGTTGTTCCTTGTTAGGAGATAGGGTCATGAATGTACCATTCTTTTGACTTAAACTCTTAAAAGCTGTATCAGGGAAGATCAAAGAAAGACTGTATCTAAACATACTTGTCAGTGCTGAAAGAGAGAATCAAGATCAATGAGAATCAAGCACCAAGTCAAGAAGTTTAAAGTTCATTAAGGTGGAGCTAACAGAAAATTTTCAGATTCTCTAAGAACCTAAACCTTCATTGCTAGACTGATCTACCTATGACCTTCAACTTAGTAAGACTTGTAATCAACTACTGTGGCAATGGTTCTAATAAGCATCAACGTTCTGTGGTTAGTTCCAAGAAAAACTGACAGTTTTAAAATTTTGACTCTATAAAACAGGTTTTTGACTCAATTTTAAGACTCTAAAACGTGAATAACCACCTAGTACATGGATAATTTCATATAACTTGTTTGAATATGATCTCCACCAGATAAATGTAAAGCTTTACCTAGTACACGGAACTGCATACCATGACTCTTATATCTCTCAGTAACAGCGTGCATTGCACGGTGGATGTGAAGAAGTAAGCCATTATCTCGGAAATAATGAGACAAACTAGTATTAGCGATGAATCCCCCAGTTTAGTAGTCATGCATTACGATAGAAGCTTCCAATTCTGTAGCAAATACAGCTCTTTTGATCATTTCTTCGCATGTACCCGCAGTAGCATTCAATTAAAGCCCTTTGATTTCACCTATTTCAGCCTGTGATTTATAAATAGCTTCGGCACAAAATAAGATCAGTCTCTCCAACACATAAATGATTGGGAGTTCACATTCTCATCATATTTGGTAAAATCAAGTCCTCCACGTAGACATTCATAAACTGCTCTACCGTAGTTCTTCGCGGATAACCCCAATTTAGGTTTAATAGTACATCCTAATAGGGGCCGTCCATACTTGTTCAACATATCTCTTTCAACTTGGATGCGATGAGGTGGTCTCTGAAACGTTTTAGTATAAGGAGGAGGGATTCGCAGATCCTCTAGACGTAGAGCAACCAGGGCTTTGAACCCAAATGCATTACCCACAAGCGAGGTAAACATGTTAGTAACCGAACCTTCTTCAAAAATAACTAAGCGGTAAGCTACATATGCAATAAATTGAGTCTCTTCTCCTAGAACGGGCTTGATATGGTAGCATCATCCTTTGTAACGATCAATTCTGGTAAGCCCGTCGGTCCACACAGTTGTTCATGTACCAGTAGAAGATTCTTCAGGTGGAACTCCGGGTTGAGGAGTTACTCGGAATGCTGCCAAGATATCACTATCCTTGGTTTCATATTCAGGATTATAATAAGCCAATTTATACTCACTAACACCAGCTTTGAATCCAACACTTGCTTTAGTCTCTATTTGTGGTGACATAAGTCCCTCCCTACAAGTCATAAATTTAGAATTCTTGCAACAAAACAAAACAACAAGGTCTATTGGACAAAGATTAGGAATAACTTTAATTAACTTTTTTCACAGGAATCTTTCACAAAACTATCAACTAATCAGAATGCTTTTTTATTAGACCATGATATTTGATTCGCCAAATACACCATTATTGTGTATTCTTTCATATGTATAGCCCAACCTAATACTTGTTTTTCAAGTTTTGAATCTTTAAATTTTTATAAATCAAAACATTTAATATTAAAATAATAATAATTAAAATCATTCTTGACAGTAATATATTTTGTATATGTAAATCGTAGATATGACAATATGTGGAATTCATCCATGAAAATGAAAAACAAGGGGGTTGATGAAGTGATGAATAGATGGGACGCATAACCGAAGATGCTAAAATAAAAATACGAAAAAGGGCTAATGCGATTGAAATAATGAATCTTAACTAGAGTTTCTTTTCAAATTCATTAGAGAAAACAAAGTCTTGCGTATTATGATAAATAAATCAAAGACTTTCCGCAAAATTGTTATTTTTTATTCATATATTTTTATTTTTAAACTAGATTTCGGTTATTTGAGCTTGAAAATAACTATTCCTTCATTGAAATTGAATAAGTAAGAAATTGAACTGCACGTTCGCTTGGGTGGTACCAACGAAATGGAGTGCTTACTCCTATAGTGAATTAACTAATTAATTTACTATCAAAGATTTATTCTGTATTTCAAAAATTTTCCAACAAAATTTAACATATATTTTGATTTTTATTATGAGAATAAATCCTCCTAGTTTGGATCCAGAGGTTTCGATACGTGAAAAAAAAAAACATGAGATGTATTTACCAAATCATTGGTCCAGTACTGGATGTAGCCTTTCCCCCAGGCTAAAATGCCTAATATTTACAATGCTCTGGTGGTTAATGGTCGAAATACTCTTGGTCAAGAAATAAACGTGATTTGTGAAGTACAGCAATTATTAGGAAACAATCAAGTTAGAGCTGCAGCTATGAGTGCGACAGAGGGTTTAAAGAGAGGAATGGATGTGGTTGATATGACAAATCCTCTAAGTGTTCAAGTCGACAGAGCGACTCCAAGATAAATTTTCAAGTGCTTGGGGAACCTATTGATAATTTAGGTCCTGTCGATACTCGCACAACATCTCCTATCCATAAATCCGTGCCTGCTTGTATACAATTAGATATAAAATTAACTATTTTTGAAACAGGAATTAAAGTAGTAGATCTTTTGGCCCCTTATTATCGTGAGGGGAAAAATCAGACAATTCAGTGGGGCTGGCGTGGGTGAAATAGTACTAATTATGGAATTGATTAACCACATTGCCAAAGCTGATGGTGGTGTATCCGTATTTGGTGGAGTAGGAGAATGGACTCGTGAAGGAAAAGATCTCACATTTGCCTTTAGATCAACAAATTTCCAGGCGAGGACACCTCAAGCAATATATGTGAGTACATGTAACTCTTTGACCGCCTCTACCGATGAGCACACCAACACTTTCTTTTGGGCTCGTGGGTCAACATATTTATATATCAATCACATTTTCCGTCAGGTCAACAAATATCTTAGCGAGGAAACTTCGAGCAATATATGTGAGTACATGTAATGCTCCGACCGCCTCTATCGCTGAGCACACTTACGTCCTCTTTCGGGCCCGTGGGCCTCACCCCTGTCCGACAGTCGATGTGTTAGCTGGAAGGCTCGAAAGCCTCGAAATACTGACCCTGCAATCACCACATGATCTTTCCGTGTGTTTTGTTTTCACTCACATGATTCTGGAAATCACTTCCCGAAAGGTCACCCATCCTAGCCCTGCTCCAGCTCAAACACGCTTAACTCTGGAGTTCTGTCAAGACCACTTCCCGAAAAGATAAGTGCACTTTGGTGACATAGGTAAACAAATCAATTTTTCTTAAGCCTCTCCACATATACATGAAACCGGGATGTTACAATTCATCCACACTTACTGAGTGTAACATCCTTGTTGCGCACTAGGACCATTACCCCCGACGATGTGAGCCCTTGTGACTCCACACTCTCGCCTGGGTTCAGCTCTTATACCAAATTGGAACACCTTGACCGCCCCTACTAGTGAGCACACCCACGTCCTCTTTTGGGCCCGTGGGCCCCATTCCTGTCTGACGATTGGTGTGTTAGCCAAGAGGCTCGAAAGTCATGAAATACTAACCCTGCAGTTTTCACATGATCTTTCCCCGTATTTTTTCCTCAGTCACACGATTTCAGAAATCAATTCCCGAGAGATCACCCATCATAGTCCTCCTCCAGCTCAAGCACGCTTAACTCTAGAGTTCTCTCAAGACCAGTGATCAAAAAGATAAGTGCACTTTGAAGACATAGGTTGCCAAATCAATTTTTCTTCAACCTCTCCACATATACATGAAACTGGGATGTTACAGTACACCCGCTCTCCTATGTTAATCAGATAATAAAATATACATGAGAACAAAGTATACCAAACTCTAGAATATATAATCACAAATTGTCTTGCAATAATAACACAGTCTGACCTTGCATCCAACAATTGAAATCAAACATAACACAAATCCTCTTTATCTGCATCATTGTTCAAATCCTCTAGCACATCCATTCTTAGAACCATTCCCATCACATCTATTCAAATAGCCAATCAAAGTTAGTGTCATTTAATGAATTTCAGACTAACAAATATGTAATCAACTTCTACAATCCATATCACAACCTAGCAAAAACCTATGTACTTATCAATTAAATCACCAAAATTGAATGATCTAAGTCACAATGTCATAAATACGACAGCAATTAAGATAGAGGCTAGAGGATATATCCCAAGCCTTTGCTACTCTTCTCCAGTACATAAACTATATGCAAACTGGATGGAAAGTAGGACGTGTAAACCCAGCTCCCTTTCTTAACTTTAACAATAGAAAATATTATACCAAGTATTTTGCTCTAACTGGTTAACATAAGTCTCTACTTTATCGGTCAGGATTGTTGTCGAGATATGTGTTCTCTGTATGAGAAGAAAAAACCAAATCATCATAAACAAAAATCCAAAACATAGAAAGATAAAAAAAGTCAGATTTTTTAAAATAGATGATACCCACGCATCAGAAAAAATAATCCCCAAAATATTGCCCAAAAAATAGGCTGTTTCCAAATCCTAAGAGTTTCAATGATGAGACAATTAATTTTGGAGGAATTCATCTTTATAACCTAAAATTTGATTTTTTCTCAATATGTAGACCCCTTATTGAATGTTTGGCAAAACTAACTCAAAGGGGTAGTGAAATTACAGCTCAGTCCTCTGTGACTAAACAAAAAACGTCTGCCACAGTTACGATTTTATCTTTCGAGAAGTCTACGTAAGAAGTCTACAATTGTTGTATGTAGACTTCAAAAGAAGTCTACTACATAATTCGTTTTTTAAAAATTAATTAAAAAATAAAAAATAAATAAATTTCTAAAAAAATGGTAAACATAAATAAGACATATATATTTGACATGTATAGAATACAAAATTTCATACAAATGAATCAACTTAAATGCAGAAAGAAAATTAACTAGAAAACATACAACCCCTTAGAAAACATATGTATGCAGTAGACTTCTCGAGTAGACTTCTCCAGTAGACTTCTCTAATAGACTTAAAAAAAAAAAATAGCGGGAAATCAAAATTATTTAACAAATTGGGCGGGAATCAGAACAAATTAGGCGGGAATCGAAATCAAAAAAATATATTGAAGTAGACTTTTCGAGTAGACTTGTTAAGAAGTCTACTTAACCGAAAATTTTCCTACATATATAAGGAGATTAACCTAATTAGGTTAAAAATAAAGTTTTTCTCTCCCTCTAAAAAACGTCTCTCTCTCCTCTACCTCCTCTCTGGCCATGAATCTCTTCTCCTTCCTCTCTTCCTCTCTTGCCATCAAACCCATCTCTATCCTCTAACCTCTCTATCTCAATTATGGCGATGGTAAGCAAATCTGAGGTTTTGTGTTTCTTTTGTTGTTTGTTTTGTGTTCATATTGTAAATCTGGGCTTATTAGTGCATATTTGAGCTTCTTGTTGTAGATCTGAGTTTATTCTTGCAAATATGCGCTTCTTATGGTATAAATTTTGTAAAATTTGTTGTAGATCTGAATTTTTTGTTGTTACAGATCTGATTTTTTTTTTCTTTTTTGTAGATCTGAATTTTTAGTTGTTGCAGATCTGATTTTGTTTATTTTGTTGCAGATCTGAATTTTGTTTATTTTGTTGCAGATCTATAATTTTTTTTGTTGCATAGCTGATTTCTTTTTTTCTTTTTTGTTGTAGATATGATGTTTATAAATATAGCAGATTTTGTTGAAATATGAATTTTAACATTTTTTTTCTTATTGTGCAGGCCTGACCTTATTTATTTCTCTTTTGTTTTTGTTGGAAGCAGACTTCAGCTGCAGATGTCTCGAGTAGACTTATCGAGCAGACTTCTCGAGCAGACTTCAGTCACATACATCTATTTCAGACATTTTGTTTTTATATGCTAATTTTAAGATTTATAATTAGTGATCCTTAAATGTTTGTTTGATTAGAAGGTCTACTTTATATGTAAAGTTGGATTGTAATTAATGTTATTTTTATATATTCTTAAATTATGTATGTTTTATCATATTCAGATTTCATATGCAGACTTCTTTGTCAGATTTAGTCATCACCATCTTTGAACCTCTAATAACACAAGAAAATTAATTCAATTTAACTATACGAAAACATGTAAAACTACTTAGAAATACCACAACTAGTCTTTCTTCACACATTCTCAATAAACAGTGGGTATGTGAACCATTCTCTGTAAGAAAACAAAATTCAAACCACATTAGAAATCATTGTCGAAAAAGTAGACTGCAAACGTAGTCTACTATGTAGACTTCAAATGAAGTCTGCAGACTATTAAGCTAAATACCAAATAAAAGAAGAAAATTAGTTAAAGCTCAACTGTAAAAAAAAAAAAAATTCAAACTTATACATAAGCAAGAACAATATATCAAACTAACATGTGTGTTGACCTGAAATTGGTACACCCGATCAATTGCAAAACTAACATGTGTGTTGACCAGCAGACTTCTTTTGAAGTCTACTACCGACAGTAGACTTCTTAAGAAGTCTACTTTCACGGCACAGATCTGAAAACTCACGAAAATTGACTGAAAAATCACCTACCAGTGGTATTTAACTTATTCAGCCACCGATTTCTTTGATTTCAGCCACCACCAAACAAACCCAAACGATTTGCCAGACCAAATCACCAAATATGGCAATATATTAAAACATCAAGTTTCAAAAATTAAGATTAGAGAGTTTTTGTGCTGAAAATGGTGAAAAAATGGAAGAATAGAAGGTTAAGAGAAGAGGAAATGAGGTTACAAAACTAAAAAATGGGTCGTTGAAGCAATAAAAGCTTCAAATTGGTTGAAAATGGTGGTTGAATGAATTGATGGTGATGGCATTTTCGTGAATAAGTGAGGAAGATGAAGATTGTTTGGTAAAATAGATTTCCGAAATAATAATAAAAAACAATAATCTAATGGTATTTTCGTGAATAAATAGAACTGCTAAGGGTATAAGTGAGATAAAGTGGTTAATTTCAAAAATGGTAAAATGAGAGATTAGTTTAACAATTGACTTGAATTTATGGGTCACTTTCGCTGGTGTGTCAAGGCCTGTGATGATGTTGTACACATGCTTTCCACCAATGATTCTTTCAAGGTAATGGCTCCTCTTGAGATAATCAATGTCAATCGATAGTGGCTCAAGTGCATCACCTTCATATCTCTCAAGGCCTACTCCACTAGCTTGTAGAACTGCTGTCACAACTCCCCCATTGTGCACTTGAGGGCTGCTCTCCTTCTTTGTCTTACTTAAAACCTAGCTCTGGTAGGATAAGAGCTGTTCCATCAGCATAGACACATAGCAGGGGTAGCTTTTCGGTGCTCTGAGAGGTTCTCCATACTCATCGCCTCCCAAAAGATCATACAGTCCTTGGTATATCAGATCTGCTTCCCTTCCTGTGAGATATGTTGTCTCCTTCCTTGCAAAGAGTGTATTCGCAAGTGCCTTGTGGACATATCTCACAGCTGGATGCCTCAAGTGCTGGTTCCTTGATTTTCCAGGAGTGTATTGCCCAACCCCAACAATGCCCCATAGCCTGGTGTGCTGCTTACCGGGGATTTCGAATCTGCTCATATTGGTGGGGTGGGACTTCAGACCTAGAGCCTTGGCGATCTTCATGAATGTTGAGGAGAACTTTTCCTTGCCAATCCGAAAAGAAATCCATCCATCGCCATTAGAGAGTTCACTGTCTTCATACCAGACCACCTTGAGTGTGGAGAGGAATTGGTGAGTGAGCTGTTGGTAAGATGGGAGAGGCATCTCCATGAAAGCTCCAAGGCCCATGTGCTCAAATATGGTTTTGCAGTCACCATAGAGTCCCAGCGCCTTCATTGTGGAGATGCGAGGATATCTTGTTGGCTTGAAAGTGTACTGGTTGAAAGCCTCCATGAGTTCGCTAGCTGCATTGCCCTTCTTTTGTTGATTTTCTCCCTCATTTCCAACTGGTCTCTTTCCAGCGGCTTTGGAGGATTGCTCATCAGCCTTGTCCTTTCCCTTATCTTTCTTAGTTCTTGGTTGGATTGGTGCTTCCTGAGGTGCTTTTCCCTTTTTCCCAGCAGCTTTGTTTGTTCTTCCCATGGTACCTTCAAAAGCAAAGCTTGAAAACAAGGTAAGTGAAAGAATTAAAGCTGAAGAACCAAACAGCTGAAAGCTTTTAATAGAGAAACTCTTTAAGCTAAGAAAAGTCTAACAAGTTCTAACAACAAGCTTAAACTTATTCAAAGCAAGAAGAGATCAAAAGCCAGCAACTAAATAAGTTAGAATGCATAAAATATAAACAGTTATGCATGACATTCTAGAAAAAATGGTTCTTAGGCAAAAGAGATGATGATCTTGCAAATGGATGTAGATAAACAAGCAATGAGATAAATAGACATTAAATAGAACTTCAACATCTAGCTTGATATTTCAAAACAAATCCAAATTGCAAAACCATAGCACAACAATCAAAACTAAACACTAGCTGCTCTTGAAAACATCTCACTAAGCGATTTTTATTATAAGCAAAGAGTAAGAGCAAAGAAAGATAGTTTAGGAAGCAAACCTTTGGTGAGCTTTTGAGCACTTAAAGAAAGCAATAAAGGAGAAAAAGAACTAGTGATTTCGAGCTTTAGGTGAGAAGAAGAGTGAGTTTAAGTGTGAAGAGAAGTGAAAGAAGTTGTTGTTTAAATAGAGAGAAAGGAGGGGAAACCAAAGGAATCAAAAGGTTGGTGAGGGAACATACGGAATCAAAAGTGTGGGGGACAAAAACAAAAGTGTTCAGAAGCTAAGAAAGAGGTCAAAAGGAATCTCATTTAAAAATACAAACTCCTTTGGCTCCAAACCAAAGGAGGTAAAAAATTTTGAAAGTTGAGATACTTACCTCGGATGGAATATCGGTCACTCATGACCAAAATTACTGACCGAAATGGCAGTTTCGGTCACGAATGATCGATATTGGAGACTGATGTGCTTCCTGGGATTAGTATCGGTCATCATTGAAAGACACACTTGACCAAAATACATCTGGTGTGATTGTGTCGGTCTTGAGTGATCGATACTGGTGACCGATATGATTCCAAGAATCTCATCGATCACCAGTGATCGATACACTGGACCGAAAATCAAACGGTGTGTTTGTGTCGATCAAGTATGATCGATATGGATGACCGAAATTTGTCCTGCCTTCAAAACTTCTTTCCATATCAGTCACAAGTGACCGATGTGTTGACTGGTGTAGACTGGCTCCACTGATATCGATCAAACATGATCGATACTGATGACTGAAAATGCGTGTATCGGTCTGTCATGACCGATACAGATGACCGATATCAGCCAGAATACACCTGTTCTTTGTCCCCTTCAGACTTTCTCAAACCCCAGTTCGAAATCCTGTTTCTATACACTAAAAAAAAGCATAAAAGATAAACTAGAAAGCATAATATACACAAAAGGATACCATGGGACTACCTACCAAGTGTGCTTGCTTAAAGTCACTAAGCTTGACTTTGATTACCTCTTTAGTTGAGGTGAGGAGAAGTGGATGGAGCTGGTGCTCCTACCTCTTTCTTCCTCCATACCCATGTTCCTGATGATGGTTGGTGCTGCTTGTCCCTTGAGGATATCTTATGCCTCTTCTCTTTGACACTTGGTTTGATTGGAGGCTTCACAACCTTGGTGGTTAAGTTCTCATTGCTATCCAAACCTCCTTCAAGCTTCAACTTGGCATTCTGACTCTTGTTTGGTTTAGTAAGGGAAGCATCACTCATCAACATGCTCATAGTGGGGGTTCATAGCATCCTCCAAACTATCTGGAAGCTTCCAGTAGTAATCCTCTTGCTCAGTTGCTCCACAGAAAGCTATGGAAGGAGAATTAATCTTGTAGACTTTGAACTCATCAACATTCTTCAAAATTGCAGAACCTCTCTTGAAGTCTAACTGAGCTCCTGCTGTTGCCAAGAATGGAGTACCTAGAAGAAGTGACACCTCTCTGGAATATGTTTTCTCCATGACCACAAAGTCTGTTGGATCTAGGCATTCTCCAATCTTCACAGGGTAGTCCTTTACCATGCCCAAAGGTTTTGTGGAAGTGTTGTCAACAAAGGTGATAGAAGTCCTGGACGGCAGCAGATTTTTGATCCCCAGAGTTTGGCTCAGATGGAGACACATGACATTGACAGTTGATCCTGAATCACATAGGGCCTTGACATTGTCAAGCATCTCCAGCTCACAAGTGATGAGGAACTTTCCTGGGTTTGTGATTTTTGGCAATGACTTCATCATCTTGCTTCTTTTCATGTGAGCCCCCACATTCTCAAGGATTGGTTCCACCACTTCCAGCTTGTCAAAAACCTCTTTCAGGAACCTGATTTGATGTTTCAATTCTAGCAAAGTGGTGCCATGTGGGAGTTGTATTCCAGCATCTTGTATGTCTTGCTTGAACTTTGTGTACATCTCCATTCTAGCTTTAGTGAAATGCATTGTGGGGTAAGAGACTGGTGGTTTGCAGTCCTGAGCTAAGAGTTCTTTACCCTTTTCAGTGGTGCTTGAAGAGTTACCCACTTGATTATGGTAGAGCTCCTTAGAGTCTTGAGGAGTGTTGTGAGACAAAACCATCAAAGCATGGTGTGTCTCTAGTGCCTCTTCCTCAGCATCAGTGTGCTTTGGTGTGGGGGTCTCTTCTGTAGCAGCTGGGGTTTCTTCATCCCCGTCTTTCTGAGCAGCTTCCAGTGCTGCTCTTTCCTGTTCTTCTTCTCTGTTTAAGCATTCATCAAATCCACGGAGGAACTTCCCTACAACTTCCTGAGCCTCTTCATCACTAATGTGACTTCTTCTGTCCTCCCCTCCATATTCAATCCTCATTCTGTCTATATGCATCAGCATTTCTTCGATCATGATACCAAGCTCTTCCAATGATGCATCTTCATCAAGGAGTTCCTCTTCCTCTTCCTCTGCTTCTTCAGTGAGTAGATGGCAGAATTGCTGAGTGTTGTGTACAGCTTATGGAGTAGGAGTATCCTGAAGTCTTGGTGTTGGTGCATCCTCCTGGCTGTTCTCCAAGATTTGTATCCTTGAGTCTAGGTCTTCAAATTTGGCATGGAGATCATCATGAACATAAGCAATCCTGTTGTGCAGCTCAGCAAATCTCTTGTTTATTTCCATGTTTCCAATGGTTTGGAGGTTGATGTTGACCATGATCATGCTCCTAATGTCAGTTGATCCAGATGTAGGAATGTAGGGGTGGTCTTGAGTGTGGGAAGGAGTGTGGCTCTCTTCAAAGTAGTGCAGAGGTAGAGGCTCTTGGCAGAAGTTGCTGTAGGTAGTGTCTTCAAAGTACACCATCTTGATGTTTTGTTGTAATTCACCTGAAATGAAAACACTTGAAAACAGAGTTAGTAACCAAAGAAAAGTAAAAACTTGATCTTAAAGATTCCACAAACTCTAATGATTCAAACTTAATTCTCAAATGGCAACGGCGCCAAATTGATACAAGTCTTTTTGTGACTTTGTTTCAATCACCCTTCTACTAGTCAGTTGTAGTATGGGTTTTATGTCAATCCAATTGGGAAGAGTTGAAAATAGAAGAGTTGAGAGTAAAATCTCTAAGTCAAGCAAGCATAGAAAAGGTTTTGTTGCCTAAGCAACAGTTCTAGCAACCTAAGTGAAACAAGAAACAAAAGAAGTGAACACAAAAGCAATCTAAGCAGTTTTAAACAATAAAAACAGAGCAAAACAGAGCAAAACAGAGCAAATCCGAAATTCAAATAAGAAAAAGGCAATTTCCTAGATGTGGTTATTGACTTTGGAGAATTTCAGACATATACTAAGGCTGTTTCAAACTACATTTATCAAGCAAGTAAGCAAGCAATGGTGATTCCTAGACATAGAGTTCACAATTAAGCTAGTTAGATCCAATCTCTTGGCAAATAACCATTTGCTAAACATTCTAACAAGAACTAACTCTCATTAGTGCTAAAACATCAAGCAAGCAAGAATAAACAACTCTATTCAAGTCAAAATGCTCCTCAAACAGTCAATCTCTTGAGCCAAGGCCAGCAAATCCACTATTAAACATGATCATCATTTCATCAAACACTTGGTGGGCATAAGAGAAAGCTAACAACTTAGACAAGTTTGATCAAGACTAATCTAGCATGAATAACAGATTAATAGAGAGGAACCCTTAAACTGAAGCACATAACAAGCCCTAATCAATTCTTAGATTCCCCTAATCTACCACATCTAGAAACTCTAAGATAACTACTTACTCATAATCATGTTTAACACCAAATCATAAAAAGAAAGGATGCTAATCATTATTAAAAGAAAGATTAAAGCAAATACTTGATTATATTAAACAAAGCAAATGATGAAAAAATGTTTCTCTCTCTTCTCTCTCTCTTTTCTCTCTCTTCTCTCTCCTTCTCCCGTATCAAAGTCGACGAACATTTCTGTGCAATTTATTCTTCTTCGAATCTGGGTAGTTCCTTCCGACGGTTTTTATCCCGAGAGTTCTGGAGTTTTATCGGCGGTTCATGTCCGTTGTGATCAATTTCTGACGGTTTTTTTCCTATCAAACCCCTTCAATTCCGTAAACCGCCATAGAACCATTCCTATATAAATCCCATCCTCAGTTACCAAAATTCTTCACAGTTCATCTCTGCTCTTTGCATGATGGACGACAATTTACGAAAGAAAATACAGGAAATCGATTTGGGCCATGACGACGCCCCGATTGCTCTGCCACAATCAATCTGTGACCAAGCGGCGCGAGCGAACAGATTTGCAATCATTGGGATCTTGGTCAATCCAAAGAAGAAAAATATGCGGGCAGTAATAAGTCAACTTCCCCGTCTCTGGAGCATGTCTGACTCGGTGTATGGTCGCATTATTGATGCAAAAATGTTCCAATTTGTCTTTCAATCTGAGGAGGTTATCCATATGATTCTCAACCGTGGACCGTGGTCCTTCAATGAGTGGATGCTTGTTACCCAGAAGTGGGAAGCCGCAATGGACGTTACGACACTTAAAGTCTTTCCATTTTGGATACAAGTCCGAGGAATTCCGCCTCAATTCCTAAATCGGCTCACGGTGGAGTTTATTGCTGGGAAAATGGGCGATGTTGCTGATATAGATTTCAACGAAGAGGCTCATGCTGTGGAGTTTGTACGCATCAAGATAAATTGGCACATCGAAACGCCTCTCCGCTTCCAACGCAACTTTCAGTTTTCTCCTGGCGATAATACTATTCTCAAGTTTCGGTATGAAAGACTTCATAACTTTTGCCTGAAGTGTGGTCTGTTATCTCATGAAGCAAAGGAATGTCCTCTCTTACCCCTCTCAAGTTTCATGGCCCCTTCCTACCATCGTGGCTACACTGACGAATCTCTGCCTTCAATCCCTGGAATCACACCAACAGGCGTAATGGTTCATGATTCTGAATTCTCTGAGATGTCTTCAGAGTTTGATGCCTTTATCCAACCTTCAACTATGAATCACACATCACCAAGTATCAAAAGGAAGTACGATGCTCTTGAATCCTATTCGGGATTCAATGACAGTTCCCTGATACCCGCCACTTTAAGCAAGAGACAATGCAACATGCCGATTCACATTGCCGCTGACCCCACTTACTGGACTGTGGTCAAAATAGAAGCCGAAGAGGATCAGGAGTCATCTAACATTCATAACGTTCAATCTCAGGGGGACTCTGTTCCCTCATGCCTCTGAAGAACAGTATGCAGATATTGGCCTGGAATTGTCAGGGGCTTCTTTCGCTAATGACAATGGACAGGTTAAAGGAACTATGTCGCAGAACTTCGCCGGATGTCTTATTTTTAGTGGAAACTATAAATCATTGTGATATAGTTAGGGATATGAGTGTTGTCTTAGGTTTCAATTCTACGTTCACAGTCCCTCCCCTGGGTCGTAGTGGAGGATTAGCTTTATTTTGGAAAAATGATCTCTCTATTTCGCACTTGTATCATTCCAATCGTATGATTGATGTTTCAGTTCAATGCAATGGTTTGAATTTCTACTTGTCATGCGTTTATGGTGATCCGAATCATTCAAAAAGGCATGAACTGTGGGAAAGAATAGAGAGAATAAATCAAAATCGTAATGGTCCTTGGCTTTTACTCGGGGATTTCAACGAGATCCTCTCTAACAATGAGAAACTCGGTGGCCCTAAACGAGATGAACGCACCTTTCAAGACTTCAAAAACATGTTCAATTCCTGTAATTTCAGAGATTTACGACATATCGGTAACAGATTTTCTTGGCGGGGAACAAGAAGACATCACAATGTAAAGTGTTGTTTAGATAGATCAATCGCTAATACAGAATGGCTGGCCATGTTTTCGGGATCGAAAGCTGAATTTAAGGAGTTTTGTGCTTCAGACCACAGACCTATTCTCACTTCTATCGCCTTTGTTGATGAAACAATCAACAAACCCTTTCGTTTTGATAAAAGGTTATTACAACATCCAGATTTCAAAACACATATTCAAGAAGGATGGCAAAACACTCACAATCCATCACTTTCTCACTATCAATCTTCCTTCCTTGATAAGATCACTTCTATACGGTCTATCATGGCTAACTGTCGCCGAAAATATAAAACCAATTCCGCAAAACAAATCGACTACTTACAACTACAACTCGACTGCGCTCTAACTTCTAATACCCCAAATCCTGCTTACATTAATCAATTACAGCAACAATTAGCCTTGGCATATCACAATGTGGAAGTATATTGGCATCTAAAGAGCAGAAATTCTTGGATAAAGGATGGAGATCAAAATACAAAATTCTTCCAGGCAGTAACAAAAACCCGCTATATTAAGAACAGAATCCTTAGTATAAAGGATTCAAATGGCGTATCCCATCAGGGCGACCGTGATATTGGGATTCATGCCGAGTAATACTTTACATCTATGTATGAAAGCGAAGGTCAAACAATCAACCCGGTTATCTTTAAGGATTTCAACTCCCCTGTTACTCCGGAAATGAACCAGACTCTGACCTCGGACATCACTACACATGAAATTTATGCTGCCGTTTGTTCTATTGGAGCAGATAAGGCCCCAGGCCCTGATGGTCTCACTGCCCGATTCTTTCAGGAATGTTGGGACATAGTTGGCACTGACGTAATATCTGAGGTGCAACTTTTCTTTCACTCCTCTCATATGAAAGAATCTTATAACCATACGAATATTTGCATGATCCCTAAAATAAAACATCTGTTAACTCTTTCGGATTATCGGCCGATTGCATTATGCAACGTTTTTTAAAAGATCATCTCCAAAGTAATGGTTACCGATTGAAGGGGTTTTTACATAACATTGTATCTGACTCTCAAGCTGCATTCGTTCCTGGTCGGATGATTACTGACAATGTCCTTATCGCTCATGAACTCATGCATTCCTTAAAATCTTGAAAACGTGTTTCTCAATCATATATGGCGATCAAAACTGATATGACCAAAGCTTACGATCGAGTTGATTGGGATTTTTTGGTACAAACATTGGCTGCATTTGGTTTCTGTGCTACATGGATAAATTGGATTATGGCTTCTGTTCGCTCTGTTTGCTACTCGGTATTAATTAATGGCTCTCCAAAAGGATATATTCGCCCAGAAAGAAGATTGAGACAGGAGGATCCTCTTTCTCCTTATCTTTTCATCCTTTGTGCGGATATCATGAGCCACCTTCTCCAGCAGCAAGTTAAAGCGAAAAAACTAGATGGTATTAAGATAGGGAATGGATTCCCAAGGATAACTCACTTATTGTTTGCAGATGACTCTTTGTTTTTTTGCCAAGCAAATTTAAAAATTGTTCTGCTATATGGGATGTGTTCAATCTCTACGAACAATGTTCAGGGCAACAAATTAATTCGACCAAATCCATGATTACATTTGGTTCACGGGTTCCGAGTCATAAGCAAAACAAATTAAAATCTATTCTTGGCATATCGAAACATGGTGGTGCAGGAAAGTATTTAGGACTCCCAGAGCAATTTGGGAGAAAAAAGAGAGATATGTTCTCCAACATCGTTAATCGCATGAAGCAACATACCTCTTCCTGGAGTGCAAAACTTTTATCACATGCTGGTAAAGAAGTCCTCCTTAAATCGGTTGCCATGTCAATGCCTGTTTACCATATGTCTTGTTTCAAACTCCTAAAACAAGTTATTTCGGATCTCACTAGTACATTATCACAATTCTGGTGGGCAAAAGATCATCACTCTAAAGGTGTCCCGTGGGTGGCATGGAAACGACTTCACTATTCTAAAGTTCATGGTGGTTTAGGATTCTGGGATCTTGAAAAGTTCAATGACGCATTGCTTGCCAAACAAGCATGGCGATTACTTAAGGAACCAAACTGCTTATTTTCTAGGCTATACAAAACTCGATACTATCCAGGCACTCACCTCTTTAATGCCAAAGCTTGACCATATCAATCTTTTGGGTGGGCATCTATCCTGCATGGAATAGCGCTCCTCAAAAACGGTTCCAGGACAATTATTGGTGATGGACATCACACCAGAGTTTTTCATGATAATTGGCTCCCCGCTACCCCTCCTCGACCTGCTTCAACTGATGATATGAATAACAACCTGTTAGTCAAAGACCTACTTATCCGAAACGGAACAACACAGCATTGGGATACACATGCCCTCCTTTCTCTTTTATCACCTGTTGATTATCATCTCGCTGCAACCCTGTTTTTAAGTCAAACGGGCAAGGAAGACCATATTGTTTGGAATTATAACAAAAATAGGCAATATTCTGTCAAGTCGGGCTATCAGTTTTTAATTAAGGATCTTCAATATCTTCGTTCAACCCTATCTATCCCACATGGAAACCCGGTTATCAAACAGAAGATTTGGAAGCTCAAAATCATGCCGAAACTAAAATTTTTCTTATTGAAGATCCTGTCCCAAGCAATGCCAACCACATCGCGACTCAAGAGTCGAAACATTATTACTGATGACACCTGTATAAGGTGTGGCAGCGCACCTGAAACTATCCATCATCTCCTTTTCACATGCCCGGTTTCTGTGGCCACTTGGAGATTATCCAACACTCTGTTTAACTTCCTCACAATATTAACACACGACATAGAAACAACCATTAACTTGATTTTAGACGCCCAACAAGACCAAAGAATTTCACAAAAGGATAAGCTACTACCTTTTTGGTTAATGTGGAGAATATGGAAATCTCGGAACCATCTTCTCTTTAAAAAGTGTCAAATCAAAATGAGTAAGGATATTAATATGGCGCAGGCGGATGTAACGGAATGGCTTAAGTCATCCTCTTCCATATCGTTTCCTCCTTCTACACCCCTGTTATACCACCCCCACCGTCAAAACATTTGGACGCCCCCCAATGCAGGAAGCTATAAATGCAATTATGATACATCATTCGATCAATCTTCACACATAGGTACAGTTGGCTGGCTTGTCCGCGACTCGGTGGATGATTGCAAGTATTGGGGATCTGCCCAGTTGGGTTACACGGTATCTCCGCTCGAGGCTGAAGGAAAAGGTCTTTTAGTCACAATCCAAAATGTTTGGAGTATGGGTTTCACTGCAGTTACCTTTGAAAGAGATTGTCAAACTTTAGTACACTTACTACAACATCAACAAAAAGATATTCACATCTCCAATTTACTGAATGACATTCGAGCATGGTTATGTAAAATTCCCTCCACTAATTTGACTTTTGTCAACCGCCATTGCAACGAAGACGCTCATCTCCTAGCTAAACATGGGACTTCTGGCTCTCTATTTATTTATTGATGTAATTCTACGCTAATTTAGCTAACTTGTTTTGTAGTTACTGTTTATAACAATTCTGAATGAATAAAATAACTATTCCGAAAAAAAAAATTAAACAAAGCAAAGAAATTGTCTTACAAACTTAAAGAAAATGCTCAAGAACAGTATTTTTACAAGACATGTCGAAAATCTGAAAAATAGGCTATTTATAGCATAGAGAAGAAAACCCTAGAGTAATGGCATAATTGTAATTAAAAACAGGTTCGGGCTGGGTCAGTTTCGGTCAGTTGTGTCGGTCTTCAGTGACCGAAATGGATCCCTATCGGTCTGGAGTGATCGACACATAAGACTGAAATCTATCCGTTGTGTTTGTGTCGATTACACTTGACCGATACTGGTGATTGACACTGCTCCGTATCGGTCATCCTTGACCGATACTCACCGTGCTATGACCGAAAACTTCTGCAGAGATCTTCTGCTTCGATCCTCCTTGCTCATTTTTGCCCAGCTAGCATCCTGGATAATCCCCAAAGCTCCTCCAAGCTCCTTTTAGCTCCAAAACCACCTAAAAACATCCAAAATGCAAGAAAAATGCAACCTATACTCTAAATGCAACCTAAGTCTAAAAGAAGAAGAAAATGGGACAAAAGCTAAGGGAAAACATGCAAAAGAGGACCAAAATATGTACTAAATGCAGCCCTAAATGGTGTAAATACAAGGGATATCAGCCAATTGATCGAGTACTGACCCAGCTGGGCGGACTGACCAGCTAGGTACTGAGCTAAGGTGTGACTAAGGCAGTAGTAAGTCTGCTGTGGCTGGTGGAGCTCGGACAAAAGTAGTTATGGCCAAATAACTGCCCGTGTTCCAAGGGGTGCAATCCTGACCATTGATAGAATCAATGGCTGAGATTGGGGTATGAAGGATGGACGGTTTGGGGCAAAGAAAACCGCCCATAGGCTATAAAAGAGATGCATTTTCGTGGAAAATGACATTTCTCACGCCTAAGGCAATTTATCCCCAAAATGGCCGAGAGAAAGTATGATTCCTGGATTCCAGTCCAGTCGGCGCCGGAGTGCTCCGACCATATCCGAGAGAAGATCGGTATTGTCCGGGATAAAGGAGATTTATCCGAGAGAAAATGGGGATAATCCGAGAGAATCAAAGATGGTCCAGGAGAAACAAGGATGTCCGGATTCCAGTCGAGTCATCGTCGGAGTGCTACGACCATGTCCGAGAAATACAGAGTATCCGAGAGATGATCAGGATAAAAGGGAATCGCCGAGAGATGATCGGGATAGAGGAAACTTAGCCAAGAGAAACGCAAGTTATCCGAGAGATAAAGAGGAGTGGTCGGCGTTCACGATGATAGTCAGGGGATGTGAATGATCAGTGGATCAATTCGTGACTATTTCCGAGAGAAACGGTTATTACCGTGACCATATCCGAGAGAAGATCAGGATAAGGTATATTATCCGAGGGAAAGGAAACTTAGCCGAGAGGAAGGCAAGTTATCCGAGGGATAAAGAAGAATGGTCGGGCGTCTCACGGTGGTAGTCGGATGATGTGCAGGATCGGTGGATCGATCTGTGACCACATCCGAGAGAAGCGGTTATACCATTACCATATTCGAGAGAAAGGAGAGAGATCCGACAAGGGATAAGAATAACCGGAAGTATCACGATGATAGTCCGATGTCTCGCGGATATAGTCGGGTGATACGAATGATTGGAGGATTGATTCGCGACTATATCCGAGAGTAAATGGATAACCATGACTACTTCCGAGAGAAACTCCGAGCGATGTATGTTCATCTGAGAGAAAGGAAAGACATCCGGAAGGGAAGAAGATTACCCGGCAGTCTCGCGGGGATAGTCGGGAGACACGAGAGATCCAAGGATCGGATCGTAACTATAACCGAGGGAAACGGTTATACTGTGACTATCACCGAGAGAAGACGGTTATACCGAGAGGATAGCCAAGAGAATCATACCACGCCGAGAGAACAGCCGAAGGGAAAGGTTTCATCCGAGAGATCATCCAGGACAATCGGATTACCGAGGGATCCCTACCGAGGGTCGTGAGATCTCTCGAGGATGGTCGGGTGAAGAATGTCGGGAGATAGCAGAATGTCCCCGACTATGATCGGGTGAAGCGTGGCTATTACCGAGAGAAGCAGGATTATATCCGAGAGAACGTGTCTAGGACCGTGAGAAATCATGAGTAGGCACGTGGAAAGGATTTCAGCCGAACATCGGTGGAATCGGGAAGCTGTATCGGAGGATTGACCACGGCCACACGATACTGGTCGAGTATCCCGTAAATGGTCACGACTGTTGGCGAATGGTCGTGACGGTAGGATGAATGGTCGGATGAAATGATCCGGATTGGATCATTTCTCACGATTCCAGTCAGGAGTTAGCCAGGAACTCTGACTACGATCGAGAGAAACAAGACTATGATCGGGAGAGATCATGAAGTCATAAGGAGAACAAGAGTACGGTTGGACTAGACCGTAAAGTGAAGGACATGGACGAATGGGCGATCCTAAGGGATGACCCTAGTCGAGCCATGGGGCTGAATAGCCTCTCTGATCTAACCTAGTCATGTGGGGATGGTTGGTTGAATGACTAAAGAAAGATCGGAGATGGTGTATAAGCTAAGGGAGCTGATTGTACAACCATGAGCATGATCAGCTGAGTCCAGCTGACTGGAGTGACAAAGGAGCTAGTCAAGGTGTAGCTACACCTCGTGGATATGGCCAAGGTATGGATTAGCTAAGACTGTAGCTGGATTGAAAAAGCTAGGGTATCGACTAGACTAAGACTTGAGCTGGATGGCTAGGATGTTGACTAGTCCGTAGCTGGAATGTTACTACCTGGATCGTCACTAGCCTAGTTCTAATTAGAATGGTCTAGGGGAATGGAACGGTTGATACATATGTTTAGCTTGCTCCGAGTCAAGGATCGATCTCTGAGCTGAAAGGTGGTCAAGTGGACTACCGAAAGCAAGAGATCATCAGACCGGCAAGTGCTTGGTTAAGGTAAAACCAAGGGAAAGTATAGTTTTAAATACTAAGGGATTTCCGCTTCATAAGATAGTCTAAGCAATCAAACCTCATAGAGGAGATTTGGCTAAGTAAAGGCTTTAGAAGGGAGGTTCAGCCGGGGAATGTGGCTTGAACATAGAACACTCGTACAGCGGCCAAGGATGGTCGGGGTGTTTCACTCTCCCTCTTCAAATGGTTTTGTCCTCAAAACTCTTTTTTTTAGCAAATACTATTTAGAAAATAAATAAATTTTTTTTTCATTTTATGTTTTTTTAAAACAGCAAAATCGAAATAAACAAAAAAAATAAATAGAAACAGAGTTTTTTTTTTATTGCAAGAAACAAACTTCAATTATAAGGGAAAAACACTGATTTTTATGGGTTTTTTTAATAAAAAAAATCAAGAATCAAAGAACAAAAACATAAAACTATTTTTTCTGAGTTTTTTTTAAGTTTATAAAGATTAAAGAATAAAAACAACCAAAACTTTTTTTTTCTTTTCAATGGGAATCTTGATAAAATATTAAAGAAAAACAAAACATAATTGAAAAAGATAGAAGATAGGAGCTTTTAGCTCTGATACCAGATGATATAAGATCAATGGGATGATCTTATAAATGGTTAGGTGAATGGGTGGAAGCAAGCAGCTGGACTGAAGTCTCTTTCTACTTGCTCAAGAGATGATCGAAGTGGATGGTTATGGGATCAATCATGCTGGACTCAAGTCTCTTTCAGGAAGGATCAGTGGATGGAATGTGTAGATGGGTTGACTGATTCCACAAGCAACAATTTATGCTTCTAACTTCCAAGGGCTCATCCTCGCATGGACAGTAAGAAACAACACGAAAACTCAAATGTCTGATTCCACAAAACACTCAAGAACTCGCAAGAACATAAGAGAAGTGATTCCACAAAATCTCTAATGAACAAAGTAACAAAGCCTAAGCTTTTTAGAGAAAATTCTCTTACATTTTCTAAAAATTTTTATATCTTTTTACAATGAGAACAATGAGCTTTTATAGCTTTTACAAAGAATCTTTACAATAAATTACATTTAATTTAAATTATTTATATTTAAATAAAAAGAGAAAAATAAGCTAAATCAAATAATGGTTTTCTTGCCACCAATCTTGCGTTGGACTTGAATGAGAATCCTTTGACTTTATAAATCATGAAGAACAGATTCTAATAATTCACATATTGAAGATCCTTAATTTACTGATTTTTTGATATTGTATCAGGATTGCTCTGGATATAGACTTGGTGAAGGAGAAGATAAATGTATACGACAGCATCTTAACCGTTGTCATGGACGACGAGGATATTCAAAATTTCTGTTGGCCGTTCACCATGATGATTCCTGCGATGTTGAACGCAATGATTCGATCTCGGAAGAAGAGCGACAAGCAATTCTTGGTTAAAAGTTTGAAATCCATCCCGCAAAATAATGATCCTGGTGATTGTGGTGTGTACACTTTGAAATACATCGAATGTCTTGCTCTTGGTTGTACATTCGACGGCTTATCTGACAGGAACATACAAGGACTCTGTTGCAAGTTAGCTGCAGAGATACTCGATGAGGTGGGAGACCTGGGTATGTCGTTGTCCATCTCATTTTTGGGACAAGCCCTACTTATACAAGAGAGGAGTGGACAGTTTGTACTGGAGATGTGTTACAAAGGAGGAAGCTAGAGACATCCTCTATCATTGCCATGGCTCTTCCGACGGAGGACACTTCGCTTCATTCAAGACTGCCACGAAAGTGTTGCAAGCCGGTTTCTGGTGGCCGTCCATCTTTAAAGATGCACACGAGTTTGTGAAGAGCTGTGAGGCATGTCAACGAGCAGGGAATATCACTAAGAGGAACGAAATGCCTCAGGTTCCATTTTCGAGGTTGACGTGTTCGACGCGTGGGGCATAGACATCATGTGGCCATTTCCTTCTTCATATGGCAATAATTACATCTTAGAAGCAGTGGATTATGTCTCTAAATGGGTTGAGGCGGTTGCTTCTCCTACAAATGACTCTAAGGTGGTAATCAAGCTGTTCAAGAGTATCATCTTCCCGAGGTTTGGGGTACCTAAGGTGGTTATAAGCAACGGAGGCAGCCACTTCATAAACAAGGTTTTTGAGAACCTCTTGAGAAAGTATGGCGTTAAGCATAAGGTGGCTACACCATATCATCCTCAAACAAGCGGTCAAGTGGAAGTCTTCAACCGGCAAATCAAGGCTATACTGGAGAGGACTGTCGGAGCAACAAGGAAAGACTGGGCAGTGAAGCTGGACGACGCTCTTTGGGCCTACCGTACCGCCTTCAAAACACCGATTGGTACAACCCCTTTCACTCTACTCTATGGCAAGGGCTGTCATCTCCCGGTTGAGCTGGAACACCGTGCGTTGTGGGCTGTGAAGAGGCTGAACTTTGACCTCAAGACTGCTCAAGAGAGGTGCCTTATTCAGCTACATGAACTGGACGAGTTAAGACTGAACGCTTATGGGAGCTCTCGGATATACAAGGAGCAGACTAAGGAAGCTCATGACAAGAAGTTGGTTGCCAAGGAGCTTAAGGAAGGAGGTTTAGTGTTGCTGTACCACTCAAGCCTCAAACTCTTCCCGGGAAAGCTGAAGTCAAGGTGGAGCGGGCCGTTTGTGATCCATGAAGTGTTGCCTTATGGAGCTGTTACACTGATGGGAAAGAGTGGCAGTGCATTCACCGTCAATAGACACAGAGTCAAGCCTTACTTGGCATACAGCTATGACAGGGAGAGTACCTCGGTGCTTCTCCAAGACCCACCATCCGCCTAAACCAAGTAAAGTCTAGCTAAAGACGTTAAAGAAAGCGCACTTGGGAGGCATTCCCATGTTTTTATTTCGTCCAGCTTCACTGCCCAGCTACATGAACTGGACGAGTTAAGACTGAACGCTTATGAGAGCTCTCGGATATACAAGGAGCGGACTAAGGAAGCTCATGACAAGAAGTTGGTTGCCAAGGAGCTTAAGGAAGGAGGTTTAGTGTTGCTGTACAACTCAAGACTCAAACTCTTCCCGGGAAAGCTGAAGTCAAGGTGGAGCGGGCCATTTGTGATCCAAGAAGTATTGCCTTATGGAGCTGTTACACTGATGGGAAAGAGTGGCAGTGCATTCACCGTCAATGGACGCAGAGTCAAGCCTTACTTGGCAGACAGCTATGACAAGGAGAGTACCTCGGTGCTTCTCCAAGACCCACCATCCGCCTAAACCAAGTAAAGTCTAGCTAAAAACGTTAAAGAAAGCGCACTTGGGAGGCATTCCCATGTCTATCTTGTACATATTTCTGCTTTCTTTCTCTTTCAGTTTTATGTTTCTATTTTGCAAGTGTGTAGGAACAGGTATGAGAAGTCTAAACCTTGATATTGAAGTCGCAAAGAGGCGATAGGGGTTAAGACAAGGCTAGAGATCGAGTGCTAGATCGACTCATCCAGACTCGATCTTTGCTAGATCGATTCAGTGAATCGAGAGGAGCCAGTCGATCTAGACGAGAACGAGTGATAAGATCGACCTTGACGAAAAAGGATCGATCGATCCAAAATGGATCGACCGATCTAATTTCTCTCGGGACAATCTGTTGGAAACAGATCGATCACTCGACTCGATCCATCACTCGGCTAGAAAGGCTTCGGTTTGAGCATACCAAGTTTGCTGATCGAGAGCTGATGTTCAAGCTAGGGATTCTTGGGGATTTCGACCAACTCCTCAAGAACATTGGCCTAAGATATCTGTCACGGATGGATTTCCCAACCATTCCAGAAGTGACAATAGACTTCCTTGCCACGTTGGAGTTCCGTTACGAGAATCCTAGCACACCCGTTCCTTCACAAGGTCGCCTCTACTTCAAGTTTGGACATCAAGCCTACACCCTCTCCATCCCCGAGCTATGTCAAGCGTATGGTCTCAACGCGGATGCCAACAAGGTCGAGTTCACCGCCTTCAAACGAGCAGATGACTTTTGGGACCTGATTAGCAATGAGGACTACAAAGCCAACACCGCTAAGATCAAGAGAGTGAGAAGCCTGGTGCTGAGGTACACTCTGAAGCTGATTGCCAACACGTTTAGTGGAAGATCAGTTGCTCCCACGGTCACAAAGACCAAGCTCTGCTTCCTGTTCCTAGGGATTTTCTCAAAACCTATCTCGTTTCGCTTAGATTTGCATAGTCCTTGCATTCTCTTTGTATTTTCTATCATCCTAGGTGTGGATTGACTCTCTCTTGCATACTGTGCTACAACCTGTCTTGCATTTGAGTTTAATAACCTCATTGCATACTCACCCTTGCAAAGAAACTGCTTATCAGAAGGGGCAATGGAAACCCCCAACACGCGGCTAGACCCCCAAGGATCATAGGAGCCGGAGATGCTCCCAATACTCATCACAATAGGTTTGGGATGACTCCTCCTCCTGTACAAAATAACAACTTCGAGATTAAGCCAGGTTTCATCTCCATGGTGCAAAACAACAAGTTCCACGGCTTAGCAATGGAAGATCCCTTGGAGCACCTTGACAACTTCGAGCAAGTATGTGTGATGATCAAAATAAACGGCATATCCGAAGATGCTTTCAAGCTGTGTTTTTTTCCCTTTTCACTCGGAGACAAGGCTAGGCATTGGGAGAAGACCCTCCCACAAGGCACCATCACCTCATGGGCCGAGTGTAAGAAGGCCTTTCTCTCAAAGTTCTTCTCTAGCACCAGGACAATACGGTTGAGAAGCGAAATCAGCGGCTTCACTCAACGAAACAACGAGACATTCAACGAGGCAATGGAACGTTTCAAAGACTACACGATCCAATGTCCTCATCACGGTTTCAGCGAGGAGACCCTACTCAGCACCATATACTGCGGAGCTTCACCAAAGATCAGGTTGTTGCTTGACACAGCTAGCAAAGGGAACTACCTTGGTCAGGAGGTAGAAGAGGGCATGGAGCTGATAGAAAACTTGGCATTGAGTGATGGCAACTACGCTGAGGATTATGACCGTGCACCGAGAGGATCCGAGCTAGAGTCTCACAAAAAGGAGCTGAAATCTTTGCATGAGAAGATAGATAAGCTGGTGTTAGCCAATCAGAAGCATGTTCACTTTGTTGGTGAAGCAGATGAGAATCAAGAGGAGCTTGAGTTGAGCCAAGAAGAAGCCAATTGGGTGGCGGGACAGAAAAATTACAAACCTCAAAGCTACAACCAAGGCTACAACCAGAACAACAATCTCTCCTACCGAAGCACCAACGTTGCCAACCCTAAGGACCAAGTGTACCCAGCTCACCACGCAAAACCTTTCATCCCTTACAACAAAGGTTTTCAGCCAAGTGGTGGTTTCCAAGGTCAGGGGCAGAACAACCTCCAAGGGCAACATCAAAGTAACAAGGGTTATACGCCTAACTACCCTCCGGGCTTTGCGCCTCAGCAGCAACAGCCGATGCAACAACAGGTTGATCCGGTTCAGGCCATGTTTTAGCAGCTGATACAAGGGCAAGCCTCTACAAACCAGAAGTTCACCGAGATGAACACTCGTCTAGACTCGTCTCTCACTGACTTCTCCACTCAGATCACCAAGTTAAACAACAAGATCAAGCAGCTAGAGAAGGCGAAAGCGAGTACAAGTGGTCAGAATAGCCTACCGGGCAAGTGTGAGCAGAATCCTAAGGAGTATGCCAACGCCATCACGTTAAGAAGCGGCAAAGAGCTAGAACCTCCGGTTACTCCTAAGAACAACGAGGACGTTGTAATTCAACAGGGGGAGGGTAAGCCTTCAGCTGATGATGAGATTAACTTTGACAATGTCTGGATCCAAGGGACAAGAAGAGGAGACAAAGCAGTTGCTGAGAAGAAAGCTGAGCAAACTACTAAGGAGAAGAATGCTTATGTGCCTTCACCGTATGTACCTAAGCTGCCTTTTCCTGGCCGCTTCAAGAAGCAACTCATAGAGAAGCATAAAATCCTCTTTGAGAAGCATCTTAAGGACGTGGAGATCAAGCTACCTCTTGTTGACTGACTTGCAATGATGCCTAAATGCGCCAAATTCTTCAAAGACACTCTCGTGAAGAAGAATAAGGAAAGCAAGGAGGTGCTTGTTCTAAGTGAAGAGTGTATTGCTGTGATACATAAGGAGATAGTCCCTAAGAAGTTGGGAGACCCTGGAAGCTTCACTATACCCTGCGCTTTAGGTCCTCTGGAGTTCAAGAGTTGCCTTTGTGATCTCAGAGCTAGCATAAACCTGATGCCTCATTCCGTGGTGAAGAAGCTTGGCTTTACTCGTTTCAAAGACTGTAGGATCTCGTTGGTACTGGCTGATGATAGGGTCAGGTTTTACCCAAATAAAACTACTGCAAGTGCACAGCAAAAGCAGTTGTAGTACAAGGGGTTATCGAATCCCAAGGGAGTATGTAAACCACACTAGCGATTATAGATTCAGATTAAGCTAAGCAATAAATAATGAATGTAATGCAAAACAGTAAAATAAATGCAAGAGGGCGTTTTTATGCTTGTTCTTAAAGTTCAGAAGGCTAAAGGCGCTAAGTCAGGATAGTTCGCAGGTTGAATCCGAGAGTGTAGAATGCATGCAATCAGGAATGAATTAAAACCGTCTTGAACATGAATTGCAAAGATATAACTAATCAATTCTCATTGCAGAAGTTATCTATGTCTAAATCACAGAGTTTCAAATCTCTTTGCAAACCCTAACAACCTAAACATGTAGTAATGATCAGGTTCAATTGTTCACAAAACTCCTAAGCCAAATCTCTTTGTACTAGGGCGTTTTGCTCATCTAATAATAGTTCAGGTGATTAATAATGCTCTCACATCTATCAAACAACCTAGGGTTTCGAAATCCAGATGATGTGTCTAAGAAATCGATATGAATGCAAGCACAGGTGAAGAACCAATGAATTTTCTAAAAGTTTTTAGCAATTCTACAAACTCTTCTTCAACCTTTGAAAAGCCCTAACTTAACTAACAAACTACTCAGACATGGTGATTTGAGAAAACATCATGAAAAGAATAGATTGCATAATAGAAATAAGAAGTAGAAATAAAAGAGTTCAAAATCTGCTCTGAAGGAGTCTGATTTGTCTCTCCAAAAGCTCTTCTACAAATCTCTCTCTAAAGCTCTCAAAAATAATAAGATACAAGATATATGCCAAAAGAATGGCTGAAAAACCTAATATACAAGCTAAAACACGATCTGGGGCCTTTTTGCAAAAACTGGAACTTCTGGGCCAAAACTGCAATTTCTTCCCAATCTTTTTAAAACAGGCCACGACCCCTTCCTTTCTGGGTGACGAGCGTCACCAGCTTGGTGACGAGCGTCACCATATGGCATACTTTCTTCTTCGAGCTAGGTACTTCGTGGCTTCAACTCAGAATGCTCCAAAAGGTTCCAAAATCTCCAGTTATGCTCCAGACATGCTATAACCTGCAAAGACTCTTCTAGGACTCTAAAAAGACCAAAAAGACTCTTCTAGAACTTATATCATGGTTAAAAAACATAAAAACCATGATATATCAGCTGATAGGAGTGTGAGGCTACCAGTGGGGCTGCTTGAAGATCTACCGGTGCAAATCAGTGGTGTGAACGTACCTACGGACTTCGTCGTGTTGGAAATGGCAGAAGAGCCTAAGGATCCACTCATCCTAGGAAGACCATTCCTTGCAACCGCCGGGGCTATCATCGAATTCAAGAACGGGAAAATTGCCTTGCACTTGGGAAGGGAAATAAGGCTGGACTTCGATATCAATAAGGTTCTGAAGAAGCCGACCATAGAAGGGCAAGCTTTCTACATTGAAACAATGGATGCCTTAGCGGATGAGTTGCTGGAAGAACTGGCTCAGGAAGACCATCTGAAGCTGGCACTGACAAAGGAGCTAGGGGAGTTTGGCTATGTGGATCAGAGGACCCAGGAGTACGTCAACTTGCTGGATTCTAGGAAGATTGTTAAGAAGGATGAAAGCTGCTGCCTAGAAATCGACCCCGAGAATGACGCTATCACTCGATCCAGGAGTCAGATCGACAAGGCAATCGAGAACACAACTCGATCCGGTGCAGCAATCGACAGACAGATCGAGGGGAATGATCGATCCGGAAAAACAATCGAGTCAACGATCGAGAGAGACCTTCCGATCATTTTGGGGTCTAATCAGGAGATCGACTCAGCATCTCGATCCCTTACTCGATCCACATCAAATCGAGTAAGTGAATCGAGCGAAACTGCTCGATCTAGACGACATCAAGAGCAAGATCGACTGGAGGACTCGATTTCAGAAGGGATAGCGGTTGAGGAAAGCAGTCTTAAGGGCCATGCCTCGGGTTCTAAGAAGGGTTCCAAGGAGGAAGTCAACAACAACAGCCACGAGGATGACTGGAGCGAGCTGTTAGCCCCAAAGGTGGACCTTAAGGAGCTCCCAAAAGGGCTAAGGTATGCTTTCTTAGGGCCTAATAACACCTATCCCATGATTGTGAATGAAAACTTAAGTGATGATGACTTGCACTCGCTCCTGACTGAGCTGAGAAAGTATAGGAAGGCCATTGGGTACTCTTTAAGTGACATCAAGGGCCTTTCACCAATGCTTTGCACTCACAGGATTCACTTGGATAATGAGAACGCCTCTTCTATAGAACATCAAAGGCGTTTGAATCCTAATTTGAAAGAGGTTGTTAAGAAAGAGATCCTTAAGCTTTTAGAGGCTGACGTGATCTATCACATAAGTGACAGCATGTGGGTTTCTCCTGTACACGTGGTGCCTAAGAAGGGAGGGATCATGGTCATAAGGAATGAAAAAGATGAGCTTATTCCTATTAGAACCATTACTGGTCGGAGGATGTGCATTGATTATAGGAAACTTAACCTTGCAACTAGGAAAGATCATTTCCCTTTGCCTTTTATTGATCAAATGCTTGAGAGACTTGCTAATCACCCTACTACTGTTTTCTCGATGGGTATAGCGGTTCCAATTCACCCAAATGATCAGGAGAAGACGACCTTCACATGTCCCTACGGTACCTTCGCGTATCGAAGGATGCCGTTTGGATTGTGTAATGCACCAGCTACATTTCAGCGGTGTATGATGTCGATCTTTTCCGATCTAATAGAGGAGATGGTAAAGGTGTTCATGGATGACTTCTCTGTCTATGGTGCGTCCTTTTCTGCGTGTTTGTTGAATTTTTGCAGGGTACTAAAGCATTGTGAAGAGACAAACTTGGTGCTAAACTGGGAGAAATGCCACTTTATGGTTAAGGAAGGGATCGTGCTTGGTTATAAGATATCAGAGAAGGGCATTGAGGTTGATCAGGCTAAAGTGGAAATCATGATGGGTCTTGAGCCGCCGGTTAACGTTAAGGGAGTTAGAAGTTTCTTGGGACACGTCGGGTTCTATAGGCGCTTCATCAAGGATTTCTCCAAGATTGCACGTCCTCTTACACGGTTGCTGTGCAAAGAAGCTGAGTTTGTGTTTGATGAGGAGTGTTTGCGAGCTTTCGTGACCATCAAGGAAGCCCTTACATCGGCCCCTATAGTTCAAGCTCCAGACTGGACACTACCCTTTGAGATCATGTGTGATGCTAGTGACTACGCCACAGGAGCCGTTCTTGGTCAGAGGAAAGACAAGAAGCTACACATGATCTACAATGTTTCAAGAACCTTGGATGACAGGCAAACAAGGTAGACCACTACAGAGAAGGAGTTGCTTGCAGTAGTGTTCGCCTTTGAGAAGTTCCGGTCATATCTTGTTGGTTCCAAAGCTATTGTCTACACGGATCACGCGGCTTTGCGATACATCTATTCGAAGAAAGACACTAAGCCTCAGCTTTTGAGGTGGATTCTCTTGCTTCAGGAGTTTGACATGGAGATTAAAGACAAGAAGGGAATCGAAAACGGAGTCGCTGAGCATCTCTCACGGCTAAGGATCAACGAGTCTCTACCCTTAGATGACTCTCTTCCAGAAGAGCAACTCATGGCGATCACCACGGCTGTTTGTGGAAAGCTAGAGGGGCGGTTCGAAGAGGTGTTGAGTTTCAAAGAGGAGGATCTACCGTGGTATGCTGATGTCGTGAACTATTTAGCGTGTGGTGAGGAGCCAACACATCTCAACAACTATCACAAGAAGCGGTTCATGAGAGAGGCTAGTGACTACTTTTGGTACGAGCCCTACTTATACAAGAGAGGAGTGGACGGTTTGTACCGGAGGTGTGTTACAAAGGAAGAAGCTAGAGACATCCTCTATCACTGCCATGGCTCTTCCTACGGAGGACACTTCGCTTCATTCAAGACTGCCACGAAAGTGTTGCAAGCCAGTTTCTGGTGGCCGTCCATCTTCAAAGATGCACAGGAGTTTGTGAAGAGCTGTGAGGCATGTCAACGAGCAGGGAATATTACTAAGAGGAACGAAATGCCTCAGGTTCCCATCTTCGAGGTTTACGTGTTCGACGCGTGGGGCATAGACTTCATGGGGGCATTTCCTTCTTCATATGGCAACAAGTACATCTTAGTAGCAGTGGATTATGTCTCTAAATGGGTTGAGGCTATTGCCTCCCCTACAAACCATTCTAAGGTGGTGGTCAAGCTGTTCAAGAGTATCATCTTCCCGAGGTGTGGGGTACCTATGGTGGTTATAAGCGATGGAGGAAGCCACTTCATAAACAAGGTCTTTGAGAACCTCTTGAGAAAGTATGGCGTTAAGCATAAGGTGGCTACACCATATCATCCTCAAACAAGCGGTCAAGTGGAAGTCTCCAACCGGCAAATCAAGGCTATACTGGAGAAGACTGTTAGAGCAACAAGGAAAGACTGCGCAGTGAAGCTTGACGACGCTCTTTGGGCCTACCGTACCGCTTTCAAAACACCGATTGGTACAACTCCTTTCACTCTACTCTATGGCAAGGGCTGTCATCTCCCGGTTGAGCTGGAACACCGTGCGTTGTGGGATGTGAAGAGGATGAACTTTGACCTCAAGACTGCTCAAGAGAGGCGCCTCATTCAGCTACATGAATTGGACGAGTTAAGACTGAACGCTTATGAGAGCTCTCAGATATACAAGGAGCGGACTAAGGAAGCTTATGACAAGAAGTTGGTTGCCAAGGAGCTTAAGGAAGGAGTTTTAGTGTTGCTGTACAATTCAAGACTCAAACTCTTCTCGGGAAAGCTGAAATCAAGGTGGAGCGGGCCGTTTGTAATCCAAGAAGTGCTGCCTTATGGAGCTGTTACATTGATGGGAAAGAGTGACAGTGCATTTACCGTCACCGGACACCGGGTCAAGCCTTACTTGGCAGACAGCTATGACAAGGAGAGTACCTCGGTGCTTCTCCAAGACCCACCATCCGCCTAAACCAAGTAAAGTCTAGCTAAAGACGTTAAAGAAAGCGCACTTGGGAGGCATTCCATGTCTATCCTGTACATATTTCGGCTTTCTTTCTCTTTCAGTTTTATGTTTTTATTTTGCAAGTGTGTAGGAACAGGTATGAGGAGTCTAAACCTCAATCTTGAAGTCCAAAAGAGGCGATATGGGTTAAGAAAAGGCTAGAGATCGAGTGCTAGATCGACTGATCCTGACTCGATCTTTGCTAGATCGAGTCAGTGAATCGAGAGGAGCCAGTCGATCTAGACGAGAACGAGTGATAGGATCGACCTTGACGAAAACGGATCGATCGATCCAAAATGGATCGACCGATCTAATTTCTCTTTGGAAAATCTGTTGAAAACAGATCGATCACTCGACTCGATCCATCACTCGATACATGCCAAATCGACCCCCAAATCGAGGACGTAGCTCGATCATGAGGACTTAGCCGTGGAGCCAACATCTCTACGATCGAGGGAGCCAATCAATCTAAGACTCGATTCATCATGAATCGAGTCACAAATCGAGTAACCCTCTCGATCTACGCCATTATGGGCATGAGATCAAGTCCTAGATCGACCAAACAGATTCGATCTCATGCCGAGGTAACATTTTCTTTCCCTCTTTTATTCTTTTCCTTCCAATTTTTAAATTCAAAACTTGGTCAAGGCAAGCATCTTTGACCATGAAATATGTGCCTTGACCAAGATTTTGTCAGAAAACCACCTTTACTACCCATGGTTTTGCCTTTTGCTTAGCCTTTAAATATTTCAATAACTTCTCACCCTCTCCTTCTTGTTTTCTCGGAAATTTTAAACAAAGAGAGTGAGAGTTTTTGTTTTCAAAGGCTAGCAAGGCTCTTTAACATTCTTGCAAAAGGTATTTTCGGAGTTTAATGAATTATTTTTAGGAAAATTTCCTTTTAATTCGCAAAATATTGTTCTAGATGATAGGACCGCTTTTGAATTTTAAAATGTAGCTAAGTAAAAAGAAAAATTCTAGATTTTCTAGTATCTAAAGATTTGATTCTCTTTTATTTAGCTATAATTTTTATTAATTCCCCAAAATTCTAGGGTAGTAGTTATAAGCTTTCTCTTTCTCCTCTCTTATTCTCTCATCAAACCGCCGTTTTGCTTATCAAACTTCTTGAGAAATTTGTTTCAAGTACAATGACCCCCAAAAGAACGAGAGAAGAGACAGCACAAGAGGGAGAAGGACAAGAGGTGGCTGTTCAAGAGAGGGTCAGATGGAGTAAGGAAAAAAACGGCTTGAAAGGCTTCGGTTTGAGCCTACCAAGTTTGCGGATCGGGAGCTGCTGTTCAAGCTAGGGATTCTTGGGGATTTCGACCAACTCCTCAAGAACATTGGCTTAAGATGTCTGTCACGGATAGATTGCCCAACCATTCCAGAAGTGACAATAGACTTCCTTGCCATGTTGGAGTTCCGTTACGAGAATCCTAGCGCACCCGTTCCTTCACAAGGTCGACTCTCCTTCAAGGTTGGACGTCAAGCCTTCAGCCTCTCCATCCCCGAGCTATGTCAAGCGTATGGTCTCGACGCAGCTGCCACCAAGGTCGAGTTTCCCTCCTTCAAGCGAGCTAACAATTTTTGGGACCTGATTAGCAACGAGGACTACAAAGCCAATACCGCCAAGATCAAGAGGGTGAGAAGCCCGGTGCTGAGGTACACTTTGAAGCTGATCGCCAACACATTTAGCGGGAAGATCAGTTGCTCCCACGGTCACAAAGACCGAGCTTTGCTTCCTGTTCCAAGGCGTGAAGCACTTGTTGTGTGACCCGGATGAGAATGACAAGCCTATGGAGGATGAGCTCGGCGATGAGGTGAACTATGGATGTGTGCTTGCTGCCTCCTTGGTGAAATACGAGGCTTATGCCTTGCGGTGCAAGGCAACCTCTTCTTTCATTGGCGGTTTCCTCACTCCTCTATTCTTGCAAGCTGGTGTGCCTATACACGACTTCGCGCACGTACCAGCCAGAGCTTTCATGGATGAGGTCTACATGAGGAATACCGACAGCTTGGGATGCACGCCAGCAGAAGGGTTCTACACTTACCTCTTCATAGACGACGAAAACATGAAGAGAGTGTGCATCCTGCAAAACAAAGACGAGACTGAGCTGCTTTTTGCTTTGTGTTGGTGCTCCTTTGAATTTCTTTGCCACCGGGACGGTGTCAAGCAAGTTTGGTGGAGTATATGTGTTGTTTGACATGTGTTTTCTGATCTTATTTTCCTTTAGCATCCTTGAGTCTTTCAAAGATTCATGTAGTTGCATTCATCTTGTCAAAACATGTTAGGATTTAGTCTAGAGTTTCTCTTAGCATCTAGGTTGTTTGCATTTGCATAAGGGGTTAAAGCTTCTTAAAAAGGTGTTTTATACTCTTAGCATCTAGTTCTCTAATGCTTTGTTTACGCTTTGAAAGTAAGTTCTTACCATGTTTGAATCACTTGCTATGATTTTCGTGACTTGAATTGAACTCTCATGATTTGAAACTTGTCCTAATAAGTGAAAACCTTAATCTGAAATTTTAATTATCATCCTTATGCATTTGAAAATGAACACATGGATTTTAAAATATTTAGGCTCTCTTCTTCTTTTTTACCACTCTTTGTGAGCCTAAGTAGAACTCCCACCTTGACCCCTACCCTTCTTTGAAGCCAAATATTTCTTGTGTGACATCATTGTGAGGCCTTCTTTTTCGGTTTTGAACTTAGCATAAAGTGTTAGGTTTAGGCGACATGATTTGGTTCTCATATGATTGCTAGCTTTGCATTTTGAAGCTAGGTATAGGCTTAGGATAAGTTTGGGGGTTCATTGGGGTTTTCATGTCTATTTGTTCTCGGTTTCAAAGAGTTTGGTGTTTAAAAGAAAGAAATGGGTTTTAAGTGAAATGTTGTGTTTAAAAACTATATATATGCTCTAATAAATTTCAGGAGGAAGCTCTCCCAAATAAAAAAAAAAGAAAAAAAAAAGAGCCTAAGTGCCAAATAAAAATTAAAAAAAAAGCAAGAAAAAGAAAAAAATAAATAAGAGAGCTACCAATAAGAAATAGTTAAAGAGCAAAACTTATTTTCAACCTTTTCACTAACCTAAAGAGTTAAAAATGTTTTTCTTTCGAATTGGGGAATGCTAAGCTTTGAGAAAAAAGGGGTAGATTCTAAGTAGTGAGTGAGGATGAAAGTTAATAAATGAGAGGGGTTTAGGATCATTGTTAGTTTACATGGGTAGATGAGAATCTGATCATATATGCATCAATTGCCTTCACCTTTAGCATTATGCATAAAGTTCTTGCCATTTTTGAGAGAAACCCTTGTTTTAATTGTAAACCCTTTTCAAATGAGATCATTCTATGCTCATAACCGGCACCCTTAGCCAAATGTGTTTTACTTTAAAGTGCATAAGTTTGATTCATGGTTCGGATGTTAATGAATGTTAAAGGATGAGTCTCTTTGATTGTTAGGAATAGGAGAGTCATGATCTGAATTTCTTTGTGTGATGAGTATGGCTAAGTTCTTTGGAGTATGAGTGTGTGCATAGCATTTTAGAACTGTTAACTAGGACATTGAGATTGATTCATTTGAAAGGAACCTTTGCAAGAAGCTTAAACCCCCATCCATTTTAAAAACCTCTCTTCCTTACTAATTTTCTGTTGCTTGAGGGCAAGCAAGAAGTAAGTTTGGGGGAGTTGATGTTACTGCATATTACATACATTTTGCATACACATTAGTTATCTTTTCATGCATTTACATCACATTTTCGACTAGATTGCATCACTTAGAGTCCTAGAGCATTCTTGCACCAGAAGATCGAGAAGACCAAGCGATCCAAGGAAAATGATCGAGACGAAGATCGAGTGAAGCAATCGATCAAACGGTACAGACGTAAATGACGCCATGCAGAGCGAGAGCCGTATCGAGTCCACCACTCGATCCAACCGAAGATCGATACCAAGATCGGATGCAACACTCGATCCACCGAAGATGATCGAGACCCAGATCGAGTTGAAGACACAATGTCCGAAGATGATCGAGAGAGCCGCTCGATCCCGAAGTCGATCTCTGTCCTTTCAACCGCTTTTGGCCGCTAGCGAGGGAGGGACCATCGGGTTGTTTTCGCCATTTTGGGAAGGCGGCGACATCCTTTTCCCAGACAACTTTTCATTCTTATCTTTTTTTATGCTTTTCTCTCTGGTTTTGGAGATTATCCACCATTGTCGAAACTTGAGTTCTTCTTGCTTTTGTAATCGAATCGTTTGAGTTTAAACTAGTTTTCTTTTCATGTTCATCGTTTCTTTCTTCATGCTTTGCTTGATTTATCTTATGTGTAGTGAGTAGTTCATTTGGGTTCGGGGTTGAGAGGATCTAAGGGGTCAAAAGGGTTTCGATCTTGGGATTTTCTAGCGCTTTAATGGCTATCTCTTCTAGGGTGTCAAGTTCTCAAAGCTTAAAGACTCTCACGCCAAGAGCTTTATGATCCGAGAGGTTCCTTACCTTGACAGGATTCAGGGACCTCTGAAGATCACACCCTAGAGACTAGTTACCCCTTCCCAAAAGCCATGGAAGTTTGGGGGACTAGTTAAGCCATTCGTTTGAAATCTGGTTTTCCTGCCCTTCGACCTCTCTTTCCACCAAAAGCCATGGGTTTGGAGGAGAAGATGAAGGAGTGATCTATACCGAAAGCCACATATAGATCTTATTTAGTTTTCAAGGCTTAGAGATTCTCACAAAGTGAGTCGATTTAAAGTTTTCAACCCAAGTTTGGACCTTTGAAACCACTGACCATGAATCTCAACCCTAGACCCTCTCTTTTAGCATCTTTACATCTTCTCTTGTCATTCGCTTGATCTTTGATAGCATCCTGGTCGTTAAATTTACTGTTCTTGCATTCTTAGACGAGATCGATCGTTGTTGTTCGATCTAGTGGTCGGTCCACTAGTCGAATTTTAGTAATTCATAGCTTTGTCCTTTAATTATTCTGTTTGTTCCTCATGGTAGTTTGATCATTCCTGATAATATTAAAATAGTTTGCATTTCATTTAGTTGCTGCATCTAGTTTTTAGAGATTTTCTCAAAACCTTTCTTGTTTCGCTTAGAATTGCATAGCCCTTGCATTCTCTTTGCATTTTCTATCATCCTAGGTGTGCATTGACTCTCTCTTGCATGTTGTGCTGCAACCTGTCTTGCATTTGAGTTTGATAACCTCATTGCGTACTCACCCTTGCAAAGAAATTGTTTATCATCCATCCATGGCGTGTGGTATGGATCACTCCTTCATTCTCTTCTCCAAACCCATGGCGTTTGGTGGAAAGAGAGATTGAAGGGTAAAAAACATAGATTTCAAGCAAACGACCTAACTAGTCCCCTTTACAACCATGCCGTGTGGGAAAGGTAGACTAGCCTCTAGGATTCGATTTTCCAGGACATCTGGATCCTGTCAAGGTAAGACATCCCTCAGATCTTAGAGATCTTGGCGTGAGAGTCTCTAAGCCTTAAGCGTTCGAAATCCTAGAAGAGCTGGTGATGAAGAACAAGAAAACACAAAACTTTAACCTTTTTGACCCTTTCAAATCGCCCCAACCCCGAAACCCAATAAGACTACTCGCGACTCATAAAAAAAACCGATGAAAGCATAAAAGATGAACTATTAAACATGATTAACATATATTAAAACGAGATGTTCAATATTTAAAAGTTAAAATGCAAGAAAAGCTTCGAAAGTCTACAATGGCGATTCGCCTAAAAACGAGAGAGAGCGAAAAAGGTAGACGACAGGATTGGATAATGAAAGGGATCGTTGCCTTTTGCCAAAAATGGCCAAACCGCAAATGGTCCCCCCTTCGCTACGGTCCAAAGCCAGCTAGACGGATAAGGTTGGTCTGGGATCGAGCAAGAAGTTCGATCTGGCACTCGATCTTGTCTTGGATCGGATGGCTCTTAGTTGATCTATGAGTCGATCTTGTGCTGATCGGGTTGGAAGCTCGATCCGGCCCTCAATCTGCATGGCGTCATTTACGTCCGTACTTCAGATCGATCTCCACACTCGATCTTGGTCTCGATCCATTTCCTTGCATCGACCTGGTCACTTGATCTTCTGGTCGATCTCATCTAGATCGACCTGCCTTGTTCGATCTGCTACTCGATCTCGGGTCCTAAGCATGCAATCCTGATTTCTCCAAGTGTCCACGAACTTCCTCACGAGCCTTAGCACGTCCACGAATCTTCCATAGCTCCAAAGTATCCAAAACAACCTGAATGCGATGCAAAATGCAAGAAACATGCAAATGCTAGTGCAAAAGTACTCTAGGACCTAAAGTGATGCAAACTAGCCTAATATGCAAGGTAAATGCATGAGAAACTATTTAATATGTATGCAAAACACATGAAATATGCAGCAATATCAACTCCCCCAAACTTGCCTTTTGCTTGCCCTCAAGCAAACAAAATTCAAGAAGGGAAAGAGGTTTTAAAAACGGGGGTTTAAGCCTCTTGCAAAGGTGTCTTTCAAATGAATCGATCTCAACGTCCTAGTTATTAATTCTAAGATGCAATGCACACACTCATACTCCAAAGAACTTAGCCATACTCATCACACAATGAATTTCAAATCATGACTCTCCTATTCCAAACAATCAAAAGATCTCATCCTTTAACATTCATTAATGATCGAACCGTGTATCAAACTTATGCACTTTAAAGCAGAACACATTTGGCTAAGGGCGAAGGCTATGAGCATAGAATGATCTCATTTTAAAAGGTTTCATAATGCGACGGGTTTCTCTCAAGATTGGTATGAACTTTATGCATAATGCCAAATGTAAAGGCAATTGATGCATACATGATCAGATTCTCATCTACCCATACACGCTAATCAATGATCTTAAAACCCCTCTCAATTCTTTTCTTTTAAGCTCACTCACCCTCTCAGATACTACCCTTATCAACGAAGCATTAGCTTAGCAAACCCCAAATCAAAATAGAAAATATCTTTACACTTTAAGCTAGTGAAAATGCTGAAAATATTTTAGCTCTTTATTTTTTTCTTATTGATAGCTCCCTACTCTTTTCTTTCTTTTCTTTTCTTTTTATTTGGCACTTAGACTCTTTTCTTTTCTTTTTTTTCTTTTTTTTTTACTTGAAAGCTATCTTCTGAAATACTTAGAGCTTTTTATTATTATTATTTTTTTTTAAAAAAAACAAAGCCTTTCATTTCAATCACCAAAACCTTTTGAAACCGAAAGCATATAAACAACCCTTAAGAACCCCAAACCTATCCTAAGCCTAAAACTAGCTTCAAAATGCAAAGCTAGCAATCAAATGAGAACCTAATCATGTCGCCTAAACGTAACACGTTATGCTAAGTTCAAACCGAAAAGAGGCCTCACAATAATGTCACACAAGAATACTTGGCTTGAAAGAAAGGTAAGGGTCATGGTGGGAGTTCTACCTAGGCTCACAAAGAGTGGTAAAAGAAGAAAGAGAGCCTAAATATGTATAAGATCCATGTGTTCATTTTCAAGTGCATAAGAATGTTATTTAAAAATCAGATTAGGGTTCTCACTTATTAGGATAAGTTTCAAATCATGAATGTTCAAGTCAAGCCACGAAAATCAAACAAGTGATCCAACCATGGTAAGGACTTACTTTCAAAGCGTGAGCAAAGCATCGAACAACTACTAACTAGGGCATTGAAACAATTCATGAGCTTAAAACACCTTTTTAAGAAAACTTTAACCCCTTATGCAAATGTAAACAACCTAGATGCTTAAAAATTCTAGACTCAATCCTAAAATGTTTAACAAAGTGAATGCAACTACATGAATTTATTTAAAAATTTTACCATTTTTTTTTGTTCTTTTCTATGCCTTAGATGCAATGAAATGTAATGCAAGACTCAAAGGATGCAAATAGAAAATAAGAGGAAAGAAAACCATGTCAAATAACACACACACTCCCCCAAACTTGAATGACACCGTCCTGGTGGCAAACAAATTCGAGAGAGTTCAAAAACACTAAGCAAAAAAAAAAATGAAAACGGATGATGGTATTTACAAGGATCGGTTGTTGGTACCTTGGAGCTAAACTCGGCTAGAACTTGAGGATGTTCCAGTGGAGCTTCTCTTGCTAGAGGAGCGTCGGGCTGTGTCCTTGCCTTTATCCGCGGTCAGGAAGCCATGGACGGAATGACGTGCTTGTTGCGCATTGCCTTGTGGCTCACGGATGACAATACCGCTAGTCGATCTCCTCCTCTTCTCGGGCTGGTCCTCCTCTTCACGGATGAGCTCCCTTGAAGCGCCTTGACCTTCTTGGCAAGCTTCTCGATCATCTTCCCTTGCCACTTAGTTATCTTTCGTTGCCATTCCACCACCGAAGCAAGAAACTTCTCAGCCTTGGTCCGTGGCTCAAAGTCCATCCTGGGAAGCTCAAAGCTGGCTGGCATTGCGCCATCTGAGGTTGGTGACTCTGACTGCTCTCGTGCGGACTGAATAGACATCATGGCTGCACCAAGTGGGGTGTAGCACTCTTCGTGGGTTGGGCAAACTGGATCGTACCGATGCTATCCAAGTGTGTATCCTCAACGTTGGGTAAGATGCACACGCTCTTCTTCCTTGCGTCATTGTAGAACTGATAAGCAAAGAATCCTGGAGCTGGCGTAGGTCCCAAGATATCTGTATTGCGCATGTCGGTCTCGTCCATGAATGATCTATCCGCGCAAGGCTCGAACCGTTGAAGGGGTACACCGGCTTGGATAAAGAGTGGCGTGAGAAACCCTCCAATATATGCTGAACTCGCCTTGCACCTCAGAGCGTATGCCTTGTACTTCACCAAGGAGAATGCTAGAATACACCCGTAGTTAACATCATTCCCAAGGTCATCCATCAGCGGATCGTGGTTCTCTTCTTCGCTGCTGTACAGTACTGGATATGGGTGACGAGCGTCACCCCCTTTGTGACGGTCGTCACCAATTTGTCAAGAATCGGGGTCGGGGTTGAGTACTGGATATGGGTGACGAGCGTCACCCCCTTGGTGACGGTCGTCACCAATTTGTGAAGAATCGGGGTCGGGGTTGTCCTCAATGGGTGACGAGCGACACCCATTATTGGTGACGAGCGTCACCAATGGTTCTGCAGTAAAATTTTCTTCATCTTCATACTCTTCCATACCCACGAAATTTCTTGAGGTTAAATCCTTCTGCAACACTGGTTGCAGGTTCCTTCCACTCCTCAATGTGATGGCATTCACGTGGTGTTTGGGATTAACATCAGTTCTTCCTGGAAGGAATCCTTCTTGCCTCTGAACAGCTCCTGCAGTTTGAGCAACTTGAACATCAAGCTTCTTCATATGAGAGTTCAGACTCTCAATTTTCCCATTCAAGTCCTGATAGAGCGAATCTATCTTACCATTGAAGTTCACAGTAAGCTTCTGTTGTCCTTCCAAGATCTGTTCGAACATTGCTTCCATTTTGTTCTCTTGTGGAGGTGCTGGTTGATAGGAAGTAGAACCATAGTTTCTGTAATTTCCACTGTTCTGGAATGGCTTCTGATACTCTGTCTTCTGGAAAGGGGGTCTAGGAGTGAAACCAGGCGTGTTCTGTCCTCCTGTAGGGGCGTTTTTCTGATTGTTGTTGCTGTATCCTCTGTTCCACTGCTGATTCCCATACCTTTGTCCCTCAAATCCGCCAGAATTGATGAAATTTACATCCTCCTGCTCAACTTACTCTGGAGCTTCGAAAGTCTCTACTTCTGCAGCAAAGTGAACTGACTTCTTCCCTACCAAAAGGCTGTGCATATCATCCAACTTAGCCTTAACTTCAGCAATCTGATTTCCATCAGCTACACCAGCTTGTTTCATTCTCTGAAAGTCTGCATTTTTAGTGCTGTTGCTGCAGACCAAGTTCTCAATCAGTCTCACCGCCTCCTCTGGTCTGTTGGTGTTGAAGTTCCCTGCACTTGCTGCATCCAGCGCCATCTGATATTTCCAGTCATTGCCTCTGAAAAAGATCCCAAGTAATTGCACCTGACTGAAACCATGATGAGGGCAGTCCCTTTGATAAGACTTGAACCTGATCCAAGAAGCCTTGAAAGCTTCAGTAGGGCCTTGTGTAAATGATGCAATTTTTGTCCTCATGTCTTCTGATCTGGCATCATCATAGAAATTGTTCAGAAAGGCATTCTTGGTGTCCTCCCAAGTAGTTAATGAAGCAGGTTCCAGTTGCTTCAGCCAATATGCAGCTTCTCCTTCAAGAGAGTATGGAAAAAGCTTGCAGAACAGAAAGTCATTGCTAACCCCATTAGCTTTGACACTGGAAGCCAAGTCTTCAAATCTCTCTATGTGATCCATAGGATTCTCATGAGGTAAACCATGGAAGGGATGCTGTCCAACTAGCTGATAGTAGACAGGTTTAACCTCAAAATCGTTCCTCTGGAAGGCAGGAGGTCGGATTGCAGCTCTGTTGGCATAGAACTGATCAGGTCTGTTGTAATCACCTAGAGTCCTCTGAACAAAACGCCCAGCAGCGTTATTGACAGCAGCAGGGACTCCCACGTTCTCAGCCACTTGCTGAACCTGCTGTTCAACAATGACATTCCCCTCTTGATCAATTCTCTGCCCCTCTTCGTTCCTCCTGTTTCCTTCCCTGTCAACCAAGTGACCTTCTGCATCTTCAACCAAGATCAGTGGAGCGACCATTGCAGATTGCTTCTTAGCTTTCCTGTTAGTTCTCTCCAACCTAGCAAGCTCGTCGATGCTCAAAGTCAAAAGCTCCTTCTCTTTGTTGCTTCTGGTTCTGCGATTAGGCATACACCTGAAACAGGAACAAAGAAAAGTAGCTGAAAATCAGTAAAGAAATAAAAAAAAAAACTTAGACAAAATCCTAATACTAAAAATCGATAGGCAGCTATTACTCCCCGGCAACGGCGTCAAAAACTTGATAGGGGTCAGGTTTTACCCAAATAAAACTACTGCAAGTGCACAGCAAAAGCAGATGTAGTATAAGGGGTATCGAAATCCCAAGAGAGTAATGCAGACTACACTATCGAATATAGATTCGGACTGAGCTAAGCAAAATATGATGTATTTAATGCGAATGAATGAATAAAAGTAAGCAAACGATTGTGTGATATGATTTAAGTTCAGGAAGATTAAAAGCGCTAAGCCAGGGTAATTCGCAGGTCTGAATCCAAGAATGTATGATGCAGGAAATCAGGAATGATTAAGAACCGTTTTAAACATGAATCTCTAATGCATAACTGATCAATTCTCATTGCAAAAGTTATCTACACCTAGATCACAGAGTTTCAAATCTCTTTGTAAACCCTAACAACCTAAGCATGCAGTAATGATCAGGTTCAATTGTTTACAAAACTCCTAAGCCAAATCTCTTTGTACTAAGTTATTTTGCTCATCAAATACTAGTTCAGGTTATGAATAATGCTCTCTCATATATTTAACAACCTATGATTTTCGGATTCCTAGATGATGTGTCTCAGAAATTCGATTTTAAAGCAAGCAGAGATGAAAAACCATGAGATATTCCTAACAGATAGCGATTCTACACTCTTTTCATCAATCTTTGAAAAACCCTAACTTAACTAGCAGATTACTCAGACATGATTATGAGATCACAAAACATAACTGAATAAAATTGCATTAAGAGAAAGAGTAAGAAACAAAGGGGGTTCGAAATCTTCTCAAAAGAGTACAGGATTTGTCTCCCCAAAAAGCTCTGAATAAATCTCTCTCTAGCTCTCTGAATTCTTAAAAACTTAGATAATAGCCAACAATGGCTGAAAAACCTAACAAATAGAAGCTAAACACGATCTGGGGTCTTCATATAAATAAAGGAAACTTCTGGGCCAATTCTGAAATTCTTCTTGATACTTTTAATAAAACGCCACGCTCCTTCCTTAGTGGGTGACGAGCGTCACCAAAGGGGTGACGATCGTCACCATATGCGATACTTTTCTGCTTCGAGCTAGGTACTTCGTGGCTTCAACTCAGAATGCTCCAAAAGGTTCCAAAATCTCCAATTATGCTCCAGACATGCTTTAACCTGCAAAGACTCTTCTAGGACTCTAAAAAGACCAAAAAGATTCAATAAAAAGGACTTATATCATGGTTAAAAACTATAAAAACCATGATATATCACTATACATCATGGTCGTACCAATCAATACACCTTTACACATGACAAGCGCAAGTACACCTTAGCTCCCCTCACGCCTAACCAAGTGCATGAAATGCAACTCAAATTCGCTAAGGATGCCAAGGTAAGTAAGACTAACTTGTTTGCTTCTACTAAAGTTGTTACACAAGCTTTAAACCGTCAAGACATGGTGCTACTTATGGTCTTTCAAGAAGGGTTACTTTCAGGAGCTAGTGATAAGGAGATACCCCCAGAGATAAAGGGATTTGTAGATAAGTATCAAGACGGTTTCCCTAAAGAGACACCCTCGGTACTACCACCAATAAGGGAATAGAGCATCAGATAGACTTGGTGCCCGGCTCAGCCTTACCCAACAGGCCAGCTTATCGGATGAACCCCGCGGAGACTAAGGAGCTAGAGAAGCAATCCAAGACTTAATGTCTAAGGGCTAAATTAGAGAAAGTCTAAGCCGTTGTGTGGTTCCCGTTTTGTTGGTGCCTAAGAAGGATGGTACATGGCGAATGTGCGTGGACTGCCGTGCTATTAACAACATCACCATCAAGTACCGCCACCCCATTCCCCGCCTAGATGACATGTTAGACGAGCTCAGTGGTGCTACCATCTTCTCCAAAGTAGATTTGAAGAGCGGTTATCATCAAGTACGTATGAAGGAAGGCGACGAGTGGAAGACTGCTTTCAAGACCAAGCAAGGTCTATACGAGTGGCTAGTGATGCCATTCGGTCTTACAAATGCCCCGGGTACATTCATGAGACTCATGAATCATGTCTTAAGGACATACATTAGTAAGTTCGTTGTGGTTTATTTTGATGACATTTTGATTTATAGTCGTTGCCTTGCGGATCACTTAAAGCACCTTGAGCAAGTATTAGAGACACTTCGTCAAAAAGGGCTCTTTGCAAACCTCAAGAAGTGCACCTTTTGCACTAATGAGTTGGTGTTTTTAGGTTTTGTTGTAAGCTCGCAGGGTCTAAGAGTGAATCAGGAGAAGATACGAGCTATACAAGACTGGCCTACATCATCCTCTATAGGACATGTCCGGAGCTTCCACGGTTTAGCTAGCTTTTACCGGCGGTTCGTGAAAGACTTCAGCACTATAGCCGCCCCTCTCACTGCCGTGATCAAGAAGGATGTCGCCTTCAAGTGGGGGCCGATGCAAGAAGAAGCCTTTACGAAGCTTAAAATACAGCCTTACCAATGCCCCGGTGCTAGTGCTTCCTGATTTTGACAAAACATTTGAGGTTGATTGTGATGCTTCAGGTCTAGGCATTGGAGCCGTACTTACACAAGGAGGCAAGCCAGTAGCATTCTTCAATGAGAAGCTAAGCGGAACTACACTCAATTACCCCACGTATGACAAGGAACTATACGCCTTGGTGAGGTCATTGGTGACATGACAGCATTACTTGCTTTCCATGGAAGTTTGGGGGACTAGTTAAGCCATTTACTTGAAATCTGTTTTCCTTGCCTTTTGACCTCTCTTTCCACCAAAAGCCATGGGTTTGGAGGAGAGGATGAAAGAGTTATCTATACCGAAAGCCACAGATAGATCTTGTTTTGTTTTCAAGGCTTAGAGATCCTCACCAAGTGAGTCAATCTAAAGTTTTAAACCCAAGGTCGAACCTTTGAAACCCCTAACCATGAATCTCAACCCTTGACCCTTTCTTTTAGCATCTTTACGTCTATTCTCATCATTCGCTTGTTATCTGATAGCATCCTGGTCATTAGCTTTACTGTTCTTGCGATTTTAGACGAGATCGATTGTTACTGCTCGATCTAGTGGTCAATCTCGTGGTCGATCCACTAGTCGAATTTTAATAATTCGAAGCTTTCTCCTTTAATTAATCTGTTTGTTTCTCGTGGTAGTACCTTCCTTTCTAGTATTTTTAAAATAGATTTCATACTGTTTAAGTTTCTGCATCTAGTTTTCAGAGATTTTATCTTAAACTGTCTCATTTTGCTTAGATTTGCTATAGTCCTTGCATTCTCTGTGCATTCTCTATCTCCTAGAAGTGGATTGACTATCTCTTGCTTGCTATACTACAACATTGCTTGCATTAGAGTTTGATAACCTCTCTGCATCATAACCCTCGCTAGAAAGCGTTTATCAAATGGCGCCGTTGCCATTCTAGGATTGTTTAGAGAACATAGAGATTTGGGTCTTAGCAAAGACTATGTCTTTAACTTTTTCAAGTTACTAATACTTCTACTCTCAAACGTGTGTTTTCAGGTACATGAATTTTCGTTCAAGGGGAGACAACAATCTTCTACAACCCTTAGACAACATTAATCAACTTGGTCACTCACGGCAAAGGAGAGTCAGAGAGCAACAAGAGCCTTTGAGGAGATTGTTCAGCACGGTTTGGTTAACTTTGAAGATATGGCTGAACACGAGCATCCAGAAGGACCTCCTCTAGCAGGACGGGGCAATGGAAACCCCCAACACGCGGCAAGACCCCCAAGGATCATAGGAGCCGGAGATGCTCCCAATACCCACCACAATAGGTTTGGGATCACTCCTCCTCCGGTACAAAACAATAACTTCGAGATCAAGCCAGGTTTCATCTCCATGGTGCAAAACAACAAGTTCCACGGCTTAGCAATGGAAGACCCCTTGGAGCACTTAGACAACTTCGAGCAAGTATGTGGGATGATCAAGATCAATGGCATATCCGAAGATGCTTTCAAGCTGCGCCTCTTCCCCTTTTCACTCGGAGACAAAGCTCGACATTAGGAGAAGACCCTCCCACAAGGCACCATCACATCATAGGCTGAGTGTAAGAAGGCATTCCTCTCAAAGTTCTTCTCAAGCACAAGGACAGCACGGTTGAGAAGCGAAATCAGCGGTTTCACTCAAAGGAACAACGAGACATTCAACGAGGCAATGGAGCGTTTCAAAGATTACACGATCCAATGTCCTAATCACGGGTTCAGCGAGGAGACACTACTCAGTACCATATACCGTGGAGCTTCACCAAAGATCAGGTTGTTGCTTGACACAGCTAGCAAAGGGAACTTCCTCGGTCAGGAGGTCGAAGAGGGTATGGAGCTGATAGAAAACTTGGCGTTGAGTGATGGAAACTATGCTGAAGATTATGACCGTGCACCAAGAGGATCAGAGTTAGAGTCTCACAAGAAGGAGCTCAAATCGTTGCATGAGGAGATTGATAAGTTGGTGTTAGCCAATCAGAAGCATGTTCACTTTGTTGGTGAAGCTGATGAGAACCAAGAGGAGTTAGAGCTAAGCCAAAAAGAAGCAAATTGGGTGGCTGGTCAGAACAACTACAAGTCTCAAGGCTACAACCAAGGCTACCAGAACAACAACCTCTCTTACCGAAGCACCAACGTAGCCAACCCTAAAGATCAAGTGTACCCTGCTCAGCAAGCTAAACCTTTCATCCCTTACAACAAAGTTTTTCAACCGAGTGGTGGTTTCCAAGGTCAAGGGCAGAGCAACTTCCAAGGGCAACAACAAAACAACAAGGGTTATACTCCTAACTACCCTCCGGGCTTTGCACCTCAGCAACAACAACCGATGCAACAACAAGTTGATCCGGTTCAAGAAATGTTTCAACAGCTAATACAAGGGCAAGCCTCTACCAACCAGAAGTTCGCTGAAATGAACACTCGCCTAGACTCATCTCTAACCGACTTCTCCACTCATATCACCAACCTAAACAACAAGATCAAGCAGTTGGAAAAAGGGAAATCAACCACGAGTGGTCAGAACAGCCTTCCGGGAAAGTGTGAGCAGAATCCCAAGGAGAATGCCAATGCTATAACGTTGAGAAGCGGCAAAGAGCTCGAACCTCCGGTCTCCACAAAGAACAACGAGGACGTTGTAATTCAAGAGGGGGAGGGTAAACTTTCGGCTGATGATGATGAGATAAACTTTGACAACGTTTGGATCCAAGGGCCGAGGAGAGGAGATAAGGCGGTCGCTGAGAAGAAAAGTGAGAAAACCACCAAGGAGAAGAACTCTTACGTGCCCCCACCTTACGTACCAAAGTTGCCATTTCCCGGTCGTTTCAAAAAGCAGCTCATCGAGAAGCACAGAATCTTGTTTGAGAAGCACCTGAGAGACTTGGAAATCAAGCTGCTGATATACGCTATCTTAGCTCGGGTTTATGATGCAGAGAGGTTATCAAACTCTAATGCAAGCAACGTCATAGTATAGCAAGCAAGAGAGAGTCAATCCACTTCTAGGAGATAGAGAATGCACAGAGAATGCAAGGACTAAAGCAAATCTAAGCAAAATGAGACAGTTTATGAGAAAATATCGAAGAACTAGATGCAGCAACCTAAACAGAGTGAAACCTATTTTAAAAATACTAGAAAGTAAGAAACTACCACGAGAAACAAACAGATTAATCAAAGGAAAGAGCTTCGAATTATTAAAATTCGACTAGTAGATCGACCACGAGATCGACCACTAGATCGAGCAGTAACAATCGATCTCGTCTAAAATCGTAAGAACAGTAAAGCTAATGACCAGGATGCTATCAGATAACAAGTGAATTATGAGAATAGACGTAAAGATGCTAAAAGAAAGGGCCTAGGGTCGAGATTCATGGTTAGGGGTTTTAAAGGTTCGTCCTTGGGTTTAAAATTTTAGATCGACTCACTTGGTGAAGATCTCTAAGCCTTGAAAACAAAACAAGATCTATCCGTGGCTTTCGGTATAGATCACTCTTTCATCCTCTCCTCCAAACCCATGGCTTTTGGTGGAAAGAGAGGTCAAAAGGCAAGGAAAACAGATTTCAAGTAAATGGCTTAACTAGTCCCCCAAACTTCCATGGCTTTTGGGAAGGGGTAACTAGTCTCTATGGTGTGATCTTCCGAGGCTCCTGTATCCTGTAAAGGTAAGGAACCTCTCGGATCATGAAGCTCTTGGCTTGAGAGTCTTCAAGCTTTAAGCTTTCAACACCTTAGAAGAGATAGCCTTTAAAAACGTTTAGAAAAACCCCAAGATCGAAACCTTTTCTACCCCTTAATCCTCTCAACCCCGAACCCAGAGGAACTACTCACTACACATAAAGTAAATCAAGCAAAGCATATGAAACGAAACGATGAACATGAAAGAAAAACTAGATTAAACGATAAAGATTCGAATACAAAAGCTTAAGAGAAAAACGAGTTTCAACAATGGTGTTCTTCCGAAAATCGAGAGAGAAAACATAAAGAAGAAGATAAGAATCTAAAAAGTTATCGAAAAAGGGCGTCGCCGCCTTGCCTAAAATGCCCAAACAAGCCAATGGTCCCCCCTTCGCTAGCAGCCAAAAACGGTTGAAAGGACAGAAATCGACTCCAAGATCGAGTGGTTCTCTCGATCATATCCAGACATCGTGTCTTCGGCTCGATCTGGGTCTCGATCTTCATCGGCGAATCGAGTGTTGCATCCGATCTCAGTATCGATCTTCGGCTGGATCGAGTTGTGTAATCGATCTGTCTCTCGCTCTGCATGGCGTCATTTACATCCGTACCAATTGATCGATTGTTTCACTCGATCTCCGTCTCGAAACAACCTGAATGTGATGCAAAATGCAAAGAAAATGCGTATGCTGATGCAAGAATGCTCTAGGACCCTAAGTGATGCAATCTAACCTAAAATGTGGTACAAATGCATGAAAAGCTAACTAATGAGTATGCAAAATGTATGCAATATGCAATAACATCAACTCCCCCAAACTTACTTCTTGCTTGCCCTCAAGCAACAGAAAATAAGTAAGGAAGAGAGGTTTTCAGAAAAATGAATGGGGTTTTAAACTTTTTGCAAAGGTGCCTTTCAAATGAATTAATCTCAATGTCCTAGTTAACAGTTCTAAAATGCTATGCTTACACTCATACTCCAAAGAACTTAGCCATACTCATCACACAAAGAAATTCAAATCATGACTCTCCTATTCCTTACAATCAAAGAAACTCATCCTTTAACATTTATTAACATTCGAACCATGAATCAAACTTATGCACTTTAAAGCAAAACACATTTGGCTAAGGGTTATGGTTATGAGCATAGAATGATCTCATTTGAAAAGGGTTTATAAATAGATTAAGGGTTTCTCTCGAAAATGGTTGAACTTATGCATAATGCTAAAGGTAAAGACAATTTATGCATACATGATTAGATTCTCATCTACCCATGTAAACTATCAAATGATCTTATACCCCTCTCATTTAAGAAATTTTATCCTCACTCACCACTTAAGAGTCTACCCTTTCCTTCACAAATTTAGCAATCTCCAATTCAAAATAAAGACATTTTTAAACTTTTAGGCTAGTGAAAAGGTTTTGAAAAATACTTTTGCTCTTTAGAAATTTCTTATTGGTAGCTCTCTTATTATTATTATTTTTTTCTTCTTTTCATTTTTTTTTTATTTGGCACTTAGGCTCTTTTTGTTTCTTTTTCTTTTCTTTTCTCTTTCTTTTTTTTTCTTTTATTTTATTTTATTATGGAGAGCTACCTCCTGAAATTAGAGCATACTTATGTTTTAAAAACAACCTTTCACTTAAAACCTCATTTCTTTCCTTAAAACACAAAGCTCTTTGAAACTGAAAACAAATGATCAAGAAAGCAACCCCAATGATCCCCCAAACTTATCCTAAGCCTATACCTTGCTTCAAACTGCAAAGCTAGCAACAATATGAAAACCAAATCATGTCGCCTAAACCTAACACTTTATGCCAAGTTCAAACCGAAAGGAAGGCCTCACAAAGATGTCACACAAGAACATTTGGCTTCAAAGGAGGGTAAGGTTCAAAGAGGGAGTTCTACTTAGGCTCACAAAGAGTCGTAAAAAGGAAGAAGAGAGCCTAAATATTTTAAAACCATGTGTTAATTTTCAAATGCATAAGACTGATAATTAGAATTTCAAATTAAGGTTTTCACTTATTAGAATGAGTTTCAAATCATGAGAGTTCAATTCAAGCCACGAAAGTCCTAACAAGTGATCCAAGCATGGTAAGAACTTACTTTCAAAGCATAGACAAAGCATTAGAGAACTACCAACTAGGGCATTGAAACAATTCATAAGTAAAAACACCTTTGTAAGAAATTCTAACCCCTTATGCAAAATGCAAGCAACCTAGGTGATATGAGAAACTCTAGACTCAATCCTAACATGTTTTTTTTTAAAAGATGAATGCAACTACATGAATCTTTGAAAAAATTTTAAAAATTTTACCAATTTTTCATGACTAAAGACTCAAGGATGCAAAAAGGAAAATAAGATCAAAGAACACAAGATTAAATCACACATGTACTCCCCCAAACTTGCTTGACACCGTCCCGGTGGCAAACTCATCCGAAGGAGCATCAAGACACAATGCAAGAAACAAACATGAGCGGTTATATACAATGGAAGAAGGTTGTTTACCTCTGGTCTAGGCTCGGCTGGAACTTGAGGATGTTCCAGAGGAGCTAGAGATTGTTGCTTTTCCTTTGTCGCCTGGTCCTTGGAGAGAGTGGCGCGCCGGCTGCATGTTGTCTCCTTGGGTCTCGCGGATGACAATTCCTCCGGTTGAGAGCCTTCTCTTCTCGGGTTGTTGCATCTCTTGACTTGCAGCTGGCTTAGGCGTGCCTCCCTGAAGTGCTTTGACTATCTTCCCAAGCTTCTTCAGCATCTTGCCTTGCCACTTGTTAATCTTCCTTTGCATCTCTACCATCGATGCTAGGAACTTCTCGGTTTTTTTCCTCGGCTCAAAGTCTAGCTTGGGAAGTGTGTAAGCCTCGGGCATCTCGTCTTCCGGGCCTGGAGACTCTGACCTTTGACGCGGGGCAATGGCTGAAGCAGGCGGTCCTCCTAAAGGGGCAAAGCATTCTTCCTCCATGGGCAAGAACTCGATGTTCCCAACACCAAGCAGCTCGGTTTCATCTCTGTTGGGAAGGATGCACACTCTCTTCTTGTCCTCGTCATCAATGAAGAGGTAGGCATAGAACCCTTCTGCTGGCGTGCGTCCCAAGCTATCAGTATTCCTCATGTATGCTTCATCCATGAAAGCTCTGTTTGGGACGTGAGCAAAGTCATGAATGGGCACACCGGCTTGCACGAACAGAGGAGTAAGGAAGCAACCAATGTAAGAGGAGGTTGCCTTGCACCGTAAGGCATAAGCCTTGTACTTCACCAGAGAAGCCGCGAGCACACAGCCGTAGTTCACCTCATCGCCGAGTTCATCTTCTATGGGCTCTTCATTTGCATCCGGATCAGACACCAAGTGCTTCACACCTTGGAACAGGAAGCACAGCTCCGTCTTCGTGACCGTAGGAGCAACAGACCTTCCACTGAACGTGTTGGCAATCAGCTTCAGAGTATACCTCAAAACCGGGCTCCTTACTCGCTTGATCTTGGCGGTGTTGGCCTTGTAATCTTCGTTGCTGATCAGGTCCCAAAACTCGTCGGCTTTCTTGAAGGCTGGGCACTCGACCTTGTATGCATCAGCGTTGAGACCGTAGGCTTGGCATAGCTCAGGGATGGAGAGTGTGTAGGCTTGACGTCCAACTTTGAAGTAGAGACGGCCTTGAGAAGGGACGGGTGCACTAGGATTTTCATACCCGAACTCCAAGGTGGCAAAGAAGTCTATTGTCACTACAGGAATGGTTGGGCAATCCTTCCGTGACAGACATCTTAAGCCAATATTCTTGAGGAGTTGGTCGAAGTCCCCAAGAATCCCAAGCTTAGACAACAGCTCTCGATCCGCAAACTTTGTAGGTTCAAACCGGAGCCTCTCTAGCCGCTTCTTATCCCTCTTCTCATCCTTGCTCCATCTAACCCTCTCTTGAACTGCCACTTCTTGTCCTTCTGCTTCTTGTGCTTGCTCCTCTCTTGTTCTCTTTGGGGCCATGGTTTCTGAAACAAATTTCTAAAGATATTGATAAGTACACGGCGGTTTGATGAGAATGAGAGAAGAGAAGGAGAGAATTTATAAAAGGCTACCCTAAAATTTTAGGGAATAAATAAAAATCATATCTAAGTAAAGGAGAATCAAATCTTTAGATGCTGAAAAATCTGGAATTATTCCTTTTACTTAGCTAGTTTTAAAAATTCAAAACCAATCCTATATTCTAAAACAAGATCTTCCGGATTTAAAGGAGATTTTCTAGAATTAAATCATTAAATCTTTGAAAATACCTTTGCAAAAAGTTCAGAATATCTTTTGCTAGCTTTTGAAAAGTAAAACTCTCACTCTCTTTGTTTAAAAATCTCGAGCAAAACAGGAATGAGAGGGTGAGAGGATGTTTGAAATATTTAATGACTAGCAAAACCAAAACAATGGGTGGTCAAAGTGGTTTTTCTGGCAAAGTCTTGGTCAAGGCTCATCTTCCATGGTCAAAGATGCTTGCCTTGACCAAGTTTTGAATTTAAAAGTTGGAGGGAAAAGAGTAAAGGAGGGAAAGAAAAATGTTACCTCGGCATGAAATCGAGTCCATTTGGTCGATCTAGGACACGATCTCATGCCCAAAATGGCTTAGATCGAGAGGGTTACTCGATTTGAGGCTCAATTCATAGTGAATCGAGTCCTAGATCGATTGGCTCTCTCGATCATTGAGATGTTGGCTCCTCGGCTAAGTCCTCGTGATCGAGCTATGTCCTCGATTTAGGGGTCGATTTGGCATAGATCGAGTGATGGATCGAGTCGAGTGATCGATCAGTTTTCAACAGATTTTCCCGAGAGAAATTAGATCGGTCGATCCAATTTGGATCGATCGATCCTTTTTCGTCAAGGTCGATCTTGTCACTCGATCTCGTCTAGATCGACTGGCTCCTCTCGATTCACTGACTCGATCTAGCAAAGATCGAGCCAGGATCAGTCGATCTAGCACTCGATCTCTAGCCTTATTCTAACCCCTATTCTCTTTTTAAGACCTCAAAGTCAAGGTTTAGACTCCTTATACCTGTTCCTACACACTTGCAAGATCAAAAAAAAAACTGAAAGGGAAATAAAACAGAAATATATACAAGATAAACATGGGAATGCCTCCCAAGTGTGCTTTCTTTAACGTCTTTAGCTAGACCTTACTTGGTCTAAGCGGATGGTGGGTCTTGGAGAAGCACTGAGGTACTCTCTTTGTCATAGCTATCTGCCAAATAGGGCTTGACTCTGTGTCCGTTGACGGTGAATGCACTGCCACTTTTTCCCATCAAAGTAACAGCTCCATAAGGCAACACTTCTTGAATCACGAACGGTCCGCTCCACCTTGATTTCAGCTTGCCCAGGAAGAGTTTGAGCCTTGAGTTGTACAGCAACACCAGTCCTCCTTCCTTAAGCTCCTTGGTAACAACCTTCTTGTCATGAACCTCCTTAGTCCGCTCCTTGTATATCCGGGAGCTCTCGTAAGCGTTCAGCCTTAACTCATCCTGTTCGTGTAGCTGAATAACGCGCCTCTCCTGAGCCGTCTTGAGATCAAAGTTCAGCCTCTTCACAGCCCACAACACACGGTGTTCCAGCTCAACCGGGAGGTGACAGCCCTTGCCATAGAGTAGAGTGAAAGGAGTTGTACCAATCGGCGTCTTGAAAGCGGTACGGTAGGCCCAAAGAGTATCGTCCAGCTTCACTGACCAATCTGTCCTTGTTGCTCCGACGGTATTCTCTAGGTTAGCCTTGATTTGTCTATTGGAGACCTCCACTTGACCGCTTGTTTGAGGATTATACGGTGTAGCCACCTTATGCTTAACCCCATACTTTCTCAAAAGGCTCTCAAAGACCTTGTTTATAAAATGGCTTCCTCCATCACTTATAACAACCTTGGGTACCCCAAACCTTGGAAAGATGATACTCTTGAACAACTTGATTACCACCTTAGAGTCATTTGTAGGGGAAGCAACAGCCTCAACACATTTGGAGACATAATCCACAGCTACTAAGATGTATTTGTTGCCGTATGAAGAAGGGAATGGCCCTATGAAGTCAATCCCCCACGCGTCGAACACGTCAACCTCGAAGATAGGAACTTGAGGCATTTTGTTCCTCTTAGTTATATTCCCTGCTCGTTGACATGCCTCACAGCTCTTCACAAACTCGTGTGCATCTTTAAAAATGGAGGACCACCAGAAACCAGCTTGCAACACCTTCGTGGCTGTCTTGAATGAGGCGAAGTGTCCTCCGTAAGAAGAGCCATGGCAATGGTAGAGGATGTCCCTGGCTTCATCCTTTGTAACACATCTCCGGTAGAAGCTGTCTACTCCTCTTTTGTATAAGTAGGGCTCGTCCCAAAAGTAGTCACTAGCCTCCCTCATAAACCGCTTCTTGTGATAGCTGTTGAGATGTGTTGGCTCCTCACCACACGCTAGATAGTTCACCACATCAGCATACCATGGTAGATCCTCCTCCTTGAAACTCAGCACCTCCTCAAACCTCCCTTCTAGCTTCCCACAAACAGCCGTAGTAATCGCCATAAGCTGCTCTTCTGGAAGAGAGTCATCTAAGGGGAGAGACTCGTTGATCCTTAGCCGTGAGAGGTGGTCAGCCACTCCATTTTCTATCCCTTTCTTGTCTTTAATCTCCATGTCAAACTCCTGGAGTAACAGAATCCATCTTAAGAGCCGAGGCTTAGTGTCTTTCTTCGAGTAGATGTATCGTAAGGCAGCGTGATCCGTGTATACAATAGCCTTGGAGCCAACGAGATATGATCTGAACTTCTCAAAGGCAAAGACTACTGCAAGCAGCTCCTTCTCCGTAGTGGTGTATCGTGATTGCGTGTCATCCAAGGTCCTTGAAGCATAATAGATCACGTGTAACTTCTTGTCTTTCTTCTGACCAAGGACGGCTCCTACGGCGTAGCCACTAGCATCACACATGATCTCAAAGGGAAGAGACCAGTCTGGTGCTTGGACTATAGGGGCTGATGTAAGGGCTTCTTTGATGGTCACGAAAGCCTTCAAACACTCCTCATCGAATACAAACTCAGCTTCCTTGCACAACAGCCGTGTAAGAGGACGAGCAATCTTGGAGAAATCCTTGATGAAACGCCTGTAGAACCCTGCGTGCCCCAAGAAGCTTCTGATTCCCTTGACATTAACCGGCGGCTCAAGACCCATCATGACCTCCACCTTAGCTTGATCAACCTCAATACCCTTCTCTGATATCTTGTGACCGAGCACGATCCCTTCTTTAACCATGAAGTGGCATTTCTCCCAGTTCAGCACCAGGTTTGTCTCTTCACATCGTTTAAGTACCCTGCAAAGATTCAACAAACACGCAGGAAAGGACGCACCATACACAAAGAAGTCATCCATGAATACCTCTACCATCTCCTCTATAAAATCAGAGAAGATCGACATCATACACTGATGAAAGGTAGCCGGTGCATTACACAATCGAAATGGCATCCTTCGATATGCAAAGGTACCGTAGGGACATGTGAAAGTCGTCTTCTCCTGATCGTTTGGGTGAATAGGTATTTGAAAGAAACCACTATACCCATCGAGAAAACAGTAGTAAGGGTGATTTGCAAGTCTCTCAAGCATTTGATCAATAAAAGGCAAAGGGAATTGGTCTTTCTTAGTCGCAAGGTTAAGTTTTCTATAGTCAATACACATTCTATGACCGGTAATGGTCCTAGTAGGGATAAGTTCATCCTTTTCATTCCTCATGACCGTGATCCCTCCCTTCTTAGGCACCACGTGTACAGGGGAGACCCACGTGCTGTCACTTATGGGATAGATCACGTCAGCCTCTAAAAGCTTAAGGATTTCCTTCTTAACAACCTCTTTCAAGTTAGGATTCAAACGCCTTTGATGTTCTATAGAAGAAGCGTTCTCATTATCCAAGTGAATCCTATGAGTGCAAAGCATTGGTGAAAGGCCCTTGATGTCACTTAAAGAGTACCCAATGGCCTTCCTATACTTTCTCAGCTCAGTTAGGAGCGAGTGCAACTCATCATCACTAAGGTTTTCATTTACTATCACGGGATAGGTGTTATTAGGCCCTAAGAAAGCATACCTTAGCCCTTTTGGGAGCTCCTTAAGGTCCACCTTTGGGGCTAACAGCTCACTCCAGTCATCCTCATGGCTGTTGTTGTTGCTTTCCTCCTTGGAACTCTCCTTTGAACTCGAGGTATGGCCCTTCAGACTGCTTTCTTCCATCGCTATCCCTTCTGAGATCGAGTCCTCCGGTCGATTCTCCTCTCGATGTCGTCTAGATCGAGCCATTTCGCTCAATTCACTTACTCGATTTGATAGGGATCGAGTAAGGGATCGAGACGCTGAGTCGATCTCTTGATTGGACTCCAAAATGATCGGGAGGTCTCTCTCGATCGTCGACTCGATTGTTTTTCCTGATCGAGCATTCTTCTCGATCTGTCCATCTATTGTTGCGCCGGATCGAGTTGTGTTCTCGATTGACTTGTCGATCTGACTCCTGGATCGAGTGATAGCGTCGATCTCGGAGTCGAACTCTAGGCAGCAACCTTCTTCTTTCTTGATAATCCTCCTAGAATCCAGCAGGTTCACGTACTCTTGGGTTCTCTGGTCCACATAGCCAAACTTCCCTGGCTCCTTAGTCAGTGCTAGCTTCAGATGGTCTTCTAGAGCCAGCTCTTCCAGCAACTCATCCGCCAAGGCATCCATTGTTTCAATATAGAAAGCTTGTCCTTCAATGGTTGGGTTCTTCAGAACCTCGTTGATGTCGAAGTCTAGCCTGATCTCCTTCCCCAAATGCAAGGCAATCTTCCCATTCTTCACGTCTATGATAGCTCCGGCGGTTACAAGGAATGGTCTCCCTAAGATGAGTGGGTCTTTAGGCTCCTCATCCATATCCAACACTACAAAGTCTGTAGGTACGTTCACACCACTGATTCGTACCGGCAAATCTTCAAGCAGCCCCACTGGTAACCTCACGCTTTTATCAGCCAGCACCAATGAGATCCGACAGTCTTTAAACCGAGTAAAACCAAGCTTCTTAGCCACAGAGTGAGGCATCAAGTTTATACTAGCCCCGAGATCACACAAGCAGCTCTTGAACTCTAGGGGACCCAAAGCGCAGGGTATAGTGAAGCTTCCAGGGTCTCCCAGCTTCTTGGGGACTATCTCCTTGTGTATAACCGCGCTACACTCTTCACTTAAAACAAGTACCTCCTTGCTTTCTTTGTTCTTCTTCACAAGGGTGTCCTTGAAAAACTTGGCGCACTTGGGCATCATAGCTAGACAATCAACAAGAGGCAGCTTGATTTCCACGTCTCTCAGGTGCTTCTCAAACAGGATCTGATGCTTCTCGATGAGCTGCTTTTTGAAATGACCGGGAAATGGCAACTTTGGTACGTAAGGTGGGAGCACGTAAGAGTTCTTCTCCTTGGTGGTTTGCTCACTTTTCTTCTCAGCGACCGCCTTATCTCCTCTCCTCGGCCCTTGGATCCAAACGTTGTCAAAGTTTATCTCATCATCATCAGCCGAAAGTTTACCCTCCCCCTCTTGAATTACAACGTCCTCGTTGTTCTTTGTAGAGACCGAAGGTTCGAGCTCTTTGCCACTTCTCAACGTTATAGCATTGGCATACTCCTTGGGATTCTGCTCACACTTTCCCGGAAGACTGTTCTGACCACTCGTGGTTGATTTCCCTTTTTCCAACTGCTTGATCTTGTTGTTTAGGTTGGTGATATGAGTGGAGAAGTCGGTTAGAGATGAGTCTAGGCGAGTTTTCATTTCAGCGAACTTCTGGTTGGTAGAGGCTTGCCCTTGTATTAGCTATTGAAACATTGCTTGAACCGGATCAACTTGTTGTTGCATCAGTTGTTGTTGCTGAGGTGCAAAGCCTGGAGGGTAGTTAGGAGTATAACCCTTGTTGTTTTGTTGTGGCCCTTGGAAGTTGCTCTGCCCTTGGCCTTGGAAACCACCACTCGGTTGAAAACCTTTGTTGTAAGGGATGAAAGGTTTAGCTTGCTGAGCAGGGTACACTTGGTCTTTAGGGTTGGCTACGTTGGTGCTTCGGTAAGAGAGGTTGTTGTTCTGGTAGCCTTGGTTGTAGCCTTGATACTTGTAGTTGTTCTGTCCAGCCACCCAATTTGCTTCTTCTTGGCTTAGCTCTAACTCCTCTTGGTTCTCATCAGCTTCACCAACAAAGTGAACATGCTTCTGATTAGCTAACACCAACTTATCAATCTTCTCATGCAAAGATTTGAGCTCCTTCTTGTGAGACTCTAACTCTGATCCTCTTGGTGCACGGTCATAATCTTCAGCATAGTTTCCATCACTCAACGCCAAGTTTTCTATCAGCTCCATACCCTCTTCTACCTCTTGACCGAGGAAGTTCCCTTTGCTAGCTGTGTCAAGCAACAACCTGATCTTTGGTGAAGCTCCACGGTATATGGTACTGAGTAGAGTCTCCTCGCTGAACCCGTGATGAGGACATTGGATCATGTAATCTTTGAAACGCTCCATTGCCTCGTTGAATGTCTCGTTGTTCCTTTGAGTGAAACCACTTATTTTGCTTCTTAACCGAGCTGTCCTTGTGCTTGAGAAGAACTTTGAGAGGAATGCCTTCTTACACTCAGCCCATGATGTGATGGTGCCTTGTGGGAGGGTCTTCTCCCAATGTCTAGCTTTGTCTCCGAGTGAAAAGGGGAAGAGGCGCAGCTTGAAAGCATCTTCGGATATGCCATTGATCTTGATCATCCCACATACTTGCTCGAAGTTATCTAAGTGCTCCAAGGGGTCTTCCATTGCTAAGCCGTGGAACTTGTTGTTTTGCACTATGGAGATGAAACCTGGCTTGATCTCGAAGTTATTTTTTTGTACGGGAGGAGGAGTTATTCCAAACCTATTGTGGTGGGTATTGGGAGCATCTCCGGCTCCTATGATCCTTGGGGGTCTAGCCGCGTGTTGGGGGTTTCCATTGCCCCGTCCTGCTGGAGGAGGTCCTTCTGGATGCTCGTGTTCAGCCATAGCTTCAAAGTCAACCAAACCGTGCTGAACAATCTCCTCAAAGGCTCTTGTTTGCTCTCCGACTCTCCTTTGCCGTGAGTGACCAAGTTGATGAATGTTGTCTAAGGATTGTAGAAGATTGTTATCTCCCCTTGAACGAAGATTCATGTATCTGAAAATACACGTTTGAGAGTAGAAGTATTAGTAACTTGAAAAAGGTAAAGACTTAGTCTTTGCTAAGACCCAAATCTCTATGTTCTCTAAACAATCCTAGAATGACAACGGCGCCATTTGATATACGCTATCTTAGCTCGGGTTTATGATGCAGAGAGGTTATCAAACTCTAATGCAAGCAACGTCGTAGTATAGCAAGCAAGAGAGAGTCAATCCACTTCTAGGAGATAGAGAATGCACAGAGAATGCAAGGACTAAAGCAAATCTAAGCAAAATGAGACAGTTTATGAGAAAATATCTAAGAACTAGATGCAGCAACCTAAACAGAGTGAAACCTATTTTAAAAATACTAGAAAGTAAGAAACTACCACGAGAAACAAACAGATTAATCAAAGGAAAGAGCTTCGAATTATTAAAATTCGACTAGTGGATCGACCACGAGATCGACCACTAGATCGAGCAGTAACAATCGATCTCGTCTAAAAACAGTAAAAACAGAGAAAAACGAGTTTCAACAATGGTGTTCTTCCGAAAAACGAGAGAGAGAGAGAAAAACATAAAGAAGAAGATAAGAATCTAAAAAGTTATCGAAAAAGGGCATCGCCGCCTTGCCTAAAATGCCCAAACAAGCCAATGGTCCCCCCTTCGCTAGCAACCAAAAACGGTTCAAAGGACAGAAATCGACTCCAAGATCGAGTGGTTCTCTCGATCATATCCGGACATCGTGTCTTCGGCTCGATCTGGGTCTCGATCTTCAACGGCGAATCGAGTGTTGCATCCGATCTCGGTATCGATCTTCGGCTGGATCGAGTGGTGTACTCGATCTGTCTCTCGCTCTGCATGGCGTCATTTACGTCTGTACCGATTGATCGATTGTTTCACTCGATCTCCGTCTTGATCATTCTTCTTGGATCGCCTAGTTGGCTCGATCTTCTGGTCGATCAACTCCTAGATCGACCGGCCATGCTCGATCTGCTCCTCGATCTCTGGTCCTTAGCATATTTCAGAGCTCCCACGAACTGCTACATCAGCCTCAACACGTCCACGAACCTCCATGACTCCAAAGCAGCCAGAAACAACCTGAATGTGATGCAAAATGCAAAGAAAATGCGTATGCTGATGCAAGAATGCTCTAGGACCCTAAGTGATGCAATCTAACCTAAAATGTGGTACAAATGCATGAAAAGCTAACTAATGAGTATGCAAAATGTATGCAATATGCAATAACATCAGCTGCCTCTTGTTGATAGTCTAGCTATGATGCCCAAGTGCACCAAGTTTTTCAAGGACACCCTTGTGAAGAAGAACAAAGAAAGCAAAGAGGTACTTGTTTTAAGTGAAGAGTGTAGCGCGGTTATACACAAGGAGATAGTCCCTAAGAAGCTGGGAGACCCTGGAAGCTTCACTATACCCTGCGCTTTGGGTCCTCTAGAGTTCAAAAGTTGCTTGTGTGATCTCGGAGCTAGCATAAACTTGATGCCTCACTCCGTGGCTAAGAAGCTTGGTTTTACTCAGTTTAAAGACTGTCGGATCTTATTGGTGCTGGCTGATAGAAGCGTGAGGTTACCAGTGGGGCTGCTTGAAGATTTACCGGTACGAATCAGTGGTGTGAACGTACCCACAGACTTTATAGTGTTGGATATGGATGAAGAGCCTAAAGACCCACTCATCTTAGGGAGACCGTTCCTTGCTACCGTCGGGGTTATAATAGATGTGAAGAATGGAAAGATTGCCTTGCATTTGGGGAAGGAGATCAGGCTAGACTTTGACATCAACAAGGTTCTAAAGAAGCCGACCATCGAAGGACAAGCTTTCTATATTGAAACAATGGATGCCTTGGCGGAGGAGTTGCTGGAAGAGCTGGCTCTAGAAGACCATCTGAAGCTAGCACTGACTAAAGAGCCAAGGGAGTTTGGTTTTGTGGACCAGAGAACCCAAGAGTACGTGAACCTGCTGGATTCTAGGAGGATTATCAAGAAAGAAGAAGGTTGCTGCCTAGTGATCGACCCCGAGATCGACGCTATCACTCGATCCAGGAGTCAGATCGACAAGTCAATCGAGAACACAACTCGATCAGGTGCAACAATCGATGGACAGATCGAGAAGAATGCTCGATCAGGAAAAACAATCGAGTCGACGATCGAGAGAGACCTCCCAATCATTTTGGAGTCCAACCAAGAGATCGACTCAGCGTCTCGATCCCTTACTCGATCCATATCAAATTGAGTAAGTGAATCGAGCGAAATGGCTTGATCTAGACGACATCGAGAGGAGAATCGACCGGAGGACTCGATCTCAGAAGGGATAGCGATGGAGGAAAGCAGTCTGAAGGGCCATGCCTCGAGTTCAAGGGAGAGTTCCAAAGAGGAAAGCAACAACAACAGCCACGATGACGACTGGAGTGAGCTGTTAGCCCCAAAGGTGGACCTTAAGGAGCTCCCAAAAGGGCTAAGGTATGCTTTCTTAGGGCCTAATAGCACCTATCCCGTGATAGTAAATGAAAACCATAGTGATGATGAGTTGCACTCGCTCCTAACTGAGCTGAGAAAGTATAAGAAGGCCATTGGGTACTCTTTAAGTGACATCAAGGGCCTTTCACCAATGCTTTTCACTCATAGGATTCACTTGGATAATGAGAACGCCTCTTCTATAGAACATCAAAGGCATTTGAATCCTAACTTGAAAGAGGTTGTTAAGAAGGAAATCCTTAAGCTTTTAGAGGCTGACGTGATCTATCCCTTAAGTGACAGCACGTGGGTTTCCCCTGTACACGTGGTGCCTAAGAAGGGAGGGATCACGGTCATAAGGAATGAAAAGGATGAACTTATCCCTACTAGGACCATTACTGGTCATAGAATGTGTATTGACTATAGGAAACTTAACCTCGCGACTAGGAAAGACCATTTCCCCTTGCCTTTTATTGATCAAATGCTTGAGAGACTTGCAAATCACCCTTACTACTGTTTTCTCGATGCGTATAGCGGTTTCTTTCAAATTCCTATTCACCCAAACGATCAGGAGAAAACGACTTTCACATGTCCCTATAGTACCTTTGCATATCGAAGGATGCCGTTTGGATTGTGTAATGCACCAGCTACATTTCAGCGGTGTATGATGTCGATCTTCTATGATCTTATAGAGTAGATGGTAGAGGTATTCATGGATGACTTCTCTGTGTATGGTGCGTCCTTTCCTGCGTGTTTGTTGAATCTTTGCAGGGTACTTAAACGTTGTGAAGAGACAAACTTGGTGCTTAACTGGGAGAAATGCCACTTCATGGTTAAGGAAGGGATCGTGCTCGGTCACAAGATATCAGAGAAGGGTATTGAGGTTGATCACGCTAAGGTGGAGGTCATGATGGGTCTTGAGCCGCCGGTTAATGTCAAGGGAATCAGAAGCTTCTTGGGGCACGCAGGGTTCTACAGGCGTTTCATCAAGGATTTCTCCAAGATTGCACGCCCTCTTACATGGCTGTTGTGCAAGGAAGCTGAGTTTGTATTCGATGAGGAGTGTTTGAAGGCTTTCGTGACCATCAAGGAAGCCCTTACATCAGCTCCTATAGTCCAAGCACCAGACTGGTCTCTTCCCTTTGAGATCATGTGTGATGCTAGTGAGTACGCCGTAGGAGCCGTCCTTGGTCAGAAGAAAGACAATAAGCTACACGTGATCTATTATGCTTCAAGGACCTTGGATGACACGCAATCACGATACACCACTACGGAAAAGGAGCTGCTTGCAGTAGTCTTCGCCTTTGAGAAATTCAGATCATATCTGGTTGGTTCCAAGGCTATTGTATACACGGATCACGCTGCCTTACGCTATATCTACCCGAAGAAAGACACTAAGCCTCGGTTCTTAAGATGGATTCTGTTACTCCAGGAGTTTGACATGGAGATTAAAGACAAGAAAGGGATAGAAAATAGAGTCGCTGACCACCTCTCACGGCTAAGGATCAACGAGTCTCTCCCCTTAGATGACTCTCTTCCAGAAGAGCAGCTTATGGCGATCACTACGGCTGTTTGTGGGAAGCTAGAAGGGAGGTTTGAGGAGGTGTTGAGTTTCAAAGAGGAGGATCTACCATGGTATGCTGATGTGGTGAACTATCTAGCGTGTGGTGAGGAACCAACACATCTCAACAGTTATCACAAGAAGCGGTTTATGAGAGAGGCAAGTGACTACTTCTGGGACGAGCCCTACTTATACAAAAGAGGAGTAGACAGCTTGTACCGGAGATGTGTTAGAAAGGAAGAAGCCAGGGATATCCTCTATCATTGCCATGGCTCTTCCTACGGAGGACACTTCGCCTCATTCAAGACAGCCACGAAGGTGTTTCAAGCCGGTTTCTGGTGGCCCTCCATTTTTAAAGATGCACACGAGTTTGTGAAGAGCTGTGAGGCATGTCAACGAGCAGGGAATATAACCAAGAGGAACGAAATGCCTCAAGTTCCTATCTTCGAGGTTGACGTGTTCGACGCGTGGGGAATTGACTTCATGGGACCATTCCCTTCTTCATACGGCAACAAATACATCTTAGTAGCTGTGGATTATGTCTCTAAATGGGTTGAGGCTGTTGCTTCCCCTACAAATGACTCTAAGGTGGTAATCAAGTTGTTCAAGAGTATCATCTTCCCGAGGTTTGGGGTACCCAAGGTTGTTATAAGTGATGGAGGAAGCCACTTTATAAATAAGGTCTTTGAGAACCTCTTGAGAAAGTATGGGGTTAAGCATAAGGTGGCTACACCGTATCATCCTCAAACAAGCGGTCAAGTGGAGGTCTCCAACAGGCAAATCAAGGCTATTCTAGAGAAGACCGTCGGAGCCACAAGGAAAGACTGGGCAGTGAAGCTGGATGACGCTCTTTGGGCCTACCGTACCGCCTTCAAAACGCCGATTGGTACAACTCCTTTCACTCTACTCTATGGCAAGGGCTGTCACCTCCCGGTTGAGCTGGAACACCGTGCGTTGTGGGCTGTGAAGAGGCTGAACTTTGATATCAAGACAGCTCAGGAGAGGCGCCTTATTCAGCTACACGAACTGGACGAGTTGAGGCTGAATGCTTACGAGAGCTCCCGGATATATAAGGAGTGGACTAAGGAGGCTCATGACAAGAAGTTGGCTGCCAAGGAGCTCAAGGAAGGAGGACTAGTGTTGCTGTACAACTCGAGGCTCAAACTCTTCCCGGGCAAGCTGAAATCAAGGTGGAGCGGATCGTTCATGATTCAAGAAGTGTTGCTTTATGGAGCTGTTACTCTGATGGGAAAAAGTGGCAGTGCATTCACCTTCAACGGACACAGAGTCAAGCCCTACTTGGCAGACATTTATGACAAGGAGAGTACCTCAATGCTTCTCCAAGACCCATCATCCGCTTAGACCAAGTAAGCTCTAGCTAAAGACGTTAAAAAAAGTGCACTTGGGAGGCATTCCCATGTTTATCTTGTGCATATTTCTGCTTTATTTCCCTTTCAGTTTTATGCTTTTATTTTGCAAGTGTGTAGGAACAGGTATAAGCAGTCTAAACCTTGACTTTGAGGTCTTAAAAAGGCAATAGGGGTTAGAATAAAGCTAGAGATCGAGTGCTAGATCGACTGATCCTGGCTCGATCTTTGCTAGATCAAGTCAGTAAATCGAGAGGAGCCAGTCGATCTAGACGAGAACGAGTGACAAGATCGACCTTGACGAAAAAGGATCGATCGATCCAAATTGGATCGACCGATCTAATTTCTCTCGGGAAAATCTGTTGAAAACAGATCGATCACTCGACTCGATCCATCACTCGATCTATGCCAAATCGACCCCTAAATCGAGGACATAGCTCGATCAGGAGGACTTAGCCGAGGAGCCAACATCTCAATGATCGAGAGAGCCAATCGATCCAGGACTCGATTCACTATGGATCGAGTCTCAAATCGAGTAACCCTCTCGATTTAAGCCATTTTGGGCATGAGATCGAGCCCTAGATCGACCAAATGGACTCGATCTCATGCCGAGGTAACATTTTTCTTTCCCTCCCTTACTCTTTTCCCTCCAACTTTTGAATTCAAAACTTGGTCAAGGCAAGCATCTTTGACCATGAAAGATGTGCCTTGACCAAGTCTTTGTCATAAACCACTTTGACTACCCACTGTTTTGGTTTTGCTAAGTCTTTAAATATTTCAAACAACTTCTCACCCTCTCATTCCTGTTTTGCTCGAGAATTTTAAACAAAGAGAGTGAGAGTTTCAATTTTCAAAAGCTAGCAAAGATATTCTGAACTTCTTGCAAAGGTATTTTCAAAGATTTATTGGTTTAATTTTAGAAAATCTCCTTTAATATCGCAAGATCTTGTTTTAGAATATAGGATCGGTTTTGAATTTTTAAAACTAGCTAAGTAAAAGAAAAAATTCCAGATTTTTCAGTATCTAAAGATTTGATTCCCTTTTATTTAGCTATGATTTTTATTTATTCCCCAAAATTCTAGGGTAGCTTTTTATAAATTCTCTCCTTCTCTTCTCTTATTCTCATCAAACCGCCGTGTACTTATCAATATCCTTAGAAATTTGTTTCAGGAACCATGGCCCCAAAGAGAACAAGAGAGGAGCAAGCACAAGAAGGAGAAGGACAAGAAGTGGCAGTTCAAGAGAGGGTTAGATGGAGCAAGGATGAGAAGAGGGATAAGAAGCGGCTAGAGAGGCTCCGGTTTGAGCCTACCAAGTTTGCTGATCGAGAGCTGTTGTCTAAGCTTGGGATTCTTGGGGACTTCGACCAACTCCTCAAGAACATTGGTTTAAGATGTCTGTCACGGATGGATTGCCCAACCATTCTTGAAGTGACAATAGACTTCCTTGCCACCTTGGAGTTCCGGTACGAGAATCCTAGTGCACCCGTCCCTTCCCAAGGCCGCCTCTACTTCAAAGTTGGACGTCAAGCCTACACACTCTCCATCCCTGAGCTATGCCAAGCCTACGGCCTCAACGCTGATGCATACAAGGTCGAGTTCCCAGCCTTCAAGAAAGCCGACGAGTTTTGGGATCTGATCAGCAATGAGGACTACAAAGCCAACACCGCTAAGATCAAGCGAGTAAGGAGCCCGGTGCTGCGGTATACTCTGAAGCTGATTGCCAACACGTTCAGTGGAAGGTCTGTTGCCCCTACGGTCACGAAGACAGAGATGTGCTTCCTGTTCCAAGGTGTGAAGCACTTGGTGTGTGATCCGGATGCAAACGACGAGCCCATAGAGGATGAACTCGGCGATGAAGTGAACTACGGGTGTGTGCTCGCGGCTTCCTTGGTGAAGTACAAGGCTTATGCCTTACGGTGCAAGGCAACCTCCTCTTACATTGGCGGTTTCCTTACTCCTCTGTTCGTGCAAGCCGGTGTGCCCATTCATGACTTTGCTCACGTCCCAAACAGAGCTTTCATGGATGAAGCATACATGAGGAATACTGATAGCTTGGGACGTACGCCAGCAGAAGGGTTCTATGCCTACCTCTTCATTGATGACGAAGACAAGAAGAGAGTGTGCATCCTTCCCAACAGAGATGTAACCGAGCTGCTTGGTGTTGGGAACATCGAGTTCTTTCCCACGGAGGAAGAATGCTTTGCCCTTTTAGGAGGACCGCCTGCTTCAGCAATTGCCCCGCGTCAAAGGTCAGAGTCTCCAGGCACGGAAGATGAGATGCCCGAGGCTTACACACTTCCCAAGCTAGACTTTGAGCCGAGGACAAAAACCGAGAAGTTCCTAGCATCGGTGGTAGAGATGCAAAGGAAGATTAACAAGTGGCAAGGCAAGATGCTGAAGAAGCTTGGGAAGAAAGTCAAAGCACTTCAGGGAGGCACGCCTAAGCTAGCTGCAAGTCAAGAGATGCAACAACCCGAGAAGAGAAGGCTCTCAACCAGAGGAGTTGTCATCCGCGAGACCCAAGGAGACAACATTCAGCCGGCGCGCCACTCTCTCCAAGAACCAGCTGACAAAGGAAAAGCAACGATCTCTAGCTCCTCTGGAACATCCTCAAGTTCCAGCCGAGCCTAGACCAGAGGTAAACAACCTTCTTCCATTGTATATAACCGCTCATATTTGTTTCTTGCATTGTGTTTTGATGCTCCTTCGGATGAGTTTGTCACCGGGACGGTGTCAAGCAAGTTTGGGGGGTACATGTTTGATTTGACTTGTGTTCTTTGATCTTATTTTCCCTTAGCATCCTTGAGTCTTTAGTCATGAAAAATTGGTAAAATTTTTAAAATGTTTTCAAAGATTCATGTAGTTGCTTTCATCTTTTTAAAAACATGTTAGGATTGAGTCTAGAGTTTCTCATATAACCTAGGTTGTTTGCATTTTGCATAAAGGGTTAGAATTTCTTACAAAGGTGTTTTTACTTATGAATTGTTTCAATGCCCTAGTTGGTAGTTCTCTAATGCTTTGTCTATGCTTTGAAAGTAAGTTCTTACCATGCTTGGATCACTTGATAGGATTTTCGTGGCTTGAATTGAACTCTCATGATTTGAAACTCATTCTAATAAGTGAAAACCTTAATTTGAAATTCTAATTATCATTCTTATGCATTTGAAAATGAACGCATGGTTTTAAAATATTTAGGCTCTCTTCTTCCTTTTTACCACTCTTTGTGAGCCTAAGTAGAACTCCCTCCTTGAACCTTACCCTCCTTTGAAGCCAAATGTTCTTGTGTGACATCTTTGTGAGGCCTTCCTTTCGGTTTGAACTTGACATAAAGTGTTAGGTTTAGGGCGACATGATTTGGTTTTCATATTGTTGCTAGCTTTGCATTTTGAAGCTAGGTATAGGCTTAGGATAAGTTTGGGGGATCATTGGGGTTGTATTCTTGTCTATTTGTTTTCGGTTTCAAAGAGTTTGTGTCTTAAGGAAAGAAATGAGGTTTTAAGTGAAATATTGTTTTTAAAAACTAAGTATGCTCTAATTTCAGGAGGTAGCTCTCCATAATAAAATAAAAAAAAAGAGAAAAGAAATGAAAAAGAAATAAAAAAGAAATAAAAAAAGGAGCCTAAGTGCCAAATAAAGAAAAAATAATAATAATAAGAGAGCTACCAATAAGAAATTTCTAAAGAGCAAAAATATTTTTCAAAACCTTTTCACTAGCCTAAAAGTTTAAAAATGTCTTTGTTTTGAATTGGGGATTACTAAGTTTGTAAAGAAAAGGGTAGACTCTTAAGTGGTGAGTGAGGATAAAATTTCTTAAATGAGAGGGGTATAGGATCATTTGATAGTTTACATGGGTAGATGAGAATCTAATCAGGTATGCATAAATTGTCTTTACCTTTAGCATTATGCACAAGTTCAACCATTTTCGAGAGAAACCCTTAATCTATTTATAAACCCTTTTCAAATGAGATCATTCTATGCTCATAACCATAACCCTTAGCCAAATGTGTTTTGCTTTAAAGTGCATAAGTTTGATTCATGGTTCGAATGTTAATGAATGTTAAAGGGTGAGTTTCTTTGATTGTTAGGAATAGGAGAGTCATGATTTGAATTTATTTGTGTGATGAGTATGGCTAAGTTCTTTGGAGTATGAGTGTAAGCTTAGCATTTTAGAACTGTTAACTAGGACATTGAGATTGTTTCATTTGAAAGGCACCTTTGCAAAAAGTTTAAAACCCCATTCATTTTTCTGAAAACCTCTCTTCCTTACTTATTTTCTGTTGCTTGAGGGCAAGCAAGAAGTAAGTTTGGGGGAGTCGATGTCATTGCATATTGCATACATTTTGCATACTCATTAGTTAGCTTTTCATGCATTTGTATCACGTTTTAGGTTAGATTGCATCACTTAGGGTCCTAGAGCATTCTTGCATCAACATACGCATTTTCCTTGCATTTTGCATCACATTCAGGTTGTTTCTGGCTGCTTTGGAGTCGTGGAGGTTCGTGGACGTGTTGAAGCTGATGTAGCAGTTCGTGGGAGCTCGGAAATATGCTAAGGACCAGAGATCGAGGAGCAGATCGAGCATGGCCGGTCGATCTAGGAGTTGATCGACCAGAAGATCGAGCCAACTAGGCGATCCAAGGAAAATGATCGAGACGGAGATCGAGTGAAGCAATCGATCAATCGGTACAGACGTAAATGATGCCATGTAAAGCGAGAGACAGATCGAGTACACCACTCGATCCAGCCGAAGATCGATACCGAGATCGGATACAACACTCGATTCACCGATGAAGATCGAGACCCAGATCGAGCCGAAGACACGATGTCCGGATATGATCGAGAGAACCACTCGATCTTGGGGTCGATTTCTGTCCTTTCAACCGTTTTTGGCTGCTAGCGAAGGGGGGACCATTGGCATGTTTGGGCATTTTAGGCAAGGCGGCGACGCCCTTTTTCGATAACTTTTAGATCCTTATCTTTTTCTTTATGTTTTCTCTCTCGTTTTCGTGAAGAACACCATTGTTGAAACTCGTTTTTCTCTTAAGTTTTTGTATTCGAATCGTTTCTGTTTAATCCAGTTTTCCTTTCATGTTTATCGTTTCGTTTCATATGCTTTGCTTGATTTACTCTATGTGTAGTGAGTAGTTCCTTTGGGTTCGGGGTTGAGAGGATTAATGGGTAGAAAGGGTTTCGATCTTGGGGTTTTTCTAAACGTTTTTAAAGGCTATCTCTTCTAAGGTGTTGAAAGCTTATAGCTTCAAGACTCTCACGCCAAGAGCTTCATGATCCGAGAGGTTCCTTACCTTGACAGGATCCAGGAGCCTCGGAAGATCACACCTTAGAGACTAGTTACCCCTTGCCAAAAGCCATGGAAGTTTGGGGGACTAGTTAAGCCATTTACTTGAAATCTGTTTTCCTTGCCTTTCGACCTCTCTTTCCACCAAAAGCCATGGGTTTGGAGGAGAGGATGAAAGAGTGATCTATACCGAAAGCCACAGATAGATCTTGTTTTGTTTTCAAGGCTTAGAGATCCTCACCAAGTGAGTCGATCTAAAGTTTTAAACCGAAGGTAGAACCTTTGAAACCCCTAACAATGAATCTCAACCCTTGACCCTTTCTTTTAGCATCTTTACGTCTATTCTCATCATTCGCTTGTTATCTGATAGTATCCTGGTCATTAGCTTTACTGTTCTTGCGATTTTAGACGAGATCGATTGTTACTGCTCGATCTAGTGGTCGATCTCGTGGTCGATCCACTAGTCGAATTTTAATAATTAGAAGCTTTCTCCTTTAATTAATCTGTTTGTTTCTCGTGGTAGTACCTTCCTTTCTAGTATTTTTAAAATAGACATCATTCTGTTTAAGTTGCTGCATCTAGATTTCAGAGATTTTATCTTAAACTGTCTCATTTTGCTTAGATTTGCTATAGTCCTTGCATTCTCTGTGCATTCTCTATCTCCTAGAAGTGGATTGACTCTCTCTTGCTTGCTATACTACAACATTGCTTGCATTAGAGTTTGATAACCTCTCTGCATCATAACCCTCGCTAGAAAGCGTTTATCAAAGAGACTGATGAGGACATGCCTGGCTTAGATGATGTCCCGCCACCAACCCCAAACGTTCAGAACCAACCCGCGGGACGAGCCAGGGATCCCATACACCGAGGACGTATCCGAGAAGAGGAGGCTTACCGACCCAACAACAATGACGTGAAGCTGAATGCCCCAACCTTTGCTGGAAGGGTTAACCCTGAAGCTTACCTAGAGTGGGAACGGCGGATGGAGTACATCTTCGAGTACTACGGCTACACTGACCAGAAGAAGGTGTCACTAGCAGCCGCTCACCTAACTGACCACGCCTTTTCATGGTGGGATAGAGATGCGTCCGAGAGGAGGAGGCATCGTCATGACCAGATCAGTATGTGGGCCGAGATGCGGTTCAACATGAGGAAGCGGTAGGTCCCACCTCACTTTAACCGAGACCTCCAGAAGAAGTTTCGTAAGTTGATACAAGGTAGCCGATCGGTAGAGGAGTACTTTGAAGAATTTGAGCAGCTAAGCAACCGCTTGGAGCTCGAGGACACGGAGGAGACCCTCATGGCTCAGTTCATAGACGGACTACAAGACCGTATAGCGAGAAAGGTCGAGAGACAACCGTACCACGACATGTCCGACTGTTACACCTAGCCATACAAGCCGAGCAACACGTTAAGCGAAAGGTAGCAGCCACAAATCGATCAAAGCCAAACACAAGCTGGACCTCTACAACACCAAAGGTGCTTGACAAAGGCAAAGCTGTGGAGGTTGAGTCCCAGTTTAAAAAGCCTACAGCCAAACCCTCTAAAACAGCTCGGCCCGAGCAAGGTAAACCCCCATTTGCTCAAAGAACACGTGACATTACGTGTTATAAGTGTCAGGGGAGAGATCATATGGTGAGGGAGTGCCCCGACAACCGCGTCATGATCCTCACGGCCAATGGAGGATATGAATCTCAAGGAGATGGAAGAAGACACCACGGAGACCGGAGCAGAGGAGATTGAATACCCGGACACAGGAGAGATGTTGGTGATTCGTAGAGCCCTTAGTGTTCTTGTTGAGCCAGAGACGATTCAGAGAGAGAACATCTTCAATACCAAGTGCACCGTGAACACCAAGGTATGTAGTTTGATCATAAACGGTGGTTCTTGCACTAACGTGGCTAGCAAGTATCTAGTAGATAAGCTAGGTTTGGAGACTACCAAGCATCTGAGGCCCTACAAACTAAGGTGGCTAAACGATGACACGGAGCTTACAATAGCGGACTAAGTAGTTGTCACTTTCAGCATGGGAGGGTACCTAGACAAGGTGACATGCGATGTAGTACCAATGCAAGCGGGACATCTCTTGCTTGGGAGGCCTTGGCAGTTTGATAAAGAAGCTATACATCATGGTCGTACCAATCAATACACCTTTACACATGACAAGCACAAGTACACCTTAGCTCCCCTCACGCCTAATCAAGTGCATGAAATGCAACTCAAATTCGCTAAGGATGCCAAGGTAAGTAAGACTAACTTGTTTGCTTCTACTAAAGTTGTTACACGAGCTTTAAACCGTCAAGACATGGTGCTACTTATGGTCTTTCGAGAAGGGTTACTTTCAGGAGCTAGTGATAAGGAGATACCCGCAGAGATAAGGGGATTTCTAGATAAGTATCAAGACGGCTTCCCTGAAGAGATACCCTCGGGACTACCACCAATAAGGGGAATAGAGCATCAGATAGACTTGGTGCCCGGCTCAGCCTTACCCAACAGGCCAGCTTACCGGATGAACCCCGCGGAGACTAAGGAGCTAGAGAAGCAAATCCAAGACTTAATGTATAAGGGCTACATTAGAGAAAGTCTAAGCCGTTGTGCGGTTCCCGTATTGTTGGTGCCTAAGAAGGATGGTACATGGCGAATGTGCGTGGACTGCCGTGCTATTAACAACATCACCATCAAGTACCGCCACCCCATTCCCCGCCTAGATGACATGTTAGACGAGCTCAGTGGTGCTACCATCTTCTCCAAAGTAGATTTGAAGAACGGTTATCATCAAGTACGTATGAAGGAAGGCGACGAGTGGAAGACTGCTTTCAAGACCAAGCAAGGTCTATACGAGTGGCTAGTGATGCCATTCGGTCTTACAAATGCCCCGGGTACATTCATGAGACTCATGAATCATGTCTTAAGGACATACATTAGTAAGTTCGTTCTGGTTTATTTTGATGACATTTTGATTTATAGTCGTTGCCTTGCGGATCACTTAAAGCACCTTGAGCAAGTATTAGAGACACTTCGTCAAGAAGGGCTCTTTGCAAACCTCAAGAAGTGTACCTTTTGCACTAATGAGTTGGTGTTTTTAGGTTTTGTTGTAAGCTCGCAGGGTATAAGAGTGGATCAGGAGAAGATACGGGCTATACAAGACTGGCCTACACCATCCTCTATAGGACATGTCCGGAGCTTCCATGGTTTAGCTAGCTTTTACCGGCGGTTCGTGAAAGACTTCAGCATTATAGCCGCCCCTCTCACTGCCATGATCAAGAAGGATGTCGCCTTCAAGTGGGGGCCGATGCAAGAAGAAGCCTTTACGAAGCTTAAATACAGCCTTACCAATGCCCCGGTGCTAGTGCTTCCTGATTTTGACAAAACATTTGAGGGGTATTGTGATGCTTCAGGTCTAGGCATTGGAGCCGTACTTACACAAGGAGGCAAGCCAGTAGCATTCTTCAGTGAGAAGCTAAGCGGAGCTACAGTCAATTACCCCACGTATGACAAGGAACTATACGCCTTGGTGAGGTCATTGGAGACACGACATCATTACTTGCTTTCCAAGGATTTTGATATACATTCAGATCATGAGACACTCAAGCACCTTAGAGGCCAAACAATGTTGAAAAGGAGACACGCGAGGTGGCTAGAATTCATAGAGACGTTCCCCTACATCATCAAATACAAGAATGGGAAAGAAAACATTGTAGCGGATACCCTCTCTAGACGTTACACTCTCATCACTACCATGGAGGCTCGGGTTATGGGGTTTGAGCACATAAAAGAGCACTATGAAGAGGACCCGGACTTTGAAATCATCTTCCAAGAGTGCAACAACGCCCCATCAGGTCCATTCTATATACACAATGGCTTTCTTTTTCGAGATAAACGTTTGTGTATACCGCAGGGATCCATGAGAGAGCTACTGATTCGAGAGTCACACGGAGGAGGCCTCATGGGACACTTCGGCGTGGATAAGACCCTAAGCGTGGTGGTGGAGCATCTCTTTTGGCCACACCTCAACAGAGACGTTGAGCGTTTCTGTTCTAAGTGCATTATATGCCTTATAACCAAATCAAGGTCCCATCCTTACGGTCTATATATGCCTTTGCCTATACCTAACCTTCCTTGGAAAGACATTTCTATGGACTTTGTATTAGGATTACCTAAGATAAGAGGCAAGGATTCAATATTCGTGGTGGTGGACCGCTTCTCAAAAATGGCACATTTTATACCGTGTAGCAAGACCAATGATGCAACTCAAACCGCTGATCTTTTCTTTAAAGAGGTAGTGAGGTTACATGGTATGCCAAGAAGCATTGTGTCGGATAGGGACACAAAGGTCTTGAGCCACTTCTGGAGAACACTTTGGAGGAAGTTGGGCACATAGCTTTTGTTCTCTACGACGTGCCACCCCCAAACTGACGGCCAAACCGAGGTGGTTAACCGCACACTTTCAGCTCTTTTAAGAGCCACGGTTGGTAAGAACTTAAAGAGTTGGCTTGATTGCATTCCATATGTTGAATTTGCTTATAACCGAGCCATCCACTCTGCTACTAAACTTTCGCCTTTTGAGATTGTTTATGGGTTTAAGCCAACTACACCATTAGATCTTGCACCATCACCCCCAGCAGAACGAGCAAGCAAAGATGCATTGAGCAAAGCCGAGCTGATCAAGAAGCTGCACCAAAAAGCTAAGGAGAACTTGGAGAAGAAGACATTACAAACGAAGCTGAACGTTGACAAGAACCGCAAAGAAGTCATATTCGAACCAGGCGAATGGGTTTGGCTACACATGAGACCGGGGAGGTTTCCAAACCAACGAAAGAGCAAGCTCTCGCCACGAGGAGATGGACCCTTCAAAGTCCTTGAACGCATCAACAACAATGCCTACTGTTTAGAACTTCCAGGTGAGATGAACATTTCTTCCAGTTTCAGTGTCACTGACTTAGCCTCGTTTGATGCAGATACGGTTCTGAGGTCAGAACCTCTTCAAGAGGGAGGGAATGATGAGGACCTCCAGCCAGTTAAGGTACCCATCATGTACGAACCACCCAAAACCTGGTCAGGAACAAGAACAATGAGGGAAGAGTTCAATAAGGCCGTGGAAAACCTCCTCAAACTCAAACAAACCCAAGACGTCACCACCCTCCTAAAACGGCTTATCCTCAAGGAAGAATGCATTACTGAACGGGACGAAGATGGGACGGGATGGTACGAAGACATGACGGGACAGGACGAGGGCTTGACGAGGCGGGACGATAGTATTACATACCATCACCGTACCGCAGACGAGAGCATTACGGTACGTATGACCGGCGACCAGGGCAAGCAAATGGGCCAACACTTAACTGAATTTCAAGATGTTCAAAGCCAAGCCAAGCTTGAGTTGGGTCCTAATATAGATGAGTGGCCTCTTCTCAAAGACAACCTCGGCCCAAATTTGTTTATCATCGCCTCCATCCAAAACGACCAAGCTTAGTACAAGCGTGACAACAAAGACTTGCCTTATCCGACCCTAAGGCATATGGAGCAAAACCACGTCGATATGCTCTTCGATAATGCCTTGTCTCTAGTGCATCGAGGTCTTCTTGGTCCTTATGCTCTGTACACCTTGCTCCTTCTGTATCGACTTGAACTCATTGATATCCAGTCCGATACACGCCATATCGATCAGATCACCTCGATATCTTGCTCAATATTGGTCCATCCAACCGTGTCCTTCTCCTTGCACCAGTCCTAGCTCACATCCATTGCACCACTTGGTCTCCAAACTCCTTCTAGTACCTGAATAAAACTCCAAATGCAAGCAAAATGCAATGCAGCACCTAAAACTATATTAACTCCTAAATGTATGCAAATGGGACAAGAAAAAGCAAAATATGCATGTTAAAGGACTAAAACTAGTGTTGAATGCATGCTAAGATGGTATAAATAATGGAGATATCAGAAAACTATGGACTTTGTTATGGAGATTGGTTGTTTTTCAGATTCAAGCTGCATTTGAAGGTCATCGATACAATAAGTGATATTACTATTTTGTTATTCGACACGTCAGCCAGTGAGATTGTGAAATGTCAAGCATCAGTCTTGCTTGATGTATCATTCGATGAGGTACCTTATTTAATCCATTAGTCGTTTGGTACTTAGATTAAACTTTATTATAATATCTTAAATTTTCAACTATTCCATCATTGTAGATCAAAGATCCTAAGGATCTCCTAGAAGCGTCGAAGAACTTAGTTGAAAAGACTTTTCAGTTTATTCTTTCTGTTGATAAAGAAAATCTCGGTGGTAGACATGATACTTAGAAGGTTTTCAAGATTTTGTCTAACAAGGCTATGGTTGAAGATTAAATGTTGTAGACAAGCCACCTAATATTTCAGAATTGGTTTCGGTGATGAGGTATTTTTTAGTTGTTTTGCTCTTTATTTAGCTTGTTAAAGTTCAGCAATTTTTGTAATTTATTATATGTATTGTGCATTTGTAGGGTTTGCTAACTCTAACCAATAATGAGTTTGTTAATGAATATGTAAATCCAAGAATAGTTACTCCTACTTTTAAGAGGAAAGAGGAGCCGTTTATTAAAGTCATTGAAGATCAACATTCAGCAAGTAAGAAGCAACGCAAAGTTGAAGTTAAAGTCTGAGAAATGTGGGAATGAGACCAAAATTGGCTAATGTCGTGGCAATTATAAGTGAGGTGTGAGTTGTGTGATTTTTTTTACTTGCATTTTTAAGACATTTTGTAGTTGGTTTCGTTTAATCATGAATTGTTTTGCTATTGTTTGGTTGTTTTCCATCGATTGATACCACATAACTCAATAGTAAGGCTTTTTTGCTTTGATGAGTTCGTAATGTTAAACTAAGATTGCAATGTTTTTTTTCGTCATGTGGTATTGGAGATCTCATTTCATAAGGCTCTAATATGTCTTCTTGTATCAAAACTTCAACCCAACTAATTACTTAATTTAAAATTTCGAAGCAAGGCATGTAACTTACCTTAAAAAAGATGGGTTCCATTAACGCCGTGGGCTAATGTCGTTTCTTCGAATCCATTAGATATATCGTCTATAGGCCAGTAGATTTCTTGAGTCACCTAGAAATTTCACGTAAACAAGATAATTAAGTTTTACTGCGAAAATCAACCAATAGCTTGAAAACTATGTCTAATTTTCTGTCAAATCGTAATCTTCCTTTTATTATTTTACTGAAAAGTTTCTGAACACAAAGATATTATAAACGAACCAATGCATTGTGTTGTCTTTTCACATGCCTCTTTTACCGAAACGTCAGGTATAACCTATAAAAAAGAGTAAATCTTTTCAGTTCAATTTCATTAATATCACGATTAAAAGCAACGAGAAACCGAGAATCTATTTATCAATTGTATCTAACCCGTAACCTAGAAATTCAACCACGATATATAGTACATCAATTAGAAAGGTGAAGCAAGGGTTTTTGAGACCATTGTTAACTTCAAAGTAATCCTAATCCCCAAATCAGTTGTAGTATAGGGACTTAAGTGTCAAACACACTTATGGATATTAAGATACAAACAATGCTGTAAGCTAAGAAAGGTTGGAGATTTAGATTATGATATAATAACTCTAGCAACCAAACAATGCAATGAAAAGAGAGCAGAAATAAAATACAAATAAACAAAGACTAAGCAATAAAACCAAAGCAAGAACTAAGCAAGAACTAGACACGAACTAAATGAAAGACAACTTAAACAGTACTAAGCAAGATGAAGTCTGAATTTAAACTAGCAAAGATAACTAACTAAGATGGTTTTAATACAACTAATAAAAATCAAGATCTAAGGTTCTAAGCAACAATGGGACAAGTGGTTTTCAAGAGTGACAAGGGGGATTTCTAGCAAGGCAAACATCAAGCACTCAAAGGCAAGTAGTTCTCAATGTTGTAATCCTAGACAAGGTGTCTAAAAGGAATCAACTTGGCGTCAATAAGCAATTCATATTCAATAAGATTGAAGTATCAAACCCACTTGTCATGGCTTATTCTTCAACCATGAGCATAAAGAAGAGTACCATTCTAGCCTAAGAGAAGTACTAAACAAGTAAAAAACTCTCACCCAAGCAAGAATTCAGATAAACCTATCAATCTTGGGAACCATATAGGGACCTAAGCAGCTAACCACCAATCAAGAATATGGACTTAAGCACACAATTGCAAAATCCTAACAATGCTAAGCAATGAAGAGGAATCAAACAAAGGCAATATCTTTCAGTGCACACTATCTAACCATCAAGCAAGAATCTCATAACCAACACTATCTAGCCCTAAGCGAATCATCTAGCAAGGTGAACTATCACTTTGGTGTCACTGAACAAAGAAAACATAGACCAAGCAAGACTATAAAACCAAATAAGCGATCCATGCATAGAAGTGAGATATCAAGAAATCAAGTGAACCATATGCATCAACAATACCATATTCAATCAAAAGGAATAAGCTTTATAAACAATAATCACTTTCCAAGAGAAGAAAACGAGAGAGAATAAACTAATCAAGCCTAATCACCCCTTAATCACATCTTAATCACCACTTTGCCTAATTAGAACCCTAAATCTAAGGTAAACTACTCATTAATCATATTTAATCCCATTTGTTTAGAGCTAAACATGATTAGATTAGATTAAAATGAAAAGATAAGGAAACTACACTACCAGGGTGTCAAATCAAAGATCAGAAGATAAGACTAAATCATACAAATGCAAACTTTTATTAAAGGAAATAGATCTTGAGCAAATCACCCTTTAAGGTGCAAGAACAAGATGAAAAGATAAAGATAAGGATGGAAAGCTTAAGATATGATAAAGACAATTGTTTGTGGTTTCCCTTTTATATTAGGGAACCAAAAGAAGGATAAATCAAAACCTAAAAACAAGATATGGTCAACAAAAATTCGATCGTCAGCGCACAGATAAGTCGTATCGGGGTTGTACAGACAGTGTTCTGGCTCGTGTGGCGCGTATCAGCATGTGCAACATTCCCTGTCCGATGTAGCACCTCGATGCATCCACTGCCTTAGACTCCTTGATTCGGTCCTCATCTTCACGTCCCGCGTCTTGCTCCACAGACGTTTTGCTCGATGCTTCTCCTCGATATGAGACCAAACTTTGCAAAGCACCTTCTTTGACATCTTCTTCGAATGGGAGCTGCTTCCATCTCCTCCCCAAGCTGGAAAACCTCCATAAACACGTGAAAAACACCACAAACATGCAAATGTATACATATGTATGCATTCCTAAACTAAATGTATGCAATGTTGATTCTAAATGAAAATGTGACTAAAATGCTTAACTATAATGCAAAAACAAGGGAAAAGATGCATGAAATGCAGCCTAAAATTCTCTAATAGAGCAAGTTATCAACACCCCCACACTTAGCTTTTGCTTTCCCTCAAGCAAACAAACACTTAACATGGTGATGAGGTTTTAAAATGGGAACTCATATCTCTAAAAATGCTAACAATAAATCAAAATGAAGTCCATGTTCTTAGTTCTATAATGCACTTGATGGAAGAATACTTTAAACACTTAGCCACGTTTATCACAAAGCAAGAATGATCACAATGCTATCAACCTACAGATGCTCATTGATAGCTTGCTATTTTAGATCATTTTAGGCTGCATTTCATGCATCTTTTCCTCTGTTTTTGCATTATAGTTGAGCATTTAAGTGTCATTTACACTTAGAATCAACATAGGATGCATTTAGCTTAGGATTGCATACATTTGCATACATGTGCATGTTTGTGGTGACTTGCAGGTCTTTTTGGGAGAGTTTTGGAGGTGAAGAGGGAATTGAAGCAACTCATGATCGGAGAAGATGCCAAAGAAGCAGCTTTGCAAACTCTGTATCCATATCGAGGTCCAGCATCGAGCAGAACATCCGTGATGCTTGCTCGATGTGAAGTGCGGGACGAGGAAGAAAGATTTATCCGGTGACCTCGAGACTGCACCGAGGTAGTGCACCGAGCTAGGCATGCCGTACAAGCCGATACGAATACACATGACATATCGAGGTGTAGCATCGAGGAGAACACCAAGAACCCACCTCATATATACTACATCTGATTAGAGAGGGATTCAATTGAGACCCAAAAAGTCCTTCTTCAATTTGGTGACGTTTCCATTCTAGGATTGTTAGATAATTGCGTTTAGGTTCTTGCTTAGACTTAATCACCTTTTACTTTACTAATCAATTTACCTTTCTAGCTCTGATTTCTCAGGTACAATGGTTGATCAACAACATCATAGACATGCTCATCAAGCTCAGTTCAGAGAAGATGAAGCACCAGTTCAGAGGTTACATAGGCCAGTGCCTCAGATTGCTATAAGAGCACAACACATAGGATCTCATGATGCTCCTTACCTTCACACTAGACGCAGAGGCATAATCCCTCCACCATCTCAAGAGCATCACTTTGAGATAAAAAGCAGCTTGATTGCAATGGTACAAGCCAACCGCTTTAATGGAACGTCTATGGAAGATCCGCTTGATCACTTGGACGGCTTTGAGAATCTTTTCAGTTTACAACACATCAATGGCATTACAGAAGATGGTTTCAAACTGAGGTTATTCCCTTTCTCTCTTGGTGAACATGCACATTTGTGGGAAAGATCATTGCCTTGTGGATCAATATGTTCTTGGGATGATTGCAAAAGAGTGTTTCTTGCAAAGTTTTACTCTTCTACCAGGACAGCTACGCTAAGGCAGAACATATCAGGGTTCAAACAGTCACAAGATGAGCCATTCTGTTCAGCATGGGAAAGATTTCAAGGTTACACTCTGCGCTGCCCTCATCATGGTTTCTCCAAAGAGTCATTCCTCATCACATTCTATAGAGGAGTGTCACCACGGTTCAGGATGCTGTTAGACACAGCTAGCAACGCCCACTTCTTGGGTACAACAGTTGAAGATGGTTTGCAGCTAATTGAAAACATTGCCTTGAGTAATGGTGACTATGTGGATGAGCAAGAGGACAGCTACAAGAAGAACACTGACACCTCAGATCAACAAACGAAGCTGAATATGTTAGTGCTTAATGCTAAGCTAGACTTTTTTCTTGAGCAATCTCTACATCACCCACCAAAGGCAACAGAGAAGACATCAGCTCTTGGACAACCTTACAACTTAGAAGCTGAATCATATTATGTGCAGCAATAAGAGAATGTTCATCATAAGCCTTACCAAGATACAAGCTATGACAGCTACAATGCTTACAGTCCTCAAGCGTACACAAGAGAAAGTGCTCCATTATACAATTAGCTCGGTGTTCCCATACACCAAAACCACAGGTCCACACCTTCTTTCGCAGAGCACCAAGAGCGTATGTATGCATCAGCATTTGTTCCTCAACATCGAGTTGCAGCATCTCCAGTTCAGGATGTCCCTAGTCCTTCAACAGCATCACCATATATGCCTGATACAACCACAACTAGACTGCTTGAACAATTACTTTCCGGTCATACAGAGATGAAGGCTACACATCAACTAGAGATGCTTGCTCATCAAAAAAGTACATAATGTCTATTACAGAAGTTTGAGAACGTTAGTGATGAGCTAGCTCTGCTTAAAGCCAATCAGGTCTTCTCTACTACAGTTAAGCAACAACCGCCACCAGCTGTGCAAGCAATAACTACTAGGAGTGGTAAACAGCTGCAAAGACCTGTAGCACCAAAACATCTCCATGTGGACATTGAGAAGCAAAGTAGGGGGGTGTCACTTGAGACTCATAAAGAAGAGACTGAAGCTGAACCAGAGAAAGAAAGGAAAGCTGAGGCAGAGCATGTGCGAAAAGGAAAACAAGTGGTCGATGACGCACAAAGAGAAGCCATACAACCTACAAGGAAGAAACCTGTCTTTGTTCCTCCTCCTTACAAGCCACCACTTCCCTTTCCAGGAAGAATCAAGAAACAGCTAGTGGAGAAGTACAGGCAACTCTTTGAGAAGAAGATAGAAAATGTGGAGATAACCATGCCCATGCTTGAAGCCTTCTTGCTTATACCTCAGTATCAGAAGTTCTTGAAGGATGCACTTGCAAACGAGCAGACTGAGGTGCAAGGGATGGTTGTTCTCACTCATGAGCTCAGTGCCATAATACAGCACCTTCCTCAACCAAAGAAGCTAGGGGATCCATGAAGTTTCACTCTACCCTGTTCCATAGGACCTCTCACATTCAACAACTGTTTGTGTGATCTTGGAGCTAGTGTTAGCCTGATGCCTCTTACCACTGCCAAGCGCCTGGGATTCACGAGTTTTAAGCCAAATAGAATAACTTTTGTGCATGTCGACCGCTCTGTCAGACATCCCATTGGAATGCTTGAAGACCTTCCTGTCCGAGTTGGGATCACTGAAATCCCTACTGACTTCGTTGTTTCGGAGCTTGATGCTGATCAAAGGGACCCCTTGATACTTGGGAGACCTTTCCTTGCCACTTCTGGAGCAGTCATAGACGTCAAAAGAGGTAAGATCGAGCTGTATCTGGGAAAATATATGGTGCTTAAGTATGACATAAACAAAGTCATGAAGAAGCCCAAGATTGAAGGGCAGATCTTCAACGTGGATATCATGGAGGATTTGAGCATTGAGCTGATGGAAGAGCTGCATACAAAAGATCATTTAAGCACGGCTTTAACCAAAATACCAAGAAAGTATGGATACTTGAGTGAGGAAGCAGCAAGATATGAGCAGTTGTTGAAGGACCACAAGCCAGCTAATGAGCCCTTTGTCAAGCTAAGGAAGGAAGTTGTGAATTCAGTAAGCCAGAAAGCCAATGGAGCTAAGGGTAGCAAATCAGGAGCAGATCCTGGTTAAGGAGACTGGAGCGAGCAAAAAGCATCCAAGCTGGACCTGAAACCATTTTCCAAGGGGCTAAGAAATGTATTCCTTGGAACAAAAGATACCTATCCTGTGATAGTCAATGATAACCTCAATGATGATGAAACATGTGCTCTTGTTAAAGAGCTGAGGAAGTTTAGGAGAGCCATATCTCCTAATCTTTGTACTCACAAGATTCATCTAGAGGATGAGACGAAAACTTCCATTGAACACCAAAGGAGATTAAACCCAAACCTTAAGAAAGTTGTCAAGAAAGAAATCTTAAAGCTCATTGAAGCAGGCGTGATTTACCTTATCTCATACAGCACATGGGTCTCACCAGTCCATGTTGTGCCTAAGAAAGGAGGAATCACGATTGTTAAGAATGAAAAAGATAAGCTTATCCTAACTAGAACTATAACAGGACATAGGATGTGTATTGATTATAGAAAGCTGAATTCTGCCTCTAGGAAAGATAACTATCCTTTACCTTTTATTGATCAAATGCTGGAAAGATTGGCAAATCACCCTTATTACTGCTTTTTCGATGGCTCTAGTGGTTTCTTCCAAATCCCAATTCATCCTAAAGATCAGGAAAAAACCACCTTCACATGTCCTTATGACACTTTTGCTTATAGAAGAATGCCGTTTGGACTGTGTAATGGCCCAACAACCTTTCAAAGATGTGTTACTTGTATATTCTCTGACTTGCTTGAAGAAAAGGTGGAAGTATTCATGGGTGACTTCAGTGTCTATGGATCTTCCTTTGGCGTCTGATTGTCTAATCTTTTTCAGGTTTTAAAGAGATGTGAAGATACAGGATTGGTGTTGAACTGGGAAAAATGCCATTTCATGGTCAATGAGGGAATCATCTTGGGGCACAAGATCTCTGAGAAGGGAATATAGGTGGACAAGGCCATGATAGAAGTGATGATGCATCTGGCTCCACCAACATCAGTAAAAGGGATCAGATGTTTCTTGGGACACACAGGATTCTATAAAAGGTTCATCAAAGACTTCTCCAAGATAGCAAGACCTCTCACTAGGCTGTTGTGCAAAGAGACAGAGTTTGTCTTCGATGATGACTGCATGCAAGCCTTTCTGGCCATCAAAGAGGCACTTGTGAGTGCTCCCATTGTTCAGGCACCTGACTGGAGCTTGCCATTTGAGATATTGTGCGATGCTAGTGATTACGCACTTGGAGCTGTGCTTGGTCAGACAGTGGACAAGAAACTACATGTTATATACTACGCAAGTCGCACTCTGGATGATACTCAGACTCGGTATGCTACAACAGAGAAGGAGGTGCTAGCAGTTGTGTTTGCATTTGAAAAGTTCAGAAGCTGCCTGGTCGGCTCTAAGGTCATAGTCTACACAGATCATGCAGCACTTCGCTACATTTATGCCAAGAAGAACACGAAGCCACGCTTTCTCAGATGGATACTTTTACTTCAGGAGTTTGATCTCGAGATACTTGACAAGAAGGGAATTGAAAATGGAGTAGCTGATCACTTATTCAGAATGAGGATTGAAGATCTTGTTCCTATAGATGACTCTCTTCCTGAAGAGCAACTTATGGCATACGAAGTACTGAAGAGCTGGAATGAAGCAGACGCTTTGCAAAACAGGAACCTACCTTCAGATTTCGTGAACTTTCTTGTTTCAGACCATCTTCCCAAATTCCAAAAACCTTACCACAAAGCTAAGTTCTTGAAAGACTTATCTCAGCTGTATTGGGATGATCCATACTTGTACAAGAAAGGATCAGATGGATTGTTTAGGAGATGTGTGGCAGAAGAAGAAGCACAAGACATCATTTTCCGCTGCCATGGGTCTACTTACGGAGGCCATTTCGCGACATTCAAGACAGCTACAGAGATACTTCAAGCAAGATTCTAGTGGCCTAGCATCTTCAGAGACACTCATGGGTTCATCAAGAGGTGGAAAGCATGTCAAAGGAAGGGGAACATATAAGCAAGAGGGATGAGATGCCTCAGAACCCAATCCTTGAAACGGAACTCTTTGATGTATGGGGGATTGACTTCATGAGACCCTTCCCTTCGTCATATGGCAACAAGTTCATCTTAGTAGCAGTTAATTATGTCTCCAAATGGGTCGAAGCTGTTGCAAGTGCAATGAATGATTCCTCTGTTGTTGTGAAGCTCTTCAAGACTGTAATCTTTCCAAGATTTGGTGTGCCTAGAGTAGTGATAAGTGATGGTGGAAGTCACTTCATTAACAAGGTCTTTGACAATCTTCTGAAGAAGCATGAAGTCAAACACAAAGTGGCAACGCCTTATCATCCACAAACTATTGGTAAATTTGAGGTCTCAAACAGAGAAATCAAAGTCATCCTAGAGAAGACAGTGGGGATCACAAGGAATGACTGGTCTGCAAAGCTTGATGATGTACTTTGGGCTTATAGGACTGCATTCAAAACACCAATAGGGAGATCACCTTTCAGCCTGCTGTATGGAAAGGCATGTCACCTCCCAGTAGAGCTTAAGTATAAAGCTAAGTGGGCAATTAAACTGCCCCAACGATGACATTAAAAGCGCCCAAGAAAGGAGACTTATGCAACTTCATGAGCTAGAAGAGATCAGGTTGGAGTCCTATGAGAATTCAAAGATTTACAAAGAGAGGACTAAGGATTGCCACGACAAGAAGATAGTCCACAAGGAGTTCTGATCAGGCGACTTGGTTCTTCTCTACAACTCAAGGCTAAAGCTCTTTCCTGGAAAAATCAAGTCAAGATGGAATGGGCCATATAGAATTAAAGAAGTTCTTCCCTATGGAGCAATCACATTGCTAGATATTGAAGGAAAGGAATTCACAGTCAATGGTCACATAGTAAAACCATATCTAGCCTTAGAGATTCTGTTAATGGAGAGTAATGTTAGTCTCTTTGATGTGCCCACTTAGCAAAGCAAAGGAGGCCAAGCAAAGAGACCTTAAACAAAGCACACTTGGGAGGTAATACCATGACTATCTATGTAAGTATGCTTTCCTTTTGCTTTTGATCTGTTTGTTAAGTTTTTTCAGGATGTGAAAAGTGATTAGATTGGTCAAAAATAGTGGAGAACCAAGGGATTTAAAACTCTGTTTCTGCATCGAGGTGTCATATCAAGCTAAACCTCTGCAAGTCCTGCCCGATGCACTTCATCTCGGGTACGAAGGACTCTGTACGTCGAGCAGATTGTACGATGGGAATTGCACCGAGGTATTGTATCGAGCAGAACCTCCAGAACACTGCTCGATGCAATCGCCCCCGAATCCCTTGTCCGTACATCGAAGAGCGAGTATCGGACACCGAGCAAGATGCCCGAGGGTGATCACATCGAGGTGCAGCATCTACCAAAACACCCAGAGCCCATCTCGATATGGACAACTGCTTTTCAAATCTCCAAAACTGCAAGGACGCCTCGATCATTTGGGCACCATCAGCCACCTCGACCAATAATTATCCAATCCTCCACCCGTCCAACCTCCTAAGCAAGTACACACCTTCCTCTTCCTTAAATCTTTAAACATTTTCCCTTACACTTCATTTCTACATTGTGGTTTGCGTCCTTTTGCATTTATAATACACAATGGACTGTGTATTCTAAGTGTGGGGGAGGGTTTGCTTGAACTAACCTTCTGCATTCTCATCACAGCTGCATTTACATATAGCTAGACAACCATGCATTGCACTTAAGGCTTAGGAAATCCCTAAAAATTTGAAATTTTTTGAAAATTGGTTTCTTAAAAACAGAGTTTTCATGTGCATTCATATAGGACTTAGACTTCATGCATTCACTTAGGTTGTTACTTGCTTGTTTAAAATGGGAGATAGTAAATCTTTGAAAATGCTAGTGGTTTATGAAAATGATGCCCTTGTTCTTAGTCCTTTGATGAATTTGATGAAGCACTTGAAATAAGGCTGAACAATTCTTTGAATTTATGATTTTGAAACTCTTGTTTGAAGTTGAAGCTTTCTTGATTTGATCTTGATCTTTATATTAGTGGAACCTTAATTTGGACTTTGAATTATCTTGTTTGTGCATTGAAAGTGACTGCATGGCTACCAATATACATATTTGGATCATCTTCTTCCTTTTCAACACTCTTGTTGATCCAAGTAGCTGATCCTCATCATTAAGGGACAGTTAACCACACCTTGAACCAATTCTTTCTTCTAAACCCAAACACTATTGTGAGAGTTTGTGAGGCCTTGAATTATCATTTTTGAACTTATCTTGGCAAAAAGTATTAGGAATAAGGCTGGCAAGGAAGAGTTCTCTTATAGACATCAGCTTGCATTTTGAGCTTGATACTAGGTTAGGAATTTTGGGGAAAGGGTAGAGCTAAGTGTTTGAGCTTTGGTTGTTGGTATCTTTAAGAAGCAAAGAGAAGTGGAATTGGTGTTGTGAAGAGAATGACATTGTGGAGAAGATGATTGTATCTTTTGACTTAGTGAAAAAGAAGAAAGCTCTAAGTTACAAAGAAGAAAAGGCGCCTGCAACAACAAGCTTACAAAGGTCGTCCAAAAGGAGAAAAATCAGGCTAAGTAATCCACCAAAAAGGTGATGAAAATTGGCACCTATACAAGAAAGAAGAGAAATTTCTAAAAGATGTCAGCCACACAAACAAAACAAGAAGAAGTCCCCCATATTTCAAGAAGAAAAAGATCAAAAGAGCTTTGGGAAAGGGTAGATACAGGGGAATATCTTGGGACTTAGACTTAATTAGAATCATCTTTGGGAAAAGGGTAGAAGAGAGCTTTGACTTGCATGCATAAGTGTGCTTTTACCTTTAGAATTTTGCCTAAGATAGATTCATTTCATACGAGAGATCACCTGTTTCTTTGAGCCATTGATGAATGAGATCATTTTTATCTCATAACCATTTCCCTTGAACGAAATGCTTTCAGCTGATTTTCACAAACTTGATCCATTGGTTACTTGTTTAATGAATGTTAAAAAGGTCAAGTGATTTGAGGGTTTGTGTAGATTGATAACTTGAGAATCATTTTCATTTTGTGATAAGTGTGGCTAAGTTTTAGAGTACAGTTCCATCAGTTGCATTCTAGCACTAGAAACATGGACATCATTTTGATATATTGTTAGCATTTTAATGATATGAGTTCCCATTTTAAGACCTCATCACCATGTTTAATATTTTATTTGCTTGAGGGCAAGCAAGGACTAAGTGTGGGGGTGTTGATAGCTTGCTATTTTAGATCATTTTAGGCTGCATTTGATGCATCTTTTCCTCTGTTTTTGCATTATAGTTTAGCATTTTAGTGTCATTTGCACTTAGAATAAACATAGCATGCATTTAGCTTAGGATTGCATACATTTGCATACATGTGCATGTTTGTGGTGACTTGCAGGTGTTTTTGGGAGAGTTTTGGAGTTGCAGAGGGAATGGAAGCAACTCATGATTGGAGGAGATGCCAAAGAATCAGCTTTGCAAACTTTGTATCCATATAAAGGTCCAGCATCGAGCAGAACATCCGCAAAGTTGCTCGATGTGAAGCGCGGGACGAGGAAGAAGGATTTATCTGGTGACCTCGAGACTCCACCGAGGTAGTGCACCGAGCTATGCATGCCGTACAAGGCGATACGAATACACAGGACATATCGAGGTGTAGCATCGAGGAGAACACCAAGAACCCACCTCGATATCGAGCTGACTGCATCGGGCAGAACACCTCCCTTTACACAACGATGTGTCAACCCCGAGAATTGATCAAGATTTTTCTACTTTTTGTCAAACCTTATCTTCTTGGCTTATTTAAGCTAAACTTTATCTTTTTAGCATCTTATCTTCTTCTTTACCCTATTTTTTTGACCTTGTGGGAAACCACAAAGATATTTTTATGGGATTTTGATCAAGATCACTCTTTTAATAAAGCTTTGCACTTCCTTTGTCATTTTTCTTCTAGTTCTGGTTTAATCATGTTTGATATATCATCTCTGCTTGTTTCTGTTGATTTTGCTATGTGTTGTGTGTAGTTTCATATGGTTTGAGGTTGGAGCAGATTTGGGGATGATTTGTTGATAGCTTAGGGTGTTTTGGTTTGATTAATGCTTAGATCACTAAGCTTAGTTGGTCTTAATGCTTAGTAGCTCTTTTAAGGTGAAACTGGTTATAGGTGTTTGCTGCATCACAAGTGTTTGTTTAAATACCTAAAAGAACTTTGTTAGGAACATTCTCCAAGATGATTATATTGGCGTTTAGGTAGCATGTTTGGTCTATAAGAGCCTTGTGTTTTCATGCTGGTTTTGCCCAGATACGCCATCACAAGTGGGTCTGTCATGTGCTTAACTTAGACATCTATGTTCTTGTTGTGGGCTGGTTTTGCACAGATATGCCATCATGATAAACAGGTTTTTCGCAAGTCAGAATATCAAATCCCAAACCACAAGAATGATGTAGTATAGCAGTAAGGGTATCATTCCAACCTAGGAAGCAGGAAGAACACTAATAATGCAAGTGTGAAGCAAATCTAAGCAAATCGGGAATTTGATTGGTAAAATCGGTGGAAACTAAATGCAATGACCAAATGAAATGCAAAACTATTTTAAAATCCCTGGAAGAGGGTTAACTAACACTCAGAGAAAAAAAAACAACAAAAGAGCAAATCTACTAAGAACTAAAAATCTAGCACTGAATCGACCACTGGATCGAGCACTGAATCGAGTAAAACAGATCGATCTAACAACTTAAAGCGATGACTTCTAATGAACAAAGATGCAAGCTTTATGACAAGAGAATGAATAACAGAGGTTTTAAAATGCTAAAAGAGGGTTTAGGGTCGAGGGTCAAATTCAAGAGTGTAAAAGGTTTAAACTTTGGTTTGAAAACATATAGATCTACTCATTTATGAGCTTTCTCTAAGCCTTGAAAACAAAACAAGAACCATCCATGGCGTGTGGTATGATTCACTTCCTCACTCTCTTCTCCAAACCCATGGCGTTTGGTGGAAAAAGATATCAAGGAGCAAGGAAAACAGATTTCAACTAATAGCCTAACTAACGTCCTCTACAACCATGGCGTTTGGGAGAGGAAAGATTAGTCTCTAGGATCTGGTTTTCTAGGACATCTGAATCCGGTCAGGGTAAGATAGTCTTGGAATCATAGAGATCTTTTCCAAGACTCTCTATGCCTGAAGACCCCAAGATCCTAGAAGAGAAAGAATGAAGAACAAGAAAAACACAAAACTTAAACCTCTTAAACCCTTTGAATCACCTCAACCCCAAATCCCAAAAAGAACTACTCGCTACTCATGATAGAAACCAAACGAAATGCGAAGAAGGATAAACTAAACATGATTAACAAGCGATTAAAAGAAAACTGCTTAATATTAAAGGATTCAAGTTCAAAATCTAAAGAAAAGCTTTGATGTTCTCCAATGGCTAATCACCTCTCTGAAAAAGCATAAAAAGATAAGACTGAAAGTTGTTGATGAAAAGGATGGCTGCCCTATGCCAAAAATAACCAAACCGCCAACTGGTTCCCCCCTTCGCTACGGTCCAAAGCTGAGCTGGCCGGATAAGGTCCCAGAGATCGACCTTGAGATCGATCAGTGCACTCAATCGTCTTCAGGGATCGCCTTCTGCTGCTCGATCTGCAAGTCGATCTGGTAGGATGGATCGAGTACTTCGTCCGATCTTCTACTCGATCTTTGGGTGATCGAGTCGTGGTCTCGATCTGGCTCTCGTTCTGCATCGCGTCATTTACGTCCGTACTCCAGATCGATCTCCTCTCTCGATCTTGGTCTCGATCTTTCCTCTTGAATCGACTTGGGTCACTCAATCTTCTGGTCGATCCCATCTAGATCGACCTGCCTTGCTCGATCCGCTACTCGATCTCGGGTCCTTCTCATGCAAGGTTGAGCTCTCCAAGTGTCCATAAGCTTCTAGCTGATCCTCCTCACGTCCGCATAACCTCCACAACTCCAAAGTGCTCCAAACAACCTGATAATGATGCAAAAGTGCAAGAAATATGCAAATTACAAATGCAAAGGGACCTAGGACCTAAAATGCAACAAATGAAGAAAACTAGCCTATAATGCAAGATGAATGCATGAAAAACTATCCTAAATGCATACAAAATATGCAAAATATATGGTAATATCAACTCCCCCAAACTTGCCTTTTGCTTGCCCTCAAGCAAACAAAATTCAAGAAAGGAAGAGAGGTTTGAAAGTGGAAGCTCAAAACGAAAATGTCAATGGAGAAACCAATTCAATGCCCAAGTTATAAGTTCTAAGATGTAAAGAGGTTGTTCTAGTTCAAAAGCTTTAGCCATACCCATTAAAGCAAGCAATGAACTCTAGCTTAGCCTACACAAGCATTCAAATCAACCAACTCCTTAACATTCATTAAGCGATAACCAATGGATCAAGTTTGTGCACATCAAGCGAAAGCATTTGGTCAAAGGGATATGGTCATGAGATGAAAAAGATCTCATTTAAAGAGGGGTTTAAGAATTTAGGGGATCTGTAGCATCCATATCCGGGAAAATGTGGAATGATCGTACCGAACAGGGCATTGTCCGAGGGATGACCGAGCCAAGGGTCGGATACTGGCTGGGAAATGAAGGTTTGGACTATGGTCGGGTGTTGACCGGTGAAATAATCGGATGTGGGCTGGATAGCCGAGCCGGATGGACCATATCCGAGGGAAAACATGGTCCAGTCCGAGGGAAATGGGATTTATCCGAGTACAGTGGGATATATCCGAGAGTCTGGGAGGTTAGTCCGAGTGTCAGTGGACTGTCTCCGAGGGGGAATAGGAAACCTCCGAGAGAAATAGAGGATTAGCCGAGGTGGGACAAGTTGTCCAGGAGAAATAGGAATATCCGGATGAAAAATGGAAAACACCTCGGATAAGGGCGGTTTATCCGAGTGGGAAGGGATTTGGGCCGTGGGCCAAGTGTTTGGTCGGCTATTTTGGGATTTATCGAGTGGATGGTCGAGCCGGTACAGGGAATAGCCGAGGAAAATCGAATCGGACCGGGATAATCCTACTGGAACCAGGAAAACGTCGGATAAGTCCGGGTTACCTAGGGTTTTGCGAGTATATAAGGGAATTTGAGACTTAACTCGAGGGTGTTGCGTTTATTTGAGCTAAATAAAGCAAAGAGAGAGTTTAGTCAAGAGAAAACCCTAAGAAAAACAGTTTATCACGAGGACATCCGAGAGAGATCAGGCTATCGCCGAGCAGAACCGATCATCGCCGAGATAAACTGGTAAGCGATCGGATATTTTCCTAAGTGTTGAGTTTTCATCGGATAACCTCGAGCTAATAGCCTTGTTTTGTGGGGTTTCTGAGGGAAAACAGAGTTTGGCTCGAAGAAAGGTGAACGGATCAAGAGATAGCCGAGGGGATAAGGATCGGATCGTACCATGAGCTGAGAGATTCTTAGAGAGATCGGATATCTTCGTTTTGGTGCAGTTTTGATCGGGATTTCTTCTGACCAATCTGTTTCTAGCCTTGTCTAAGGTGAGTGCGTGACTGTTGTTGGGTCTAGGACCGTATGATTGCTAGGGTTAAGTGTTTTGAATGTTGATTGTGTGATTTTCATGTTATGTGTTTGGAATTGATAAGCAATCCTTATGTTGTGATATATTGTGGTGTTTACCGTGGCATATATGATGTTTAGCTAACCTCAGGGTAATCCGGATCATGTACTAGCTTAGGGGATGTGGGATTCTCGCTGAAGTAGACATGGGTCTTAAAAAGGGATTGATCTTGGTTGGTTAGGCTAGATGATCATGGCCGTTTGATATGGTTATGTCTATTGCGAATTGATTGTGTTGAATGTTGAATCCGAAAGTATGACTGCGTGTTTTGGTACTGACCAGGTGTTACGGGATGACCGTACTCACTAAGTATTTATGAAATACTTATGCCTCTCATTTTGAGTGTGCAGGTACTAAGCAGTAAGGGGCGAGACCAGGCGGCAGTGATGGATATGGATGGATCGGGACTTGGTTTTATTTGTGTTAAGACTTGTGTTTAGAGTCTTATGGCTTTGGTGTTTGACCGTTTAGGTTGCTAGATGATTGGTTGTAATCGTTAGTGAACCTTGTGATTTGATTTATGTGGAACCCCGAATCTGTTTAAGTATTTTTGAGAGTTAAATGAATGAAATGAGTTATTTATATTCCGTTGTGTATTGATAAGAAAGACTTAGAAAAATAAAGAAAAGGTTCGAAAATATGGCTAAGTATAGAAACAGACTTATAGGATGTAGTGGGACACAGCCGCGGTACGGTTTATCGGGTTGGGTTACCACAGGATCACTCAATGAAAGAATCCTATCTTTGGCAAAATGCTAAAGGTAAAGGCACACTTATGCATGCGAGTTAATGCTCCCTTCTACCCATTTTACCCAAGATGATCCTAAAAACTTCTATACCCAAAGTTAACCCCTAAATCTACCCTTCCCAAAGCGCTTGATCATCTTCATTCTTCAAAATGGGGGAAACTCCTTTTTGCTTTGCCGTGTGGTTGACTTCTTTTTATTTGAACTTGCTCTCCTTTGTTGTATGCTTGGCGCCGCTTTCATCACCTTTGGTGGATGGCTCGGTCTGATTTTTCTTCTTTTTGAATGACCTTTGTAAGCCTTGCTATTGTTGGTGCCTTTCTTCATTGACACTTAGAGCATTCTTTTTCTACTTTACTTAACCACAAACGATTTGTTCCCCCTTTGCTACCAACCCCATACTTCCTCTTCTTTTGAAAAGATGTAAACATTAAACACTTAAACCACTTAAACAACGCTTTTTCCAAACTCCTAACCTAATACCAAGCTCAAAATGAAAGCTGGTGTCTACAAGGGAGCTTCTCCTTGCCAGCCCTATTCCTAACTCTTTTTGCTAAGATAGGATAGAAAATAATGCAATGAAAGGCAAAAGTGTTTAGGTCTGAAAGAAGGTTTGGTTTAGGGCGAGGTTAACTGTCCCATTATGATGAGGATCAGCTACTTGGATTAACAAGAGTGGTAAGAAGGAAAAAAGATAATCCAAGTATGTATATGGGTAAGCATGCAATCGCTCTTAATGCACAAACAAGATAATTCAATGTCAAGATTAAAGTTCTACTAAGATGGAGTTGGCATCAAATCAAAGTGAGATTCAACATAAGACTAGAGTATCAAATGCAAGTAATCGAGGTATGGTGCAGCCTTAACTTCAAACTCACTATATGCAATCAAACAACAAACAACCGAGGCATTGAAAACAATTCAAACATTGACAACGTAACAACTGTTTATCATTCACTCCCAATGCAAATGCAACAACCTAAATGATTTTTAAAAATTCTAGACTCAATCTTACAATATCTAACAATGCAAGTGCAACTACATGAATTTTTTTTTTTAAATTTTTTAAATTTTTATCATTTTTTTGGTGTTTTCTATGCCTTTTGATGCAATGCAAGACTCAAGGGATGATAACAGAAAATAAGATTAAAGAAAACATGTCAAACACACCACACACTCCCCCAAACTTGAATGACACCATCTCGGTGGCAGACAAAGCTCAAGAGGAGTCAAAACACAAAGCAAAAATCAAAGAAAACATGAGTGGTATATACAAGGGTTTGGTTGTTGGTACCTCGGAGCTAGGCTCGGCTGGAGCTTGAGGATACTCCAGACTTCCTGCTCTTAATAGGAGGGTCTTCAGTGACCGCCTTGCCTTTTTCCTTGCTTGCTCCTTCGTGTAGAGAGCGGCGTGCAGCTTGCTCGTTGCCTTGGGGCTGACGGATCACTTTCTCACCAGTTGATCTCCCTAAACTAACCCATCTCAAATCCTCAAAAAAACTACTCACTAATCTTGGTGAATACCATCAAATCTATGAAGAAAGAATGGTTAATCATGATTAGAAAAGCAAAAGATGAAGGGAAATACAAACTTATATTGAAATAACCAATATTCAAACTACAATTTTGATTATGAACATAAAAAGAAAGAAACTGATGGATAAATGGATGATCCCTAAAATTTAGGGATCTTTAGTATTTGTAGGGATCCTAGAAGAGTGGCAAAGTTATAATTAAGTGATCTTCTCGAGGGACTCATATCGGGCATGCAGGTCGACATCGTGCTAGATGTGAAGCTTCCTCTGGTTCGAATGTCGGGCAGCATGCTCGATGTGCTGCTCGATGTTGGGATGAGGACCCTTCCTGCTAGTGTATATCAGGCATGCCTTGCCCGACATGGTGCTTGAAACAAGGTTTTTGCAAGTCTCGACCAAATATCCTTAGTCTATAATCGAATGTAATATAGGGATGAGGTATTGAACAATTGTGGATGAATTGAGATGCAAACAATGTCGTAAGCTAAGTCAAAGGAGTTCTAACTGGTGCAAGATGCAAGAGTAACAAGCTAGTGATGCAAGAAAAACGGAACAAAGATGATATTAAACAAAGACTAAGAAAAATGAGACTTAAGCAATGAACTAAAGCAAAAGATGACAACTTAAGCAATACTAAGCAAAAAACTAAACAAGATGAAAGCTGGAATGGAATAAGCAAGCAAGATAACTAAAGCAAATTATGTTTTAAGACAATTAATAAAATGGAAGATCTAAGGTCCCAAGCAATAATGGGCAAGTAGTTTTCAAGAGTGATTAAGGGGATTTCTAATAAAGGCAATCATCAAGCATAAATCAAGTAAACAATTCTAAATATTGTAATCCTAGAAAATGTATCTAAAGAAAGATCTTCCTAGTGGTTAATAGGCAAATCCAATTCAACAAAACTAGAGTGTCAAACCCACTTTTGATGGTGTATTCTCTATTCATGAGCATAAAGAGCAGAACCATAAAACCTAAAATAAGTACTAATCAAGTAAACTTCTCTCACCCAAGAAAGAATTCAGATCAACCTATCAATCTTTTGAACAATATAGGGACCTAAGCAGCTAACTCAACCAATCAAGAACATAGATTTAAGCTCACAATTGCGAAACCTAACGATGCTAAGCAATGAACAGGATTCAAACAAAAGCATGTTCTTTCAATGCAAATTATCTAACCATCAAGCAAGAGTCACATAACAAGCACTATCTAGTCCTAAGCGAATCATCTAGCAATGTGAACTATCACTTTGGTGTCACTGAACAAAGGAAACATAGACCAAGCTAGACTATCAAACCAAATAAGCGAATCATGCTAAGAACAAGACTTCAAGCCATCAAGTGAAACATATGCATCAACAATACCATATTCAATCAAAAGGGAGAAGCTTTATGATCAATAATCAGTTTGCAAGAGAAGGAAACAATAGAGAATAAACTAATCAAGCCTAATCACCCCCTAATCACATCTTAAATTCTACTTTCCCTACTTAGAACCTCAAATCTAAGGTGAACTATTCACTAATCATGTTTAATCCCATTTGATTAGAGTTAAACATGATTAGATGAGAATAGATGCAAAAATAATGAAACTAATCTACCAGGTGCGAAAATCAAAGATCATAAGGCAAGATTAAACCATAAAAATGCAAACTTCATTAAAGAAAATAAGAGTTTACAAACTTAAGGCAATTCGCCCATTTTAGGTGAAGAACAAGATAAGGTTAGCTTAGAATAGATAATGACATAAGAATATTGTTTTGTGGTTTCCCTTTTATGGTTGGTAACCAAAAGAAGGATACAAAACTCAAAAAACAAGATAAGGTCAATGAAAAACCGGTCAAACATGCGGATAAAGCATATCGGGGTTGTACGGATGGTGTTTAGCTCGACGCACCACCCCGTTATGGTCCGTGTAGCGCGTATCGGCCTGTGCAGCGTTCCCTGCTCGATGCAGCACCTCGGCGCAGACCAATGCCTTAGAATCCACGAACGAGACCACAGCTTGCATCAGGCAGACTCCACAGTGGTTTTGCTCGATGCTTCTCCTCGATATGGGACCAAGCTTTGCATCCTTCTTTGGCATCATCTCGAACATGAGCTGCTTCCATCTCCTCCCCAAACTCCAAGAACCTCCAAAAACACCTGAAAAACACCACAAGTATGCATATGTATGCAATCAAAACCTATATGAATGCAATGTTGATTCTAAGTGCAAATGAGACTAAAATACCAAACTAATATGCAAAACCAAGAGAAAAGATGCATGAAATGCATCCTAAAATACTCTAATATAGCAAGATATCAAGACCCCGTACACTTAGCTTTTGCTTGCCCTAGAGCAAACAAACACGTAATATGGTGATGAAGTTTTAAAATGGGTACTCATATCTCTAAAAATGCTAACAATGAATCAAAATGAAGCCCATGTTCTTAATTCTATAATGCACTTGATGGAAGAATAATCTAAACACTTAGCCACTTTCATCATAAAGCAAGAATGATCATAATGCTATCAACCTACACATGCTCATCAAATCAAACAACCTTTTTAACATTCAGCCCATGATGTGATGGTGCCTTGTGGGAGGGTCTTCTCCCAATGTCTAGCTTTGTCTCCGAGTGAAAAGGGGAAGAGGCGCAGCTTGAAAGCATCTTCGGATATGCCATTGATCTTGATCATCCCACATACTTGCTCGAAGTTGTCTAAGTGCTCCAAGGGGTCTTCCATTGCTAAGCCGTGGAACTTGTTGTTTTGCACCATGGAGATGAAACCTGGCTTGATCTCGAAGTTATTGTTTTGTACGGGAGGAGGAGTTATTCCAAACCTATTGTGGTGGGTATTGGGAGCATCTTCGGCTCCTATGATCCTTGGAGGTCTAGCCGCGTGTTGGGGGTTTCCATTGCCCCGTCCTGCTGGAGGAGGTCCTTCTGGATGCTCGTGTTCAGCCATAGCTTCAAAGTCAACCAAACCGTGCTGAACAATCTCCTCAAAGGCTCTTGTTTTGCTCTCTGACTCTCCTTTGCCGTGAGTGACCAAGTTGATGAATGTTGTCTAAGGGTTGTAGAAGATTGTTGTCTCCCCTTGAACGAAGATTCATGTACCTGAAAATACACGTTTGAGAGTAGAAGTATTAGTAACTTGAAAAAGGTAAAGACTTAGTCTTTGCTAAGACCCAAATCTCTATGTTCTCTAAACAATCCTAGAATGGCAACGGCGCCATTTGATATACGCTATCTTAGCTCGGGTTTATGATGCAGAGAGGTTATCAAACTCTAATGCAAGCAACCTCGTAGTATAGCAAGCAAGAGAGAGTCAATCCACTTCTAGGAGATAGAGAATGCACAGAGAATGCAAGGACTAAAGCAAATCTAAGCAAAATGAGACAGTTTATGAGAAAATATCTAAGAACTAGATGCAGCAACCTAAACAGAGTGAAACCTATTTTAAAAATACTAGAAAGTAAGAAACTACCACGAGAAACAAACAGATTAATCAAAGGAAAGAGCTTCGAATTATTAAAATTCGACTAGTGGATCGACCACGAGATCGACCACTAGATCGAGCAGTAACAATCGATCTCGTCTAAAAACAGTAAAAACAGAGAAAAACGAGTTTCAACAATGGTGTTCTTCCGAAAAACGAGAGAGAAAACATAAAGAAGAAGATAAGAATCTAAAAAGTTATCGAAAAAGGGCATCGCCGCCTTGCCTAAAATGCCCAAACAAGCCAATGGTCCCCCCTTCGCTAGCAACCAAAAACGGTTGAAAGGACAGAAATCGACTCCAAGATCGAGTGGTTCTCTCGATCATATCCGGACATCGTGTCTTCGGCTCGATCTGGGTCTCGATCTTCATCGGCGAATCGAGTGTTGCATCCGATCTCGGTATCGATCTTCGGCTGGATCGAGTGGTGTACTCGATCTGTCTCTCGCTCTGCATGGCGTCATTTACGTCTGTACCGATTGATCGATTGTTTCACTCGATCTCCGTCTTGATCATTCTTCTTGGATCGCCTAGTTGGCTCGATCTTCTGGTCGATCAACTCCTAGATAGACCGGCCATGCTCGATCTGCTCCTCGATCTCTGGTCCTTAGCATATTTCAGAGCTCCCACGAACTGCTACATCAGCCTCAACACGTCCACGAACCTCCATGACTCCAAAGCAGCCAGAAACAACCTGAATGTGATGCAAAATGCAAAGAAAATGCGTATGCTGATGCAAGAATGCTCTAGGACCCTAAGTGATGCAATCTAACCTAAAATGTGGTACAAATGCATGAAAAGCTAACTAATGAGTATGCAAAATGTATGCAATATGCAATAACATCAGCTGCCTCTTGTTGATAGTCTAGCTATGATGCCCAAGTGCACCAAGTTTTTCAAGGACACCCTTGTGAAGAAGAACAAAGAAAGCAAAGAGGTACTTGTTTTAAGTGAAGAGTGTAGCGCGGTTATACACAAGGAGATAGTCCCTAAGAAGCTGGGAGACCCTGGAAGCTTCACTATACCCTGCGCTTTGGGTCCTCTAGAGTTCAAAAGTTGCTTGTGTGATCTCGGAGCTAGCATAAACTTGATGCCTCACTCCGTGGCTAAGAAGCTTGGTTTTACTCAGTTTAAAAACTGTCGGATCTTATTGGTGCTGGCTGATAGAAGCGTGAGGTTACCAGTGGGGCTGCTTGAAGATTTACCGGTACGAATCAGTGGTGTGAACGTACCCACAGACTTTATAGTGTTGGATATGGATGAAGAGCCTAAAGACCCACTCATCTTAGGGAGACCGTTCCTTGCTACCGTCGGGGTTATAATAGATGTGAAGAATGGAAAGATTGCCTTGCATTTGGGGAAGGAGATCAGGCTAGACTTCGACATCAACAAGGTTCTAAAGAAGCCGACCATCGAAGGACAAGCTTTCTATATTGAAACAATGGATGCCTTGGCGGAGGAGTTGCTGGAAGAGCTGGCTCTAGAAGACCATCTGAAGCTAGCACTGACTAAGGAGCCAGGGGAGTTTGGTTTTGTGGACCAGAGAACCCAAGAGTACGTGAACCTGCTGGATTCTAGGAGGATTATCAAGAAAGAAGAAGGTTGCTGCCTAGTGATCGACCCCGAGATCGACGCTATCACTCGATCCAGGAGTCAGATCGACAAGTCAATCGAGAACACAACTCGATCAGGTGCAACAATCGATGGACAGATCGAGAAGAATGCTCGATCAGGAAAAACAATCGAGTCGACGATCGAGAGAGACCTCCCGATCATTTTGGAGTCCAACCAAGAGATCGACTCAGCGTCTTGATCCCTTACTCGATCCATATCAAATTGAGTAAGTGAATCGAGCGAAATGGCTTGATCTAGACGACATCGAGAGGAGAATCGACCGGAGGACTCGATCTCAGAAGGGATAGCGATGGAGGAAAGCAGTCTGAAGGGCCATGCCTCGAGTTCAAGGGAGAGTTCCAAAGAGGAAAGCAACATCAACAGCCACGATGACGACTGGAGTGAGCTGTTAGCCCCAAAGGTGGACCTTAAGGAGCTCCCAAAAGGGCTAAGGTATGTTTTCTTAGGGCCTAATAGCACCTATCCCGTGATAGTAAATGAAAACCATAGTGATGATGAGTTGCACTCGCTCCTAACTGAGCTGAGAAAGTATAAGAAGGCCATTGGGTACTCTTTAAGTGACATCAAGGGCCTTTCACCAATGCTTTTCACTCATAGGATTCACTTGGATAATGAGAACGCCTCTTCTATAGAACATCAAAGGCATTTGAATCCTAACTTGAAAGAGGTTGTTAAGAAGGAAATCCTTAAGCTCTTAGAGGCTGACGTGATCTATCCCATAAGTGACAGCACGTGGGTTTCCCCTGTACACGTGGTGCCTAAGAAGGGAGGGATCACGGTCATAAGGAATGAAAAGGATGAACTTATCCCTACTAGGACCATTACTGGTCATAGAATGTGTATTGACTATAGGAAACTTAACCTCGCGACTAGGAAAGACCATTTCCCCTTGCCTTTTATTGATCAAATGCTTGAGAGACTTGCAAATCACCCTTACTACTGTTTTCTCGATGCGTATAGCGGTTTCTTTCAAATTCCTATTCACCCAAACGATCAGGAGAAAACGACTTTCACATGTCCCTATAGTACCTTTGCATATCGAAGGATGCCGTTTGGATTGTGTAATGCACCAGCTACATTTCAGCGGTGTATGATGTCGATCTTCTATGATCTTATAGAGTAGATGGTAGAGGTATTCATGGATGACTTCTCTGTGTATGGTGCGTCCTTTCCTGCGTGTTTGTTGAATCTTTGCAGGGTACTTAAACGTTGTGAAGAGACAAACTTGGTGCTTAACTGGGAGAAATGCCACTTCATGGTTAAGGAAGGGATCGTGCTCGGTCACAAGATATCAGAGAAGGGTATTGAGGTTGATCACGCTAAGGTGGAGGTCATGATGGGTCTTGAGCCGCCGGTTAATGTCAAGGGAATCAGAAGCTTCTTGGGGCACGCAGGGTTCTACAGGCGTTTCATCAAGGATTTCTCCAAGATTGCACGCCCTCTTACATGGCTGTTGTGCAAGGAAGCTGAGTTTGTATTCGATGAGGAGTGTTTGAAGGCTTTCGTGACCATCAAGGAAGCCCTTACATCAGCTCCTATAGTCCAAGCACCAGACTGGTCTCTTCCCTTTGAGATCATGTGTGATGCTAGTGAGTACGCCGTAGGAGCCGTCCTTGGTCAGAAGAAAGACAATAAGCTACACGTGATCTATTATGCTTCAAGGACCTTGGATGACACGCAATCACGATACACCACTACGGAAAAGGAGCTGCTTGCAGTAGTCTTCGCCTTTGAGAAGTTCAGATCATATCTGGTTGGTTCCAAGGCTATTGTATACACGGATCACGCTGCCTTACGCTACATCTACCCGAAGAAAGACACTAAGCCTCGGTTCTTAAGATGGATTCTGTTACTCCAGGAGTTTGACATGGAGATTAAAGACAAGAAAGGGATAGAAAATGGAGTCGCTGACCACCTCTCACGGCTAAGGATCAACGAGTCTCTCCCCTTAGATGACTCTCTTCCAGAAGAGCAGCTTATGGCGATCACTACGGCTGTTTGTGGGAAGCTAGAAGGGAGGTTTGAGGAGGTGTTGAGTTTCAAAGAGGAGGATCTACCATGGTATGCTGATGTGGTGAACTATCTAGCGTGTGGTGAGGAACCAACACATCTCAACAGTTATCACAAGAAGCGGTTTATGAGAGAGGCTACTGACTACTTCTGGGACGAGCCCTACTTATACAAAAGAGGAGTAGACAGCTTGTACCGGAGATGTGTTAGAAAGGAAGAAGCCAGGGATATCCTCTATCATTGCCATGGCTCTTCCTACGGAGGACACTTCGCCTCATTCAAGACAGCCACGAAGGTGTTTCAAGCCGGTTTCTGGTGGCCCTCCATTTTTAAAGATGCACACGAGTTTGTGAAGAGCTGTGAGGCATGTCAACGAGCAGGGAATATAACCAAGAGGAACGAAATGCCTCAAGTTCCTATCTTCGAGGTTGACGTGTTCGACGCGTGGGGAATTGACTTCATGGGACCATTCCCTTCTTCATACGGCAACAAATACATCTTAGTAGCTGTGGATTATGTCTCTAAATGGGTTGAGGCTGTTGCTTCCCCTACAAATGACTCTAAGGTGGTAATCAAGTTGTTCAAGAGTATCATCTTCCTGAGGTTTGGGGTACCCAAGGTTGTTATAAGTGATGGAGGAAGCCACTTTATAAATAAGGTCTTTGAGAACCTCTTGAGAAAGTATGGGGTTAAGCATAAGGTGGCTACACCGTATCATCCTCAAACAAGCGGTCAAGTGGAGGTCTCCAACAGGCAAATCAAGGCTATTCTAGAGAAGACCGTCGGAGCCACAAGGAAAGACTGGGCAGTGAAGCTGGATGACGCTCTTTGGGCCTACCGTACCGCCTTCAAAACGCCGATTGGTACAACTCCTTTCACTGTACTCTATGGCAAGGGCTGTCACCTCCCGGTTGAGCTGGAACACCGTGCGTTGTGGGCTGTGAAGAGGCTGAACTTTGATCTCAAGACGGCTCAGGAGAGGCGCCTTATTCAGCTACACGAACTGGACGAGTTGAGGCTGAATGCTTACGAGAGCTCCCGGATATATAAGGAGCGGACTAAGGAGGCTCATGACAAGAAGTTGGCTGCCAAGGAGCTCAAGGAAGGAGGACTAGTGTTGCTGTACAACTCGAGGCTCAAACTCTTCCCGGGCAAGCTGAAATCAAGGTGGAGCGGATCGTTTATGATTCAAGAAGTGTTGCTTTATGGAGCTGTTACTCTGATGGGAAAAAGTGGCAGTGCATTCACCTACAACGGACACAGAGTCAAGCCCTACTTGGCAGACATTTATGACAAGGAGAGTACCTCAATGCTTCTCCAAGACCCACCATCCGCTTAGACCAAGTAAGGTCTAGCTAAAGACGTTAAAAAAAGCGCACTTGGGAGGCATTCCCATGTTTATCTTGTACATATTTCTGCTTTATTTCCCTTTCAGTTTTATGCTTTTATTTTGCAAGTGTGTAGGAACAGGTATAAGGAGTCTAAACCTTGACTTTGAGGTCTTAAAAAGGCAATAGGGGTTAGAATAAAGCTAGAGACCGAGTGCTAGATCGACTGATCCTGGCTCGATCTTTGCTAGATCAAGTCAGTAAATCGAGAGGAGCCAGTCGATCTAGACGAGAACGAGTGACAAGATCGACCTTGACGAAAAAGGATCCAAATTGGATCGACCGATCTAATTTCTCTCGGGAAAATCTGTTGAAAACAGATCGATCACTCGACTCGATCCATCACTCGATCTATGCCAAATCGACCCCTAAATCGAGGACATAGCTCGATCAGGAGGACTTAGCCGAGGAGCCAACATCTCAATGATCGAGAGAGCCAATCGATCCAGGACTCGATTCACTATGGATCGAGTCTCAAATCGAGTAACCCTCTCGATTTAAGCCATTTTGGGCATGAGATCGAGCCCTAGATCGACCAAATGGACTCGATCTCATGCCGAGGTAACATTTTTCTTTCCCTCCCTTACTCTTTTCCCTCTAACTTTTGAATTCAAAACTTGGTCAAGGCAAGCATCTTTGACCATGAAAGATGTGCCTTGACCAAGACTTTGTCATAAACCACTATGACTACCCATTGTTTTGGTTTTGCTAAGTCTTTAAATATTTCAAACAACCTCTCACCCTGTCATTCCTGTTTTGCTCGAGAATTTTAAACAAAGAGAGTGAGAGTTTCAATTTTCAAAAGCTAGCAAAGATATTCTGAACTTCTTGCAAAGGTATTTTCAAAGATTTATTGGTTTAATTTTAGAAAATCTCCTTTAATATCGCAAGATCTTGTTTTAGAATATAGGATCTGTTTTGAATTTTTAAAACTAGCTAAGTAAAAAGAAAAATTCCAGATTTTTCAGTATCTAAAGATTTGATTCCCTTTTATTTAGCTATGATTTTTATTTATTCCCCAAAATTCTAGGGTAGCTTTTTATAAATTCTCTCCTTCTCTTCTCTTATTCTCATCAAACCGCGGAGTACTTATCAATATCCTTAGAAATTTGTTTCAGGAACCATGGCCCCAAAGAGAACAAGAGAGGAGCAAGCACAAGAAGGAGAAGGACAAGAAGTGGCAGTTCAAGAGAGGGTTAGATGGAGCAAGGATGAGAAGAGGGATAAGAAGCGGCTAGAGAGGCTCCGGTTTGAGCCTACCAAGTTTGCTGATCGAGAGCTGTTGTCTAAGCTTGGGATTCTTGGGGACTTCGACCAACTCCTCAAGAACATTGGTTTAAGATGTCTGTCACGGATGGATTGCCCAACCATTCCTGAAGTGACAATAGACTTCCTTGCCACCTTGGAGTTCCGGTATGAGAATCCTAGTGCACCCGTCCCTTCCCAAGGCCGCCTCTACTTCAAAGTTGGACGTCAAGCCTACACACTCTCCATCCCTGAGCTATGCCAAGCCTACGGCCTCAACGCTGATGCATACAAGGTCGAGTTCCCAGCCTTCAAGAAAGCCGACGAGTTTTGGGATATGATCAGCAATGAGGACTACAAAGCCAACACCGCTAAGATCAAGCGAGTAAGGAGCCCGGTGCTGCGGTATACTCTGAAGCTGATTGCCAACACGTTCAGTGGAAGGTATGTTGCCCCTACGGTCACGAAGACAGAGATGTGCTTCCTGTTCCAAGGTGTGAAGCACTTGGTGTGTGATCCGGATGCAAACGACGAGCCCATAGAGGATGAACTCGGCGATGAAGTGAACTACGGGTGTGTGCTCGCGGCTTCCTTGGTGAAGTACAAGGCTTATGCCTTACGGTGCAAGGCAACCTCCTCTTACATTGGCGGTTTCCTTACTCCTATGTTCGTGCAAGCCGGTGTGCCCATTCATGACTTTGCTCACGTCCCAAACAGAGCTTTCATGGATGAAGCATACATGAGGAATACTGATAGCTTGGGACGCACGCCAGCAGAAGGGTTCTATGCCTACCTCTTCATTGATGACGAAGACAAGAAGAGAGTGTGCATCCTTCCCAACAGAGATGTAACCGAGCTGCTTGGTGTTGGGAACATCGAGTTCTTTCCCACGGAGGAAGAATGCTTTGCCCTTTTAGGAGGACCGCCTGCTTCAGCAATTGCCCCGCGTCAAAGGTCAGAGTCTCCAGGCACGGAAGATGAGATGCCCGAGGCTTACACACTTCCCAAGCTAGACTTTGAGCCGAGGACAAAAACCGAGAAGTTCCTAGCATCGGTGGTAGAGATGCAAAGGAAGATTAACAAGTGGCAAGGCAAGATGCTGAAGAAGCTTGGGAAGAAAGTCAAAGCACTTCAGGGAGGCACGCCTAAGCTAGCTGCAAGTCAAGAGATGCAACAACCCGAGAAGAGAAGGCTCTCAACCAGAGGAGTTGTCATCCGCGAGACCCAAGGAGACAACATCCAGCCGGCGCGCCACTCTCTCCAAGAACCAGCTGACAAAGGCAAAGCAACGATCTCTAGCTCCTCTGGAACATCCTCAAGTTCCAGCCGAGCCTAGACCAGAGGTAAACAACCTTCTTCCATTGTATATAACCGCTCATATTTGTTTCTTGCATTGTGTTTTGATGCTCCTTCGGATGAGTTTGTCACCGGGACGGTGTCAAGCAAGTTTGGGGGGTACATGTTTGATTTGACTTGTGTTCTTTGATCTTATTTTCCCTTAGCATCCTTGAGTCTTTAGTCATGAAAATTTGGTAAAATTTTTAAAATGTTTTCAAAGATTCATGTAGTTGCTTTCATCTTTTTAAAAACATGTTAGGATTGAGTCTAGAGTTTCTCATATAACCTAGGTTGTTTGCATTTTGCATAAGGGGTTAGAATTTCTTACAAAGGTGTTTTTACTTATGAATTGTTTCAATGCCCTAGTTGGTAGTTCTCTAATGCTTTGTCTATGCTTTGAAAGTAAGTTCTTACCATGCTTGGATCACTTGATAGGATTTTCGTGGCTTGAATTGAACTCTCATGATTTGAAACTCATTCTAATAAGTGAGAACCTTAATTTGAAATTCTAATTATCATTCTTATGCATTTGAAAATGAACGCATGGTTTTAAAATATTTAGGCTCTCTTCTTCCTTTTTACCACTCTTTGTGAGCCTAAGTAGAACTCCCTCCTTGAACCTTACCCTCCTTTGAAGCCAAATGTTCTTGTGTGACATCTTTGTGAGGCCTTCCTTTCGGTTTGAACTTGACATAAAGTGTTAGGTTTAGGGCGACATGATTTGGTTTTCATATTGTTGCTAGCTTTGCATTTTGAAGCTAGGTATAGGCTTAGGATAAGTTTGGGGGATCATTGGGGTTGTTTTCTTGTCTATTTGTTTTCGGTTTCAAAGAGTTTGTGTCTTAAGGAAAGAAATGAGGTTTTAAGTGAAAGATTGTTTTTAAAAACTAAGTATGCTCTAATTTCAGGGGGTAGCTCTCCATAATAAAATAAAAAAAAAAAAGAGAAAAGAAATGAAAAAGAAATAAAAAAAAATAAAAAAGGAGCCTAAGTGCCAAATAAAGAAAAAATAATAATAATAAGAGAGCTACCAATAAGAAATTTCTAAAGAGCAAAAATATTTTTCAAAACCTTTTCACTAGCCTAAAAGTTTAAAAATATCTTTGTTTTGAATTGGGGATTACTAAGTTTGTAAAGAAAAGGGTAGACTCTTAAGTGGTGAGTGAGGATAAAATTTCTTAAATGAGAGGGGTATAGGATCATTTGATAGTTTACATGGGTAGATGAGAATCTAATCAGGTATGCATAAATTGTCTTTACCTTTAGCATTATGCACAAGTTCAACCATTTTCGAGAGAAACCCTTAATCTATTTATAAACCCTTTTCAAATGAGATCATTCTATGCTCATAACCATAACCCTTAGCCAAATGTGTTTTGCTTTAAAATGCATAAGTTTGATTCATGGTTCGAATGTTAATGAATGTTAAAGGGTGAGTTTCTTTGATTGTTAGGAATAGGAGAGTCATGATTTGAATTTATTTGTGTGATGAGTATGGCTAAGTTCTTTGGAGTATGAGTGTAAGCTTAGCATTTTAGAACTGTTAACTAGGACATTGAGATTGTTTCATTTGAAAGGCACCTTTGCAAAAAGTTTAAAACCCCATTCATTTTTCTGAAAACCTTTCTTCCTTACTTATTTTCTGTTGCTTGAGGGCAAGCAAGAAGTAAGTTTGGGGGAGTCGATGTCATTGCATATTGCATACATTTTGCATACTCATTAGTTAGCTTTTCATGCATTTGTATCACGTTTTAGGTTAGATTGCATCACTTAGGGTCCTAGAGCATTCTTGCATCAACATACGCATTTTCCTTGCATTTTGTATCACATTCAGGTTGTTTCTGGCTGCTTTGGAGTCGTGGAGGTTCGTGGACGTGTTGAAGCTGATGTAGCAGTTCGTGGGAGCTCGGAAATATGCTAAGGACCAGAGATCGAGGAGCAGATCGAGCATGGCCGGTCGATCTAGGAGTTGATCGACCAGAAGATCGAGCCAACTAGGCGATCCAAGGAAAATGATCGAGACGGAGATCGAGTGAAGCAATCGATCAATCGGTACAGACGTAAATGATGCCATGCAGAGCGAGAGACAGATCGAGTACACCACTCGATCCAGCCGAAGATCGATACCGAGATCGGATACAACACTCGATTCGCCGATGAAGATCGAGACCCAGATCGAGCCGAAGACACGATGTCCGGATATGATCGAGAGAACCACTCGATCTTGGGGTCGATTTCTGTCCTTTCAACCGTTTTTGGCTGCTAGCGAAGGGGGGACCATTGGCATGTTTGGGCATTTTAGGCAAGGCGGCGACGCCCTTTTTCGATAACTTTTAGATCCTTATCTTTTTCTTTATGTTTTCTCTCTCGTTTTCGTGAAGAACACCATTGTTGAAACTCGTTTTTCTCTTAAGCTTTTGTATTCGAATCGTTTCTGTTTAATCCAGTTTTCCTTTCATGTTTATCGTTTCGTTTCATATGCTTTGCTTGATTTACTCTATGTGTAGTGAGTAGTTCCTTTGGGTTCGGGGTTGAGAGGATTAATGGGTAGAAAGGGTTTCGATCTTGGGGTTTTTCTAAACGTTTTTAAAGGCTATCTCTTCTAAGGTGTTGAAAGCTTATAGCTTCAAGACTCTCACGCCAAGAGCTTCATGATCCGAGAGGTTCCTTACCTTGACAGGATTCAGGAGCCTCGGAAGATCACACCTTAGAGACTAGTTACCCCTTGCCAAAAGCCTTGGAAGTTTGGGGGACTAGTTAAGCCATTTACTTGAAATCTGTTTTCCTTGCCTTTCGACCTCTCTTTCCACCAAAAGCCATGGGTTTGGAGGAGAGGATGAAAGAGTGATCTATACCGAAAGCCACGGATAGATCTTGTTTTGTTTTCAAGGCTTAGAGATCCTCACCAAGTGAGTCGATCTAAAGTTTTAAACCCAAGGTAGAACCTTTGAAACCCCTAACAATGAATCTCAACCCTTGACCCTTTCTTTTAGCATCTTTACGTCTATTCTCATCATTCGCTTGTTATCTGATAGTATCCTGGTCATTAGCTTTACTGTTCTTGCGATTTTAGACGAGATCGATTGTTACTGCTCGATCTAGTGGTCGATCTCGTGGTCGATCCACTAGTCGAATTTTAATAATTCGAAGCTTTCTCCTTTAATTAATCTGTTTGTTTCTCGTGGTTGTACCTTCCTTTCTAGTATTTTTAAAATAGACATCATTCTGTTTAAGTTGCTGCATCTAGTTTTCAGAGATTTTATCTTAAACTGTCTCATTTTGCTTAGATTTGCTATAGTCCTTGCATTCTCTGTGCATTCTCTATCTCCTAGAAGTGGATTGACTCTCTCTTGCTTGCTATACTACAACATTGCTTGCATTAGAGTTTGATAACCTCTCTGCATCATAACCCTCGCTAGAAAGCGTTTATCAAAGAGACTGATGAGGACATGCCCGGCTTAGATGATGTCCCGCCACCAACCCCAAACGTTCAGAACCAACCCGCGGGACGAGCCAGGGATCCCATACACCGAGGACGTATCCGAGAAGAGGAGGCTTACCAACCCAACAACAATGACGTGAAGCTGAATGCCCCAACCTTTGCTGGAAGGGTTAACCCCGAAGCTTACCTAGAGTGGGAACGGCGGATGGAGTACATCTTCGAGTACTACGGCTACACTGACCAGAAGAAGGTGTCACTAGCAGCCGCTCACCTAACTGACCACGCCTTTTCATGGTGGGATAGAGATGCGTCCGAGAGGAGGAGGCATCGTCATGACCAGATCAGTACGTGGGCCGAGATGCGGTTCAACATGAGGAAACGGTACGTCCCACCTCACTTTAACCGAGACCTCCAGAAGAAGTTTCGTAAGTTGATACAAGGTAGCCGATCGGTAGAGGAGTACTTTGAAGAATTTGAGCAGCTAAGCAACCGCTTGGAGCTCGAGGACACGGAGGAGACCCTCATGGCTCAGTTCATAGACGGACTACAAGACCGTATAGCGAGAAAGGTCGAGAGACAACCGTACCACGACATGTCCGACTGTTACACCTAGCCATACAAGCCGAGCAACACGTTAAGCGAAAGGTAACAGCCACAAATCGATCAAAGCCAAACACAAGCTGGACCTCTACAACACCAAAGGTGCTTGACAAAGGCAAAGCTGTGGAGGTTGAGTCCCGGTTTAAAAAGCCTACAGCCAAACCCTCTAAAACAGCTCGGCCCGAGCAAGGTAAACCCCCATTTGCTCAAAGAACACGTGACATTACGTGTTATAAGTGTCAGGGGAGAGGTCATATGGTGAGGGAGTGCCCCGACAACCGCGTCATGATCCTCACGGCCAATGGAGGATATGAATCTCAAGGAGATGGAAGAAGACACCACGGAGACCGGAGCAGAGGAGATTGAATACCCGGACACAGGAGAGATGTTGGTGATTCGTAGAGCCCTTAGTGTTCTTGTTGAGCCAGAGACGATTCAGAGAGAGAACATCTTCAATACCAAGTGCACCGTGAACACCAAGGTATGTAGTTTGATCATAAACGGTGGTTCTTGCACTAACGTGGCTAGCAAGTATCTAGTAGATAAGCTAGGTTTGGAGACTACCAAGCATCTGAGGCCCTACAAACTAAGGTGGCTAAACGATGACACGGAGCTTACAATAGCGGACTAAGTAGTTGTCACTTTCAGCATGGGAGGGTACCTAGACAAGGTGACATGCGATGTAGTACCAATGCAAGCGGGACATCTCTTGCTTGGGAGGCCTTGGCAGTTTGATAAAGAAGCTATACATCATGGTCGTACCAATCAATACACCTTTACACATGACAAGCACAAGTACACCTTAGCTCCCCTCACGCCTAACCAAGTGCATGAAATGCAACTCAAATTCGCTAAGGATGCCAAGGTAAGTAAGACTAACTTGTTTGCTTCTACTAAAGTTGTTACACGAGCTTTAAACCGTCAAGACATGGTGCTACTTATGGTCTTTCGAGAAGGGTTACTTTCAGGAGCTAGTGATAAGGAGATACCCGCAGAGATAAGGGGATTTCTAGATAAGTATCAAGACGGCTTCCCTGAAGAGATACCCTCGGGACTACCACCAATAAGGGGAATAGAGCATCAGATAGACTTGGTGCCCGGCTCAGCCTTACCCAACAGGCCAGCTTACCGGATGAACCCCGCGGAGACTAAGGAGCTAGAGAAGCAAATCCAAGACTTAATGTATAAGGGCTACATTAGAGAAAGTCTAAGCCGTTGTGCGGTTCCCGTATTGTTGGTGCCTAAGAAGGATGGTACATGGCGAATGTGCGTGGACTGCCGTGCTATTAACAACATCACCATCAAGTACCGCCACCCCATTCCCCGCCTAGATGACATGTTAGACGAGCTCAGTGGTGCTACCATCTTCTCCAAAGTAGATTTGAAGAACGGTTATCATCAAGTACGTATGAAGGAAGGCGACGAGTGGAAGACTGCTTTCAAGACCAAGCAAGGTCTATACGAGTGGCTAGTGCTTCCTGATTTTGACAAAACATTTGAGGTTGATTGTGATGCTTCAGGTCTAGGCATTGGAGCCGTACTTACACAAGGAGGCAAGCCAGTAGCATTCTTCAGTGAGAAGCTAAGCGGAGCTACAGTCAATTACCCCACATATGACAAGGAACTATACGCCTTGGTGAGGTCATTGGAGACATGACAGCATTACTTGCTTTCCAAGGATTTTGATATACATTCAGATCATGAGACACTCAAGCACCTTAGAGGCCAAACAATGTTGAAAAGGAGACACGCGAGGTGGCTAGAATTCATAGAGACGTTCCCCTACATCATCAAATACAAGAATGGGAAAGAAAACTCTGTAGAGGGAGTTTTGGAGTTGAAGAGGGAATCGAAGCAACTCATGATCGGAGAAGATGTCAAAGAAGCAGCTTTGCAAACTCTGTATCCATATCGAGGTCCAGCATCGAGCAGAACATCCGTGAAGCTTGCTCGATGTGAAGTGCGGGACGAGGAAGAAAGATTTATCCGGTGACCTCGAGACTGCACCGAGGTAGTGCACCGAGCTAGGCATGCCGTACAAGCCAATACGAATACACATGACATATCGAGGTGTAGGATCGAGGAGAACACCAAGAACCCACCTCATATATACTACATCTGATTAGAGAGGGATTCAATTGAGACCCAAAAAGTCCTTCTTCAATTTGGTGACGTTTCCATTCTAGGATTGTTAGATAATTGAGTTTAGGTTCCTGCTTAGACTTAATCACCTTTTACTTTACTAATCAATTTACCTTTCTAGCTCTGTTTTCTCAGGTACAATGGTTGATCAACAACATCATAGACATGCTCATCAAGCTCAGTTCAGAGAAGATGAAGCACCAGTTCAGAGGTTACATAGGCCAGTGCCTCAGATTGCTATAAGAGCACAACACATAGGATCTCATGATGCTCCTTACCTTCACACTAGACGCAGAGGCATAATCCCTCCACCATCTCAAGAGCATCACTTTGAGATAAAAAGCAGCTTGATTGCAATGGTACAAGCCAACCGCTTTAATGGAACGTATATGGAAGATCCGCTTTATCACTTGGACGGCTTTGAGAATCTTTTCAGTTTACAACACATCAATGGCATCACAGAAGATGGTTTCAAACCGAGGTTATTCCCTTTCTCTCTTGGTGAACATGCACATTTGTGGGAAAGATCATTGCCTTGTGGATCAATATGTTCTTGGGATGATTGCAAAAGAGTGTTTCTAGCAAAGTTTTACTCTTCTACCAGGACAGCTACGCTAAGGCAGAACATATCAGGGTTCAAACAGTCACAAGATGAGCCATTCTGTTCAGCATGGGAAAGATTTCAAGGTTACACTCTGCGCTGCCCTCATCATGGTTTCTCCAAAGAGTCATTCCTCAGCACATTCTATAGAGGAGTGTCACCACGGTTCAGGATGCTGTTAGACACAGCTAGCAACGCCCACTTCTTGGGTACAACAGTTGAAGATGGTTTGCAGCTAATTGAAAACATTGCCTTGAGTAATGGTGACTATGTGGATGAGCAAGAGGACAGCTACAAGAAGAACACTGACACCTCAGATCAACAAACGAAGCTGAATATGTTAGTGCTTAATGCTAAGCTAGACTTTTTTCTTGAGCAATCTCTACATCACCCACCAAAGGCAACAGAGAAGACATCAGCTCTTGGACAACCTTACAACTTAGAAGCTGAATCATATTATGTGCAGCAACAAGAGAATGTTCATCATAAGCCTTACCAAGATACAAGCTATGACAGCTACAATGCTTACAGTCCTCAAGCGTACACAAGAGAAAGTGCTCCATTATACAATTAGCTCGGTGTTCCCATACACCAAAACCACAGGTCCACACCTTCTTTCGCAGAGCACCAAGAGCATATGTATGCATCAGCATTTGTTCCTCAACATCGAGTTGCAGCATCTCCAGTTCAGGATGTCCCTAGTCCTTCAACAGCATCACCATATATGCCTGATACAACCACAACTAGACTGCTTGAACAATTACTTTCCGGTCATACAGAGATGAAGGCTACACATCAACTAGAGATGCTTGCTTATCAAAAAAGTACATAATGTCTATTACAGAAGTTTGAGAACGTTAGTGATGAGCTAGCTCTGCTTAAAGCCAATCAGGTCTTCTCTACTACAGTTAAGCAACAACCGCCACCAGCTGTGCAAGCAATAACTACTAGGAGTGGTAAACAGCTGCAAAGACCTGTAGCACCAAAACATCTCCATGTGGACATTGAGAAGCAAAGTAGGGGGGTGTCACTTGAGACTCATAAAGAAGAGACTGAAGCTGAACCAGAGAAAGAAAGGAAAGCTGAGGCAGAGCATGTGCGAAAAGGAAAACAAGTGGTCGATGACGCACAAAGAGAAGCCATACAACCTACAAGGAAGAAACCTGTCTTTGTTCCTCCTCCTTACAAGCCACCACTTCCCTTTCCAGGAAGAATCAAGAAACAGCTAGTGGAGAAGTACAGGCAACTCTTTGAGAAGAAGATAGAAAATGTGGAGATAACCATGCCCATGCTTGAAGCCTTCTTGCTTATACCTCAGTATCAGAAGTTCTTGAAGGATGCACTTGCAAACGAGCAGACTGAGGTGCAAGGGATGGTTGTTCTCACTCATAAGCTCAGTGCCATAATACAGCACCTTCCTCAACCAAAGAAGCTAGGGGATCCATGAAGTTTCACTCTACCCTGTTCCATAGGACCTCTCACATTCAACAACTGTTTGTGTGATCTTGGAGCTAGTGTTAGCCTGATGCCTCTTACCACTGCCAAGCGCCTGGGATTCACGAGTTTTAAGCCAAATAGAATAACTTTTGTGCATGTCGACCGCTCTGTCAGACATCCCATTGGAATGCTTGAAGACCTTCCTGTCCGAGTTGGGATCACTGAAATCCCTACTGACTTCGTTGTTTCGGAGCTTGATGCTGATCAAAGGGACCCCTTGATACTTGGGAGACCTTTCCTTGCCACTTCTGGAGCAGTCATAGACGTCAAAAGAGGTAAGATCGAGCTGTATCTGGGAAAATATATGGTGCTTAAGTATGACATAAACAAAGTCATGAAGAAGCCCAAGATTGAAGGGCAGATCTTCAACGTGGATATCATGGAGGATTTGAGCATTGAGCTGATGGAAGAGCTGCATACAAAAGATCATTTAAGCACGGCTTTAACCAAAATACCAAGAAAGTATGGATACTTGAGTGAGGAAGCAGCAAGATATGAGCAGTTGTTGAAGGACCACAAGCCAGCTAATGAGCCCTTTGTCAAGCTAAGGAAGGAAGTTGTGAATTCAGTAAGCCAGAAAGCCAATGGAGCTAAGGGTAGCAAATCAGGAGCAGATCCTGGTTAAGGAGACTGGAGCGAGCAAAAAGCATCCAAGCTGGACCTGAAACCATTTTCCAAGGGGCTAAGAAATGTATTCCTTGGAACAAAAGATACCTATCCTGTGATAGTCAATGATAACCTCAATGATGATGAAACATGTGCTCTTGTTAAAGAGCTGAGGAAGTTTAGGAGAGCCATATCTCCTAATCTTTGTACTCACAAGATTCATCTAGAGGATGAGACGAAAACTTCCATTGAACACCAAAGGAGATTAAACCCAAACCTTAAGAAAGTTGTCAAGAAAGAAATCTTAAAGCTCATTGAAGCAGGCGTGATTTACCTTATCTCATACAGCACATGGGTCTCACCAGTCCATGTTGTGCCTAAGAAAGGAGGAATCACGATTGTTAAGAATGAAAAAGATAAGCTTATCCTAACTAGAACTATAACAGGACATAGGATGTGTATTGATTATAGAAAGCTGAATTCTGCCTCTAGGAAAGATAACTATCCTTTACCTTTTATTGATCAAATGCTGGAAAGATTGGCAAATCACCCTCATTACTGCTTTTTCGATGGCTCTAGTGGTTTCTTCCAAATCCCAATTCATCCTAAAGATCAGGAAAAAACCACCTTCACATGTCCTTATGACACTTTTGCTTATAGAAGAATGCCGTTTGGACTGTGTAATGGCCCAACAACCTTTCAAAGATGTGTTACTTGTATATTCTCTGACTTGCTTGAAGAAAAGGTGGAAGTATTCATGGATGACTTCAGTGTCTATGGATCTTCCTTTGGCGTCTGATTGTCTAATCTTTTTCAGGTTTTAAAGAGATGTGAAGATACAGGATTGGTGTTGAACTGGGAAAAATGCCATTTCATGGTCAATGAGGGAATCATCTTGGGGCACAAGATCTCTGAGAAGGGAATATAGGTGGACAAGGCCAAGATAGAAGTGATAATGCATCTGGCTCCACCAACATCAGTGAAAGGGATCAGATGTTTCTTGGGACACACAGGCTTCTATAAAAGGTTCATCAAAGACTTCTCCAAGATAGCAAGACCTCTCACTAGGCTGTTGTGCAAAGAGACAGAGTTTGTCTTCGATGATGACTGCATGCAAGCCTTTCTGGCCATCAAAGAGGCACTTGTGAGTGCTCCCATTGTTCAGGCACCTGACTGGAGCTTGCCATTTGAGATATTGTGCGATGCTAGTGATTACGCACTTGGAGCTGTGCTTGGTCAGACAGTGGACAAGAAACTACATGTTATATACTACGCAAGTCGCACTCTGGATGATACTCAGACTCGGTATGCTACAACAGAGAAGGAGCTGCTAGCAGTTGTGTTTGCATTTGAAAAGTTCAGAAGCTGCCTGGTCGGCTCTAAGGTCATAGTCTACACAGATCATGCAGCACTTCGCTACATTTATGCCAAGAAGAACTCGAAGCCACGCTTTCTCAGATGGATACTTTTACTTCAGGAGTTTGATCTCGAGATACTTGACAAGAAGGGAATTGAAAATAGAGTAGCTGATCACTTATTCAGAATGAGGATTGAAGATCTTGTTCCTATAGATGACTCTCTTCCTGAAGAGCAACTTATGGCATACGAAGTACTGAAGAGCTGGAATGAAGCAGCCGCTTTGCAAAACAGGAACCTACCTTTGTACTCAGATTTCGTGAAATTTCTTGTTTCAGACCATCTTCCCAAATTCCAAAAACCTTACCACAAAGCTAAGTTCTTGAAAGACTTATCTCAGCTGTATTGGGATGATCCATACTTGTACAAGAAAGGATCAGATGGATTGTTTAGGAGATGTGTGACAGAAGAAGAAGCACAAGACATCATTTTCCGCTGCCATGGGTCTACTTACGGAGGCCATTTCGCGACATTCAAGACAGCTACAGAGATACTTCAAGCAAGATTCTAGTGGCCTAGCATCTTCAGAGACACTCATGGGTTCATCAAGAGGTGGAAAGCATGTCAAAGGAAGGGGAACATATAAGCAAGAGGGATGAGATGCCTCAGAACCCAATCCTTGAAACGGAACTCTTTGATGTATGGGGGATTGACTTCATGAGACCCTTCCCTTCGTCATATGGCAACAAGTTCATCTTAGTAGTAGTTAATTATGTCTCCAAATGGGTCGAAGCTGTTGCAAGTGCAATGAATGATTCCTCTGTTGTTGTGAAGCTCTTCAAGACTGTAATCTTTCCAAGATTTGGTGTGCCTAGAGTAGTGATAAGTGATGGTGGAAGTCACTTCATTAACAAGGTCTTTGACAATCTTCTGAAGAAGCATGAAGTCAAACACAAAGTGGCAACGCCTTATCATCCACAAACTATTGGTAAATTTGAGGTCTCAAACAGAGAAATCAAAGTCATCCTAGAGAAGACAGTGGGGATCACAAGGAATGACTGGTCTGCAAAGCTTGATGATGTACTTTGGGCTTATAGGACTGCATTCAAAACACCAATAGGGAGATCACCTTTCAGCCTGCTGTATGGAAAGGCATGTCACCTCCCAGTAGAGCTTAAGTATAAAGCTAAGTGGGCAATTAAACTGCCCCAACGATGACATTAAAAGCGCCCAAGAAAGGAGACTTATGCAACTTCATGAGCTAGGAGAGATCAGGTTGGAGTCCTATGAGAATTCAAAGATTTACAAAGAGAGGACTAAGGATTGCCACGACAAGAAGATAGTCCACAAGGAGTTCTGATCAGGCGACTTGGTTCTTCTCTACAACTCAAGGCTAAAGCTCTTTCCTGGAAAAATCAAGTCAAGATGGAATGGGCCATATAGAATTAAAGAAGTTCTTCCCTATGGAGCAATCACATTGCTAGATATTGAAGGAAAGGAATTCACAGTCAATGGTCACATAGTAAAACCATATCTAGCCTTAGAGATTCTGTTAATGGAGAGTAATGTTAGTCTCTTTGATGTGCCCACTTAGCAAAGCAAAGGAGGTCAAGCAAAGAGACCTTAAACAAAGCACACTTGGGAGGTAATACCATGACTATCTATGTAAGTATGCTTTCCTTTTGCTTTTGATCTGTTTGTTAAGTTTTTTCAGGATGTGAAAAGTGATTAGATTGGTCAAAAAAAGTGGAGAACCAAGGGATTTAAAACTCTGTTTCTGCATCGAGGTGTCATATCAAGCTAAACCTCTGCAAGTCCTGCCCGATGCACTTCATCTCGGGTACGAAGGACTCTGTACGTCGAGCAGATTGTACGATGGGAATTGCACCGAGGTATTGTATCGAGCAGAACCTCCAGAACACTGCTCGATGCAATCGCCCCCGAATCCCTTGTCCGTACATCGAAGATCGAGTATCGGACACCGAGCAAGATGCCCGAGGGTGATCACATCGAGGTGCAGCATCGACCAAAACACCCAGAGCCCACCTCGATATGGACAACTGCTTTTCAAATCTCCAAAACTGCAAGGACGCCTCGATCATTTGGGCACCATCAGCCACCTCGACCAATAATTATCCAATCCTCCACCCGTCCAACCTCCTAAGCAAGTACACACCTTCCTCTTCCTTAAATCTTTAAACATTTTCCCTTACACTTCATTTCTACATTGTGGTTTGCGTCCTTTTGCATTTATAATACACAATGGACTGTGTATTCTAAGTGTGGGGGAGGGTTTGCTTGAACTAACCTTCTGCATTCTCATCACAGCTGCATTTACATATAGCTAGACAACCATGCATTGCACTTAAGGCTTAGGAGATCCCTAAAAATTTGAAATTTTTTGAAAATTGGTTTCTTAAAAACAGAGTTTTCATGTGCATTCATATTGGACTTAGACTTCATGCATTCACTTAGGTTGTTACTTGCTTGTTTAAAATGGGAGATAGTAAATCTTTGAAAATGCTAGTGGTTTATGAAAATGATGCCCTTGTTCTTAGTCCTTTGATGAATTTGATGAAGCACTTGAAATAAGGCTGAACAATTCTTTGAATTTATGATTTTGAAACTTTTGTTTGAAGTTGAAGCTTTCTTGATTTGATCTTGACCTTTATATTAGTGGAACCTTAATTTGGACTTTGAATTATCTTGTTTGTGCATTGAAAGTGACTGCATGGCTACCAATATACATATTTGGATCATCTTCTTCCTTTTCAACACTCTTGTTGATCCAAGTAGCTGATCCTCATCATTAAGGGACAGTTAACCACACCTTGAACCAATTCTTTCTTCTAAACCCAAACACTATTGTGAGAGTTTGTGAGGCCTTGCATTATCATTTTCGAACTTATCTTGGCAAAAAGTGTTAGGAATAAGGCTGGCAAGGAAGAGTTCTCTTATAGACGTCAGCTTGCATTTTGAGCTTGATACTAGGTTAGGAATTTTGGGGAAAGGGTAGAGCTAAGTGTTTGAGCTTCGGTTGTTGGTATCTTTAAGAAGCAAAGAGAAGTGGAATTGGTGTTGTGAAGAGAATGACATTGTGGAGAAGATGATTGTATCTTTTGACTTAGTGAAAAAGAAGAAAGCTCTAAGTTACAAAGAAGAAAAGGCGCCTGCAACAACAAGCTTACAAAGGTCATCCAAAAGGAGAAAAATCAGGCTAAGTAATCCACCAAAAAGGTGATGAAAATTGGCGCCTATACAAGAAAGAAGAGAAATTTCTAAAAGAAGTCAGCCACACAAACAAAACAAGAAGAAGTCCCCCATATTTCAAGAAGAAAAAGATTAAAAGAGCTTTGGGAAAGGGTAGATACAGGGGAATATCTTGGGACTTAGACTTAATTAGAATCATCTTTGGGAAAAGGGTAGAAGAGAGCTTTGACTTGCATGCATAAGTGTGCTTTTACCTTTAGAATTTTGCCTAAGATAGATTCATTTCATACGAGAGATCACCTGTTTCTTTGAGCCATTGATGAATGAGATCATTTTTATCTCATAACCATGTCCCTTGAACCAAATGCTTTCAGCTGATTTTCACAAACTTGATCTATTGGTTACTTGTTTAATGAATGTTAAAAAGGTCAAGTGATTTGAGGGTTTGTGTAGATTGATAACTTGAGAATCATTTTTATTTTGTGATAAGTGTGGCTAAGTTTTAGAGTACAGTTCCATCAGTTGCATTCTAGCACTAGAAACATGGACATCATTTTGATATATTGTTAGCATTTTAATGATATGAGTTCCCATTTTAAGACCTCATCACCATGTTTAATATTTTATTTGCTTGAGGGCAAGCAAGGACTAAGTGTGGGGGTGTTGATAGCTTGCTATTTTAGATCATTTTAGGCTGCATTTGATGCATCTTGTCCTCTGTTTTTGCATTATAGTTTAGCATTTTAGTGTCATTTGCACTTAGAATCAACATAGCATGCATTTAGCTTAGGATTGCATACATTTGCATACATGTGCATGTTTGTGGTGACTTGCAGGTGTTTTTGGGAGAGTTTTGGAGTTGTAGAGGGAATGGAAGCAACTCATGATTGGAGGAGATGCCAAAGAATCAGCTTTGCAAACTTTGTATCCATATAAAGGTCCAGCATCGAGCAGAACATCCGCAAAGTTGCTCGATGTGAAGCGCGGGACGAGGAAGAAGGATTTATCTGGTGACCTCGAGACTCCACCGAGGTAGTGCACCGAGCTATGCATGTCGTACAAGGCGATACGAATACACAGAACATATCGAGGTGTAGCATCGAGGAGAACACCAAGAACCCACCTCGATATCGAGCTGACTGCATCGATGTGTCAACCCCAAGAATTGATCAAGATTTTTCTACTTTTTGTCAAACCTTATCTTCTTGGCTTATTTAAGCTAAACTTTATCCTTTTAGCATCTTATCTTCTTCTTTACCCTATTTTTTTGACCTTGTGGGAAACCACAAAGATATTTTTATGGGATTTTGATCAAGATCACTCTTTTAATAAAGCTTTGCACTTCCTTTGTCATTTTTCTTCTAGTTCTGGTTTAATCATGTTTGATATATCATCTCTGCTTGTTTCTGTTGATTTTGCTATGTGTTGTGTGTAGTTTCATATGGTTTGAGGTTGGAGCAGATTTGGGGATGATTGGTTGATAGCTTAGGGTGTTTTGGTTTGATTAATGCTTAGATCACTAAGCTTAGTTGGTCTTAATGCTTAGTAGCTCTTTTAAGGTGAAACTGGTTATAGGTGTTTGCTGCATCACAAGTGTTTGTTTAAATACCTAAAAGAACTTTGTTAGGAACATTCTCCTAGATGATTATATTGGCGTTTAGGTAGCATGTTTGGTCTATAAGAGCCTTGTGTTTTCATGCTGGTTTTGCACAGATACGCCATCACAAGTGGGTCTGTCATGTGCTTAACTTAGACATCTATGTTCTTGTTGTGGGCTGGTTTTGCACAGATATGCCATCATGATAAACAGGTTTTTCGCAAGTCAGAATATCAAATCCCAAACCACAAGAATGATGTAGTATAGCAGTAAGGGTATCAATCCGACCTAGGAAGCAGGAAGAACACTAATAATGCAAGTGTGAAGCAAATCTAAGCAAATCGGGAATTTGATTGGTAAAATCGGTGGAAACTAAATGCAATGACCAAATGAAATGCAAAACTATTTAAAAATCCCTGGAAGAGGGTTAACTAACACTCAGAGAAAAAAGAACAACAAAAGAGCAAATCTACTAAGAACTAAAAATCTAGCACTGAATCGACCACTGGATCGAGCACTGAATCGAGTAAAACAGATCGATCTAACAACTTAAAGCGATGACTTCTAATGAACAAAGATGCAAGCTTTATGACAAGAGAATGAATAACAGAGGTTTTAAAATGCTAAAAGAGGGTTTAGGGTCGAGGGTCAAATTCAAGAGTGTAAAAGGTTTAAACTTTGGTTTGAAAACATATAGATCTACTCATTTATGAGCTTTCTCTAAGCCTTGAAAACAAAACAAGAACCATCCATGGTGTGTGGTATGATTCACTTCCTCACTCTCTTCTCCAAACCCATGGCGTTTGGTGGAAAAAGATATCAAGGAGCAAGGAAAACAGATTTCAACTAATAGCCTAACTAACGTCCTCTACAACCATGGCGTTTGGGAGAGGAAAGATTAGTCTCAAGGATCTGGTTTTCTAGGACATCTGAATCCGGTCAGGGTAAGATAGCCTTGGAATCATAGAGATCTTTTCCAAGACTCTCTATGCCTGAAGACCCCAAGATCCTAGAAGAGAAGGAATGAAGAACAAGAAAAACACAAAACTTAAACCTCTTAAACCCTTTGAATCACCTCAACCCCAAATCCCACAAAGAACTACTCGCTACTCATGATAGAAACCAAACGAAATGCGAAGAAGGATAAACTAAACATGATTAACAAGCGATTAAAAGAAAACTGCTTAATATTAAAGGATTCAAGTTCAAAATCTAAAGAAAAGCTTTGATGTTCTCCAATGGCTAATCACCTCTCTGAAAAAGCATAAAAAGATAAGACTGAAAGTTGTTGATGAAAAGGATGGCTACCCTATGCCAAAAATAACCAAACCGCCAACTGGTTCCCCCCTTCGCTACGGTCCAAAGCTGAGCTGGCCGGATAAGGTCCCAGAGATCGACCTTGAGATCTATCAGTGCACTCGATCGTCTTCAGGGATCGCCTTCTGCTGCTCGATCTGCAAGTCGATCTGGTAGGATGGATCGAGTACTTCGTCCGATCTTCTACTCGATCTTTGGGTGATCGAGTCGTGGTCTCGATCTGGCTCTCGTTCTGCATCGCGTCATTTACGTCCGTACTCCAGATCGATCTCCTCTCTCGATCTTGGTCTCGATCTTTCCTCTTGAATCGACTTGGGTCACTCAATCTTCTGGTCGATCCCATCTAGATCGACCTGCCTTGCTCGATCCGCTACTCGATCTCGGGTCCTTCGCATGCAAGGTTGAGCTCTCCAAGTGTCCATAAGCTTCTAGCTGATCCTCCTCACGTCCGCATAACCTCCACAACTCCAAAGTGCTCCAAACAACCTGATAATGATGCAAAAGTGCAAGAAATATGCAAATTACAAATGCAAAGGGACCTAGGACCTAAAATGCAACAAATGAAGAAAATTAGCCTATAATGCAAGATGAATGCATGAAAAACTATCCTAAATGCATACAAAATATGCAAAATATATGGTAATATCAACTCCCCCAAACTTGCCTTTTGCTTGCCCTCAAGCAAACAAAATTCAAGAAAGGAAGAGAGGTTTGAAAGTGGAAGCTCAAAACGAAAATGTCAAAGGAGAAACCAATTCAATGCCCAAGTTATAAGTTCTAAGATGTAAAGAGGTTGTTCTAGTTCAAAAGCTTTAGCCATACCCATCAAAGCAAGCAATGAACTCTAGCTTAGCCTACACAAGCATTCAAATCAACCAACTCCTTAACATTCATTAAGCGATAACCAATGGATCAAGTTTGTGCACATCAAGCGAAAGCATTTGGTCAAAGGGATATGGTCATGAGATGAAAAAGATCTCATTTAAAGAGGGGTTTAAGAATTCAGGGGATCTGTAGCATCCGTATCCGGGAAAATGTGGAATGATCGTACCGAACAGGGCATTGTCCGAGGGATGACCGAGCCAAGGGTCGGATACTGGCTGGGAAATGAAGGTTTGGACTATGGTCGGGTGTTGACCGGTGAAGTAATCGGATGTGGGCTGGATAGCCGAGCCAGATGGACCATATCCGAGGGAAAACATGGTCCAGTCCGAGGGAAATGGGATTTATCCGAGTACAGTGGGATATATCCGAGAGTCTGGGAGGTTAGTCCGAGTGTCAGTGGACTGTCTCCGAGGGGGAATAGGAAACCTCCGAGAGAAATAGAGGATTAGCCGAGGTGGGACAAGTTGTCCGGGAGAAATAAGAATATCCGGATGAAAAATGGAAAACACCTCGGATAAGGGCGGTTTATCCGAGTGGGAAGGGATTTGGGCCGTGGGCCAAGTGTTTGGTCGGCTATTTTGGGATTTATCGAGTGGATGGTCGAGCCGGTACAGGAAATAGCCGAGGAAAATCGAATCGGACCGGGATAATCCTACTGGAACCAGGAAAACGTCGGATAAGTCCGGGTTACCTAGGGTTTTACGAGTATATAAGGGAATTTGAGACTTAACTCGAGGGTGTTGCAATTATTTGAGCTAAATAAAGCAAAGAGAGAGTTTAGTCAAGAGAAAACCCTAAGAAAAACAGTTTATCCCGAGGACATCCGAGAGAGATCAGGCTATCGCCGAGCAGAACCGATCATCGCCGAGATAAACTGGTAAGCGATCGGATATTTTCCTAAGTGTTGAGTTTTCATCGGATAACCTCGAGCTAATAGCCTTGTTTTGTGGGGTTTCTGAGGGAAAACAGAGTTTGGCTCGAAGAAAGGTGAACGGATCAAGAGATAGCCGAGGGGATAAGGATCGGATCGTACCATGAGCCGAGAGATTCTTAGAGAGATCGGATATCTTCGTTTTGGTGCAGTTTTGATTGGGATTTCTTCTGACCAATCTGTTTCTAGCCTTGTCTAAGGTGAGTGCGTGACTGTGGTTGGGTCTAGGACCGTATGATTGCTAGGGTTAAGTGTTTTGAATGTTGATTGTGTGATTTTCATGTTATGTGTTTGGAATTGATAAGCAATCCTTATGTTGTGATATATTGTGGTGTTTACCGTGGCATATATGATGTTTAGCTAACCTCAGGGTAATCCGGATCAAGTACTAGCTTAGGGGATGTGGGATTCTCGCTGAAGTAGACATGGGTCTTAAAAAGGGATTGATCTTGGTTGGTTAGGCTAGATGATCATGGCCGTTTGATATGGTTATGTCTATTGCGAATTGATTGTGTTGAATGTTGAATCCGAAAGTATGACTGCGTGTTTTGGTACTGACCAGGTGTTACGGGATGACCGTACTCACTAAGTATTTATGAAATACTTATGCCTCTCATTTTGAGTGTGCAGGTACTAAGCAGTAAGGGGCGAGACCAGGCGGCAGTGATGGATATGGATGGATCGGGACTTGGTTTTATTTGTGTTAAGACTTGTGTTTAGAGTCTTATGGCTTTGGTGTTTGACCGTTTAGGTTGCTAGATGATTGGTTGTAATCGTTAGTGAACCTTGTGATTTGATTTATGTGGAACCCCGAATCTGTTTAAGTATTTTTGAGAGTTAAATGAATGAAATGAGTTATTTATATTCCGTTGTGTATTGATAAGAAAGACTTAGAAAAATAAAGAAAATGTTCGAAAATATGGCTAAGTATAGAAATAGACTTATAGGATGTAGTGGGACACAGCCGCGGTACGGTTTATCGGGTTGGGTTACCACAAGTTGGTATCAGAGCGTTTTAACGCTTCTAGGACTGAAATTGGTGACTGCTGTTGTTTGTTTGTTTATTTGGGGTTTATGGGGGTCCGATCCATTCTTCACTGCCAAGGTCTCGCGGTAAGTTGTTGTGTGGTGTTGTGAAACACGTTTTGAGTTAACTTCGGCTAACTGGCATTGTGTACTTGCAGATGGTTGATACCAGAAGAACCGTGAGAATCAATGGGGACAACCAGGCTGCGGGGTCTGTGAACTCAGTCAACAGTGATGTTGCTGAGAGGGCTAGGGAAGCCGAGAGACAGGCAGCTGCGGTTGCGAATGAGGCGGCTAGAGTGGCAGCCGTGGAAGCAGCAAGGAATGCTGCGGAAGCTGAGAACATGGCTAGGAATGCTGCGGGTGCAGCTGGGGTTTCTGCGAATGTAGCACCAGTGGGGTTAGAGGCTGTGCTTGGGATGTTAGCACAGGTACTAGCTAGGCTACCTGCGGTGGCTCCTGCTCCGGCGGTTGCAGCAGCACCACATGTAGTACCACCGGTGGGGGTTCACGCGGATGTGGTTGAGGAGGAAGCGGACCATGTGGAGAGGGTTCCGAGTTACCTCAAGGTTTTGGATCACATGGTGCGGTTGGGAACCAAGTTCTTTGCTGGAGGTTCTACACCGATTGAGGCAGATGAGTGGAGGATGAGACTGGAACGGAATTTTGAGTCTATCCGATGTCCAGAGGGTTACAAGAGGGACATAGCAGTGCACTACTTGGAGGGTGATGCACACACGTGGTGGAAAGGAATTGTTGGAAGGCTGGTGAACGCGAATTGTTCTTATGAGACATTTTCAGCGATGATCAGGAGTAAGTACTTCCCACAGGAAGCTTACAACGAGTTGGAGAAGGCGTTTCTGTACCTTAGTCAGGGGACGCTTACAGTGAGGCAGTATGAGACTCAGTTTAATCAGCTGAGGAAGTATGTGTCTCATGAGTTTGACACGGAGGAGAAGCTGATTCGCAGGTTTATGAGTGGACTGCGAGTTGAGCTAAGGAATGGGTGTGTGGTTTGTGACTTCAGGACAGTTGCTGAGCTTGTTGAGAAGGCGGCATTGTTGGAGTCAGGACAGGCGGAAGCTGCGTTGATGTCAGCTGGGGCTAGTACAGCCGTGACCAAGGCGGGTCAGTCTAGTGGACAGAACCGGAAGTTTGGGAAAGGAGTACCGAACAGAGGATCTGGGGGACGCAGCGTGTGCAGCAAGTATGGCAAGGCTCACGTTGGCGAGTGTAGGCGCGGTGGTAGTGGATGCCACAGGTGCGGGAGTTTAGAGCATCGGATACGAGACTGTCCGGAGGAGGATCAGCGTGTGGTCCGTGTGTCCGGCAGTGATGGTGCGGTTCGGGTTTGCTACGGTTGTGGAGAACCAGGGCATTTCAAGCGTGAGTGTCCTAAGGCAGGAGTGGTGGAGCAGGCCGTGGCTCAAGGGAAGAGAGCAGGGGAGGCGCTTGCATCACAGGCCAAGAGACAGGCCATTATGCCGAGGGTGTACACGACGAGTGCAGCAGCAGCCGAGGAACCAAGCACTTCTCATCCGATTACTGGTACGTGTGGTACTTAGTATTTTCTAAACTTGCCTTGTGTGTTGTTGTGTGTTAGTATAGAGTCTTAGCATTCTAGGGAATGAATGTGTAGGGACCTTGCTAATGGGTGAGGTTGAAACCCATGTTCTGTTTGACTCGGGAGCGAGTCATTGTTTTGTTAATCCGGACATGATCGGAAAGGGTCAGTTCCAGAAGGAACCCGGAGAGGACTTTGGGTTAGTTCAGGCGGCTGGAGGCCAAGTGATGTTTTCACTAGGAACGGTTAAGAATGTTCCAGTGATGTTTGGCGAAGTGAACATGCCAGCAGATCTAGTGATCTGTAGGGTTAAGTCCTACGATGTCATTTTGGGAATGGACTGGTTAGGCAAGCACAGAGCTCACTTGGATTATCACCGTGGAAGGGTGCGGTTTGAGAGAGAAGGAGAGGTCTTGGTTTATCAGGGAGTTAGACCAACCTCAGAAAGTTTGGTGGTTTCAGCTATTCAGGCAGAACGGCTGATAGAGAAAGGTTGTGAGGCATATCTAGCAACGATCACTACTACAGAAGGAGGGCCGGATGTAGACTTAGGCAGTATACCGGTGGTGCAAGAATTTGAGGATGTTTTTCAGGCGTTGGCAGGACTGCCACCAGCTCGTTCAGATCCATTCACGATTGAACTTGAGCCGGGGACAGCTCCATTGTCTAAAGCACCATACCGGATGGCGCCAGCAGAGATGGCTGAACTGAAGAAGCAGCTAACGGAGTTGTTGGACAAAGGCTTCATTAGACCTAGTAGTTCACCGTGGGGAGCACCAATGTTGTTCGTGAAGAAGAAGGATGGGAGCTTCAGGCTTTGCATTGATTACCGCGGATTGAACCGTGTGACCGTGAAGAACAAGTATCCACTTCCCAGGATAGACGAGTTGTTGGACCAACTCAGGGGAGCTACTTGGTTCTCTAAGATCGATTTGGCATCAGGGTACCATCAAATACCCATAGAGGAGACAGACGTGCGTAAGACTGCCTTTAGGACAAGGTATGGTCATTACGAGTTTGTGGTCATGCCATTTGGTTTGACGAATGCGCCAGCTGCATTCATGAAGTTGATGAATGGCGTATTCAGAGAGTACCTAAATGAGTTTGTGATTATTTTCATAGATGATATTCTAGTATACTCTAAGGATGAGAAAGAGCATAAGAGTCATTTGCGGACTGTTCTGGAGAAGTTGAGGGAACAGAAGTTATATGCCAAGCTCAGTAAGTGTAGCTTTTGGCAACGGCATATAGGGTTCTTGGGTCACATTGTTTCGGATAAGGGAGTGTCCGTGGACCCAGAGAAGATTCAGGCTATTGCGGATTGGCCTAGACCAGAGAATGCTACAGAGATAAGGAGTTTTCTCGGACTAGCTGGTTACTACAGGCGGTTTGTCAAAGGTTTTGCAAGCATGGCTCAGCCAATGACAAAGCTGACTGGTAAAGACGTGGAGTATGTCTGGACGGAGGAGTATGAAGAGTGCTTCTTAAAGTTAAAGGAGTTACTCACTAGTGCACCAGTATTGGCATTACCAGAACCGGGTGAGCCATACGTGGTATACACGGATGCATCCAGGAAAGGACTAGGTTGTGTTCTGATGCAGAATGGTAAGGTGATAGCTTATGCTTCGCGGCAGCTACGGAAGCATGAAGGAAACTACACTACACATAATTTAGAGATGGCGGCTGTGGTATTTGCACTTAAGATATGGAGATCTTACTTGTATGGCGAGAAGGTGCAGATATACACGGACCATAAGAGTTTAAAGTACATCTTTACTCAACGGGATTTGAACTTGAGACAGCGTAGATGGATGGAGTTGGTAGCGGACTATGACTTGGAAATAGCATACCATCCAGGGAAGGCCAACTTGGTGGCGGATGCGTTGAGTAGGAGAAGGGCTAGCGTATCATCTGAACAGAATGTAGGAAGCATTGTGAACATGCTAAGGACATTGCAGTTGAATGCAATAACGGATGGGGTTGAACCGTTGGGTTTGGAAGCTGCGGATAGAGCTGACTTGTTGACTAGAATTCGGATTGCTCAGGAGCAGGATGAGAATCTGAAAAAGGTGTCACAGAATGATAAGACAGAATATCAGACTTCAAACAATGGGACCATTGTTGTGAACGGACGGGTCTGTGTTTTAGATGTGAAGGAGCTGAGGGATGAAATCCTTAAAGAGGCACATCAGTCAAGGTTTTCTGTTCATCCGGGAATGACCAAGATGTATCAGGATTTGAAACGGTACTATCATTGGGTTGGAATGAAACGTGATGTGGCTAAGTGGGTAGCCGGATGTGAGACGTGCCAATTGGTTAAGGCAGAGCATCAGTTTCCAGGTGGTTTGTTGCAAACGTTGCCAATGCCAGAATGGAAATGGGACATGATCACCATGGACTTTGTACTGGGATTACCTAAGACTAGGAAGTTGCATGACGGGATATGGGTCATTGTGGATCGTTTGACCAAGTCTGCTCACTTCTTAGCAATGAAAAAGAGTGATGGAGTACCAAAGTTGGTGGACATGTATATTGATCAGATCGTGAAGTTGCATGGAGTGCCAGTAAGTATCATTTCAGATCTTGATCCGAAGTTTACTTCAAGGTTCTGGAAAGAGTTCCAGGAAGCGTGTGGAACGCGGTTGCATATGAGTACATCGTATCATCCTCGGACTGATGGGCAATCAGAACGGACGATCAGGACATTGGAGGATATGTTGAGAGCGTGTGTACTGGACTGGGGTGGTAGTTGGGAAGACTACTTACCGTTGGCTGAATTTGCATACAACAATAGTTACCAAAGGAGCATAGAGATGTCTCCGTATGAGGCGATGTATGGCAGGCCGTGCAGGACACCATTGTGTTGGACACAAGTGGGGGAGCGTAGCGTAATGGGGCCAGCAGTGGTCGAGGCTACTACAGAAAAGATCAGATTGTTAAGGGTTAAGCTGAAAGAGGCTATGGACAGGCAGAAAAGTTATGCGGACAAGCATCGCAGGGATCTGGAGTTCAGTGTGGGTGATATGGTTTATCTTAAGGCACTGACTTATAAGGGAACAGATAGGACAGCTAAGAGTGCCAAGTTGAATCCGAGGTACATGGGGCCGTACCGGATACTGGAAAGAGTTGGCGCAGTGGCTTACAAGTTGGACTTGCCATCGGAAATGGGAGCGTTCCATAATGTATTCCATGTGTCACAGCTGAGAAAGCACATTACCGAACGGGAAACAGGTTATAGAGGAGCCGCCAGCAGACTTGCAAGAGGACCTTGCAGTAGTGGCTAGGCCGGTTCGAGTGTTGGATCGGAAAGAAGAGACTAAGCGTGGGAAGCTGGTCAGAATGGTTCAGGTCGTATGGGACTGCAATGGGCATGAACAGGTTACTTGGGAAAAGGAGGCTAGGATGAAAGCTGAGTATCCCAAATGGTTTGACAAGTTGCAAACGGATGAGTCGGATTCGAGGACGAATCCAGAACGGGTGGGGGAGAGTTGTAGCATCCGTATCTGAGAAAATGTGGAATGATCGTACCGGACAGGGCATTGTCTGAGGGATGACCGAGCCAAGGGTCGGATACTGGCTGGGAAATGGAGGTTCAGACTATGGTCGGGTGTTGACTGGTGAAATAGTCGGATGTGGGCTGGATAGCCGAGCCGGATGGACCATATCCGAGGGAAAACAGGGTCCAGTCCGAGGGAAATGGGATTTATCCGAGTGCAGTGGGATATATCCGAGAGTCTGGGAGGTTAGTCCGAGTGTCAATGGACTGTCTCCGAGGGGGAATAGGAAACCTCCGAGAGAAATAGAGGATTAGCCAAGGTGGGACAAGTTGTCCGGGAGAAATAGGAATATCCGGATGAAAAATGGAAAACACCTCGGATAAGGGCGGTTTATCCGAGTGGGAAGGGACTTGGGCCGTGGGACAAGTGTTTGGTCGGCTATTTTGGGATTTATCGAGTGGATGGTCGAGCCGGTACAGGGAATAGCCGAGGAAAATCGAATCGGACCGGGATAATCCTAATGGAACCAGGAAAACGTCGGATAAGTCCGGGTTACCTAGGGTTTTGCGAGTATATAAGGGAATTTGAGACTTAACTCGAGGGTGTTGCGTTTATTTGAGCTAAATAAAGCAAAGAGAGAGTTTAGTCAAGAGAAAACCCTAAGAAAAACAGTTTATCCCGAGGACATCCGAGAGAGATCAGGCTATCGCCGAGCAGAACCGATCATCGCCGAGATAAACTGGTAAGCGATCGGATATTTCCCTAAGTGTTGAGTTTTCATCGGATAACCTCGAGCTAATAGCCTTGTTTTGTGGGGTTTCTGAGGGAAAACAGAGTTTGGCTCGAAGAAAGGTGAACGGATCAAGAGATAGCCGAGGGGATAAGGATCGGATCGTACCGTGAGCCGAGAGATTCTTAGCGAGATCGGATATCTTCCTTTTGGTGCAGTTTTGATCGGGATTTCTTCTGACCAATCTGTTTCTAGCCTTGTCTAAGGTGAGTGCGTGACTGTGGTTGAGTCTAGGACCGTATGATTGCTAGGGTTAAGTGTTTTGAATGTTGATTGTGTGATTTTCATGTTATGTGTTTGGAATTGATAAGCAATCCTTATGTTGTGATATATTGTGGTGTTTACTGTGGCATATATGATGTTTAGCTAACCTTAGGGTAATCCGGATCATGTACTAGCTTAGGGGATGTGGGATTCTCGCTGAAGTAGACATGGGTCTTAAAAAGGGATTGATCTTGGTTGGTTAGGCTAGATGATCATGGCTGTTTGATATGGTTATGTATATTGGGAATTGATTGTGTTGAATGTTGAATCTGAAAGTATGACTGCGTGTTTTGGTACTGACCAGGTGTTACGGGATGACCGTACTCACTAAGTATTTATGAAATACTTATGCCTCTCATTTTGAGTGTGCAGGTACTAAGCAGTAAGGGGCGAGACCAGGCGGCAGTGATGGATATGGATGGATCGGGACTTGGTTTTATTTGTGTTAAGACTTGTGTTTAGAGTCTTATGGCTTTGGTGTTTGACCGTTTAGGTTGCTAGATGATTGGTTGTAATCGTTAGTGAACCTTGTGATTTGATTTATGTGGAACCCTGAATCTGTTTAAGTATTTTTGAGAGTTAAATGAATGAAATGAGTTATTTATATTCCGCTGTGTATTAATAAGAAAGACTTAGAAAAATAAAGAAAAAGTTCGGAAATATGGCTAAGTATAGAAACAGACTTAGAGGATGTAGTGGGACACAGCCGCGGTACGGTTTGCCGAGTTGGGTTACCACAGGATCACTCAATGAAAGAATCCTATCTTTGGCAAAATGCTAAAGGTAAAGGCACACTTATGCATGCGAGTTAATGCTCCCTTCTACCCATTTTACCCAAGATGATCCTAAAAACTTCTATACCCAAAGTTAACCCCTAAATCTACCCTTCCCAAAGCGCTTGATCATCTTCATTCTTCACAATGGGGGAAACTCCTTTTTGCTTTGCCGTGTGGTTGACTTCTTTTTATTTGAACTTGCTCTCCTTTGTTGTATGCTTGGCGCCGCTTTCATCACCTTTGGTGGATGGCTCGGTCTGATTTTTCTTCTTTTTGAATGACCTTTGTAAGCCTTGCTATTGTTGGTGCCTTTCTTCATTGACACTTAGAGCATTCTTTTTCTACTTTACTTAACCACAAACGATTTGTTCCCCCTTTGCTACCAACCCCATACTTCCTCTTCTTTTGAAAAGATGTAAACATTAAACACTTAAACCACTTAAACAACGCTTTTCCCAAACTCCTAACCTAATACCAAGCTCAAAATGAAAGCTGGTGTCTACAAGGGAGCTTCTCCTTGCCAGCCCTATTCCTAACTCTTTTTGCTAAGATAGGATAGAAAATAATGCAATGAAAGGCAAAAGTGTTTAGGTCTGAAAGAAGGTTTGGTTTAGGGCGAGGTTAACTGTCCCATTATGATGAGGATCAACTACTTGGATTAACAAGAGTGGTAAGAAGGAAAAAAGATAATCCAAGTATGTATATGGGTAAGCATGCAATCGCTCTTAATGCACAAACAAGATAATTCAATGTCAAGATTAAAGTTCTACTAAGATGGAGTTGGCATCAAATCAAAGTGAGATTCAACATAAGACTAGAGTATCAAATGCAAGTAATCGAGGTATGGTGCAGCCTTAACTTCAAACTCACTATATGCAATCAAACAACAAACAACCGAGGCATTGAAAACAATTCAAACATTGACAACGTAACAACTGTTTATCATTTACTCCCAATGCAAATGCAACAACCTAAATGATTTTTAAAAATTCTAGACTCAATCCTACAATATCTAACAATGCAAGTGCAACTACATGAATTTTTTTAAAAAAATTTTTAAAATTTTTATCATTTTTTTGGTGTTTTCTATGCCTTTTGATGCAATGCAAGACTCAAGGGATGATAACAGAAAATAAGATTAAAGAAAACATGTCAAACACACCACACACTCCCCCAAACTTGAATGACACCATCTCGGTGGCAGACAAAGCTCAAGAGGAGTCAAAACACAAAGCAAAAATCAAAGAAAACATGAGTGGTATATACAAGGGTTTGGTTGTTGGTACCTCGAAGCTAGGCTCGGCTGGAGCTTGAGGATACTCCAGACTTCCTGCTCTTAATAGGAGGGTCTTCAGTGACCACCTTGCCTTTTTCCTTGCTTGCTCCTTCGTGTAGAGAGCGGCGTGCAGCTTGCTCGTTGCCTTGGGGCTCACGGATCACTTTCTCACCAGTTGATCTCCTTCTCTTCTCGGGCTGCTCAACCTCTTCGCTTGAAGATGCCTCGAATGATTTCTTCTTCAAGTTCTTGATCTTCTTGGCAAGCATTGTAATCATCTTGCACCTCATAGCCCATGCCTTGTACTTCAGCAAAGAGGACACCAGAATGTATCTGTAGTTAACATCATCGCCGAGTTCGTCCTCCATTGGCTAGTCGTTCTCCTTAGGATCACACAGCAGATGCTTAAGGCCTGGGAACAAGAAACACAGCTCATTTTTGGTGACTGTAGGAGCCACATACCGTCCACTGAAGGTATTGGCGATGAGTTTGAGCGTGTATCTCAAGACAGGACTGCGGACTCTCTTGATCTTCGCTGTGTTTGGCTTGTAATCATCGTTGCTTATCAGATCCCACAAGTCGTTGGCTTGAGTGAAGGCAGGAAATTCAACTTGCTTCGCGTCAGCCTTCAGACCATAGGCTTGGCAAAGCTCTTAGATGGAGAGATGATAGGCCTGTTTCCTGTTCTTGAAAGTGAGGTGACCTTGACAAGGAGTAGGAAAGCTCGGAAGTCCAAGGTTGCCTCGGGATAAGTTGGGCAATCCATTCTTGATAAGCACCGGAGTCCAATGTTCTTGAGAAGCTGATCAAAGTCTCCCAATATCCCCATCTTAGCCAAAAGATCCCTACTTGCGAACTTTGTGGGATCGAACCGAAGCCTTTCCAGCCGTTTCTTGGCTTGCTTCTCCTCTTTTGTCCATCTGGCCCTCTCTTGAACCACTTCTTGAGCTTCTCCCTATTGTGCTGTCTCTTCTCTCGTTCTCTTTGGAGCCATGGTACCTGAAAACCAAATTCTCGAGCAAGAGAATGAGCAAAGGTGGTGAATGTTGAGAGAAAGACAAGGTAGAAGGAAAAACTTTTTAACAATTACCCTAGATTTTTTGGGGAATTTATAAAAATATTAGCTAGATAAAGGAGAAGGAAATCTAGAGATACTATTAAATCTAAAAGTTTTCCTAATACCTAGCTATTTTCAAAAATTCGTTAAACTCCCTAACAACTAACCATCAACCAAAGCAAATAAAAGGAAATTTTCTAAATGATTTTAAATAATGAACCGAAAATACCTTTGCAAAGATTGAAAGCAGATGTTGTTAGCCTTTAGGAAAAGAAAATCACACTCTCTCTTGCCTTAGAAAACTCAAAATACAAATGAGAGAGTGTGTTGTTTCATGGAAATATAAAGGCTAACAAAGATATAAAACCATGGGCAAAACAATTGGTTTCTGACAAAAGTGTGGTCAAGGCACATCTTTCATGGTCAAAGATGCTTGTCTTGACCACAATTCAAATTTAAAAATAGGAGAGAAAGAAGATAAGAGGGAAATATATTACTTACCTCGGCACGAGATCGAGTCCATTTGGTCGATCTAGGACTCGATCTCATGCCCATGTTGACTAGGATCGAGAGGTTTGATCGATCAGGAGCTCGATTCAGATTGCATAGAGTCTTAGATCGATTGTGCCCTCTCGTTCCATGATTTTTGGTCATTCAGGCTGTGCTCCTTAGATCGAGCCACGTGATCGATGTGGGGGTCGTTTAGGCTTAGATCGAGTGGCAGATCGAGTAGACTAATCGATATAACCTTGAGGATCAAGTGAGGTCAGTCGATCCACACCTCGTTTGAATTTCAAGCTAAATGTATGGGTGGTTTTATCCTCTCATGATCGACTGATTTACTCGATTGTCTACTCGATCTCGTCTAGATCGACTGACTCCTCTCCATTCACTAGCTCGATCTAGTAAAGATCGAGCCAGGATAAGTAGATCTAGCACTCGATCTCTAGCCTATACTTAACCCTTCTCGCCTCTTTTGACTCCAAGATCATCATCTCCATTCATCTATCCTTTCACCTACACACTTAAACATAAAAAGCATAAAACTGAAATAGAAAGAAAGCAAAAATATGTACAAGATAGACATGGGAATGCCTCCCAAGTGCGCGTTCTTTAACGTCTTTAGCTAGAATTTACTTGGTTTAGGCCTGAAGTGGGTCTTAGAGGAGCATTGTAGTGTCCTCCTTGCTGTAGTCACCCGCCAAGTAAGGCTTAACCCTGTGCCCGTTTACCGTGAAAGCATTACCGCTCTTGCCAACCAATGTAACCGCTCCGTAGGGTAGAACTTCCTTGATTTCAAACGGTCCACACCACCTTGATTTGAGCTTGCCCGGGAACAGCTTCAACCTCGAGTCGTAGAGTAACACCAGACTGCCTTCCCTCAACTCCTTATGAACCAGCTTCTTGTCATGAACCGCCTTGGTCCGTTCTTTGTAGATCTTAGCATTCTCGTAAGGTTCTAGCCGTAGCTCATCTAACTTATGGAGTTGAATTAACAGCTTCTCTTATGCCGTCTTGAGACTGAAGTTCATCTGCTTCACTGCCCATAGTGCTCTATGCTCCAACTCAACCGGAAGATGACATGCCTTGCCGTATAGAAGCGTGAAGGGAGTGGTACCTATAGGCATCTTGAAAGCGGTTCGGTAAGCCCACAAAGCATCATCGAGTTTGACAGCCCAATCTTTTCTAGTAGCCCCATCTGTCCTCTCAAGTATAGCCTTGATCTGCCTGTTAGACACCTCTACTTGCCCACTAGTTTCAGGATGATAGGGAGTTACTACCTTGTGCTTCACGCCATACTTCTTCAAGAGGCTTTTAAACACTTTGTTGATAACGTGGCTTCCTCTGTCGCTTATAATTATCTTGGGAACTCCAAACCGTGGGAAGATGATGGTCTTAAAGAGTTTGATCACCACTTTAGCATCATTGGTTGGGGAAGCTATAGCCTCAACCCATTTAGACACATAATCAACGGCCACCAAGATGAATTTATTGCCGTAAGAAGATGGGAACAGTCCCATAAAATCTATCCCCCAAGCATCGAAGACATCAACTTCAAAGATTGGTACATGAGGCATCTCATTTCTCTTGGTGATGTTCCCTGCCCTTTGACAAGCTTCACAAGCCTTAACAAATTCATGAGCGTCTTTGAACAGCGATGGCCACCAAAAGCCGACTTGTAACACCTTTGTAGCGGTCTTGAAAGAAGCGAAATGACCACCGTATGAAGAGCCGTGACAATGTAGAAGTATGTCCGTAGCTTCTTCCCTTGTTACACACCTTCTATACAAGCTGTCCACTCCTCTTTTGTACAAGTATGGCTCGTCCCAAAAGTAATGGGAGGCATCTCTCATGAATTTCTTCTTGTGGTAATGGTCTAAAAGAGAAGGCTCCTCTCCACAAGCTAAATAGTTTACTATATCAGCATACCAAGTTAAATCTTCTTCCTTGAAACTCAAAGCCTCTTCAAACTTGTCTTCAAGCCTTCCACATACTGCCATGGTGATCATCATGAGCTGCTCTTCAGGAAGTTAATCATCTAATGGTAAAGCTTCATTGACTCTCATCCTAGAGAGGTGATCAGCAACACCATTCTCTATCCCCTTCTTATCTTTTATCTCCATATCAAACTCTTGTAGAAGGAGAATCCACCTTAAGAGCCTCGTCTTGGTGTCTTTCTTCGAGTAGATATACCTCAAAGCAGCATGATCCGTGTACACAACAACCTTAGAGCCAACCAAATATGACCTGAACTTCTCAAAAGCAAACACAACGGCCAGCAGCTCCTTCTCGGCTGTGGCATATCTCACTTGCGTGTCATCCAAGGTACGGCTGTCATAGTAGATTACATGCAACCGCTTGTCTTTCTTCTGCCCTAGAACAGCTTCCACGGCGTAGTCGCTCGCGTCACACATGATCTCAAACGGTAAGCTCCAATCTGGTGCTTGTACTATAGGTGCCGTGACAAGAGCCTCCTTGATGATCTTGAAAGCATGAAGACATTCCTCATCAAAGACAAAGTCAGCTTTCTTGCATAACAGCCGTGTAAGAGGGCGAGCTATCTTGGAGAAATCCTTGATAAACCGCCTGTATAAGCCGGTGTGACCCAAGAAACTCCTTATATCCTTCACATTAGCCGGCGGCTCAAGACTCATCATGACCTCAACCTTAGCTTTATCAACCTCTATCCCTTTCTCAGATATCTTGTGACCAAGGACAATCCCTTCCTTCACCATGATGTGACACTTCTCCCAGTTCAGCACAAGGTTTGTCTCCTCACATCGCTTAAGTACCTTGCAAAGATTCAACAAACAAGCAGAAAAGGACGCACCATATACAGAGAAATCATCCATAAACACTTCCACAATCTCCTCTATAAGATCAGAGAAGATTGACATCATGCACCTTTGAAAGGTTGCTGGTGCGAACCCAAATGGCATCCTTCGATAAGCGTATGTACCATAAGGGCATGTAAATATCGTCTTCTCTTGATCGTTAGGGTGGATTGGTATTTGAAAGAAACCACTATAACCATCAAGAAAGCAATATTATGGATGATTAGCAAGTCTCTCAAGCATCTGATCAATAAAAGAAAGAGGAAAATGATCCTTTCTAGTAGCAGAATTAAGCTTCCTATAGTCTATACACATACGGTGACCAGTTATAGTCCTAGTAAGGATCAATTCATCTTGTTCATTCCTAATGACTGTGATTCCCCCCTTCTTAGGCACCACGTGGACAGGAGATACCCACGTGCTGTCACTGATGGGGTATATCACATCAGCCTCTAACAGTTTCAAGATCTCTTTCTTAACTACTTCTTTTAAATTCGGATTTAAGCGTCTTTGATGTTCAATAGAAAAAGAGTTCTCATTATCTAAGTGAATCCTATGAGTGCAAAGCATTGGTGAAAGGCCCTTGATGTCACTTAGAGAGTACCCAATGGCCTTCCTATACTTTCTTAGCTCATTAAGGAGCGAGTGCAACTCATCATCACTCAGATTCTCATTCACAATCACGGGATAAGTCTCATTAAGCCCTAAGAAAGCATACCTTATCCCTTTTGGGAGCTCTTTTAGGTCCACCTTTGGGGCTAGCAGCTCGCTTTAGTCCTCCTCGTGGCTTGTATTGACGTTGCTGTCCACACTGCCCTCCTTAGAACCCAAAACATGAGCCTTAAGACTGCCTTCTTGAACCGTTGTCCCCTCAGAGATCAAGTCATCCACTGGATCTTCCACTCGTTCTAATCCGGATCGAGTAACTTTACTCGATTCACCTACTCGATTTGATGTGGATCGAGCAGGATATCGAGTCCCTGACTCATTCTCTGAACTGATCGAATGGCTTCTCTCGATCTTCTCATCGTTCTCATTGCCCGATCGACCATCCTCCTCGATCTTCTTGTCGATTGTTGTCCTGGATCGAGTGATCTTCTCGATTTCCTGATCAATCTCTAGGCACGCATCTTCATCTCCTTTGACAACTCTTCTATAATCAAGGAGATTAACATACCCTTGGGTCTTCTCACTCAAGAAACCATACTCCCCTCTCTCTTTAGTCAAAGCTAGCTTCAAGTGATCCTCTTGTGCCAACGTTTCTAGCAATTCATCAGCCAAAGCATCTAACGTTTTTATGTAGAATGCTTGTCCTTCAATGGTTGGCTTCTTCAGAACCTCATTGATATCAAAATCCAGCTTGATGTCTTTGCCAAGGTGCAAAGCTATCTTCCCATTCTTTACATCAATGATTGCTCCGATGGTTGCAATGAATGGTCTTCCAAGTATAAGCGGATCCTTAGGCTCTTCATCCATCTCAAGCACAACAAAGTCGGTTAGTACATTGACATAGCTTATTCTCACTGGAAGATCTTCTAGCATACCCACTGGAAGTCTTACGCTCCTGTCAGCTAACACAAGGGAGATCCTACATTCTTTGAACCGTGTGAAACCTAGCTTCTTTGCTATAGAGTGGGGCATGAGATTGGTACTTGCTCCAAAATCACATAAACAGCTCTTAAACTTCAATGGACCCAAAGCACAAGGAATGGTGAATGATCCTGGTTCTCCTAGCTTCTTAGGGACAATCTCCTTGTGAATAATAGCACTACACTCTTCAATAAGCACCAAAACTTCTTTACTCTCCTTGTTCTTCTTTGTAAGGGTGTCCTTGAAGAATTTAGCACACTTAGGCATCATAGCTAAGCAATCCACAAGAGGAAGCTTGATCTCAACATCCTTTAAATGCTTTTTAAATAAGAGTATGTGCTTCTCTATCAGCTGTTTCTTGAAGCGGCCAGGAAAAGAAAGCTTCAGTACATACAGTGGAGGCACATAAGCATCCATCTCCTTAGTAGCTTGCTCCACTTTCTTCTCTACAACCACTTCTTTGCCCTTTCTTGGTCTCTCAATCCACACATTATAAAAAGTTATCTCCTCATCAGCTGAAAGCTTACCCTCCCCCTCTTGAATCACAATGTCCTCATTGGTCTTAGGAGCAACTCACGGTGGAAGTTCTTTCCCACTTCGTAGTGTTATAGCGTTTGCATACTCTTTGGGATTCTGCTCACACTTGCCCGGTAAGCTGCTCTGACCGCTTGTACTAGCCTTGCCCTTCTCTAACTTCTTTATCTTGTTGTTCAGATTTGTTATCTGTGTTGAGACGTCAGTAAGAGAGGAGTCAAGGCGGTTGTTCATCTCGGCAAACTTCTGATTAGTTGAAGCTTGATCTTGAAGCAACTGCTGGAACATTGCTTGTACCGGATCTTGAGGTTGGGGTTGCATCTGTTGTTGCTGTGGAACGAAGCCAGGAGGAAACATAGGAGTGTAGCCTTTGTTGCCTTGCTGTTGCTGCTGACCCTGAAAGTACCCTTGCCTCTGCCCTTGGAAGCCACTATTCTGTTGAAAACCCTTGTTATAAGGAACAAACGGCTTTGCTTGCTGAGGGGGGTACACCTGATCTTTAGGGTTCTCAACGTTTGTACTCCTGTAAGAGAGATTGTTGTTGGCTTGGTAACCTTGTGAATAACCCTGAAGTTTATTGTAGTTCTGACCAGCAATCCAGTTAGCTTCTTCTTGACTTAACTCTAGCTCCTCTAAGAAATCTTCGGCTTCTCCCACAAAATGAACTTGCTTCTGATTTGCAAGAACGAGCTTATCTATCTTCCCATGGAGGGACTTAAGCTCTTTCTTGTGAGACTCTAGCTCAGAACCTCGTGGTGCACGGTCATAATCCTCGGCGTAGTTGCTGTCACTCAAAGCCAAGTTTTAGATTAACTCCATACCCTCTTCCACTTCTTGACCAAGGAAGTTACCCTTGCTTGCCGTATCAAGTAGCATTCGGATCTTGGGTAATGCTCCTCGGTATATTGTGCTTAGGAGAGTCTCTTCACTGAAGCCGTGGTGAGGACACTGAATGGTACAGTCTTTGAATCTTTCCATAGATTCATTGAATGTCTCGTTTTGCCTTAGAGTGAATCCGCTGATCTCACTTTGCAGCCTTTCTGTTCTTGTGCTAGAGAAGAACTTTGAGAGGAAAGCTTTCTTACATTCAGCCCAAAAGGTAATGGTGCCTTGTGGAAGGGTCTTCTCCCAATGCCTAGCCTTGTCACCGAGAGAAAATGGGAAGAGCCGTAGCTTGAAAGCATCTTCCGAGATCCCATTGATCTTTATCATCCCATACACTTGCTCAAAGTTGTCAAGGTGCTCCATGGGGTCTTCCATAGCCAGCCCGTGAAATTTACTATTCTGAACCATAGAGATGAATCCAGGTTTTATCTCGAAGTTGTTATTCTGGACTGGTGGAGGAGTGATCCCAAAGCGATTGTGATGCGTATTAGGAGCATCTCCAGCACCAATGATCCATGGGGGTCTAGCTGCGTGGTTGGGGTTTCCATTGCCCCTTCCTACACCACCGTGAGCTGGTGGAGGTTCCTCAGGTTGTTCTTGCTCAGCCATTGTTGCAAAGTCTACTGAACCAGCTTGCACAATCTCTTCAAAGGCTTGAGCTTGCTCTCTTGCTCTTCTTTGTCTTGCGTGACCGAGTTGGTGAATATTATCCAGGGGTTTAAGTAAGTTGTTGTCACCCCTGGAGCATAGGTTCATGTACCTGAGATCAAAAACAAGAAGGTAGAGAAATGAGTAATCAAAATAAAAGGTAAAGGCTTAGTCTTTGCTAAACACCAAATCTTAATGCATCCTATAAATCCTAAGACGGCAACGGCGCCATTTGATAAACAGGTTTTTTCGCAAGTCAGAATATCAAATCCCAATACACAACAATGATGTAGTATAGCAGTAAGGGTATCAATCCAACCTAGGAAGCACGAAGAACACTAAGAATGCAAGTGTGAAGCAAATCTAAGCAAATCGGGAAAATGATTGGTAAAATCATTGGAAACAAAATACAATGACCAAATGAAATGCAAAACTATATTAAAATCCCTGCAAGAGGGTTAACTAACACTGAAAGAAAACAGAACAACAAAAGAGCAAATCTACTAAGAACTAAAAATCGAGCACTGAATCGACCACTGGATCGAGCACTGAATCGAGTAAAACAGATCGATCTAACAACTTAAAGCGATGACTTCTAATGAACAAAGATGCAAGTTTTATGACAAGAGAATGAATAACAGAGGTTTTAAAATGCTAAAAGAGGATTTAAGGTCGAGGGTCATATTCAAGAGTGTCAAAGGTTTAAACTTTGGTTTGAAAACATATAGATCTACTCATTTATGAGCTTTCTCTAAGCCTTGAAAAAGAAACAAGAACCATCCATGGCGTGTGGTATGATTCACTTCCTCAATCTCTTCTCCAAACTCATGGCGTTTGGTGGAAAAAGAGTTCAAGGAGAAAGGAAAACAGATTTCAACTAATAGCCTAACTAACCTCCTCTACAACCATGCCGTTTGGGAGAGGAAAGATTAGTCTCTGAGGATCTGGTTTTCTAGGACATCTGAATCCGGTCAGGGTAAGATAGCCTTGGAATCATAGAGATCTTTTCCAAGACTCTCTAAGCCTTAAGACCCCATGATCCTAGAAGAGAAGGAATGAAGAACAAGAAAAACACAAAACTTAAACCTCTTAAACCCTTTGAATCACCTCAACCCCAAATCCCAAAAGGAACTACTCGCTACTCATGATAGAAACCAAACGAAATGCAAAGAAAGATAAACTAAACATGATTAATGTGCGATTAAAAGAAAACTGCTTAATATTAAAGGATTCAAGTTCAAAATCTAAAGAAAAGCTTCGATGTTCTCCAATGGCTAATCGCCTCTCTGAAAAAGTATATAAGATAAGTCTGAAAGTTGATGATGAAAAGGATGGCTGCCCTTTGCAAAAAATAACCAAACCGCCAACTGGTTCCCCCTTCGCTACGGTCCAAAGCTGAGCTGGCTGGAGAAGGTCCCAGAGATCAACCTTGCGATCGATCAGTGCACTCAATCATCTTCAGGAATCGCCTTCTGCTGCTCAATCTGCAAGTCGATCTGGTTGGATGGATCGAGTACTTCGTCCGATCTTCTACTCGATCTTTGGGTGATCGAGTCGTGGTCTCGATATGGCTCTCGTTCGGCATGGTGTCATTTACGTCCATACTCCAGATCGATCTCCTCTCTCGATCTTGGTCTCGATCTTTCCTCTTGAATTGACTTGGGTCACTCGATCTTCTGGTCGATCACATCTAGATCGACCTACCTTGCTCGATCCGCTACTCGATCTCGGGTCCTTCGCATGCAAGGTTGAGCTCTCCAAGTGTCCATAAGCTTCTAGCTGATCCTCCTCACGTCCGCATAACCTCCACAACTCCAAAGTGCTCCAAACAACCTGATAATGATGCAAAAGTGCAAGAAATATGCAAAATGCGAATGCAAAGGGACCTAGGACCTAAAATGCAACAAATGGAACAAACTAGCCTATAATGCAAGATGAATGCATGAAAAACTATCCTAAATGCATGCAAAATATGCAAAATATATGGTAATATCATATCACAAGTGGGTCTGACATGTGCTTAACTTTGTTATTTCTGCTCTTGATATGGATTGATTGATTTAGTGTCTTGATCATGTTCTTAGCTTGTTATCAGTCTTGACCACCCTAGGTTTGATATTAAGTAATCCCCAAGTCATCATTGCCCTAGCCTTGAACCAGCGTCTCATTGTTCTTTGCTTTTCATCATTTTGTGTTCTGTTTTTCCTCTGTTTTGATTTGCATTGTTCTTGCTTTGTCCCTTACCTTGCATTTCAAGTTATTGCATTTAGCTTTCATTTTGGTTCTTGCACTTCATTGCTTTGTTTACCTTAGTCCTGTTGCATTTAGATCATTGTCTTGGTAGTTTCTATTGCATTTAGTTTTCTTTGGATTGCATTGCTTGCTTTAGTCTTGTTAGTATTGCTTTTTCACTTCTGCATTTCATCTTTGTCCACTTAGGTTGTTAGAATCATCCTTCTTTCATCGTACATGGTTAAGCTTAGTTAATGCATTGCATCTCTTTTATTCTAGCTCCTAGATGGATTGATTAAACCTCATTTATACTACATCTGATTAGAAAGGGATCGAATTGAGACCCTAAAAGTCTTTCTTCACTCATCAAATCAAACAACCTTTTTAACATTCAATTAAGCTCAAACCGTGAATCATGCTTATGTAAATGCAAATGTGTCATTTGGTTAAGGGACAAGGCTTAGTGAAATAAAAATGATTCCACTTTTCAAACTGGTTTTGGTGTTTAAAAGGGTTCTATCTAGGAAAAAGATGGCTGTGCTTTGGAAAAATGTCAAGGGTCAAATAACAACATGGACATACAAAGGAAGATTTCCATCTACCCAAGACCTATAAGAAATGTCCTTAACTCTAGCTAATCAATGTAAGCCCGCCTATGCTACCCTTTTAAAAACTTTAAACCCTTTTAGAAACCCAAAACCTCTTCTCTTTTAAGCTCCTTGGAGGACACTTCTTCTTTTGATCTTCATGTGGATGCGGTTTGCTTCTTTGAGTTTGGCTCCTTTATTTGGTGATGCTGCTTTTTGCCTTTGGCTTTTTGATTTACTTGCTTTGCACTCCTTGCATCTTCGTTTCTTCTTTGAACATGAGCCTTCCTTTCTTTTGAATTTAGAACCGCCATTTCCACTATTGCTTATGTCACACTCCTTTTCTTTTTGCCTTGACTTCTTTTATTCTTTGCTTCTCTTAAAAACTAACCCAAAATAAATCCCAAACCATTCCCCAAACATCCCGGCCGTGGCTAGGAATTATTTTCCAAGGATCAAGGGGTCTCTAGGCTCCTCATCCATCTCCAAGACCACGAAGTCCGTAGGAACATCTATGTCTCCTATTCGGATTGGAACGTCTTCAAGTAAACCTTTTGATATCCTTACAGAATGGTCGGCTAGTATTAAAGAGAACCATCTTGGTTTATAACTAGTGAGACCCAGCCTTGTTACTATTGAGAAAGGCATGAGACTCACGCTTGCTCCCAAGTCGCAAATACAATTATTGAACTTAAGTGGACCGATTGAGCATGGGAGGATAGAGCTTCCTGGATCTTCTAACTTGTTGGGAACAACCTTCTGTTGTATGATGGCGCTACACTCGGCCGTAAACACCATCATGCCTTGAAGTTTCTTTGTCCTTTCTAAAACAGCTTCTTTTAAAAAAAATTGGTAGGAGGGTACCACGGCGAATGCTGTGACGTAATTATTACCATTTTGTGATAGTACATCTATACTAAATGAAAGGAACTATTTAGGGCTCCTTAAGCCATCCACGTCAGCAAAAAAAACCTCTCTATAATCTTGCCACATAAGCAGACTTCTAATAAAAATAATTCTTTAATATATTTATAATATGCTTAAAATTAAATAGTATTAATTCAACAGTAATAGTAATACTTGAATATTGATTAAATTGTATATATTGTAGTAACAAAAAATATATGACATATAACCTAACTTTAACAAAAAGAAAATTTAGTTATATGTTTAATAATAAACTTCTTACAATCTAAATTAATAATAATCAAAAGTTTAAACTAAAAATCGATAACATATAATATTATGAGATATGAAGTCCGCCCACACAATAATAAAAATTATCATTTTAGTTTTTTTGAAATACACATAAAATATTTTAGAAAACAAATTGCTGTAAAAGACTTAAATAACATTCAATAGAAACAAAGTTATAAAATAATAATTTTTAAAACAAAATTAAAAATATTCAAAATTAAGAAAAATCTAAAACATTCGTTTTTTACAAACAAACATAGTATATATATAACAAATAAATATTTTTTAAAAAATTTAACATAACTGTATTATACATATGTGGACAAAAAACATTTTATATGTTTAATATATGATTAATATTGTATATTAAGGATACTCTATTTGTATATGATAAATGTAAATGTTCAAATTCAATAGTTTATAGATGCTTCAGAGATCAAATTAAAATTGTAGTTTATCAATATGATTGTAATTTTGTATACTATGTAAATGGTTTTTCATTTATATGAACAATAGTTCTTTTAAGGATTTGTAAGATTTTTAAATATTGACTGTTGTTTTGTATTTGAGACTGCTAATGAAAAAAAATAATTACACGTATATAATTGAAATAAAAAGAAATCCAAATTAATTGAAACAATAATCAGGTGCTTCAGTTGTAGTCATATGTTTGATAAGTTATTTTTTTTATTTAAAATTAAATAAAGAGAAAACTTATTGTTGCTGAATTCAATTATATATCAAATTTAGTTAAAACAAAATTAATTTTTATAACAATTTGAAAGCTATTGTATGAGTTTATATCGAAATATTAAATTTTAGATTAACAGTTAATTTTCACTTATACCAAGTTAGTAAATGTTTAAATTAAATCATAATATATTTTTTAAATAGATTAAAAATTTTAGATCTATAACCACGTTAAAAATATTGCAAATTAAATATTATATTTAAAATATTAGTTTAATGATTAAATAATTTGCTTTAAATAATAATCAAATATTTATTAAAAAAATCCGCGCGTAGCGCAGAAACATCCCTAGTAATAACTTAAAAATAGTATAAATAATATAATAAAATGTAAAAAATGATATTCAGATTCATCACTAATTAATTTGATATCAGAATTTATATCTTTAACCTCAGATATAATTTCTGTTTCTACTTCTGTTTTTATGTGCAATGAATTAGTTTGAACAATAAAACCATCATTTTCCTCACTTGTTTGAAAATGGCTGCTTCAGTGGTATTTTTTAAGAGAGAATCATAGATGTGTAACCAATTCATCCGTTATTCTTTATGAAAAATTTAAACTCTAAGCTCTAAAACATAAATTTTTACATTTAATCATATTCAAAATGTTAAATCAAACTCTAAAACGAAAAGAAAAAAAAATACAAAACAAATTCATCACTTGTAAAAAATTTCAATTTTTTACTATATTATATCACATACTAACTTTAAAAATAATATATAATTATTATGCATATAAACAAACTTCAACACCTATAAAAGATTTTTACAAAATATAATTATAATGTTTTTTAAATTATAAACTCTCTAGCTATCCCAAATCCTAAAACTTAAGTCCCATAATTTAAATAATGAACTTTAACTCTCAATCAAATTTTACACTCAATTAAATAAAATTCTCTAAATCCTAAATATAATGTACACTAATTATATATATATATATATATATAACCATAACCAAAATACAACACTTATAAAAGCTTTAGAAGAAAATATAACTATTTTCTATATTCTAGTTCCCTAACTTCAAATCCAAAAATTTAAATCTTAGATCCAAAATTATGAATTCAAACTGATGACAAACAAAAAAAAAAACTGGAAAGCCTAGACCGTAAAGAAATAAGAAAATAAAAAAACTAATTTTTTATTATTAATCTAAAAAGATAGGGATCACACTTCTTTTAATATCTACCATTGATAAAATAAAATCTAACGAACACAAACATTTTCCCTTTTTTTTTTTCCTTCTTCTTTTCTTCTGTTTCGATCTTCCGCGTAACTTCTTCTTCTCTTCACTCTCTTCTGCGTAACTTCTTCTATGAATAAATCTTTGTTCGCTATGGTGGTTTTCAATCTCTGGGAGATAGATAAAGACACAAATACCAATGAAGGTTGCATGACGGCAATTTGACAACGATGATGACGAATAATTGGTGAGTGTGGGCGGCCGTAAAGTTTAGAGTGAGCAACTTAAGTTTGTGCATGAATGGTGAGTGTGGCGGCCCTAAGGTTCAGATTGAGCAAATTAATTTTGTGCATGATTTTGATTCAATTTAAGGCTAATAGTATTTACAGTTAAGTCTTATTTGATTTTGCTTCTGATTTTAGGGCTTGATCGAGAATTATAAAGAGCTTGAAGGCTGTAGTATTACCGTTAACGAGGCTCAGTCAAGAGACATCAGTGGTGGTGGTGGTGGTCGTCGCCATGGCGACAGTGGTGGTGGTCATTACCGCAGCGGCGGCTGTAGTGGTGTTTACGGCACAACGATAGTGGTAGATATGGAAGAAGCATCATGGATTAAACACAATGAGAAAATATTTTATTTTTTATTTTTATGTTCTTTAATTTAATAATGTATTATTTTACTTTTATTTTATATATTATAAAAAATTATCCTAAAGAATTTTTTTAATTACAAATCAACTAAATAAATAATAGAATGGTAATTAAATATGCTATTATTTGTCATATATCATTTCTGACACTATAATTTAATAACTAAAAATAACAAATTAGTAACATTATTTTACTAGCAATTTATAATGAAATAGCAATTTAAATATAGTAATACTTTGTAATATATAACATTTTTTGTCACAATTTATGAAAATTGTAATAATATTTTTTGTCACAGATTGTAAAGTGATTTGTAATTATTTTAATATTGTCACAAATAGTGATGAATTGTTACTATTGTTAATTGTCATAAATTTTTGTGACGTTGTTGAGACAAAAATAAATCTGTGACGTTTTTATTGTGATCTTCTATCATTTGTAACATTATTGTCATAATATAAATTTTCAAAATATTTATATATTGTGACAAAAATAATTGTAATAATATTCATTTTTTTGTAGTTAATCACTTATCAAGCATAGATTTCCCTAAACTAACCCATCTCAAATCCTCAGAAAAACTACTCACTAATCTTGGTGAATACCATCAAATCTATGAAGAAAGAATGGTTAATCATGATTAGAAAAGCAAAAGATGAAGGGAAATACAAATTTATATTGAAATAACCAATATTCAAACTACAATTTTGATTATGAACATAAAAAGAAAGAAACTGATGGATAAATGGATGATCCCTAAAATTTAGGGATCTTTAGTATTTGTAGGGATCCTAGAAGAGTGGCAAAGTTATAATTAAGTGATCTTCTCGAGGGACTCATATCGGGCATGCAGGTCGACATCGTGCTAGATGTGAAGTTTCCTCTGGTTCGAATGTCGGGCAGCATGCTCGATGTGCTGCTCGATGTTGGGATGAGGACCCTTCCTGCTGGTGTATATCGGGCATGCCTTGCCCGACATGGTGCTTGAAACAAGGTTTTTGCAAGTCTCGACCAAATATCCTTAGTCTATAATCGAATGTAATATAGGGATGAGGTATTGAACAATTGTGGATGAATTGAGATGCAAACAATGTCGTAAGCTAAGTCAAAGGAGTTCTAACTGGTGCAAGATGCAAGAGTAACAAGCTAGTGATGCAAGAAAAACGGAACAAAGATGATATTAAACAAAGACTAAGAAAAATGAGACTTAAGCAATAAACTAAAGCAAAAGATGACAACTTAAGCAATACTAAGCAAGAAACTAAACAAGATGAAAGCTGGAATGGAATAAGCAAGCAAGATAACTAAAGCAAATTATGTTTTAAGACAATTAATAAAATGGAAGATCTAAGGTCCCAAGCAATAATGGGCAAGTAGTTTTCAAGAGTGATTAAGGGGATTTCTAATAAAGGCAATCATCAAGCATAAATCAAGTAAACAATTCTAAATATTGTAATCCTAGAAAATGTATCTAAAGAAAGATCTTCCTAGTGGTTAATAAGCAAATCCAATTCAACAAAACTAGAGTGTCAAACCCACTTTTGATGGTGTATTCTCTATTCATGAGCATAAAGAGCAGAACCATAAAACCTAAAATAAGTACTAATCAAGTAAACTTCTCTCACCCAAGAAAGAATTCAGATCAACCTTTCAATCTTTTGAACAATATAGGGACCTAAGCAGCTAACTCAACCAATCAAGAACATAGATTTAAGCTCACAATTGCGAAACCTAACGATGCTAAGCAATGAACAGGATTCAAACAAAAGCATGTTCTTTCAATGCAAATTATCTAACCATCAAGCAAGAGTCACATAACAAGCACTATCTAGTCCTAAGCGAATCATCTAGCAATGTGAACTATCACTTTGGTGTCACTGAACAAAGGAAACATAGACCAAACTAGACTATCAAACCAAATAAGCGAATCATGCTAAGAACAAGACTTCAAGCCATCAAGTGAAACATATGCATCAACAATACCATATTCAATCAAAAGAGAGAAGCTTTATGATCAATAATCAGTTTGCAAGAGAAGGAAACAATAGAGAATAAACTAATCAAGCCTAATCACCCCCTAATCACATCTTAAATTCTACTTTCCTTACTTAGAACCTCAAATCTAAGGTGAACTATTCACTAATCATGTTTAATCCCATTTGATTAGAGTTAAATATGATTAGATGAGAATAGATGCAAAAATAATGAAACTAATCTACCAGGTGCGAAAATCAAAGATCATAAGGCAAGATTAAACCATAAAAATGCAAACTTCATTAAAGAAAATAAGAGTTTACAAACTTAAGGCAATTCGCCCATTTAGGTGAAGAACAAGATAAGGTTAGCTTAGAATAGATAATGACATAAGAATATTGTTTTGTGGTTTCCCTTTTATGGTTGGTAACCAAAAGAAGGATACAAAACTCAAAAAACAAGATAAGGTCAATGAAAAACAGGTCAAACATGCGGATAAAGCATATCGGGGTTGTACGGATGGTGTTTAGCTCGACGCACCACCCCGTTATGGTCCGTGTAGCGCGTATCGACCTGTGCAGCGTTCCATGCTCGATGCAGCACCTCGGCGCAGACCAATGCCTTAGAATCCACGAACGAGACCACAGCTTGCATCAGGCAGACTCCACAGTGGTTTTGCTCGATGCTTCTCCTCGATATGGGACCAAGCTTTGCATCCTTCTTTGGCATCATCTCGAACATGAGCTGCTTCCATCTCCTCTCCAAACTCCAAGAACCTCCAAAAACACCTGAAAAACACCACAAGTATGCATATGTATGCAATCAAAACCTATATGAATGCAATGTTGATTCTAAGTGCAAATGAGACTAAAATACCAAACTAATATGCAAAACCAAGAGAAAAGATGCATGAAATGCATCCTAAAATACTCTAATATAGCAAGATATCAAGACCCCGTACACTTAGCTTTTGCTTGCCCTAGAGCAAACAAACACGTAATATGGTGATGAAGTTTTAAAATGGGTACTCATATCTCTAAAAATGCTAACAATGAATCAAAATGAAGCCCATGTTCTTAATTCTATAATGCACTTGATGGAAGAATAATCTAAACACTTAGCCACTTTCATCATAAAGCAAGAATGATCATAATGCTATCAACCTACACATGCTCATCAAATCAAACAACCTTTTTAACATTCAGCCCATGATGTGATGGTGCCTTGTGGGAGGGTCTTCTCCCAATGTCTAGCTTTGTCTCCGAGTGAAAAGGGGAAGAGGCGCAGCTTGAAAGCATCTTCGGATATGCCATTGATCTTGATCATCCCACATACTTGCTCGAAGTTGTCTAAGTGCTCCAAGGGGTCTTCCATTGCTAAGCCGTGGAACTTGTTGTTTTGCACCATGGAGATGAAACCTGGCTTGATCTCGAAGTTATTGTTTTGTACGGGAGGAGGAGTTATTCCAAACCTATTGTGGTGGGTATTGGGAGCATCTCCGGCTCCTATGATCCTTGGGGGTCTAGCCGCGTGTTGGGGGTTTCCATTGCCCCGTCCTGCTGGAGGAGGTCCTTCTGGATGCTCGTGTTCAGCCATAGCTTCAAAGTCAACCAAACCGTGCTGAACAATCTCCTCAAAGGCTCTTGTTTGCTCTCTGACTCTCCTTTGCCGTGAGTGACCAAGTTGATGAATGTTGTCTAAGGGTTGTAGAAGATTGTTGTCTCCCCTTGAACGAAGATTCATGTACCTGAAAATACACGTTTGGGAGTAGAAGTATTAGTAACTTGAAAAAGGTAAAGACTTAGTCTTTGCTAAGACCCAAATCTCTATGTTCTCTAAACAATCCTAGAATGGCAACGGCGCCATTTGATATACGCTATCTTAGCTCGGGTTTATGATGCAGAGAGGTTATCAAACTCTAATGCAAGCAACGTCGTAGTATATCAAGCAAGAGAGAGTCAATCCACTTCTAGGAGATAGAGAATGCACAGAGAATGCAAGGACTAAAGCAAATCTAAGCAAAATGAGACAGTTTATGAGAAAATATCTAAGAACTAGATGCAGCAACCTAAACAGAGTGAAACCTATTTTAAAAATACTAGAAAGTAAGAAACTACCACGAGAAACAAACAGATTAATTAAAGGAAAGAGCTTCGAATTATTAAAATTCGACTAGTGGATCGACCACGAGATCGACCAAGAGATCGACCAGTTAGCCTTAACTGTCTGTTGGAATCATTTCCTCACTTTCTTCTTCAAAGAATCAACAGACTTTTTGCTAGCCTTAACTGTCTTTAGCAAGCCTCTAATTGCCTTATCTTGGAAATGATTCCACCTCTGAAGACGCATAATATGCTCATGAGCAGCCTTCGAAGCTTCAGATGTGCAGATCACATCATGAGGATCAAATGCATAAGGGCGGCTAACATAGTCTTCATGTTCATTCGCCTCTCTCCCTTGATGCTGAACCTCTTGTTCTTGATGCTGCTCCTCAATATCTTCTTCCACATCTGAATCCCTGATTGTGCTCATGTTCTTGACTTTGCTTGGCCTCATCAATGGGGGATCAGTCCTAGGATCATAAAGCTCATCTTCAGTTGGCATGAAGCGAATATTCTCATAAGAGGCTAAGCTGGTGAGGCGCGGCTTTGGCAAAATGATCTTCCTCTTCCTATGTTCCAGATCAAACTGATAACCAAAACAAGTATCTACAGCTCCTGAGAGGTATCCAATCTTGCTGAGGTAGGGAACATAATTGAAGATCATGCTCACATTTGGTGTTCCAAGCTCAACTCCAGCACTAAGTAAGATGGGAATGATCAAGCCTCCAATGGCTATCTTAGGCTTCTTCTCTCTTCTGTTGAAAGCCCATTGTTGGCAAGACAGGAACTGCTTCATAAGGATTGTTACAAGACCAACTCCTAGGCATTCCCCATGAATCTTGCCATGCCTTGTCTCCATCATAATGTTCTTCAAACCATTCACAAGCATTCCCATCTCTTCTTCCTTGACCATATTCTGCTCTTTTCTGTAGAAGAGTGTGCTGGTCATGACCCTATCAACATATCTGATAGCAGGATGGCGGATACTTGCACTCTTTAGATGACCAGCTTTATAAGCATCATTCGCTATCTCCTCCCACACATGCCTTAGCTCATTATGCTTGAAACTCATGTTTTGTGCTCTTGAGCCTTGATCAAAGCCAAATATCTCCTCAAGTTGAGTGAATCCCATGGTGTACCATGCTTTGTTTGCTCTGAACTTGATGAATCCATTGCCAAAGTCTTCTTCTCCTTCATCATATTCTTCCTCAAACTTGTAGAAGTAAACCTTGAAGCTTGCAAGGAATTCACAAGAAAGTTGCTTGTAAGTGGGATACCCAAGACTATCAAATTTTCAAGCCCAATGATGCTTATCAGCTCATCCACTTCAGCTTTGATTCCCAGCTCTTCTAACAGACCAGGGCTAACATATACAGACCAGGGCTAACATATCTTGTTGGAGCAAAGTCCACTCTCCTCATTGCCCTCATGTAGTCTTTTAACTTAGGTGCTGCATCTTGGACTTGCTCTTCTTCAACCACTAGCCTTTTGCCCTCTGCCCTGGTTTTTGCATCAGCATTTGAGTCAAAAATCTCCTCATCACCTCTAGTGCTCGACATAGTACCTGAAAATGCAATGCTTGAAAAAAAACATTAGCATATTATCCTTTTAGAGCACTGTGCAGAAAAGTATTTCTCAAAACTCAAGCATGCATAGGAAAATTCTATAAAAATTCACATTGATTGGAAACAAACAGAGGCGAATTTAGCAAAAACTTTCAGCTCAAAAAGATGAACACATTGAAACTAAAATTCAAACAGCAACAAGCAGCGATTTAGTCAATTTCAAATATAAGAAGCAAAACTATCATCTTCTCTCCACCAGATTGTAAATATGCACCCGAGTCATCATTATTATTCTAATATGAAGCATTTAAATGGTCAATATGCTGGAAAAACATTAACATACCTAGATTTGGCCAAAATCTAAACAATATGCCAAATTAAGAGCAAAATGAGCAATTCTCAAACAATTCAACCATAAATAATCAAAAAAAAAGCAACAATGGTGACATGCAATTCAATAATATATCAAAAATCATGCAAAACAATATCAACAAGCAATCTAAAAAAGTTCATCCTAGCTTTCAAAGATTAAAACTCATAGAAATGAGAATTTAGAACACTAATACCTTGGATTTTTGAAAAACTTGTGAAAAATGGACGGAGAGAATGCAAATGATGAGAAATGTGTTTTGGAGATAGAAAAATTGTGTTCTGGTGGATATGGATGTGTTGAGAGAAGAGATTGCACTTTTAAAGATATAAAATGGAAAAAATTGAATTAAATAAATGAAAAATGCAAGAAAATCATAGTTTGAAATTCAAAAATAAATGTGAGGGGGAAAGAAAATTTTTTTTTACCAGCCACCAAGGTCCACAAAGGGTTTTACTTGATTTATCCATGTAAAAATTTGAAAACAGTTTTAGATGGGTCATATCGAGCAAAGCTTGGAGGTTTTGCTCGATGTGATACCCCGATGCAATTTCTATCGCGCAATCTGCTCGGTGTAAGGACTGCTCCTTCCCCGAGATAAATTGTATCGGGAAGCAATGACAGATGTTCTGCCCAATATGGTACCTCGATATGAAAACAATCCTACACAGCTCTGGACCTATTCTTTGACCTATGAAAAACTAAATAAAGACATTTGTAATAAAAGAAAGCATATATTTACAAGGATAGTTATGTGATTATCTCTTAAGTGTGCTTGTTTTAATTTATTAAGCTTGACTTTGATGGTTTGAGAACTAGTGAGAAGAGGTTGATGGAGCAGAAGCTCCTTCTTCTTTCTTCTTGTAAATCTAAGTACGAACTAACATCAGCTTCTTCTTACCACGAGCTATCTTATCAAAGGCTTCTTTTCTTGGTAATCAAGTCCTCATCCTCTTTTCAAACCATCCCGAAGCTCAACTTAGTGTCAAGCTTCTGCTCTAGCTCATCGGGGAGAGTATCTCTCATCAGCATGCTCATTGTGAAGCTCATAGCTTGCTCCACACGCTCTGGAAGTTGCTGTTGCTCACTCTCTTCCTCCATAATGGTTCCACAAAAAGCAATGGAAGGTGAAACAATCTTGTAGACCTTGTACTCATCAACATTCTTCAGAATAACAGAGCTTCTTTTGAAGTCCACATGAGCTCCTGCTTTTGCCAAAAATTGTGTTCCTAGAAGAAGTGTTACCTCTCTTGAATATGTCTTCTCCATAATCACAAAATATGTTGGCACCAAGCAATTGCCAATCTTCAAAGGAAAATCCTTGACCATGCCTAAAGGTCTTGTTGAGGTGTTATCCACAAAGGTAATAGAGGCTTTGCAAGGCTTCAACTGCTTGATTCCTAAGGTTTGGTTTAAGTGGAGAGACATAACATTCACTGTTGATCCTGAATCACACAAAGCTCCCATATTGTCTAACATCTCAAGCTCACAAGTTGGGAAGCTTGGTTAAAGTTTTCAGCTCCTTGTTTCTCTTTAAATTAGCCTCCACATTCTCTAGGATTGGCTCCACTACTTCCAGCTTGTCAAAAACTACTTTAAGGAACCTGATTTGATCCTTTACTTCACGCAAAGTGGTGCCATGAGGAAGCTTTATTCCAGAATCTTGTATGTCTTTCTTAAACTTTGAATAGACTGCCATCTGAGCCTTTATGTAATGCATTTTGGGGTAAGAGATTGGTGGTTTGTAAGCTTGAACTTCAGGAGCTTTACCCTTCTCAATGTTGCTTGAAGAAGTACCCACTTGGCGCTTATACAGCTCTTTGAAGTCTTCAAGACTTTTTCTAGCTAAGACCATCAAGGCGTGCTATGTCTCTACAAGCTCCTTATCAGCTTCACTGAGCTCTGGTTTGGCTTCTTCTTCTGGAGCAACCAAGGCTTTCTCAGCCTCTTCCTTTTCAGCAGCTTCTCTTGCAGCTCTCTCTTGCTCCAAAGCAAGCTCTTCTTCTTTATTCACACTTTCATCTAACACTTGGAGGAACTGTTCCACAATATCCACAGCTTTTTGATCATCAATGGTGACATTCAAGACATTGCCGCCACACTCAGCTTTTAACATGTCCACATGGAGCAACATCTCTTGAAGCATCATGCCAAGGTCTTCTAATGAAGCATCTTCATCATTAAACTCTTCATCCTATTCAGCAAGCAAATGGCGGAATTCTTTAGGATTAGCTTCACTCTTTCCTGGTAATTGATAATGAGGCTTTGAAGATGAAGCTCCTTTGCTCTCTAGAGACTTAACTCTTTGGCTTAGAGCATCCAACTTGCCATTCAGGTCACCAATAGTGGCTTATATCTTGTTATGCACTTCAGCAAACTTCTTGTGCAGCTCTATAGTTGTGTTGGCTTGACCAGTTAACAGCTGTTGCATCATCTGCTTCAATTCAGCATCTGGTGCATTAGAAGAGCTCTGAAAATTCCCAAAACCTGGTGGTGCAAAAGCTGGTCTAGCTTGAAAGTGAGATTGTTGAAATCCTCCTTAAAATGGAGGTTTTGAAGCAAAGTTTTATTGCTAGTTGAAAGGAACAAATGGTTTAGCTCCTTGGTTTTGTTGACTAGCTTGTAAGGGATAAACCTGATCTTGTGGATTGGCCACATTTGTGCTTCTATAGGAAAAGTTTGGGTGATTCCTGATACAAAGGTTTTTAGTCCTTTGGTGTCAATCACCCAACCTTGTACTAATCAGTTGTAAAATAGTATAAGGCTTTTATCAATCCAAAGGAGTTAAGATAAATGCCAATAGGATTCTAGTAGAATGCTTTAAGTCAAGCAAAATCAGAGAAGAGGTTGTTTAAACTTCTAAACTAATCAACCTAAGTGAACCATAGACTAAGCGAGACTTCTTAAATCAATACTTAGCAATGATCAAACACAAAACAGAGCAACAAAAACAAAGTATTTAAGCAAAATTCGAAATTCAGAAAATAAAAGCAAGAATCCTAGATGTGGTTATTGACTTTGGAAAATTCAAAGGCAAGACTAAGCTGTTATCAAACTCATTGACAATGCAAACAAGCAAACAATGATAATTCCTAGGCATAAAGTTCAAAATCAAACAAGTTAAATCCAATCTCTTGGCAAATAACACTTTGCTAAACATCCTAGCAAGAACTGACTCTCATTAGTGCTAGAATCAATAACAAGCAAGCTAAACCAACTCTATTCAAGCAAAAACAGTCCTTTGACAGTCAATCACTTTAGCTAAGATAAGTAAATCCTCTAACAAGCATGATAAGCATTTCATCAAACACTTAGTAGACATAAGAGAAAGCCTAAATCGAGATTCATGTGATCAAGACAAATCTAGCCTAATAACAACCTAATATAAAGGAATCAATCATATTTAAGCATTAACAAACCCTAATTAAGCCTTAAATTCCCCTAATTTATCACATCTATAACCTTAAAAGTGACTACTCACTGATCATCATAAAAACCATCAAATCACAAGGGGAAAAGATGTTAAACATAATTAAGAGAAAGATTAGAGAAGATTAATTAAGGCAAATACAAAGACTTATATTAAAAAGATGATCTTGTTCTTACAAAGAGAGAAAAACATTTAAGAAACTAAGCAAGAACTAAGAACTCCCTAAAAACCATTGGTTCATGGGTATTTATACTAAATGCCAAAAACCGTAAAAGAGTGGCAAAACTTGTAAATAACAGCAGTTCAGATGAGGCCAACATCGAGCACACATGCTCGATGTGGATGCTTGATGTGAGTTTTCGAGTGCTTGACATCGAGCAGGTGGTACTCGATGTAGATGCTCGATGTTGAAGTCCAGTCTTCTCGGGTGCTTTACATCGAGCAATGTTGATGCTCGATGTGGATGTCCTGTGGCTTGACATCGAGCATTGGTGCTCGATGTGGATGCTAGATGTTAACTTCCACCCTCTCGGGGGGGATTACATCGCACAGTGCTGACTTCATCTTGCTTGATGTTGAACCAAATTTCCACCTCCATAGCTCCTTTTGCTACTCCTTGGCTTGGGCAACTCTCTGAATCATTCCCATGCTTCCTCCTTGCCTGCAACGACTCCTTAGGTACCTAAAACATCTCTTATGCAAAGAAAATGCAAACTACATCGTAAATGCAACCTAAGTCTAAAAGCAAAGGAAAATGGGACTAAAGAGAAGGAAAACATGCAAAAAGAGACCAAAACATGAACTATATGCAATCCTAAATGATGTAAATATGAGAGATATCAACCCCACACTTGCCTTTTGCTTGCCCTCAAATAAACAAACTAAGACAAATGGAGGATGAGGTTTAAAAATGGGCACTCAAATCCAAAAATGGGCACTCAAGTGCCTAATTGTAGGATGCAAATCATGATCAGTTATACATTAAAGAACCTAGCCATGCTCATCCTGTTTCAAAATGATCTCAAATCTCAGCCCAGACTAGTGGCATTGCAAAACTCCTTAGGATTAGCTTCTTGTTTTCCAGGAAGGTTGCCTTCAGTTTTAGGGCCAGCAATGTCGTTGTTGTTCTCAAGTGTCTTTACTCTTACAGCCAACCCATCAAACTTGTTAGAGATCTCCACATGGAATGAGTTCATCCTGTTATAAACCTCAACAAACTTCTTTGTGATCTCCATATTTGTACCTTGTTGGCCTTCAAGGAGTTGTTCCAGCATCCTTTTCATCTCAGCATCACTGGTGTTAGAAGAGCTGGCTTGGCCTTGTGAGAAAACCAGGAGGAGCAAACTGCTTTTGCTGAAAATTTCCTTGGAAGTTATTCCTTGGAGCATAGCCTTGGTTGAAAGGTACAAATGGTCTTTGTTGGTTCCCTTGAGGCTGTTGTGGAGGATAAACCTGATCCTGGGGATTAACAACATTGTTGCTTCTGTAAGGGAGGTTGGGGTTAGGCCAGTAGTTGCCATAGTTGTTATTGTATCCCCCTGATTTCCAAGATAGTTCATCTCCTCAAGTTGGCATGCTTCCTGATCTTCAAGCTGAACCAAGTCTTGATACGATCCTCCCAGGGAAGTCGTCACTCTAGAGTTGGTGAATGGATGGATAGATGGATAGGCCTTAGAACTAAGAAGAAATGATCTTCAAAGTACAAGGAAATGATGGATCGTAAGGTCGCACAGAAGCTGCAGAAGGACTTCTGATATACCCCAACTTGAGTTCCTTAGATATGACACACTAAGACAAACTCCAGGTCGATTGAATGGATATGACGCACCAAACCATCTCTTAACTCCCTGGATATGACACAACAAGACAAGCTAAGTTTTGATCAATGGATATTACACACCAAGGATCGAAAATGTTCACAAGGAACAAAAGAGAATCACTCTCAAAGGTTTTTAATAAAAAGGTGGATATCTTATAAAATGATCTTACATGAGTTTATATAGAAAATCAAATGATTAGGCAAAGGGCCAAACTCGTGGTCAAAGCCATAATCAAATAAAAGACTGAATTAAAACTAAGTTTGAATGACTTTTGAACTACTTAAGGGACCCTTGAACTGATTTTGTGGATGCCTTTTCACATATTCCATCTTAGGCACGAAATGGTCTTGCTTAAGTGAATGGGCTTAGTAACTTTGTGATCCATTTGCCTCATTAAAACCTTTCCTGGAAAACCCATTGGGACAAAACCAAGGATAAGGAAAAAGAGTACAAATGATCTCAAACCCATTAGAGCTCTTGTTGGACTTGAATCATTGTGATGGCTTCTTGAATGGAATCCTCTTTAGTCCAGTCCGAGTTTTCTTTGGAAGTGAACATTTGGCTAAGTAAGCCTTCAATTCCTTGTATGAACTTCTTCGCTCTTGCTCGAGTCATCGGTCCGGCTGGTACAACTAAATCATCATCAGCTTCAAGCTCAGGTTCTATCCATGATCGCATCAAGTCTCCAACAAAGTTAACTTCCTTCCTTTCCCTTAGCAACTGATCAATCTTCTCATGAAGAGCTTTGATCTCCTTCTTGCTGTACTCAAGTTCATCCTTAGCACTCCTACGAGTTCTATCAAACTCCTCACTGTCATTCCCATCATATTATGCTTGATTCTCAACCAATTCCATTCCCTCATCAACATCTTTAAACAGAAAGTTACCATTAGATGATGTATCCAAGAGCATTCTGATCTTTGGGAGGGCGCCTCTGTATAGAGTGGAGATGAGTGAAGCCTGTGAACCCATGATGTGGGTACTGAAGTGTGTACTCTTTAAACCTTTCTCATGCTTCACCAAAACTCTAATTGTTCCTTTGAGCAAAACCAGAGATTTCATTCCTTATTCTGGCAGTTCTTTAAGAAGAGAAGAACTTGGCCAAGAATGCTCTCTTACACTCATCCCAGCTTGTGATACTCCATTGGGGTAAGTTCTTTTCCCACTGGAGCATCGTATCTCCTAAAGAGAATGGGAAGAGCCTCAACTTAAAGCTGTCTTCACTAACACCATTGATCTTAGTGAGAGAGCAGAGTCTGTCAAAATTGTCTAGATGGTCCAAGGGATCCTCCAAAGGCAAGTCATGGACCTTACTGTTCTGAACCATAGAGATCAAACCAGACTTGATTTCGAAGTTGTTGTTCTGCACTGGTGGAGGGATGATAACTTGTTGTTATAGGCGTTAGGAGCATCACCAGCACCAATGGGCCTCATAGGGCGCGCAGCATGTGCTGGTGCTCTCTGACCTTGCTCACCTTGGACTCCCTGTTGTCCTTGAACACCAGCAACTCCTTGAACACCTTGTGCTCCTGATGGTCCCAGAAATCGCTGATCATCATTACCATGCTCCATGTTGAGCTGATGAAACCTCTGCAGCCTCTCTCTTTTCCTTGTTGCTCTTAATGCTCTCTTCACTTGCAGAATGTTGTGTTGATAATCCAACAGGTTTTGATTGCCTCCAGACCTCAAGTTCATACACCTATAACAGGAAGAGCAAACTTGCAAATTAGTACCAAACAGAAAATAGCAGCTTAATCTCAAGCAATCCACAAATCCTAATGCTTAAACTAAACCTATATGGCAATGGCGCCAATTTGATAACAGGGATTTTGTGTGTAATCAAATCCTAACACACTCATGTCGTTGCAGTATGAAAGGTGTCAATCCATCTGAGTTCATAAGACACTAAGAACGCAGCAGTTCAGTTAAGTCAAGCCAAATTCAAGAAAACAGTTGTGATCAAATATACAAGACTAAGCAGCACAGATTTGAAACATGAAATTCAATTAGATAAAAGCGAGGATCTAAGATGTGGGTTATTGACTAAGAGGGGATTAGAACTAAACTAGTGATCCTTCAACATCATTCAAACAATGTTATCTTCTAAGGCATAGGGTTAACAACTACAACATTTGGTTAAGTAAGCTTCCAATTCCTTGTATAAACTTCTTAGCTCTTGCACGAGTCATCGGTCTTGCTGGTATAAGTAAGTCATCCTCAGCTTCAAGCTCAGGTTCTAGCTCCGGTTCAAGCTCATTCTCTTTGGTGCTATCCATGATCGCATCATCCTCCCTCTTTTGAAAAGGATTTGACCTCAAATCTGGACCGTCTGCCACGAAAGGAACCAAGTCAAAAATATTAAAGCTTGAACTAACATTGTACTTACCTTGAAGATCAAGTTGGTAAGCATTGTCATTGATTCGCTTGACTATCTTGAATGGACCATCAACTCTTGGCATGAGTTTTGACTTTCTTTCTGCTGGAAACCTTTCTTTCCTTAAGTGAATCCACACAAGATCTCCAACACCGAACACAACTTTGCGTCGGCTTTTGTTTGCTTTCATTTCGTACTGCTTAGTCTTTTCCTCAATGTTCTTCCTGGCTTTCTCATGGATCTGCTTGACAAGGTCAGCTTTCTTTTTCCCATCCATACTAGTTCTTTCACTCAAAGGCAATGGAGTTAGATCCAAAGGCGATAAAGGATAAAAGCCGTAAACAATTTGAAATGGAGAGAACTTAGTAGCATAATGAACAGAATGATTATAAGCAAACTCAACATGCGGTAAACATTCCTCCCAAGTTCTCAAGTTCTTTCTGATCAATGCACGCAACAAAGTGGACAAGTGACTATTAACTACTTCAGTTTGACCATCAGTTTGTGGATGACAAGTAGTTGAGAATAACAACCTAGTTTCAAGTTTGGACCAAAGCGTTTTCCAAAAGTAACTCAAGAACTTTGTATCTCTATCAGAAACGATCGTCTTAGGCATACCATGCAAACGAACTATCTCTTTGAAGAACAAATCAGCTATATGAGATGCATCATCAGTCTTATGACAAGGTATAAAATGCGCCATCTTAGAGAACCTATCAACAACCACAAAGATATAATCTTTCCCAGTCCTAGTTCTAGGTAAACCAAGCACAAAGTCCATAGAAATATCATTTCAAGGTTGTGAAGCAATAGGCAAAGGAGTATACAAACCGTTTGGCTGAACTTTTGATTTAGCCTGTTCGCAAGTAACGCATCTTCCACAGATCCTCTCCACGTCTCTCTTCATGTGTGGCCAGTGAAAGTGGTCTAGCATAACCTGAAATGTCTTAGCAACTCCAAAATGCCCCATTAAACCTCCTCCATGGGCTTCTCTGACTAACAAATCTCCAATGGAATAGTTAGGCACACACAAGCGATGATTATAGAATAGAAATCCCTCATGCCTATAGTACTTTCCAAACGCAAATTTCTTACAAGCTTTGTACACTTCTTTAAACTCTGAATCTACCTGATAAAGTTCTTTAAGCTGCTCAAAGCCTAACAACTTAGCATCAAGAGTAGAGATAAGTACATACCTTCGCGACAATGCATCTGCAACAACATTTTCCTTACCATGCTTGTACTTGATAACATAAGGAAATGTTTTAATGAATTCAACCCATCGAGCATGCCTTTTGTTGAGTTTCTGTTGTCCTTTCAAGTGCTTGAGTGACTCATGATCAGTGTGAATCACGAACTCCTTTGGCCACAAGTAGTGCTGCCATGTTTGCAAAGCTCGGACTAAGGCATAGAGCTCTTTGTCATATGTTGGATAGTTTAGAGTAGCTCCTCCAAGTTTCTCACTGAAATAGGCGATATGCTTCTTCTCCTGCATCAGCACTGCTCCAATTCCTACACCGGAAGCATCACACTCAATCTCAAAAGTCTTAAGAAAGTTAGGTAAAGATAAGAGTGGTGCATTTGTGAGTTCTCCCTTCAAAGTTTGGAAGGCGTTTTCTTGAGCTTCTTCCCATTTGAATCCAACATCCTTCTTGATTACTTCTGTTAGAGGCGCAGAAATGGTGCTAAAGTCTCTCACAAAACGTCTATAGAATCCCGCAAGTCCATGGAAGCTCTTGACTTCTCCAACCGTCTTTGGACTTGGCCATTCTCGGATTGCTTTCACCTTTTCCTCATCAACCTTAATACCATCTGCACTTACAACAAAGCCTAAAAAGACAAGGTTATCTGTACAAAAAGTGCATTTCTTAAGATTGGCAAACAATTGCTCCTTTCTAAGAATGCTTAGACCCTTTTTCAGATGTTCAACATGCTCATCAAGACTCTTGCTATAGACTAAGATATCATCAAAGTAAACTACAACAAAGACTCCAATGTAAGCTCTTAGAACGTGATTCATCAATCTCATGAAAGTACTAGGTGCATTTGTCAAACCAAAAGGCATAACTAACCACTCATACAAACCATGCTTAGTTTTGAAAGTCGTTTTCCACTCATCACCCTCTTTCATGCGAATTTGGTGATAACCACTTTTAAGATCAATCTTAGAAAAGATGCAAGAACCATGTAACTCATCAAGCATGTCATCTAATCTAGGGATAGGATGGCGATACTTTACCGTGATGTTGTTGATGGCTCTGCAATCAACACAAATGCGCCAGCTTCCATCTTTCTTTGGCACAAGCAACACTGGTACCGCGCATGGGCTCATACTCTCTCGGATATGCCCTTTCTCCATGAGTTCACTGACTTGCTTTTGAAGCTCCTTTGTTTCCACAGGATTGGTCCTATAAGCTGGACAGTTTGGAAGTGAAGCTCCTGGTACAAAGTCGATCTGGTGTTCAATCCCTCTGATTGGTGGTAATCCTTTCGGATTTTCTTTAGGGAACACATCTCCAAAGTCCTGCAAAAGAGAAAGAATACTACTCGGGAGCACCGATTCAGGGTTAGTAAGATTTAGAGCTTCCTTGTATAAGAGTACAATCCCAGCTTGATTAGAAAATAAAGCACTCTTAACCTCACTTGTCCTCACATAAAAGTTTTGGTGTTTCCTCACGGGTATACTCTAACAGGCCTTTGACTTGGTTTTTCTCAAACTCTCACTCTTTTTTGCTGTAAAGTGTTTGGGGGTTCACTCTGAGTGTTTGTTTCTTCTTTCTTGGTCAAGTGTTTCTGATCCTGATAGATCTCTAAAGGCGTCATAGGTATAAGAATAATCTTTTTACCTTTGATCTCAAATGAATGCCGATTGGTGTAACCATCATGGGTGACTTTACGATCAAACTGCCATGGCCTCCCCAAAAGAATATGGCCTGCCTCCATGGGTAACACATCACATAGAACTTCATCATCCTACTTTCCTATGGTTATGGGAACCAATACCTGGCTGCTCACTTTCATTTCCCCAATATCATTGAGCTATTGCAACTTGTAAGGCTTCGAATGCTTCTTTATTTTCAAGCCTAGCTTCTTGACTATTGTCTCACTTGCCACATTAGTACAACTGCCTCCATCAATGATGACGCTGCATACTTTCCCTTGGACGTGACACCTTGTGTGAAACAAGTTCTCCCTTTGCTCATACTGATCCGGTTTAGACTGTACATTCAATGATCTCCTTGCAACCAATAGATCTCCTGTAGCCGGATTAGCTTCATGCTCCTCTTCTGACGATAACGAATCAGAAACCACTTATGCTTCCTCTTCTGATTCTATGTCTCCATTCTCCAGAAGAATCATGACTTTCTTGTTTGACCATTCGTTAGCATATTGTCCTGTTCCATGGCACCTGAAGCACTTGACATCTCGCGCTCTACTAGTAGTAGCCACTGGTTTTCCTCTAGAAACCTGATTAGCAACAAACGGTTTAGATTCTACCTTGGGAAAGGTCCTTGGTTTTCCTTCTCTGTTGTAACTCGTCCTTGTGTTAGCTGCTCCATAAGATGGTCTAGAAGGACCCTTTCGTTTGAGATGCTGCTCCAATAGAATCGCCTTGTGTAGCATTTCCTCAATCTCCACATAATGCTGCATCTCGAGCTTGTCCTGCACCTCACGGTTCAAACCGCTCATGAATCTAGCCATTGTAGCTTCTCTATACTCAGTAACATCAGCCCTGATCATAAGAGTCTCCAACTCTTAGTAATAGTCTTCAACACTGCGGCTGCCTTGAGTAAGTCTCCTTAGTTTTTGATGAAGCTCACGGTGGTAATGACTAGGGACAAACCTCTTCCTCATAATGGCTTTCATATCAGCCAAAGTCTCTACTGGACGTTCTGCATTTCTTCTCCTTGAAGTGACAAACTGTTCCCAACAGCTTAGAGCATAATCATAGAACTCAGTAGCAGCCACTCTAACCTTGTTGATCTCTGAATAGTGGTTGCAATCAAAAACGAGCTCTACTTTCTTCTCCCACTCCAAGTAGACATCTGGATCATTCTTTCCATGAAAGAATGGAATTTTGAGTTTAAGACCTCCAAGATTGTCATCACGTTGACCTCTGCCTTCTCTCTCACGTCTAGGTCTTCTTCTGCTCCCTTGAGAAGAGTCTCCATCACGGCAGTAGTCGTCATCGTCTAGGTTAATCCTTGCTCGTCTATGTTGCTCTTCATCTCTTCGAACAGGCACGTTTTGTGGTTGCCTCTGTATAGCTTCAACTCTAACTTCTTCAAGTCGCTCATAGACTCGATTGATTGCATTCCTCAGCATCCGCTGCATTTCTCCTAATAACGCTTCCATCTGCAGATTTGGGACTGCTGGTGCTCTTTTCTCGGTTATCTCCATCTTGTGACATTTTTCTTCCCTGCAAAACTCAACAAACAATTAGTTGTAAAGCTCAGTGACTTCACAAGAGTTCCAATAGAACAAATTCTATACAACTCAAAGTATAGTCTCCAAGAATCAAATGTGATCTGAGTGAAAGAACAAAGAAAAAAAGAAAGAAAAGAAAGGAAGATAGAATAGAAAAGTCGGAAAGAAAAATAGAATATAATAGAAAGAAAAGAAATAAATAGAAAGACAGAAATAAATAAAAAAAAATTAGAATCAAGAAACTTTAGATTTTGCAAAAACAAATTCCAGAACTTCTTAGATCCTTTTGTTTTTTTTTATATATATTTTTTTTTTGTTCTCTTTTTTTGGATTTTTTTTTTGTTACTGGATTCGAAAATAAATATTAAAAATGAGAAACAGAAAATAAAAGAAAAGAAAATGAAAAGGTAGAAGATGAAAAGATAAGAAGGTGAAAAGATAGTATATGAAAAGATAAGAAGGTGAAGAGATGAGAAGATGAAAAGATGATACCAACTTCAGAGTGTGTTCTGATACCAAATGATACGATCCTCCCAGGAAAGTCGTCACTCTAGAGTTGGTGAATGGATGGATAGATGGATAGGCCTTAGAACTAAGAAGAAATGATCTTTAAAGTACAAGGAAATGATGGATCGTAAGGTCGCACAGAAGCTGCGGAAGGACTTCTGATTTACCCCAACTTGAGTTCCTTAGATATGACACACTAAGACAAACTCAAGGTCGATTGAATGGATATGACGCACCAAACAATCTCTTAACTCCCTGGATATGACACACCAAGACAAGCTAAGTTTTGATCAATGGATATTACACACCAAGGATCGAAAATGTTCACAAGGAACAAAAGAGAATCACTCACAAAGGTTTTTAATAAAAAGGTGGATATCTTATAAAATGATCTTACATGAGTTTATATAGAAAATAAAATGAGTAGGCAAAGGGCCAAACTCGTGGTCAAAGCTATAATTAAACAAAGACTGAATTAAAACTAAGTTTGAATGACTTTTGAACTACTTAAGGGACCCTTGAACTGATTTTGTGGATGCCTCTTCAAATCTTCCATCCTAGGCACGAAATGGTCTTACTTAAGTGAATGGGCTTAGTAACTTTGTGATCCATTTGCCTCATTAAAACCCTTCCTGGAAAACCTATTGGGAGCAAACCAAGGATAAGGAAAAAGAGTACAAATGATCTCAAACCCATTAGAGCTCTTCTTGGACTTGAATCATTGTGATGGCTTCTTGAATGGAATCCACTTTAGTCCAGTCCGAGTTCTCTTTGGAAGTGAACATTTGGCTAAGTAAGCCTCCAATTCCTTGTATGAACTTCTTCGCTCTTGCTCGAGTCATCGGTCCGGCTGGTAAAACTAAATCATCATCAGCTTCTAGCTCAGGTTCTATCCATGATCGCATTAAGTCTCCAACAAAGTTAACTTCCTTCCTTTCCCTTAGCAACTGATCAATCTTCTCATGAAGAGCTTTGATCTCCTTCTTGTTGTACTCAAGTTCATCCTTAGCACTCCTACGAGTTCTATCAAACTCCTCACTGTCATTCCCATCATATTGTGCTTGATTCTCAACCAATTTCATTCCCTCATCAACATCTTTAGACAGAAAGTTACCATTAGATGCTGTATCCAAGAGCATTCTGATCTTTGGGAGGGCGCCTCTGTATAGAGTGGAGATGAGTGAAGCCTGTGAAACCCATGGTGTGGATACTGAAGTGTGTACTCTTTGAACCTTTCTCATGCTTCACCAAAACTCTAATTGTTCCTTTGAGCAAAACCATAGATTTCATTCCTTATTCTGGCAGTTCTTGAAGTAGAGAAGAACTTGGCCAAGAATGCTCTCTTACACTCATCCCAGCTTGTGATACTCCCTTGGGGTAAGTTCTTTTCCCACTGGAGCATCGTATCTCCTAAAGAGAATGGGAAGAACCTCAACTTAAAGCTGTCTTCACTAACACCATTGATCTTGGAGAGAGAGCAGAGTCTGTCAAAATTTTCTAGATGGTCCAAGGGATCCTCCAAAGGCAAGTCATGGACCTTACTGTTCTGAACCATAGAGATCAAACCAGACTTGATTTCGAAGTTGTTGTTCTGCACTGGTGGAGGGATGATAACTTGTTGTTATAGGCGTTAGGAGCATCACCAGCACCAATGGGCCTCATAGGGCGTGCAGCCTGTGCTGGTCCTCTCTTACCTTGCTCACCTTGGACTCCCTGTTGTCCTTGAACACCAGCAACTTCTTGAACACCTTGTGCTCCTGTTGGTCCCTGAAATCGCTGATCATCATTACCATGCTCCATGTTGAGCTGATGAAACCTTTGCAGTCTCTCTCTTTTCCTTGTTGCTCTTAATGCTCTCTTCACTTGCAGAATGTTGTGTTGATAATCCAGCAGGTTTTGATTGCCTCCAGACCTCAAGTTCATACACCTATAACAGGAAGAGCAAACTGGCAAATTAGTACCAAACAGAAAATAGCAGCTTAATCTCAAACAATCCACAAATCCTAATGCTTAAACTAAACCTATATGGCAATGGCGCCAATTTGATAACAGGGATTTTGTGTGTAATCAAATCCTAACACACTCATGTCGTTGCAGTATGAAAGGTGTCAATCCATCTGAGTTCATAAGACACTAAGAATGCAGCAGTTCAGTTAAGTCAAGCCAAATTCAAGAAAACAGTTGTGATCAAACTAAACAAGACTAAGCAGCACAAATTTGAAACAGGAAATTCAAATAGATAAAAGCGAGGATCTAAGATGTGGGTTATTGACTAAGAGGGGATTAGAACTAAACTAGTGATGCTTCAACATCATTCAAACAATGTTATCTTCTAAGGCATAGGGTTAACAACTAAAGCTAACTCGAGTGGATCATATCGGCTTCATACATCGATACAGACATTGATATTAGGTCTTCCTGTGCTGGTATCGATATGTTCCTGGTCGATAGGGTGATCGATACACAACGCTTGAAGAGTGTATCGGTTTGACCCCCCAGGGGTAGACGTCAATACAATGGCTCTTTTCCTAAGGCATATAGAGCAGCTTCATGTCGATATTGTCTTGTCTCTGTTGTATCGACTTGGGTGATCGATACACTAATCGGTAAGAATCCTCCTTGGTGTATCGAGGTTCTCCTTGTCGATATGTTGCCTTTGTACATCATGCTCCTTCTGTATCGACGTGGAGTCATCGATATTCACCTCGGTAAGCTCTATATCGATCAGATCACATCGATATCCTGCTCGATATTGGTCCATCCGACCTTTTCCTTCTCCTTGCTCCATTCCCAGCTCACATCCATTGCACCACTTGGTCTCCAAACACCTTCTAGTACCTGAATAAAACTGTATGCAAATGGGACAAGAAGAAGCAAGATATGCATGCTAAAAGACTAAAACTAGTAATGAATGCATGCTAAGATGTTATAAATAATAGAGATATCAACAATCAACTCTTTAACATTCATTAAACATGTAACCATAATCAAGTTTGTGGAAATTAAGTGAAAGCATTTGGTCTAAGGGTATGGTTATGAGATGAAAATGATCTCATTCAAGTAAGGGCTCATAAACTCAAGGGATCAATCAATGAAATGATTCTATCTTAGGCAAAATGCTAAAGGTAAAAGCACACTTATGCATGCAAATTAAAGCTCTCTTCTACCGTTTTACCCAAAAATGAATCCTACAAACTTCTAAACCCAAAGTGAAACCCCTAAGTCTACCATTTTCCAAAGAACTTGATCTTCTTCTTCTTCATGTGTGGGGAAACTCCTTCTTCTTTGTTTGTGCGGTTGATTCTTTTGTTGGGACTTGCTCTTCTTTTGTTGATTGGGCGCCATTCTTCATCATCTTTGGTGGATTGCTTTGGTCTAATTTCTCCTTTTGGATGAATTTTCAAAGCATGCTGTTGTTGGCACCTTCTTTTCTTTAACACTTAGAGCTATTTTCCCTTAATTACTTAACCACAAACTCAACTTGGTTTCCCCATACTACCATTCCCATTCCTCTTCTTCTTTTTAAAAAATATAAACAATGAAACTTAAACAACTTAACACTACCCTTTCCCAAACTCCTATCCTAGACCGAAGCTCAAGATGCAAGCTGATATCTACAAGGGAGCTTCTCCTTGCCAGCCTTAATCCTAACACTTTTTGCCAAGACAAAATTCGAAACTATGTATGCAAGGCCTCACACTCTCACTAAAGTGTTTAGGTTCAGAAAGGAGGATTGGTTAAGGCTGTGGATTAATGATGTCATTGCATTTTGCATACATTTTGCATACCCATTAGATAGTTTTTCATGCATTTGTATCATGTTTTAGCTTAGATTGCATCACTTAGGGTCCTAGAGCATTCTTGCATCAGCATGTGCATTTTCTCGGCATTTTGCATCCATTCCAGGTTGTTTCTGGTTGCTTTGGAGTCATGGAGGTTCGTGGAGGTGTGGAGACCGATGTAGCAGTTCATGGGAGCTCGGGAATGTGCTAAGGACCAGTGATCGAGGAGTAGATCGAGCATGACTGGTCGATCTAGGGGTTGATCGACCAGAAGATCGAGCCAACTAAGCGATCCAAGGATAATGATCGAGACGGAGATCGAGTGAAGCAATCGATCAATCGGTACGGACGTAAATGACGCCATGCAGAGCGAGAGCCAGATCGAGTACACCACTCGATCCACCCGAAGATCGATACCGAGATCGGATGCAACACTCGATTCACCGATGAAGATCGAGACCCGGATCGAGCCGAAGACACGATGTCCGGATATGATCGAGAGAACAACTCGATCCAATGGTCGATCTCTGTCCTTTCAACCGTTTTTGGCTGTTAGCGAAGGGGGGACCATTGGATTGTTTGGACATTTTAGGCAAGGCGGCGACGCCCTTTTTCGATAACTTTGAGATTTCTTATCTTCTTTTTCATGTTTTCTCTCTCGTTTTTTCGCAAGAACACCATTGTTGAACCAGTTTTCTTTTGAAGCTTTTGTATTCGAATCCTTATCGTTTGATCTAGTCTCTCTTTCATGTTTATCGTTTCATTTCTTCTGCTTTGCTTGATTTACTTTATGAGTAGTGAGTAGTTTACTTTGGGTTCGGGGTTGAGAGGATTGAAGGGTAGAAAAGGTTCGATCTTGGTTTGTTTTCTAAACGTTTTTAAGGCTTTCTCTTCTAAGGTGTTGAAAGCTTAATGCTTGAAGACTCTCACGCCAAGAGCTTCATGATCCGAGAGGTCCCTTACCTTGACAGGATCCAGGGGCCTCGGAAGATCACACCTTAGAGACTAGTTACCCCTTCCCAAAAGCCATGGAAGTTTGGGGGACTAGTTAAGCCATTACTCAAAATCTGTTTTTCTTGCCTTTCAACCTCTTTTTCCACCAAAAGCCATGGGTTTGGAGGAGAGGATGAAAGAGTGATCTATACCGAAAGCCACAGATAGATCTTGTTTTGTTTTCGAGGCTTAGAGATCCTCACCAAGTGAGTCGATCTAAAGTTTCAAACCCAAGATCGATCCTTGAAACCTTTTATATGAATCTCAACCCTAAAGCCCTTTCTCTTAGCATATTTACGTCTCATTTCATCTTTAGCTAGTTACCTGACAGCATCCTGGTCTTTAGATTCATTGTTCTTACAGTTTTAGACGAGATCGATTGTTTCTGCTCGATCTAGTGGTCGATCTTGTGGTCGATCCACTAGTCGAATTTTAACAATTCGAAGCTCTTCCCTTTAATTTGTCTGTTTGTTTCTCGTGGTAACTGCTTCCTTTCTAGTATTTTTAAAATAGGTTTCACTCTGTTTAGGTTGCTGCATTTAGTTTGTAGAATATTTCTCATAAACTGTCTCATTTGCCTAGATTTGTCTTAGACCTTGCATTCTCTGTGGATTCTCTATCATCTAGAAGTGGATTGACACTCTCCTGTTTGCTTTACTACAACATTGCGTGCACTAGAGTTTTGATAGCCTCTCTGCTGCATTAGAGCATAAGAAATCAGTTTATCAAATGGCGCCGTTGCCATTCTAGGTTGCTTAGAGAACTTAGAGATTTGGGTCTTAGCAAAGACTAAGTCTTTACCTTTTTCAAGTTACTAATACCTTTTCTCTAAACCGTGTGTTTTCAGGTACATGAATCTTCGTTCAAAGGGAGACAACAATCTACTACAGCCCTTAGACAACATTCATCAGCTTGGTCACTCACGGCAAAGGAGAGTCAGAGATCAAACAAGAGCCTTTGAGGAGATTGTTCAACACGGTCTGGTTAACTTTAAAGACATGGCTGAACACGAGCATCCAGAGGGACCTCCTCCAGCAGGACGGGGCAATGGAAACCCCCAACACGCGGCTAGACCTCCGAGGATCATAGGAGCCGGAGATGTTCCCAATACCCACCACAATAGGTTTGGGATCACTCCTCCTACAGTACAAAACAATAACTTCGAGATCAAGCCGGGTTTCATCTCCATGGTGCAAAACAACAAGTTTCACGGCTTAGCAATGGAAGACCCCTTGGAGCACTTGGACAATTTTGAGCAAGTATGTGGAATGATAAAGATCAACGGTATATCAGAAGATGCTTTCAAGCTGCGTCTCTTCCCCTTTTCACTCGGAGACAAAGCTAGACATTGGGAGAAGACCCTCCCACAAGGCACCATCACATCATGGGCTGAATGTAAGAAGGCTTTCCTCTCAAAGTTCTTCTCAAGCACCAGGACTGCTCGGTTGAGAAGAGAAATCAGCGGTTTCACTCAAAGGAACAACGAGACATTCAATGAGGCTATGGAGCGTTTCAAAGATTACACGATCCAATGTCCTCATCACGGGTTCAGTGAGGAGACTCTACTCAGTACCATATACCGTGGAGCTTAACCAAAGATCCGGTTGTTGCTTGATACAGCTAGCAAAGGGAACTTCCTCGGTCAAGAGGTTGAAGAGGGTATGGAGCTGATAGAAAATCTGGTGTTGAGTGATGGAAACTATGCCGAGGATTATGACCGAGCACCAAGAGGATCAGAATTAGAGTCTCACAAGAAGGAGCTCAAATCATTGCATGAGAAGATTGACAAGTTGGTCCTAGCTAATCAGAAGCATGTTCACTTTGTTGGTGAAGCTGATGAGAACCAAGAGGAGTCAGAGCTAAGCCAAGAAGAAGCAAATTGGGTGGCTGGACAGAACAACTACAAGTCTCAAGGCTACAACCAAGGCTACCCGAACAACAACCTCTCTTACCGGAGCACCAACGTAGCCAACCCTAAAGATCAAGTGTACCCTGCTCAACAAGCTAAACCTTTCATCCCTTACAACAAAGGTTTTCAACCAAGTAGTGGTTTCCAAGGTCAAGGGCAAGGCAACTTTCAAGGGCAACAACAACAAAACAAGGGTTATACTCCTAACTACCCTCCGGGCTTTGCACCTCAGCAACAACAACCGATGCAACAACAAGTTGATCTGGTTCAAGCAATGTTCCAACAACTAATACAAGGGCAGGCTTCTACCAATCAGAAGTTCGCTGAAATGAACGCTAGGCTTGATTCATCTCTAACCGACTTCTCCACTCAAATCACCAACCTTAACAACAAGATCAAGCAGCTGGAGAAGAGTAAAGCAAGCACGAGTGGTCAGAACAGTCTTCCGGGAAAGTGTGAGCAAAACCCCAAGGAGTATGCCAATGCTATTACATTGAGAAGTGGCAAAGAGCTTGAACCTCCGGTCTCTACAAAGAACAACGAGGACGTTGTAATTCAAGAGGGGGAGGGTAAACTTTCGGCTGATAATGAGGAGATCAACTTTGACAACGTGTGGATTCAAGGACCGAGAAGAGGTGACAAGGCATTCGTTGATAAGAAAGCTGAGAAAACCACCAAGGAGAAGAATGACTACGTGCCCCCACCTTACGTACCAAAGTTGCCATTTCCGGGTCATTTCAAAAAGCAGCTAATAGAGAAGCACCGAATTCTGTTTGAGAAGCACTTGAGAGACGTGGAGATAAAGCTGCCTCTTGTAGACTGTCTCGCTATGATGCCCAAGTGCGCCAAGTTTTTCAAGGACACCCTTGTGAAGAAGAACAAAGAAAGCAAAGAGGTACTTGTGCTAAGCGAAGAGTGTAGTGCGGTTATTCATAAGGAGATAGTGCTTAAGAAGCTGGGAGATCCTGGAAGCTTCACTATACCTTGTGCTTTGGGTCCTCTAGAGTTCAAGAGTTGCTTGTGTGATCTCGGAGCTAGCATAAACTTGATGCCTCACTCCGTGGCTAAGAAGCTTGGTTTTACTCGGTTTAAAGAATGTCGGATCTCATTGGTGCTGGCTGATAGGAGCGTGAGATTACCGGTTGGGTTGCTTGAAGACTTACCGATGCGAATCAGTGGTGTGAACGTACCTACAGACTTTGTAGTGTTGGAGATGGACGAGGAGCCGAAAGACCCACTCATCTTAGGGAGACTGTTCCTTGCAACCGCCGGAGCTATAATAGATGTGAAGAATGGGAAGATTGCCTTGCATTTGGGGAAAGAGATCAGGCTAGACTTTGACATCAACAAGGTTCTAAAGAAGCTAACCATTGAAGGACAAGCTTTCTATATTGAAATGATGGATGCTCTAGCGGATGAGTTGTTGGAAGAGCTAGCTCTAGAAGACCATTTGAAGCTAGCACTCACTAAAGAGCCAGGGGAGTTTGGCTATGTGGACCAGAGAACCCAAGAGTACGTGAACCTGCTGGATTCGAGGAGGATCATCAAGAATGAAGAAGGTTGCTGCCTAGAGATCGACTCCGAGATCGACGCTATCACTCGATCCAGGAGTCAGATCGACAAGTCAATCGAGGACCCAGCTCGATCCGGTGCAACAATCGACCAACAGATCGAGAATGATGCTCGATCAGGAGAAACAATAGAGTCGACGATCGAGAAAGACCTCCCGATCATTTTGGAGTCCGATCAAGAGATCGACTCAGCGTCTCAATCCCTTACTCGATCCATATCAAATCGAGTAAGTGAATCGAGTGAAATGGCTCGATCTAGACGACATCGAGAGGAGAATCGACCGGGGGACTCGATCACAGAAGGGATAGCGATAGAGGAAAGCAGTCTGAAGGGCCATGCCTCGAGTTCAAGGGAGAGTTCCAAGGAGGAGAACAACAACAACAGCCACGAGGATGACTGGAGTGAGCTGTTAGCCCCAAATGTGGACCTTAAGGAGCTCCCAAAAGGGCTAAGGTATGCTTTCTTAGGACACATATCCCATGATAGTAAATGAAAACCTTAGTGATGATGAGTTGCACTCGATCTTAACTGAGCTGAGAAAGTATAGGAAGGCCATTGGGTACTCTTTAAGTGACATCAAAGGCCTTTCACCAATGCTTTGCACTCATAGGATTCACTTGGATAATGAGAACGCCACTTCTGTAGAACATCAAAGGCGTTTGAATCCTAACTTGAAAGAGGTTGTTAAGAAGGAAATCCTTAAGCTTTTAGAGGCTGACGTGATCTATCCCATAAGTGACAGCACGTGGGTTTCCCCTGTACACGTGGTACCTAAGAAGGGAGGGATCACGGTCATAAGGAATGAAAAGGATGAACTTATCCCTACTAGGACCATTACTGGTCATAGAATGTGTATTGACTATAGAAAGCTTAACCTTGCGACTAGAAAAGACCATTTCCCTATGCCTTTTATTGATCAAATGCTTGAGAGACTTGCAAATCACCCTTACTACTGTTTTCTCGATGGGTATAGCGGTTTCTTTCAAATACTTATTCACCCAAACGATCAGGAGAAAACGACTTTTACATGTCCCTACGGTACCTTTCCATATCGAAGGATGCCGTTTGGATTGTGTAATGCACCGGCTACCTTTCAGCGGTGTATGATGTCGATCTTCTCCGATCTTATAGAGGAGATGGTAGAGGTGTTTATGGATGACTTCTCTGTGTATGGTTCGTCCTTTCCTGCGTGTTTGTTGAATCTTTGCAGGGTACTTAAACGTTGTGAAGAGACAAACCTGGTGCTGAACTGGGAGAAATGCCACTTCATGGTTAAGGAAGGGATAGTGCTCGGTCACAAGATTTCAGAGAAGGGTATTGAAGTTGATCAGGCTAAGGTTGAGGTTATGATTGGTCTAGAGCCGCCGGTTAATGTTAAAGGGATCAGAAGCTTCTTGGGACACGCAGGGTTCTATAGGCGCTTCATCAAAGATTTCTCCAAGATTGCACGCCCTCTTACACGGCTGTTGTGCAAGGAAGCTGAGTTTGTATTCGATGAGGAGTGTTTGAAGGCTTTCGTGACCATCAAGGAAGCCCTCACATCAGCCCCTATAGTCCAAGCACCAGACTGGTCTCTCCCTTTTGAGATCATGTGTGATGCTAGTGACTACGCCGTAGGAGCCGTCCTTGGTCAGAAGAAAGATAAGAAGCTACATGTAATCTATTATGCTTCAAGGACCTTGGATGACACGCAATCACGATACACCACTACGGAGAAGGAGCTGCTTGCAGTAGTCTTCGCCTTTGAGAAGTTCAGATCATATCTCGTTGGCTCCAAGGCTATTGTATACACAGATCATGCTGCTCTACGATACATCTACTCGAAGAAAGACACTAAGCCCCGGCTCTTAAGATGGATTCTGTTACTCCAGGAGTTTGACATGGAAATTAAAGACAAGAAGGGGATAGAAAATGGAGCCGCTGACCACCTCTCAAGGCTAAGGATCAACGAGTCTCTCCCCTTAGATGACTCTCTTCCAGAAGAACAGCTTATGGCGATTACTACTGCTGTTTGTGGGAAGCTAGAAGGAAGGTTTGAGGAAGTGTTGAGTTTTAAAGAGGAGGCTCTACCATGATATGCTGATGTGGTGAACTACCTAGCGTGTGGTGAGGAGCCAACACATCTCAACAGCTATCACAAGAAGAGGTTTTTGAGGGAGGCTAGTGACTACTTTTGGGATGAGCCTTACCTATACAAAAGAGGAGTAGACAGCTTGTACCGGAGATGTGTTACAAAGGAAGAAGCCAGGGACATCCTCTATCATTGCCATGGTTCTTCCTATGGAGGACACTTCGCTTCATTCAAGACTGCCACGAAAGTGTTGCAAGCCGGTTTCTGGTGGCCCTCCATTTTTAAAGATGCACACGAGTTTGTGAAGAGCTGTGAGGCATGTCAGCGAGCAGGGAACATAACTAAGAGGAATGAAATGCCTCAAGTTCCCATCTTCGAGGTTGACGTGTTCGATGCGTGGGGTATTGACTTCATGGGGCCTTTCCCTTCTTCATACGGCAACAAGTACATCTTAGTAGCTGTGGATTATGTCTCCAAATGGGTTGAGGCTGTTGCTTCCCCTACAAATGACTCTAAGGTTGTGATCAAGCTGTTCAAGAGTGTCATCTTCCCAAGGTTTGGGGTCCCCAAGGTTGTTATAAGTGATGGAGGAAGCCACTTTATAAACAAGGTCTTCGAGAGCCTCTTGAGAAAGTATGGGGTTAAGCATAAGGTGGCTACACCGTATCATCCTCAAACAAGCGGTCAGGTGGAAGTCTCCAACAGGCAAATCAAAGCTATTTTGGAGAAGACCGTTGGAGCAACAAGGAAGGACTGGTCAGTGAAGCTAGACGATGCTCTTTCGGCCTACTGTACTGCTTTCAAGACGCCGATTGGTACAACTCCTTTCACTCTACTCTATGGCAATGGCTGTCACCTCCCGGTTGAGCTGGAGCACCGTGCGTTGTGGGCTGTGAAGAGGCTGAACTTTGATCTCAAGACGGCTCAGGAGAGACGCCTTATTCAGCTACACGAACTGGACGAGTTGAGGTTGAATGCTTACGAGAGCTCTAAGATCTACAGGGAGCGGACTAAGGAAGCTCATGACAAGAAATTGGTTGCCAAGGAGCTTAAGGAAGGAGGACTGGTGTTGCTGTACAACTCGAGGCTCAAACTCTTCCCGGGCAAGCTGAAATCAAGGTGGAGCGGACCGTTTGTGATTCAAGAGGTCTTGCCGTATGGAGCTGTTACTCTGATGGGAAGAAGTGGTAGTGCATTCACCGTCAATGGACACAGAGTCAAGCCCTACTTGGCGGACAGCTTTGACAAGGAGAGTACCTCAGTGCTTCTCCAAGACCCACCATCCGCCTAGACCAAGTAAGGTCTAGCTAAAGACGTTAAAGAAAGCGCACTTGGGAGGCATTCCCATGTTTATCTTGTACATACTTCTGCTTTCATTTCTCTTTCAGTTTTATGTTTTTATGTTGCAAGTGTGTAGGAACAGGTATAAGGAGTCTAAACCTTGACTTTGAGGTCCAAAAGGGGCAATAGGGGTTAAGATAAGGCTAGAGATCGAGTGCTAGATCGACTGATCCTGGCTCGATCTTTGCTAGATCGAGTCAGTGAATCGAGAGGAGTCAGTCGATCTAGACGAGAACGAGTGACAAGATCGACCTTGACGAAAAAGGATCGATCGATCCAAATCGGATCGACCGATCTAATTTCTCTCGGGAAAATCTGTTGAAAATTGATCGATCACTCGACTCGATCCACCACTCGATCTATGCCAAATCGACCCCTAAATCGAGGACATAGATCGATCAGAGGGACTTAGCCGAGGAGCCAACATCTCAATGATCGAGAGAGCCAATCGATCCAGGACTCGATTCACCTCTCGATCTAAGCCATTTTGGGCATGAGATCGAGTCCTAGATCGACCAAAAAGACTCGATCTCATGCCGAGGTAACAATTTTCTTTCCCTCCTTTACTCCTTTCCCTCCAATTTTTAAATTCAAAACTTGGTCAAGGAAAGCATCTTTGACCATGAAAGATGTGCCTTGACCAAGACTTTTGTCAGAAACCACCTTGACCACCTATTGTTTTGGTTTGCTAAAGTCTTTATATATCTCAAATTATCTCTCACCCTCTCATTCCTGTTTGCTCGAGATTTTTAACAAAGAGAGTGAGAATTTTAAGTCTTTAAAGATTAGCAAAGATATCTTTAACTTCTTGCAAATGTATTTTCAAAGATTTAATGGTTTATTTTTAAGAAAATCTCCTTAAATATCGCAAGATCTTGTTTTAGGATATAGGATCAGTTTTGATTTTTTAAAATTAGCTAAGTAAAAGGAAAAATTCTGGATTTTCAGTATCTAAAAGAACTGTTTCCCTTTTATGTAGCTATGATTTTTATTTAATCCCCAAAATTCTAGGGTAGTTTTTATAAATTCTCTCCTTCTCTTCTCTCATTCTCATCAAATCGCCACTTGCTAATCATTCTCTTTAGAATTTTGTTTCAGGAACAATGGCACCACTGAGAACAAGAGAGGAGCAAGCACAAGAAGGAGAAGGACAAGAAGTGGTGGCTCAAGAGAGGGTCCGGTGGAGCAAAGATGAAAAGAGGGACAAGAAGAGGCTTGAGAGGCTCCGGTTTGAACCTACAAAGTTTGCTGATCGAGAGCTTTTGTCCAGGCTCGGGATCCTTGGGGACTTCGACCAACTCCTCAAGAACATTGGTTTGAGATGCTTGTCGCAGATGGACTGCCCTACCTTTCCCGAGGTGACGATAGATTTTCTTGCCAGCTTGGAGTTCCGGTATGAGAATCCGAGTGCCCCTGTCCCTTCCCACGGCCGTCTCTACTTCAAGGTTGGCCGTCAAGCTTACACACTATCCATCCACGAGCTATGCCAAGCCTACGGTCTCAAGGCTGATGCATACAAGGTGGAGTTCCCAGCCTTCAAGAAAGCCGACGAGTTTTGGGACCTGATCAGCAATGAAGACTACAAAGCCAACACCGCCAAGATCAAGAGAGTTAGGAGTCCGGTGCTGAGGTATACTCTGAAGCTGATTGCCATTACATTCAGTGGAAGGTCTGTTGCTCCTACCGTCACGAAGACGGAGCTGTGCTTCCTTTTCCAAGGCGTGAAGCACTTGGTGTCTGATCCGGATGCGAATGATGAGCCCATAGAAGATGAACTCGGCGATGAAGTGAATTACGGCTGTGTGCTCGCGGCTTCTCTGGTGAAGTACAAGGCTTATGCCTTACGGTGCAAGGCAACCTCTTCCTACATTGGCGGTTTCCTTACTCCTTTGTTCGTGCAAGCCGGTGTGCCTATCCATGACTTTGCTCACGTCCCAAACAGAGCTTTCATGGATGAAGCATACATGAGAAACACTGATAGCTTGGGACGCACGTTAGCAGAAGGGTTTTATGCTTATCTCTTCATAGATGATGAAGACAAGAAGAGAGTGTGCATCCTCCCCAACAAAGATGAGACCAAGCTGCTTGGTGTTGGGAACATCGAGTTCTTACCCACGGAGGAAGAATGCTTTGCCCCTTTAGGAGGACCGCCTGCTTCAGCCATTGCCCCGCGCCAAAGGTCAGAGTCTCCAGGAACAGAGGATGAGATGCCCGAGGTTTACACACTTCCCAAGCTGGACTTTGAGCCGAGGACCAAAACCGAGAAGTTCTTAGCCTCGGTGGTGGAGATGCAGCGGAAGATCAAAAAGTGGCAAGGGAAGATGCTTAAGAAGCTGGGGAAGAAAGTCAAACAACTCCAAGGAGGCCAGCCTAAGCCAGCTACAAGCCAAGAGCTACAACAACCCGAGAAGAGGAGACTCTCAACCGGAGGAGTTGTTATCCGCGAGACCCAAGGAGACAACATTCAGCAAGCGCGCCACTCCCTCCAAGAACCAGGCAACAAAGGAAAAGCAACAATCTCTAGCTCCTCTGGAACATCCTCAAGTTCCAGCCGAGCCTAGACAAGAGGTAACAACCTTCTTCCATTGTACATAACCGCTCATGTTTGTTTCTTGCATTGTGTTTGTTTGCTCCTTCGGATGAGTTTGCCACCGGGACGGTGTCAAGCAAGTTTGGGGGAGTACTTGTGTGAATTAATCTTGTGTTCTTTGATCTTATTTTCCTTTTTACATCCTTGAGTCTTAGTAATGAAAAATTGGTAAAATTTTTAAAATTTTTTCAAAGATTCATGTAGTTGCATTCATCTCTTTAAAAACATGTTAGGATTGAGTCTAGAATTTCTCATATCACCTAGGTTGTTTGCATTTTGCATAAAGGGTTAGAATTTCTTAAAAAGGTGTTTTACTTATGAATCATTTCAATGCCCTAGTTAGTAGTTCTCTAATGCTTTGTTTATGCTTTGAAAGTAAGTTCTAACCATGCTTGGATCACTAGTTAGGATTTTCGTGGCTTGAATTGAACTCTCATGATTTGAAACTCATCCTACTAAGTGAAAACCTTAATTTGAAAATCTAAATATCATTCTTATGCATTTGAAAATGAACACATGGTTTTAAAATATTTAGGCTCTCTTCTTCCTTTTTACCACTCTTTGTGAGCCTAAGTAGAACTCCCTCCTTGAACCTTACCCTCCTTTGAAGCCAAATGTTCTTGTGTGACATCTTTGTGAGGCTTTATTTTCGGTTTGAACTTGGCATAAAGTGTTAGGTTTAGGCGACATGATTTGGTTTTCATAATTGATTGCTAGCTTTGCATTTTGAAGCTAGGTATAGGCTTAGGATAAGTTTGGGGGATCATTGGGATTGTTTTCTTGTGTATTTGTTTTCGGTTCAAAAGAGTTTGTGTTTTAAGGAAAGAAATGAGGTTTTAAGTGAAAGGTTTGTTTTTAAAACTAAGTATGCTCTATTTCAGAAGGTAGCTCTCTCTAAATAAATAAGAAAAAAAAAGAGAGAAAAAGAAAAGAAAAAAAAATAAAAAATAAAAGAGCCTAAGTGCCAAATAAAAAAAAATGAAGAGAAAAATAATAATAATAAGAGAGCTACTAATAAGAAATTCCTAAGACCAAAAATATTTTTCAAAACCTTTTTACTAGCCTAAAAAGTTTTAAAATGTCTTTATTCTGAATTGGGGATTGCTAAGTGTGAGAAAAAGGGTAGACTCTTAAGTGGTGAGTGAGGATTAAATTTCTTAAATGAGAGGGGTATAGGACTGTTTGATAGTTTACATGGGTAGATGAGAATCTAATCATGTATGCATAAATTGTCTTTACCTTTAGCATTATGCATTGGTTCAAACCATTTTTGAGAGAAACCCTTGTCTGATTATAAACCCTTTCCGAATGAGATCATTCTATGCTCATAACCATAACCCTTAGCCAAATGTGTTTTGCTTTAAAGTGCATAAGTTTGATTCATGGTTCGAATGTTAATGAATGTTAAAGGATGAATTTCTTTGATTGTTAGGAATAAGAGAGTCATGATTTGAATTTCTTTGTGTGATGAGTATGGCTAAGTCCTTTGGAGTATGAGTGTAAGCTTAGCATTTTAGAACTGTTAACTAGGACATTGAGATGATTTATTCGAAAGGCACCTTGGCAAAAAGTTTAAAACCCCTTTGATTTTTCTGAAAACCTCTCTTCCTTACTTATTTTTTTGTTGCTTGAGGGCAAGCAAGAAGTAAGTTTGGGGGAGTTGATGTCATTGCATTTTGCATACATTTTGCATACTCATTTGATAGTTTTTCATGCATTTGTATCATGTTTTAGGTTAGATTACATCACTTAGGGTCCTAGAGCATTCTTGCATCAGCATGTGCATTTTCTCGGCATTTTGCATCCATTCCAGGTTGTTTCTGGTTGCTTTGGAGTCATGGAGGTTCGTGGAGGTGTGGAGACCGATGTAGCAGTTCATGGGAGCTCGGGAATGTGCTAAGGACCAGTGATCGAGGAGTAGATCGAGCATGACCGGTCGATCTAGGGGTTGATAGACCAGAAGATCGAGCCAACTAGGCGTTCCAAGGATAATGATCGAGACGGAGATCGAGTGAAGCAATCGATCAATCGATACGGACGTAAATGACGCCATGCAGAGCGAGAGCCAGATCGAGTACACCACTCGATCCACCCAAAGATCGATACCGAGATCGGATGCAACACTCGATTCACCGATGAAGATCGAGACCCGGATCGAGCCGAAGACACGATGTCCGGATATGATCGAGAGAACAACTCGATCTAATGGTCGATCTCTGTCCTTTCAACCGTTTTTGGCTGTTAGCGAAGGGGGGACCATTGGATTGTTTGGACATTTTAGGCAAGGCGGCGATGCCCTTTTTCGATAACTTTGAGATTTCTTATCTTCTTTTTCATGTTTTCTCTCTCGTTTTTTCGCAAGAACACCATTGTTGAACCAGTTTTCTTTTGAAGCTTTTGTATTCGAATCCTTATCGTTTGATCTAGTCTCTCTTTCATGTTTATCGTTTCATTTCTTCTGCTTTGCTTGATTTACTTTATGAGTAGTGAGTAGTTTACTTTGGGTTCGGGGTTAAGAGGATTGAAGGGTAGAAAAGGTTCGATCTTGGTTTGCTTTCTAAACGTTTTTAAGGCTATCTCTTCTAAGGTGTTGAAGCTTAATGCTTGAAGACTCTCACGCCAAGAGCTTCATGATCCGAGAGGTCCCTTACCTTGACAGGATCCAGGGGCCTCGGAAGATCACACCTTAGAGACTAGTTACCCTTTCCCAAAAGCCATGGAAGTTTGGGGGACTAGTTAAGCCATTACTCGAAATCTGTTTTCCTTGCCTTTCAACCTCTTTTTCCACCAAAAGCCATGGGTTTGGAGGAGAGGATGAAAGAGTGATCTATACCGAAAGCCACGGATAGATCTTGTTTTGTTTTCGAGGCTTAGAGATCCTCACCAAGTGAGTCGATCTAAAGTTTCAAACCCAAGATCGATCCTTGAAACCCTTTATATGAATCTCAACCCTAAAGCCCTTTCTCTTAGCATATTTACGTCTCATTTCATCTTTAGCTAGTTACCTGACAGCATCCTGGTCTTTAGATTCATTGTTCTTACAGTTTTAGACGAGATCGATCGTTTCTGCTCGATCTAGTGGTCGATCTTGTGGTCGATCCACTAGTCGAATTTTAACAATTCGAAGCTCTTCCCTTTAATTTGTCTGTTTGTTTCTCGTGGTAACTGCTTCCTTTCTAGTATTTTTAAAATAGGTTTCACTCTGTTTAGGTTGCTGCATTTAGTTTTTAGAATATTTCTCATAAACTGTCTCATTTGCCTAGATTTGTCTTAGACCTTGCATTCTCTGTGGATTCTCTATCATCTAGAAGTGGATTGACACTCTCCTGCTTGCTTTACTACAACATTGCGTGCACTAGAGTTTTGATAGCCTCTCTGCTGCATTAGAGCATAAGAAATCAGTTTATCAATTAACTTTCCCATAATTATGAGGATCAGCTACTTGGATTAACAAGAGTGGTAAGAAGGGAAGAAGATAATCCAAGCATGTATAAGGTATCCATTAATTCATGATATATCTCATAATTACACCATATAAGCTTACATTTAGTTCATGTTTTGGTCCTCTCTTGCATATTTTCCTTTGCTTTTGTTCCATTTTCCCTTGTTTATAGACTTAGGTTGCATTTAGATTGTAGTTTGCATTAGATTTGCATAAATGATGTTTTTAGGTACCTAAGGAGCCTCTAAAGACAAGGAGGAAGCATATGAATGATTCAGTGAGTTGCCCCAGTCAAAGAGGATCAAGAGGAGCTAAGGAAGTGAGAATCTGGTTCAAAATCAAGCAAGATGGAATTCACATCGAGGAACATAAAGAACCTGAGAGTTTGGAAGATCACATCGAGCATCCACTTCGAGCAAGTCTGATGTAATGCATCCGAGAAGACTGGACTTCTCATCGACCAAGCACATCGAGCATACCAAGCTCGATGTCAGACACCCAAAGGGCACATCGTGCAACCAGATCAAGCAGACCAGCTCCATGTTGACCCAGTCCGAAGACCATTTAATTACAACTGTGCCACCTTCCTTAGGATCACTATAAATACTAAAATCCCTAATTTTTGGGATCAAGCTTTTACCCAACAGTTATTTCCTCTTTTGTTCTTGATTTAATTTTGTAGTTTTGAATCTTTTCTCTATTTTAATATAAGTTTGCAATTATCTCCTTGTTTAGTCTCTCTAATCATGATTTACTATCTTTTCTCCTCTGATTTGATAGTTTTAATGGTGATTAGTGAGTAGTCTCTTTAGGGATTTGAGATGAGTTAGGTTTAGGGAATTTGATGCTCAATCTATGATGTATTAGTGTTAATTCTTTCATTTCCTTTCTTTATTGCTGTATTTAGTGCCTGATTAGCCTTAGCTAAGTTGGTTAGGATCTTAGGCTCATTTTATTCCCACCAAGTGTTTGATGAAATGCCTGAACCTTATTGCAAGAGAATTGCTTATCCTAGCTCAAGAGATCGACTGTCTAGGGAAATATTTGGCAATATATGATTGAATGATTGTCTTAATGCTTGCTGTTTATTATTTCACTAATGAGAATTAGTTCTTGACTTGATAATTAGTGAAGAGATTAGTTCCAAGAGATTGGATTAGTCATATAAATGAATTTATGCATAAGGAATAGCATTGTGTGAGTTTGTAAGCATCACATATTGAGTAGAGAGTTCCCTATTACCAATTATTCAATCTTAAGTCATGTATTTCCTCTATGTTTGGTTAAGTTCGAAATTGCCCTGTTTTTGCTTAAGGTTTAGTTGTTTTGCTTGCTGCTTATTCTTGGTTTGATGTTTGCTTCAAGCTTGTTTGATCCTTTAGGTTGTTAGACTTTAATCTTTTCTATTCCTGCATGAATTAAGACCTCTATTGTACTCTTGCTGCATCAAACATCCCCTTATAGATTGACTTAACTCAATGCTACAATGACTAATGTGTGTTGAGGATTGAGCTAGGATAAAAACCTACATCAATTTCGCGCCGTTGCCAATAGGGGATTGCTTTGATGAGTAGGATTTGTAGAGATCTTGAGATCAAGCTCTTTTATTTTCGTTTTTGGTTACTAATTCCTCTTTTTGGTCTAGAATTTCTTTTGTAGGTACCAAAACACTTGCTCTTAAGTGTCTACAACTGTAACTGAAATTCAGGATCAAAGATTTTTGTTTTACAGCAGCAGAGACCAGTTGTTAAAGCATGGAGGAACATCAGAATGCTGCTGGTTTTGGTTTGCAAAGAGTCCAAGGAGTTCAAGGTCCACAAGGGTTTCAAGGCTTGCAAGGACAGCAAGGTCCACATGGTTTACAAGGAGATTGGGGTATGAGAGATCAAAGACCATTAAGACCTATAGGTGCTGCAGATATACCATCTAGCTATGCTTCAAGACAAGGTATTCTTTCCACCTATGGAGACTCACCACTATGAGATAAAGTGCAGCATGATTGCTATGGTGCAGGAAATGAAGTTTTTTGGCTTGCCTAACCAAGATCCTCTTGAGCATTTGGATCACTTTGAGAGGATGTGCTATGACAAAGCTTAGTGGAGTTTCAGAAGATGGATTCAAGCTCAGATTTTTTCTATTTTCTCTTGGTGATAGAGCTTAAATGTGGTGATAGTCTTTACCACAAGGAAGCATCACCTCTTGGGAACAAAGCAAAGGAGCTTTCCTAACAAAGTTCTTCTCTCCTTCTAGAACTACCAGATTCAGGAATGTGATATCAAACATCAAACAATGGTCCAATGAGAGCTTTGGAGACACTTGGGAAAGGTTTAGAGGCTTCACTCAACAATGTCCTCATCATGGCTTCACCAAAGAGATGCATCTCTCCACTCCCTATAGAGGTATTTTACCCAACATAAGAATCCTTCTAGACACAGCTAGTTGATATACTCATTATTTACACCATATTATCATACATTTTGCATTGGTTTATAGTCTTCAAACATGCATTTTTGCTTGTTTTTATACCATTTGCATTCAATTATGACTTAGTGTAGATTTAGGGTGTGTATTGCATGTTTTGTGCATTTAAAGAGTTTGGCAGGAATGTTTGGAGAGTTTGGAGACTACAAGGAGCATGGGAGATGATGGTGGATGCAGCACAGGGCATGAAAAGAGCCAAGAACAAGGTGCACCTTGTTGAAGCGGCTAGAAACTTCACCTCACAAAACCGGCTCGGACAAAGCATCTCTGACCCGATTCAGCTTCAACAGTCTTCATAAATGTTGTTGCCCCGTGAGGTAGCCTGCATCTGGAGTTGGTTTCAGGTCATTCCCATCAGCGGTTAGAAAGTTACAAAATGTTTCGTAAAACCTCTCAACCTGCATCGATCACTACTTGATCTACATCGTACGATGTAAACCGGTAGGGAGTATGGGAGTCCACATCAATCACTGATTATCGATGTCAAGCCACAGGTCAACCACATCGATCACCAGCATCGATCACAGCTTGCTCAATGTCAAGCAACCGAAGGACCATATCGACTAAAGATCAGCTCGGATGACGTGTTTCCATTCCGATTTGGCCTCAGCGTTCTTTATCAACATTGTAGCCACTTGAGTTAGCTTGCGGTTGATGTTGGTTTTGAAATATTCCTATCGGTGGTTGAAAAGTTATGGCTAATAAAGTGAGAACATGTCCATCTGGTGTTTCGACCGATCATCTTGATCGACTTGAATATCAGCCTGGACCAAAGGTTTCCGTCTTGATTCAGCTTCTGTACTCTTCATACAAGTTGTAGCCACGTGAGTGAGCAGTCAGGAGGACATGGTTTCAGGTCATTCGGATATGCCTTTCCAAAGATTTCGCAATCTTTGTGAAACCGCTCAACCTGTATCGAGTATCAACATCGCTCGATGTAAAGCACCCGAGGGTCTGGACTTCAACATCGACCATCCATATTGAGAACTTATGCTCGATGTTGGAACCGTCTGAACCTCTTTTAATTATATGTTTTCCATTGTTCTAGGGCATTTGTCTTTTAGTATAAATAGGCTTTGACTAATGGTTTTTAGCCAAGTCTTGATCTTGCTTAGTTTCATAAGTGTTCTTTCATCTTTGTAGGACAAGATCTTTTTTTAATCGAAAGTTTTGTATTTGCATCATTAAATCTTCTTTAATCTCCCCTTAATCATGTTTAATATAATTTCCTCTTATGATTTGGTGTTTTCCATGATGATGAGTTAGTAGTCCTTTTAGGGTTCTTAGATGTGGTACATTAGGGGAATTTAGAGGCTTGATTAGGGTTTGTTAGTGTTTAATTAGGTTGATTCCTCTCTATTAATCTGTGTTTAGGCTAGATTTATCTTGATCACATGAATCTAGATTTAGGCTTCATCTTATGCCCACCAAAAATTTGATGAAATGCTCATCTTGTTTCATAGAGGATTTACTAGTCCTAGCTTAAAAGATTGACTGTCTGAGAAGTATTTTGGCTTGAATAGAGTTGGTTTCGCTTGCTTGTTGATTGTTCTAGAACTAATAAGAGTTAGTTCTTGTTAGGATGATTAGCAAATGGTTATTTTTCAAGAGATTGGACTTAACTTGCTTAATTGTGAACTCTATGCCTAGGAATTATCATTGCTTGCTTGTTTGCATTGTCAATGACGTTTGAAACAGCCTTATCTTGCCTTTGAATTTCCCAAAGTCAATAACCACATCTAGGAACTTGTCTTATATTATCTGAATTTTGAATTTGCATTAGTGTCTGTTTTTGTGCTCTGTTTTTCTTTGAATCATTGTTTGGTATTGCTCAACTAGTTCTGCTTGGTTATTGGTTCTTTTAGGTTGATAGTTTAGTTGCTAAGCAACACCCTTTATCTGACTTGACTTGACTTAAAGTTTTCTGTCCTAATCCTATTGGCGTCTATTCATAACTCCTTTGGATTGATAGAAAAACCTATACTAAACTACAACTGATTAGTATGGGGGTGACTGAGAAGAGATAAAACCTATGTATCACTAGTAATGGCTATTTCCTTGGCAAAGATTTGAATGAAGGATGGATACTAGTGGTGAACATGGCACTTAGTAATTGGGATTATGTGGATGAGTTTGAGCAACATGCAAAGGCAACTGAAGAGAAGTTTAAAACAGCAATGCATGAGATGAAGGCTTTGCAAGAAAATGTGGATATGTTGTTTAAAGGAGCCACCAAACCTCTCCAAACTGTTGATGCACATAGCCAATACACAGATCATCAAGTCATATCTGTTCAGATCCAAGGTGAACAAGCGAGACAAGGCTATGATGCTTATCAACAACAGTCCAATGGAGGCCCTTACACTCAACAACAATAAGGCTCTTCTTCTCAAGTAGTTTGCGCCCTTCACAACCAGCAAGAAAGCATGTCAACCTCTCAACAACAACCACACTCTCAGCTTTCTCAAGATTTGGACATCAAGCAGCTTCTACTTCAAATGTAACAAGTCCAAATTGCTGAAATTCAAAGAAGTATGGCTGTCCTTCATATTAAGATAGACACCAGCAACAGCTTCCAATCACAACTAGACTCTTTACATATGGAGCTGGATAGTTATGAGATCCTTGTCAAACCATCCTCTTCCCCACTTATACAAGAACACATCAAAGTGATGTATTTTTTTGGCCTATCTCAATCCCCAACCCATATTAGTCATTGTAATATTGAGTTTATCAATCCAAAAGGGGTAGATTGAAGAAGTAGGAATGCAATAGAGCTCTTAATTCAAGCAGATACGGAGAATTTAAATGTCTAACAACCTAAAGGATCAAACAAGACTGAAGCTAACACCAAACTAAGAGTGAACAGCAAGCAAAACAACTAATGCATAAGTAAAAACAGGGAAAATTGGAATTGAACTAAAACAGAGGAAAGACAGGACTTGAGATGGGATAATTGGTGCTAGGGAGTTCTCAACTCAACCTATGATGCTTACAAACTCACACAATGCTATTCCTTATGCATATAATTCATTTATAAGACTAATCCAATCTCTTGGCACTAATCTCTTTACTAGTCATCAAATCAAGAACTAATTCTTATTAGTGAAATGATAAACAGAAACCATTAAAACAATCTATCAATCCTATATTACCAAATCACTCCCTAGACAGTCAACCTCTTGAGCTATGACAAGCAATTCTCTTGAAAAGCAGTTCAGGCATTTCATCAAACACTTGGTGGGCATAAAATGATCCTAAGTTCCTAATCAACTTAGCTAAGGCTAATTAGGTATTAAAAAAAGCAATCAACCACAAATCAAGCATCAAATTCCTTAAACCTAACCCATCTCAAATCCCTAAAAGTACTACTCACTAATCACCATCAAAACCATCAAATAAAAGAGAAATAGATAGCTAATCATGATTAAAAAGGCTAAACAAGAAGAGAAATGCAAATCTATATTCAAATCAACCAAAAATTCAAAGTACAAAATGTGATTAATAAATTAAAAAGTAAGGACTGCTGAGTAATAGGATGATCCCACAAATTAGGGATTTTAATTATTTATAGGAGTCTAAGCGGAGTGGCAAAATTGTATATTGATATCCCTTGTATTTACACCATTTAGGGCTGCATTTAGTACATATTTTGGTCCTCTTTTGCATGTTTTCCCTTAGGTTTTGTCCCATTTTCCTTTCTTTTTATACTTAGGTTTCATTTAGAGTATAGTTTGCATTTTCCTTGCATTTTGGATGTTTTAAGGTACTTTTGGAGCTAAAAGGAGCTTGGAGGAGTTTTGAGGATGATCCAGGATGCTAGCTGGGAAAAAAGAGAACAAAAAGGATCACAGCAGAAGATCTCTGCAGAAGTTTTCGGTCAGAGCACGGTGAGTATCGGTCAAGATTGACCGATACGGAGCAGTGTCGATCACCAGTATCGGTCAAGTGTGATCGACACAAACGCAACAGATGGATTTCGGTTATATATGTCGATCACTCCAGACCGATAGGGATCCATTTCAGTCACTGAAGACCGACACAACTGACCGATACTGACCCAGCCTGAACCTGTTTTTAATTACGCTTATGCCATTACTCTAGGGTTTTCTTCTCTAGGCTATAAATAGCCTCTTTTCCAGATTTTCGACATGTCTTGTCAAAATACTGTTCTTGAGCATTTTCTTTAAGTTTGTAAGACAACTTCTTTGCTTTGTTTAATATAATCAAGTATTTGCGTTAATCTTTCTTTAATCTCTCTTTTATTCATGATTAGCATCATTTCCCTTTGTGATTTGGTGTTAAACATGATTATGAGTGAGTAGTTATCTTAGAGTTTCTAGATGTGGTAGATTAGAGGAATTTAAGACTTGATTAGGGCTTGTAAAGTGCTTCAGTTTATAGGTTCTTCTCTATTAATCTGTTATTCATGCTAGATTAGTCTTGATCAAACTTGTCTAAGTTGTTAGCTTTCTCTTATGCCCACCAAGTGTTTGATGAAATGCTGATCTTGTTTAATAGAGGATTTGCTGGCCTTGGCTCAAGAGATTGACTGTTTAAGGAGCATTTTGACTTTAATAGAGTTGTATATTCTTGCTTGCTTGGTGTTTTAGCACTAATGAGAGTTAGTTCTTGTTAGAATATTTAGCAAAGGGTTATTTGCCAAGAGATTGGATCTAACTAGCTTAATTGTGAACTCTATGTCTAGGAATCACCATTGCTTGCTTACTTTCTTGATCAATGTAGTTTGAAACAGCCTTAGTTAATGTCTGAAATTCCCCAAAGTCAATAACCACATCTAGGAACTTCCCTTTCTCTTATTTGAATCTCGGATTTGCTCTGTTTTGCTCTGTTTTTCTTGTTTAAAACTGCTTGGTTGCTTTTGTTTTCACTTCTTTTGTTGCTTGTTTCACTTAGGTTGCTAGAACTGTTGCTTAGACAACAAAACCTTTTCTCTGCTTGCTTGACTTAGAGATTTTACTCTCAACTCGTCTATTTAAAACTCTTCCCAATTGGATTGAAATAAAACCCATACAACAACTGACTAGTACAAAGGTGATTGTAATCAAGTCCCAAATAACCTGTATCAATTTGGCGCTGTTGCCATTTGGGAATTAAGTTTGAATCATTAGAGTTTGTAGAATCTTTAAGATCAAGCTTTTACTTTTCTTTGGTTACTAATTCTCTTTGACTCTCACTTCTGTCTTTCAGGTATATGAACTTGAGAACCGGAGGTTTAAGCAATCTTGTGGACTTCATAGACAGAGAGCAAGGAGACAGCAAGAAAGGCAGAAACACTTGCAAAGACTTGGTATGAACAATCAGGATCAAGTCATGGATGACATCAGATTTCAGGGTCCTCCAGGAGCTGCAGGCGCTCAGGATATACAAGGACATCAAGGTGTTCAAGGCTTACAGGGTGAGCAAGGACCAAGAGGCGCTGCACAAGCTCCAAGAGCAGCTAGACCTATTGGCACAGGTGATGCACCAAATGCCTACAACAACAGGACAGGTATCATTCCACAAGCTGTCCAAAACAACAACTTTGAAATCAAGTCTGGATTGATTTCAATGGTTCAGAGCAGCAAGTTCCATGGGTTACCACTTGAAGACCCTCTAGATCATCTAGATAATTTTAACAGGCTGAGCTCACTCACAAAGATAAATGGAGTAAGTGAAGATGGCTTCAAGCTCAGGTTGTTTCCCTTTTCCCTAGGAGACAAAGCACATCAGTGGGAGAAAAACCTTCCCCAAGGAAGTATCACCAGCTGGGATGAATGCAAGAAAGCCTTTCTAGCAAAGTTCTTCTCCACTTCAAGAACTGCTAGGATAAGGAATGAGATTTCAGGGTTTGCACAGAGGAACAATGAAAGCTTTGGAGAAGCTTGGGAGAGATTCAAGGGTTACACATTGCAATGCCCTCATCATGGCTTCTCACAAGCCTCTTTGCTATCCACTCTCTACAGAGGAGCCTTGCCTAAAATAAGAATGCTTCTGGACACAGCATCCAATGGGAACTTCCTGTCAAAAGATGTAGATGAAGGTTTGGAGTTAGTAGAGAACTTGGCTCAGTCTGATGGAAACTACAATGAGGAGTTTGACAGAGCACCAAGGAGTGCAAAGGATGAGTTAGAGTCTAGCAAGAAAGAAATCAAGTCTCTACATGAGAAGCTGGACTTGTTGCTAAGGGAAAAGAAAGAGGTTCACTTTGTGGGAGACATGGTTCAACTTGATGATCAGGAGCAATGCCAAGTTGAGGAGATGAACTATTTGGGAAACCAAGGTGGCTACAACAAATATGGGAACTACAGACCAAATCCCAACTTTTCCTACAGGAACAACAATGTTGCCAACCCCCAAGATCAGGTTTACCCTCAACAGCAACAGCAAGCTGCCCCAAGACCTATTGTTCCCTACAACAATCAAGGTTTTCAGCAAAGGAACAACAACTATCAGCCTAAAGCGCCCTACAACCTCCAGGATCCAATGCCCAAGCACAAGGACAAGCTTCCTCTAGCTCTCAAGACACTGACCTCAAGACCCTCATGCAGCAAATGATCAACACTCAAGTCACTACAACCTTGGAAATGAACAAGAAGTTTGCAGAGGTCCACAACAAAATTGATTCAGTGCATGTAGAGCTTACCAACAAGTTTGATGGATTGGCTGCAAGAGTCAAAACACTGGAGAACAACAAAGGCATAGCTGGTCCCAAGCCACAAGGACATTTTCCTGGAAAACCAGAAGCTAACCCAAAGGAGTTCTGAAATGCTATTGTGCTAGAAGAAGAAAGCTTCTCAGCTGAAGAGGAGGCTATCATTGAAGAGTTCCTCTACTTGTTCACTGAGGACACTGAACCTCTCTAAGTGGAGGGGGGGGGGGGAAGAGTTCTTAGAAATTGAAAATGACCAAGGAGCTGTAGAAGAAGGACCCTTTGGAAATGGGGAAAACTCAGATGATGAAGAGCGATGGGCGCCACATGAGGTTGTTGACAACACAAAGGATTACTTGATGGAAGCTGCTGATGATAAGGAGAAAGCTCAAACAGCTACTCTTCCTGTCTATCAACCAACCATCCCTTTTCCAGGAAGGTTCAAGGAACAGCTAGTTCAGAAATATGAAACTCTCTATGCTGCTCAGATGGAATTGAGAGGATTGAATGGCCAAGAAGAACTTGAGAAGCTGAGGGTGAAGACTGGAACACCTAAGGTTAAGAAGCTCACTATCAAGAAACTTGGAGATCCAGGATGTTTTACTCTCCCATGTGAGCTTAAAGGGCAGACTTTCAAGAGCTGTCTTTGTGACCTTCGAGTAAGTATCAATCTTCTCCCATCCTCTACTGCTAAAGCTCTTGGCTACACTCAACTTCAGGAGAGTAATGTATCCCTTACTATAGCTGATGGGACAGTGAAGAAACCACTTGGGAGTCTCAAGGATATGCCAATGATGATAGAAGGAGTAACCATTCCCACTGATTTCCTGGTGCTTGATGTGGAAGGGCATATAAAGAATGCCATCATTTTAGGAAGACCTTTCTTGGCCTCAGCTGGAGCAGTGTTTGATGCTAAGGAATGCACTATTGAGCTGAAGCTGACCAAGAAGAAGGTTCTAAGGTTTGACTCCAAGGGGAATAAGCTGGAGAATGAGCAAGCCTTCTCAATGGAGATCAAGAAGCTGAAGCAGCTTGGAAGGAACTGGCCAGAGTTTGAAGGCTACCAAGGAGAGAGTTTTGATGGCTGCTGCTTGGTGAAGTTGTTTGAAGACACCACTGAAAAGGAGGTCCTTGAAGTGGTTGGTTACAAGAATCTGAATGATGTTAAGCTGGTTACTAGCAAGGGAGAAGTGATTTTGAAACCACGTGTCTCTAAGAGGGGAGAGTTTTTCTTCAAGCTTCAGCAAGAGGGGAATTGTGGTAACCCAACCCGGTAAACCGTATCGCGGTTGTGTCCCACTACATCTTCTAAGTCCGTTTCTATACTTAGCCACATTTTTGAACTTTTTCCTTTATTCTTATTCTTTCTTATCAATACACAGCGGAATATAAAGCAACTCATTTCATTCATTTAACTTTCATAAAACACTTAAACAGGATTCGGGGCTAACTTAAACAAATCACAATGGTTCGCTAATGAATACAAACGATCATCTAGCAACCTAAATATTCAAACACCAAAGCCATAAGACAAAGCACAACATCTTAAACATAAATAAAACCCAGTCCTGATCCATCCATATCCATCACTACCGCCTAGTCTCGCCCCTTTACTGCTTAGTACCTGCACACTCAAGATGAGAGGCATAAGTATTTCATAAATACTTAGTGAGTACGGTCATCCCGTAACACCTGGCAGTACCAAACACGCAATCATATTTTCGGATTCAACATTCAACACAATCAATTCGCAACAGACATAACAATATCAAGCGGCCATGAACATCTAGCCTAACCAACCAAGATCAATCCTTTTTTAAGACTCATGTCTACTTCAGCGAGAATCCCACATCCCCTATGCTAGTACATGATCCGGATTACCCTGAGGTTAGCTAAACATCATATATGCCACGGTAAACTCCACAATATATCATAACATAGATTGCTTATCAGTTCTAAACACATAACATGAAAATCACACAATCAACATGCAAACATTCAACCCTAGCAATCTTACGGTCCTAGACACCAACCATAGTCACGCACTTACCTTAGACAAGGCTGGAAACAGATTGGTCAGAAGAAATCCCGATGAAAACCGCACCAAAACGAAGATATCCGATCTCCCTAAGAATCTCTCGGCTCACGGTACGATCCGATCCTTATCCCCTCGGCTCTCTCTTGATCCGTTCACCTTTCTTCGAGCCAAACTCTGTTTTCCCTCAGAAACCCCACAAAACAAGGCTATTAGCTCGAGGTTATCCGATGAAAACTCAACACTTAGGGAAATATCCGATCGCTTACCAGTTTATCTCGACGATGATCGGTTCTGCTCGGCGATAACCTGATCTCTCTCGGATGTCCTCGGGATAAACTTCTTTTCTTAGGGTTTTCTCTTGACTAAACTCTCTCTTTGCTTTATTTAGCTCAAATAAACACAACACCCTCGAGTTAAGTCTCAAATTCCCTTATATACTCGCAAAACCCTAGGTAACCCGGACTTATCCGATGTTTTGCTGGTTCCAGTAGGATTATCCCGGTCCGATTCGATTTTCCTCGGCTATTCCCTGTATCGGCTCGACCATCCACTCTATAAACCCCAAAATAACCGACCTAACACTTGGCCCACGGCCCAAATCCCTTCCCACTCGGATAAACCGCCCTTATCCGAGGTGTTTTCCATTTTTTGATCCGGATTTTCCTTTTCCTCTCGGACAACTTGTTCCGCCTCGGCTAATCCTCTATTTCTCTCGGAGGTTTCCTTTTCTCCCTCGGAGACAGTCCACTGACACTCGGACTAACCTCCCAGACTCTCGGATAAATCCCACTGCACCGGGATAAATCCCATTTCCCACGGACTGGACCCTGTTTTCCCTCGGATATGGTCCATCCGGCTCGGCTATCCAGCCACATCCAACTATTTCACCGGTCAACACCCGACCATAGTCCAAACCTCCATTTCCCAGCCCATACTCGACCCTTGGCTCGATCATTCCACGGACACTGCCGTGTGCGATACGATCATTCCACATTTTCTCGGATACGGATGCTACAGGAATACTACACCTTTTGACAAGATCAAGGTGAATGGAGTCACCACTAAGGTCAAGAGAAGCAAGATGACACCAAGGAGTTCCAAGACTCCTTCTCCTCACCTCAACTAAAGAGGTAATCAAAGTCAAGCTTAGTGACTTTAAACAAGCACACTTGGGAGGTAGTCCCATGGTATCCTTTTGTATATATTATGCTTTCTAGTTTATCTTTTATACTTTGTTTTAGTGTATAGAAGCAGGATTTTGAACTGGGGTATGAGAAAGTCTGAAAGGGACAAAGAACAGGTGTATTCTGGCTGATATCGATCATTTGTATCGGTCAAGACAGACCGATACACAGATTTTTGGTCATCAGTATCGATCATGTTTGATCGATATCAGTGGAGCCAGTCTACACCAGTCAATGGTCACTTGTGACCGATATGGAAAAAAGTTTGAAAGCATGACAAATTTCTGTCATCCATATCGATCAGACTTGATCGACATAAACACACCGTTTGATTTTCGGTCCAGTGTGTCGATCACTGGTGATCGATGAGATTCTTGGAATCATATCGGTCACCAGTATCGATTACTCATGACCGACACAATCACACCGGATGTATTTCGGTCAAGTGTGTCGATCAATGATGACCGATACTAATCCCAGGAAGCACATCAGTCTCCAATATCGATCATTCATTACCGAAACTGCCATTTCGGTCGTGAGTGACCGATATTCCATCCGAGGTAAGTATCTCAACTTTCAAAAAATTTTACCTCCTTTGGTTTGGAGCCATGGGAGTTTGAATTTTTAAATGGGATTCTTTCTGACCTCTTTCTTAGCTTCTGAACATTTTTGTTTTTGTCCCCCACACTTTTGATTCCTTATGTTCCCTCACCAACCTTTGATTCCTTTGGTTTCCTCTCTTTTCTCTCTATTTAAACAACAGCTTCCTTCACTTCTCTTCACACTTTAACTCTCTCTTCTTCTCACATAAAGCTCGAAACTATTAGTACTTTTTCTCTTTTACTGCTCTCTCTAAGTGTTCAAAAGAGCCACAAAAGGTTTGCTTCCTAAACTATCTCTCTTTGCTCTTATTCTTTGCTTATGTTAAAAATCGCTTAGTAGAAGTTTTTAAGAGCAAGTAGTGTTTAGTTTTGATTGTTGTGCTATGGCTTTGCAATTTGGATTTGTTTTGAAATATCAAGCTAGATGTTGAAGTTCTGTTTTATATTTATTTATCTCATTGCTTGTTTATCTTCATCCATTTGCAAGATCATCATCTCTTTTGCCTAAGAACCATTTTGCTAGAATGTCATGCATAACTGTTTATCTTTTGTGCATTCTAGCTTATTTAGTTGCTAGCTTTTGATCTCTTCTTGCTTTGAATAAGTTTAAGCTTGTTGTTAGGACTTGTTAGACTTTTCTTAGCTTAAAGAATTTCTCCATTAAAAGCTTTCAGCTATTTTGTTCTTCAGCTTTTATTCTTTCACTTACCTTGTTTTCAAGCTTTGCTTTTGAAAGTACCATGGGAAGAACAAACATAGCTGCTGGGAAAAAGGGAAAAGCACCTCAGGAAGCACCAACATCACCAACAGTAAGGCAAGAAATAGGAAAGGGCAAAGCTGCTGAGACTTCATCTAAGGCCGCTGGAAAGAGACCAGCTAAGGATAAAAGCGCCAAGCAGAGAGGCAAGGGAAAAGCTGTTGAGGAAGAAGTTCCACCCATGAAGTACAGTGCTAGGGAACTCATGGAGGGATTCAGTAGATGCACCTTCAAGCCAACAAGATACCCATGCACATCCACAATGAAGGAGCTGGGAATCTATGAAGACTGCATCTGCACCTTTGAACAAATGGGGCTTGCAGAGCTATTACAGCCTCTCCTATCCTATGAGCGCTTCACTCATCAATTCCTCTCCACCCTCAAGGTGGTTTATTATGAGAAGAGTTAACTCCTTGACCATGATGGATGGATCTCTTTCAAGCTTGGAAAACAGAAGTTCAAAATCACATTCCAAGAACTCTCTAGGGCACCGGGGCTAAGCACCTACTTTCAAAGAGGGAAGAAGTTCTTAATCCATGAATCACAGTACACAAGGTTTTGGGAGGTAATTGGAGTAGGGGAATTCAAAGCTGGGGCTACAAGAGACCAACACTTGAAGCATCCTGCTGTTAGATATGCACACAAGGTGCTTGCAAACACATTCTTTGCAAGGAAAGAAACCTCACACCTAATTGGCAAGGAGAGAGACTTCCTCTACAATGGATTGTACACAGGTCCAGGCACCAGTAGATGTGCAGTACCAGTTGATCCACCAAGCAAGCTCCCATGCCTTGTAAGACTGTTGATGGAGCAGCTGCAATCATACCAGAACTGGGTTATCAACAAGGGAAGAAGGGAGAAGAATCCACAGCTGCACATTGGAGGAGTTGTGACAGCAATTCTCATAGCTTGTGATGTGAACCTTGAGGAGCATGCTGAAGATGCTCTAGCTCCTATCTGGATAGACATGGAGTATCTGAAGAGAAGTCATTTTCTTGAGAAGAGGGTTCAGGGCAAGTATGTTTACCAATTCCTCAACAATCACTCATAGCAAGTGAGAGTCCTTCTCCCAAACCCAAGGCTAACCTCCTTCACCCCAACAACAAACATCAACTTCAACTTGAGTGAGGAGGAGCTCTACACAGGCGGCCCTATTCCTAGAGAAGGAGAAGAAGAAGACAGTAAAGAAGAAGAGGATCACACTGAAGAGATTAGAGAAGAAGAAGAAGAAGATCAATGGAATGCTACTGCTGGCGCTGAAGGCCAAGGAGGAACCTATGAAGAAGATGAGCTTGAAGAAGAAGAAGTGTTGAACTACAGCTCAAAGCAGTTCCACTTCCAGCCCTATGAAGCTCCCAACCAAGGAAGCTCTTTGAGAGCAGCTCATGAGCACATCAACGCACTCCAGAAGTGGTGCAAGTGGCAAGACAAAGCCATCAAAGGGCTTATGAAGATGGTGAAAGGGAAGTTCAGGAAGAACAAGGCTACATCAGCAAAAACTTCCCACCACAGCCACACCCATGAGCTCAACTCTCCCCAAGAAGAGCAACTTCACCAAGCTGAGCCAACTGAAGAGGAGGAAGCTGTATGGAACCCTCATCGAAGACACTCATTCCATGCTCAACCAAGTGACCAATGGGGTACATGGGCACAACCAAGGGCCTCATCATATGAGCCAAGAGCCCATGTTCCATCAGCTTGGGAGACATCAAACCCCAACCCCTCTGAAGTTCAGGAGACATGGCAATGGGGCACACAAGGGACTTCTTCACAAGCTGAGCAACTATGGTCAAGCTGGATTCAACCACCTCAAGAAGCAGAGCATTTCACACAAGTTTATGAGAGAAGGAAGAGGAGAGCTAGCAAGTCTCCTCAAACCTTAGGATCATCCCACAACTCCTACCATTAAACTAAGTACCACATCATTTCCATTGTTCTATACCATTGCATCTTTTTATTTCTGTAATATATATTGCTGCTTCTCTCTTCCATTGCTTTCATTACACAAGAGACTGTGTAATTTAAGTGTGGGGGAGAGATTTTGGGTTTGACTTTGTGTTCTATTTTTTTAGTTTTTATTTTTCTTTTCACCTTGAGTCTCTTGCATATCATGCATACATGTAAGACATAGAAAAACACAAACAAAATCGAAAAATCTGAAAAATTTTGCATTTTTTGCAAACCAAAAAGTAAGCATGTAGTTGCATTCCATCCTTCTAAGATTGAGTCTAGTGTTGACATATAGGTTGCATTGCATTTGCATAGGGAATTATGATGAATTTTCCTTGTAAAGTGCTTAGTGTTTAGAGATGATTTCAGTTTTTAAGTACTTAGTTGTTTGATGCATCATTTGATTGCTAGAAGTTAAGGCTGAACCATGCTTAGATTGCTAGATTTGGTCTTCTCATCTCATTCTGAAAGCATTTGCTCTCTGAAAATCAACTCTATCAACTTGAATTTTAATTTGGACTTTTAATTATCATGTCTTATGCATTGAAAAGTGAATTCATGGCTACCATATACATATTTTGATCATCATTCTTCTTTCTACCACTCTTGTTGATCCAAATAGCTGATTCTCATAATTATGGGACAGTTACGTCCTCACCCTTAACCAAAACCTCCTTTTGAGCCTAAACAATATTATGATAGCTGTGAGGCCTTTGCATTGCATTTTTGATTTTGTCTTGGCAAAAAGTGTTAGGAATAAGGCTGGCAATGATTAGCTCTCTTGTAGATATCAGCTTGCATTTTGAGCTTGATTCTAGGATAGGAGTTTTGGGGTTTAAAAGGGTAGAGTTAGGTGGTTTGAGCTTAATGTTTATATATTTTGAAAGAAAAGGAAAAGATTTGAAATGATAGAAAAGGGGAAACAGTCTAGAATTGTGGTTAAGTAAAGAGAAGAAAAGCTCTAAGTTCAAAAAGAAGAATTGGCGCCAAGAAAAAAGCTCAGAAAGGGTCCAAAGAAGAAAAAATCAGACCAGGAGCAAGCCACCAAAGGTGATGAAGGTGCCAATACAACAAAGAAGAGCAAGTCCCAACCAAGAAGAAACAACCACACAAGCAAAAAGAAGAAGTTTTCCCAGCCATGAAGAAGGGTAAAGGGTAGAGTTTAGGAAAGGGTAGACTTAGAGGGTTCACTCTTAGGTTTAGAAATGCTTAGGACTCATCTTTGGGAAATAAGGGTAGAAGAGAGCTTTGAATTGCATGCATAAGTGTTCTTTTACCTTTAGCATTTTGCCTAAGATGAAGTCATTTCATTGAGTGATCCTTTATGTTTTTAAAACCCTGTGCTTAAATGAGATCATTCTTATCTCATAACCTTACCCCTTTTCAACCAAATGTCTTCACTTGATTTGCATAAGCATGATTCATGTTCTGAACTTAATTGAATGTTAAAGAGATGATTGATTTGAGCATTTGCCTAAGTTGAGATTTGAGATCATTTTGAAACATGATAAGCATGGGTAGGTTCTTTAAAGTATAGCTGATTATATTTGCATCCTACAACTAGGCACTTAAGCATTGAAACCATCTCTTTACCTTTGCACTTTTGGAATCTGAATGCCCACTTTCAAACCTCACTCTCCCATTTGTTCTTATTTGCTTGAGGACAAGCAAAAGGCAAGTGTGGGGGTGTTGATATCCCTTGTATTTACACCATTTAGGGCTGCATTTAGTACATATTTTGGTCCTCTTTTGCATGTTTTCCCTTAGCTTTTATCCCATTTCCCTCTCCTTTTAGACTTAGGTTGCATTTAGAGTATAGTTTGCATTTTCCTTGCATTTTGGATGTTTTTAGGTACTTTTGGAGCTAAAAGGAGCTTGGAGGAGTTTTGGGGATGATCCAGGATGCTAGCTGGGAAAAAGGGAGCAAAAGGGATCACAGCAGAAGATCTCTGCAGAAGTTTTCGGTCAGAGCACGGTGAGTATCGGTCAAGAATGACCGATACGGAGCAGTGTCGATAACCAGTATCGGTCAAGTGTGATCGACACAAACACAACGGGTGGATTTCGGTCATATGTGTCGATCACTCCAGACCGATAAGGATCCATTTCGGTCACTGAAGACCGACACAACAGACCGATACTGACCCAGCCCGAACCTGTTTTTAATTACGTTTATGCCATTACTCTAGGGTTTTCTTCTCTAGGCTATAAATAGCCTCTTTTTCGAGATTTTCGACATGTCTTGTCAAAATACTGTTCTTGAGCATTTTCTTTAAGTTTGTAAGACAATTTCTTTGCTTTGTTTATATAATCAAGTATTTGCTTTAATCTTTCTTTAATCTCTCTTTTAATCATGATTAGCATCTTTTTCCTTTGTGATTTGGTGTTAAACATGATTATGAGTGAGTAGTTATCTTAGAGTTTCTAGATGTGGTAGATTAGGGGAATTTAAGACTTGATTAGGACTTGTTAAGTTCTTCAGTTTATGGGTTCCTCTCTATTAATCTGTTATTCATGCTAAATTAGTCTTGATCAAACTTGTCTAAGTTTTTAGCTTTCTCTTATGCCCATGATAACACTTTTTAAGCTTCTACTATGGGTAATGCAGTGCAGGAGGTTATCAAACTCAAGCAACACACAGTCGTAGTATAATGCAAGATGAATCAATCCAGCTTAGGGCTAGAAAGTGCAATGAGAATGCAAGGATCATGCAAAGCTAAGCAAATGATGAATGGTTTTATGAAAATCCTAAAAGCTAGATGCAACAGTCAAATGCAAAGCAAAACTATTTTAAAAATACTAGAAGCGAACTAGCTACCACGAGGAAAAGACAGAATGATTAAAATGCAAGGCTATGAATTACTAAAATTCGACTAGTGAATCGACCACGGGATCGACTACTACATCGAGCAAAAGCAATCGATCTCGTATAACAGTTCAAACAGAAACGAATCTAATGATCGGGATGCAACAGATAACAAGCGAATGATTAACATAGATGTAAGAATACTAAGAAAGAGGGTCTATGGTTGAGATTCATGTTCAAGGGTCTCAAAGGTCCAAGCTTGGTTTGAAAACTCTAAATCTACTAACCTTGTGAGATTCTCTAAGCCTTGAAAACAAAACAAGATCCATCCATGGCGTGTGGTAAGGATCACTCCTTCATCCTCTCCTCCAGACCCATGGCGTTTGGCGGAAGAAGAGATTGAAGGGCAAAGAACTCAGATTCCAAACACGCGGCTTAACTAGTCCTCTAAACTACCATGGCGTTTGGGAAAGAGTAACTAGTCTCTAGGATGCGATTTTCAGAGATCTCTGGATCCTGTCAAGGTAAGAGGTCTCTCTGATCATAAAGATCTTGGCGTGAAACTCTTTAAGCCTTAAGAACTCGACATCCTAGAAGAGAAAGCCATGAAGAACAAGAAAACACCAAACTTGAAAACCTTTTCGAGCCCTTTGAATGAATCCTCTCAACCCCAAAACCCGACGGAACTACTCACGACTCATGAAATAAACCGTACGAAATGCAATAAAAAAAGAACTAAGCATGAAAAGCGATTGATTTAACTTAAACGATTCAATATTCAAAAGTAAAAACAAGAAAAGCTCGAAGCCTAACAATGGCGAATCGCCTAAAACGAGAGAGAAGATCGAAAAGTATTCGACAGGGTGGAATAATGAAAGGGATCGTTGCTTTTTGCCTAAAATAGCCAAACCGCAACTGGTCCCCCCCTTCGTTACGGTCCAAAAACAGGCTGGACGGATAAGGTTGGTCTGGGATCGATCATGGAGCTCGATCTGGCACTCGATCTCGTCTTGTATCGGATGGCTCTTGGTCGATCTCTGAGTCGATCTCGTGCTGATCGGGTTAGAAGCTCGATCCGGTCCTCGATATGCATGGCGTCGTTTACGTCCGTACTCCAAATCGATCTCCATACTCGATCTTCTGGTCGATCTCGTCTTGATCGACCTGCCTTGCTCGATCTGCTACTCGATCTCAGGTCCTTAGCGTGCAATCCTGATTTCTCCAAGTGTCCACGAACTTCCTCACGAGCCTTCGCGCGTCCACAAGTCATCCATAGCTCCAAAGTAACCGAAAGCAACCTGATTGTGATGCAAAATGCACGAAACATGCGAATGCTTGTGCAAAAGTACTCTAGGACCTAAAGCGATGCAAACTAGCCTAACATGCTAGGTAAATGCGTGAAAACTAACTTATATGTATGCAAAATACACTAAATATGCAGCAATATCAGCCCACCAAGTGTTTGATGAAATGCTGATCTTGTTTAATAGAGGATTTGCTGGCCTTGGCTCAAGAGATTGACTGTTTGAGGAGCATTTTGACTTTAATAGAGTTGTTTATTCTTGCTTGCTTGATGTTTTAGCACTAATGAGAGTTAGTTCTTGTTAGAATGTTTAGCAAAGGGTTATTTGCCAAGAGATTGGATATAACTAGCTTAATTGTGAACTCTATGTCTAGGAATCACCATTGCTTGCTTACTTGCTTGATCAATGTAGTTTAAAACAGCCTTAGTTAATGTCTGAAATTCCCCAATGTCAATAACCACATCTAGAAACTTGCCTTTCTCTTATTTGAATCTCGGATTTGCTCTGTTTTGCTCTGTTTTTCTTGTTTAAAACTGCTTGGTTGCTTTTGTTTTCACTTCCTTTGTTGCTTGTTTCACTTAGGTTGCTAGAACTATTGCTTAGGCAACAAAACCTTTTCTCTGCTTGCTTGACTTAGAGATTTTACTCACAACTCTTCTGTTTTCAACTCTTCCCAATTGGATTGACATAAAACCCATACTACAACTGACTAGTACAAAGGTGATTGAAATCTAGTCCCAAAAAGCCTGTATCATATATAAAATATCTACAGTCTGGGTCAACATCGATCAAACTTGGTCGATGCTGGTGATTGATGTGATGACATTTATCTGGTCTGCTTGATGTAACTGATCGATTTAGGTCTTGTGGGCTTGACATCGAGCAGTCTTTCATCGATGTGATCTTCAAGGCTCTCGGGTCCATTACATTGGTCGATGCTGATGATCGATGCGAGTGACCTGTGGCTTGACATCGATCAGCCATGATTGATGGGAGTAATTGATGCAAACTCTGTTTCCCTCTGCTTCATCACATCGTACGATGTGGACTCCTCTGTGATTGATGCTAGGCCAAACTTCTGTTCTTCTTGCTTCTCTTTGATTGGGGGAACCACTTGGATCATTCTCACACTTCTTCCTTGTCTGAAAGGGATCCTTAGGTACCTAGAAACATCCCTTATGCAAGGAAAATGCAAACTCCATCCTAGATGCAACCTAAATCTAAAAACAAAGAAGAATGGGACAAAAACAAAGGAAAACATGAAAAAGGAAACCAAAACATGAACTAAATGCAAGCCTAAATGATATAAATGCAAGAGATATCAACACCCCCATACTTGTCTTTTGCTTGTCCTTAAGCAAAAGAGAACAAATGGGAGAGTGAGGTTTGAAAGTTGGAGTTTAAAACTAAAGATATCAATGGGAAAACTGATTCAATGCCCAAGTTATAGTTTCTAAGATGCAAAGAGATTGTTCTACTTCAAAAGCTTTAGCTATAGCCATCATAGCAAACAATGAACTCTAGCTTAGCCTGCACAAACATTCAAATCAACCAATTCTTTAACATTCATTAATAGTAAGCAATGGATCAAGTTTATGCAAATCAAGTGAACACATTTGGTTAAAGGGACATAATCATGTGATAAAAATGATCTCATTAAGATGAGTGTTCAAAGACATAAGGGATCACTCAATGAAATGATTTTATCTTAGGCAAAATGCTAAAGGTAAAAGCATACCTCTGCATGCAAGTAAAAGCTCTCTTCTACCCCTTTTTACCCCAAGATGAACCTATTATCTTCTAAACCCAAAGTGAAACCCCTAGATCTACCCTTTCCTAAAGCACTTGATCTCTTCTTCTTTCATGTTTGGGGGAAACTCCTTCTTTTTGTTTGTGTAGTTGATTCTTTGTTGGAACTTGCTCTTCTTTGTTGTACAATTGGCGCCATTTTTCTTCACCTTTGGTGGATTGCTTGATCTGATTTCTCCTTTTGGGATGACCTTTGTAAGCTTTGTTGTTGTTGGCACCTTCTTTTTCTTTAACACTTAGAGCTTTTTCTCCTTATACTTAACCACAAACTTAACTTGTTTTCCCATACTACCATCCCTATACTTCTTCTTCTTCTTTTAAAGGATATAAACAATAAAACTCAAACCACTTATACTACCATTTCCCAAACTCCTAACCTAATACCAAGCTCAAGATGCAAGCTGGTGTCTACAAGATAGCTTCTCCTTGCCAGCCTTATTTCTAACATTTTTTGGCAAGATATAATCAAAAATAATGCAATGCAAGGCCTCACAACCCTCACAATAGTGTTTAAGTTCAGAAAGAAGGATTGGGTTAGGGTGTGGTTAGCTGTCCCATAATGGTGAGGATCAGCTATTTGGGTTAACAAGAGTGGTAAGAATGGAAGAAGATAACCCAAATATGTATATGGGTAGCCATGTGGTCACTCTCAATGCATAAAGATGATAATTAAATGTCAAGATTATGGTTCTAATAAACAGAGTTGGCATCAAATCAAAGCAAACTTTAGCATAAGAAAAAAATATCAATGCAAGTATTCAAGAAATGGTGCAACCTTAACTTCAAACTCGCGACAATGCAATGAAACAACAGATAACCTAAGCATTGAAAACAACTCGAAAACAACTTAAACATTAACATCTTGACAAGTGTTTATCATCTACTCCTTATGCAAATGTATGCAAACCTATATGAAATGCATCTAGACTCAATCTTAGTTATGCAAATGTAACTAAATGATATTTTTGGTTCCAAAAAAAGTTGAAACTTTTATGGATTTTCAGTGCGTATAGATGAATACATGAATGCATGAGACTTAAGTGTGCAAAAGAGAAAATAAGAAAACAAAACACAATGTCAAATGCAATGCCCTCCCACACACTTAAATTACAAAGTCCTCTGTGTGATAGAAGCTTGAATGAAGGTGATAAAGGATACTCGGAATGGATACAAAAGGATTCATAAGGAAATGAGTGGAGTTGTGTACCTTAGAAGAAGTTTTGTCAGAAAGGAGGTGCACATCGATCAGCCATGATCGATGTTGGGCTGTTTTTCTGCACCCCTCCACATCGTTTGATGCTAGTGACCGTTGTAAGTTATGTCTCCTCTCGGGTCATTCACATCGTTCGATGTGAGAGCTCGATGTTGAGCTGATGTTCACATCGATCGATGCTTGGGCATCGAGCAGCTGATGTCCGATGTTGGTGCACAATGCGTTTGGCTTGTATCTCGGGTGGTTTACATCGTTCGATGCTAATGGTTGATGATTCCACATCGAGCTTGAGTGATCGCTGTCCTTGGTCGATGTAAACAACCGTTGCTCTCTGCCTTTTTACATCGGACGATGTGAACGGTCAATGTGGTTCTGCTTAGTTGACATTGGTCTCCCTTGACCGATGTTAGCGCCCGATGTTGGTTACATCTATCATGACTAGCTCGATGCTCCTGATCGATGCTAGCTAGATCATGCACCAATTCAGCTAACCACTTGCCTTAAACAACACCTGCTGCTAGGATCAAAAGAGAAACACAAACACAAAATTAATAGGCAAAACTATGTACAGGGATAACATGGGTATACCTCCCAAGTGTGCTTGTTTAACATCCTTAGCTTCACTTTCCTTGGCCAATCATTCTTGGAGAGGATCTTGAAGATGGATGTCTACATCATCTCCAAGTGATTCACTAGCCATGTATAACTTCAGTCTGTGCCTATTCACTGTGAAGTCTCCTCCATCCTTGTCAAACAAAGTTACAGCTTCATATGGCAACACCTCCTTGATCTTGAATGGACCTGGCCACCTTGACTTCAGCTTTCCAGGAAACAACTTCAGCCTTGAGTTGAACAACAGCACCTGATCTCCAGCCTTGAAGTCTTTGGGTCTTATCCTCTTATCATGAAAAGCTTTTGTCCTCTCCTTATAGATCCTTGAACTCTCAAAGGCTTCAAGGCAATTTTCTTCCAACTCATGCAAGTTGATGAGTCTCTTCTCTTGAGCTGTCTTGATGTCAAAATTTAACAGCTTTGTTGCCCACAAGGCTTTATATTCCAGCTCAACAGACAGATGACAAGCTTTGCCAAAAAGGAGTGAGAAGAGAGTTCTACCAATGGGTGTCTTGAAGGCTGTCATGTATTCCCACAAGGCATCATAAAGCTTATTAGACCAATCCTTCCTTGTAACACCAACTGAGTTCTCTAGGATTGCTTTGATCTCCCTATTAGACACCTCCACTTGACCACTTGTTTGAGGATGGTAAGGAGTGACAACCTTATGCTTAACACCATTATTCCTCAGCAAACTCTAAAAAACCTTGTTGATGAAGTGGCTCTCTCCATCACTTATAACACACCTTGGAACACCAAACCTTGGGAAGATAATTGGCTTGAAAAGCTTCAGCACAACTTTAGCATCATTTGTTGGACTGCTAATGGCTTTAACCCACTTTGAGACATAGTCTACAGAAACAAAGATGTATTTATTCCCATAGGATGAAGGGAAAGGGTCCCATAAAGTCAATCTCCCACACATCAAACAGATGCACTTCAAGAATAGAGTTTAGAGGCATCTCATCTATCTTGGAGATGCTTCCCTTCCTTTGGCATGCATCACATGAGGAGATGTAAGCCTAGGCGTCCTTGAACAAAATAGGCCACCAAAAACCTGCTTAAAGTACCTTTGAAGCTGTCTTGAAGGTTTCAAAGTGACCCCCATAGGCTGAACCATGGCAATGATGTAGAATTCCTTGAACTTCGTCCTCATATATGCATCTTCTGAACAATCCATCATTCCCTCTCTTGTAGAGATAAGGTTCATCCCAATAGTAGTGAGAGACATCTCTCAAGAACTTCTTCTTCTTATGTGAGTTAAGGTTCAATGGTATCTGGCCAATAACCAAATAGTTCACAAACTCAGCATACCAAGGCATTTTGTTTTCTTGTAGACTCATCACTTCAGCTGTCTTCAATCCTAAAGCATGTAGTTGCTACTCTGGTAGGGTATCATTGATTGGGACAAAATCATATATCCTCAGTCTTGAAAGGTGATCAGCTACACCATTTTCAATGCCTCTCCTATCCATAATCTCCATGTCAAACTCTTGCAAGAGGAGAATCCATCTAAGGAGTCTTAGTTTTGTGTCGTTTTTAGCATAGATGTGCCTTAGTGTAACATGATCAGTGAAGACTATCACCTTAGACCCCACTAAGTAGCTCCTGAATTTTTCAAATGCAAAGACAAATGCTAGGAGCTCCTTCTCTGTTGTAGCATATGCTGTTTGAGCTTCATCCAATGTTCTGCTGGCATAATAGATAACATGAAGCTTCTTGTCTACCCTTTGACCGAAAACTGCTCCAACTGCATAGTCACTTGTATCACACATGATCTCAAAGGAGAGATCCCAGTTTGGTGCTTGTACTATGGGCGCACTCACTAAAGCTTCTTTGAGGGTGAGGAAAGCTTGTAAGCAGTCTTCATCAAAGACAAATTCTGTCTACCTCCTATAGAAGCCAGCATGTCCCAAGAACCTTCTGATTCCCTTGACTGAATTTGGAGGCTCTAAGTGCAGCATCACATCTATATTGGCATTGTCCACTTCTATCCCCTTCTCTGAAATCTTGTAACCCAACACTATGCCTTCTTGAACCATGAAATGGCATTTCTCCCAATTCAGAACCAGCTTAGTGTCTTCACATCTCTGTAAAACCTGAGAAAGATTAGACAAGCAGACACCAAAGGAAGATCCATAGACACTAAAGTCATCCATGAATACCTACACCATCTCTTCAAGCAAGTCAGAAAATATGGAGGTCATACACCTCTGAAAAGTTGTTGGGGCATTGCAGAGTCCAAATGGCATTCTTCTATATGCAAAAGTGCCATAAGGATATATGAATGTGGTTTTTTCCTGATCATTTAGGTGAATTGGGATTTGGAAGAAACCACTATAGCCATCCAAGAAGAAATAATATTTATTATTAGCTAATATTTCTAACATTTGGTCTATAAATGGTAAAGGGAAGTGATCTTTCCTAGAAGCAGAATTTAGCTTTCTGTAATCTATGCACATTCTATGATCAGTTATAATTCTAGCGGGTATTAACTCATCATTTTTGTTTTTTGCCACAGTGAGTCCTCCTTTCTTAGGCACCACATGGACTGGTGAGACCCATATGCTATCTAAGATAGGATAAATCACACCAGCTTCAAGCAACTTCAAGATTTCTCTTTTAACTACTTCTTTCAGATTATGATTCAATCTCCTTTGAGGTTCAATAGAAGTTCTTGTCTCATCCTCTAGATGGATCATATGAGTGCAGAGGTTGGCAGAAATGACATGCATATCGTCTAGTGAATACCCAATAACTCTCCTAAACCTCTTTAACACCTGGACAAGAGCAAGGATCTCATCATCACTGAGGTTATCATTGACAGTTACATGATAAGTACAGTTAGAGCCTAAGAAGACATACCTTAGCCCATTAGGAAGAGTTTTGAGCTCCACTTTGGGTGCTTTGAGCTCATTCCATCCTCTCCTAAGCTGCTCTGCTCCTTGGCGCCAGCTTCATTGCTTGGAGAACCAGCTTCTTGAACTGAAAGCACTTCTTTCCTTGTGTATTCCAGCTTCTCAAATGGATCCTCTTCTTCCAAGACTTTGTGAGAGTCTAGCCTTAGAATATAACCCAAGCTTTTCTTATCCAAGTAACCATCTTCCCCATGCTCCTTTGTCAAATCCACTTGGATTTTGTCATCACAGCACAACTCTTCTTGAAGCTCATCATGCAGCCTTTCTGAGATCTCTATCTTGAACACTCAACCTTTTTTAGTAGGCTGTTGCATGATCTGCATGATGTCAAACTTGAAGGACATGTCTTTTCCCAATTGCAACTTAATCTTCCCTTTTTGACATCTATAACTGCTCCTGTTGACTCTAAGAAGGGCCTTCATAGTATGAGAGGGTCTTTAGGCTCCTCATCCATCTCTAAGACCACAAAGTCAGTTGGTATCTCCACATTCCATATTCTGATTGGCACATCCTCCAGTAGTCCCTTGGGAAGTTTCACTGATCTATCAGCCAATACAAAAGAGATTCTACAATCCTTAAATTCAGTGAACCCAAGGCGTTTGGCTATAGAGTAGGGCATTAAGCTTACACTTGCTCCTAAGTCACACAACCATTTCTCATACAGTAGTGGTCCTATAGAGCAAGGCAAAGTAAAACTTCCTTGGTCACGAGCATGTTAGGAGTCATCCTTTGTTGTTGAATGATAGCGCTGCACTCATGTGTTAGTACTACCATCCCTTGCAAATCCTTTGTTCTCTCAACAACAGCATCCTTCAAGAATTTCTGATAAGGCGGAACCAAGACAAAAGCATCTACCAATGGCATAGTAAGCTGAATCTTCTTCATTTGCTCATCAAAGAGACCTTTATACTTAGCAATTAGCTGCTTCTTGAACCTTTCAGGAAATTGTATTGTAGGCTGATATGGTGGAGGGATGCATCTTGGTTCTTTGACTAACTCCTTAGGTGCTTCTCTTGATTTCTCCTTAACCACATCTTTGTCTTTGGTGCACTTTGTAGCTTTTTCAGCATCAACCACTTCATCCTCTTTAGCTTCTTCAGCATGTTTAACCACCACCCCCTCTTCTTGTTCCTCAATGTCCTCATTGGGTTGAGAAGGTACTACCCTTGGAGGAAGTTTTTTTCCCACTTCTTAAGGTGACAGCTTTGACACTTTCTTGTAGGTGTGAAAAGTGAGATGATTGGGTAAGACTCTCTTGCTTATTTAGTCTCAGATTCAAAGATTCAATACTCCCTTTGATATCAGTTGTCATGCTTTTCTGAACTTCAGCTATATTGCCTTGAATGGCAGCCAAACTGCTTTGAATGTCTGCAGATTGGAGTTGTCGCATTTGGAGCAGAAGCTGTTTTATGTCCGAATCTTGTGAAAGCTGAGAGTTGTTGGCGCCAACTGCTTGAGAAGAAGAGCCTTGATGTTGTTGAATGTCAGGGCCTCCATTGGCCTGTTGTTGACAAACATCATAGCCTTGTCTCATAGCACAAATCCTCTCAAAGTGATCCAAGTGCTCAAGAGGGTCTTGGTTAGGCAATCCAAAAAACTTCCTCGCTTGAACAGTGCTGATCTAGCTTCTCTTCAGCTACCTTTGCATGTTGCTCTTTATCATCCACATAATCCCAATTACTAAGCGCCATGTTCTCCACTAGTAGCCATCCTTCATTAACATCTTTGCCAAGGAAATAGCCATTGCTTGCTGTATCTAGAAGTATTTATATGTTTGGGAGAACACCTCTATATAGTGTGGATAGAAGCATTTCATTGATGAGTGAAGCCTCTAAACCTTTCCCAAGTGTCTCCAAAGCTCTCATTAGACCACTGTTTGAAGTTTGTGATCGCATTCTTGAATTGTGCAGTTCTTAAGGGAGAGAAGAACTTGGTTAAGAAAGCACCTTTGCATTGTTCCCAAGTGGTGATGCTGCCTTGTGCTAAAGATTTTTCCCACATTTGAGCTCTATCACCAAGAGAGAATGAGAATAATCTAAGCTTCAAACCATCATCTGAAACTCCACTAAGCTTTGTCAAAGCAAAAATCCTCTCAAAGTGAAAGAAGTGCTCAAGAGGGTCTTGGTTAGGCAATCCAAAGAACTTCCTTTCTTGAACCATAGCAATCAAGCTGCTCTTTATCTCATATTGGTGACTCTCCATAGGTGGAAGAATACCTTGCCTTGAAGCATAGCTTAACGGTATATCTGCAGCACCTATAGGTCTCAATGGTCTTTGAACCAAAGCTCCTTGTAAACCATGTGGACTTTGCTGTACTTGCAAGCGTTGGATCCCTTGAAGACCTTGTGTACCATGCAACCCAAAACGAGCAGCATACTGATGTCCCTCCATGTTTCAACAAATGATTTCTGCTATTGCAAACCCAAAATCCTTGACCTTGAACCTCAGTTGTAGTAATAGACACTTAAGAGCAAGTGTTTCGGTACCTACAAAAGAAATTCTAGACCAAAAGAGAAATCAGTAACCAAAAACGAAAATAAGAAAGCTTGATCTCAAGATCTCTATAAATCCTACATAACAAAACATTCCCGTATTGGCAACGGCGCCAAATTGATGTAAGTTTTTGGCCTATCTCAATCCTCAACCCACATTAGTCATTGTAGTATTGAATTTATCAATCCAAATGGTGAAGACTGAAGCAGTAGGAATGCAATAGAGCTCTTAATTCAAACAGATATAGAGAATTTAAATGTCTAACAACCTAAAGGATCAAACAAGACTGAAGCGAACACCAAAGAAAGAGTCAACAGCAAGGTAAACAAATAAAGCATAAGTAAAAACAGGGCAAATTCGAAATGAATTAAAACAGAGGAAAGACAGGACTTGAGATGCGAAAATTGGTGCTAGGGAGTTCTTAACTCAACCTATGATGCTTACAAATTCACACAATGCTATTCCTTATGCATAGAATTCATTTATTTGACTAATTCAATCTCTTTTCACTAATATCTTTACTAATCATCAAATCAAGAACTAATTCTCATTAGTAAAATGACAAACAGCAAGCATTAAGACAATCTATCAATCCTATATTGCCAAATCACTCCCTAGATAGTCAATCTCTTGAGCTAGTACAAACAATTTTCTTGCAAAGCAGTTCAAGCATTTCATTAAACACTTGGTGGGCATAAAATGAGTCTAAGATCCTAATCAACTAAGCTAAGGCTAATTAGGCATTAAACAAAGCAATCAAGAAAGGAAATGGAAGAATAAACACTAAGCAACCACAAATCAAACATCAAATTCCCTAAACCTAACCCATCTCAAAATACTAAAAGTACTACTCACTAATCACCATCAAAACCATCAAATCAAAGAGAAATATATAGCTAATCTTGATTAAAAAGGCTAAACAAGAAGCAAAATGCAAATCTATATTGAAATCAACCAAAGATTCAAAGTACCAAATGTGATTAAGACACTAGAAAAGTAAGGACTCCTGGATAATAGGATGATCCCAGACATTAGGGATTTTAAGTATTTATAGGAGTCTAAACGGAGTGGCAAAATTGTAAATAAATTGTCTTCAGTCTGTGTCAACATCGATCAAACTTGGTCGATGCTGGTGATCGATGTGCTGGCATCGATCTGGTCTGCTCGATGTAACTGATCGATGTTGGTCTTCTGGCGCTTGACATCGAGCAGCCTTTAATCGATGTGCTTGATCAATGTGATCTTCAAGGCTCTCGGGTCCATAACACTGGTCGATGCTAATGATCGATGTGAGTGTCCTGTGGCTTGACATTAATCAGCCATGATCGATGTGAGTGATTGACGCAAACTCTGTTTCCCTCTGCTTCATCACATCGCACGATGTGGACTCCTCTGTGATCGACGCTAGGCCAAGCTTCTGATTTCTTGGTTCTTCTTGCTTCTCTTTGATTGGGGGAACCCCTTGGATCATTCTCACACTTCCTCCTTGTCTCAAACGGCTCCTTAGGTACCTAGAAACATCCCTTATGCAAGGAAAATACAAACTACATCCTAGATGCAACCTAAATCTAAAAACAAAGAAGAATGGGACAAATATAAATGCAAGAGATATCACAAAGCTGTCACCTTAAGGAGTGGGAAGCAGCTTCCTCCACACGAGTGGCACCTTCTACACCATATGTGAACATTGAGGAACAAGAAGAGGGCGTGGTGGTTAAAGATGCTGAAGAAGCTAAAGAGGATGAAGTGGTTGAAGATGATAAAGGTTCAAGAAACAGCAAAGCCAAAGAAGTGGTTAAAGAGAAACCAAAAGAGGCACCTAAGGAGTTAGCCAAAGAACCAAGATACATTCCTCCACCATATCAGCCTACAGTACCATTTACTGGAAGGTTCAAGAAGCAGCTACTTGCTAAGTATAAAGGTCTCTTTGATGATCAGATGAAGAAGATTCAGCTCATTATGCCATTGCTAGATGCCTTTGTCTTGGTTCCACCTTGCCATAAGTTCTTGAAGGATGCTGTGGTTGAGAGAACAAAGGATTTGCAAGGGATGGTAGTACTAACAAATGAGTGCATTGAAATCATTCAACAACAAAAGATGACTCCTAACAAGCGCAGTGACCCAGGAAGTTTTACTTTTCCTTGCTCTATAGGCCCACTACTATTTGAGAAGTGCTTCTGTGACTTAGGAGCAAGTGTAAGCCTAATGCCTTACAATATAGCCAGGCGCCTAGGCTTCACTGTGTTTAAGGATTGTAGGATCTCTTTGGTATTGGCTGATAGATCAGTGAGACTCCCCAAAGGTTGTGCTGAAGATCTTCATGACAATCATCTTCCCAAGGTTTGGTGTTCCAAGGTGTGTTATAAGTGATGGAGGTAGCCACTTCATTAACAAAGTTTTTGAGAGTTTGCTAAGGAAGTATGGTGTTAAGCATAAGGTTTCCAATCCTTACCATCCTCAAACAAGTGGTCAAGTGGAGGTGTCTAACAGAGAGATCAAAGCCATCTTAATGAAGACTGTTGGTATTACAAGAAAGGATTGGTCTCCAAAGCTGGATGATGCCATTTGGGCATAACGGACAGTCTTCAAGACACCCATTGGTAGAACCCCCTTCTCACTCCTTTATGGCAAGGCTTGTCATCTACCTGTAGAGCTGGAGTTTTGACATCAAGACTGCTCAAGAGAAGAGGCTCATCAACCTCCATGAGCTGGAGAAAAAAGCTTTTGAGAGCTCTAAGATCTATAAAGATAGGAACAAAGCTTTCCATGATAAGAGGATAAGACCAAGGAACTTTAAGGCTGAGGATCAGGTGATGTTGTTTCAACTCAAGACTAAAGTTGTTTCCTGGAAAACTTAAGTCAATATGGTCAGGACCTTTCAAGATCAAGGAGGTATTGCCCTATGGAGCTGTTATTCTGTTTGACAAGGAAGGAGAAGGATTCACAGTGAATTGCCATAGACTGAAACCATACATGGCAAGTAAGTCCCTTGACAATGAGATTTCCATTCACCTTCAAGACTCTTCACAAGAGTGATTGGTTAAGGAAAGTTAAACTTCAGACGTTAAACAAGCACACTTGGAAGACATTCTCATGGTATCCTTGTACATATTATTGCATTTTAAGTTTGTGTTTATGTCTTTCTTTTGATCCTAGAAGCAGGTGGAGTTCAAAGCAGGTGGTTGGTTGGATAGGTGAACATTTGCTCATGATCCGTCTGACATCGAGCTCCGACATCGAGCAGATTAAGCTCGATGTGGCTGACATTGAGTATAAACATCAAGCAGAGGAGCTCGATATTAACGGAACCGAAGAGCATCAACCAACCACATCAAGGGATGTAACGAGAGTTAACGTATCGAGCATCAGCATTGACCAAGACTGCTCGATGTTCCAACCTCGACCAACAACATCGCGCGACGTAAAAGGGCAGGGAGTCGAGACGCTGACATCGAGAACTCACATCGACCAATAGGCAAGTGTGGGGATGTTGATATCTCTCATAATTGCACAGTATAAGCTTACATTTAGTTCATGTTTTGGTCCTCTCTTGCATGTTTTTCTTTGCTTTTGTCCCATTTTCCTTTGTTTTTAGACTTAGGTTGCATTTAGGTTGTAGTTTGCATTAGATTTGCATAAAGGATGTGTTTAGGTACGTAAGGAGCCTCGAAAGACAAGGAGGAAGAATAGGAATGATTCAGGGAGTTGCCCCAGTCAAAGAGGATCAAGAGGAGCTAAAGAAGGGAGAATCTGGTTTAATATCGAGCAAGATGGAATTCACATCGAGCAACGTAAAGAACCTGAGAGTTTGGAAGATCACATCGAGCAAGTCTGCTCAATATCAAGCCACATGACAACTATATCGAGCATGAACATCGCTCGATGTAATGCACTAGAAGACTGGACATCACACCGATCAAGCACATCGAGCATGACAAGCTCGATGTCAGACACCCTAAGGGACACATCGTGCAACCACATCGAGCAAACCAGCTTGATATCAACCACATCGAGCTCCAACATCGACTAAGCATGCTCGATGTTGAACCAGTCTGATGACCCTTTAATTACAACTCTGCCACCTTCCTTACGATCACTGTAAATACTAAAATCCTTAATTTTTGGGATCAAGCTTTTACCCAACTTTTTTTTCCTCTTGTGTTCTTGATTTGATTTTGTACTTTTGAATATTTTCTCTATTTTAATATAAGTTCGCATTTATCTCCTTGTTTAGTCTCCCTAATCATGATTTGATGGTTTTAATGGTGATTAGTGAGTGGTCGCTTTAGAGATTTGAGATGAGTTAGGTTTAGGGAATTTGATGCTTAATCTATGATGTCTTAGTGTTAGTTCTTTCATTTCCTTTCTTTATTGCTGTGTTTAGTGTCTGATTAGCTTTAGCTAAGTTGATTAGGATCTTAGGCTCATTTTATGCCCACGAAGTGTTTGATGAAATGCCTGAACTGCATTGCAAGAAAATTGCTTATTCTAGCTTAAAAGATCGACTGTCTAGGGAGTGATTTGGCAATATAGAATTGAATGATTGTCTTAATTCTTGTTGTTTATCATTTCACTAATGAGAATTAGTTCTTGACTTGATATTTGTTAAGAGATTAGTGCAAAGAGATTGAATTAGTCATATAATTGAATTATATGCATAAGGAATAGCATTGTGTGAGTTTGTAAGCATCATAGATTGAATGGAGAGTTCCCTAATACCAATTATCCCATCTAAAGTCCTGTCTTTCCTCAGTTTTTGGTTAAGTTTGAAATTGCTCTGTTTTTTTCTTAAGGTTTAGTTGTTTTGCTTGCTGCTTACTCTTGGTTTGATGTTTGCTTCAAGCTTGTTTGATCCTTTAGGTTGTTAGACTTTAATCTTTTCTATTCCTGCTTGAATTAAGACCTCTATTGCACTCTTGCTGCATCAAACATCCCCTTATGGATTGACTAAACTCAATGCTACAATGACTAATGTGGGTTGAGGATTGAGATAGGATAAAAACCTACAATAATTCACTTTTCAATGCATAATTATGATATTTCAAATTCAGATTAAGGTTCTAATAGATAGATTTGATTTTCAAAGAACAAATGGTTTGTGTTCTCAACTTCTGCGCTTCTAACAGCTCTAGATGTTCTGTCATACTCTTCACCATAATTTCCATCAAATAGTGCCAAATTCTCCATAAGAGCTAGTCCATCAACAACAATATTCCCCATGATATTTCCATTTGAAGCTGTATCCAACAACATCCTATACATAGGTGTCACTCCTCTGTACAATGTAGACAGCAAGCTTTCATTTGTGAACCCATGATGAGGGCACTACAAAGTGTATGACTTGAAGCGCTCCCATGTTTCAACAAATGTCACATTCCCATATTGAGTGAAGCTGTTAATTGTATTCCTGAGCTTTGCTGTTCTTGTTGAGCTGAAGAATTTATTGAGGAATGCTGTTTTGCATTCATCCCAAGTGGATATGGAGTCTTGTGGAAGTATCTTCTCCCACTGATGTGCTTTGTCTCCTAGACTGAATGGGAACAAGTGCAGCTTTAAATCATCTTCAGAAACTCCCTGAATTTTGGTCATACCACACACTTTGTCAAACTGATCCAAATGATCCAAAGGATTTTCATTAGGCAGACCATGAAATATGTTTCCTTGCTCCATGTTGATTAACACAAGCTTGAACTGAAAGGGGTTTTGGTGCACAGCTGGATGTCACGGACTTGATATTTGGGATCAATTCCGTGCGGCCCTAGCCTCTCTTTGCCCCAGCAAATAGACTAGGCAGCCTGACTCACAAGAAAACCCAACCCTTTTTAGACTGAACTTGAAAGAAAGAAGGGAAAATGTTTGAATAGCTCTCTTATTCAAGAAATGAGTGAGTGATTACAAATGAGGGATCCCACCCCTATTTATACAAAAACACCTCCAAGATGGATGGTGAGGATCAACTTGATGTAAGGGCTCATATTGAAGATATGGCCTTAACTCCAAGATCTGCAACTAATGAGGGCGGATTTGTAGGGATTTGGGCGGATCTGTAGGGATTGATGGGTTGACTGAGCAGATTCTTTGGGATCCTCATAATTGCCATCAACCTTCTAGAAGCCCTTACAAATCCAGCCATCGTGATAACCTCGAGTAGAGCCTTGCTGGTCCGGTCCAAATAGATGCTATGCAAAATGGGCCGTGACATTCTCCCCCACCTAATTCAGCAACGCCCTCGTTGTCGTGAAAGTCTTGTGCTGGTCTGTGAGTTGCCATAGTTCGTTCTCCGGCTCACATTTTGCTGCCTCTCGTCACCCCTTTTTTCCATCCGTTTGCGGGACTTTTTCAAACAAACCCGGGCAATGTTAGGATGATCATCCCATGTTCTGACCATCTTAACCACTTCTCGACCTTTTGACTTGACCATCGGTGTGACCAAGGTCTGCTGAGTTAACTCCAATAACTCCACGGGTTCTTTGGTTTCCCCTTTGTCTTGCTGACACAACAGGTAAGTCTTCCCCAACTCTTTGCCAGTGGTATCAGGGTTTAATCCTTCCCGATCCTGAGCCACGACCGTATCCAGGGCATGACTGATCGCTGGAAGATCTGCATGACTGGAGGAAGCTATGTGATGTGGTGGCTCGACTCCTACTTCCATCTCAATCGGATGAACTACCTCCCTCCTTGGTGGTAGCTCCTTGGGCAGCTCAGGTGGCATGATGTCTTTGTTCCGCTGAAAGACTGCCTTGATCATGGGTGAAGAGATACTTTCTTCCCCTATCCCATCATCCACTTTCTTTACTCTCTTGGTGAGTTGCATCGCCGAGAGCTGCCTGTTCATATCCCCTTTCTCATTGGGTGACTTCACGGTTGGGATCATGCATACTGAACCCTTTTCAAGTATACAGACTATGTTAAGGGCAGGCATTGGGATCGCCGAGACTTGCCTCTGAAAGTCTAAACCCAGCACTACCTTGAAGTCATCCATTTGCGCCACTGAGAAGTTCACCGGACCCTTCCAAGCTCCCACACTAAGCTTGACATCCCTGGCGACTCCCTGTAGTGGTCTGGCTTTGGCATTCACTGCTTTCAGCCAACCCTCACCCTTGGTCCATGTGAGACTAAGTCTTCTTGCTTCCTCAAATGATATGAGATTATGGGTTGCGCCCGTGTCCACCATCGCTTGTGTTGGTTGCCCGTTAATGACGACTTCAACATACATCAATCCCTTACTTGTTACTTTGGACACTGGAGTTGTCCTTAGGGCATTGAGCAGTTGAAGAGATCCCATTATCTCGACCTCCTCCTCTTGAGTTTCGGCCTCTCTTTGGTCCAGAAGGGCGGACAAAGAACCCAGTTTTGGGCACTCCCTTGCTGGGTGTGGGCCCTTGCACACATAACATCCGCTTCTCGGTACAAAAGTGCGCTTCTTCGCCTCGTACTCTTCACGCCTCAAATCTCTTCCCTGGTTCCGAGCCTCATACCCGTCACGCCTCGAGTCTCTTCCCTGGTTCCGAGTGTTAGACAGTGTCACCTGGTCCTGCTTCTCTTCCTCCAAAGGTCGAACCACCTTTTCTTTTCTCTTGAAGTCCTCTGTCTGGTTTTCCTCATAAAAATCAGAAAGAGATTCAGCCGCGGCAATGGCTTCGTCCACAGACTTCACCCCACGCCACTGCAACTCCTGTTTAGCCCATCCTTGGAGCCCATCCACGAAATGAAACACCAAGTCTTGGTCGGACTGATTTTGGAATCTGCAATCTGAAATCCTTGACATACTCACGGATTCTACCCCTCTGTCGAAGTTCCCTCAGCTTCCTCCGAGCCTCATAGACAACATTCTCTAGATAGAACTGCCGTTTGAGTTCCTTCTTGAGCTCCTCCCACGTGTCCATCCAGCATGTGCCCCTCTCAATGTCACTATGGCGCCTCCGCCACCACAGCATGGCCGTATCCGTGAGGTAGGATGTGGCCACCTTGATCTTTGCCGACTCATCGGTAAGACTAAGATTATCAAAGTACTGCTCCATTTGCCACAGGAAGTTTTCAACTTCCTTAGCATCCCTTGAGCCATCAAAACGGGAGGGTCTCGGGAAATCCACTCTTCCCGTCCCGGGGGTTGTTGGTACCTCCATTGGCAACTGCCTTCTTGCACAATGCGAGATCTTCTTGCATCACCTCGATGCTCACCTTCAACGACTGGACCGCCCCCATCACTGTCTCCTCCAACCTGGTGAATCGCCCCTTGATCCCACCCAAGTCATTCTTGACTTCTGCCATCTCGTTGAACAGTGCGTCCTCGAGTTCAGAAGTCGAGTGTTCGACTCGCTCTAGTCGTTCACCCATATCGGTAATGGCTATCCCCATAGCCCCGACCTCATCACGGACCTTGCTCCTGTCGCACTTCCTCCTGGTAATGTTCTCAAGGCCGTCCTGGTCTTCGCCTCCATCGGTACTCCTGAGAACATCCTCGGTGTTCGACATTGCTCGGCCTTTAAACAGAACTCGGCTCTGATACCACGTGTCACGGACTTGATATTTGGGATCAATTCCGTGTGGCCCTAGACTCTCTTTGCCCCAGCAAATAGACTAGGCAGTCTGACTCACAAGAAAACCCAACCCTTTTTAGACTGAACTTGAAAGAAAGAAGGGAAAATGTTTGAATAGCTCTCTTATTCAAGAAATGAGTGAGTGATTACAAATGAGGGATCCCACCCTTATTTATACAAAAACACCTCCAAGATGGATGGTGAGGATTAACTTGATCTAATGGCTCATATTGAAGATATGGCCTTAACTCCAAGATCTGCAACTAATGAGGGCGGATTTGTAGGAATTTGGGCGGATCTGTAGGGATTGATGGGTTGACTGAGCAGATTCTTTGGGATCGTTATAATTGCCATCAACCTTCTAGAAGCCCTTACAAAGCCAGACATCGTGATAACCTCGAGTAGAGCCTTGCTGGTCCGGTCCAAATAGATGTTATGCAAAATGGGCCGTGACATGGAGCATAAATTCCATTCCTGTTGTGGTGAGTATTAGGTGCATCACCAGCTCCTATAGGTCTTGCAACTCTAGGTGCTTGAACTGGTACTCTCAATCCCTTAACTCCAGCCGCTTGATTCAAAGCATCTTGTACTTCATCCATATGTGCTGCAGCTTGTTGTAAAGGTGTCTGTCCTACAACACCAACATGTTGTAACTGAGCTTCTTGCTCTGCCATTCTCTACTCTTCCAACTCTTGAACTCTCTATCTTACAACTCTTTTTCTATGGATGTTGTTAATAGAATGAATCAGATTTGATGAGCCTTTCGACCTTAAATTCATACAAGTACCTAAAAAACAGTTCAAAGAAAACAGAGCAAGTTAGTAACTCTAAAGAAAAGAACTTAGTCTAACAACAATGTTAAACTCAAAGAATCTATAAATAGCAATGGCGCCAATTTAAACCAAGGGATTTTTAGACCCTTGTTAACTTCAAAGTAATCCTAATCCCCAAATCAGTTGTAGTATAGGGACTTAGGTGTCAAACACACTTGTGGATCTTGAGATACAAACAACGATGTAAGCTAAGCAAGGTTGGGGATTTGGATTAAGATATTGTAACTCTAGCAACCTAACAATGCAATGAAAAGAGAGCAAAAATGAAATGTAAATAAACAAATACTAAGCAATGATACCAAAGCATGAACTAAGCAAGAACTAGATAAGAACTAAATGAAAGACAACTTAAACAGTACTAAGCAAGATGAAGACTGAATTTAAACTAGCAAAGATAAATAAGCAAGATGGTTTTAAGACACCTAATAAAAAGCAAGATCTAAGGTTCTAAGCAACAATGGGACTAGTGGCTTTCAAGAGTGACAAGGGGGATTTCTAGCAAGGCAAACATCAAGCACTCAAACGCAAGCAATTCTCAATGTTGTAATCCTAGACAAGATATCTAAAAGGAATCAACTTGGTGTCAATAAGGAATTCATATTCAATAAGATTGAAGTGTTAAACCCACTTATGATGGTGTATTCTTCAACCATGAGCATAAAGAACATAACCATTCTAGCCTAAGAGAAGTACTAAACAAGTAAACAACTCTCACCCAAGCAAGACCTATCAGTCTTGTGAACCATATAGGGCCCTAAGCAGCTAATCACCAATCAAGAATATGGACTTAAGCACATAGTTGCGAAATCCTAACAATGCTAAGCAATGAAGAGGAATCAATGAAAGGTAAGATCTTTCAATGCACACTATCTAACCATCAAGCAAGAATCTCATAACCAACACTATCTAGCCCTAAACGAATCATCTAGCAAGGTGAACTATCACTTTGTTGTCACTGAACAAAGGAAACATAGACCAAGCTAGACTATCAAACTAAATAAGCAAACCATGCATAGAAGTCAGATATCAAGCCATCAAGTGAACCATATGCATCAATAATACCATATTCAGTCAAAAGGAATAAGCTTTATGAACAATAATCAATTTGCAAGAGAAGGAAACAAAAGAGTATAACTAATCAAGCCTAATCACCCCTTAATCACATCTTAATCACTACTTTCCCTACTTCCAGGTTCTGTGTGAGTGGTTGTTAAGCGGCCTGGATTTCTGCAGCGAGATCGGCAGCTAGAGATAGTGGCTGGTGGTGCTCCCGTGGATGGTGGAATCGCGGTGGTGATGGGGTTGCCGTGCTCATCAAAAGCGGGCGTTTCGTTGCGCGTAGCGTTATCCTGCTCGTAGAGGATGGGGTTGCTGTCTTCGGGAAGACTCATTGCTTCGGACCTTGTGTTGCTGTTTGTCAAGAATTTATTCTCCTATTCCCCACAGACGGTTCCAATTTTTGAACCAGAAAATCACCAATAGGTTTAAGTGATTAACAGTTGTGGGTTTCAGAGAATAAGATCTTTGTTAATAGCTCAAAGACAAAGCGATTACAAAGGATGGTGTAACCGAAAGGTTATGCCGAAGTGAAAGAAAGTGGTAAGCAATAAATTAGAAAGCTTTGAGTTTTTAAGTTTAGCTCTGCTGCTCTCTAGAGTTTCTAATAAAATATGGTTTATCCGGTTAGTGTTCAATTTAGAAATTTTAACCAACCGAGTTATTAAATAAAATGCATGAACCAAAATAAACACAAACTAATCTGATATGGATTATTAAAAAAATTAGTCTTAATACTAAAAAATTATGAACCAAATCATTGAATTTAACAAGTTAACCAATTAAAATTACATAATTAATAACCAGACCGAATGTTAGATCAGGATTTCAGAGAAACACGTCATCCTTTTTTTTTAGGTGTGTCGTACATGTCAACAAACACAGCGAATCAAAATAAAACATGTGCCAGCTGAATTAATTAATAAGGGGTAGTAACGACATTCTGCAGCTGAGAGTCATTGTGGAGTCCACACATCAGTAAATCATTATGCAATTTTATATATGATTATAATTACACTAGATTAGAATCTGTCTATATATGAAGATTTATAATAAATTATTTTAAAATTTTTAAAAATAAATTAGAAACAAAAATTGAAAAAAATTAAATTATTCGTGAAAATAGTATTTTTTAATTTAAAATTTACTACATAATATAAAATAAAGTGACTTTCTCTTTCGTTCTACTTAATTTTTCATATGTTAATCAGTTTTTCATTTTTTTTCTTTTCTAAAAGTTCTTTTTTCTTTAGAAATAATATTTTACCATGATACACAATCAAGTTAAATATTAATTTTAGCGAATCTAACATTGTATAATGCTCCCTCTATTCTTTTTTTTTGGATCAACTCTCCCTCTATTCTTAAATAAAAAATGTTTTAGAGAAATAAATTGTTTCAAAATATTAGATGTTTTTAACTTTTAGGTATAGTTATTGTTAATTTTTGTTTAATTTATCTTTATAATAATTTTTGTTTCAAGAAAAACTATGTTATTGTAATGACATGGTTTTTCAAACCAGGTCCGTTTGGAAAATTCAATCCCAAACTAAAACAGTTTAAGACCCAATTTCTATTTCTCGATATTTCCTTTTTCTTTTGACAGATAAATATTACTGGTTTGAATAATATTATATTTTTAATGTGATAATAATGAACCTATTCTTAAAAGGATTTGTGAATATATTCTCATTCATAATTATCCTTTCCTTTTTCGTGGTGATCTTTACTTTTTACCCAAGTCTCCCAGTGAGTATAAATAGAGAACACTCTCCCATTCTTTCGTCATTCTAAACTCCTAGAGAACTGAGAACCCTAGAACTCTCTTCTCTTCTTTTTCCAGCCGCCGAGCTCTCTTTCTCTCCGCCGTCGTTTTCTTTCTCTCTTCGCCGTTCTCTCTCTCTCTCTCCACGCTGATGTCGCGCCGTTCGTCTTCCCCGCCGTCCCAGCCGTACGATGCTCGATCTGGCCGTCTGCGGAAGTACAGTCCTTTTCCGGACCGGACGCCATCACCAACCGCCGCCGCGGAGGAGCCTCGCGTCCACCACATCCGTGATGGCCTGTCGCAGCTCCGGTGTGGCACATAGACAGCAAGCCGGACTCCTCCCAAAATGATCTGGCGCCGCTGTACCAGCCCTGGAGGACGTTCAACCCGGCGTGGCTAGCCGTCGTGGAGAACCTGGCCTCCTTCGATACTCCCTACCTCGCCACCTCCTTCGCCACCTAGGCCAAGGTGAAGATGAATATGTGTTAGAATATTATGTGTCCTGCTTTTCTGATTGCCTAGTTTGGGGTTAAACCAAGCATCAACTACTTTCTGCTTTAGAACTGAATCCGAGTTAGGTCTTATTAGGTTGTTGTTTGATATATGATCGTCTAGATGTGTTTAGGGTTTGAAACTGGAGTTGCAGGAGACTTAAAACGAACATTACTTGTGTTTGCAACGCCTTGATTGTTTGATTGCTGTTTGGATATCTTATGTGATTGTGTGATCGCCTAGTACTTGTAAAGAGCATATGAACTTAATATGGTATTGTTTGAAATGATTATTGAGATTGTGAAATGTCTCAGATAAGAGTTGAGATCATAAGGCAGAGGAGCTGTGGTCAATATACTTGAGTGGAGGACTATTGTTTGGAGTCTGAGATGGATGGATCAGATTGCATCATAGGGGTCTATAATCCATATATCAAAGTTGAGGATAGTCGCTGAGCCACGTGAGCAATATACAAGGGGGTATTGAGGAACCTGACGCCACTGGGCCGGAATAAGGTACCGCGTTGTCCCGTGTGGATTGGCAGTGTTTAGTTGTTGATAAACTAGCGTGTCCCATGGCATTTGGCTGACGAGCTAGTTTTCGTATGCGACTTAAAAAGAATAGCAGAGGTGCAGTTATAACGTCACGCGTAAGTCACCCGGAGTTCGTACGTGGGCTCAGTGGAGCTGGCATCTGGTTCTCGTAGGATATTGTTTGAAGTCCTTAGGACTTTCTGTGGTACTGTTTTAGGCTTGACCTTAGCGTTTGTTAAGTTGTGGTGCATTAATAGGATAATGTAGGTTCATTCTCCTGGGTAATCTAAATTACTCATCCCTCTACCCTATATTCTCTCTCTCTCAATCCCCTCTAGCAGGTTAGGTGAGTCAAGATGCTTCAGTATCGCATGTGGTGTGGAGTTGTTTGTTTAAGCAAGGTGCCTTCGGATTCTGGGAGTTGTTAAAAGGATAATGCATTTGGCTTTAAGCGCAGACGGTTATCTTGACATTGGCCGGTTCGACTATATGATCCAAATCGGGTGTCACAAGTTTGGTATCAGAGCCAAGGTTAAGACTCTTCGGTTTTGTCCCAAAGGGTCAGTCCTAAAAAGTTTTAGTGTTTGCGAATCCTATGTGTACACTTAGCATGCTTTACAAACTGTTTAATGACGCCCACATATGCATACTTGACATCTGACTCTTAGCTTTTTCTTTCCCGTGCAAAACAGGGCTCATACCCACAAGACAGCCTGGAAAAGGACCACTCCGCTCAGCATGGTTCATGCTCGACTCGCCTGTCCCGCTCGGAAAATGCCAACTCGGGAGGACGTGAACGCTTGTGCTGCGCTAGCGACCGACGTGCTCAAAGTTGTACAAGCTCGGTGCACGTGTTGATCCTCATCTGGTAGAGTGATGGCCCTTGAGGCCCAGCAAACACGTAAGTGCAGACGCCCCCGTAAGAACCCCGCGCCATATGTGGGCCGGATGTTCAGCCGTTTTACCCCCGATTAAGCCAGGGGGGACGTTCCGTAGAGCAGTACCACATGGCCTACTGTCGGGACTTGGGAGACAGTGGCAGAGAGATCTGTTGTACTCTCCATGCTGACATAGCCTTCTGAGAAGGGTTGGGACCGAAAATCCACGGGAGTATCCCTTATCCCGAGGAGGACGGACTTGTTCGGTATATCAGCCAAGTCACTAACCTGGCTCGGCAGGTCGAGCAGGATATCGAGGAGGAACAGAGGGAGCAAGACGAGGGTGACTACGAGTCGGACCCGTCTGAATGCTAGGTGCCAAGCGACCATGACTATGATCCGAGATGTGGTTAAGAGAAGCTGTTTGTAGACTGATCTAGACTAGGGCTGCGCTTTGGGTATTGGGGATGATTTAGGGGGGGGGGGGGAGGGGGGGAGGGGGATTCATTTTTGATCAAGATAGTTTTAATTTTGTGCATTAAATTAAGAGCCATATTCTGTGTTGATTGATTGCATGATTTATTTTAATAAAAATTTTGCTTCCTTAGAAATGATTGTTCTCGAGTCTCCCGTTTTATGAACATTTCGATTTAGCCTTCTTTGGTATGACTTCCAAGTCTTCCTCATTGCCTTACGCCGGTCGTGGAGGTTCATACCTTAGAATTCGAGACGAATTCTCGTTAAGGGAGGGAAAATTGTAACAACCCGGTTCTTCAAACCAGACCCGTTTGGAAAATTCAATCCCGAACTAAAACGGTTTAAGGCCTAATTCACATTTTTCGATATTTCGTTTTTCTTTCGAGAGATAAATATTCCTGGTTTGGATAATATTACATATTTAATGTGATAATAATGAACATATTCTTATTTATAATTATTCTTTTCTTTTTCGTGATTGATATATCATGGTTTTTGTTGGTTTTTGACCATGATATAAGTTCTGTTTATAGAGTCTTTTTGGTATTTTTCGAGTCCTATAGAGTCTTTGCAGATCTAAGTACGTTTGGAGCATAACTGTGAGTTTTGGAGCCTTTTGGAGCTATGTTGAAGCTGATGCTGAAAAGACCAAGTAGGAGAGCATTATGAAGCAAGGTGTCGATCGACACCAGCCACTTGTTGTCGATCGACACCGATCGTGGTCGCGAGAAGAAGCATTAAAAACTCTTTTGAAGAATTGCAACTTAGCCCAGAAGTTTACCACTATTTGCACTTTTGCCCCAGTTCGTGTTTAGGCTTGTATTTAGGTTTTCTAAGCCATTTTTAGGCTATCATCTTGTTTTTCATTGAGACCTAAGAGAGAGATTTGATAGAGAGCTTTTAGGGAGACAAATCCATACTCTGTATAGAAGAATTTCGAACCCCCTTCATCTTTTACTCTATTTCTTAATGCAATATTATCCAGTCATGATTTGTGTTTCACTTGCTATGTCTGAGTAATCTGCTACTTAGGTTTTGGGTTATTCAAAGGTTGATAATGAATTGTTAGAACTACAAAACTGAAGGGATAAATCATTTGGTTCTTCATCTAGATTGCTTTAACACTGGTTTTCAGATTGATCACCTAGAAATCAGATCTTAGGTTGTTTAATAGATGTGGAAACATTGTTAATCACCAGAACTATCTTAGATGAGCAAAATAACTAATTGCAAAGGAATTTGCATTAGTGATTTTGTGAACATATCGAACCTGAACCATAATGCTTGCTTAGGTTGTTAGAATTTGCAAAGGAATTTGAAATTCTAGAATCTGATCATAGTTAATCTCTGTGACGGAAGTCGATTGGTTTTACATTCGTGTTTTCGAGTTCTAGAACGATTTTGATAAAAAATCCTTTCAGTATGTAGCCTGCTTTTTATGTCAACCTGCGAATTTCCCATTGCCTAGCATCTTGTCTCACTGATTTTAAGAACCCATAATCCGCTCCTGTTCTTGCTACTTTTATTTACCATTTCGTTTTATTTGTTATTGAATGCTTAGCTATATTTGAATCTAAAGTATGTTGAGTAATAGTCTTAAGTCCTTGTGGATTCGATCCCAAAGTACTACAGTGATCTCTTAATTTGAGAGAGTAGCTCTAAGGGTTAATTTGAGCATATCAAATTTTGGTGCCATTGCCGGGACTTAGATATTACTTTCAGATTTTTAGTTTTAGAATTTTGACTAAGCTTTTATTTTCTGTTTACTAACTTTCGTTACTTCTCTGCAGTCTATTTCAGGTGCATGCATAATTGCAGTACCAGGAGCAACAAGGACAAAGAGCTTGTGACCTTAGGCATCGACGACCTCGCCAAACTAGAAAGAACCATCAGAAAAGCCAAGAAGCAGAATAAGATGGTTGGACCAATTGTTTTGAGGACAGATGCTGAGGATCATTTGGTTGACAGAGAAGGGAACAGAAGAAATGAGGATGGGCAGAGGATATATGAGAATGGCGTTGTGATTGAGGAACAGGATGTGCAACCAGTTGCACAGAATGTGCAACAACAAGCTGCTGGAGATGCTGATGGGCGTCTTACACAGAGGACCATGGGAGATTACAACAGGCCTGATCAGTTCTATGCAAATAGAGCTGCAATCCGCCCTCCTGCTTTTCAGAGGAATGGCTTTGACCTAAAACCCACCTACTACCAGCTTGTGGGTCAGCATCCTTTCCATGGGCTTCCCCATGAGCACCCTATGGACCATATTGAGAGGTTTGAAGACCTAGCTACAAGTGTTAAAGCTAATGGAGTCAGCAATGAGTTCCTATTCTGCAAGCTTTTCCCTCACTCTTTGGGCGGAGATGCAACACATTGGTTGAAACAGCTGGAAGCTGGCTCTTTGACCACGTGGGAGTACCAAAATTGCTTTCCTCAACAACTTTTATGATAATGCAAGGTCAGAGGAGTTGAGGACGAAAATATCAACATTCTCCCAAGGTCTTACTGAAGCTTTCAAAGCAGCATGGGTGAGATTCAAGCTGTACCAAAGGGACTGTCCACACCATGGTTTCAACGAAGTACAGCTGCTGGGTATTTTCTTCAGAGGTGTTGATTGGAAGTACCAAATGGCTCTAGATGCAGCAAGCAATGGAGACTTCAACACTAGAGTCCCAACTGACGCCATCAAACTGATAGAGAACCTAGCTTCGAGCAACAGCACAAAGAATGCTGATTTTGAGAGACAGAAAAACGCTGGAAATGCAGGGAGCAATCTTTTTGCTGCTGAGATGAAGGCTAAGCTGGATTCTGTTCATAACCTCTTGGTGGGTAAGAAGTCTGTTCAGTTTGCTGCTGAGGTTGAGATATTTGAGCCAGCTGAGGAGTTTGAAGAAGAAGATGTCAACTACATCAATGGAGCTGGTTTTTAGGGTCAAAGATACAACAATCAGCAAGGAAACAGAGGATTCAGTGGGAACATGCAGAGAAACAACTTCACAGGAAACCAGAGTTCTTTTGGATACACTCCCAAGCCTCAGTTTCAGAAGACTGAATACCAGAAGCCTTACCAGAACAACAACTTCAGCAGGAACTTTGGCTCCTCATCTTATCAGCCTGCACCAGCACCATCAACTTCAAGCAAGATGGAAGCCATGCTTGAGCAGTTGCTAGAGGGTCAGCAGAAGTTCACAGATGACTTCAATGGCAAGATTGATGCCCTATATCAGGGTCTGAATGGGAAAATCGAAGCTCTGAACACTCATGTCAAAAATTTGGATACTCAAGTGGCTCAAACTGCTGGAGCTATGAAAAGGCAAGATGGATTTCTTCCGGGAAGAACAGATACCAACCCGAGACACTCTGTGAATGCCATCACGCTGAGGAGTGGAAAGAATTTGCAACCAGTGCAGAAAAAGGGCCTGAGTACAGAGGATTTCGAGCAACTGCAGGAATTTGAAGATGAAGATTTCACCAGTTTTGAAGGGTGTCGATCGACACTAGAGGAATTTCACGGTTCTTCGACTCGAGGCAAAGAGATATCGAGCGAGGTTGACATGCAGCTCGATGGACGCTCGACACCACTCTCAGAAGCTAGTGTCAATCAACACCCACCCCCTGGTGTCGATCAACACCCACCACAGAAGCAATCTGCGATTTTTTAGACTCGAAACAGTTGATACAAGACTTTTGAGGTCTTGATTCAATCATCCAAGCTTGTACTAGTCAGTTATAGTATAGCATAGGGTTTTTATCAATCCAAATGGGTTTTAGTTGAAAGCAGAAAAGAGCTGAGAGTAAAAATCTCTAAGTCAAGCAAGTAGAGAAGTGTTTTTGTTGCCTAAGCAACCAATCTAAAACCCTAATATAATCAAGCATCAAAGAGAGTAAAGATAAGGCAAACTAAGCAAAACAGAGCAAAACAGAGCAAATCCGAAATTCAAATAAGAGAAAAGCAAGTTCCTAGATGTGGTTATTGACTTTGGGGAATTTATAGACTAACTAAGGCTGTTTCAAACAACATTGATCAAGCAAACAAGCTAGCAATGGTGATTCCTAGACATAGAGTTCACAATCAAGCAAGTTAGATCCAATCTCTTGTAAACATCTTAACAAGAACTAACTCTCATTAGTGCTAAAACATTAAGCAAGCATTAATAAACAACTCTATTTCAGTCAAGATGCTCCTCAAACAGTCAATCTCTTGAGCCAAGGCCAACAAATCCTGTATTAAACAAGATCCGCATTTCATCAAACACTTGGTGGGCATAAGAGAAAGCTAACAACCTAGATAAGTGTGATCAAGACAAATCTAGTTTAAGAACAGATTAATAGAGAGGAACCTATAATCTGAAGCACTAAACAAGCCTTAATCAAGTCCTAAATTCCTCTAATCTACCACATCTAGAAACTCTAAGCAAGCTACTCACTAATACTCATGTTTAACACCAAATCACAAAGGAAAAAGATGTTAATCATGATTAGAATAGAGAATAATGAAAAATTAAAGGCAAATACTCAAATATAATAAATAAAGTAAAGGTATTGTCTCACAAACTCAAAGGAAATACTTAAGAACAGTAATTTGACAAGACTTATCAAAAATGTAGAAAAATAGGCTATTTATAGCCTAAGAAAGGAAGCCCTAGAGTAATAGCAAAAGTGTAAATAAACAGGTTCGGACTGGGTTTACATCAATCAGTTACAACGGTCAGGGTTGATCGATGTAGAGTTACATCGGTCTGGGAAGTGGTCGATGTAGTGACCGAAATTAACTCGGAGCATTTGTACCGATCACTCCTGATCGATGCTGATGATCGATGTGCTCATATCGGTCACCTCTTGATCGATGCTCCTGACCGAAAATCTTACATCGATCACCCCTTTAATCGATGTTCTCCGTGCTCTGACCGAAAAGCTCTGCAGAGATTGTCTGCTTTGATCTCTTTTGCTCCCTTTTTTCCAGCTAGCTTTCTGGATCATCCTCAAAGCTCCTCCAATCTCCTTTTAGCTCCATAAGCACCTAAAAACATCCAAAATGCAAGAAAAATGCAAACTATATCCTAAATGCAACCTAAGTCTAAAAGGAGAAGAAAATAGGACAAAAACTAAGGAAAACATGCAGAAGAGAACCAAAACATGTACTAAATGCAGGCCTAAATGGTGTATATACAAGAGATATCAACATCCCCACACTTGCCTTTTGCTTGTCCTCAAGCAAATAAGAACAAATGAGAGAGTGAGGTTTGAAGGTGGGCATTCAGATTCCAAAAGTGCAAAGGTAAAGAGATGGTATCAATGCTTAACTGCCTAGCTGTAGGATGCAAACACAGTCAGCTATACTTTAAAGAACCTAGCCATGCTCATCATGTTTCAAAATGATCTCAAATCTCAACTTAGGCAAATGCTCAAATCAACCAACTCTTTAACATTCAATTAAGATCAGAACCATGAATCATGCTTATGCAAATCAAGTGAAGACATTTGGTTGAAAAGGGTAAGGTTATGAGATAAGGATGATCTCATTTTAGCAAAGGGTTAATAAACATAAGGGATCACACAATGAAAATGATTTCATCTTACGCAAAATGCTAATGGTAAAAGCACACTTATGCATGCAAATCAAAGCTCTCTTCTACCCAAAGATGAATCCTAAGCACTTCTAAACCCAAAAGTGAACCCCTAAGTCTACCCTTTACCCTTCTTCATGGCTGGGGAAACTTCTTTTTGCTTGTGTGGCTGCTTCTTTTGATTGGGACTTGCTCTTCTTTGTTGCATTGGCACCTTCATCACCTTTGGTGGATTGCTCCTGGTCTGATTTTTCTTCTTTTGAACTTTCTGAGCTTTGTTGCTGGCACCTTTCTTCTTTGTACTTAGAGCTTTTTCTTCTCTTTACTTAACCACAATTCTAGACTGTTTCCCCTTTTATACCATTTCAAAACTTTTCCTTTTCTTTCAAAACATATATACATGAAGTTCAAACCACTTACACTACCCTTTTTAACCCAAAACTCCTATCCTAGAACCAAGCTCAAGATGCAAGCTGATATCTACAAGAGAGCTAATCATTACCAGCCTTATTCCTAACACTTTTTGCCAAGACAAAATCGAAAATGCAATGCAAAGGCCTCACAGCTCTCACAATAGTGTTTAGGCTCAAAAAGAGGTTTTGGTTAAGGGTGTGGATGTAACTGTCCCATAAGTATGAGGATCAGCTATTTGGATCAACAAGAGTGGTAGAAAGGAAAAAGATGATGCAAATATGTATATAGTAGCCATGAAGTCACTTTGCAATGCATAAGACATGATAATTAAAAGTCCAAATTAAAGTTCAAGTTGATAGAGTTAATTTTCAGAGAACAAGTGCTTTCAGAATGAGATGAGAAGACCAAATCTAGCAACCTAAGCATGGTTCAGCCTCAACTTCCAGCAATCATATGATGCATCAAACAACTAGCCACTTAAACACTGAAATCAACTCTAAAAACTAAGCACTTTACAAGGAAAATTCATCATAATGCCCTATGCAAATGCAATGCAACTACATGCTTTCTTTTTAGTTTGCAAAAATGCCAAAAGTTTCAAATTTTTTCGATTATTTTATGTTTTTCTGTGCCTTACATGAATGCATGATATGCATTAGACTCAAAGTGAAAGAGAAAGAAAAACTAAGAAAACAAAACACAAAGTCAAACCCAAAATCTCTCCCCCGCACTTAGTTTACACAGTCCCTTGTGTAATGAAAGCAATGAGAGAGGGAAGCACAAAATATAATACAAAACTGAAAATGATGCAATGGTATAAACAATGGAGAGGATGTGGTATTTGCATAGTTGTAGGAGTGGTGGGATGATCCAGAGGTCTGAGGAGACTTGCTAGCCCTTCTCTTGTTTCTCCTCTCATAAACCTTGGTAGAATGCTCTGCTTCTTGAGGTGGTTGAACCCAACTTGACCATAACTGCTCAGCTTGAGATTCTTGAACTTTAGAGGGAATGGGAGTTGGTTCCCAAGCTGATGGTACATGGGTACTTGGCTTATAAGATGGAGCTCTTGGTTGTGCCCATGTCCCCCATTGATCACTTGGCTGTGCATGGAAAGAGTGTCTTCCATGGGGGTTCCATACAGCTTCCTCCTCTTCAGTTGGCTCAGCTTGTTGTAGATTCTCTTCTTGATCAGGAGTGTGCTCATGAGTATGGCTTTGGTGGGAAGTTCTTGCTGATGTAGCCTTGTCTTTCTTGAACTTACCCTTAACCATCTTCACCAATCCCTTAATGGCTTTGTCTTGCCATTTACACCATTTCTGGAGGGCATTGATGTGCTCAGGAGCAACCTTCAAAGAGCTTCCTTGGCTGGATGCTTCATAGGGTGTGAAGTGGAACTGCCTTGAACTGTAGCTCAACACTTCTTCTTCTTCAAGCTCATCTTCTGCAGCAGCATCATCTCCTTAGTGATCTTCTTCAGCTTCTTCTTCAATCTCTTCAGTGTTTCCTTCCTCACTGTCCTGTTCTCTCTCTCCATGGATAGGGCCGCCTTGGAAGAGCTGATCATCACTTGGCCTGAAGCTTATGTTGCTCTTTCTGGTGAAGGAGGTAAGCCTTGGGTTAGGGAGAAGGACTTTTTCTGGTGTGTTGAAGTCCTTGATGAAGTTGTATACATGCTTTCCACTAATGCTTTTCTCAAGGAAGTGGCTTCTCTTGAGATAGGTTATATCAATCCAGTGTGGTTCAAGAGCATCAACTTCATATCCGTCCAGGTTCACTCCACTGGCCATAAGAACTGCTGTTACAATTCCCCCAATGTGAATTTGTGGGCTTTTCCCATCTTTTACCTTACTCAGAACCCAACTCTGGTAGGAATAGAGCTGCTCCATCAGCATAGACACATAGCATGGATACTTTTTTGGCGCCGTGAGAGGTCTTCCATCTTTGCTGGTACCAGCAATATCATACACCCTTGGTATATCAGATCCATCTCCCTACCTGTGATCTATGTTATCTCCTTCCTTGCAAAGAGTGTGTTTGCAAGTGCCTTGTGGGCATATCTCACAACAGGGTGTATCAGGTGTGATTTCTCGATGTTCCAGCAATGTATTGCCAAGTCCCAATAACGCCCCACAGCTTTTTGTGCTGTTCCACGGAAATGTAGAAACTGCTCCGTTTGTTGGTGTAGGACCTTATATTAAGGGCTTCAGCGATGGCTAGGAAGGTGGAGGTGAACTTCTGCTTGCCAATCTTGAAAAAGAACCACCCATCTCCATTAGGGAGCTCACTGTCCTCATACCAGACCACTTGGAGAGTGGAGAGAAACTGGTAAGTGAGTTGTTCGTATGGTGGGAGTGGTGTTGTCATGAGGCTTTCAAGCTCCATATTCCCAAACACTGTCTTGCAGTCCATGTAGATCCCTAGTGCCTTCGTTGTGCTAGCACAAGGGTATCTTGTTGGCTTGAAGGTGCATTGGTTGAAAGCCCCCATGAGTTCCCTAGCACTTGGTTCATGGCAGCGGACTTCTTCCTCCACAGTTCTGTTCATTTCGTTCTGCTTGGCGCCTCTATCTCCAACTGGTCTTTTTCCAGCAGATTTGGATGATTGCTCAGCTGCAGCACCCTTGCCCTTGTCTCTGCTCGCTCTTGGGGAAGTGGGTGCTTCCTTCTGATGTGCCTTTCCCTTTTTCCCAGCAGATATGTTTGTTCTTCCCATTGTACCTTCGAAAACAAAGCTTGAAGATAGCGTAAGTGAAAGAACAAAAGCTGAAGAACCGTATAACTGAAAGCTTTGAAAAGAAAACTCTCTAGGCTAAGGAAATCTTAACAAGTCTTAACAACAAGATTAACCTTCCAAAAAGCAAGAGAAGTTCAAAAGCTAACAGTTCAGATAAGCTAGAATGCACAAAGAATAAGCACCTATGCATGTGAATCTAGCAAAATGGTTCCTAGGCAAAAGAGATGATGATCATGCAAAGGGGTGATAAATAAGCAAGTAATGTGATCTATGAAAAGTAAACAAAATTAAACATCTAACTTGATCATTTTAAACAAATCCACAATGCAAAACCAAAGCACAACACTTAAAACTAATCAAAACTTGCTCTTAAAAACATATACTAAGCGATTTTGAACAAATGCATAGAGTAAGAGCAAAGAAATGATAGTTGAGGAAGCAAACCTTTGTGGAGCTTCTAAGAACTTAGAGAAAGCAAATAAAAGAGAGAGAACTAAGAATTTCGATCTTTAGGTGAGAGAAGTAGTGAACTGAAGTGTGAAGAGAAGTGAAGGAGATTGTTGGTTTAAATAGAGAGAAAAAGGGGGAACCAAAGGAATCAATGGTTGGTGAGCGAACCAAAGGAATCAAAAGAGTGGAGGACAAGAACAAAAGTGCTCAGAAGCTGTGAAAGAGGTCAGGAAGAATCCAATGTGTAAATTTAAACCTCCTTGGCTCCAAACCAAAGGAGGGTATTTTTTTTGAAAAATGAAGTACTTACATCGGTCGGAGCATCGATCAAAAATAACCGTTGTAACTGACCGAAATGTCAGTATCGATCAAAAATGATCGATGCTAATGATCGATGTTCTTCCTGGAGATCATATCGGTCACCACCAGATCGTTGTGCTTGACCGAAATTAATCCGTTGGGTTTATACCGATTAGTGTGTGATCGTTGTGGGTGATCGATATGTTTCTGAGAATCACATCGATCACCAACTGATCGATACACTTGACCGAAATTAGTCCGGTGGGTTTACAACGATCAAGCTTGTATATGTGAATGACTGAAATGCATCTCCCTTTCAAGCTTCCTTCCATATCGATCACAAGTGATCGATATGTTGACTGGTGCAAACTGGCTCCACTGACATCTATCAAATATGATCGATATTTATGACCAAAAAGTTTGTATCGATCTCGTCATGACCGATACAGTTGATCGATGTCAGCCAGAAAGCACATGTTCTTTGTCCCTTTAAGACTTTCTCAACCCCCAATTCGAACTCCTATTTCTATACATAATAACTAAGCATAAAAGAGAAACTAGAAAGCATAATATATACAAAAGGATACCATGGGACTACCTCCCAAGTGTGCTTGTTTAAAGTCACTAAGCTTGACTTTGATTACCTCTTTAGTGGAGGTGAGGAGAAGGAGTCTTGGAACTCCTTGGTGGTGGCTTGCTCCTTTTGAATCTGGCAGAGGTTCCATTCATCCTGATCTTGGCAAAAGGCATAATCTTCCCCTCTTGCTGAAGCTTGAAGCTAAACTCTCCCCTCTCAGAGACACTTGGTTGCAAAACCACCTCTCCTTTGTTAGTAACCAGCTTAATATCATTCAGATTCTTGTAACTACCCACTTCAAGGACCTCCTTTTCAGTGGTGTCTTCAAACAATTTTGGCAAACAGCAGCCATCAAAACTTTCCCCTTGGTAGCCTTCAAACTCTTGCCAATGTTTCCCAAGCTGCTTCAGATTCTTGATGTCCATTGAGAAGGCTTGCTCATTCTCCAGCTTATTCCCCTTGGAGTGAAACCTTAGAACCTTCTTCCTGGTTAGTTTCAGCTCAATTGTGCACTCCTTGGCATCAAACATCGCTCCAGCTGAGGCTAAGAAAGGTCTTCATAGGATGATAGCATTCTTTATATGGCCTTCCACATCAAGCACCAAGAAATCAGTGGGGATGGTTACTCCTTCAATCATCATTGGTACATCATTGAGGCTCCCAAGTGGTGTCTTCACTGTCCCATCAGCCATAGTAAGGGACACATTACTCTCTTGAAGTTGAGTGTAGCCAAGAGCTTTAGCAGTAGAGGATGGGAGAAGGTTAATACTTGCTCCAAGATCAAAAAGACAGCTTTTGAAAGTCTGCCCTTTAAGCTCACATGGGAGAGTAAAGCATCCTGGATCTCCAAGTTTTTTGATAGTAAGCTCCCTAACCTCTGATGTTCCAGCTTTTACCCCTAGCTTCTCAAGCTCTTCTTGGCCATCCAAACCCCTCAATTCCATTTGAGCAGCATAGAGGGTTTCATATTTCTGCACAAGTTGTTCCTTGAATCTTCCTGGAAACGGGATGGTTGGTTGGTAAACATGGAGTACAGCAGCTTGAGCCTTTTCTTTATCATCAGCAGCTTCCATCAAGTAGTCCTTTGTGTTGTCAACAACTTCATGTGGCGCCCACCACTCTTCTTCATCTGAGTCTTCCCAATCTCCAAAGTGTTCTTCTTCTACAGCTCCTTGGTCAGTTTCAACTTCTAAGAACTCCCCCCCCCCCACACACACACACCTTGAGGTTCAGTGTCAATAATAGCTTCCTCTTCAGCTGAGAAGCTCTCTTCTTCTATGACTATGGCATTGCAGAAGTCCTTTGGGTTAGCTTCTGGTTTTCCAGGAAATTGTCCTTGAGGCTTGGGACCAGCTATGCCTTGGTTGTTTTCCAGTGTTTTGACTCTTGCAGCCAACCTTTCAAACTTGTTGATGAGATCTACATGTACTGAATCAATTTTGTTGTGGACCTCTGAAAACTTCTTTTTTCATTTCCAAGGTTGTGGTGACTTGAGTGTTGATCATTTGTTGCATGAGAGTCTTGAGTTCAGTGTCTTGAGAGCTGGAGGAAGCTTGTCCTTGATCTTGAGCATTGAATCCTGGAGGGTTGTAGGGCGCTCTAGGTTGGTAGTTGTTGTTCCTTTGCTGAAAACCTTGATTGTTGTAGGGAACAAAAGGTCTTGGGGCAGCTTGTTGTTGCTGTTGAAGGTAAACCTGATCTTGTGGGTTGGCAACACTGTTGCTCCTGTAAGACAAGTTGGGATTGGGTCTGTAGTTTCCATAGTTGTTGTAACCACCCTGATTGCCCAAGTAGTTCATCTCCTCAACTTGGCATTGGTCCTGGTCATCAAGCTCAACCATGTCTCCCATAAAGTGAACCTCTTTCTTTTCCCTTAGCAACAACTCCAGCTTCTCATGTAGAGACTTGATTTCTATCCTGCAAGACTCTAACTCATCCTTTGCACTTCTTGGAGCTCTGTCAAATTCATCATTGTAGTTTCCATCAGACTGAACCAAATTCTCTACCAGCTCCAAGCCTTCATCCACATCTTTTGACAGAAAGTTCCCATTTGATGCAATGTCTAAAAGCATTCTTATCTTAGGCAAGGCTTATCTGTAGAGAGTGGAGAGCAAAGAGGCTTGTGAGAAGCCATGATGAGGGCATTGCAGTGTGTAGCCCTTGAATCTCTCCCAAGCTTCACCAAAGCTTTCATTGTTCCTCTGTGCAAACCCTGAAATCTTATTCCTTATTCTTGCAGTTCTTGAAGTGGAGAAGAACTTTGCTAGAAAAGCTTTCTTGCACTCATCCCAGCTGGTGATACTCCCTTGGGGCAGGTTCTTCTCCCATTGGTGTGCTTTATCTCTAAGAGAAAAAGGAAATAACCTGAGTTTGAAGCCATCTTCACTCACCCCATTGATCTTTGTGATGGAGCATAGTTTATCAAAATTATCCAGATGATCTAGAGGATCTTCACGTGGCAGCCCATGAAACTTACTGCTCTGAACCATTGAAATCAATCCAGACTTGATTTGGTGCATTACCAGCGCCAATGGATCTTCAAGTGGAATGATACTTGTCCTGTTGTTGTAGGCATTTGGTGCATTACCAGCGCCAATGGGTCTAGCTGCTCTTGGAGCTTGTGCAGCGCCTCTTGGTCCTTGCTCACCCTGTAAGCCTTGAACACCTTAATGTCCTTGTATACCCTGAGCGCCAGCAGCTCCTTGGGGACCCTGAAATCTGATATCATCCATGACTTGTTCTTGGTTGTTCATCCCAAGTCTTTCCAGGTGTTGCTACCTTTCTTGCTGTCTCCTTTCTCTCTGTCCTCTATCCAGCAGATTGATGTTGTTTATGAAGTCATATACCTGGAAGACAGAAATGAGAGTCAAAAGAGATTAGTAACAAAAAAAAACTAAAAACTTGATCTTAAAGATTCTACAAACTCTAATGATTCAAACAGAAAACCCAAATGGCAACGGTGCCAAATTGATACAAGCCTTAATCAAGTCCCAAATTCCCCTAATCTACTACATCTAGAAACTCTAAGCAAACTATTCACTAATACTCATGTTTAACACCAAATCACAAAAGGAAAGGATGTTAATCATGATTAGAAGAGAGAATAATGAAATATTAAAGGCAAATACACAAATATAATAAATAAAGCAATGGTTTTGTCTTACAAACTCAAAGGAAATACTTAAGAACAGTAATTTGACAAGACTTGTCAAAAATCTGGAAAAAGAGGCTATTTATAGCCTAGGGAAGAAAGCCCTAGAGTAATAGCAAAAGTGTAAATAAACAGGTTCGGACTGGGTTTACATCGATCAGTTACAACGATCAGGGTTGATCGATGTAGAGTTACATCGGTCTGGGAAGTGGTCGATGTAGTGACCGAAATTAACTCGGGGTGTTTGTACCGATCACTCCTGATCGATGCTGATGATCGATGTGCTCGTATCGGTCACCTCTTGATCGATGCTCCTGACCAAAAATCTTACATCGATCACCCCTTTGATCGATGTTCTCCGTGCTCTGACCGAAAAGCTCTGCAGAGATTGTCTGCTTTGATCTCTTTTGCTTCCTTTTGTCCAGCTAGCTTCCTGGATCATCCTCAAAGCTCCTCCAAGCTCCTTTTAGCTCCATAAGCACCTAAAAACATCCAAAATGCAAGAAAAATGCAAACTATATCCTAAATGCAACCTAAGTCTAAAAGGAGAAGAAAATGGGACAAAAACTAAGGAAAATATGCAAAAGAGAACCAAAACATGTACTAAATGCAGGCCTAAATAGTGTAAATACAAGAGATATCAACAGTGCAGAAGAGAGGATCTACAAGCCAAAGGTGCCTTATCCAAGGAACCAGAAGAAGACAAAACAAGAGCTGGAGGATGCTAGGATCAAAGTTATCATGGATAAGCTTGTGGTGGAGATTCCATTGATAGATGCTATAAGGACTACTCCTGTGATCGAGAGATATGTGAAAAGAATGATGATCAAAAATATGGGGCTGGAGCAAGGGACAATGCTGATTTCAGAGCAAGTGAGTGCAGTGATATAGAACAAGATACAAGAGAAGCTGACTGATCCTGGGAGCTTTGTTCTAGACTGCACAATCTTTTCTGAAAGGTTTGAGAGGTCATTATGTGATTTGGGGTTAAGTATTAACTTGATGCCTCATTCAGTTGCTGTCACCTTGGGCATGACTGATTTCCAGCCAACCAGAATATCTCTTATCTTAGCAGATAGATCTATGAGAATTCCTGAAGGCATTTTAGAGGATGTGCTAGTTAAGGTGAGAGATTGTGTGATTCCCACAGACTTTGTGGTTCTAGCATATGGGGAAGAACCAAAGGACCCCTTGATTTTGGGAAGGCCATTTCTAGCTACTGCAGGCACCATCATAGATGTCAGGAAAGGGAGCATTGCTCTGAATGTGGGCGATTTGGTGATGAACTTTGACATGGACAAGTTGATGAAGAGGCCAACAATAGATGGGCACACATTCTATGTAGACTCCTTCACCAGTCTTGCGGAAGAGATCTTTCAAGAGATGCATCCTACAGACCCTTTAGAGAGGGCATTGACAGTATCTGCAGAAGCAACAGAGTATCTAGACAACATTGTTGCTGGTTATGTCAGAATGATGGATGCAAGTGAGCAAGTCATGCAGCTAGTGGCACAACAAGAGCTGGTTGGAACCTCTATAAAGGCTGCAAAACTGGGCGATTGGAGTGAAGAAAAAGCTTCTAAAATCGAACTAAAACAACTCCCTGCAGGTCTAAGGTATGCCTTTCTGGGACCTAACTCTACATATCCTGTTATAGTTATTGCTACCTTAAACAATGCAGAGCTCACTTTACTGCTAAGTAAGCTGCGCACTTTTCGCAAGGCTCTTGGCTATTCTCTTGATGACATTTCAGGTATCTCTCCAGAGTTGTGCATGCACAGGATACACCTTGAGCATGAGTCAAAGTAATCAATTGAGAACCAGAGGAGGCTGAATCCGAATTTGCAAGATGTGGTTAAGAAGGAAATCATGAAGCTTCTAGCTGCTGGGATCATCTATCCCATTTCAGACAGCACTTGGGTCAGTCCAGTACATGTGGTTCCAAAGAAAGGAGGAGTCACAGTGGTGAAAATGAGAAGAATGAGCTGATTCCTACAAGGACCATCACTAGAGACAGAATGTGCATTGACTACAGGAAGCTCAACGCTGCAACAAGGAAGGACCACTTCCCATTGCCATTCATTGACCAGATGCTGGAAAGGTTGGCAAATCACTCCTACTACTGCTTCCTGGATGGCTATTCTGGTTTCTTTCAGATCCCCATTCACCTAGATGACCAGGAGAAGACCACATTTACTTGTCCATATGGCACCTTTGCTTATCGCAGGATGCCATTTGGACTTTGCAATGCTCCTGCGACATTCCAGAGGTGCATGTTGTCCATCTTTACTGATATGATTGAGAAGTATATGGAGATCTTCATGGATAATTTTCAGTATATAGATCCTCCTTCAAAGACTGCCTTGACAACCTCTGTCAAGTGCTTGCAAGATATGAAGAGAAGCACCTAGTTCTGAACTGGGAGAAATGCCACTTTATGGTCAGAGATGGGATTGTACATGGACATCGAGTTTCTGGAGAAGGCATTGAGGTGGACAAAGCCAAAATCGAAGTGATGACAAGTCTGCAGCCACCAAATTGTGTGAAGTCAGTAAGGAGCTTTCTGGGACATGCTGGACTTTAGCAAGATTGCAAGACCACTGACAGCTCTGCTTTGTAAGGATGTGAAGTTTGAATTTACTGAAGAGTGTCATTCAACCTTCCAGCAAATCAAGCAAGCATTAGTGAGCGCCCTATTGTGCAACCTCCTGATTGGGATCTACCATTTGAAGTGATGTGTGATGCTTCAGACTTTGCAGTGGGCGCTGTTCTCGGTCAGAGAAAGGAGAAGAAGCTTCATGCCATCTACTATGTAAGCAGAACTTTGGATGATGCTCAAAAGAACTACGCAACCACAGAGAAGGAACTTTTGGCTGTGGTATTTGCATTTGAGAAGTTCAAACCATACTTGGTTGGAGCTAAGGTAATTGTACACACTGACCATTTTGCTCTCAAGTTCCCGATGTATAAGAGAGATGCAAAACCAAGACTGTTGAGATGGATTTTGTTGCTCCAAGAGTTTGACATTGAGATAAGGGTCAAGAAAGGGATTAAGAATGGGGTAGCAGATCATCTCTCAAGAATCAGGATTGAAGACAACGTCCCCATTGATGATTTCCTGCCAGAGGAGAATATATACCTCATTGAGGCAAGGTTTCAGCCTTCAGATGTGGAAGATTTGCAGCTTTTTCGAGCTGCAGACAGGGTGTCGATCGACACCAATCTCGAGGCGGACCAATATCGAGCAGGATCGACAGCAAGCTCGTCACCAAGTCGACACAGACTTGGTGTCGATCGACACATCCCCTTTGGTGTCGATCGACACCAGTCGCATACTGCACTAGTCCTTCAGCAGATCCTGCGTGATGTTTTCTCTCAGCCTATCTTCGCAATTATAGCCTCTTCTAGGCCTTGGTATTCTGATATTGCCAACTACCTAGCTGCAGATGAAGTCCCTGAAACCCTCAAAGGATATGAGTAGAATAAATTCATGAGAGAACTTAGGAGATATTACTTGGATGAGCCTTACTTGTACAAGGACTGCTCAGATGGAATCTACAGAAGATGTCTTGCAGAAGCTGAAGTTCAGAATGTGCTGTTCAACTGTCATGGTTCTGAGTAAGCAGGACACTTTGTTACTTTCAAGACTGTCTCCAAGGTTCTACAAGCAGGTTTCTGGTGGCCTACAATGTTCAAAGATGCTCAGACATTCATCTTACAATGTGATGTCTGCCAAAGGAGAGGAAAGATCAGTAAGAGACATGAGATGCCATAGAACTTCATACTTGAGGTTGAAGTTTTTGACTGCTGGGGCATCGATTTCATGGGACCCTTTCCTTCATCTTATGGGAACAAGTACATCCTGGTTGCAGTGGATTATGTCTCTAAGTGGGTGGAAGCAATTGCCAGTCCACACAATGACTCTGCAGTGGTCCTGAAGCTGTTCAAAACTATCATTTTTCCCAGGTTTGGAGTACCACGGATTGTGATCAGTGATGGTGGAAAGCACTTTATTAATATATTGTTTGAGAAGCTGCTATAGAATTATGGAGTTCCCCACAAGGTTGCTACACCTTACCACCCTTAGACAAGTGGTCAGGTTGAAGTTTCCAACAGGCAGATCAAAGAAATCCTGGAGAAGACAGTTGGAAAGACAAGAAAGTATTGGTCAGCCAAGTTGGATGATGCACTTTGGGCCTACAGGAGAGCATTAAAGACACCACTTGGTGCCACCCCCATTCCATTTGCTTTATGGGAAAGCATGTCACCTTCCAGTGGAGCTTGAACATAAGGCAAATTGGGCTGTCAAGAAGATGAATTTTGACTGGAAATCTGCAGCAGAGAGGTGCCAGATGCAGCTCAATGAGTTGGATGAAATCAGACATCATGCATATGAGAACTCAAAGTTGTACAATGAAAGGACTAAGGCTTACCATGACAAGAAGATCCTTGGGAGACACTTTGAACCAAATGACCAGGTACTTTTGTATAACTCACGTTTACAATTATTTCCTGGAAAATTGCATTCTCGTTGGTCAGGTCCTTTCACCATCAAAGAAGTTAGAACATATGGCTTAGTTGTTCTATCAACTCCAGAAGGCAAGGAGTTTGTTGTCAATGGGCAAAAGGTGAAGCATTACTGGGCGAAAGCCGCAATTCCCGAAGGACAGATTGTACCTTTGGCAGATGCACCCACAGCATGATCCTGAGGACAGTCAAGCTAATGACGTTAAACGAGCGCTTTGTGGGAGGCAACCCACTTGTAAGTGTTCATACTTACTCTAATTTTCAGTTTTTACTAACACATTTTCGTCTCTATGTGTTTCGAAAAAAAAAAAAGGGGGTCGAGGCGAAGGGATATCGACCGAGGTCGACACCCTGCTCGACATAGGCTGGTGTCGATCGACACCACATACAGGGTTTCGATCGACACCCTCATTAATCAGGTAAGTCTTTTATATTTTTCAGGACTTCTCCTTCTTCCTCTCTATCTCTCTCAAACCCGAAAACCATAATTTTTTCTCCAAATCACAACTTCCTTGTTTCTTGACGGATTTGAGTTATTCAAAAGCCTATCTTGGGCGGAATTTCGTGCTGAATCTGAATATATAACTCATTCATCTGATCTGCAAGGTATGACACTCGAAATCTCAATTTTTCAGTTCAACCCCAAGGTTTGAAACTTCCGATTTGACCTGTTTTAGCTTGATTTAGGATTTGAATCACGCTTCTCTAGATTGTTTAGGAGGAACTCGACCTTGCCCCTTAGTTTTTTACAGCTTGTTTTGCAAAATTTTGAAATTTTCGGATTGATGATTTATTTTGCAAAATTAGGTCCGAATTTGGAGTTTTAAACTGGAATTTTTTGTGATTAGTGATCACTAAGTTGCTGGTTAGGTTCGCCATTGATGATATAGTCCAGATTTTGAATTTTCGGATTTTCGATTTTTTGCCTGATTTTTGAAATTTTTGTGTGTTCTTGGTTTTCTGAGTGCAGATGGTTCCGAGGAACAAGAGATCGCGTACTGAGACCGGTAAATCCTCCAATCCCGCACCTGCTATAGCCTCTCTTCCACCATGGCCTCGGAGAGAAGGGTTGAGGATCCCGATGGAGAGAGCTTGCGAGGATACACCAGCCAAGGAAGTGGCTAAACGCGACTGCGTTTTCAGGAACATCAGTGACCAGTGGGATGACTATGATACACTGTTCTACAATGCCTGGACCAAGATGGACTTTGCGCCTATACGCTTTACTTGTCCGGATACAGTGCGCCGCCTCGGACTCAAGGAGGAGGCTCTACGAGTGCTGCAGAAGATTGGCTTGGGCACCATACCGACCAAGCAGTACGACCCATACCTGGAGTTAGTGCGCCAGTTCATTGCCACAGTTAGGGTGTATTACACCAATGAGATCGTCAAGAGGGCGGATGAGGGCACTCTCACATTCATCATCCGAGGTATCAGGTACAGGATCAACTTCACTGCGCTCTGTCTCATTTACGGGTTCGATTCGGCGCGCATTGGCATCTCTCTTCCGACGCCGTTTCCTTACCTGCAGAGTTTCTGGTCCCATTTCGGGAATGGGATGTATGACTCTAAGAGGTCCACTCAGACAGATGTGCGCCACCCTTTGCTGCGCATCCTCGTCCGCCTCTTTTCCACTACACTTCTGTGTATGTCTGAGCCTGGGAAGATGCGTGTTTCTGAGCTGACTCCCCTCTACTATGGTATTGAGGATGTACTACTCACAGAGGAGTATCCGGTTGGCAGTGATGTCAACATGGGCGCTATCTTTGCCCATCACTTGGCTTCGCTGAAGACCTAGGCGTTCACCGGAGCTCGAGGCAAGCCCGAGAGTATTGTTAGTCTTCTCACTCCCATCTTCCGCTACTGCAACATTGATACTTCGACTTGCAGAGTTATGACTGAGCGCCACCTCCTGGACATGGACTACTTGAGGACGACACATTGGATCGTGGGAGATGAGCCGCTATGGAGTTTTGTCAGCCGCACTGGTCAGCGATGTCTGATTCTGCTACCACAGCCTACTCTTACTACACTTCAGACAGACTCCCTCAGCTTTCAGCCCGATGCTACCTTGCTACGATCCGCGCCAGCGACTAGACGTAGAGGAGGATCTTCACGAGCTACTGCTTCTGCTGCTGAGGATGCACCTGTTGAGGGCCTTTCTGGAGGTCCATCTCATCGAGCGAGAGCACCATGCACCTATACACTGCCTGAGTCTATTGGTCGACATGGGCTCTCAGAGATTCCAGACATTCTGATGGAGCAGGCCACTTTTCAGCGCTTCATGGTCCAGAGTGTTCAGGCGCTATGGAACGCCATCTCAGTGTTGTCCAACTGCGGTTGTGTTCGTCCCCACTCGCCTCCTCACAATGAGGATGAGGATTAGTTCCTCTATCTATCCTGGTTACTTTTTCTTTTCCCTTTGTTCTTTTTTATTTCTCTTGAGTCAGTTTTTATGTCTTTGTTTTGAGTCAGTTTGTCAGCTTTGATTATGTTTTGAAACTTGTTTGAACTTATGATATTATGGTTTATATTGTTGCTTTTAATTGTTTGCTTGAGTGTTCCTAACAGTCTTGACTTGGGAGAACTTCAACTAACAATCTAACTTACAATAATTACACATGTTTGGGTCATCCCATTCTATTTTCGGACAGGGTGTCGATCGACACCACGCGCAGACACAGGTACCACTTTCTCATCTATGTGCAAACCGTTTCATTGCTTATTTTTACCAACTCCATACTTAATAACACTGAGGACAGTGTTGTTTAAGTCTGGGGGAGGTCGTTGCTGACATTATGGACATTGTTTTTGATTTTTAGAGTCCCAAAGTTGAGTCAAAACCTGTTTTATTGAGTTAAAAATTTTGAAATTATCAGTTTTTCTTTGAACTAACCATAAAACATTGATGCTTATAAGAACCATTGCCACAGATGTTGATTACAAGTTTTACTAAGTTGAAAGTCATAGGTAGATCAGTCTAGCAATGAAGGTTTAGGTTCTTAGAGAATCTGGAAAATTTGTTGTTAGCTCCACCTTAATGAACTTAAAACTTCTTGTCTTGGTGCTTGAAACTCATTGATCTTGATTCTCTTTTCTAACACTGATAAGTATGTTAAGACATAGTCTCTCTTTGATCTTCCCTGATATAGTTTTAAAAGTTAGAGTCAAAATAATAGTGCATTCATGACCCTGTCTCCTCACAAGGAACAACAGTAATGAACACACTCAAGAACCTGTCTCCTCACAAGGAACACAAGTATTGAGTAGCACCATATCTTAGGCTGTAAAAAAATTGAGAAAGAGCTTAAAATAAAAATTCATCAGAAAGAAAAGATCAAGGGAAGAGAAAATAGGAGAGCTGTGTTGAGATTGCTTGGTTTAGTTGTTTAGGATGGGAAAAGAATCTACAAGTGATTGAGATGATAAAACCTTGATGAGACATCACTAAGATAAAAATAAGGAGTTTAGCAATAGAGATTTCAGATTTCTTGAATGAGCTTGAATTGGATTTGAAATATTTGTCAAGCCTGTGATGATTAGACTGAAATTTGATCTTGTTTTTACTCTGTGGTATGTGGATTCGAAAGTGTTAATCAATGTGGTGTTCCTGACGTCTAGCTGACCTTTTCTGTGTTTTCAAACCTCGACCATATGCTTTGTCTGATGTTTTCTTGAGGGCAAGCAAAAGCTAAGCCTGGGGGAGTTGATATATAATGGTTTTTGCTGGTTTTTGACCATGATATAAGTCTTGTTTATAGAGTCTTTTTGGTATTTTTCGAGTCCTATAGAGTTTTTGCAGGTCTAGGTACGTTTGGAGCATAATTGTGAGTTTCGAGCCTTTTGGAGCTATGTTGAAGCTGATGCTGAAAAGACCAAGTCGAAGAGCATTATGAAGCAGGGTGTCGATCGACACCAGCCACTTGGTGTCGATCGACACCGATCGTGGTCACGAGAAGAAGCATTAAAAATGCGTTTGAAGAATTGCAACTTGGCCCAGAAGTTTCCCACTATTTGCACTTTTGCCCCACTTCTTGTTTAGGCTTGTATTTAGGTTTTTTAAGCCACTGTTAGGCTATCATCTTGTTTTTCATTGGGACCTAAGAGAGAGATTTGATAGAGAGCTTTTGGGGAGACAAATCCATAGTCTGTAGAGAAGAATTTCGAACTCCCTTCATCTTATACTCTATTTCTTAATGCAATATTATTCAGTCATGATTTGTGTTTCACTTGCTATGTCTGAGTAATCAGCTAGTTCGGTTTTGGATTGTTCAAAGGTTGATAATGAATTGTTAGAACTACAAGACTGAAGGGATTAATCATTTGGATCTTCATCTAGATTGCTTTAACACTGGTTTTAAGATTGATCACCTAGAAATCAGATCTTAGGTTGTTTAATAGATGTTGAAACATTGTTAATCACCAGAACTATCTTAGATGAGCAAAATAACTGATTGCAAAGGAATTTGGATTAGTGATTTTGTGAACATATCGAACCTGAACTATAATGCTTGCTTAGGTTGTTAGAGTTTGCAAAGGAATTTGGAATTCTAGAATCTGATCATAGTTAATCTCTGCGACGGAAGTCGATTGGTTTTATATTCGTGTTTTCGAGTTCTAGAACGGTTTTAATAAATATTCCTTTCAGTGTGTAGTCTGCGATTTATGTCAACCTGCGAATTTCCCATTGCCTAGCGCCTTGTCTCTATTGATTTTAAGAACTCATAATCTGCTCCTGATCTTGTTACTTTCATTTTACTATTTAGTTTTATTTATTATCGACTGTTTAGCTTCATTTGAATCTAAAGTTTGTTAAGTAATAGTCTTAAGTCTTTGTGGATTCGATCCCTAAGTACTACAATGATCTCTTAATTTGGGAGAGTAGCTCTAAGGGTTAATTTGAGCATATCAGTGATTATCTTTACTTTTTAACCAAGTCTCCCATAGGGTATAAATAGATAATCCCTTCCCATTATTTTTTTCATTCAAAACTTCCAGAGAACTGAGAACCCTGGAACTCTCTTCTCTTCTTTTTCTGGCCGCCGAGCTCTCTCTCTCTCTCCGCTGCCATTTTCTTTCTCTCTCCTCTTTCTTTCTTCGCCATTCTCTCTCTCTATCCTCGCTGATGTTGCGCCGCTCGTCACCCCGCCGTCCCAGCCGTCTGATGCTCGAACCGGTCATCCGCAGAAGCACAGTCCTTTCCCGGACCAGACGCCATCACCAACCGCCGCCGTGGAGGAGCATCGCATCCACCACATCCATGACGGACCTGTCACAGTTCTGGCTAGGCACTCTGCTCCGATGTGGCACATAGACAGCAAGCCGGACTCCTCCTGCAACCATCTGCCGTCGCCGCCGCACCAGCCCCGGAGGATGTTCAACCCAGCGTGGCTAGCCGCCGTGGAGCACCTGGCCTCCTTCGATACTCCCTACCTCGTTCGCCACCTAGGCCAAGGTGAGGATGAATCTGTGCTAGAATATTATGTGTCCTGCTTTTCTGAATACCTAGTTTGGGGTTAAACCAAGCATAAACTACTTTTTGCTTTAAAACTGAGTCCCAATTAGGTCTTATTAGGTTTCTGTTTGATATGTGATCGCCTATATGTGTTTTGGGTTTGAAACTGAAGTTGCAGGAGACTTAAAACAAACTTTACATGTGCTTGGAACACCTTGATTGTTTGACTGTTGTTTGGATCTCTTCTGTGATTGTGTGATCGCATAGTACTTGTAAAGAGAATAGGAACTTAATACGGTATTGTGTGAAATGATTATTGAGATTGTGAAATGTCTGAGATGAGAGTTGAGATCATAAGGCAGAGGAGTCGTGGTCAATATACTTGAGTGGAGGACTATTGTTTGGGGTCCGAGATGGATGGTTGAGATTGCATTGTCGGGGCTGTAATCAATATACCAAAGTTAAGGATAGTCACTGAGCGACGTGGGCAATATGCGAGGGGGTACTGAGGGACCTGACGCCACCAGGCCGGTATAAGGTACCGCGTTGTCCCGTGTGGATTGGCGGCGTTTAATAGTTGAGAAACTGGCATGTCCCATGGCAGTTGGCTGGCTAGCTAGTCGTCAACTGCGATTAAAAAGAATAGCGGAGGTGCAGTTATAACGTCACGCGTAAGTCATCCAGAGTTCGCAGGTGGGCTCAGTGGAGTTAGCATCTGGTTCTCGTAGGATATTGCTTGAAGTCTTTAGGACTTTCTGTGGTGATGTTTTAGGCTTGAACTTAGCGTTTGTTAAGTTATGGTGCTTTGATAGGATAGTGTAGGTTCATTCTTCTGGGTAATTTAAATTACTCATCCCTCCACCCTATCTTCTCTCTCGATCCCCTTTAGCAGGTTAGGTGAGTCAAGATATTTCAGTATCGCATGTTGTGTGAAGTTGTTTGTTTAAGCAAGGCGCTTTCGGATCTTGGCACTTGTAAAAAATATAATGTGTATGGCTTTAAGCGCAGATGGTTATCTTGACATTGGCTGGTTCGATTATATGATCGGAATCGGGTGTCACAGTTATAACTAATATAAACCAGGTTAAATCAATTTTTATTTAAATTTTATTAATAAGTGTGAAAAACTCAAAACATACTTTATCTAGAAATAGATATAATAAGATATCTAAACCTTTATTTGTGAAGTTATTTTGAAGAATAGAGCTCTCTCATTCAGTCTCACTAAACATTACCTAAGTACCCTTAATGAAGAAATCGCTAATTTAATCTAATATTCTCCGAGATTTTCAACATTACTTTTTGCTATTTTAATGTATATCTCGACTTTAATTTTAGGTATATCTTACATTTTAGATTTCTAGAAAAGTTAAGAAATGATAAAAAAGAATATTCGTTTGTTCAATGATTCTATGATTATCAAAATAGAAATAACATTAATATATGTATCATTATCCTAGCCGAATCTTAATAAAATCTAGGTATTTTCGTATACTTTCTATAACTTTAAAACTATTGTTTTACTTTGGGCCGTGGCCCATTATGTATGAGTGATGTTGGAGTTTTTAAGCTTTAACTCAATCCTCAAACACACATGTCATTGTAGTACTTCAAGTGTCAATCTAATCCAAAGGCTAAGGAACAATCAAGATGCAGAAGACTTGCTAAGCTAGGCCTAATAAAAAGAAGGGGAGTCAACAGGATTCAAGACTAATGAATAACAAGGTGAATCTAAAAACATGATCAAGGTGAAAGAAACAATCAATGCATTAATCTCTAGGCAAGGACTACTGATATAGACTAGCCAAATCCCTCAGCACTAATCCCTTATCTAATCACATATTCAAGATAAATCCCTTTACTCAAACACAAGATCATCAAGCATGAAGGTCAAAGTCCATAGAGCTAAAAAGCATGCTAGTTTCCTATGCTTGGTTCACTAATCTCTTGTGCAATAGAACTAACATTAACTCACACTCTCATAGATAATCATTGCCTAAAGAACAATTTCCCATCAATGTGGTGTTAAGTACTTAAGCACAAGCTATGCAAGACATGACATCAACCATAACTTCTTTCAAGCATTTCAGCAAACATCTTAAGTGCAATACTAGAAAGCCAAGAATCTGCTTATCCTACAAAGAGGTATTAAGCATGAAGCACAGTTACACAAGAAGAGATAATCAAAGATCCAACATTCTAACACCTTAAACAATCATTAGAAACACTTTTGTTCTTCAAAAACCAAGAACTTCAAAAACTCAAAGAAGCAAATTCGAAATTACTAAAGCAGAATAAGAAAGCAAGACTAAGAGATTAAAGACTAAAATTTAAAATAAAAGTATATACATGTGATCCAATCTTAACCCACAAAGGATTTGTTCTTGTTCTATAAAAAAATAAAGCAAATCTTTAGGAAAGGGAAATGATAAAAGAAAATAGATCTAGATTTAGCTATTTATAGGAGACATCCCCAAAATAGCCTTAGAAAGTGATGCTCGATGTGAACTCCTTGGTTGCAGACAGTGATGCTGAAACCGCCTTATCTTTTGAACCACTGACCGGATTGACTTGATTCGACCTCCGTTGGAAAGCTTATTCGATCCTCTACAATTTAAATGAAGGACTTGAAGGCTAAATCGTACCGGAAGACCTTCTTTTTGACCCCTATATTTCATATCGACCTGCATATCGAGCAGGTTTCTCTATGCTTTGGTCGATACAGGAGTTTGGTGAAGCCTAAAACCTATCATCTTGGCCATTATGCTTGGTTCTTCATGTCCACATCATCCACCATTCTCCAGGTGTCCTCTATAGCTCAATTTAGGCCTGAAAAAGACTCTAAACCATGCAAAATATGCATTGCCTATTCTAAAACCTAACATGTCTAATATGAATGCAAATGGAGCAAAACATGATGAATGAATGTATAAAAAGAAACAAAACATAAACTAAATGTATGTTAAAACATGGTAAATATTGAGGTTATCAACACCTCCACGCTTAGCTCTTGCTTGCCCTCAAGCAAGTATAAACATGGTGGAAGAGAAGTTTGAAAGTATGAGCTATTTGATTTGAAAGATGCCAATAATAAAATCAAGTTATTGTCCAAGTTAATGATTATAAGATGAAAATGATGTTTGTTCTTACTGAAAATCTAGCCACACTCATCACAAGCATATACAAGAAAACTCAAGCCTATCTTACACAAGCAATCACATCATCCAATCTCTTTAACATTCAATTAACTCATCAAACAAGTGGATCATGCTCATGAAAATCTTGTGTTTTCATTTGGCTAAGGATAAGGCTTATGAGGCAAAGATGACCTCAAACAATTTCAAAATGATTATATTTAAGTGCAAGGGTTCTCTCAAGAAAATGGAATGAGCTTTGGTAAAATGCTAAGGGTAAAGAACAACGTATGCATATAAAGATAACTCTCATCTACCCCAAAAACCCATAAGTGATCTAAACTCCTTTTCTTCATCCCCAAAACATAATCCTATTCTACCCTTTTTCTTGAAGCTTTTTGCTTCTTTGATCCCATTCTTCATTCTCCTTTTGAGCTTCTTTGATAGTGCATCTTGTGAATCTTCTTGGTGGTTTGACCATTTCTTCTTTGCTTTTGCTCTTCTTTACTTTGCTGGTGTTCTCTTTGCTAGCTTTGGACACCTTCTTCATTTGCATAGAGCTTTTCATGATTAGCCAAACTTCCCAAGGTTACTTATATGCACTCCTTTTCCTTTGCTTTCTCTTTTCCTTCTTCACTTGATAACCCAAAATTTGAATCCCCATCCCTTATTAACCAAAACATCCTAGCCTATCTAGCTCAAGAGGGTGAGCTAGTTTTACAATGGAAGGATCCCTTTGTAGTTCTAACCCAACACTTTGTACTAAGCTCATTCCTTAAAGAAAAGGCCTCACAATCACTCACAAATAATTTTTGGCTTGAAGGAAGGTTTGGTCAATGGCAGGGAAATCTAATTGGACTAGCAAGAGGTGACAAAGAAGGGAAAATGAAAGCCCAAGTATGTGTATCGTATCCATGAAAACACTTTCAATGCATAAGACATGATAATTCAATATTCAAATTATGGTTCTAGTAAATAGAGACTGAATTCAGATCATGCAAGCTTCATCAAGACAAGAGTATCATGCAATGAATTCTAAGTGTGGTTCAAACTTCAATTCAAACTAGACCATAACATCAAAGAACTAACAACTTAGGCAATGAAGTGATTTCAAAAATTAACATCTCTCAAAGGCAAACATCATGCTCAAAATTTCGAATTGATGAAACCTGAATGCAAATGCAACTAGATGCAATCCTAAAATGCAAGATGCAACTAGATGATCACACAAAATGTTTTTAAAAAAATTTAGAAAAGTTTTCAAAATTTTCATGTTTTTGCAAGTATGAGAGATATGCAAGAGATGAATGCCAAAATTTGAAAGAGAACTATTAGTATCACACCCTCCCCCACATTTAAATTACACAGTCCCTGTGTAATCCACTGTGTAATTAAAGGGCAAGAGGAGCCAATATCCAACAAACAATTCAAAAAATAAGAGAAAAAGAGAAGAAAAAAAAATGCAAAGGTGTTGGAGTATACCTCTAGGTCTTGTAATAGAGGAGGAGTGGAAATGTTTTAAGGAATGGATTGGGATGGTGAATGGTGAAGAAGAAAGCCTTTACTCCCTTGAAACTAGCAGTGTGAACCGTATTGAGCAAGATCAAGGAGTCATATCGACCAAAACATCTGATATCCAGCTTGATGTAACCTTTGGGGTTCTCGCAGCACCTTTGCCAAACTCACAGTATTTCTTGATCCACTACACCAAATGATACGAAACCAGCTGCATACGAAACCTAACTCAACTTTCTATCACTCTCGTAAAGATATTCGATTCTGAATCGAGAAGCAAATCCTTCATCCAGGCTGAAGTTCAAGTCAGTCAAAATCAACGGTCAAAACTTCAGATGGACATGTGCTCACATTATTCGCTGTAACTCTTCAACCATTGATGGGAATGACTCGAGACCAATACCCAACAAAAGTTAGCTCACGGGACTACAATGTTGATGAAGAACGCCGAGGCCAAATCGGAATTAAAACACCTCATCTGAGCTGGTCTTCAGTCTGGATCTGTATCGGTCACCAGTGATCGATGGTCTGATCGATAGGATGCTATCGGTCTTTAAGGTGATCGATAGGGTGACTGATATACATCCGATTGTTTTCCATTGGTCACTGTCAGATCGATAGGGTAACCGATATACATCCGATTGGTTTCCATCGGTCACTCCTTGACCGATACGCTTCCAGAAGTGATCGATGTGGGTTGAGCGGTTTCATGAAAACTTCTGTAACTTTCTAACCGATGCTGGGAATGACCTGCAACCAACTTCAGAGGCAATCTAACTCACGGGGCTACAACATTTATGAAGATTGTTGAAACTGAATCGGGTTGGAGATGCTTTGTCCGAGACGGTTTTTTCAGGTGAAGTTTCTGGCCGCTTCAACAAGGTGCACCTTCTTCTTGGTTCTTGGTGTAATCGCCATTGAGAGAGTAGCTTGGTGCATAGACAGGCAATAAAAAAGAGAATAAATGTCTGGTTTGTACTCAGTATGTTGCCTACTAATTTTTCTTGGCCATAATCAGTGCACTAGCTCAATAAATAAGCTATTGTAGCTCCTTGGCATTGCCCACCATGTGTTGAACCATTTGATCCATCTTAGAACCCTGAAACACTAAACAAAAGAGATCAAAAGCAAAAAGAGCATATATATACAAGGGATAAATATGAAACTACTTTCCAAGTGTGCTTGTTTATAGTCACTAAGCTTAACTCTTAGCAAGTGAAACTCAAAGATGAGAGTGCAATGGAACTAATGTTCCTTCTACAATCATCAAAAAACACAAAAAAAACATAAAGAAAATAGACTAGTCTAAGCAAGTAATCAAACTCAAATGCCTTAGCCACAATAAAATGGCAATGGCGCCAATTGATGTAGAAGTTTTTAAGCCATAACTCAATCCTCAAACACACATGTCATTGTAGTACTTGAGGTGTGAATCCAATCTAAAGGCTAAGGAACAATCAAGATGCAGAAGACTTGCTAAGCTAGGCCTAATCAAAAGAAGGCGAGTCTGATCTAACAACTTAAAACAAGAAATGCAACTAGAAAACAGGATTCAAGACTAATGAATAACAAGGTGAATCTAAAAACATGATCAAGGTGAAAGAAACAATCAATGCATTAATCTCTAGGCAAGGACTACTGATATAGACTAGCCCAATCCCTCAGCACTAATCCCTTATCTAATCACATATTCAAGATAAATCCCTTTACTCAAACAAATGATCATCAAGCATGAAGGTCAAAGTCCATAGAGCCAAAACGCATGCTAGACATCTAGTTTCCTATGCTAGGTTTACTAATCTCTTGTGCAATAGAACTAACATTAACTCACACTCTCATGCATAATCAATGCCTAAAGAACAATTTCCCACCAATGTGGTGTTAACTACTTAAGCACAAGCTATCCAAGACATGACATCAACCATAACTTCTTTCAAGCATTTCAGCAAACACCTTAAGTGCAATACTAGAAAGCCTAAGATCTACTTATCCTACAAAGAGGTACTAAGCATGAAGCACAGTCACACAAGAAGAGATAATCAAATATCTAACATTCTAACATGGTGCATGACTTTTTGGGTTTAAACTCAAATGTCCCTAGCCTCTAATCATTTGTAGAATAGATATCAGGTATCAATCCAATTGTGGAAGATGAGATGCAAACAATGCTGTAAGCTAAGCAAGATTGGGGATTTGATTATGTAAGAATAATTCTAACAACCTAATGGTGCAACGGAAGGAAAGCATAAACTAAATGCAAGTAACAGAACTAAACAATGAACTTAAAGCAATGACTAAACAAGAATTAAGCAAGAAGTGACTACTAAAGCACTTGGAAGACAATTTATTAAAAGCAAGACTCAAGGTTCTAAGCAATTGTGGGATTGTGGTTTTCAAGAGTGACAAGGGGATTTCTACTAAGGCACTCAACAAGCATTAACAAGCAAGCATTTCTCAATGTTATGCTCCTAGACAAGGTATCTAAAGAGAACCACTTGGCGTCAATAAGCAATTCATATTCAACAAGATCGAAGTGTCAAACCCACTTGTGATGGCGTATCCTTCAACCATGATCATAAAGATCAGAACCATTCTAGCCTAAGAGATGCACAAATCAAGCAACTACTCTCTCACCCAAGCAAGAATTCGGATCAACTTATCAATCTTGTGAACCAATAAGGACCTAAGAAGTTATAAACCAATCAAGATTATGGATTTAAGCACAAACTTGCAACATCCTAACAAAGCTAAACAATGAACAAGAATAAAGCAAAGGCAAGATCTTTCAATGCATACTATTTAACCATCAACCAAGAATCATCAAAACCAGAATTATCTAGCCCTAAGCGAATCATCTAGCAAGGTGAACTATCACTTTGGTGTCACTGAACAAAGGAAACATAGACCAAGCTAGACTATCAAGCCAAATAAGCGAACAATGCTTAGAAAAGAGATACCAAGACATCAAGCGAACCATATGCATCTATCAAACCATATTCAATCAAAAAGAGCAAGCTTTATCAACATTAATCACTTTGCAAGAGAAGGAGCTAACAGAGAACCATTAAACAAGCCTAATCACCCCTTAATCACATCTTAATCATCACTTTCCCTACCTAGAACCCTAAATCTAAAGAGGACTACTCACTAATCATGTTTAATCCCATTGATTAGGAGTTTAACATATCTAGATGAGATTAAAATGCAAAGATGATAAATCTAATCTACCAAGATGCAAGAACAAAGATTAAAAAGCAAGATTAAACCATGATGAATGAATGTATAAAAAGAAACAAAGCATAAACTAAATGTATGCTAAAGCATGGTAAATACTGAGGTTATCAATGAGCGGTTGTCACGTAACCCTAATCTTCTCTATATATATAGTTCAGTATTCTAGGATCGGCAAAAAATATCGATTTGTTTATTTGTTCTTCATGTTTGTTAGGTTTTGTATTTTGGTGAAATTTTTATATGCATATCTAATGAATTTTTTATATGTATACAATTGATATTGCTTTTTTGACCTTCTTGAAGCACTCTCCTATTTTAGACGGTATGTTCTCTATATATATCATTTTTAATAATGAACATATAGATGTATTATGTTCTTTTGTTGATTTGGATTTTCGTTTAAATTTTTTTGTATTTTTGTTAATAATTAGATGTTCGGCGCTGTCTGCGTTTTGGCTACGTGAAGAATTATTGAGATGTTGTTTCTTTCTTTGTAGTTTTGTAGATGATCGTGTCTTTGATTTGATATTTGATTAATATTTTCTTATGTATACAGGTATTTGATGAATTTATTCATATATGCTTATCTAATGAATTTTTCATATGTATTATGAAGGTGATATGGCTTTATTGATCATCTCGATGTGTTGATCTGGCTTAAACGGTATGTTCTCTGTTTGTAACAAATATATATATGTATTATGTTATTTTCGTTTCTACTTTTTGTCTTTTTATTAATGATAGGATATTCGTCGATATATACGGGCTTTGGGTTTATGAGGTATTATCAAAATGCTATTTCGTTTTTCGTAGTTGTTTAATGGATGTTATATTTTGATTTTGTATTTAATGGATGTTTTCATATGTATGCAGGTAGTATGTGTTCGTTTTGGTTCGATTTGGGATCTTTTATAGTCTTAGTTGATGAATATATATAAGTTTATGTTTATTTAGTATTTTGTAATATTGATTAAGTTTTTGTTTTGTTTTGGATGGCTAAGGGTTGTTTACTTTGAATTGGGGATTGGTGGATGTAGAGTGATCGCACCTTCGGATATATTGTCAATGTATTCTCATTCTACTCGGGAGGTTTGTGCAGTTATGGCCTTTCTACTGACTTATTGTTTCAGAGCTTGTGTATAGTCTCCTTTGTGATGTTTATATTCTCTTAAGAAGTTCAATTTGAATTTGATGTTTTTGCTACATTTATATCTAACGATTTTTTTTTATTGTAATGTTTGATGTGTGATAGAGTTCTTAAAAGGGTGTAATAATTTGTCAAATGTTGAGTTCGGAATGTAGAGGATGTGTTGGGATCACCGAAGATAAAAAGTTCAAGATTCTTGAGTGTATCTCCTAGATCATGCATTCATTGAAGTTAAATACTTTCATTGATATTTCGTCGAGATTAATGTAATTTGATTGTATTTAGGTTATCTATGATTTGTATATAGGCCGTCTATAATTTGTAATAGTGTTGTGTTCTCTCAATAAATTATTTTCTTATTCTATTTGGTTGTTCCATGATATCTCGACTTTTTTTTTATATATAAGATGTCTAGAAATAAGAGATTAGCGTACTAATTGAATTTTGTTGGTATGTGGTATCTTGAACGAGACTATATGAGACATGGAGTTTATATAGATATTGATGTATATACGTATGATAGGTATATATTGTTGACATCTTCTAAGACAAAAAAAAATGGGATATTGATGTTACTGCATATTGCATACATTTTGCATACTCATTAGTTAGCTTTTCATGCATTTGTATCACATTTTAGGTTAGATTGCATCACTTAGAGTCCTAGAGCATTCTTGCACCAGCATACGCATGTTCCTTGCATTTTGCATCACATTCAGGTTGTTTCTGGCTGCTTTGGAGTCGTAGAGGTTCGTGGACATGTTGAGGCTGATGTAGCAGTTCGTGGGAGCTCGGATATTTGCTAAGGATCAGAGATCGATGAGCAGATCGAGCATGGCCGGTCGATTTGTGATGTGATCGACCAGAAGATCGAGCCAACCAGGCGATCCAAGGAGAATGATCGAGACAAGGATCGAGTGAAGCAGTCGATCAAACGGTACGGACGTAAATGACGCCATGCAGAGCGAGAGCCAGATCGAGTACACCACTCGATCCAACCGAAGATCGATACCGAGATCGGTTGCAACACTCGATTCGCCAATGATGATCGAGACCCAGATCGAGCTGAAGACACGATGTCCGGATATGATCAAGAGAACCGCTCGATCCTGGAGTCGATCTCTGTTCTTTTAACCACTTTTGGCCGCAGCGAGGGGGGGGACCATCAGCTTGTTTTGGCCATTTTGGGAAGGCGGCGACGTCCTTTTCCCAGACAACTTTCAATCCTTATCTTTTTCTGTATGTTTTCTCTCTGGTTTTCCAAAAGAACACCACAGTCGAACTTGAGTTTTTCTTAAGCTTTGTAATCGAATCGTTTTCATCTTAATCCAGTTTTCTTTTCATGTTCATCGTTTCCTCTTACATGCTTTGCTTGATTTACTTTATGTGTAGTGAGTAGTTTACTTGGGTTCGGGGTTGAGAGGATTAAGAGGTCTAAAGGGTTTCGATCTTGGGGTTTTTCTAAGCGTTTTCAACGGCTATCTCTTCTAGGGTGTTGAGATCTCAATGCTTGAAGACTCTCACGCCAAGAGCTTCATGATCCGAGAGGTTCCTTACCTTGACAGGATTCAGGAGCCTCGGAAGATCACACCCTAGAGATTAGTTACCCCTTCCCAAAAGCCATGGAAGTTTGGGGGACTAGTTAAGCCATTCATTTGAAATCTGCTTTTCATGCCCTTCGACCTCTCTTTCCACCAAAAGCCATGGGTTTGGAGGAGAGGATGAAGGAGTGATCTATACCGAAAGCCACAGATAGATCTTGATTAGTTTTCAATGCTTAGAGATCCTCACAAAGTGAGTCGATTTAAATTTTTCAACCCAAGGTCGAAACTTTGACACCCCTAACCATGAATCTCAACCCTAAGCCCTTTCTTTTAGCATCTTTACATCTTATCTCGTCATTCGCTTGATCTTTGATAACATCCTGGTCCTTAGTTTTACTGTTCTTGCATTTTTAGACGAGATCGATTGTTATTGCTCGATCTAGTGGTCGATCTCATGGTCGATCCACTAGTCGGATTTTAGTAATTCGAAGCTTTGTCTTTTAAATTTTCTGTTTGCTCCTCGTGGTAGTTTCTTCATTCCTTGTAATTTTAAAATAGGTTGCATTCCATTTAAGTTGTTGCATCTAGTTTTTAGCGATTTTCTCATAACTCCTCTCGTTTCGCTTAGATTTGCATTAGTCCTTGTATTCTCTTTGCATTCTCTATCATCCTAGGCATGGATTGACTCTCTCTTGCTTGCTGTACTACAACCTGTCTTGCATTTGAGTTTGATAACCTCATTGCATTCTCACCCTTGCAAATAAAAGTGATTATCAATTGGCGCCGTTGCCATCCTAGGACTGTTTAGAGAACATAGAGATTTGGGACTTAGCAAAGACTAAGTCTTTACCTTTTTCAAGCTACTAATCATTCTACTCTCAAACGTTTGTTTTCAGGTATATGAATCTTCGTTCAAGGGGAGACAACAATCTACTTCCAGCTTTGGACAATATTCATCAGCTTGGTCACTCACGGCAAAGGAGAGTCTGAGAACAAGCCAGAGCCTTTGAGGAGATTGTTCAGCACGGTTTGGTTGACTTTGAAGCTATGGCTGAACACGAGCATCCAGAAGGACCTCCTCCAGCTCACGGGGCAGTAGGAAGGGGTAATGGACACCCCCAACACGCGGCTAGACCCCCAACGATCATAGGAGTCGGAGATGCTCCCAATACCCATCACAATAGGTTTGGGATCACTCCTCCTCCTGTACAAAACAACAACTTCGAGATCAAGCCAGGTTTCATCTCCATGGTGCAAAACAACAAGTTCCACGGCTTAGCAATGGAAGATCCCTTGGAGCACCTTGACAACTTCGAGCAAGTATGTGGGATGATAAAGATAAATGGCATATCCGAAGATGCTTTCAAGCTGCGTCTCTTCCCCTTTTCACTCGGAGACAAAGCTAGACATTGGGAGAAGACCCTCCCACAAGGGACCATCACCTCATGGGCCGAGTGTAAGAAGGCCTTTCTCTCAAAGTTCTTCTCTAGCACTAGGACAGCACGGTTGAGAAGCGAAATCAGCGGTTTCACTCAAAGGAACAATGAGACATTCAACGAGGCAATGGAGCGTTTCAAAGACTACACGATCCAATGTCCTCATCACGGGTTCAGCGAGGAGACACTACTCAGTACCATATACCGTGGAGCTTCACCAAAGATCAGGTTGTTGCTTGACACAGCTAGCAAAGGGAACTTCCTCGGTCAGGAGGTAGAAGAGGGTATGGAGCTGATAGAAAACTTGGCATTGAGTGATGGCAACTACGCTGAGGATTATGACCGTGCACCGAGAGGATCAGAGCTAGAGTCTCACAAAAAGGAGCTGAAATCTTTGCATGAGAAGATAGATAAGCTGGTGTTAGCCAATCAGAAGCATGTTCACTTTTTGGTGAAGCTGATGAGAACCAAGAGGAGTTAGAATTGAGCCAAGAAGAAGCCAATTGGGTGGCGGGACAGAACAACTACAAACCTCAAGGCTACAACCAAGGCTACCAGAACAACAACCTCCCCTACCGAAGCACCAACGTAGCAAACCCTAAAGATCAAGTGTACCCTGCTCAGCAAGCAAAACCTTTCATCCCTTACAACAAAGGTTTTCAACTGAGTGGTGGTTTCCAAGGTCAAGGGCAGAACAACTTCCAAGGGCAACATCAAAGTAACAAGGGTTATACGCCTAACTACCCTCCGGGCTTTGCACCTCAGCAGCAACAGCCGATGCAACAACAAGTTGATCCGGTTCAAGCAATGTTTCAACAGCTGATACAAGGGCAAGCCTCTACAAACCAGAAGTTCGCTGAGATGAACACTCGTCTAGACTCGTCTCTCACTGACTTCTCCACTCAGATCACCAACTTAAACAACAAGATCAAGCAGCTAGAGAAGGGGAAAGCGAGTACGAGTGGTCAGAATAGTCTTCCGGGAAAGTGTGAGCAGAATCCTAAGGAGTATGCTAACGCCATAAAACGTTGAGAAGCGGCAAAGAGCTCGAACCTCCGGCCTCTACCAAGAACAACGAGGACGTTGTAATTCAAGAGGGGGAGGGTAAACCTTCGGCTGATGATAATGAGATTAACTTTGACAACGTTTGGATCCAAAGGCCAAGAAGAGGAGACAAAGCAGTTGTTGAGAAGAAAGTTGAGCAAACTACTAAGGAGAAGAATGCTTATTTGCCTCCACCGTATGTACCTAAGCTGACTTTTCCTGGCCGCTTCAAGAAGCAACTCATAGAGAAGCATAGAATCCTCTTCGAGAAGCATCTTAAGGACGTGGAGATCAAGCTACCTCTCGTTGACTGCCTTGCAATGATGCCTAAATGCGCCAAATTCTTCAAAGACACTCTCATGAAGAAGAATAAGGAAAGCAAAGAGGTACTTGTTCTAAGTGAAGAGTGTAGTGCTGTGATACATAAGGAGATAGTCCCTAAGAAGTTGGGAGACCCTGGAAGCTTCACTATACCCTGCGCTTTAGGTCCTCTAGAGTTCAAGAATTGCTTATGTGATCTCGGAGCTAGCATAAACCTGATGCCTCACTCCGTGGCTAAGAAGCTAGGCTTTACTCGTTTCAAAGACTGTCGGATCTCGTTGGTACTGGCTGATAGGAGTGTGAGGCTACCAGTGGGGCTGCTCGAAGATTTACCGGTGCGAACGTGCCTACGGACTTTGTCGTGTTGGAGATGGATGAAGAGCCTAAGGATCCACTCATCTTCGGGATACCGTTCCTTGCAACCGCCGGGGCTATCATAGATGTGAAGAATGGGAAGATTGCCTTGCATTTGGGAAAGGAGATAAGGCTTGACTTCGATATCAATGAGGTTCTGAAGAAGCCGACCATTGAAGGGCAAGCTTTCTACATTGAAACGATGGATGCCTTAGCGGATGAGTTGCTGGAAGAGCTGGCTCTAGAAGACCATCTGAAGCTAGCACTGACTAAGGAGCCAGGGGAGTTTGGCTATGTGGACCAGATGACCCAGGAGTACGTCAACCTGCTGGATTCTATGAGGATTGTTAAGAATGATGAAGGTTGCTGCCTAGATATCGATTCCGAGATCGACGCTATCACTCGATCCAGGAGTCAGATCGACAAGGCAATCGAGAACACAACTCGATCCGGTGCAACAATCAACGGACAGATCGAGAGGAATGCTCGATCAGGAAAAACAATCGAGTCTACGATCGAGAGAGACCTCCTGATAATTTTGGGGTCCAATCAAGAGATCGACTCAGCGTCTCGATCCCTTACTCGATCCACATCAAATCGAGTAAGTGAATCGAGTGAAATGGCTCGATCTAGACGACATCGAGAGGAGAATCGACTGGAGGACTCGATTTCAGAAGGGATAGCGATGGAGGAAAGCAGTATAAAGGGCCATGCCTCGGGATCTAAGGAGTGTTCCAAGGAGGAAAGCAACAACAACAGCCACGAGGATGACTGGAGTGAGCTGTTAGCCCCAAAGGTGGACCTTAAGGAGCTCCCAAAAGGGCTAAGGTATGCTTTCTTAGGGCCTAATAACACCTATCCCGTGATTGTGAATGAAAACCTAAGTGATGATGAGTTGCACTCGCTCCTGACTGAGCTGAGAAAGTATAGGAAGGCCATTGGGTACTCTTTAAGTGACATCAAGGGCCTTTCACCAATGCTTTGCACTCATAGGATTCACTTGGATAATGAGAACGCCTCTTCTATAGAACATCAAAGGCGTTTGAATCCTAATTTGAAAGAGGTTGTTAAGAAAGAAATCCTTAAGGTTTTAGAGGCTGACGTGATCTATCCCATAAGTGACAGCATGTGGGTTTCTCCTGTACATGTGGTGCCTAAGAAGGGAGGGATCACGGTCATAAGGAATGAAAAGGATGAGCTTATTCCTACTAGAACCATCACTGGTCATAGGATGTGTATTGATTATAGGAAACTTAACCTTGCGACTAGGAAAGACCATTTCCCTTTGCCTTTTATAGATCAAATGCTTGAGAGACTTGCTAATCACCCTTACTACTGTTTTCTCGATGGGTATAGCGGTTTCTTTCAGATACCAATTCACCCAAATGATCAGGAGAAGACGACCTTCACATGTCCCTACAGTACCTTCGCATATCGAAGGATGTCGTCTGGATTGTGTAATGCACCGGCTACGTTTCAGCGGTGTATGATGTCGATCTTCTCTGATCTAATAGAGGAGATGGTAGAGGTGTTCATGGATGATTTCTCTGTCTATGGTGCGTCATTTTCTGCGTGTTTGTTGAATCTTTGCAGGGTACTAAAGCGTTGTGAAGAGACAAACTTGGTGCTGAACTGGGAGAAATGCCACTTTATGGTTAAGGAAGGGATCGTGCTTGGTCATAAGATATCAGAGAAGGGCATTGAGGTTGATCAGGCTAAAGTGGAAGTCATGATGGGTCTTGAGCCGCCGGTCAACGTCAAGGGAATCAGAAGCTTCTTGGAACACGCAGGGTTCTATAGGCGCTTCATCAAAGATTTCTCCAAGATTGCACGCCCTCTTACACGGTTGTTGTGCAAGGAAGCTGAGTTTGTGTTTGATGAGGAGTGTTTGAGAGCTTTCGTGACCATCAAGGAAGCCCTTACATCAGCTCCTATAGTCCAAGCACCAGACTGGTCTCTTCCCTTTGAGATCAAGTGTGATGCTAGTGACTACGCCGTAGGAGCCGTTCAGAAGAAAGACAAGAAGCTACACGTGATCTACTATGCTTCAAGAACCTTGGATCACACGCAAACAAGGTACACCACTACGGAGAAGGAGTTGCTTGCAGTAGTGTTCGCCTTTGAGAAGTTCAGATCGTATCTCGTTGGTTCCAAGGCCATTGTATACACGGATCACGCTGCCTTGCGATACATCTATTCGAAGAAAGACACTAAGCCTCGGCTCTTAAGGTGGATTAAAGACAAGAAGGGAATAGAAAACGGAGTCGCTGACCATCTCTCCCGGCTAAGGATCAACGAGTCTCTCCCCTTAGATGACTCTCTTCCAGAAGAGCAGCTCATGGCGATTACCACGGCTGTTTGTGGAAAGCTAGAAGGGAGGTTTGAAGAGGAGGATCTACCGTGGTATGCTGATGTAGTGAACTATCTAGCGTGTGGTGAGGAGCCAACACATCTCAACAGCTATCACAAGAAACGGTTTATGAGAGAGGCTAGTGACTACTTTTGGGACGAGCCCTACTTATACAAGAGAGGAGTAGACAGTTTGTACCGGAGATGTGTTACAAAGGAAGAAGCTAGGGACATACTCTATCATTGCCATGGCTCTTCCTACGGAGGACACTTCGCCTCATTCAAGACTGCCACGAAAGTGTTGCAAGCCGGTTTCTGGTGGCCGTCTATTTTTAAAGATGCACACGAGTTTGTGAAGAGCTGTGAGGCATGTCAACGAGCAGGGAATATCACTAAGAGGAACGAAATGCCTCAAGTTCCCATCTTCGAGGTTGACGTGTTCGACGCGTGGGGGGTAGACTTCATGGGGCTATTTCCTTCTTCATATGGCAACAAATACATCTTAGTAGCAGTGGATTATGTCTCTAAATGGGTTGAGGCGGTTGCTTCCCCTACAAATGATTCTAAGGTGGTAATCAAGCTGTTCAAGAGTATCATTTTCCCGAGGTTCGGGGTACCTAAGGTGGTTATAAGCGATGGAGGAAGCCACTTCATAAACAAGGTCTTTGAGAACCTCTTGAGAAAGTATGGAGTTAAGCATAAAGTAGCTACACCGTATCACCCTCAAACAAGCGGTCAAGTGGAAGTCTCTAACCGGCAAATCAAGGCTATACTAGAGAAGACTGTCGGAGCAACAAGGAAAGACTGGGCAGTGAAGCTGGACGACACTCTTTGGGCCTACCGTACCGCCTTCAAAACGCCGATTGGTACAACCCCTTTCACTCTACTCTATAGCAAGAGCTGTCATCTCCCGGTTGAGCTGGAACACCGTGCGTTATGGGCTGTGAAGAGGCTGAACTTTGACCTCAAGACTGCTCAGGAGAGGCGCCTTATTCAGCTACACGAACTGGATGAGTTAAGACTGAACGCTTATGAGAGCTCTCGGATATACAAGGAGCTGACTAAGGAGACTTATGACAAGAAGTTGGTTGCCAAGGAACTTAAGGAAGGAGGGTTAGTGTTGCTGTACAACTCAAGGCTCAAACTCTTCCCGGGAAAGCTGAAGTCAAGGTGGAGCGCACCGTTCGTGATTCAAGAAGTGTTGCCTTATGGAGCTGTTACTCTGATGGGAAAAAGTGGCAGTGCATTCACCGTCAACAGACACAGAGTCAAGCCTTACTTGGCAGACAGATATGACAAAAAGAGTACCTCGGTGCTTCTCCAAGACCCACCATCCGCCTAAACCAAGTAAAGTCTAGCTAAAGACGTTAAAGAAAGCGCACTTGGGAGGCATTCCCATGTTTATCTTGTACATATTTCTGCTTTATTTCCCTTTCAGTTTTATGTTTTTATTCTGCAAGTGTGTAGGAACAGGTATGAGGAGTCTAAACCTTGATCTTGAAGTCTAAAAGAGGCGATAGGGGTTAAGATAAGGCTAGAGATCGAGTGCTAGATCGACTGATCCTGACTCGATCTTTGCTAGATCGAGTCAGTGAATCGAGAGGAGCCAGTTGATCTAGACGAGAACGAGTGACAAGATCGACCTTGACGAAAAAGGATCGATCGATCCAAAACGGATCGACCGATCTAATTTCTCTCGGGAAAATCTGTTGAAAACAGATCGATCACTCGACTCGATCCATCACTCGATCTGTGCCAAATCGACCCCTAAATCGAGGACATAGCTCGATCATGAGGACTTAGCCGAGGAGCCAACATCTCAATGATCGAGGGAGCCAATCGATCCAAGATTCGATTCATCCTGAATCGAGTCTCAAATCGAATAACCCTCTCGATCTAAGCCATTATGGGCATGAGATCGAGTCCTAGATCGACCAAATGGACTCGATCTCATGCTGAGGTAACATTTTCTTTCCCTCCTTTACTCTTTTCCCTCCAACTTTTAATTTCAAAACTTGGTCAAGGCAAGCATCTTTGACCATGAAAGATGTGCTTTGACCAAGACTTTGTCAGAAAAACCACCTTTACTACCCATGGTTTTACTCTTTGCTAGTCTTTAAATATTTCAACAACCTCTCACCCTCTCATTCTTTTTTTTCTCGAAAATTTTAAATAAAGAGAGTGAGAGTTTCGGTTTTCAGAAGCTAGCAAAGATCTTTTACATTTCTTGCAAAGGTATTTTCGAAATTTAATGATTTATCTTTAGGAAAATTTCCTTTAAATTCGCAAGATATTGTTCTAGAATATAAGGTCGGTTTTGATTTTTAAAAACTAGCTAAGTAAAAAGAATAATTCTAGATTTTTTAGTATCTAAAGATATGATTCTCCGTTATTTAGCTATAGTTTTTATTAATTCCCCAAAATTCTAGGGTAGTTTTTATAAGTTCTCTCCTTCTCTTCTCTCATTCTCATCAAACCGCTGTTTTGCTTATCAAACTTCTTCAGAAACTTGTTTCAGGAACAATGGCCCCCAAGAGAACAAGAGAAGAGATAGCACAAGAAGGAGAAGGACAAGAGGTGGCAATTCAAGAGAGGGTCAGATGGACTAAGGATGAGAAGAGGGACAAGAAACGGCTGGAAAGGCTTCGGTTTGAGCCTACCAAGTTTGCTGATCGAGAGCTGCTATTCAAGCTAGGGATTCTTGGGGATTTCGACCAACTCCTCAAGAACATTGGCCTAAGATGTCTGTCACGGATGGATTGCCCAACCATTCCAGAAGTGACAATAGACTTCATTGCCACGTTGGAGTTCCGTTACGAGAATCCTAGCACACCCGTCCCTTCACAAGGTCACCTCTACTTCAAGGTTGGCCGTCAAGCCTACACCCTCTCCATCCCTGAGCTATGCCAAGCTTATGGTCTCAACGCGGATGCCAACAAGGTCGAGTTCCCCGCCTTCAAGAAAGTCAACGACTTTTGGGACCTGATTAGCAATGAGGACTACAAAGCCAACACCGCCAAGATCAAGCGAGTGAGAAGCCCGGTGCTGAGGTACACTCTGAAGCTGATTGCCAACACATTTAGTGGAAGATCTGTTGCTCCTACGGTCACAAAGACAGAGCTTTGGTTCCTGTTCCAAGGTGTGAAGCACTTGGTGTGTGATCCGGATGCAAATGACGAACCTATAGAGGATGAACTTGGCGATGAGGTGAACTACGGATGTGTGCTTGCTGCTTTCTTGGTGAAATACAAGGCTTATGCCTTGCGGTGCAAGGCAACTTCTTCTTACATTGGCGGTTTCCTCACTCCTCTGTTCTTGCAAGCTGGTGTGCCCATTCACGACTTCGCCCATGTACCAGCCAGAGCTTTCATGGATGAGGCAAACATGAGGAATACCGACAGCTTGGGACGCACGCCAGCAGAAGGGTTCTACGCCTACCTCTTCATAGACGACGAAGACAAGAAGAGAGTGTGCATCCTCCCAAACAAAGATGAAACCGAGCTGCTTGGTGTTGGGAACATCGAGTTCTTGCCCACGGAGGAAGAGTGCTTTGCTCCTCTAGGAGGACCACCTGCTTCTGCGATTGCTCCTCGTCAAAGGTCCGAGTCTCCAGCCACGGAAGATGAGATGCCCGAGGCCTACACACTTCCCAAGTTAGACTTTGAGCCGAGGACAAAAACAGAGAAGTTCCTAGCATCTGTTGTGGAGATGCAAAGGAAGATCAATAAGTGGCAAGGCAAGATGCTCAAAAAACTTGGAAAGAAAGTCAAGGCACTTCAGGGAGGCTCGCCTAAGAAAGCTACAAGTCAAGAGGTGCAACAACCCGAGAAGAGAAGGCTCTCAACCGGTGGAGTTGTCATCCGTGAGACCCAAGGCAGCACCATTCAGCCGGCGCGCCACTCTCTCCAAGAACCAGCCGACAAGGGCAAGACCATAGTCTCTAGCTCCTCTGGAACATCCTCAAGTTCCAGTCGAGACTAGACCAGAGGTAACAACCTTCTTCCATTGTACATAACCGCTCATATTTGCTTCTTTTGGCTTTGTGTTTTGTTACTCCTTCGAATGAGTTTGCCACCGGGACAGTGTCAAGCAAGTTTGGGGGAGTTCATGTGTGATTTGACTTGTGTTCTGTGATCTTATCTTCCTTTAGCATCCTTGAGTCTTTAGTTCATGAAAAATTGGTAAAATTTTTAAAAAATTTTCAAAGATTCATGTAGTTGCATTCATCTTGTCAAAACATGTTAGGATTGAGTCTAGAGTTTCTCATAGCATCTAGGTTGTTTGCATCTTGCATAAGGGGTTAGAATTTCTTGAAAAGGTGTTTTTACTTATGAATTGTTTCAATGCCCTAGTTAGTAGTTCTCTAATGCTTTGTCTATGCTTTGAAAGTAATTTCTTACCATGCTTGGACCACTTGTTAGGATTTTCGTGGCTTGAATTGAACTCTCATGATTTGAAACTCATCCTAATAAGTGAGAACCTTAATTTGAAATTCTAATTATCATCCTTATGCATTTGAAAATGAACACATGGTTTTAAAATATTTAGGCTCTCTTCTTCCTTTTTACCACTCTTTGTGAGCCTAAGTAGAACTCCCTCCTTGAACCTTACCCTTCTTTGAAGCCAAATGTTCTTGTGTGACATCATTGTGAGGCCTTCCTTTCGGTTTGAACTTGGCATAACGTGTTAGGTTTAGGCGACATGATTTGGTTCTCATATGATTGCTAGCTTTGCATTTTGAAGCTAGGTATAGGCTTAGGATAAGTTTGGGGGATCATTGGGGTTGTATTCATTTCTATTTGTTCTCGGTTTCAAGAAGTTTGGTGTTTTTAAAGAAAGAAATGGGTTTTAAGTGAAAGGTTGTGTTTAAAAGCTAAGTATGCTCTAATAAATTTCAGGAGGTAGCTCTCCCAATAAAAAAAAAAAAAAAAAAAAAAAAAAAAAAAAAGAAAAAGAAATAAAAGAGCCTCAGTGCCAAGTAAAAATAAAAAAAAAACGATAAAAAAAATAATAATAAGAGAGCTACCAATAAGAAATATTTAAAGAGCAAAATCATTTTCAAAATCTTTTCACTAGCCTTAAGAGTTTAAAAAAAATATTTTTGTTTCGAATTGGGGATTGCTAAGTTTTGTGAAGAAAAAGGGTAGACTCTAAGTGGTGAGTGAGGATAAAAGTTGTTAAATGAGAGGGGTTTAGGATCGTTTGTTAGTTTACATGGGTAGATGAGAATCTAATCATGTATGCATAAATTGTCTTTACCTTTAGCATTATGCATAAGTTCAACCATTTTTGAGAGAAACCCTTGTTCTAATTATAAACCCTTTTCAAATGAGATCATTCAATGCTCATAACCTTCACCCTTAGCCAAATGTGTTTTGCTTTAAAGTGCATAAGTTTGATTCATGGTTCTAATGTTAATGAATGTTAAAGGATGAGTTTCTTTGAATGTTAGGAATAGGAGAGTCATGATTTGAATTTCTTTGTGTGATGAGTATGGCTAAGTTCTTTGGAGTATGAGTGTAAGGATAGCATTTTAGAACTGTTAACTAGGACATTGAGATTGATTCATTTGAAAGGCACCTTTGCAAGAAGTTTAAACCCCCATTCGTTTTTTTCTGAAAACCTCTCTTCCTTACTTATTTTATATTGCTTGAGGGCAAGCAAAAAGTAAGTTTGGGGGAGTTGATGTTACTGCATATTGCATACATTTTGCATACTCATTAGTTAGCTTTTCATGCATTTGTATCACATTTTAGGTTAGATTACATCACTTAGAGTCCTAGTGCATTCTTGCACCAGCATACGCATGTTCCTTGCATTTTGCATCACATTCAGGTTGTTTCTGGCTGCTTTGGAGTCGTGGAGGTTCGTGGACATGTTGAGGCTGATGTAGCAGTTCGTGGGAGCTCGGATATTTGCTAAGGATCAGAGATCGAGGAGCAGATCGAGCATGGCCGGTCGATTTGTGATGTGATCGACCAGAAGATCGAGCCAACCAGGCGATCCAAGGAGAATGATCGAGACAAGGATCGAGTGAAGCAGTCGATCAAACGGTACGGACGTAAATGACGCCATGCAGAGCGAGAGCCAGATCGAGTACACCACTCAATCCAACCGAAGATCAATACCGAGATCGGATGCAACACTCGATTCGCCGATGATGATCGAGACCCAGATCGAGCTGAAGACACGATGTCCGGATATGATCGAGAGAACCGCTCGATCCTGGAGTCGATCTATGTCTTTCAACCACTTTTGGCCACTAGCGAGGGGGGGACCATCAGCTTGTTTTGGCCATTTTAGGAAGGCGGCGACGTCGTTTTCCCAGACAACTTTCAATCCTTATATTTTTCTGTATGTTTTCTCTCTGGTTTTCGAAAAGAACACCACAGTCGAACTTGAGTTTTTCTTAAGCTTTGTAATCGAATCGTTTTCATCTTAATCCAGTTTTCTTTTCATGTTCATTGTTTCCTCTTACATGCCTTGCTTGATTTACTTTATGTGTAGTGAGTAGTTTACTTGGGTTTGGGGTTGAGAGGATTAAGGGGTCTAAAAGGTTTCGATCTTGGGGCTTTTCTAAGCGTTTTCAACGGCTATCTCTTCTTGGGTGTTGAGATCTCAATGCTTGAAGACTCTCACGCCAAGAGCTTCATGATCCGAGAGGTTCCTTTCCTTGACAGGATTCAGGAGCCTTGGAAGATCACACTGTAGAGACTAGTTACCCCTTCCCAAAAGCCATGGAAGTTTGGGGGACTAGTTAAGCCATTCATTTGAAATCTGCTTTCCATGCCCTTCGACCTCTCTTTCCACCAAAAGCCATGGGTTTGGAGGAGAGGATGAAGGATTGATCTATACCGAAAGCCACGGATAGATCTTGCTTAGTTTTCAAGGCTTAGAGATCCTCACAAAGTGAGTCGATTTAAAGTTTTCAACCCAAGGTCGAACCTTTGACACCCCTAACCATGAATCTCAACCCTAAGCCCTTTCTTTTAGCATCTTTACATCTTATCTCGTCATTCGCTTGATCTTTGATAACATCCTGGTCGTTAGTTTTACTGTTCTTGCATTTTTAGACGAGATCGATTGTTATTGCTCGATCTAGTGGTCGATCTCATGGTCGATCCACTAGTCGAATTTTAGTAATTCGAAGCTTTGTCTTTAAAATTTTCTGTTTGTTCCTCGTGGTAGTTTCTTCATTCCTAGTAATTTTAAAATAGGTTGCATTCCATTTAAGTTGTTGCATCTAGCTTTTAGCGATTTTCTCATAACTCATCTCGTTTCACTTAGATTTGCATTAGTCCTTGTATTCTCTTTGCATTCTCTATCATCCTAGGCATGGATTGACTCTCTCTTCCTTGCTGTACTACAACCTGTCTTGCATTTGAGTTTGATAACCTCATTGCATTCTCACCCTTGCAAATAAAAGTGATTATCAGATATATCTTGCAGTATACTATTCTTATTGATTCGAGAATCTCTATATTAATTTACTTTAAGTTTTTGTAAATGAAAATTATAAGGGATATCATGTTGTTCAATGTCGGATATTTTGGATTATACTAATTTATTAAATTTGTTGTCCTTTATATTATTAAAAAATATTTGGATAGTAATAGTGTAGATTGTGATCGTGTCTTTTTATATCCGATGTTTATTTACTTTCGTTGGATTCGTATGGGTCTGAATTAATTAACTATTCGTTTACTTGGCCCAATGTGGTCTGCAATGAGTTTGATATGGACAAATAATGGAGAAGCGAACGGATGTCAGTGATTTTTAAAAAGAATATTTGTCCCCAAAGTAGATCGTTTACTGCCATATAACACCTTTTAGGGTTGTTTAAGCCGCATAACCTTCTTTTCTTTGCCGTTCGAGGACCCATAAATAAACTACAGAAAGTGTCTTCCGATCTTTACTTCGCCATTCTTTTCTTCGCTATGGATTCTCTTTCTGGGATAAAAAAAAGGATTCATTGAGCGGTCTGTTCGTGTGAAGGTTTTTCGATTTTGGAGACAGGTCAATTTCTTCGGTCGTACATTGGAGCTAATAGTTACAGATAATCAGGTAATTTTTAGAAACAAACAAATGGAACAGGCTACTCTTTTCTGTTTGTATGTGAAAATTTCTTTGAGAATTTGTTGCTTATTTAGATTTTGATCTCTATTTTCGGCTAGCGAACACAAATCTCGGTGACTGTCTTGCCCGGTGAATTGCTTATTTATGAAAACTACTTCAAGGAAGATTCTTGGTATGAGTTCTGTAATTTCGTAGTTAAACGCGAGACTAGATCTGTGATTTTGTCAAACTACAGTCAAAAGATCGAGTTCGGTCGTTTGACAAGGGTAAGGAGATTTGATGATGGACCTCCTGGATTATTTCTTCTCTGTCGGTGAATTTTCGATATTCGTACTAGGGAGTTTGAACCTCGATCTTTAATCGGTAATTTTATTTTTTAAAAATTTTTAGAACTGTTTTCATACTTGATTACTGTGATTGTATGTGTTTGAAATACGTTTTGTCTCAGATGTAATGGGAACGGTTTTAAGGATGGGAACTCTGCAGGTCAATAACAATGATGCATACGAGGAGGACTTGTGTCACGTTCGTTTTGAACTTTGTGATGCGAAGTTAGTAGTTTGTAAATTTTTTTGTTTTGTTGTTGTTTTATGGTATATTCATAGTTGATGTCGTTGTCATAGGAAGGATGGTGTCATTGCGTGCATTGCGAGAGGAGCTGTTGCTAGGGACTTTGTTCATGTGTACGAGCAAAATGATGCTGAATCGATAGTATGTGTTCTCAGGTTCTGGATGGTATCCGACGACAAAGGTAAGTATATTATTATGTGTAATAAGTAATAAAAAAAAAACTCTGATATACTTTGTTTCCAGTTTCTAATTAAGCCTAATGATGTTGACTGGTTTTCTTTGTTTCAGGAATCTATATAATATATTTTGTTGTACAGGTTCCGACTCTAAGGATGTTATCTTGCGGTCTCATTATCAAAGTTCCCAGTTCAAATTTAACCCTCTCGATGATGATGTCTGCGAGTTTCAGGAGATGTGAGTTTCTGGTTTTTATGAATAACTATTTCTTTTAGTACACATTTCATGTTTTTGCTATTGTTTTGCTAATATACTGAATCTACTCCAATGCAGTCGTGGTACCCTCGACAGACGCATTATTCAGTGACGAGACGTCTAGCATGGACTGGCTTTGATGTCGTCGTTGTCTCAACTGAATTTTTTTTTATTACTCGGACCTGCTCCAAATGTTATTTTCGAAGTATTAAGTTTATTTTATTTATGTTTGTAATGTATGCTATCAGATTTTATATTTTTTGTGCCTTTGTTTTGGCGTTTCAAAACGAACCCTTTATTAGATTTTAATTATTCATATGATTATCGAGAAGAAAAAAATGTTGGGCTTAGAAGTCCATTACATTTGTATGAAGTGTAAATTAAATTAGGCCTCAGATTGTTGATTTTCTAGCAAATTCATATGATTAGCAAGAAGAAAAAAGTGTTGGGCTTAGAAGTCCAATGCACTTCTATGAAGTATAAATTAAACTGGGTCTCGATGTGTTGAGTTTCTGGTAAATGATATTGTAGACTAAGTAATTATGCATGCATCGTATAATAGGTATACATTGTTGTCTCACCTGAAAATTTTTAATTTCTTGGCCTTGCTTTTAAGTGTTATTTACGAACAGTTTTATTTTATTTCATGGATGTTTGTGAACAGCTTTTAAGTGTTAAATAATATTTATGATTTTTAATTATTTGAATGACTATCGAGAAAAGAAAGGTGTTGGGCCTGTAAGTCCAATAAATATGTTTGAAATATTGTTTTGATTTTAATTATTTATATGATTACCGAGCAAGAAAAAAATATTGGGCTTAAAAGTCCAACAAATATGTATAAATTATAAATTAAACTGTGCCATCATAAGTTGATTTTATGACATATTATATTGTCAAAGATTTTAATCTACTATTCTAATTTTGTTGCTCGGAATTTCCATTGGAGAATGTAAGCTATCGAGAATAGTGAAAGTTCTGTACCATTTGATTCTTTCAATTTTGGCAGTATTGTTCATGACGGTAAAGTAAGATAGTTTGTAATTAGCATGCAAATTACATGGTTTAGTATGTTTATGTTCTTTTAATTGTTCACAACGATACTATAGTTTGCATTCAAAAACGAACCATTTGTGATATTTAATTTATATATAATTAACATAATATAATCAGTAAACAAGAACACGTACTGGGCTCAACAGTCCAAATGATATTTTCGGGCTATAAATTGAGCTATATCCTGATATATTGATTTATCAATGATTATTATTGTAGACAATATTCAGATGTTTTTATTCTAAAGTTTTTGAATTTAGTTGATCGAAATATTCATTGGAGAATGCAAACTGTCGAGAAAAGTGAAAGTTCTGTGTCATTTGAATTTTTTCATTCCTCCCAGACATGCATAATTATTATACTTTAAAAATGAAAAAATAAAAGATTGATACATTAACCATATAACTTATCGATATTCGTTTTTAATGTCTTCGTTCTTATCTATGTCGGAGAGACCAAGGATATAGCGAGTTCAAAAGAAAAGGAGATTGGCGCATTTTCGCTGTATATAGATAGATGAATCATTTATAAAGTTTTATCTTCTTTGAGCTCTTTGTTTTTCGTCTTTGTGCTACGATGCGGAACATCGTAAAAGTGTCCGAGTTAGATAATTTGGTTGTCAATCCCGGTGTTGAAATTAAACTATTGAAGAAATGGCATGCAAGGGATAGGAATCGCCGTCTTAAGTTGAAGATGATCTTAGTTGAAATACATGTAAGTTTTCTCATTTGATTTTCAAATCACTTTTTTTCTTATATCTCCTACGGTGTATTTGTGTCGCGATTGAGTTTTACATAATGTTTACAGGGGTCGAAGATACAAGCTTCGATTGGAAATAAATATGTTCATTTGTTTGAAGATCTGCTTATTGAAGACCGATGGGAGCTCTTGTGTGGGTCTGTGTTTAAAACTTATAATGGTTTGATGTGTTTGGCAAGACATCCTTTTAAGCTAAAGTTCGTTCCAAACACCACATTTATTGGTGTTGGTGGTCCTAGAGGTGATTTGTTTCTGTCTTTAGCTGACTTTGGGGGTCGTCATGATGTCATGTATACTATCGGTAGGCTTTGTGATAATCAATAATAATATCATTTAAATTGAACGGAATAAACAGATATTTTAATTTTTTGGCTGTTTCTAGATTTGATTGGTGTTCTTGTGAACGTCGGCGATCTTGAGATTTTTGATGAGAATAAAATAGAAGAAAACTACGCTGTTATTCCATTTGAACTTCCGGATGACAGGTGAGAAGATTACATATTTTGTTATCATAGTATCAATTGGTTCGGTTATTGGAACGATTTATTCTGTAGACAACGTGTCATCCAATGTTTTGCTATGCGAAAATTGGCTGAAGATTTTGCCTTTCAATAGGCTCAACTTCGTGGCATAAAAGTTGTCTGTATTCTGAGGTGGTGGTGTATCAGTAATAAATTCGAGTGGATATTCCTTGCATATATGTCTTTTATTTAATGAAATGAAATAATGTTTTTGATATTTTGCAATACCCTAATGTATATCGGGTATATATACCGCCTTCCATTCGATCTAATGTACATGCATTTTGGAAATTTTAGCAACACGGTTCTCGAACTTACTTTTCATCTTCGTTCCACTATTAGAGGATATGTATTCGATATGCCATGTGTGTTTCGTAATACTCAGAGTATATACGTTTCATTGATTTTTAGTGTGTAGTTTTATATGTGTGTCAATAGTCACCTTTTTATTATATAGATTGCGTTTAAGTATATTATCGATGATGTTATACATCGTATATAGTTTGATTTTCAATCCCGATTTATTTTTAAAATAACTGAAGAATTAATTGGTGTGTCTATTCTTTGTAGAAGTTTAGGTCGCTGATTTGTGTAATGTTTTTATTTTTTTAAATAGTAGATTTTGGTTTGTTTTTTTTGGGTTTATTTAGGTACAAAATATCCTGGTTACTCTCGGTGGTTGTTGGAGATAGATGAACAACGTTACTCTATCCTTCCTAATAAGGATATGATAGTCCAGAATGTGGATGATGATAGCGACATCGATCGTGGTCATGACAATGAAACGTGTGATGGGTGTGATGATGATATGGATTGCGACTTTGTATGTGATGATGATACGTGTGAAGATGAAGACAGTGATGAAGATATCCAGGATCTTGATAAAGAGGTCACCAGTGATGGTGGTTCTGATGATGGGAGTTCTGATAGTTCTGGCGATGACTAACGATAGTACTGCTGACGATGATTATGATTCTGATAAGATTTTTGATGGTTCCTTAGGTGGTGATCCTAACGAGGATGTACATATTCCTTTTAATGTTTCTGTTAACAAGTCATGCGCCTTTGGTCATCCTATCCGTTCAACACCTGTCAAATTTTAGAATAATATCTTTGTCAAGATTTTGCCTGTTGATGGATATGCTGTTTAAAAATCTGAAGATTTCGATGATGATTCTCCTGGTTTTGAGGATCGTTCGCCGAGTCCCGTTTTGGATACGCTTCCTGATGGATATATATCGTGTCATACAAGAGTGTCACTCTTGAGACCTGGTTTGTTTGAGGGTTTGATACAATCCTCAATTGCTTTAAGCTAGATAGAATGGAAGAGAAGACTGGTGGTTTTGTAGCCTTGTTGATGCTTGATGACCTCAAACACCAAGGGTTAGACTCTTCTCATCTCAAGGGCTATTCCTCACAAGAGCTTAGGAGATTCTACACGAAATTCTATAAGGTTGAATCCTCAAAACACTTAGTAATCGCAGGAACAGTTTGTAATGCAAAGATAAACTTTTTTTTGAAACAAAATAACTTTCTTTGATTAATGACTTGGGTGACGAAAATACATGAAGTAAGGAGCTTATATAATGCTCAAGAGTAATGAAATAAAATGGTAACAAGTAAAGAAAAAGCATAAAATGTGGGATTGTCTTCTTGGCTTCATTCTCCTAGCCGTTAGGCTTTAAAGGTGATAATGCGTGAATGGGGAGGTCAAAGGGGGAAATCTTGGGGTCTTGAGGTGGAAATGAATGTGTATGATCATGTAGCTTGACTGAGGGATCAAGAGTAATGATATGATGTAGTCTTTGGTCGTCCTTGCCTTCTTTACTCCTTGAATCAACAATAATGGTTCTATCTTTGGTAAGTGGCTCTTTTTTTATATCTTCTTGGTTTTGGCTTGGTTTGGGGCGGTTCAGAGGTTGATTTTCTGGTCTTGAACATCTTGAAATATGTCTTGGCGGTCGGATATGATGGTGGGGTGAATAAAATGTCATATGATCCCTTGTTTCCCTAAATAGCTCCAATGTTGCTCCTTTTGGTGGTTTAGAGAGATTTGGTGGTTCTGGCTTGATTTGAATGAGATGACTCCGGTTTGCAGGTTCCTTATCTTCATTATTATCTTCTAAATGCTTCAAAATATAAGGTAAGGTCGTGCTTTCCTCATATAACTCGCTATATGTGTATGTAGGTCCAAAAAGATGTCTTGGCGGTTTAGATGGAATAACTTCAGAATTAGCTCGGACCGGTTGGGGTTTGGCTCGACCATTTGACTCCTTGTGATGTCTAGAAAGACGGCGTATGGTGGTTTGGTCCTGAACAGCTCCAAGCTCAGCTACAAGCTCTCCTTTCTCCACGGGTACAAGTTGTTCTGCACCATCTTTAGCTCCAAGGCTCCTCTTCTTGGTTGTTCTAAGTGCATTGGACTTGAGTCTTACATCAGGGTTTGATATATGCCAAGATACTTCGTGTTTGGGTGCATGATAATCATTCAGCTGGTAGAAGATTAGAAGTCGTTTTATGCGATTATGAGGTTTGTTTGTGACTTCAGTTGATATACTTATTGCTCTTTGTTTTAGTGTGTCTCTCATAGTTTTTTGTAAATCTTATTCTCATTAGGGTGTCTGGATACAAGCTACTGTTTTAACTTTGGAGTATGATTATTTCTCCAAGTTGTTATACGAGGGTGTTTAGGTTACACTTACGAACTTTTTTGTTAGTCATGAAACTGGTGATTATCATGTTACCACTCACCTCCGAAGGATTTACTTTACAAAGGCTACGGTTGTCAAGAAGCTCTTGCATCCTTGTGTGAACAATTTTTTAAAGTTTGATGATTTCTAGAAGATTTTGGATAGAGTTCGCAATGATGATTAATTAGTTGGTTAGTCTTTAACTTTTTGATTGTTTTTTTTAGTTAGTGGTGAATGTTGAAATACTGATGTCTCCAAATGTTTTTAAATTGTCTTTTATACTTAATTGGTCAAGTTTTCAACGTTAGAGTGTATAACTCTTGGGGTGGGCTTGCTGTTGATGAGGATATTATTGGTGGGACTATCACTTTCGACCTGAAGAATACAAGGTTGTTATTTGAAAGTTTGGAGTATACATTCATATCTTTATAGTGTTTGGCTAATGTCATTATTAATTTGCAGTGATGTTTGTCTGAAGTGTAAGTTGTCCTCTAATATGGCAGTCGAGTTTTACAATGATTGGTTGGCATCTTCAGCTGGTGTTGTGTTTGTGTGGTTAGGTGGGGCATCATTGATTATCTCGCAGATATTGATGACATTTCTATATGATCATCATTGTTTACTATCGTGTGTTATATTTTCAGATATTGTTTAAATTATTAATATGATGTTTTAGGTAAGGTTACAATATCGTATGTGGATCCTACTATTGTTCTTTTAAATCTTCTTATAGACGAGGTGGATGAATTCAAAGCCAAGTAAGATGATTAATTGCGTTTGCGTTTTTATTGTTTTGTTGTTATTTTTTTATTTTTTATTCTTTGATAAATATACATCGAGATATGATGTTTGTTTGTTTTTATTTTTGTTTTTTAGATTTCTTTGAAACAAAATCAGAGGGAGCACAAAGGCTGAAAATTTAGATCTTTGATGAGTATTATATTGCTGTTCGATGTTTTGGTTTGGCTTTTATATGGCTTTGTTGTAGATTTGTTCTACATTAGGAATAAAAATACATGTTTGGGGGATTTAATTACAAATGATGTTCGTTTATTAATTATATTAGGTTAGAAAATCATTTATCTCGATTATTTGTTTCTATTAATAATGATATATAATAACAATGATCCAAGAAGTGACAAACATATTTTTACATAATTGTTTAATATTTTGTAGGCTTGGATTTAGCAGTTTTGTAGTGTCATTGGGTTATAAAATTTTATGGGCCTTAGTGTGTTCAAGTTTTAGCAAATGATATTGATATATATTTCTGAAATTGATACATTATTATTTTAATTGCTCGATAACGTCTTGGAGAATGTGAACTGTCGCGAATAGTGAAAGTTCTGAACCGTTCGACTCTTTTCGTTTATTGTATACATGCATAATGATTACCTCGTGGAAAAAAACAAAAATTTTTTTAACAATATATATATATAACCTATTGGTATCTGCCACTTTATCTTCGGTCTGTTCTTTATTCTAAAGATCGATGTTGTGTTGAGTTCATAGCGAAAATCGACTAGAACATTTACGCTGTTTAGGGGGAAATTGGATCTTTGAAAACAATCATCTGTATTATTATCTCTCGATATGGACGGAGTTTCTAGAATTAGTGAGTTAGAACCCTTCAAGAGTGGATTGGGAAATCAGGGTGATGGTTCATAAGAGATGGCTTGAATTGGTGCCCGACGCTGACGATGTTCTTCATTTTATTCTTCTCGATGACCAAGTAAGTTTCTTCTTTATGTCCGCTTGGTTATAGTTGTTCCAGTTTGATTTAAAAAAAAATGTTGAATATGTTCCAGGGCTCGAAAATACAAGCAACTGTTGGAAGCGAGGAACTGGTTCCTTATTTCTTAAAGAGGCTCCATGAGGGAGGCCTGTGGAAAAGGATTAAGAATTTCAAAGTGATATCGGCGAGATCGGCTAGGCAGATGACAAAAAATACTTGGAAAATTGAGTTTGAGTCTAGCACGAAAGTATTGGGTGATTTCAAAACTGGTGATTTATACAACGGGATTATCCACATATGCAGTTTCTCAGTTTTCTGGATTTCTGCCTTGGGAACTTTCAACAGAATTGTCCTGTTGGTAAGTCTTGCTACGGATCGCTCGATTGTGATTTTGATTCAATGATTCCATTTTATAAGTTTCTCACTTTGGAATAATGTTTTTAGATTTGGTGGGTGTCGTTGATTGGGTTGGCGAACTTGAACTTGTTAAAGATCGTTCATTTGAAGCTTTTGAGTCAAAAAAAGACGGCGAGGATCGAGTTTACTTCGTGGTATGAAACGTAAGTGTTTGATTGTTATCTCTAATTGACTTAGTTTAATTTGTGAAATGGAGCAAGTGAAACTAATATAAATTTAGTGAACAAACAATAACATGTTTTGTGCACAGGAAATTGGCGATTGAGTTCAATGATAGGTGGTGTTGTTGCAGCGAACAGTTAGTTATTTGTGTCCGGAGTGACTGGCTTGTCGTTATACGCAACGGTAAGATACTAATGTTATTCTATTAAATTTGTTTATGTTTGAATGACGTTCGTTGATTGAATTATTGTCAACTCTTTTACAGAAGAGTATCATGTTTCTGATCATATCCGTATCTCGGGAGTTTTATTCAATCCAGACATCCAAGAGGCGCATGAGTTACGAGACATTCTGTAAGATAAATATTTTTTTATTATAATTGTTTTGTATATGTGATAATGATTATGTGTTGTTTTAATTCGATTGCTTGTGTATATTTTATTAGAATTGGAGGTAGAGAGGATGAGGATGATGAGGCCGAAGAAGATAATCCTATGCATGACATCAATTAGAATGGATCAAAGTTGTGTATTACTTCGATGACTTTGTTTACAAACTTTACGTGTTTTAAGCATTTGTCATCTTCCATGTCATTTTCTTTCAACTGATTTGTAACTTCTGTACTGGAATGTCTCGGTAATGGTGTTGATCCTTATATAATACTCTGTGTTATTTGTGTTTAGAGCTTGTAGTGGAGTTGAGATATGACGATTACGAATGTTTTTGAAGATTCTGATACGTAAACCAAATGGAGGGGTCAAATGCCAACTTTAATTTATTGCAGAAACTGATCTAGAGTGATCTCAGCAGCGCTTGGCCGTGACGGATACAACTGACAGACCAATGAAATATTACCACGTGGATGGATGAGGACATGGCTTTTTCGTAGATTGGACCTTACGGGTCCTGGTAGCTATGTGCACATTTTATGAATTGGAAGCCCATTTAATTATGAACATCCAAAAGCTCAGCAACACTTAGAAATTAAAATTTAAAATTTTCAGATTCTTTTAAAAAAAGACAGGCATCTATTTATATGAAATTGGTGTTGTTAACCTATTAAAGAAAATTTAGAAAACTTCGCCACTTTACTCTCTATTACAGATTGATCATAGTGCATATTATTATTAAACAGAGAAAGTCTTAAATATAAAAAAAAACTGAAACAGATAAACCATATTATAATTAATTTTAACTTAAATATTATAAAAACCAAGAAAAATAAATCTACTAATGAAGCAATCTTGTGCATGACTTCTTCTTTACACAACCCTCCCTTCCTTGGATTGATTGTAAGGCATGATATGCTGCTGCAAAAGTATTATGAACAGTGCCATTGACGATCCTGATATCTTCGAATGATGTTGGTCCTCGCCTTACCTGTAGTAGTTGCCTTAGGTAATAGATTTCACTGTAACCCAATGTAGCGGAAACTCCGTGTACAGATAGTCTCTCGCTTCAGGGTACAAACGGTTGCAATTCATCTAGGCTACGAATTGGGTTTTGTGGATTGTTTGTGGTGATTCTCCTCCATCATTCATTATTAAATTTATATGTGGGAGGTGGAACGGCAAGAGCTTCATCGCACAATGATAGCACAATAGAATGAGTTCTCTGTTTATGTATAACTTCATCAACGCATTCTTATGTTCGGTGAACGGACGGTTTGCATTTTTTACTTTTTTACGATATGGGTGCCTAACTGTTTTTGATTGATACTTTATTCCATTTAGTTTGATTGGATTACTACGGTATAGTTGATGAGTAGAGCAAGATTTTAAAGGATATATAATGTGCTTTATTTATAGATAAATTAACTTTTTATGATATGGATATTTAGCTGTTTTTAATTGGTACTTTATTCTATTTAATTTAATTTGATTCATACGACGTAGTTGATGAGTGCAGAAAAATTTAAAAGGATATTTAGTGTGCCTTATTTGTAGATAAATATGTGTACATAATTATTTGTATATATCGGATAATCGTGAATATTATTATGTAAATCTATTAGTTAAGGTAGTCCATGTGTATATTCGTATATTTTAATGCATTGTTAAATGCTAGTTAAACATAAACTTCCCTAAATGTTATTGTTAATTAATTAGTTAATGTTATATTCATCGTAGATATTACCTATTTTTAAAATTATATAATGAATTGGTATAAATACTACTCATTATTGGTTATTTTATAGCGTTTTACTATGATAGACTTGACAATAAGCACAATCATTGAATACAATCTACTTTGACGTCATGGTCCTTTCTCTGTATGTTGTTGTTTCGTCATCTTCCACTTTTTTGTTTCCTGATCGTCTTGCTTTGTCATTATTGCGTGGATGTAGTGTTGCAGGTATCTATCTTCTTTTTGGTCATATATAAGTTATGATATTGTTTGGTTTCGTTGTTTTATATTTCATAATGTAATTTTGGTTATTCTGTAAGATCCTTCGGTGGGTCGAGTTGAACGGGTTTGTGATGACAGTCTGCGATCGTATAATCTGCCCAATGTATTCTTAAATGTGCAAGGTATGTTTGTGGTTATATACTTTGTGTTCTAGCGAAACCATGTGTCATGTCCAAATTGTTATTATAGTGTTTGATTGCTTGCTCAATGATTGTGGTTTTTACTCATGTTTTAATATATTTACGCAGCTATTGGTACTATGCACGTCATGGTCATCGTTCTCTTGGGTTTGGAATAAGTAATAATATGTGTTGTCCAATCGCCGAAGTGTGGCTCGATGGCAATGATTGTGATTACATGGACTGTGATTCTTTGGGCAGGGATTGCGGAAGTGAAACTCCCGAATCATCTGGTAGGAATTGTGACGCCTCGGATGATGAGTTGGTAGGCGATGATGATTGCTGTTTTGATGCTGAATGTGATGAGGAAGGTGGATCTGACAGTGATGAAAGTCTAAGCGATGAGGGGTCTGACGATAATGCCGCTGCAGATAATGTCACTGCGGATGGGTTTCTTAGTGGAGATGATGTTTCTGTCTCTCAGACACGTTCTGTTGCTGTTTCACGCTCAGACGCTAATCCTACCTCTCACTTTGATTTGGAATGTATACGAAAAGGCTTCTTGCGTTGTCCAACTTCATTTGGTGTCTCACAGCTGACACCTGGTTTTGTTAAACCACTAATTTTTGGGAAGATTCTACGAGTTTGGACTACTTCGTTTCATTCGTGTGGTAAAAGATTGAAAGTGATTCTTTGTGATGATAAGGTTTGTTATAATGTTCCGTTCATTGGTATTGTGTTGTTGTTTTCGTACCCGTGTATTTAATTGTTTGATTTTATTGTTGTGTCACAAGGTGTGAAGATCTGTGGAACCGTTTATGCTGCTGATTACGACCGTTTCTCTTCTGTTCTGTGCGAGGGTGTTTGGATTACAGTTAGGAAATTTGTTGTTATCGATTTGAATGACAATTATAGGATTACATCTCATCGAAGTGAGATGCTTATTCTGAGTCCGACTGTAGTTGATAGGCAAGTTTATCCATGTCACCGGAATTTTTTTGATTTCGTAAGCCTTGATCAGATTCTCATCAGGCCTTCTTCTGAATGTTCGTTGATTGGTATGTAAATTTATTATTTACATGTTTGTTTGCTATGAAATTGATGTTGTATTGGTTTGACTTGAGTACCGAGTGTAGAAATTCTCAATTTCTAGATTTGATTGAAGAAGTTGTGAATGTTGGAGAGTTGAGAATACCAGATAAAAATGTTGGTGGATATGCAATGCTTGCATTTGAACTAAGAGATCTAAGGTTCGTCATGGTGTTTCGTATTTCATTCTGTCTAATATTTTTTTATTGTAATTTTGTGTAATATATGTTCTTTTGTTTATGCAGTAACGTTAGTATCAAAGACGAGATGTTTGGTAGTGATGCTAGGAAATTGTATAATGATTGGTCTAGCTGTAGCAATGATATAGTGGTTTGTGTTGCAAGATGGGCTATCGTCGAGGTCTACGCAGGTTTATGAGATTCGATGTTTGTGTGTTTTTTTGCGTTTTTTGTTAAAAATTGATTTGTTTGATAACTTTCAGCCATATATATATTTAGAAAAGGTTACTATATCTACTACGCATCCAACTGTGATCATGGTGAACCCTCGCCTTGCCGAAGTAACCAAATTCAGATCCATGTAAGCTTTTTGAAAAAGTATGAGTTTCTTCTTCTGGTATGTATGAATGAATTTTATAAATACTTTTCAGGCTACCAAGGAAGCGCTCGAAGATCAATATGGATAATAATAAAGTTGGCAATCTTTGAAGCAAATACCTGTTTTCGAGATTTGAAGTTCTTGGATTTGTTTTTTTTTGTGATTTATGTACTTTCGTTTTTTTAACCCCCATGCAACTATTGGCATTTTTATAAATTTTATGACGTTTGATTGGTTCTTCTGATTTTTATTTAGTCTCAATATTATTATATTTTAATTTATAATTTCACGATGTTTTGTTTCTTTTGATGTTTGTTTTTATATAAATTTAAAGAGAGATTAGCAATCAAGTACTCCCTCCGTTTTTAAATGTATGATGTTTTAGGATTTCTGTTTTTTTTTAAAGTTTGATGTTTTAGTTTTTAATTAATATATTTGGATTGAATATTTTTTTTATTTTTATTCTATTGGTATAGTTGTATTGGAAAACAAAAAAGTAATGAAAAAGTAAAATATCTTAAAATCTGTGCAAGAAATAAAACATCATGTATTTAAAAACAGAGGGAGTATTGTTTATTAATAATTTCATAATATGGTCTATCGTGCGGGCAAGACATTATATTGAGTATATTTTCATTCTTTGATCGTTGTTTAAGTTATTAAGTAATGAATTGATTTTGGGTATTTGATAAAAAAAAACCCCTCGGTGTAACAATAACCTGTTTCAACGTTTTGTTTTTTTCTTTTTCCTCGGTTGGGTGATAGTTTAGTGAATGTATGATGCGATGGTGACGATGTTGTTTCACCTACTACAGTTATTCTTCTTTAATCTCATTTGGAGTTTAAGTATTCATTCGATATTAATATTGGAATTAGTATAATAGAGACATATAAGTTATACTATAGTCGATGATAAATTGTACGTGTTGTAATTTTAGTATATGTTTCAAACAATAATTGTCTAATAACTGAATATATTTCTTTGATTATATGTTTATTTGTTGATATTTCAAAAATGGATAATAATAATTGATATCGTACTAATTTGAATATTGTTGTTCTTCTATGACTTTATTTGGGGATTATATTTTCATTTGGTATTAATTATGGGATTGGTATGGTACAGTCGTACAGCTTATACTATAGTCAGTAAAATTACACGGGCTATAAGTTTAGTAGAGTAGATATTTATACCAGTATTTGTATAATTGAAAATATTTCTTTAATTATATGCAATCGATGATATGTACAACTATATGAATTTAAACATTTTTGTGTGATCAACTGGCATATTATTATGGATACTTACGTTTGGTAGACATGATAAGTGGAAAGTTCTCTTTGCTTACTCTATTTTTAGGATATATATGCGTTTATTTATAATTATTTATGTCATATGGTTTATATTACGTATCTTTATGTAGATATATATGGAAATATAGCATATATCTTTTTATAATCTCTTGAAAATATAACATGGAAATACTTTATTATATGTAATTGATTTTATGTATAAATACCGAGCATGTTCTGGCTTGTTTTACATTATTGCTTCTTATTCTGAGATTTTTGTCTAACTTGGTTTTTAGGTCCTAAACCATATTCGGCCATGTCGTACATCAAGAGAAAACCACTCACTTCCGTCTTGGTTAATGACATTGAACCTCATTTGGATCGCTATTTGATGGATGTTCGCATCATTAGGTTATGGAGTTACTTAAAAACAAGAAAGTAATTTCTGTTGATATGGTTCTGATAGATCAAGTGGTGAGTATTCTTTCATTGGTTTTGTTTCGTTGGGTTGTTATTTATTTTTATATTATTTTTTTTTTATATAATTAGTTTTATATATGTTTATAGGGTACTCGGATCCACGCCATTATTGAAGAAGCCTTGATGGCGAAGTATTCAAAGCTGTTGGTTGAGAATAGATGTGTTACCTGGAGTAATTTCTCTTACAAATCCATTGGCTTTCAGAATTAAGTTTCATCGACGAACTGTCGTCGTTCCTTGTGCCAATTTCTCTTCGAATTTGCAGGAGAAGTATCTTGCCAGGTTTCTGGATACTGTGAATGGAAAACTGGATCGGAGTGTTTTAGTTGGTAAGTCTATGTTTTTGGATTTTGTTATTTATATATATAATTACGACGCATATTAGATCTTTATTGTTTCCTTTAAATATTTTATTGTTGGTTTTTCTAGATGTCCTTGGCCAGGTTGTGTCTGTGGGTTCTCTAGAGGATGTGGTTGTTAGGGGAAAGAAGGTTCATAAGTTCAATGTTTATCTGCGTGATATATTGTAAGTGGAGTTGATGTGTTCGTTTCTTTGTTTTTATTTATTACTATTGTTTCTATTTATAGTAATATTGTGGTGTTCTTTTGCCAGGGATGATAGCCTGACTTGTACTTTCTGGAATGATTAAGCCACGGACTAGTCGGATTATTATGCTAAAAACGAGGGCAAGGACATCATTTGTCTTATTCGTTTTGCATTGATCAAGGAGTGGAATGGTATGTCGTAATCATCTATAGTTGTTATTTTAGTGTATATGTTTACTTGTAATCTATAATTTTTTACCGTAATTGAAAACTTGTGTAGGTAATTTCAGTCTATCTAATTCGCTGAATGTGACCCGTGTGATCTACAAGCCATGTTTGACTGAGGTCGAGGAATTCAAATCATTGTATGTTCTTTCTCTGAGATGTGTACTGTTGTTAGCAATCAGTAAATTTCTGTCATTGTTTTTATTATCAATATTTTGATTTTGCTAGGCTTCCTAAGGATAACTTGGTGATTACTAAGACTGAAAGAGAATAGACAGCTATCATTTGTTTCCTCTGCATCACTCCACGATGAATTTTTCATCAAAAATATGAGGAGGCATATCGAGATGATTGTTCGTTCTACTGAGGTATTTTCCTTCTGTTCTTTTGTAAACTCTTAGTGGTATCCTAAAAAAGAGATTTATAATAACTATGACATTGTTTTAGGTTGGTAAATTTGTTACTGCTGCTACTATTGGTGATATCGAGTTTCCTAAGTGGTATTATATTGGTTGTAACCGATGTAATAAGAAAGTTGAGCCATGTGAAGACGTTTCTGGTTATGATGGACCTCCCCTTTTTGATTGCTTAGAATGTAAGAAAGATGTTTCGGACGTTGCTCCATGATACTGTATCGTCGTACATGTCTCGGATTTGAATGGAAATGAGGCTCGGCTCATGCTCTTTGATAGTATCGCTGAATTTTTTTCTTGGGATATCGGCAGCTGATTTAGCCTAGAAGCATCATGGGGTACGTTGATCCTTAATTTTAGATAGTGTTTTGCAGTGGTTATTTTGTTATTTGTTCTTGGTAATAGTGGTCCTAACTATTGTTATGTGCACTCAGTCTGATCCAGATGCTTTGCCTCTGCCGTTGAGTGTTCTGGTCGGGAAGGAGTATCTTTTCAATATTAGTGTTGGTGCCAATAGTCTGAAGAGTAGAAAAGCGTCATATATCGTAGATATAATGAGCTCTGATCGAGAGTGGATCGACGTATTCCACGAGGATGCATCGTCGCAGGTAACCGGTCGAAATCTTTATTTATTTTTTTATATTAAAGATCCTGTATATATAATTTAATATATATACTGACTGGGGGTGTATATAATGTAACCCATAGGATTTTTTATGTAAGAATTTAATTGTTTATTTCCTTTATAGGCCCCGTCTGAATTCTCTTCTCTGTAATCTCTAACGAGTTCGTCGAGGAAACGTGATGCACCATCTGCGTCGGATTCTGGAGAGAATGGCGATATCACTGTTGAGAAGAAATCCAAATCTCGCGAGTGATCAAACCGTTTTTGCATGGGAATATTGTGATTTAGGTTTATGGTTTTGGCTTTTATATCGCTTATTAATTATTGTTGTGTAATTTTATTTATGACAGTTTTTAGGTTATGTTTTGGTTTTCTCTACTTTGTTTAATTCTGTTCGGTTTTTGTCTATCTAACCGATATTCTCTTAATCCAATAAAAATACTTTATTCGTAATATCGATCGAATAATTTGATGTAGTATCTGGAATTTTAGGGAACAATATACATAAATATGATGATGGTTAGTCAAATTATAAATTATCCCAATTAATTTAAATGTATTATTATATTTTTAATAATTTCCTATTTTGTAATCATCTTTAGATTAATGTGAGCAGATCTAGCCTAAGACCATCTCCAATGTGTTTCTTCATTTTCTACTCCAAAATAGAGTAACTCCAAAATGAAGTTGTGTTTTGCTCCAGTGTATTTCTCCATATTCTACTCTAAAAAGGAATATTCTAAATAGATTCTTATTTGATTTTATTATAAATACTCTATAGTTTTAAAATTTACAAATAAATCCCACTTATTTTATAGAATACGGAGGTGTTATTGGTTCTTGTATTTTAAAATCTATATTGAAATACAGTGTTATTGGTTCTATGATTTTAAAATCCATAATGAAATACAGTGTTATTGGTTCTATCATTTTAGAATATAAAGATTTGAGTTTTAATTGAATTTGAATGGATTTGGAAGGATTTTTATGACTAAAATACAAAGACCCAAATACAAGGTCTAATCTTGGTATTTGAGTGGATTTGATTTTTTTTCCATTTTGCTGATTTTGAAATCAATAAATTTATCAAATCCAAAGAAGATTTATAAATCCACCAAAATACAAGAACCAATAATCCCTACTACATATTTTAGTTGGAAATTTTGCATGTATTATTTTTATTAAATTAGGGGAACATAGTATTATTAGATTATATGTGCCATTGTTTTGTGTGTGTATGGTCTGCGATATATATTTCTTACTAAACTTGACGCTTATATGTATCATAACTTTTTGGTTTCTTTTTTTTTGTTAGAAAGTATATCTTTTTAATTTATGTATGTGTATTATAATTATCGTAAAAAAATGGAAGCAAATATAGCCTATATAGTTATCGTAAATGTAAATATAGATTACATGGTTTAGTTGAGAATTTTACATATATTATTGTTAGGGTTTTGCATTTCGTTGCTTGATATATATATATATATGTATATATATATATGCCACTATTTTGTGAGTGTACGTTCTGAGGTATATCTAACAAATTTATACCTATTTGAGACGAAAAGCATGAAAGAAATCAGGAAAAAAATGAGCAGTTCTAAAACAAAAGTCTCCGGTGTACCCATGAAACGTAATCTTGGTTCGGTTTTAAATATATATGCGAATTTCTTCTTCTATACACATTTGTTCTTATATATTTCTTGTAGGTGTTTTGACAAGAAACCAGCGATATGCTCCTGGAAATACTGCATATGTGCCTCCTTTTGTCCAATATACAAATCTAAATAACTTAGAGAGGGGACGTTACGAGGAAGCTATACAAAATAGGCTAGCAATCATGAGGTTTGGAAAACTCAGAATATTGGTCCGTGATCTCAAAAACAAAAAAAATATGTATTCTTGTGCTTAATGTGACGCCTTTGTATTAATCTATCTATGTTTTCTTAATCAGGATCATTACCATCTGATCCTTATATTAATGATTTTGTTGCTTTTGTGCCCACTGATTTTGAGCCCGATGGCGACTGTGACGATGTTCCCCGTCGTAGGTGTGCTCGGAGAGATGGGAACTCGGACGGACCCAGTTTTGATACCGATGTCATCGCAGATTCTAATGGTAAAGATTGTTTAGTAAATCGTGTTACATTGTTAATATTTGTTGTGTTCTGCTATACTATTATTTTTTGTAGGTTATGTCGATGAGGGTGATCCTGTTCATGTCTGTGGCGATTGTCGGGCGTACATGTAGATTGGTGAACGTTTACAAAAAAAGAGTAAGAAAGGGAACAACGCGTTTCCCGATCTGTTGTGGACAAGGGAAAGTTGAACTCCCACTTATTCGCGCTCCTCCAAAAATCTTGCTGGCCTTGCTATATAATAGTGAACAAGAGAGGTGCAAAAATTATCGTGAGAATATAAGAGCATATAACATGATGTTTTCGATGACTTCTCTAGGTAGAAAGATTAATCACTCGATTAATGATGGTAAAGGTCCCTATGTCTTTCAAATGCACGGTGAAAACTACCATCGCATAGTTCTATGCTTTCGGACGTCAGTAAACATCCTGCCTTTTTGCAGTTATATATTCATGATACTGCTAATGAGGTCTCTAACAGAATCAAAGGTTACGGGTAATAGTTTGAAATTTTTTTCATTTGTTTTCAATTCGGATTTGTTATGTTATAATTGAATTTTTGTTAACAAAAAAATCGAAACCACAGGAAATCTTAAGCGAATGGACAGACCAGAAAGGATATAGTTGAGCGCTTAAAAAAAATGCTCGATACTTATAATCCACATGTGAAAGCGCTGAGGATTGCATCTGAAAGGTTGCGTTCGGAAGATAATATTCAAAGTCTGCGGTTGATTTTAAAAAGTGAGAGACAGCAGGATACATAATTTGCCAACCAAGAATGATGTTGCCGGTCTTATTCCTGGAGGTTTTAAGTTGCGTGTTGACACACGTGATATTGTTGTTGAAGCTATGGACGGTAGTTTACATAGAATCAGTGAGCTGCATCCTGCTTATTTGGCACTGCAGTACCCCCTTTTGTTTCCTTACGGTGAAGACGGTTTCAGGCTGGGTATTGATCTTGGATTTGTAGATACATCTGGGAGAGTGCGTAAGAATATTACTATGCGAGAGTTTTTTGCTTTCCGGATCTAATCTAGAGCAGGAGAGGCTACCACTGTTGTTATGTCTGGTCATTTGTATCAGCAGTTTCTGGTGGATGCTTATACTATGATCGAGTCGAATCGATTGCGATATATTTTCTTCAATCAGAAGAAACTGAGATGCGAAAAGTTCGACAAGATTATTGAGTCAGCGAATAAAGGCGAGTGTAATTTAGCTGATCATGGGAAACGGATATTAATACCATATTCTTTTACTGGAGGGAAGCGTTTTATGTTGCAGCATTTTTCGGATGCCATGGCAGTGTGCAAGTTATATGGATTTCCGGATTTGTTCATCACCATTACTTGTAATCCGAACTGGCCTGGGATAACAAGATATCTATGCAAGCATCAATTAAAGGTGAAGGATAGACCCGATATTTGTTGTCGAGTTTTTAAAATGAAACTCGATAATCTTATCCATGATATAGCCAAAGGCAAGATAATTGGCCGTGTTAATTCGGGTATGTTATTTAAGTACTTGTATTACCAACGAATATTTCTCGGTTATCGTTTTCCAGAACATTTACTAATAACCTGGTTACCCTTTGTGTTATATTCGTTTTTAGCTATGTATACTATTGAATTTCAGAAGAGGGGGTTGCCGCATGCTCATATGGTGTTATACTTGCATCCGGATTCAAAACTACCTACTGGTGATGATATCGATAAGATTATCTCAGCTGAGATTCCTGAAAGAGAATTAGAACCGCATCTGTATGAGGTTGTGGGAGATCTAATGAGTCATGGTCCATGTGGGGAAGCCAATAGAAGTAATGTATGTATGGTCAATGGGAAATATACAAAATACTTTCCAAGGGCTTTCAACGAAGTAACGTGGGTTGATGAGGGTATATTTCCTATATAAAAACGTCGTAACGATAGTCGCAGTATTCAGAAAAATGGTTTTGGTTGCGATAATAGATACGTTGTACCTTATAACAAGGAGTTGTCTAAGCGTTATCGTGCACATATAAATGTCGAGTCGTGTAACCAGACGAGATCTGTGAAATATCTCTTCAAATATATACATAAGGGTCATAACTATGTCAATGCGGCCATTGAGAGTGATGATGCTAATAAGGTGTTCTTATATGACGATGAGATTAAGAAATATTATAGCTGTTGGTTCGTGTTTGTTTATGGGGTTTGATTTCTATTTTATTCTTTTTGAATTTTGTGAGAGTATATTTTAATTTCGGTTTACGTGTTATGGACTGAAGGTACATATCGGCTTGCGAGTCTACATGGAGAATTCTTGTGTTTCCGACGCAGTTTAGAACAACTGCGGTTGTTCAACTTTCTTTTCATTTGCCAGGTCAAGAAGTTTTGCTTTTTAACGAGAACGATCTGATAGATGAGGTAATCAGCATGAAAGAGTTTACTATGACAAAAAAGCACCCCGATGCAAGGGAATTGACTTATTCAGACTTGCCTACTAAGTTTGTTTGGCGCAAACATAGCTATTCGTGGGAACCAAGGCAACATAGTTTCATGATCGGTAGGATCACATATGTTCCACCAACTTATGAAGAAGTGTATTATCTAAGAGTGTTGCTCAATACCGTCAGAGGTGCACGAAGTTTTGAAGAGATCAGAACAGTCAATGGGGTTGTTCATGCGAATTTTGGTGATGCATGTTATGCCTTGGGTCTGCTTGATGATGATAAAGAATACATTGAGGCGATTAAAGAGGCGAGCCGGTGGGGAACTGGGTATTTCTTACGCAGGCTTTTCGTAATCATACTTCTTTCAAAAAGCGTAATTAAACCCAGAAACGTTTGGGAAGCAACTTGGGAGATTTTATCTGAAGATATGTTATATTTTCAAAGAAAAAAGCGTCGAGATCCAGGTATCGTATATAGTACCTGATTGTTGATTTCTTTGTTTAATTGTTTGAGCAAATTTAACTGATATAGGTATATTCACTTATGTTTTGAGGAAGGTTTGACATTGTCGGAAGATCAGATTGACAACCTTGCTTTGGTAGATATCGAACGGATTTTACAAATTAACGGCAGTTCCTTGGAGCATATGGATTGAATGCCTTGTGTTGATTTTAGTCTGATGGGGAAATATAAAATCATCTACTTGTAGATGAGTTGAGTTATAATTGTGTTGAGCTCAGGTTACTACATGCACAATTGTTGGATACAATAACATCCGAACAAAAAGCGATCAATGATGAGATTTTGGATGCTGTCCGTCGTGATGTAGGAGGAATGTTTTTTGTTAGTGGATTTGGAGGATCCGGAAAAATGTTTTTGTGGAGTATTTTGGGTGCTGCTATTCGTTCAAAAGGAAGTGTTGTTTTGAATGTAGCATCGAGTGGTATCGCTGCTTCATTGTTACAAGGTGGAAGGACAGCCCACTCACGTTTTGGTATACCGCTCACTGTAACCGAGTTCACAACTTGCACAATAACAAAAGGATCTCATTTAGTAGACCTTATTAAGGAGGCTAGGATGATTGTATGGGATGAAGCTCCAATGATGAACAAGCACTAATTCGAGATAGTGGATAGGAGTATGCGTGATGTACTTCAGTGTGATAAGCCATTTGGTGGTAAGGTGATTGTTTTAATGTGGAGATTTTAGACAAATATTATGTGTCATCACGAATGGGACTAGGGCAGAGACTGTTTTGGCAACATTAAACTATTCCACTCTTTAGAAGCACTGTAAGGTTCGAAAGCTCACAGCCAACATGAGGCTGCGAAGAACAAGGTGTGTGCAAGATGCTATTGAGCTCGAGTCCTTCTCGAGGTGGATTCTGGACATAGGTAATGGAAAAATTAGTGCATCGATTAAAGGAGATAAGGAACTCGAGATTTCTGATGATTTGTTAGTGTTGGGTTATGATAAACCTATCGTGGAAATTGTGATAGAAGTGTATGGCGATTCGTATATAACTACTCGTGATTCACTGTACTTCCAGGAGAGAGCTATATTGAGTCCAACTAATCAAGATGTCGAGATGATTAACGAATACATAATTTCAAACATAAAAAGTAAGTACCCCGTTTTGTGTTTTTTTTAAATGTGCGAGTTTTGCTTTTTTCTGTTGTGTCTTACTAACCATTTGTATGTGCTTTGTTTAAATAGGTGATGAAAAAGTGTACCTCAGTTCCGATTCGATCGAAACTTCCGATACAAGTAAGCTGGATAATATTGCTTTCTCGCAAGAATTTTTGAATAGCATCAAGTTGTCTAGTTTGCCGAATCATTGTTTACGATTAAAGATTGGTACTCCGATAATGCTTCTTAGAAATATCGATCCGAAAAATGGCTTGTGCAATGGGACAAGAATGTTGATCACACAAATGGCTGATCACGTTCTCGAGGCTGAGCTTATAAAAGGTGATTCTGTTGGGCAAAAAGTGCTGATACCTCGAATGTTTCTCAGTCCAACTGATGGAAGATTCCCTTTTAGGATGAGGAGGAAAAAATTCCTGATATGTGTAGCTTGAGTAATGACAATCAATAAAAGTCAGGGGCAGACTCTGCAGAAGGTTAGTGTATATCTTCCTAAACCGGTATTCTCTCATGGGCAACTGTATGTAGCCGTTTCTAGGGTTACTACTCGCAAGGGTTTGAAGATTTTGATCACCGATGCAGACAGTAGAGCATTGCGAAAAACAAAAAATGTTGTCTACACAGAAGTATTTGATATGATATGATTCGGGGTCTATGTTATTATATAGGTGCAGATGGCTATACTGAGCATGTTGTTTTTGCACTCTCATAATCCACTTTATTGGTTCATGATTATCAAGGTTTTATTTAGTTATTATATATAATATATCGTATAATTAACTCGATTCTCAATATGTTTCTTACTTTGATTCCAACTTGCATCAGTACGATCCTAATACGGACAAATAGAAGTAATATGAAAGGTTGTCGGTTTTTTTTTTATTGACTATGAGAAAGAGTAGTTTTCTAAAATAAAAGGGTGCGAGTGTTTTCCGTTCCTTATATATATATTCTCATTTAGGGGATTTGGAAGTCATTCGGGTCCCCTTTTGTCTCCGTTTAGACATTGCTTGACAGATTATTGTAAAAAATGATCTCTTCTCAACTCTGCCATAGATTCTCTTCTTGGTTTGCAAAATGGATTCGTTGATCGGTCGGTCTGTGTCAAGGTTCTTCGTCTATGGAAGCAACATAACTACTTTAGTCGCACTTTGGAAGTTATAGCCTGTGATAATCAGGTATTTGTTTTAAACGGCCTGGCTAATTATCCTTCTTGCTTCGCATGCATATCTGTCTATTTAACCTTTTTTATTTCTTAAATTTTTCGGCTAAGGAACTCGATCTTGGTGACTGTCATGCCGGATGATTTTTTAATCTTTGGGAATTACTTTGAGCCTGATTCTTGGTATGAGATTTCTAATTTCTCTGTGAAGCGTGAAAACGGTTGTGTGATATTATTTGATTATGGTCAGAGGATACAGTTTAATCGTTCGATAAGAGCCAAGAGATGCGAAAACGGACCTCCTGGACTATTCCTTCACTGTCGCCGAATGTTTGATATTCGCACTAGGACGTTCGAATGTGGAACTTTAGTCGGTAAATCTTTATAATTACGGATTTTATTTGGTTTTTCCTTATCAAATTACCGTAATTGGACGATCTTAAAAATTGTTTGATTCAGATGTCATAGGGACGGTTGTGAGGATGGGTACACTTTAAGATGTTAACAATGATGCCTGTGAAGATGATCTCAGTCATGTTCGTTTTGATCTTACTGATGCAAGGTAAAAATAAAGTTAATTGTTTATTTCTATATACTTAAAAAATTATATGCTTCAGTACTCATAGAAGACTTCGTTATTCTAGGAGGGAAGCTGTGGTTACTTGTATTGCCATTGGATCTCTTGCTAGGGATTTTGTTCAGGCGTATGGACAAAATGATTATGAATCGGCTGTTTGTGTTTTGAGGTTTTGGAGGGTATCCGAGGGTAAAGGTGAGGAATTTGTTTATGTAGTTTGCTGAAATAATGATATACTACTATATTTAGTTTTCAAATATATCTCATCGCGTTTTGATATTGTTATAGGTGTTGATGCTAATGGTGTTGTTCTATGATCTCACTACCCATGTTCTGAGTTTATGTTCAACCCTATCGCCGATACTATCCGAGAATTTCAAGAAATGTTAGTTTTTTCCTTTTTTTGTTTTTGTCATATGGTTCCTATTTATGAATTTAATTAATAATATATTGGATCTATATTGGTGTAGGCGTAATGATGTTGGTGATGTTGCTATGGGAGAATGACTCTATTTTTATAGACGAATTTTCATGTGATGGTGACATCGTCACAGTTTTTACAGAAACCTTTGTTTCGCATTACCAACACTATGTTTTATCTATGAACAATAATGGTATCTCTATCTATTCTACTATTATGTGGGATTGTAATCTATACTAAGATCTCGAGTGTTTGTCCTCGCTTGCCTCTGTTCTAACGAACAAAGGTAGTTTGAATAATATTAAATTCTCATTTTGTTTTATTGTCACTATTTCTAATTAGGTAATGTCCGATGTGATTTTAGGACGTATTTCAGAATGTAGTGATTATTCCGTATCGAAGTTTTATTTAATTTTAATACACAATCCAGAAATTCCGGTTATAATATTATCGAATTATACCGCAGGTTCCGGCTGTTATTTGTAATTACAATTCTATCTGAAATTATTGACAGAATTATATTGACGATGATAAGATAGCAAACCCTAACGATTTTTAATACATTAATTAAAATCAAATTCGCGATATTTATCCAATTTGTTCATTTTTGGTTTTATATGTATTATTATAAAAATATTATAAGTAGGTTTAGTTGGACTATCAAGCAGATTGACTCGTGAAAACTATATAAAACAACTGCCCTTTTAGGTTGAGAACACAGCCTTCCCCTCATTAGCTGTCGTATGATTCTCACCTTCTGAGGTTTAGTTTCTAATAATTTCCCACTTTATAATGCTGATTTGAGCTTTGAGTGATTTATTTTTGTGTGTTGTTGTGGTTAGGTCTTTCATTGTTATCCAATGGACATTGCGTGTGTTGTTCTACGATGTCTTCAGAGTTGATACCCGGTTAGTTTCCGGATGAGGTTTATTTACTAACTTTATTGATTCTGCTTTTATGTGGTTACTTTTTTCCATGAGCTATATATATGTTTGGCAGGTATAGATGACCTACAGTTTCATCTCCCTCATCGGTCAAACGGATTGGTCCAGTCAAAGTTTATAAGCTGGATGGAATGCAATGGAAAATCTCTGGAAGCAAGATCCTTGACTTACCTTTAGTTTCTTTTGAAATGGGGGTGGGATCATAATCGTAAACATTGGAGACGTTCATGTGAGAATTCATCTCGACCAATTTGATTGATGTAATGTCTCAAGATATCAGGAGAGCTCTATTATCTTCAACTTTTGTTGCATGTAGTCAAGGGTCCACATTCTTTTGAGGATATTAGGACTGTTCATGGTGTTGTCTATCCTACGTTCGAGGACGCATACCGCGCGTTTGGTGTGGACGAAAATGACCGAGAGTATGTTGATGCGATTTTGGCAGCAAATGAATGGTCATGTTTATTCATTGCGTCGATTGTTTGTTGTCTTGGTTCATACTGGTTCTTTGATTACTCCAGTGCGGTTTCTATAATTTGTCTCTAGGGTTCTTTTTCCTTGATTGGCGATGTTATACTCAATAATATTGGGTTTTTTTTTCTTTTTTTTTGTTGCGGTCGTGGTTTATGTGGGTCTTTGATCTGGAGTGCCAAAACTAAATATTCTCATCTGATTTGCTTTAGCGTATTTTGATATCAGACTAATACATATTAGAGCATTACAAAGCCATATATATTTATCAATTGAAAAGTTTCACTTTTGCGAACTCGAATGAGTCACATGTTATTATATACTAACGCATATTCGAGGATGGTTTAGAAGATATTTTATTATGATTGAAGTAATTTATAACGTTTAGGATTGAAAAGCGAACTCGATAATATCAATACCCTACATATAATCATGCTAATTATCGGAATAAGGTCTGATATTTATTTTTAAAAGTTTTTATACTTTATTCAATATAATTTAAATTTTATTTATATAATCTTTTTTTTAGATAAATATGAACATGTGTGTGGATGTATATTCGATAGATTTGAATATCTCAATTTTATATATAAATTTTCTATTATATGTAATATGCCTATTGTTAATGTTAGCAGATCGAAATTTCCATATTGTTGAATATTGTATCTATCTATATATTATTTAATATACGAGATATTTATTTATAACCTTTGTTATCGATACTCTTCATATTTAGCTATTTCAGTCCATTCTAATTTATAGTCTCTATAATAGACATATAATCTTCACTAGCTTTTTAGCATGGAGTTTACGCAGAAAGCAAATCCGTGTAACCCACATTCTTTTGGTGTTTCACCTTTGAGTCATGGTTTTGTCGAGACAACTATTTTGGTGAAGATATTACGAGTGTGGACTAATTCGTTTGATCCATATGATGTAAGACTATAATTAATTTTTTGTAATGACAAGGTTCGTGCTGTGTTGTTGAATTTGTAAACTCTGGTATGTAGTTTTGCATAAGTTGTTATTTTATTATAAATTTAATGTTATGTTGCAGGGCGTGGAGATATGTGGTACTGTTCACGCTAATGATTACGATCGTTTATCGCCTCAGTTACGCGAGGGTGTTTAGGTTACAATTAAAAAATTTGTTATTGTTGATATGGATCACTGATATCTCTTGTATTTACACCATTTAGGCTTGCATTTAGTACATGTTTTGGTTTTCTTTTGCATGTTTTCCTTAGTTTTTGTCACATTTTCTTCTCCTTCTAGACTTAGGTTGCATTTAGGATATAGTTTGCATTCTTTTTGCATTTTGGATGTTTTTAGGTGCTTATGGAGCTAAAAGGAGCTTGGAGGAGCTTTGAGGCTGATCCAGGAAGCTAGCTGGACCAAAGTGATAATCACTTTTTGGATGGGTTATATTGTAGTGAGGTTATCAAACTCAAATGCAAGACATGTTGTAGTACAGCAAGCAAGAGAGAGTCAATCCACTTCTAGGATGATAGAGAATGCACAGAGAATACAAGGACTAAAGCAAATCTAAGCGAAATGAGACGGTTTATGAGAAAATCTCTAAAAACTAGATGCAGCAACTTAAACAGAATGAAACCTATTTTAAAAATACTAGAAAGGAAGAAACTACCATGAGAAACAAACAGAATAATTAAAGGAGAAAGCTTCGAATTATTAAAATTCGACTAGTGGATCGACCATGAGATCGACCACTAGATCGAGCAGTAACAATCGATCTCGTCTAAAAATGAAAGAACAGTAAAACTAATGACCAGGATGCTATCAGAGATCAAGCGAAAGATGAGATAAGATGTAAAGATGCTAAGAGAAAGGGCCTAGGGCTGATATTCATGGTCAGGGGTTTCAAAGGTTCGACCTTGGGTTTAAAACTTTAAATCGACTCACTTGGTGAGGATCTCTAAGCCTTGAAAACTAAACAAGATCTATCAGTGGCTTTCGGTATAGATCACTCCTCCATCCTCTCCTCCAAACCCATGGCTTTTGGTGGAAAGAGAGGTCGAAGGGCAAGGAAAACAGATTTCAAACGAATGGCTTAACTAATCCCCCAAACTTCCATGGCTTTTGGGAAGGGGTAACTAGTCTCTAAGGTGTGATCTTCCGAGGTTCCTGAATCCTGTCAAGGTAAGGAACCTCTCGGATCCTGAAGCTCTTGGCGTGAGAGTCTTCAAGCATTGAGATCTCAACACCTTAGAAGAGATAGCCTTTGAAAACGTTTAGAAAACCCCAAGATCGAAACCCTTTAGACCCCTTAATCCTCTCAACCCCGAACCCAAAGCAACTACTCGCTACACATAGAGTAAATCAAGCAAAGCATATGAAACAAGACGATGAACATGAAAATAAAACTAGATTGAACAGAAATGATTCGAATACAAAGCTTAAGAAAAACGCGAGTTCAACAATGGTGTTCTTCACGAAAACGAGAGAGAAAACATAAAGGAAAAGATAAGGATCTAAAAAGTTATGGGAAAAAAGGACGTCGCCGCCTTCCCAAAATGCCGAAACAAGCTAATGGTCCCCCCTTTGCTAGCAGCCAAAAACGGTTGAAAGGACAGAGATCGACTCCAAGATCGAGTGGTTCTCTCGATCATATCCGGACATCGTGTCTTCGGCTCGATCTGGGTCTCGATCAATATCGGCAAATCGAGTGTTGCATCCGTTCTCGGTATCGATCTTCGGCTGGATCGAGTGGTGTACTCGATCTGACTCTCGCTCTGCATGGCATCATTTACGTCCGTACCGTCTGATCGATTGCATCACTCAATCCTTGTCTCGATCATTCTCCTTGGATCGCCTGGTTAGCTCGATCTTCTGGTCGATCAACACCTAGATCGACCGGCCATGCTCGATCTGCTCCTTGATCTCTGATCCTTAGCATATATCCGAGCTCTCACGAACTGCTACATCAGCCTCAACACGTCCACGAACCTCCATGACTCCAAAGCAGCCAGAAACAACCTGAATGTGATGCAAAATGCAAGGAAAATGCGTATGCTGATGCAAGAATGCTCTAGGACCCTAAGTGATGCAATCTAACCTAAAACGTGATAAAAATGCATGAAAAGCTAACTAATGAGTATGCAAAATGTATGCAATATGCAATAACATCAACTCCCCCAAACTTACTTCTTGCTTGCCCTCAAGCAACAGAAAATAAGTAAGGAAGAGAGGTTTTCAGAAAAAATGAATGGGGGTTTAAACTTTTTGCAAAGGTGCCTTTCAAATGAATCAATCTCAATGTCCTAGTTAATAGTTCTAAAATGCTATGCTTACACTCATACTCCAAAGAACTTAGTCATACTCATCACACAAGAAATTCAAATCATGACTCTCCTATTCCTAACAATCAAAGAAACTCATCCTTTAACGTTCATTAACATTCGAACCATGAATCAAACTTATGCACTTTAAAGCAAAACACATTTGGCTAAGGGTTTAGGTTATGAGCATTGAATAATCTCATTTGAAAAGGGTTTATAATTAGAACAAGGGTTTCTCTCAAAATGGCTGAACTTGTGCATAATGCTAAAGGTAAAGACAATTTATGCATACATGATTAGATTCTCATCTACCCATGTAAACTATCAAACGATCCTATACCCCTCTCATTTAACAAATTTATCCTCACTCACCACTTAAGAGTCTACCCTTTTACTTCACAAAACTTAGCAATCCCCAATTTGAAACAAGAACATTTTTAAACTTTTTAGGCTAGTGAAAAAGTTTTGAAAATAATTTTGCTCTTTAGATATTTCTTACTGGTAGCTCTCTTATTATTATTTTTTTTCTTTTCTTTTTATTTTTATTTGGCACTTGGGCTCTTTTATTTCTTTTTTTCTTTTTTTTATATATATATATATATATTTTTTTTTTTTTTTGGGAGAGCTACCTCCTGAAATTATTAGAGCATACTTAGTTTTTAAAACAAAACCTTTCACTTAAAACCCATTTTTTTCTTTAAAACACAAAGCTCTTTGAAACCGAGAACAAATAGGAAAGGAAACAACCCCAATGATCCCCCAAACTTATCCTAAGCATATACCTAGCTTCAAAATGCAAAGCTAGCAATCATATGAAAACCAAATCATGTTGCCTAAACCTAACACTTTATGCCAAGTTCAAACCGAAAGGAAGGCCTCACAAAGATGTCACACAAGAACATTTGGCTTCAAAGAAGGGTAAGGTTCAAGGAGGAAGTTCTACTTTTAGGCTCACAAAGAGTGGTAAAAAGGAAGAAGAGAGCCTAAATATTTTAAAACCATGTGTTCATTTTCAAATGCATAAGAATGATAATTAGAATTTCAAATTAAGGTTTTCACTTATTAGGATTAGTTTCAAATCATGAGAGTTCAATTTAAGCCACGAAAATCCTAACAAATGATCCAAGCATGGTAAGAACTTACTTTCAAAGCATAGACAAAGCATTAGAGAACTACTAACTAGGGCATTGAAACAATTCATAAGTAAAAACACCTTTTTAAGAAATTCTAACCCCTTATGCAAAATGCAAACAACCTAGATGCTATGAGAAACTCTATACTCAATCCTAACATGTTTTAAAAAGATGAATGCAACTACATGAATCTTTGAAAATTTTTTAAAAATTTTACAAATTTTTTATGAACTAAAGACTCTAGGATGCTAAAGGAAAATAAGATCAAAGAACACAAGTCAAATCACACATGTACTCCCCCAAACTTGCTTGACACCGTCCCGGTGGCAAACTCATCCGAAGGAGCATCAAAACACAATGCAAAAAGAAACAAACATGAGCGGTTATATACAATGGAAGAAGGTTGTTACCTCTGGTCTAGTCTCGGCTGGAACTTGAGGATGTTCTAGAGGAGCTAGAGACTATGGTCTTGCCTTTGTCGGCTGGTTCTTGGAGAGAGTGGCGCGCCGGCTGAATGGTGGTTCCTTGGGTCTCACGGATGACAACTCCACCGGTTGAGAGCCTTCTCTTCTCGGGTTGTTGCACCTTTTGGCTCGCAGCTTTCTTAGGTGAGCCTCCCTGAAGTGCTTTGACCTTCTTTCCAAGCTTCTTGAGCATCTTGCCTTGCCACTTGTTGATCTTCCTTTGCATCTCCACAACCGATGCTAAGAACTTCTCGGTTTTTGTCCTCGGCTCGAAGTCTAGCTTGGGAAGTGTGTATTGGCTTAGATCGAGAGGGTTACTCGATTTGAGACTCGATTCATTTGGATCGATTGGCTCTCTCGATCATTGAGATGTTGGCTCCACGGCTAAGTCCTCATGATCGAGCTATGTCATCGATTTAGGGGTCGATTTGGCATAGATCGAGTGATGGATCGAGTCGAGTGATCGATCTATTTTCAACAGTTTTTCCCGAGAGAAATTAGATCGGTCGATCCAATTTGGATCGATCGATCCTTTTTCGTCAAGGTCGATCTTGTCACTCGTTCTCGTCTAGATCGACTGGCTCCTCTCGATTCACTGACTCGATCTAGCAAAGATCGAGCCAGGATCAGTCGATCTAGCACTCGATCTCTAGCCTTATCTTAACCCCCATCGCCTCTTTTGGACCTCAAAGTCAAGGTTTAGACTCCTTATATCTGTTCCTACACACTTGCAGAATAAAAACATAAAACTGAAAGGGAAATTAAGCAGGAATATGTACAAGATAAACATGGGAATGCCTCCCAAGTGCGCTTTCTTTAACGTCTTTAGCTAGACCTTACTTGGTTTAGGCGGATGGTGGGTCTTGGAAAAGGACCGAGGTACTCTCCTTGTCATAGCTATCTGCCAAGTAGGGCTTGACTCTGTGTCCGTTGACGGTGAATGCACTGCCACTTTTTCCCATCAGAGTAACAGCTCCATAGGGCAACACTTCTTGAATCACGAACGGTCCGTTCCACCTTGATTTCAGCTTGCCTGGGAAGAGTTTGAGCCTCAAGTTGTACAGCAACACTAGTCCTCCTTCCTTAAGCTCCTTGGCAACCAACTTCTTGTCATGAGTCTCCTTAGTCTGCTCCTTGTATATCCGAGAGCTCTCGTAAGCGTTCAGCCTCAACTCGTCCAGTTCGTGTAGCTGAATAAGGCGCCTCTCCTGAGCAGTCTTAAGGTCAAAGTTCAGCCTCTTCACAGCCCACAACGCACGGTGTTCCAGCTCAACTGGGAGGTGACAGCCCTTGCCATAGAGTAGAGTGAAAGGAGTTGTACCAATCAGCGTTTTGAAGGCAGTATGGTAGGCCCAAAGAGCGTTGTCCAGCTTCACTGCCCAGTCTTTCCTTGTTGCTCCGACGGTCTTCTCTAGTATAGCCTTGATTTGCCTGTTGGAGACTTCCACTTGACCGCTTGTTTGAGGATGATACGGAGACTTCCATTTAGGCTTGCATTTAGTACATGTTTTGGTTTTCTTTTGCATGTTTTCCTTAGTTTTTGTCACATTTTCTTCTCCTTCTAGACTTAGGTTGCATTTAGGATATAGTTTGCATTCTTTTTGCATTTTGGATGTTTTTAGGTGCTTATGGAGCTAAAAGGAGCTTGGAGGAGCTTTGAGGCTGATCCAGGAAGCTAGCTGGACCAAAGTGATAATCACTTTTTGGATGGGTTATATTGCAGCGAGGTTATCAAACTCAAATGCAAGACATGTTGTAGTACAGCAAGCAAGAGAGAGTCAATCCACTTCTAGGATGATAGAGAATGCACAGAGAATACAAGGACTAAAGCAAATCTAAGCGAAATGAGATGGTTTATGAGAAAATCTCTAAAAACTAGATCCAGCAACTTAAACAGAATGAAACCTATTTTAAAAATACTAGAAAGGAAGAAACTACCACGAGAAACAAACAGAATAATTAAAGGAGAAAGCTTCGAATTATTAAAATTCGACTAGTGGATCGACCATGAGATCGACCACTAGATCGAGCAGTAACAATCGATCTCGTCTAAAAATGAAAGAACAGCTAATGACCAGGATGCTATCAGAGATCAAGCGAAAGATGAGATAAGATGTAAAGATGCTAAGAGAAAGGGCCTAGGGTTGAGATTCATGGTCAGGGGTTTCAAAGGTTCGACCTTGGGTTTAAAACTTTAAATCGACTCACTTGGTGAAGATCTCTAAGCCTTGAAAACTTAACAAGATCTATTCGTGGCTTTCGGTATAGATCACTCCTCCATCCTCTCCTCCAAACCCATGGCTTTTGGTGGAAAGAGAGATCGAAGGGCAAGGAAAACAGATTTCAAACGAATGGCTTAACTAATCCCCCAAACTTCCATGGCTTTTGGGAAGGGGTAACTAGTCTCTAAGGTGTGATCTTCCGAGGTTCCTGAATCCTGTCAAGGTAAGGAACCTCTCGGATCATGAAGCTCATGGCGTGAGAGTCTTCAAGCATTGAGATCTCAACACCTTAGAAGAGATAGCCTTTGAAAACGTTTAGAGAACCCCAAGATCGAAACCTTTTAGACCCCTTAATCCTCTCAACCCCGAACCCAAGTAAACTACTCACTACACATAAAGTAAATAAGCAAGGCATGTAAGAGGAAACAATGAACATGAAAAGAAAACTGGATTAAGATGAAAACGATTCGATTACAAAGCTTAAGAAAAACTCAAGTTCGACTGTAGTGTTCTTTTCGAAAACCAGAGAGAAAACATACAGAAAAAGATAAGGATTGAAAGTTGTCTGGGAAAACGACGTCGCCGCCTTCCTAAAATGGCCAAAACAAGCTGATGATCCCCCCCTCGCTAGCGGCCAAAAGTGGTTGAAAGACATAGATCGACTCCAGGATCGAGCGGTTCTCTCGATCATATCCGGACATCGTGTCTTCAGCTCGATCTGGGTCTCGATCATCATCGGCGAATCGAGTGTTGCATCCGATCTCGGTATCGATCTTCGGTTGGATTGAGTGGTGTACTCGATCTGGCTCTCGCTCTGCATGGCGTCATTTACGTCCGTACCGTTTGATCGACTGCTTCACTCGATCCTTGTCTCGATCATTCTCCTTGAATCGCCTGGTTGGCTCGATCTTCTGGTCGATCACATCACAAATCGACCGGCCATGCTCGATCTGCTCCTCGATCTCTGATCCTTAGCAAATATCCGAGCTCCCACGAACTGCTACATCAGCCTCAACATGTCCACGAACCTCCACGACTCCAAAGCAGCCAGAAACAACTTGAATGTGATGCAAAATGCAAGGAACATGCGTATGCTGGTGCAAGAATGCACTAGGACTCTAAGTGATGCAATCTAACCTAAAATGTGATACAAATGCATGAAAAGCTAACTAATGAGTATGCAAAATGTATGCAATATGCAGTAACATCAACTCCCCCAAACTTACTTTTTGCTTGCCCTCAAGCAATATAAAATAAGTAAGGAAGAGAGGTTTTCAGAAAAAAACGAATGGGGGTTTAAACTTCTTGCAAAGGTGCCTTTCAAATGAATCAATCTCAATGTCCTAGTTAACAGTTCTAAAATGCTATCCTTACACTCATACTCCAAAGAACTTAGCCATACTCATCACACAAAGAAATTCAAATCATGACTCTCCTATTCCTAACATTCAAAGAAACTCATCCTTTAACATTCATTAACATTAGAACCATGAATCAAACTTATGCACTTTAAAGCAAAACACATTTGGCTAAGGGTGAAGGTTATGAGCATTGAATGATCTCATTTGAAAAGGGTTTATAATTAGAACAAGGGTTTCTCTCAAAAATGGTTGAACTTATGCATAATGCTAAAGGTAAAGACAATTTATGCATACATGAGTAAATCAAGCAAAGCATATGAAACAAGACGATGAACATGAAAAGAAAACTAGATTGAACAGAAATGATTCGAATACAAAGCTTAAGAAAAATGCGAGTTCAACAATGGTGTTCTTCACGAAAACGAGAGAGAAAACATAAAGGAAAAGATAAGGATCTAAAAAGTTATGGGATAAAAGGACGTCGCCGCCTTCCCAAAATGCCGAAACAAGCTAATGGTCCCCCCTTCGCTAGCGGCCAAAAACGGTTGAAAGGACAGAGATCGACTCTAAGATCGAGTGGTTCTCTCGATCATATCCGGACATCGTGTCTTCGGCTCGATCTAGGTCTCGATCAATATCGGTGAATCGAGTGTTGCATCCGATCTTGGTATCGATCTTCGGCTGGATCGAGTGGTGTACTCGATCTGACTCTCGCTCTGCATGGTGTTATTTACGTTCGTACCGTTTGATCGATTGCTTCACTCGATCCTTATCTCGATCATTCTCCTTGGATCGTCTGGTTAGCTCGATCTTCTGGTCGATCAACTCCTAGATCGACCGGCCATGCTCGATCTGCTCCTCGATCTCTGATCCTTAACATATATCCGAGCTCTCACGAACTGCTACATCAGCCTCAACACATCCACGAACCTCCATGACTCCAAAGCAGCCAGAAACAACCTGAATGTGATGCAAAATGCAAGGAAAATGTGTATGCTGATGCAAGAATGCTCTAGGACCCTAAGTGATGCAATCTAACCTAAAACGTGATACAAATGCATGAAAAGCTAACTAATGAGTATGCAAAATGTATGCAATATGCAATAACATCACAAAGGGAGCAAAATGGATCAAAGCAGACAATTTCTGCAGAGCTTTTCGGTCAGAGCACGGAGAACATCGATCAAGGGGGTGATCGATGCAATATTTTCAGTCATGAGCATCGATCAGGAAGTGACCGATACGAGCACATCGATCATCACCATCGATCAGGAGTGATCGGTACAAACTCCCCGAGTTAATTTCGGTCACTACAACGATCACTGCCCAGACCGATGTAACTCTATATCGATCAACCCTGACTGTTGTAACTGATCGATGTGAACCCAGACCAAAGACCATTTATTTACGATTTTGCCATTTTTGCTTAGACTCCTATATATACGAAAAATCACTAAGTTTTGGGGACAGTCTTTTATCCAGCAGTTCTTTCTTCCTTGTTTAGACCCTTGGGTTTTGTAATTTGAATTTTTGCTTGATTTTAATTAATGTTTGCATCTTTCATCTTGTTTAAGCTCTCTAATCATGATTATTCATCTTTCTCTCTTTGAATTGATCGTTTTGATGGTGCTTAGTGAGTAGTCCTTTTAGGGATTTTGAGATGGGTTAGGTTTAGGGAATTAAAGGTTCTATCTATGATTTCTTAACGTTAATTCTTCCATTTCTTTTCTTGATTGCTGTGTTTAATGCTTAATTAGCCCTAGCTAAGTTGATTAAGATCTTAGACTCATTTTATGCCCACCAAGTGTATGATGAAATGCATGAACTGTTTGCAAGAGAATTGCTTATCCTAGCTCAAGAGATTGACTGTCTAGGGAGTGATTTGGCAATATAGGGTTGATAGATTTGTCTTATTGCTTGCTCTTTATCATTTCACTAATGAGAATTAGTTCTTGACTTGGTAATTAGCAAAGAGATTAGTGCCAAGAGATTGGATTAGTCATATAAATAAATCATATGCATAAGGAATAGCATTGTGTGAGTTTGTAAGCATCATAGGTTGAGTCAAGAGTTCCCTAACACCAATAATCTCATCTCTAGTCCCATCTTTTCTCTGTTTTTAACTTGAATTCGAAATTGCCCTGTTTTTACCTTTACTTTGGTTGTTTTGCTTGCTTATCTCCCTATTTTGTGTTTGTTTGGTTTCTGCTTGATCACTTAGGTTGCTAGATATTCTAAAACCCCTTTTATATCTGCTTGAATTAGGAAATCTACCATAATCCTGCTGTTTCAGTCTTCCCTTTTGGATTGACATTAAAATCCAATGCTACAATGACTAGTACAATGGGTGATTGACCAAGAGAGTCAAAACTTTTGTATCAATCACCCATTTAATGTTACGTCTAATCATATTCACTTGCTTATCGTGGGTCTGACCGTTGTTCATATGCAAGATTATCCGTGTGAACGAAATATTTTCAAATTCGTTGACTTTGAGAGGACTCTCAGCAAGATTCCTATCGGTACTTCTTCGGTTGGTATGTTTGTATCCGCTTCTTGTAAATTTCGACATAAATATAATTTATTTTGGATACTGATTGTGTAAATTGTGTGTATTTTAGATTTGATTGGAAAAGTTGACAATGTTGGAAAGTTGGAAATCTCAACGAGACATTGTGTTCATAAGGGATTTGGTGGATGTGCAATGATAGCATTTGAACTAATGAGTCTCAGGTATGTTGTTGTAACTATAATTTTGTTTCTTAGGATTTTAAATGTTGGCATTTGATGTACCATGCTTGTTTGCATTTATGCAGCAATGTTTGTATAAAATGCAAGATGTTTGACAATGATGCTCGCATGTTCCATGCTGATTAGCTTAGATGTGCCAATGATACAGTGATTTTTGTTGCAAGATGGGCAATCGTTGATGTCTACGAAGGTTTGTACTATTTGATATTTATTTGATATCGTTTAAAATGTATTCTGTTTTAAAATTTTGGTTACCTATATATAGGTAATGTTGTTATATCTTCGGCTCCTCCTACTAAAATCATGGTGGATCCCTGCTTCGCAGAAGTTACCGAATTCAGATCTATGTAAGTTTATCCATTAAATTTGAATTTTTTCCTGTTCGTTGTATTATTGAGTAATAACTTTAAAAATGTTTTGCAGGTTAGCAAGAAAACATTTGAGCATCGATTCTGATTTGGAGTCTGTAAATACTCGATTCGAAGATTTAAGTTTTCGTTAAAGTGTAATTTCCATTTTGGCATATATAATACTTGCAGATAACTCTAAAGACGATGGTATAAATGATTCTATTATTTGCATTAATATACCTCTATCTTTCGCGGTGTATTATTCATGTTATTATAACAAGTAGCATAATTTAGTAATTTTTCTCCATTTATGGAATTGCGGTTCTTTCAAAAAAGAATATTATACACAATTCAAATTTTCATAATATTTGTTCCAATTTTATCTTTGAATTGTCATATAACGGAATGAAGAAATATTTAAAATAGGAAAAAGTATATCATGGATAAATATTAATTGACTGTAAACCATACAATTTATGTATATTATTGATATATTCCCTTAGTATAGGTATGTATGTATTATATATATTTACTTAACGGAGTTTTAGCTATGTTGGATATTTACTTATTTCTTCTTATATACTAATCATTGGTTAATAACCGAATGCACTTCGATAGTAATAACGTCTACAGATCGAAGAATCTCATGGCTCACTTACTCTCGAGAAGTATTTATCAAAAATTTGATAAGGTTCTCTACAAAGTGTCTGAATTGGAACCGTTCAATCACAGGTGGAGTACTAGAGTGAATGTTCTCCGTATATTCAAACATTTGATCGGTGTCAGAGAGATGATTAACCTTATATTGGTTGATGACAATGTAAATGATTGTTTTCTCACGTAGTTAATCTGTATGTTCATGTGGTTATCTGGAGATGATTACTAAAAAGAATATTACTTGTCGTGATTTTGTAGGGTGATAAAATTCATGCAGTATTATGCGAAGATATAGCGTGTATATTGGTATCGCAGATTCGTGAGGGTGATTGAATTCTGTTGTGTGATTTCGAACTTATGCTTGTTGTTGGAGAGTTTCGACCAAGTATGCACAATTTTATGATCAATTGTCAGCTACGTACGATATTTGTTAAGACTCCTCCCGCATAAATTACCAGTCGTTTTTCTTTTGTGGATATCGAAGCCATTAAAGATGGACGTATGGATCTCATAGCTTGTTAAAATCGTACCTATAGCTTGTCATACCTCTTCTTGTCTTAGAAATTGGTTTCCTAGAAAGAGGGAGAGAGAGAAATGAGATGAGAGTAGTTCATTTTCTAATTAGGTCGGCGTAACTACATAGCTAGAGTATTCAGTAAGTTTACACCACCATTGCTTAAGTTTAAATTAGTTGTGATAATTCTTCTCTTTTGTTTTGGAACTTTTGAATAGAGGTGTTATCAATAAGTTTAACTTTGATTTTCTCTGAGGAACTGAAAAGTGGTTTAACCGAGTCTTGGACTACCAGTCCAATGAGAAACCAACATTGTGTCAAAAAGGAAACTTTATTTGTTGATATTTCTATTCATTTAATTATTTGTGTCACTAATTATATAGGAAGGATTAGAAAAAAAGACATTGTTGTAAAATGTTGGAATTGTGTCGAAAGTCATCATACGTTAAATACTAGAAGATTGCCTTAATTGTTGAACAACCTCTAATTCGTTCATTAATTCAACGTTATGTAGGTCAGGAAGGTAAGATGCTGGTAAAGTCAAAAACACACAAATTTGAATATAAAATAGAGAATAGACATATTGTTGGTGCATTAGTATTTACTAAATATACAAAGTTGTAAAGGCTAGATTAATGGGAGATAACACACAGAGAGTCTATCCTGTTCTTCAAATGGAAGCCAATAATACAAAAACATCAGTAGATCGCGGAAAGGCAGACCAGCTTCCAGTACAACGACCAATTCCGCCTCCTGCAGTTGCTGACAAGACGAAAACATCACAAGCTCGTGGAAAAATAGTCCATCTTCCAATACAACGGGCAATTCCACCTCCTCCGATTGTGCGTAATAAGAAGCGAAATCTATGCTGCAAATGCTTTTGCTGGGCGTTAAGCCTACTAATCATTGCATTAGTCGCATTAGCGGTTGCAATAGCGGTTATCTACTTTGTTTTCCACCCTAAACTCCCGCAATACGAGGTGAACAGTTTACGAGTTAGCAACCTTGGAATCAATCTAGACTTCTCTCTTTCTGCGTTATTCAAAGTCGAGATTACAGCTCGTAATCCCAACAAAAAAATCGGGGTTTATTACGAGAAAGGAGGACGTATCGGCGTGTGGTACACCAAAACAAAGCTATGTGAAGGTCCTATACCAAAGTTTTATCAAGGACATCGCAATGTGACTAAACTGAATGTGGATCTAACAGGGAGAGCGCAATACGGAAACACTGTCTTGTCGGCTTTGCAACAGCAGCAACAGACAGGACGTGTCCCGTTAGATCTCAAAGTGGATGCACCTGTTGCCATCAAACTGGGGAAACTGAAGCTAAAGAAGATTCGGATATTGGGAAACTGCAAGCTTGTTGTTGATAGTTTATCAGCAAACAATAGCATCAATATTAAAGCTAGTGATTGCAGCTTTAGGCTTAAACTTTGAGATTTTTCTTGGTGTATTCATCATTTTCATAGCATCATATGCATTGATATTCTTTTACTTGTCAACATTTCGTATGCATTGATCAAGTTATTGAATTTCTGGTATAAGGCTTATAAGATTGAAAGAAAATATTCGGATAATTTTGAACACCTAAAATTTTGGATAATTTAGAAATATTATAATAATTTTGGATACTTCTATAGAAATCTAAGGCTATGTTTTTTCTCTGAGTGGGGGAGATTACAAATTTTGTCAAACTTCTGAAATACAATCGATTTCGATGTTAATTCATCCAAGTAAATTTGTCAAGAAATTACAATGTATCCTGGTTCAATATCGAATTCAAAACTTAAACAACCCGACGAAATCAAACGTATGCAAATTGTAAAACAAATTTCCCTTAAGAAAACAGAGAAATGAAGGATTATTACTAAATTAAAATCCTAATTTCATCACTTGCCTTTTTCCAATTCGTGATGAACAGCTCTCATGATCAATCCATCGTTATGCACCACTATTATCACCGGCGATTTTCCAAATGCCCTAGCCATCGCCGTCAAAATCTCTGCCATGAAATCCCTAAAATTTTCCGGGACCAAATTTTCCCCGAATCTCTCGAAAATAGCCTTGTACACATTATCAGTCTCTTCTCCCGACGCGACTTCAGATTCCACCGCCACCACACGGTTGAGACCTTGCCGGAGCTCTGACGGCGACAGCATTCCATCCCTGTCCAGATCTAGAATCTGGAAATAGTCGTTGGTGATAGATTCGAAAGATTTTGTTTCGGAGATTAATCCCATCAGAGTCTGGCTTGTGAAAACCGTCTCGATCATGATCGAGATTTGTGAAGGTTTCTTCGTTTGAGATCCGAATCTGAAATATTCCCTTCTTTGCAAGTTTCTTTTCTCTTGTTCTTTTAATGTTTGCTTAACTCGTACATATAAACGAATTCAATAACGTATGTATGTTGCTTGCATGTTTGGCCGATGAAAAAATAGAATAAAGGGAAAAAGACCACTAAATGTCATTATATAAGATGATATTTTAGGCCATGAATGTTTGCATGGCTTTTAGTTTTTCAATTTTTGGTTTTTAGCTTTTGTTTTCGGTTTTTCAATTTTCTATTTTTTTTTAAATTTTAGTTTTTGATTTTACTGTATATTTTAGTTTTTAAAATAAATTAAATGGTTTATGAAATCTCTCACTACAAGTGAAACGGTATCCTCTGCAAAGCGATTCAAAAAGCGATTTTAACCACTTTTCAATTCGTGATCCCACCGGCCGACGCCGGTTGTACTCTTTCTCTTTCTTTTCTTAGTTTTATTTCTTATATTTTGACAGATTCATGTTTTCTAAGGATAGATGTCTCGATCTAATTATGAATCGTTTCATACTTTGGCTACTCGGTTCAACAAAATTCTTAATATGATGATCCATAGGTGTAGCGAGATGAAGAAATTATTGACGTGTTGGGATCTGATATGGCTCAAAATTGGTCTAGTCATCAGATCTGGAATATCCGGTACCAGATTTGCAACATTGATCCATGGCGTTGAAACCGATGTGTTTGATCTATGTCGCTTCTGGTTTCTGGTTCATGTTCTCCATCTTCTACACCACCGATTTCATCGCAACGATACAACGGTTCGAGTGTCTCTATTCCTACTTCATGGTTTTATATTCGGCCTTTCCTCTCCTCCTTGGAGCGTTTTTCCGGTATCCATCATGGTGGTATTATCGGCGTTATGTTTCTGAGATCGCTTGGATTTATTCTTTGAATCAGAATTTTCAATTTGATCTAAGATTGAAACAGTTGTCTCAGCGAATTTCATTACCGGACACTTTATGGGTTAGGTATGTAATTTGGATTTTTGATCCGGGAATTGACGGGTATGAAGTCAGTGGCGATGGTCAACTATATGAAAGATTGGTGTTCTTCCCTTATCATATGCATGGTGTGATTAGATTGGTATCATGGAAAGAGGCTTTCGACATTGGCAAGGACACACGGAGTCAGAACAGAATCATTATCAAGTCTACATTACTTTCAAGTACGCAAATACGGACTAATTGGTATCGTGGCGACACTTCAAAACATGTAATGAATGCAATAGCTTTTTCTGGACGATTTGGAAAGGAAAAAACAATGCCAATATGGCATACATATCGCACCAGAGTGAGACGAATAGTAAAGAAGAAAAATAGCAGACTACATTGTCTATTAGTGTGTAAGGCTCACCTCGAAAGGAAGCAACGTTTTCAAATTCATTTTTATTTCTCGTCTTCAATGTATGGCGCATATTCCTGCTTATGCAATAATTTTGTAGATACTGAAATCCACACTCAAAAATTTATGTGTATTCGTAAGAGAAGAACTTAAGAGGATTAAATGCTAGATTCCCTCGAACAGATTGACAATATAAGCTAGCACTAACTGAAATAAGGATTTTGTATTAATCAGTCGAATGAAACGGTTACAAAGATTTCGATGCAGAAGATGAACTGAAAAGAGCTCAAGGAGCAATTACAGTGTTTTCGAGTGTAAAAGGTGTGTGAAGAGATCAAGCCGAAGGTCCCCCGAACTAAGCCATTCTCCTCCTTTATATAGCTTGCCTCGTCGAACTTCGAACTCCAGCGCGTATCTCGGCCACGTGCAGCAGCCTCAGCCGGATATCTCGCCATGTGCAGCAACTTCCTCCGCGATATTCTGACTCGTTTGAACTAGCGAGAATATTCTCTGACTTGGCTCGGATTCTTCCTTGTTTCTCAGGATTTGGTCGAGCTGGAGCTCGACCTCGCCGATCGGAGCGTCTTGTTGCTCAGGATTGGATCGTTGAAAGGTGAATAGGCCTGGGTCGCAGGGTTGAAGCCCAGCCACTTTGGCTTAGTTTGGACCTGCCCGTTGGACTTGAGTGGGCCAGATTTGGGGTGTCAAATCCAGCTCCAACAATTGCTCCCCAGCCCATTAACGAGAGCGAGCTCGAGCTTTAATGGGCGGTAAGATGGGACTTTTGAAAGATTTGGTGTTTGATTATGCTGACGTCAAGGAGTCAGATAATCATTCGAGATTGACGGTTCAGATCTTGGAAAGGTGAACAGTTTGTCGATCATGCGGTCGAGAATCGACCTCGAGATCGTAACGTGGCGTGTCGAGATAAATCTGTTATTATCTCATCCAGGTGGACGAACGAGATTCAAAGTAAATATTATCATTTACTTTTCTGTTTCGGCGGTCGAGCTTCCCTGGGCAAGGTGCATCCCTCGAGAAGATTCGCGCTGAAGCTTGATGACATGGACGGTCCGGATGGCGAGAGAGGAAGTCGATCTAGCGGCCTCGATCGATCAAGCTGTACAGCGCGTCAAATCGTCGAAGTCGAATATTCGACGGTTAGGATAGGAGGATCGAACGGTTGAGATTGGCGCGTGGCCAGATTCTCTGCGATCTTCGAGGTTGATAATAATTACCTCGATATAAAGTCCATCTTCTCCACTCCTTCTTTAACCGCATCAGTTCGTTGATTAAATGTAACCTCCTCTCTCTCTTTCCTTTTATTTTCTGCAACTTTCGTATTCCATAGTTTTCAGAAACTGTTTGCCGAGTTTTCCTTTAGAAAAGCTTCGACTTTCATCTTTTTAGTTTTCTGGGTATAGCGTTTGCCACTTTCTTCCTCTTTTCTTTTCCGATGTCGGCCATAGTGAAAATTGAGGGAGAAAAATCCGAGAGGACCGCCGTAGGTCCTTTCAAGATCGACCAGAAAGCTCTTAACGACTTCCGTCGAGAATGCGAAATCCCCGACCGGGTAGAATTGGCCGTTCTGACGCCGGTAGAGACTCCAGCGAACGTGGAGCCGGGTTTTTGTTGCGCATACGCAACGTATTTCCGGGATTGCGGGCTGTTTTTCCCAATCCCTCGGTTCGTCCTCGAGGTGTTGGCGGACTTGCGGCTGGCTTTCCCGCAGATGTGTCCGAACTTGGCTCGGGCCATCATCGGATGTGCCGTGCAGGCCAAAGAAGAGAACGTCATCTTCCGTTACTCGGACTTGAGAGCGTTCTTCTCCGTCAAGTACAACGCCCACTGTCCTAGGACTTTCTACGTGTCCCCGAGGTTGAACCGGCGGTTCATTAAGGAGAGTCCGGAGAAGGACTCTGGTTGGGAGAAAACCGGATTTAAGTTCCGGATTAACGAGGCGTCCGTTGGGGACTTCAACTTTTCCCGGCTGCCAGTCGTGTTCGCGGACAATGGTTGTTTAGCTAGGCTCGAGTGCTCGTTAGCTAGGTTCGCTTTGGTATGCTCGGCGAGTTTTCTGACATTTTACTTGTTTTTGTCTATTAGGCCAACTGTCCAGAGTACCCAAGGATTCCGATATCGAGCACCGGCTAGAGTTGTTCAGACGAGGAGAAGTTATCTGGAGCATGTTCACGCGAGAACGAGTCCGACGAGTTCTCACCTCCCCCATTCCAGCTCCAGTTTTCGTGCCCGGTAAGTTTTCTTTGAACTTGTATTTCGACCTTGCTTGTTGGATCATAATATTCTGACGCAAGGTGGTTTACTTTGCTGGCAGCCGGAGTCCTTCCTCTCTGTTCTCTCCCGCCTTCTTCTAGTTCAGCAAGCTCGAGTTCCGCAATGTCTCGCAAGCCAACCTTCTGTCAAAGAGCCGGGAAAGCCCCGGCTGGTCCCAGCAGCTCTAGGGTACGCTCTGGGAGTGTCAAAGTGGCCACAGCTTCTACTTTCGTACCTCACCTCCACGACGAGGAGGTCGACCAGACGATGAACACTCAGCCCGATCCCCCCCCCCCCCACCCTGGTTAGTGGGGGCGATTTTCGTGAGCTCGGGCAAGACTGTGCAGCTCGCTGATGACCAGGAGCCCGAGCACGCTTCCCAGCCTGCCTCCAAGAGGCCGAGAGACGATGGGGGAAGTCGTGCTGCTGAGCCGCGCCCATCAGCGTCTAACGGGAGTGGTGGCTCGACGGGTAGCCGACCTTTCCACTGGAAATTTGAGCACACTAAGGATCATCCGATCACGGATGACTCCGAGGGCATGGCGGCCATGTGGCGTCATTTCAAGCCTGCATGGTGCCAACTTCCGGCTCTCAAGAAAATGACTGAGAGGGAGCTCTACGTGGAGATGGCGGTGCCTCAAGGGAAGGTACGGGAGTACCCCCTTTTTCGGTGTGAATTTGGTTAAGTGTCATTTGCCTTAACGCTTTGGTTCTTGATGCTCGCAGGCGGCGGAGGCTGGGAACCGGCTCTATGCTCGACTGGAGCAAAGGTTGCAAGACGTTCCTCATCCGGACGAGATCAAGGAAATGAAGGAGGTAGTCGGCAAGCTGAAGTCCGACCTAGAGGTCGCGAATGCGCAGGTTGCTCGCCTGACTAAACTCCTTAGGCAGTTCAAGGGCCAGCAAGCTCACATCACCGACCTCGAGAACGAGTTGGTTGATAAGGGTGAGAAGTTCAAGGTTGCCACCAACCAGATCTTCAAGGCTCAAGATCTATAAGGAGGAGAATCTCCGTTTGGTCCGCGAGCGCGAGAGCGATGTCCGCAAGGCGAACCGTGAGGTCCGGAAGGATATGTCTCGGAGGTTCATGGAGGTGATCGAGGGCTTCAAGCTGAAGTGGGAGAGGAAGAAGGCCGAGGGAGTGGCCGAGTGCGATCTCCAGGAATGCATTGCCAACAAGGAGATGCTCGAGCAGCTCGCCGCGAAGGCCACCACTGTCGAGGAGGAACTGGAGAGGGTGACCAAAGAAGAAGAGGACTTGGGAGCGCCTTTAGGGCTGCCCAGGTCTCAGATTTCTCGATCAGCAGGCTGATTCTCCCCGTGATCTCCGAGGATTCGGTCGCTATGGACGTTGACCCGGTTTCAGGTGCGCCCGCTGGCCTTAATCAGTTTGGTACGAATGTGGAAGAAGGAGGAAGTGATGAGGCGAGGAGGGAGGATGATGACGAGAAGGCAGGTGGTTAGCTCGACGGCTGGCGGTAGCTCCTTTCTCTTTCCCTTCCTCTTTTTAAATTTATTTTTCGAACTTGGTTGCCCGGCGGGGTTTTTACGCTTGTTCTGGTGCCCGGGAGGGCTTTAATGCTTTTATTTTTCGAACTTATCCGTGCCCGGAAGGGCTTTTGTTTAATACAATTGGGCTTTAAGCCTTAGATTTTGTTTATCTTTTGTCTCTTGCATTTTCTGTTCGAGTAGGATATTTGCTAAGTTGTTTAATAACTTAGGGAAGCGGACTAGGATCGTCAAGCTCGAGGCTTAGGTCGCTAGTCGTGACTTTCGACGCTCGAGCCGATAGCTTCGAGTTCGTTGTTTGATTTATCGTGCTTAGATAAAACGATTAGGTCGCGAATGGCGATCTGTTTATTTTGAGAAAAATGGCTAAGTTTTTTAGCTCAATTTTTCTTTAGTTTTTAGAATATGGATCGAACTGCTTCGCGATGACGTTTCGGTGTTCGAGGTGGAGTTTGGTTTCTTTTGAGCTAGGGATTTCTCAGTTTCGGCTTTAAGATGAAGAAGGGGGTTTGATTTTGTTCTGAGTTCCAAACATAGGGCGTCGTCCCTGTCGAACGGCGAGCTGCATTGGGCTCGTCGATTCGAGGTCCGGAGCTCTGGCTATGGTTGAAGTCGAATTGTAAATCTGGCCTCACCTGTAAAGTGGAGTAGGACTCCGAACTTAGTTGTTTTGTGAAATGGGAAGTGTGTACCTTGTGTTGCTTGGGATGGCATCTAGGATAAGTGTGTACGTGTGTGAGGTTGGGAGTGAGAAGTGAGGTACGTGTGTACTGTAGCTCGCTTATGTCGAGGTGTGGGAGGTTGGGAGTGCTTAGGCTTCAAGGTCGGTGAAATAGGACTTTGTTTTGTGGGTGGGCGGGCTATGTTTTGACCTTGAAGACGAGCTGTGGAGCTCGGTTTTGTTTTAATGTTATTCAGCTTATAGATGTATGACGAGGGTGGTCTAAACTGTTTTGGTTTGTGATCTCGGTTTTGACAAATATAATTATTGCTGAGGTAAAATAATTGTTATTCCGAATAAAAAATAAATAAAGGAGATGATACAACGTAGGGTCGTCGCTTATAGCTCGTCTATTTGCTGTCATGCTGTGGAATAAAAGTTTGATAAAAAATGGTGGCTGAACTCGTGGGTCGAGCTGCCTACGTACCCCGTAAGGGGATCAAGCCATGACGTAGTTTGATTGTTCAAAGTGCTTTAGGGATAATACCTCTTGAGGTTCATTACGTTCCAAGGTTTTATCTCGGGCACCCCGTTTCGTACTTTCGTGAGCTTGTAGACGCCGTCGCGAATTACCTCGGTGATGCGATAGGGACCTTCCCAGTTGGTTCCTAGTTTCCCAGCACCTGGCTCTCTGGTGTAGTCTTGTACCTTGCGAAGAACTAAGTCTCCTACGTTGAATCTCCAGTGTTTGACCTTAGAGTTGTAGTAGCGAGCTGCGGCCTGCTGGTAGTTTTGGATCCTGATCAGTGCTTTATCTCGACGTTCATCGATCAGATCGAGCTGGTCCCTTAAGAGCTGCTTGTTTAGTTCGGTGTTCGTCGGGCACAGAGTCCGGCAAAGGCCAGGAACTGCAGTTTCGGTTGGGATCACAGCTTCCAGCCCGTAAGATAATGAGAACGGTGTTTCGCTGGTGGCTTTGTGAGGTGTAGTTCGACAAGCCCAGAGGATGGCCGAAATGTGTTCGGACCACCTCTCTTTCTTGGCGTCGAGCCGTCTCTTGAGGTTACTCAAGATGGTTTTGTTTGTTGCTTCGGCTTGCCCGTTTCCTTGAGGATAACGAGGTGTGGAGTAGGAGATTTTTATCTTCCACTTCGCGCAGAAGTCTTTAACATTTCGCGAGATAAACTGCGAACCGTTGTCCGTCATGATTTCATAAGGAAGTCCGTGATGGCAAATCATGTTTTTTCAGATGAATCCGCGTACCTGGAGCTCGGTTGTTTGCTGATAAGCTTTAGCTTCTATCCAATTAATGAAATAGTCGGTGAGCACCAGCAGGTACCTGAATTGCTTTGGTCCCGAGGGGATCATGGGTCCTACTATGTCCATTGACCATCTCATAAATGGATTGGGTGCGGAGATCGACGACAATCTTTCTGCTGGATAATGTATGATCGGGGCATACCTTTGACATTTGTCGCAGCTTTTAGATAGTCTCTGGCAGTCCGCTATCATGGTCGGCCAGAAATAGCCAAGTTTTTTAATTCAAATGACGAGCACTCGACCTCCAACGTGGCTTCCGCAGGGGCCTTGGTGAGTGTCGGACATTACGGTGTAGGCTTCCTCACCGTGTACACACATGAGGTAAGGCTCGGATAGACCTCGCTTGTATAACTTGTCATTGAATAACACGCTGTAGCGGGCGCTTTTGACCTTGAGCTTTCGAGCTTCCCACTTGTCGGGGGGAGCTATTCTGTTTATGATATACTCGAGGATGGGTATCCTCCAGTCCGTTTTGGCGACGAACTCGTCCTTGAAGGTCGATTCGTCTGCTAGTGCAGTCAGTACTGTGTGGATTGTTGACTCCTGAGTACTTTGTGAGGAGGTCGTGTTCGACTCTGCATCCTATGGTGTAGAGTTAGCCGACTCATCCTCATCGGGATAACTGGCTGTGTTGGAAGGTCTCGGGTCTTGGGCTTGTTGCATTTGCGACCGGGTTGATGGTCGCGTGGTGATTGCGTTCACAGTCAGAGTTTTGAGTGCTAAGTCTATTCTAGGTTTCTCAATGCCTTCGACTGGGATTATTCGCTTTATTGCTGGGTCTGAGGTGGAGGCTAGAGCTGCCAAAGTGTCTACTGCCGTGTTTTCTCCTTGTGGTATATGGACGAGTTCAAAGCGAATGAACTGTTCTGCGAGGCTGCGAACTATAGCCAAGTAGGCTTCCAAGCATTCTTCTCTTGTTTCGTACTCGTCGCTGTAATGGCCGGTTACGAGTCTCGAGTCGCTGTGAGCTTTGATCTCGCTTGCACCGACGCCGATTGCGAGCCGGAGCCCAGCTATTAGTGCTTCGTACTCGGACTCATTGTTAGACGAGGTGAATCCGAGACGAAAAGATTGTTCCATGACTTCTCCGGTTGGGGAGGTGAGCTGGACTTCGACTCTGGAGCCTTGTTTAGAGGATGCTCCATCGACGTAGAGGGTCCAAGTTTTGGAGGATGGGTTTTCGGAGCTGGCTTCCGGAGCTGGCTCGACCATTAAGTCTGTCAGGACCTGGGCCTTAGCACATGTCCTGGTTCAATATTCGATGTCGTACTCGCTGAGCTCGATGGCCTATTTCGCGAGGCGTCCCGACTGGCTGGGACTGTGGAGTATAGTTCGCAATGGTTGCGAGGTCATTACCACGATTGAGTGCGACTGAAACTAAGGTCGGAGTTTGCGAGCCGACATCACTACAGTTAGTGCTAGTTTTTCCATAGCTGGATACCTAGTCTCAGCGTCGATAAGCGTTTTGCTTACGTAAAAGATCGGTTTTTGCTCGTTGAGTTCCTCCCGGACCAGCACGCCGCTTACTGCAGCTGGAGAGACCGCTGTATAAAGGTATTAGGGTTCTCCTTCTATTGGTTTAGCTAGGATGGGGGGCTCGGTGAGATAGGTTTTGAGTTGGGTTAATGCCTCCTCACATTTCTCGTCCCACTGGAGTTTTTTGTTTCCTTTGAGGAGCTGGTAGAACGAGAGACATTTATCTGTTGATCGCGAGATGAACTGGTTGAGGGCTGCAACCTGACCGGTCAAACGTTGTACTTCCCGAGTTGTCTTGGGAGATGGCATTTCGAGGAAAGCCGAAATTTGTTTCGGGTTCGCTTCGATTCCTTGTTCGGTGACTAGGTAGCCGAGGAATTCGCCCGAGGTGACTCCGAAGGTACATTTAGCTGGACTGAGCTTCATCTTGTATTGGTTTAAGATTTTGAAGCATTCCCTGAGTTGTGCGACGTGGTCTGTGTCTCTTGCGGACTTGACCAGCATGTCGTCTATATAGACTTCCATGGTTTTACCGAGCTGGTTAGCAAACATTTTGTTCACTAGCCTTTGATAGGTCGCTCCTGCGTTTTTCTGGCCGAATGGCATTACTTTGTAGCATTAGGTACCTCGATCGGTAGTGAAGACTGTTTTTTCTTGGTCTTCAGGATTCATCTTGATCTGATTGTAACCGGAGAAGGCGTCCATGAAGGACAAGAGTTGATGGCCAGCTGTGGCCTCGACCAGGCGGTCAATGTGTGGAAGCGGGAAGCTGTCTTTTGGACATGCTTTGTTTAGGTCGGTGAAATCGACGCAGACTCTCCACTTTCCATTTTTCTTTTTGACGACCACGAGGTTTGCCAACCAGTCGGGGTATTTTACCTCTCTGATCGATCCCACTTTGAGCAGTCGGTCTACCTCTTCGTTGACTGCCTTAGCTCGATCTGGGCCGAGCTTGCGGTGTTTCTGTTTGACGGGTTTGATAGTTGGGTCGATGTTGAGTTCGTGCGCGGCGACCTCTGTATCGATGCCCAGCATGTCTGCAGTGGACCATGCGAAGGTGCTTAGGTTTTCTTTTAGAAATTCTATTAGTTCGGTGCGAATTGTTTTCGCAAGGTCGACCCCGATTCCAACGCACCTTTCGGGGTTAGAGTCATCTATGCATACTTGCTCGATTAGTTCTGTTCGAGGTTCGCATACAGAGGGATCTTTGTTGTGTTTGAGTTGTCGGACTGCGAGCTTCTCCTCTTTCAGTAATTGCTCGCAAGAAGCTACCCATATAGCAATCCCTTGAGGCTCGTTGGGAGCCGCGTATCGAGTTGGTTCCCCATGGGGTTAGGAATTTGACACATTGGTGGTATGTAGAAGCCACAGCTTTCATTGCGTAGAGCCAAGGTCTGCCAAGAATGGCATTAAACGGAGCTGGGCCATCTACGACTACGAAGTCAATTGTATTTATGACTCCGCCGGCCTTAACTGGGAGCTGGATGGTTCCCAACGAGTAGGTGGTTTCTCCAGCGAAGCCGGTGAGTGGAGTTTGATCGTTCGACAACATGGATGTTTGATATCCTATGCGTCTAAAAGCGTCGAAGAACAACATGTCTACCGAGCTTCCGGTATCAATCATGACCCTTGTGAGGTCGAATCCGCCTACAGTGATCTGTATGACGAGTGTGTGTGGGGGGGGGGGGGGGGGGGGGGGTGTGATTATTGATTTCATTGATCCACCACATAGGTTTAGCTCTTTGAAGATCAGGTCTATTCTTTTTCTCGCTGATGGAGGGGAGTCAGGGGTTTGGACTTCGATTTCGACTTCGCGGTCTTGTTTTTGAGGTGCTTTGTCAGGGTCCGCTACCCTGTTTCGGGTCGAGTTCTTTTTGGGCTTTTCGCTTTTTCCCTCGGCCTTCTCGGCTTTTTCCTTGGCGAGCTTTTTCGTCAGGATCCTAGCTCGAGTTCGACATTCCTCTGTGGAATGTCCGTTCTTTTTGTGGTGCTCGCAGTATATGCTTTGGTTGAAGCTCCACTCCTTTTCAGGAGACGAGCTTTCTATAGCATATGAATGCTGACCTTTGCCCTGCGGCTCCCTTTTGGGGTGTGTAACGTTAGCTTTTTTCGACCCGGAGGGTGCGAGGTGGAGCTGTGAGTTACGGTATTTTGCTTCACATGCGGCTGTTTCGTCTTCGAAGTTAGCGTAAATGGAAGCGCGATGGAGCGCGTCATCGAGTGAGTCCGTAGGTCGGAGCGTGAGCTCTGCCTTGAACCTCGACTGGTACCATATATTGGTTCGCAGGGCGAGCAGGGCTACTGCTTTGTTAGGGTTAGCAATTTTAGCTTTGATCGCTGATAAGCAGTTTCTTTGCAAGGGTGAGTATGCAATGAGGCTATCAAACTCAAATGCAAGACAGGTTGTAGTACAGTATGCATTGATCCACCACATAGGTTTAGCTCTTTGAAGATCATGTCTATTCTTTTTCTCGCTGATGGAGGGGAGTCAGGGGTTTGGACTTCGATTTCGACTTCGCGGTCTTGTTTTTGAGGTGCTTTGTCAGGGTCCGCTACCCTGTTTCGGGTCGAGGTCTTTTTGGGCTTTTCGCTTTTTCCCTCGGCTTTCTCGGCTTTTTCCTTGGCGAGCTTTTTCGTCAGGATCCTAGCTCGAGTTCGACATTCCTCTGTGGAATGTCCGTTCTTTTAGTGGTGCTCGCAGTATATGCTTTGGTTGAAGCTCCACTCCTTTTCAGGAGACGAGCTCTCTATAGCATATGAATGCTGACCTTTGCCCTGCGGATCCCTTTTGGTGGGTGTAACGTTAGCTTTTTTCGACCCGGAGGGTGCGAGGTGGAGCTGTGAGTTGCGGTATTTTGCTTCACATGCGGCTGTTTCGTCTTCGAAGTTAGCGTATATGGAAGCGCGATGGAGCGCGTCATCGAGTGAGTCCGTAGGTCGGAGCGTGAGCACTGCCTTGAACCTCGACTGGTACCATATATTGGTTCGCAGGGCGAGCAGGGCTACTGCTTCGTTAGGGTTAGCAATTTTAGCTTTGATCGCTGATAAGCAGTTTCTTTGCAAGGGTGTGTATGCAATGAGGCTATCAAACTCAAATGCAAGACAGGTTGTAGTACAGTATGCAAGAGAGAGTCAATCCACAGCTAGGATGATAGAAAATGCAAAGAGAATGCAAGGGCTATGCAAATCTAAGCGAAACAAGAAAGGTTTTGAGAAAATCCCTAAAAACTAGATGCAGCAACTAAATGGAATGCAACCTATTTTAATATTACCAGAAATGATCAAAATACCAAGAGGAACAAACAGAATAATTAAATGACAAAGTTATGAATTACTAAAATTTGACTAGTGGATCGACCATGGGATCGACCACTAGATCGAGCAATAACGATCGATCTCGTTTAAAAATGCAAGAACAGTAAAACTAACGACCAGGATGCTATCAAAGATCAAGCGAATGATGAGAGAAGATGTAAAGATGCAAAGAAAGAGGGTATATGTTGAGATTCATGATCAGGGGTTTCAAAGGTCCGAACTTGGGTTGAAAACTTTAAATCGACTCACTTTGTGAGAATCTCTATGCCTTGAAAATGAAATAAGATCTATCCGTGGCTTTCGGTATAGATCACTCTTTCATCCTCTCCTCCAAACCCATGGCTTTTGGTGGAAAGAGAGGTTGAAGGGCATGGGAAACAGATTTCAAACGAATGGCTTAACTAGTCCCATAAACTTCCATGACTTTTGGGAAGGGGTAACTAGTCTCTAGAGTGTGATCTTCAGAGGTCCCTGAATCCTGTCAAGGTAAGGAACCTCTCGGATCATAAAGCTCTTGGCGTGAGAGTCTTTAAGCTTTGAGAACTCGACACCCTAGAAGAGATGGCCATTAAAACACTAGAAAACCCCAAGATCGAAACCCTTTTGACCCCTTAGATCCTCTCAACCCCGAACCCTATAGAAACTACTTACTACACATAAGATAAATCAAGCAAAGCATGAAGAAAGAAGCGATGAACATGAAAAGAAACTAGATTAAATTCAAACGATTCGATTACAAAGCAAGAAAAACTTCAAGTTCTACAATGGTGGATAATCTCTAAAACCAGAGAGCAAAGCATAAAAAAGATAAGAATGAGAAGTTGTGTGGGGAAAAGGACGTCGCCGCCTTCCCAAAATGACGAAAACAACCCGATGGTCCCCCCCTCGCTAGCGGCCAAAAGCGGTTGAAAGGACAGAGATCGACCTCGGGATCGAGTGGCTCTCTCGATCATCTTCGGACATCGTGTCTTCAACTCGATCTGGGTCTCGATCATCTTCGGCGGATCGAGTGTTGCATCCGATCTTGGTATCGATCTTCGGTTGGATCGAGTGGTGGACTCGATCCGGCTCTCGCTCTGCATGGCGTCATTTACATCCGTACCGTTTGATCGATTGCTTCACTCGATCTCCGTCTCGATAATTCTCCTTGGATCGCCTGGTCTTCTCAATCTTCTGGTCGATCTCATCTTAGATCGACCTGCCATGCTCGATCTGGTCCTCGACCTCTGGTCTTTAGCAAACATCCGACCTTCCACGAACCGCCACAACAGCTTCAGCACGTCCACGAACCTCCACGACTCCAAAGTAGCCAGAAACAACCTGAATATGATGCAAAATGCAAGGAACATGCGTACGCTGGTGCAAGGATGCTGTAGGACTCTAAGTTATGCAATCTAGTCTAAAATGTGATGTAAATGCATGAAAAGCTAACTAATGTGTATGCAAAATGTATGTAATATGCAGTAACATCAATCGCTTTGAATTTAGCGATGTATGATCGAAGTGGTTCATCTGGAGCTTGTACTAGCTTCCAGAGGTCGGCTTCGGTTTTTTGTTTTTCGATGAATATCGAATACTGTTTGAGGAAGGCTACTGCGAGTTTGTTGAAATTCGAGATCGAATTTTCTTCCAGCGTCGCGAACCATTCCTGAGCTGGTCCGACTAGGTTCTCGGCGAAGAACCTGCAGTATCCTGCTTCTTTCTTTTCTGTGGAGAAATTAGCTCGGATAGCTGCGAGGTTGAAGAGTCGGATATGGGCTTTCGGGTCGCTGTTCCCAGCGTACTCCGGGACTCTTACTTTGGTAGTGTCTCGGAGGAATGTGTGCATGATCGAGTAGGTGAACGGAGTTCGGTGGGTCTCGCGAATTACTCGATCGATGTCAGGAGCTGAGCTTGTGGTGTGATGGAACATGGAGTTCATCTACTGAACAGCATAGTCGTTTTGATTCTGGAATCTTTCAAAAGATTCGCAATCGACTAGGTTTCTTGGGCCGACGCCAAGGTGGTTAGCCCAAATCGGATCATTTGGGATCTGGGTTCCGAGCTGTTGGTGAACGAATCCTATGGGTTGTTCGCGGATTCCGCTTGGAGGTCTCGAGCTCGAGGTCATATTCGGTTGGTTCGCCGAACTGGGGTGGCGTTTGCGAGCTCGAGGCGAATGCCGAGATCCAAGCTATGTCTGTCGAGGTTGTTCAGTTCCGGGTGGTCTTAAAGGTGGAGATGGATATCTCGTGTTGGGACGAGGTCCTATTTCGGGTATTCCTGGTGTCGGCACAGGTGGAGATGGATATCTCATCGTGGGACGAGGTCCCATCTCTGGTATTCCTGGAGCCGGAATATCCGTGGCGATTGGTGTCTGGTTCGCCGCGGGGGCGAAGTTCGGTGGACCTGGAGCACGCAGAGGTGTCACGTACGGTCCGGGTGGATTACTTGGAGCAGGGATCGACGAAAAGTCGAGCTGAGTCTGTGGAGGTGGACTTGCAGCAGATCGAGCTGCGGCTTGACGCCGTTCCCGCCTTTCTAATCTGATCTCCTGATCTCGTTGTCGATCGATCAGATGTGTGAGCATTTGGAGTATCTCTACCGACTCTGACGTGCTCCTAGAAGCTGCGGGTATCAGCGGGGAAACAAGAGTTGCTCGGCTCTGTGATGCTGTAGCTGTAGATGGATTCTCAGATCGCACCCAGGTTCGAGAGGGAGGCCTCTCAGCTGTTTGTGACTGGTTATTCGTCGTACCCGGTGGGGTGACGAGGTTAATCACGATCGGTTCCACATGGCTGGGAATGTTAGAGTTCGTGTCGGTGGTGTTGACGAGGGTCGTAACCCTGGGTTCGTTTCCGCCGGCTGTCTGGCTGACGTTCCATTTCGGTTTCAGCTGGCTTCGGATCTGCTCTTGAGTAAGAGAAATCTATAGATCTTTCTCCACAGACGGCGCCAAAATGTGGATACCGAAATCTACACTCAGAAATTTATGTGTATTTGTAAGGGAAGAACTTTAGAGGATTAAAGGCTAGATTCCCTCGAACAGATTGACAATATAATCTAGCACTAACTGAAATAAGGATTTTGTATTAATCGGTCGAATGAAACAGTTACAAAGATTTCGTTGAAGAAGATGAACTGAAAAGAGCTCAAGGAGTAATTACAGTGTTTTCGAGTGTAAAAGGTGTGTGAAGAGATCAAGCCGAATGTCCTCCGAACTAAGTCATTCTCCTCCTTTATATAGCTTGCCTCGTCGAGCTTCGAGCTCCAGCGCGTATCTCGGCCACGTGCAGCAGCCTCAACCGGATATCTCACCACGTGCAGCAACTTCTTCCGCGATATTCGGACTCGTTTGAACTGGCGAGAATATTCTCTGACTTGGCTCGGATTATTCCTTGTTTCTCGGGATTTGGTCGAGCTGGAGCTCGACCTCGCCGATCGGAGCGTCTCGTTGCTCAGGATTAGATCGTTGAAAGGTGAATAGGCCTGGGCCGCAGGGTTGAAGCCCAGCAACTTTGACTTAGTTTGGACCTGTCCGTTGGGTTTTTAATGGGCCGGATTTGAGGTGTCAAATCCAACTCCAACAAATTTGTATTTCAATGTTTTGTAAACGACTTTGTAATTTTTTTGTACTCTGATTCTTGATTAATAAAATTTAGACGAAAAAATATAAAATAAATTAAATGGTTTTTTTCAATTTTCAGCTTTTTTGTCATAAATTAATACACAACAAACTTATGATTGCACATTATTGTAGAGATTTTTATAAAGAAATGAAGATGAGATTTTTTTTGATGTATTTTAAATGACTAAAGTAATATGAAAGACTTATTTATAATATAGTATTACTTTTCTGGTTCGGACTACATAAACCGAATTTGGAAGTTATTTTCTAATCAAACTTTAATAGGAAACAAACTAGTCATTTTCTCTTTTTCTTTTTTCTAGGGCTTTTTTGTGTGCAAGTAAATTAGTTTTATTGACGACGGCTCTTTATCTTCTTTATTTTTTCATTCATTTTTTTTGTTTTGTATTATGTTTTGATATACTCATTATTTACATCATATTAGCATACATTTTGCATTGTTTTATAGTCTTTAAACATGTATTTTTGCATGCTTTTGTCTAATTTGTATTTAATTAGGACTTAGTGTAGATTTAAGATATACATTGCATGTTTTGTGAATTTGAAAAGTTTGACAAGTATATTTGGAGAGTGTGGAGAGTACAAGGAGTATGGGAGATGATGGTGGATGCTGCACAAGACATCAAAAGAGCCAAGAAAAAGGTGCACCTTGTTGAAGCGGCCAGAAACTGCACCTGATAAACTGGCTCGGAAAACACATCTCCAACCCGATTCAGCTTCAACAGTCTTCAAAAATGTTGTAGCCCCGTGAGTTAGCTTCCGTCTGGAGTTAGTTTCAGGTCATTCCCATCTGCGGTTTGAAAGTTAAAGAAGTTTTAGTGAAACCGCTCAACCTGCATCGATCAAGACATAGCCAGCATCGTTCGATGTAAAGCAGCAGGAAGATGGAAGTTTACATTAATCAACCACATCGATCACTTGTGATCGATGTCAAGATACAGGACAACCACATCGATCAAGCACATCGACCAAGACTGATCAATGCATTTGACCCGCGAGCTTTGAAGATCACATTGATCAACCACATCGATCATCATCTGATCGATGTCAAGAACCAGAAGATCACGTCGATCATCCACATCCATCACTTATGATCGATGCTGAACCAGACTGAAGACAATTTATTTACAATTTTGCCACTCCGCTTAGACTCCTATAAATACTTAAAATCTCTAATTTCTGGAAACATCTCTTTATCTAGCAGTTCTTCTTTTCTTTTCTAGATTTTGAATAATTTTGTATTTGAATCTTTGTTTATTTCAATATAAGTTTGCATTTCCATTAATTTTTTGTCTCCTAATCATGATTTATTATCTTTTCTTCATAGATTTTATGGTTTTCACCATGATTAGTGAGTAGTTTGCTTTAGGTTTGATATCAGTCCTTCCAGGAAGGAATCCCTCTTGCATTTGAACAGCTCTTGCAGTTTGAGCAACCTGAACATCCAGCTTCTTCATGTGAGAGTTCAGACTCTGAATTTTCCCATTCAGATCTTGATACAGCGAATCCTTCTTGCCATTGAAGTTCACTGTCATCTTCTGCTGCCCTTCTAAGAGCTGCTCCAGCATAGCTTCCATCTTATTGTCTTGTGGAGGTGCAGTTTGATAGGAAGAAGAGCCATTAATTATGCTGTTCTGGTAAGGTTTTTGAATCTCAGTCTTCTGGAACTGTGAAACCAGATGCATTATGGTTTTCTGTGAAGGTGCTCTTCTGATTATTGCCATTGTAACTGCTGTTCCATTGCTGATTCTCAAATCTTTGACTTTGAAAACCTCCTCCATTGATGAAATTAACATCTTTCTGCTCAATGTCTTCAGGATTTTCGAAAGTTTCCACTTCTGCAGCAAACTGGACTGATTTCTTTCCTACCAGAAGGCTATGCATACTGTCCAGCTTAGCCTTAACTTCAGCAATCTGATTTCCATCATTCAAACCAGCTTGTTTCATCCTCTGAAAATCTGTATTCTTGGTGCTGTTGCTGCAAGCCAAGTTTTCAATCAGAGTTATGGCAGCTTCTGGAAGGTTGGTGTTGAAAGCTTCAGTAGGACCTTGGGAGAATGATGCAATTTTCGTCCTCAGGTCCTCTGATCTAGCATTATCATAGAAATTATTCAGAAAAGCATTATTAGTGCTCTCCCAAGTGGTCAGCGAACCAGGCTCCAATTGCTTCAGCCAATAAGCAGCATCTCCTCCAAGTGAGTAAGGAAAAAAGCTTGCTGAACAGAAAGTTATAGCTAACTCCATTAGCTTTGACACTTGAAGCCAAATCCTCAAACCTCTCAATATGATCCATAAGATGCTCATGAGGTAAGCCATAGAAAGGATGCTGTCCCACCAGCTGATAATAAGCAGGTTTGAGCTCAAAATCATTCCTCTGAAAATCAGGAGGGCGAATTGCAGCTCTATTGGCATAGAACTGATCAGGTCTGTTGCAATCCCCTAGAGTCCTCTGAACAAAATGCCCAACAGCGTTGTTAGCAGCAGCAGGAGCTCCAGCGTCTTGTGCCACTGGTTGAACCGCCTGTTTAACTATGACATTCCCATCTTGATCCAGTCTCTGCACTTCTTCATTCCTCCTGTTTCCCTCTTTGTCAACCAAGTGACCTTCTGCATCTTCAACCAAGATCAGTGGAGCAACCATTGTAGACTGTTTCTTAGTTTTCCTGATGGTCCTCTCCAACTTAGCAAGTTCGTCGATGCTCAAAGTCACAAGCTCCTTCTCTTTGTTGCTTCTGGTACTGTGATTAGGCATACATCTGAAACCAGCACAAAGAAAAGTAGCAGAAAGTTAGTAAACAAATTAAAACTTAGACAAAATCCTAATACTAAAAACTGATAGACAGCTATTACTCCCCGACAATGGCGCAAAAAACTTGATAGGGCTCAGGTTTTACCCAAATAAAAACTACTGCAAGTGCACAGCAAACCAGTATTAGTATAAGTGGTTATCGAATCCCAAGGGAGTAAGTAAACTACACTATAGAATTTAAGTTCAGATTAAGCTAAGCGATCAGTAGTGTATATAATGCAAAATAATTAAAAACAATGAAAGCAAGCGAAATTTGATTGATCTAAGACTCAGAAGACTAAAAGTGCTAAGTCAGGACAATTCGCAGGTTGAATCCGAGAATGTAGAATGCATGAAATCAGGAACGAATAAGAACCATCTCGAACATGAATCGCAAATATATAACTAATCAATTCTCATTGCAGAAGTTAACTATGTCTAAATCACAGAGTTTCAAATCTCTTTGCAAACTCTAACAACCTAAACATGCAGTAATGATCAGGTTTAATTGTTCACAAAACTCCTAAGCCAAATTTCTTTGCACTAAGTCGTTTTGCTCATCTAATGCTAGATCAGTTTATCAATAATCCTCTCACATCTATTAAACAACTTAGGTTTAGAATTTCTAGATGATGTGTCCTAGAAAATTGGTTTTAAAGCAAGCACAGATGAAGAACCAACATATATTCCTAACAGGTTGCAATTTTTACAGACTCATCACCAACCCTTGAAAATCTCCAATTGTGCTCCAATTGTGCTATAACCTGCAAAGACTATACTATGACTCTAAAAAGACCAAAAAGACTCAATAAAACATGGTTAAAAACCATAAAAACCATGATATATCATGTATCCAGCTTGTTGTGAACATCAGCAAATTTCTTGTTCGTCTCCAAAGTATCATTGAGTTGTATTTTGAGGATTTCGATGAGCAGGCTCTTGATATCAGCTTCACTAGGGTTAGAAGCATTGTATGGACCTTGAGTGAGAGAAGTAGGGGGTGCAAGCTGTGGATGAGGATGGTAGCTACTTGGAGAGTAGTTCATAGGCAAAAACCCTTGGTTGAAGTTGTTGCCCCTTTGATTCCCAACAGAGAGCATGTTCTTAACTTGGAGATCCTCACCTGCAATGAAAATACTTGGAAAAAGAGTTAGTAACCAAATAGAAAGAAAAGCTTGATCTTAGGGTTTCTACAATGATGTTATTGCATATTGCATACATTTTGCATACTCATTAGTTAGCTTTTCATGCATTTGTACCATGTTTTAGGTTAGATTGCATCACTTAGGGTCCTAGAGCATTCTCGCATCAGCATACGCATTTTTCTTGCATTTTGCATCACATTCAGGTTGTTTCTGGCTGCTTTGGAGTCGTCGAGGTTCGTGGACGTGTTGAAGCTGATGTAGCAATTCATGGGAGCTCGAGAATATGCTAAGGACCAGAGATCGGGTAGCAGATCGAGCATGGCCGGTCGATCTAGGAGTTGATCGACCAGAAGATCGAGCCAACTAGGCGATCCAAGGAAAATGATCGAGACAGAGATCGAGTGAAGCAATCGATCAATCGGTACGGACGTAAATGACGCCATGCAGAGCGAGAGACAGATCGAGTACACCACTCGATCCAGCCGAAGATCGATACCGAGATTGGATGCAACACTCGATTCGCCGATGAAGATCGAGACCCAGATCGAGCCGAAGACACGATGTCCGGATATGATCGAGAGAACCACTCGATCTTGGAGTCGATCTCTGTCCTTTCAACCGTTTTTGGCTGCTAGCGAAGGGGGGACCATTGGCTTATTTGGGCATTTTGGGAAGGCGGCGACGTCCTTTTCCCATAACTTTTTAGATCCTTATCTTTTTTCTTATGTTTTCTCTCTCGTTTTCGTGAAGAACACCGTTGTTGAAACTCGTTTTTCTCTGAAGCTTTTGTATTCGAATCATTATCGTTTAATCCAGTTTTCCTTTCATGTTCATCGTTTCGTTTCATATGATTTGCTTGATTTACTCTATGTGTAACGAGTAGTTTCCTTTGGGTTCGGGGTTAAGAGGATTAAGGGGTTGAAAGGGTTTCGATCTTGGGGTTTTTCTAAGCGTTTTCTAAAGGTTATCTCTTCTAAGGTGTTGAGATCTTAGTGCTTGAAGACTCTCACGCCAAGAGCTTCATGATCCGAGAGGTTCTTTACCTTGACAGGATTCAGGAGCCTCGGAAGATCACACCTTAGAGACTAGTTACCCCTTCCCAAAAGCCATGGAAGTTTGGGGGATTAGTTAAGCCATTAGTTTGAAATCTGTTTTCCTTGCCTTTCGACCTTTCTTTCCACCAAAAGCCATGGGTTTGGAGGAGAGGATGAAAGAGTGATCTATACCGAAAGCCACGGATAGATCTTGTTTTGTTTTCAAGGCTTAGAGATCCTCACCAAGTGAGTCGATCTAAAGTTTTAAAACCAAGGTCGAACCTTTGAAACCCCTAACCATGAATCTCAACCCTAGGCCCTTTCTTTTAGCATCTTTACGTCTATTCTCATCTTTCGCTTGATATCTGATAGCATCCTGGTCATTAGCTTTACTGTTCTTAAGTTTTTAGACGAGATCGATTGTTACTGCTCGATCTAGTGGTCGATCTCGTGGTCGATCCACTAGTCGAATTTTAATAATTTGAAGCTTTCTTCTTTAATTAATCTGTTTGTTTCTCGTGGTAGTTTCTTACTTTCTAGTATATTTTTAAAATAGGTTTCACTCTGTTTAAGTTGCTGCATCTAGTTTTTATAGATTTTATCATAAACTGTCTCATTTTGCTTAGATTTGCTTTCGTCCTTGCATTCTCTGTGCATTCTCTATCATCCTAGAAGTGGATTGACTCTCTCTTGCTTGCTGTACTACAACATGTCTTGCATTTGAGTTTGATAACCTCACTGCATTATAACCCATACAAAAGAACTGGTTATCAAATGGCGCCGTTGCCATTCTGGGACTGTTTAGAGAACATAGAGATTTGGGTCTTAGCAAAGACTAAGTCTTTACCTTTTTCAAGTTACTAATACTTCTACTCTCAGACGTGTGTTTTCAGGTACATGAATCTTCGTTCAAGGGGAGACAACAATCTTCTACAACCCTTAGACAACATTCATCAACTTGGTCACTCACGGCAAAGGAGAGTCAGAGAGCAAACAAGAGCCTTTGAGGAGATTGTTCAGCACGGTTTGGTTAACTTTGAAGATATGGCTGAACACGAGCATCCATAAGGACCTCCTCCAGCAGGACGGGGCAATGGAAACCCCCAACACGCGGCTAGACCCCCAAGGATCATAGGAGCCGGAGATGCTCCCAATACCCACCACAATAGGTTTGGGATCACTCCTCCTCCTGTACAAAACAATAACTTCGAGATCAAGCCAGGTTTCATCTCCATGGTGCAAAACAACAAGTTCCACGGCTTAGCAATGGAAGACCCCTTGGAGCACTTAGACAACTTCGAGCAAGTATGTGGGATGATCAAGATCAATGGCATATCCGAAGATGCTTTCAAGCTTCGCCTCTTCCCCTTTTCACTCGAAGACAAAGCTAGACATTGGGAGAAGACCCTCCCACAAGGCACCATCACATCATGGGCCGAGTGTAAGAAGGCATTCCTCTCAAAGTTCTTCTCAAGCACAAGGACAGCACGGTTAAGAAGCGAAATCAGCGGTTTCACTCAAAGGAAAAACGAGACATTCAACGAGGCAATGGAACGTTTCAAAGACTACACGATCCAATGTCCTCATCACGGGTTCAGCGAGGAGACACTACTCAGTACCATATACCGTGGAGCTTCACCAAAGATCAGGTTGTTGCTTGACACAGCTAGCAAAGGGAACTTCCTCGGTCAGGAGGTAGAAGAGGGTATGGAGCTGATAGAAAACTTGGCGTTGAGTGATGGAAACTATGCTGAAGATTATGACCGTGCACCGAGAGGATCAGAGATGGAGTCTCATAAGAAGGAACTCAAATATTTGCATGAGAAGATAGATAAGTTGGTGTTAGCCAATCAGAAGCATGTTCACTTTGTTGGTGAAGCTGATGAAAACCAAGAGGAGTTGGAGCTGAGCCAAGAAGAAGCCAATTGGGTGGCGGGACAGAACAACTACAAGTCTCAAGGCTACAACCAAGGCTACCAGAACAACAACCTCTCTTACCGAAGCACCAACGTAGCCAACCCTAAAGATCAAGTGTACCCTGCTCAGCAAGCAAAACCTTTTATCCCTTACAACAAAGGTTTTCAACCGAGTGGTGGTTTCCAAGGTCAAGGGCAGAACAACTTCCAAGGGCAACAACAAAACAACAAGGGTTATACTCCTAACTACCCTCCAGGCTTTGCACCTCAGCAGCAACAACCGATGCAACAACAAGTAGATCCGGTTCAAGCAATGTTTCAACAGCTAATCCAAGGGCAAGCATCTACAAACCAGAAGTTTGCTGAAATGAACACCCGTCTAGACTCATCTCTCACCGACTTCTCCACTCAGATCACCAACCTAAACAACAAGATCAAGCATCTGGAGAAAGGGAAAGCAAGCACGAGTGGTCAGAACAGTCTTCCGGGAAAGGGTGAGCAGAATCCCAAGGAGTATGCTAATGCTATAACGTTGAGAAGCGGTAAAGAGCTCCAACCTCCGGTCTCTACAAAGAACAACGAGGACGTTGTAATTCAAGAGGGGGAGGGTAAACCTTCGGCTGATGATGATGAGATAAACTTTGACAACGTTTGGATCCAAGGGCCGAGGAGAGGAGATAAGGCGGTCACTGAGAAGAAAAGTGAGCAAACCACCAAGGAGAAGAACTCTTACGTGCCCCCACCTTACGTATCGAAGTTCCCATTTCCCGGTCGTTTCAAAAAGCAGCTCAACGAGAAGCACAAAATCTTGTTTGAGAAGCACCTGAGAGACGTGGAAATCAAGCTGCCTCTTGTAGATTGTCTTCCTATGATGCCCAAGTGCGCCAAGTTTTTCAAGGACACCCTTGTGAAGAAGAACAAAGAAAGCAAAGAGGTACTTGTTCTAAGTGAAGAGTGTAGTGCGGTTATACATAAGGAGATAGTCCCTAAGAAGCTGGGAGACCCTGGAAGCTTCACTATACCCTGCGCTTTGGGTCCTCTAGAGTTCAAGAGTTGCTTGTGTGATCTCGGGGCTAGCATAAACTTGATGCCTCACTCCGTGGCTAAGAAGCTTGGTTTTACTCGGTTTAAAGACTGTCGGATCTCATTGGTGCTGGCTGATAGAAGCGTGAGGTTACCAGTGGGGCTGCTTGAAGATTTACCGGTACGAATCAGTGGTGTGAACGTACCCACAGACTTTGTCGTGTTGGAGATGGATGAGGAGCCTAAAGACCCACTCATCTTAGGGAGACCATTCCTTGCAACCGCCGGGGCTATCATAAATGTGAAGAATGGGAAGATTGCCTTGTATTTGGGGAAGGACATCAGGCTAGACTTCGACATCAACAAGGTTCTAAAGAAGCCGACCATTGAAGGACAAGCTTTCTATATTGAAACGATGGATGCATTGGCGGATGAGTTGCTGGAAGAGCTAGCTCTAGAAGACCATCTGAAGTTAGCACTAACTAAGGAGCCAGGGGAGTTTGGTTTTGTGGACCAAAGAACCCAAGAGTACGTGAACCTGCTGGATTCTAGGAGGATTATCAAGAATGAAGAAGGTTGCTGCCTAGAGATCGACCCCGAGATCGACGCTATCACTCGATCCAGGAGTCAGATCGACAAGTCAATCGAGAACACAACTCGATCAGGTGCAACAATCGATGGACAGATCGAGAAGAATGCTCGATCAGGAAAAACAATCGAGTCGACCATCGAGAGAGACCTCCCGATCATTTTGGGGTCCAATCAAGAGATCGACTCAGCGTCTCGATCCCTATCAAATCGAGTAAGTGAATCGAGCGAAATGGCTCGATCTAGACGACATCGAGAGGAGAATCGACCGGAGGACTCGATCTCAGAAGGGATAGCGATGGAGGAAAGCAGTCTGAAGGGCAATGCCTCGGGTTCAAAGGAGAGTTCCAAGGAGGAAAGCAACAACAACAGCCACGAGGATGACTGGAGTGAGCTGTTAGCCCCAAAGGTGGACCTTAAGGAGCTCCCAAAAGGGCTAAGGTATGCTTTCTTAGGGCCTAATAACACCTATCCCGTGATTGTGAATGAAAACCTTAGTGATGATGAGTTGCACTCGCTCCTAACTGAGCTGAGAAAGTATAGGAAGGCCATAGGGTACTCTTTAAGTGACATCAAGGGCCTTTCACCAATGCTTTGCACTCATAGGATTCACTTGGATAATGAGAACGCTTCTTCTATAGAACATCAAAGGCGTTTGAATCCTAACTTGAAAGAGGTTGTTAAGAAGGAAATCCTTAAGCTTTTAGAGGCTGACGTGATCTATCCCATAAGTGACAGCACGTGGGTCTCCGCTGTACACGTGGTGCCTAAGAAGGGAGGGATCACGGTCATAAGGAATGAAAAGGATGAGCTTATCCCTACTAGGACCATCACTGGTCATAGAATGTGTATTGACTATAGGAAACTTAACCTTGCGATTAGGAAAGACCATTTCCCTTTACCTTTTATTGATCAAATGCTTGAGAGACTTGCAAATCACCCTTGCTATTGTTTTCTCGATGGGTATAGCGGTTTCTATCAAATACCTATTCACCCAAATGATCAGGAGAAGACGACCTTCACATGTCCCTACGGTACCTTTGCATATCGAAGGATGCCGTTTGGATTGTGTAATGCACCGGCTACGTTTCAGCGGTGTATGATGTCGATCTTCTCTGATCTTATAGAGGAGATGGTAGAGGTGTTCATGGATGACTTCTCTGTGTATGGTGCGTCCTTTCCTGCGTGTTTGTTGAATCTTTGCAGGGTACTCAAACGTTGTGAGGAGACAAACTTGGTGCTGAACTGGGAGAAATGCCACTTCATGGTTAAGGAAGGGATCGTGCTCGGTCACAAGATATCATAGAAGGGTATTGAGGTTGATCAGGCTAAGGTGGAGGTCATGATGGGTCTTGAGCCGCCGGTTAATGTTAAGGGAATCAGAAGCTTCTTGGGACACGCAGGGTTTTATAGGCGCTTCATCAAGGATTTCTCCAAGATTGCACGCCCTCTTACACGGCTGTTGTGCAAGGAAGCTGAGTTTGTATTCGATGAGGAGTGTTTGAAGGCTTTCGTGACCATCAAGGAAGCCCTTACATCAGCTCCTATAGTCCAAGCACCAGACTGGTCTCTTCCCTTTGAGATCATGTGTGATGCTAGTGACTACGCCGTAGGAGCCGTTCTTGGTCAGAAGAAAGACAAGAAGCTACACGTGATCTACTATGCTTCAAGGACCTTGGATGACACGCAATCACGATACACCACTACGGAGAAGGAGTTGCTTGCAGTAGTCTTCGCCTTTGAGAAGTTCAGATCATATCTCGTTGGCTCCAAGGCTATTGTATACACGGATCACGCTGCCTTACGATACATCTACTCGAAGAAAGACACTAAGCCTCGGCTCTTAAGATGGATTCTGTTACTCCAGGAGTTTGACATGGAGATTAAAGACAAGAAAGGGATAGAAAATAGAGTCGCTGACTACCTCTCACGGCTTAGGATCAACGAGTCTCTCCCCTTAGATGACTCTCTTCCAGAAGAGCAGCTTATGGCGATTACTACGGCTTTTTGTGGGAAGATAGAAGGGAGGTTTGAGGAGGTGTTGAGTTTCAAAGAGGAGGATCTACCGTGGTATGCTGATGTGGTGAACTATCTAGCGTGTGGTGAGGAACCAACACATCTCAACAGCTATCACAAGAAGCGGTTTATGAGGGAGGCTAGTGACTACTTTTGGGACGAGCCCTACCTATACAAAAGAGGAGTAGACAGCTTGTACCGGAGATGTGTTACAAAGGAAGAAGCCAGGGACATCCTCTATCATTGCCATGGCTCTTCCTACGGAGGACACTTCGCCTCATTCAAGACTGCCACGAAGGTATTGCAAGCCGGTTTCTGGTGGCCCTCCATTTTTAAAGATGCACACGAGTTTGTGAAGAGCTGTGAGGCATGTCAACGAGCAGGGAATATAACTAAGAGGAACGAAATGCCTCAAGTTCCCATCTTCGAGGTTGACGTGTTCGACGCGTGGGGGATTGACTTCATGGGGCCATTCCCTTCCTCATATGGCAACAAATACATCTTAGTAGCAGTGGATTATGTCTCTAAAAGGGTTGAGGCTGTTGCTTCCCCTACAAATGACTCTAAGGTGGTAATCAAGTTGTTCAAGAGTATCATCTTCCCGAGGTTTGGGGTACCCAAGGTTGTTATAAGTGATGGAGGAAGCCACTTTATAAAAAGGTCTTTGAGAACCTCTTGAGAAAGTATAGGGTTAAGCATAAGGTGGCTACACCGTATCATCCTCAAACAAGCGGTCAAGTGGAGGTCTCCAACAGGCAAATCAAGGCTATTCTAGAGAAGACCGTCGGAGCCACAAGGAAAGACTGGGCAGTGAAGCTGGATGACGCTCTTTGGGCCTACCGTACCGCCTTCAAGACGCCGATTGGTACAACCCCTTTCACTATACTCTATGGCAAGGCCTGTCACCTCCCAGTTGAGCTGGAACACCGTGCGTTGTGGGCTGTGAAGAGGCTGAACTTTGATCTCAAGACTGCTCAAGAGAGGCGCCTTATTCAGCTACACGAACTGAACGAGTTGAGGCTGAATGCTTACGAGAGCTCTCGGATATACAAGGAGCGGCCTAAGGAGGCTCATGACTAGAAGTTGGTTGCCAAGGAGCTCAAGGAAGGACGACTAGTGTTGCTGTACAACTCGAGGCTCAAACTCTTCCCGGGCAAGCTGAAATCAAGGTGGAGCGGACCGTTCATGATTCAAGAAGTGTTGCCTTATGGAGCTGTTACTCTGATGGGAAAAAGTGGCAGTGCATTCACCGTCAACGGACACAGAGTCAAGCCCTATTTGGCAGATAGCTATGACAAGGAGAGTACCTCAGTGCTTCTCCAAGACCCAACATCTGGTTAGACCAAGTAAGGTCTAGCTAAAGACGTTAAAGAAAGCGCACTTGGGAGGCATTCCCATGTTTATCTTGTACATATTTCTGTTTTATTTCCCTTTCAGTTTTATGTTTTTATTTTGCAAGTGTGTAGGAACAGGTATAAGGAGTCTAAACCTTGACTTTGAGGTCTTAAAAAGGCAATAGGGGTTAGAATAAGGCTAGAGATCGAGTGCTAGATCGACTCATCTTGGCTCGATCTTTGCTAGATCGAGTCAGTAAATCGAGAGGAGCCAGTCGATCTAGACGAGAACGAGTGACAAGATCGACCTTGACGAAAAAGGATCGATCGATCCAAATCGGATCGACCGATCTAATTTCTCTCGGGAAAATCTGTTGAAAACAGATCGATCACTCGACTCGATCCATCACTCGATCTATGCCAAATCGACCCCTAAATCGAGGACGTAGCTCGATCATGAGGACTTAGCCGAGGAGCCAACATCTCAATGATCGAGAGGGCCAATCGATCCAAGACTCGATTCATCATGGATCGAGTCTCAAATCGAGTAACCCTCTCGATCTAAGCCATTTTGGGCATGAGATCAAGTCCTAGATCGACCAAATGGACTCGATCTCATGCCGAGGTAACATTTCTCTTTCCCTCCTTTACTCTTTTCCCTCCAACTTTTGAATTCAAAACTTGGTCAAGGCAAGCATCTTTGACCATGAAAGATGTTCCTTGACCAAGACTTTGTCAGAAAAACCACTTTGACTACCCATTGTTTTGGTTTTGCTAAGTCTTTAAATATTTCAAACAACCTCTCACCCTCTCATTCCTGTTTTGCTCGAAAATTTTAAACAAAGAGAGTGAGAGTTTCAATTTTCAAAAGCTAGGAAAGATATTCTGCATTTCTTGCAAAGGTATTTTCAAAGATTTAATGGTTTAATTTTAGAAAATCTCCTTTAATATCGCAAGATCTTGTTTTAGAATATAAGATCGGTTTTGAATTTTTAAAACTAGCTAAGTAAAAGGAATAATTTCAGATTTTTCAGTATCTAAAGATTTGATTCTCCTTTATTTAGCAATGATTTTTATTTATTCCCCAAAATTCTAGGGTAGTTTTTATAAATTCTCTCCTTCTCTCCTATCATTCTCATCAAATCGCCGCTTGCTTATCAATCTCTTTAGAATCTTGTTTCAGGAACAATGGCACCAAAGAGAACTAGAGAAGAGCAAGCACAAGAAGGAGAAGGACAAGAAGTGTTAGTTAAGAGAGGGTCCGGTGGAGTAAGGATGAGAAGAGGGATAAGAAGTGGCTAGAGAGGCTCCGGTTTGAGCCTACCAAGTTTGCTGATCGAGAGCTGTTGTCTAAGCTTGGGATTCTTGGGGACTTCGACCAACTCCTCAAGAACATTGGTGTAAGATGTCTGTCACAGATGGATTGCCCAACCATTCCTGAAGTGACAATAGACTTCCTTGCCACCTTGGAGTTCCGGTATGAGAATCCTAGTGCACCCGTCCCTTCTCAAGGCCGCCTCTACTTCAAAGTTGGACGTCAAGCCTATACACTCTCCATCCCTGAGCTATGCCAAGCCTACGGTCTTAACGCTGATGCATACAAGGTCGAGTTCCCAGCCTTCAAGAAAGCCGACGAGTTTTGGGACCTGATCAGCAATGAGGACTACAAAGCCAACACCGCCAAGATCAAGCGAGTAAGGAGCCTGGTGCTGAGGTATACTCTGAAGCTGATTGCCAACACGTTCAGTAGAAGGTCTGTTGCTCCTACGGTCACAAAGACAGAGCTGTGCTTCCTTTCCAAGGTGTGAAGCACTTGGTGTCTGATCCGGATGCAAATGAAGAGCCCATAGAGGATGAACTCGGCGATGAAGTGAACTATGGCTGTATGCTCGCGGCTTCCTTGGTGAAGTACAAGGTTTATGCCTTACGGTGCAAGGCAACCTCCTCTTACATTGGCGGTTTCCTTACTCCTCTGTTCGTGCAAGCCGGTGTGCCCATTCATGACTTTGCTCACGTCCCAAACAGAGCTTTCATGGATGAGGCATACATGAGGAATACTGATAGCTTGGGACGCACGCCAGCAGAAGGGTTCTACGCCTACCTCTTCATAGATGACGAAGATAAGAAGAGAGTGTGCATCCTTCCCAACAGAGATGAAACCGAGCTGCCTGGTGTTGGGAACATCGAGTTCTTGCCCACGGAGGAAGAATGCTTTGCCCCTTTAGGAGGACCGCCTGCTTCAGCAATTGCCCCGCGTCAAAGGTCAGAGTCTCCAGGCACGGAAGATGAGATGCCTGAGGCTTACACATTTCCCAAGCTAGACTTTGAGCCGAGGACAAAAACCGAGAAGTTCCTAGCATCGATGGTAGAGATGCAAAGGAAGATTAACAAGTGGCAAGGCAAGATGCTGAAGAAGCTTGGGAAGAAAGTCAAAGCACTTCAGGGAGGCACGCCTAAGTGTTTTGCATTTTGCATAAGGAGTTAGAATTTCTTACAAAGGTGTTTTTACTTATGAATTGTTTCAATGCCCTAGTTAGTAGTTCTCTAATGCTTTGTCTATGCTTTGAAAGTAAGTTTTTACCATGCTTGGATCACTTGTTAGGATTTTCGTGGCTTGAATTGAACTCTCATGATTTGAAACTCATTCTAATAAGTGAAAACCTTAATTTGAAATTCTAATTATCATTCTTATGCATTTGAAAATGAACACATGGTTTTAAAATATTTAGGCTCTCTTCTTCCTTTTTACCACTCTTTGTGAGCCTAAGTAGAACTCCCTCCTTGAACCTTACCCTCCTTTGAAGCCAAATGTTCTTGTGTGACATCTTTGTGAGGCCTTCCTTTTGGTTTGAACTTGGCATAAAGTGTTAGGTTTAGGCGACATGATTTGGTTTTCATATTGTTGCTAGCTTTGCATTTTGAAGCTAGGTGTAGGCTTAGGATAAGTTTGGGGGATCATTGGGGTTGCTATCTTGTCTATTTACTCTCGGTTTCAAAGAGCTTTGTGTCTTAAGGAAAGAAATGAGGTTTTAAGTGAAAGGTTGTTTTTAAAACTAAGTATGCTCTAATTTCAGGAGGTAGCTCTCCCATAATAAAATTAAAAAAAAAAGAAGAAAAGAAAAGAAAAAGAAAAAAAAATAATAAGAGAGCTACTAATAAGAAATTTCTATAGAGCAAAAGTATTTTTCAAAACCTTTTCACTAGCCTAAAAAATCTAAAAATGTCTTTGTTTCGAATTGGGGATTGCTTAGTTTGTAAAGAAAAGGGTAGACTCTTAAGTGGTGAGTGAGGATAAAATTTCTTAAATGAGAGGGGTATAGGATCATTTGATAGTTTACATGGGTAGATGAGAATCTAATCATGTATGCATAAATTGTCTTTACCTTTAGCATTATGCACAAGTTCATCCATTTTTGAGAGAAACCCTTGTTCTGATTATAAACCCTTTTCAAATGAGATCATTCTATGCTCATAACCTTAATCCTTAGCCAAATGTGTTTTGCTTTAAAGTGCATAAGTTTGATTCATGGTTCGAATGTTAATGAATGTTAAAGGATGAGTTTCTTTGATTGTTAGGAATAGGAGAGTCATGATTTGAATTTCTTTGTGTGATGAGTATGGCTAAGTTCTTTGGAGTATGTGTGTAAGCATAGCATTTTAGAACTGTTAACTAGGACATTGAGATTGATTCATTTGAAAGGCACCTTTGCAAAAAGTTTAAAACCCCACTCATTGTTTTCTGAAAACCTCTCTCCTTTACTTATTTTCTGTTGCTTGAGGGCAAGCAAGAAGTAAGTTTGGAGGAGTTGATGTTATTGCATATTGCATACATTTTGCATACTCATTAGTTAGCTTTTCATGCATTTGTACCATATTTTAGGTTAGATTGCATCACTTAGGGTCCTAGAGCATTCTCGCATCAGCATACGTATTTTTCTTGCATTTTGCATCACATTCAGGTTGTTTCTGGCTGCTTTGGAGTCGTCGAGGTTCGTGGACGTGTTGAAGCTGATGTAGCAGTTCGTGGGAGCTCGGGAATATGCTAAGGACCAGAGATCGGGTAGCAGAGCGGAGCATGGCCGGTCGATCTAGGAGTTGATCGACCAGAAGATCGAGCCAACTAGGCGATCCAAGGAAAATGATCGAGACGGAGATCGAGTGAAGCAATCGATCAATCGGTACGGACGTAAATGACGCCATGCAGAGCGAGAGACAGATCGAGTACACCACTCGATCCAGCCAAAGATCGATACCGAGATCGGATGCAACACTCGATTCGCCGATGAAGATTGAGACCCAGATCGAGCCGAAGACACGATGTCCGGATATGATCGAGAGAACCACTCGATCTTGGAGTCGATCTCTGTCCTTTCAACTGTTTTTGGCTGCTAGTGAAGGGGGGACCATTGGCTTGTTTGGGCATTTTGGGAAGGCGGCGACGTCCTTTTCCCATAACTTTTTAGATCCTTATCTTTTTCCTTATGTTTTCTCTCTTGTTTTCGTGAAGAACACCGTTGTTGAAACTCGTTTTTCTCTGAAGCTTTTGTATTCGAATCATTATCGTTTAATCCAGTTTTCCTTTCATGTTCATCGTCTCGTTTCATATGCTTTGCTTGATTTACTCTATGTGTAGCGAGTAGTTTCCTTTGGGTTCGGGGTTGAGAGGATTAAGGGGTTGAAAGGGTTTCGATCTTGGGGTTTTTCTAAACATTTTCTAAAGGCTATCTCTTCTAAGGTGTTGGGATCTTAGTGCTTGAAGACTCTCACGCCAAGAGCTTCATGATCCGAGAGGTTCCTTACCTTGACAGGATTCAGGAGCCTCGGAAGATCACACCTTAGAGACTAGTTACCCCTTCCCAAAAGCCATGGAAGTTTGGGGGATTAGTTAAGCCATTAGTTTAAAATCTGTTTTCCTTGCCTTTCGACCTTTCTTTCCACCAAAAGCCATGGGTTTGGAGGAGAGGATGAAAGAGTAATTTATACCGAAAGCCACGGATAGATCTTGTTTTGTTTTCAAGGCTTAGAGATCCTCACCAAGTGAGTCGATCTAAAGTTTTAAAACCAAGGTAGAACTTTTGAAACCCTAACCATGAATCTCAACCCTAGGCCCTTTATTTTAGCATCTTTACGTCTATTCTCATCTTTCGCTTGATATCTGATAGCATCCTGGTCATTAGCTTTACTGTTCTTAAGTTTTTAGACGAGATCGATTGTTACTGCTCGATCTAGTGGTCGATCCACTAGTCGAATTTTAATAATTCGAAGCTTTCTTTTTTAATTAATCTGTTTGTTTCTCGTGGTACTTTCTTACTTTCTAGTATTTTTAAAATAGGTTTTACTCTGTTTAAGTTGCTGCATCTAGTTTTTAGAGATTTTATCATAAACTGTCTCATTTTGCTTAGATTTTCTTTAGTCCTTGCATTCTCTGTGCATTCTCTATCATCCTAGAAGTTGATTGACTCTCTCTTGCTTGCTGTACTACAACATGTCTTGCATTTGAGTTTGATAATCTCACTGCATTATAACCTATACAAAAGAACTGGTTATCATACAAATCCTAATAACCCAAAAAAGACCAATGGCAATAGCGCTAAATTGATACAAGATTTTTGAAGTCTTGATGCTCAATTACCCAAGCTTGTACTAGCCATTGTAGTATAACAAAGGTTTAATCAAATTCAAATGTCTAAGATAGATACCACTAGAAATGCAATAGAAGTCTTAAGTCAAGCCAAAACAAAGAGGAAGTTGTTTACACTACTAAACTAATCAACTAAGTGAACCAAAGATTAAGAAAGACTAATGAATGCAATACTTAAGCAATGATCAAATGAAAAACAGAGCAACAAAAACAGAACAATGACAAATTCGAAATTCAAATATATAAAAGCAAGGATCATAGATATGGTTATGGAGTTTAGGGAACTCAAAGGCAATACCAGGCTGTAATCAATCTCATTAACAGTGCAAACAAGCACGTAATGCTGATTCCTAGGCATAGAATTCACAATCAAGCAAGCTAAACCCAATCCCTTGGTGAATAACACTTTGCTAAACATCCTAACAAGAACTAATTCCCATCAGTGCTAGAATCTATAGCAAGCAAGCATAAACCAATTCTATTTAAGCCAAAATACTTCTTAGACAGTCAATCCCTTGAGCTAAGACAGGTAAATCCTCTAAAAGAAAAGATGAGCATTTCATCAAACACTTTGTGGGCATAAGAGAAAGCCTAATTCTAGATTCATGTGATCAAGACAAATCTTGCTTAAAAACAGACTAATATAGAGGAATCAATCAATATAAAGAACTAACAAACCCTAATCAAGCCTTAAATTTTCCTAATCTACCACATCTAAGAACATATAGAAGACTACTCACTAACCATCATCAAAACCATCAAATCCACAAGGATTAATGAGTTAAACATGATTAGAAAGAAGGATTAAGAAAATTTAAGATTGCAAATACAAAAACTTAGATTAAATGAACTATCTTGTTCTTACAAGAACCAGAAAGCAATTAAGAGACAAAAGCAAGAACAAGACTCCCTAATATTTTTAGGTCCAAGCCTATTTATAGTAAAAGACAAAAACCCTAAAAGAATGGAAAAATTTTAAATAAAAGAGGTTCAGGCGAGGAGGATGTTGAGCTGATTAGCTTGATGTTGGTGCTCGATGTGATTTCTCGGTTGCTTGATGTCATGCTGACTAGCTTGATGTTGGTGCTCGATATGATTCTTGGTTGCTCCTGGCCAAAGATGTCGTGCGATGTGGATGCACGACATGGGTGTCCTGTGACCTGACATCGTGCTGTTTTTCTCAACATCAATGCTCGATGATGGCACCTTCCTTCTCGGGTGCAAGATGTCGTGTGATGTGCTGGTCGACACAGGTTGAGTGCTTTCACGAACTGTAACTTTCTAACCGCTGATGGGAATTACCTGAAACCAACTCCAGACGCAAGCTAACTAATGGGGATACAACATTGATGAAGACTTCTGAAGCTGAAACGGGATGGAGCCGGTTTCTCAAGCAGTTTCTGGCCGCTTCAACAAGGTGCATCTTCTTCTTGGCTCTTTTCATGCCTTGTGCTGCATGCACCATCATCTCCCATGCTCCTTGTAGTCTTCAAACATACCTGCCAAACTCCCCAAATTCACAAAACATGCAATGCACATCCTAAATCTACACTAAGTCCTAATTGAATGCAAATGGGACAAGAACAAGCAAAAAATGCATGTTTAGAGACTAAAACAATGCAAAATGTATGCTAATACGGTATAAATAATGAGTATATCAGAAGACAGCTTTGCATTGAGCCCAAGAAGTAACTGAACCTGCAGGTAACTTTATTTCCCAACCATGAGCTTTATCACCAAGGGATAAAGGGAATAACCTGAGCTTGAAGGCATCTTCTGAAACCCAATGCAACTTAGTCAAATTGCAGATTCTGTCAAACTCATCCAAATGAGTCAAAGGATCCTCTGTTGACAGCCCTTAGAACTTGTGGTTCTGCACCATTGCAATGATCCCACTCTTGATTTTAAAGTTGACTTCCTCTAGAGGTGGTGGATTGATGCCAAAACGAGTTGTGTGATAGCCAGGTGTATCTCTTGCTCCAATGATCCTTAGAGGAGTATTCGCAGCCAATTTTTTGTACCTGAAATACTACTCAAGTAATGGAGTCAATAACTATAGCACAATAAAGGGCATAGTCTCACAGAAATCACAATCTCAATGATCAAAGAATCCTCAATGGGCAACGTCGCCAAATTTATACTGAAGTTTTGCAACTCTTGTGACTCAATTCCTCAAGTCCTATGATCATGTCATTGTAGCACATAAGGTGTAGATCCAATCAGGGATATGAAAGAATGCAAGTTAAGCCAAGTAAAAGAGGTTGTTTAGAAGTCTAACACCTGATGTTACTGCATATTACATACATTTTGCATACTCATTAGTTAGCTTTTCATGGATTTGTATCATATTTTAGGTTAGATTGCATTACTTAGAGTCCTAGAGCATTCTTGCACCAGCATACGCATGTTCCTTGCATTTTGCATCACATTTAGGTTGTTTCTGGCTGCTTTGGAGTCGTGGAGGTTCGTGGACATGTTGAGGCTGATGTAGCAGTTCGTGGGAGCTCGGATATTTGCCAAGGATCAGAGATCGAGGAGCAGATCGAGCATGGCCGGTCGATCTATGATGTGATCGACCAGAAGATCGAGCCAACCAGGCGATCCTGGGAAAATGATCGAGACGAGGATCGAGTGAAGCAGTCAATCAAACGGTACGGACGTAAATGACGCTATGCAGAGCGAGAGCCAGATCGAGTACAGCACTCGATCCAACCGAAGATCGATACCGAGATCGGATGCAACACTCGATTCGCCGATGAAGATCGAGACCCAGATCGAGCCGAAGACACGATGTCCGGATATGATCGAGAGAACCACTCGATCTTGGAGTCGATCTCTGTCCTTTCAACCGTTTTTGGCTGCTAGCGAAGGGGGGACCATTGGCTTGTTTGGGCATTTTGGGAAGGCGGCGGCGTCCTTTTCCCATAACTTTTTAGATGCTTATCTTTTTCCTTATGTTTTCTTTCAAGCTGCGTCTCTTCCCCTTTTCACTCGGAGACAAGGCTAGGCATTGGGAGAAGACCCTCCTACAAGGCACCATCACCTCATGGGCCGAGTGTAAGAAGGCCTTTCTCTCAAAGTTCTTCTCTAGCACCAGGACAGCACGGTTGAGAAGCGAAATCAGCGGCTTCACTCAACGGAACAATGAGACATTCAACGAGGCAATGGAGCGTTTCAAAGACTACACGATCCAATGTCATCATCACGGTTTCAGCGAGGAAACACTACTCAGTACCATATACCGTGGAGCTTCACCAAAGATCAGGTTGTTGCTTGACACAGCTAGCAAAGGGAACTTCCTTGGTCAGGAGGTAGAAGAGGGTATGGAGCTGATAGAAAACTTGGCATTGAGTGATGGCAACTACGCTGAGGACTATGACCGTGCACCGAGAGGATCAGAGCTAGAGTCTCACAAAAAGGAGCTGAAATCTTTGCATGAGAAGATAGATAAGTTGGTGTTAGCCAATCAGAAGCATGTTCACTTTGTTGGTGAAGCTGATGAGAATCAAGAGGAGTTAGAGTTGAGCCAAGAGGAAGCCAATTGGGTGGCGGGACAGAACACCTACAATACTCAAGGCTACAACCAAGGCTACCAGAACAACAACCTCTCCTACCGAAGCACCAACGTAGCCAACCCTAAAGATCAAGTGTACCCTGCTCAGCAAGCAAAACCTTTCATCCCTTACAACAAAGGTTTTCAACCGAGTGGTGGTTTCCAAGTTCAAGAGCAGAACAACTTCCAAGGGCAACATCAAAGTAACAAGGTTTATACGCCTAACTACCCTCCGGGCTTTGCACCTCAGCAGCAACAACCGATGCAACAACAAGTTGATCCGGTTCAAGCAATGTTTCAACAGCTGATACAAGGGCAAGCCTCTACAAACCAGAAGTTTGCCGAGATGAACACTCGTCTAGACTCGTCTCTCACTGACTTCTCCACCCAGATCACCAACTTAAACAACAAGATAAAGCAGCTAGAGAAGGGGAAAGTGAGTACGAGTGGTCAGAATAGTCTTCTGGGAAAGTGCAGAATCCTAAGGAGTATGCTAACGCCATAACGTTGAGAAGCGGCAAAGAGCTCGAACCTCCGATCTCTACCAAGAACAACGAGGACGTTGTAATTCAAGAGGGAGAGGGTAAACCTTCAGCTGATGATGATGAGATTAACTTTGACAACGTTTGGATCCAAGGGCCAAGAAGAAGAGACAAAGCAGTTGTTGAGAAGAAAGCTGAGCAAACTACTAAAGAAAAGAATGCTTATGTGCCTCCACCGTATGTAACTAAGCTGCCTTTTCCTGGCCGTTTCAAGAAGCAACTCATAGAGAAGCATAGAATCCTCTTTGAGAAGCATCTTAAGGACGTGGAGATCAAGCTACCTCTCGTCGACTGCCTTGCAATGATGCCTAAATGCGCCAAATTCTTCAAAGACACTCTAGTGAAGAAAAATAAGGAAAGCAAGGAGGTACTTGTTCTAAGTGAAGAGTGTAGTGCTGTGATACATAAGGAGATAGTCCCTAAGAAGTTGGGAGACCCTGGAAGCTTCACTATACCCTGCGCTTTAGGTCCTCTAGAGTTCAAGAGTTGCCTATGTGATCTCGGAGCTAGCATAAACCTGATGCCTCACTTCGTGGCTAAGAAGCTTGGCTTTACTCGTTTCAAAGACTGTCGGATCTCTTTGGTACTGGATGATAGGAGTGTGAGGCTACCAGTGGGGCTGCTTGAAGATCTACCAGTGCGAATCAGTGGTGTGAACGTGCCTACGGACTTCGTCGTGTTGGAGATGGATGAAGAGCCTAAAGATCCACTCATCTTAGGGAGACCATTCTTTGCAACCGCCGGGGCTATCATAGATGTGAAGAATGGGAAGATTGCCTTGCACTTGGGAAAGGAGATAAGGCTTGACTTCGATACCAATGAGGTTCTGAAGAAGCCGACCATAGAAGGGCAAGCTTTCTACATTGAAACGATGGATGCCTTAGCGGATGAGTTGCTGGAAGAGCTGGCTCTAGAAGACCATCTGAAGCTAGCACTGACTAAGGAGCCAGGGAAGTTTGGCTATGTGGATCAGAGGACCCAGGAGTACGTCAACCTGCTGGATTCTAGGAAGATTGTTAAGAATGATGAAAGTTGCTGCCTAGAGATCGACCCCGAGATCGACGCTATCACTCGATCCAGGAGTCAGATCGACAAGGCAATCGAGAACACAACTGGATCTGGTGCAGCAATCGATAGACAGATCGAGAGGAATGCTCGATCAGGAAAAACAATCGAGTCGACGATCGAGAGAGACCTCCCGATCATTTTGAGGTCCAATCAGGAGATCAATTCAGCGTCTCGATCCCTTACTCGATCCACATCAAATCGAGTAAGTGAATCGAGCGAAATGGCTCGATCTAGACGACATCGAGAGGAGAATCGACTGGAGGACTCGATTTCAGAAGGGATAGCGATGGAGGAAAGCAGTCTAAAGGGCCATGCCTCGGGTTCTAAGGAGGGTTCCAAGGAGGAAAGCAACAACAACAACCACGAGGATGACTGGAGTGAGCTGTTAGCCCCAAAGGTGGACCTCAAGGAGCTCCCAAAAGGGCTAAGGTATGCTTTCTTAGGGCCTAATAACACCTATCCCGTGATTGTGAATGAAAACCTTAGTGATGATGAGTTGCACTCGCTCCTAACTGAGCTGAGAAAGTATAGGAAGGCCATTGGGTACTCTTTAAGTGACATCAAGGGCCTTTCACCAATGCTTTGCACTCACAGGATTCACTTGGATAATGAGAACGCCTCTTCTATAGAACATCAAAGGCGTTTGAATCCTAATTTGAAAGAGGTTGTTAAGAAAGAAATCCTTAAGCTTTTAGAGGCTGGCGTGATCTATCCCATAAGTGGCAGCACGTGGGTTTCTCCTGTACACGTGGTGCCTAAGAAGGGAGGGATCACGGTTATAAGGAATGAAAAGGATGAGCTTATTCCTACTAGAACCATCACTGGTCATAGGATGTGTATTGATTATAGGAAACTTAACCTTGCGACTAGGAAAGACCATTTCCCTTTGCCTTTTATTGATCAAATGCTTGAGAGACTTGCTAATCACCCTTACTACTGTTTCCTCGATGGGTATAGCGGTTTTTTTCAGATACCAATCCACCCAAATGATCAGGAGAAGACGACCTTCACATGTCCCTACGGTACCTTCGCATATCGAAGGATGCCGATTGGATTGTGTAATGCACCGGCTACGTTTCAGCGGTGTATGATGTCGATCTTCTCCGATCTAATAGAGGAGATGGTAGAGGTGTTCATGGATGACTTCTCTGTCTATGGTGCGTCCTTTTCTGCGTGTTTGTTGAATCTTTGCAGGGTACTAAAGCGTTGTGAAGAGACAAACTTGGTGCTGAACTGGGAGAAATGCCACTTTATGGTTAAGGAAGGGATCGTGCTTGGTCATAAGATATCAGAGAAGGGCATTGAGGTTGATCAGGCTAAAGTGGAAGTCATGATGGGTCTTGAGCCGCCGGTTAACGTCAAGGGAGTCAGAAGCTTCTTGGGACACGCAGGGTTCTAAAGGCGCTTCATCAAAGATTTCTCCAAGATTGCACGCCCTCTTACACGGTTGTTGTGCAAGGAAGCTGAGTTTATGTTTGATGAGGAGTGTTTGAGAGCTTTCGTGACCATCAAGGAAGCCCTTACATCAGCTCCTAAAGTCCAAGCACCAGACTGGTCTCTTCCCTTTGAGATCATGTGTGATGCTAGTGACTACGCCGTGGGAGCCGTTCTTGGTCAGAAGAAAGACAAGAAGCTACACGTGATCTACTATGCTTCAAGAACCTTGGATGACACGCAAACAAGGTACACCACGATGGAGAAGGAGTTGCTAGCAGTAGTGTTCGCCTTTGAGAAGTTCAGATCATATCTCGTTGGTTCCAAGGCTATTGTATACACGGATCACGCTGCCTTGCGATACATCTATTCGAAGAAAGACACTAAGCCTCGGCTCTTAAGATGGATTCTCTTGCTCCAGGAGTTTGACATGGAGATTAAAGACAAGAAAGGGATGGAAAACGGAGTCGCTGACCACCTCTCACGGCTAAGGATTAACGAGTCTCTCCCCTTAGATGACTCTCTTCCAGAAGAGTAGCTCATGGCGATTACCACGACTGTTTGTGGAAAGCTAGAAGGGAGGTTTGAAGAGGTGTTGAGTTTCAAAGAGGAGGATCTACCGTGGTAATCTGATGAAGTGAACTATCTAGCGTGTGGTGAGGAGCCAACACATCTCAACAACTATCACAAGAAGCGGTTTATGAGAGAGGCTAGTGATTACTTTTGGGACGAGCCCTACTTATACAAGAGAGGAGTAGACAGTTTGTACCGGAGATGTGTTACAAAGGAAGAAGCTAGGGACATCCTCTATCACTGCCATGGCTCTTCCTACGGAGGATACTTCGCCTCATTCAAGACTGCCACAAAAGTGTTGCAAGCCGGTTTCTGGTGGCCGTCCATTTTTAACGATGCACACGAGTTTGTGAAGAGCTGTGAGGCATGTCAACGAGCAGGGAATATCACTAAGAGGAACGAAATGCCTCAAGTTCCCATCTTCGAGGTTGACGTGTTCGACGCGTGGGGCATAGACTTCATGGGGCCATTTCCTTCTTCATATGGCAACAAATACATCTTAGTAGCAGTGGATTATGTCTCTAAATGGGTTGAGGCGGTTGCTTCCCCTACAAATGACTCTAAGGTGGTAATCAAGTTGTTCAAGAGTATCATCTTCCCGAGGTTTGGGGTACCTAAGGTGGTTATAAGCGATGGGGAAAGCCACTTCATAAACAAGGTCTTTGAGAACCTCTTGAGAAAGTATGGAGTTAAGCATAAGGTGGCTACACCGTATCATCCTCAAACAAGCGGTCAAGTGGAACTCTCCAACCGGGAAATCAAGGCCATACTAGAGAAGACGGTCGGAGCAACAAGGAAAGACTGGGCAGTGAAGCTGGACGACGCTCTTTGGGCCTACCGTACCGCCTTCAAAACGCTGATTGGTACAACCCCTTTCACTCTACTCTATGGCAAGGGCTGTCATCTCCCGGTTGAGCTGGAACACCGTGCGTTGTGGGCTGTGAAGAGGCTGAACTTTGACCTCAAGACTGCTCAGGAGAGGCGCCTTATTCAGCTACACGAACTGGATGAGTTAAGACTGAACGCTTATGAGAGCTCTCGGATATATAAGGAGCGGACTAAGGAGACTCATGACAAGAAGTTGGTTGCCAAGGAGCTTAAGGAAGGAGGGTTAGTGTTGCTGTACAACTCAAGGATCAAACTCTTCCCGGGAAAGCTAAAGTCAAGGTGGAGCGGACCGTTCGTGATCCAAGAAGTGTTGCTTTATGGAGCTGTTACCCTGATGGGAAAAAGTGGCAGTGCATTCACCGTCAACGAACACAGAGTCAAGCCTTAAATGGCAGACAGCTATGACAAGGAGAGTACCTCGGTGCTTCTCCAAGACCCACCATCTGCCTAAACCAAGTAAAGTCTAGCTAAAGACGTTAAAGAAAGCGCACTTGGGAGGCATTCCCATGTTTATCTTGTACATATTTCTGCTTTATTTCTCTTTCAGTTTTATGTTTTTATTCTGCAAGTGTGTAGGAACAGGTATGAGAAGTCTAAACCTTGATCTTGAAGTCCAAAAGAGGCGATAGGGGTTAAAATGAGGCTAGAGATCGAGTGCTAGATCGACTGATCCTGACTCGATCTTTGCTAGATCGAGTCAGTGAATCGAGAGGAGCCAGTCGATCTAGACGAGAACGAGTGATAGGATCGACCTTGACGAAAAAGGATCGATCGATCCAAAACGGATCGACCGATCTAATTTCTCTCGGGAAAATCTGTTGAAAACAGATCGATCACTCGACTCGATCCATCACTCGATCTGTGCCAAATCGACCCCTAAATCGAGGACATAGCTCGATCATGAAGACTTAGCCGTGGAGCCAACATCTCAATGATCGAGAGAGCCAATCGGTTCACCATGAATCGAGTCTCAAATCGAGTAACCCTCTCGATCTAAGCCATTATGGGCATGAGATCGAGTCCTAGATCGACCGAATGGACTCGATCTCGTGCTGAGGTAACATTTTCCTTCCCTCCTTTATTCTTTTCCCTCCAATTTTTAAATTCAAAACTTGGTCAAGGCAAGCATCTTTGACCATGAAAGATGTGCATTGACCAAGACTTTGTCAGAAAACCACCTTTACTACCCATAGTTTTGCTCTTTACTAGTCTTTAAATGTTTCAACAACCTCTCACCCTCTCATTCCTGTTTTTCTCGAAAATTTTAAACAAAGAGAGTGAGAGTTTCGGTTTTCAGAAGCTAGCAAAGATCTTTTACATTTCTTGCAAAAGTATTTTCAAAATTTAATGATTTATCTTTAGGAAAATTTCTTTTAAATTCGCAAGATATTGTTCTAGAATATAGGGTCGGTTTTGATTTTTAAAAACTAGCTAAGTAAAAAGAATAATTCTAGATTTTCTAGAATCTAAAGATCTGATTCTCCTTTATTTAGCTATGATTTTTATTAATTCCCCAAAATTCTAGGGTAGTATTTATAAGTTCTCTCCTTCTCCTCTCTCATTCTCATCAAACCGCCGTTTTGCTTATCAAGCTTCTTGAGAAACTTGTTTCAGGTACAATGGCCCCCAAAAGAACAAGAGAAGAGACAGCACAAGAGGGAGAAGGACAAGATGTGGCAGTTCAAGAGAGGGTCAGATGGACTAAGGATGAGAAGAGGGACAAGAAACGGCTGGAAAAGGCTTCAGTTTGAGCCTACCAAGTTTGCTGATCGAGAGCTGCTGTTCAAGCTAGGGATTCTTGGGGATTTCGACCAACTCCTCAAGAACATTGTCCTAAGATGTCTGTCACGGATGGATTGTTCCAGAAGTGACAATAGACTTCCTTGCCACGTTGGAGTTCCGTTACGAGAATCCTAGCACACCCGTCCCTTCACAAGGTCGCCTCTACTTCAAGGTTGGCCGTCAAGCCTACACCCTCTCCATCCATGAGCTATGCCAAGCTTATGGTCTCAACGCGGATGCCAACAAGGTCGAGTTCCCCGCCCTTCAAGAAAGCCAATGACTTTTGGGACCTGATTAGCAATGAGGACTACAAAGCCAACACCGCCAAGATCAAGCGAGTGAGAAGCCCGGTGCTGAGGTACACTCTGAAGCTGATTGCCAACACGTTTAGTGGAAGATCTGTTGCTCCCACGGTCACAAAGACCAAGCTTTGCTTCCTGTTCCAAGGCGTGAAGCACTTGGTGTGTGATCTGGATGCAAATGACGAGCCTATGGAGGATGAACTCGGCGATGAGGTGAACTACGGATGTGTGCTTGCTGCTTCCTTGGTGAAATACAAGGCTTATGCCTTGCGGTGCAAGGCAACTTCTTCTTACATTGGCGGCTTCCTCACTCCTCTGTTCTTGCAAGCTGGTGTGCCTATTCACGACTTCGCCCATGTACCAGCCAGAGCTTTCATGGATGAGGCGTACATGAGGAATACCGACAGCTTGGGATGCACGCCAGCAGAAGGGTTCTACGCCTACCTCTTCATAGACGACGAAGATAAGAAGAGAGTGTGCATCCTGCCAAACAAAGATGAAACCGAGCTGCTTGGTGTTGGGAACATCGAGTTCTTGCCCATGGAGGAAGAGTGCTTTGCTCCTCTAGGAGGACCACCTGCTTCAGCGATTGCTCCTCGTCAAAGGTCCGAGTCTCCAGCCACGGAAGGTGAGATGCCCGAGGCCTACACACTTCCCAAGTTAGACTTTGAGCCGAGGACAAAAACCGAGAAGTTCCTAGCATCTGTTGTGGAGATGCAAAGGAAGATTAATAAGTGGCAAGGTAAAATGCTCAAGAAACTTGGAAAGAAAGTCAAGGCACTTCAAGGAGGCTCACCTAAGAAGGATGCAAGTAAGGAGGCTCAACAACCCGAGAAGAGAAGGCTCTCAACCGGTGGAACAAAGCAGCACCATTCAGCCGGTGCGCCATTCTCTCCAAGAACCAGCCGACAAAGGCAAAGCAACAATTTCTAGCTCCTCTGGAACATCCTCAAGTTCCAGCAAAGACTAGACCAGAAGTAACAACCTTCTTCCATTGTATATAACCGCTCATATTTGTTTCTTTTTGCTTTGTGTTTTGATACTCCTTCGAATGAGTTTGCCACCGGGACGGTGTCAAGCAAGTTTGGGGGAGTACATGTGTGATTTGACTTGTGTTTTGTGATCTTATTTTCTTTTAGCATCCTTGAGTCTTTAGTTCATGAAAAATTGGTAAAAGTTTTTAAATTTTTTTTTTTTTTCAAAGATTCATGTAGTTGCATTCATCTTGTCAAAACATGTTAGGATTAAGTCTAGAGTTTCTCATAGCATCTAGGTTGTTTGCATTTTGCATAAGGGGTTAGAGTTTCTTAAAAAGGTGTTTTTACTTATGAATTATTTCAATGCCCTAGTTAGTAGTTCTCTAATGCTTTGTCTATGCTTTGAAAGTAAGTTCTTACCATTCTTGGATCACTTGTTAGGATTTTCGTTGCTTGAATTGAACTCTCATGATTTGAAACTTATCCTAATAAGTGAGAACCTTAATTTGAAATTCTAATTATCATCCTTATGCATTTGAAAATGAACATATGGTTTTAAAATATTTAGGCTCTCTTCTTCCTTTTTACCACTCTTTGTGAGCCTAAGTAGAACTCCCACCTTGAACCTTACCCTTCTTTGAAGCCAAATGTTTTTGTGTGACATCATTGTGAGGCCTTCCTTTCGGGTTGAACTTGTCATAAAGTGTTAGGTTTAGGCGACATGATTTGATTCTCATATGATTGCTAGCTTTGTATTTTGAAGCTAGGTTTAGGCTTAGGATAAGTTTGGAGGATCATGGGGGTTGTTTTCATTTCTATTTGTTCTCGGTTTCAAGGAGTTTGGTGTTTTAAAGAAAGAAATGGGTTTTAAATGAAAGGTTGTGTTTAAAAACTAAGTATATGCTCTAATAAATTTCAGGAGGTAGCTCTTCCAATAAAAAAAAAAGAAAAAAAGAAAAAGAAATAAAAGAGCCTAAGTGCCAAATAAAAATTAAAAAAAAAAAAGAGAAAAGAAAAAAATAATAAGAGAGCTACCAATAAGAAATATTTAAAGAGCATAGTTATTTTCAAAATATTTTCGCTAGCCTAAAAAGTTTAAAAATGTTTTTGTTTCGAATTGGGGATTGCAAAATTTTGAGAAGATAAAGGGTAGACTCTAAGTGGTGAGTGAGGATAAAAGTTGTTAAATGAGAGGGATTTAGGATCGTTTGTTAGTTTACATGGGTAGATGAGAATCTAATCATGTATGCATAAATTGTCTTTACCTTTAGCATTATGCATAAGTTCAACTATTTTTGAGAGAAACCCTTGTTCTAATTATAAACCCTTTTCAAATGAGATCATTCAATGCTCATAACCTTCACCCTTAGCCAAATGTGTTTTGCTTTAAAGTGCATAAGTTTAATTCATGGTTCTAATGTTAATGAATTTTAAAGGATGAGTTTCTTCGATTGTTAGGAATAGGAGAGTCATGATTTGAATTTCTTTGTGTGATGAGTATGGCTAAGTTCTTTGGAGTATGACTGTAAGCATAGCATTTTAGAACTGTTAACTAGGACATTGAGATTGATTCATTTGAAAGGCACCTTTGCAAGAAGTTTAAACCCCCATTCGTTTTTCTGAAAACCTCTCTTCCTTACTTATTTTCTGTTGCTTGAGGGCAAGCAAGAAGTAAGTTTGGGGGAGTTGATGTTACTGCATATTACATACATTTTGCATAATCATTAGTTAGCTTTTCATGCATTTATATCACATTTTAGGTTAGATTGCATCACTTAGAGTCCTAGAGCATTCTTGCACCAGCATACGCATATTCCTTGCATTTTGCATCACATTTAGGTTGTTTCTGGCTGCTTTCGAGTCGTGGAGGTTCGTGGACATGTTGAGGCTGATGAGCTCAGATATTTGCTAAGGATCAGAGATCGAGGAGCAGATTGAGCATGGCCGGTCGATCTATGATGTGATCGACCAGAAGATCAAGCCAACCAGGCGATCCAGGGAGAATGATCCAGACGAGGATCGAGTGAAGCAGTCGATCAAACGGTATGGACGTAAATGACGCCATGCAGAGCGAGAGCCAGATCGAGTACACCACCCGATCCAACCGAAGATCGATACCGAGATCAGATGCAACACTCGATTCGCCGATGATGATCGAGACCCAGATCGAGCTTAAGACACGATGTCCGGATATGATCTAGAGAACCGCTCGATCCCGGAGTCGATCTCTGTCCTTTCAACCACTTTTGGCCGCTAGCGAGGGGGGGACCATCAGCTTGTTTTGGCCATTTTGGGAAGGCGGCGACGTCCTTTTCACACACAACTTTCAATCCTTATCTTTTTCTGTATGTTTTCTCTCTGGTTTTGACGAAGAACACCATTGTCGAACTTTGAGTTTTCTAAAGCTTTGTAATCGAATCGTTTTCATCTTAATCTAGTTTTCTTTTCATGTTCATCGTTTCCTTTTACATGCCTTGCTTGATTTACCTTATGTGTAGTGAGTAGTTTATTTGGGTTCGGGGTTGAGAGGATCAAGGGGTCTAAAGGGTTTCGATCTTGGGGTTTTTCTAAGTGTTTTCAACGGTTATCTCTTCTAGGGTGTTGAGATCTCAATGCTTGAAGGCTCTCACGCCAAGAGCTTCATGATCCGAGAGGTTCCTTACCTTTACAGGATCCAGGAGCCTCGGAAGATCACACCATAGAGACTAGTTACCCCTTCCCAAAAGCCATGGAAGTTTGGGGGACTAGTTAAGCCACTCATTTGAAATCTGTTTTCCATGCCCTTCGACCTCTCTTTCCACCAAAAGCCATGGGTTTGGAGGAGGGGATGAAGGAGTGATCTATACCGAAAGCCACAGATAGATCTTGCTTAGTTTTCAAGGCTTAGAGATCCTCACAAAGTGAGTCGATTTAAAGTTTTCAACCCAAGGTCGAACCTTTGAAGCCCCTGACCATGAATCTCAACCCTAGGCCCTTTCTTTTAGCATCTTCACATCTTATCTCGTCTTTCGCTTGATCGTTGATAGCATCCTGGTTGTTAGTTTTACTGTTCTTGCATTTTTAGACGAGATCGATTGTTATTGCTCGATCTAGTGGTCGATCTCATGGTCGATCCACTAGTCGAATTTTAGGAATTCGAAGCTTTGTCCTTTAATTATCCTGTTTGTTCCTCGTGGTAGTTTGATCCTTCCTAGTAATTTTAAAATAGGTTGCACTCCATTTAAGTTGCTGCATCTAGTTTTTAGGGATTTTCTCATAACCTATCTTGTTTCGCTTAGATTTGCATTAGTCCTTGTATTCTCTTTGCATTCTCTATCATCCTAGGTGTGGATTGACTCTCTCTTGCTTGTTGTACTACAACCTGTCTTGCATTTGAGTTTGATAACCTCATTGCATTCTCACCCTTGCAAATAATGTGTCTATCAACACCCTAGGTGATCAATAAAACAAGTGAAAGAAAACATTAAATTAGAGTGCAAGGCAAGTAACTAAGCAAATCAAACTAAAAAAACAGAGCAAAAACAGAGTAAAATAGGGGATATTTAAATTTAAACAAGCAGGTGTCTTTGTATGGGGTTAATTATCCAATGGTAAAACATCAATCAATTATTGATGTGCAAACTCAACCAATAAGGCTAATCCTTCAGCATATAACTCTAAACAAGCAGATCAATTTAATCTCTTGACAAAGATCTCTTTGTCAACAACTAAACCAAAGCTAACTTCCGTTAGTGATCAAGCAATTAACAAGCATGAACATCAGTTCTATCAAGCTAAATTACTCCCTAGTCATCCATTCTCATGTGTAAGGTAAGTAAATCTCCTAAATGATTGGTTCAGGTATTTCATCAAACACTTTTGGTGCAGTGATATCCCAAATTTGAAATCTAAGTACTTTGCAAAAGCATTAAAAACATCAAGTAGGAAAGGATCAATAAATATTAAGCACTAAACACCAAGGATCAACCACTAAATCACCATGCATCTAACCCATCCTAAGAACCCTAAGAGAACTACTCAGAATGTAACACCCCCGATGCGATCTATAAATAGATAAACCGAAAGCGCTACAATGTCGAGGTTCACAAATAGGCCGGCCCTTGCTTAGAACGAATCCAAGTGTAAGGCTAGCCCGATATGTTAGCTCGACCCTCTCGACTAGACCCTAAGGCTTGTCAACCCGTACTCCAGCCAAGAGTTGTGTTAACTCGGACCAAGTTAATATCATTAGAACACAATGGTTTTTTTAAAAAAACCTTTCTTTATTACTCATATCTAGTCATTATACAAAATCCGACTTATTCAAACTCTATATAAGCGGATCATTACTACTCAAACAGTTTGAAAACTGTATATGTATATTTTACAAAAGCCTACCGAAATCTACTCTGGAATCCTAGTGTCCAGTCTGCTTCCTTAGTCCGACTTACTATGGTTTCCTACAAGAATTTAAATTAAAGAGGGATGAGTAATCTAGTATTACTCAGTGAATCCAGGGCCCTCTATACAATCGTTAGTTCCCCAACCCAAGCCCCAAAATAAACAATGCAATGCATGCTTACACCATGCAACAATATCAGATAAATAACACAAGCGGAAACTCAAACAAGGTTGGCATGTCCATAGTAACCTCACTGTTACTATGCATACCGAGGCTATAACAACTGCAGTTACTAAGCCTAACCGTTGAACATCATCCTAGCCTCAACGCTAGGTATGTTCAATGCCACACAAAACGCCGAACAAGTCCCTTAGCACTCTCGCTACGGGTATTTGACTCTCACCCCAACACCGAAACAAGACACATAGCACGAATGCTACGCAGGTTCGATGCTGATAGGGTTTTTCGAGATCTCTAGGTGTATCGGTTCACGGTTGCCCAAATACTACACTTGAACACCCGCACCAACTTACCACAAAGGACCATAGGCCGGAACATCAACCCGACCTGTCCTTGCCTCGACAGTCGGCCCAAATTGCCCTTGCTCGACAATCGGATGCACCGTCATGCATTACTCGGCCAAGGGCGTGACCCAAGTCACTCCGAGTCTGCAGGACCGCCGATACACCGCCCTAACCATCACACGTGGTCTTCAACCCATGAGATCCACTCACAACAATTCTCACAACATTTATGCAGCGTTACTCTTCATAAAGTCTGTCTTATGAAAGTTAACGCGGCATACTTATCCACAACATTTCTGCAGCATAATTCTTCACAAAACTCACTTTTTGTGAAAGTTAATACGGCATACTTATTCACAATTTCTGCAGCATAACTCTTCACAAAACTCCTCTTTTGTGAAAGTTAATTCAGCATCCCTAATAAAATGTCTGCAGCATAAGTCTTCACAAAATTCTCCTATTTGTGAAAGTTATAAAGCATAACCTCTACCAAACAACAATAACTTAAGATGAAGACACATAGTATTTCATCCTTAAGTTACAACCTGCATAAGAATCCATTAGCATGAATCTATGCTACCGGGACTCACCTTGCGCTTTTAGCAGGATCCCTTCCTTTAGACCGGCTTAGCTTTACTCTACTTGAGCCTACTTGCTCTAGAACATACTCTCTCTCTCTCTATATATATATATATATATATATCTCTCTCTAAGTGTTTATCTTTACCTTGCTGTGGGTGAGAATGAGTTGGAAGAATGGCATCACAGGGGTATTTATAGGCGTTCTAACCAGCCATCTAGGCTGCTAGCTGTGTTTTCGTGAAACCGCTCAACCCCTATCGGGCAGAAGACCTATCGATTAAACCTATCGGTCAGAGGACTGACCGATAGATGTTCACCGTGTATATTTTGGTTAAACCTATCGGTCACCTTCCAGACCGATAGGATTCATATCGATCAAGCCTAGACCTGTACAACTGACCGATAGGATTCATATCAATCAAGCCTAGACCGATACAACTGACTGATAGGATCCCAGACCAAAGACCACTTATTTACAATTTTGCCATTTTTGCTGAGACTCCTATAAATACTTAAAATCCCTAATTTCTGGGAACAACTCTTTATCCAGCAGTTTCTTCTTCTTTGTTTTAGCTTTTTGATTTTGTAACTTGAATCTTTGCTTGATTTTAACTAAAGTTTGCATCTATCTTTTCTTCATAGATTTGATAGTTTTAACCATGATTAGTGAGTAGTTTGCTTTAGGTTTGAGATTAGGGCAGATGAGGTGATTTTAGTGATTGTTTAGGTTGATTAGGGCTTAGATCTTCTCATTTCCTTTCTTATATGATTGTGCTTAATGCTTAGTACCTCTTTGTTGGAGAAGTTGATTTTAGGTTTTCACATGCACACCAAGTTTTTGATGAAATTCCTGAATAAAGTTCAATGCCTGAAAATGGTGTTTAGATAATCATGAGTATTTGCATCTATCATTTTTTGCTTGAATGTGCTTATTATTTAGTACCATATTGATGAGAAATTGCCTTTAGACATTGATTATGCATGAGAATGTGAGTTGATGTTTGATATGTTGTATAAGGTATTAGTAAACCTAGCCTAAGAGATTAGATGTCTAGCATGCTAATTGGTTTTATGGAACTTGATTTTAATGCTTGATGATTATGTGTTTGAGTAAAGAGATTTATCTTGAATATGTGATTAGAAAAGGGATTAATGCCAAGAGATTGGATTAGTCTTTATTAGTGTTCCTTACCTAAGGTTGAGTGTTTAGAATCGCTTGTTTTGATCACCCTAAACATGAACATGAATCACCCTATCACCATTGCCTTGATCTTGAGCCATCTTCTAATCTTTGAATTCTTGCTTTTACTCTGTTTAGTTTAGCTTTTACTCTGCTCTTGCTCTGTTTCTCTTTGCCGTTACTGCTCTTTAATTGTTTTCTTTTGCTTTCTATTGCTTCTTTGCTTGATCAGTTAGGTTGTTAGACTTCTAAAACTATCTATGGTTGCTTGAATTAAGAGCTCTATTGCATTCTTACTGCTTCATTCTCCTCTTTTAGATTGATAAAACCCTATGCTATACTACAACTAATTAGTACAAGCTTGGATGATTGAATCAAGTCCAAAAAAGTCTTGTATCAATTTGGCGCTTTTGCCATTAGGGGAATGCTTTGTTCAGTAGGATTTGTAGAGATCTTGAGATCAAACTTTGTTATTTTCGTTTTTTGTTACTGATCTTTCTTGTGGTCTAAAAGTTTTTTGTAGGCACCACAACACTTACTCTTAAGTGTCTACAGCTACAACTGAGGTTCAAGGTCAAAGATTTTGGGTTTGCTAAGTCAGAATTCAGCTGCTGAAGCATGGAAGAACATCAGTATGCTGCTGATTTTGGGTTGCAAGGTCCACAAGGTTTACAAAGTCCTCAAAGGATTCGAGGCCTGCAAGGTGAACAAGGTCAAGCTGGTCTACAGGGTGACTGGGGAATGAGAGCATGTCCATCGGCGTGTTTAGAGGGTTTTTTAGGGGGTTTGTTAACTTAAAAATATATTTAAAAAATAATTTAATTGTGTTATTTCTAACAGCCGTCTCTTATTCAGGCAATTTCAGAACACTTAAAAAACCCATACGTGTCAATCTGTAGTTGTCCGATTTATTTTTATTAAGAAATAAATTAAAGAGAAAAGGGAAATCGGAACCACAGAATCCGACTTTGATTTCATCGGTGAAAGCTCAAAATCCAAACAATGAAACCCCAGAATCCGACTTTGATATCATCGGTGAAAGCTCACGTCGTTCTCCTTCTTCAAGCCATCTGAATCGAGGCAACTGTCGGAATCGTCAGGCGATTTAAAAGGCTCCGTCTGTCTAATATATATGTTGCAATCAGGTCTGTGTGATCCTTATGCGAAAGCATTTTCTGTTTTCTTGATTACTGCTGGAAAAGTTTGGAGATTTTGCTTTAGTTAATCGTTTATAGGAATGAATTTTGGTAAATCATTGAGACTATAGAACCTGACATGCATATCTGATTACAATCCGCCTTCTTTTGCATATCTGATAACGAAACAAAAGAAAAAACTGTATTGATGGTGATGTTTGCTTTCTGAAGTATAGATGTAAAGATGAAATGAATAAATACAGGAAAAAGTTATATAATTTCTAGGAACTTTACCTAAACTATTTGGGATATGGTTGTAAAATCTTAGATTCCTTTGTTCTTATCAGCTTTGTCTATTATTACATAGTGTTCTGAATCTCGAGTTCTAGTAAATCTCCTTTGAAATGTTGATCTTGTGTGGAGAATGCAGATATGAGCAGAGCATGTCGTTTCTAAAGAAAACTGAGGTGATCATATTATTAGTTTCACAGTCTATGAGTTAAATAAAGAATGGGAGTATCCTCCTACTTGACATATAATAGGTGTTGATGTTATTTGTTCTTCGTGACATTTGCTTTTACAGGTGGCTGATTGTTTTCGAGTCCCGACCTGATGCACTTGTACAAATATGTTAAGAGTCAATAATGTCTTTTTCTCTTCTTTGAATATGAGTTTGCTGAAGCTGTGTTTTGTCCACAAACAAAACAGATAGCTTCACTTGCCATCCGGAGTGGAAATGGTCTTCTGTTGAAGGGTGGAAAGGAGGCCCGGCGATCAAATGCTATCTTACACAAGGTACAGCTACTTTGGTTTGTGTAATACCCAGGATTTATCAATAATGGCTTCTTCAAAAATATAACGCTTAAGCTCTTTTTGATCCATTTTATTTTGATGGTATATGTCTTAGGTGATCACTGATGCAATTCCGGAGACTGTTGGGGGTAAACTCATTGGACTTGTGACTTCAAGAGAAGAGATTCCTGATTTGTTCAAGGTAAACGGGTTTTACAAACTTGGAGCTGCAAATAGGTATTTATATCTTTTATTTAGCTGGAACACTCACCATTTGCGTTTGTGCTACAGCCTACAGCTTGATGACGTTATTGATTTTGTGATCCCAAGAGGCAGCAACAAGCTTGTTTTCCAGATTAAAAATACTACAAAAATCCCTGTTTTGGGCCATGCTGGTACGGTTTCAAGTTTGTTTTTCACTTAAACTCCTTTAGTATGATTGTGCTAGAGAGTGACAATGGCTTAATCGTGTTCTTCCAGATGGAATATGTCATGTATACGTAGACAAGTCTTGTAATCTGGATATGGAAAAGCTCATGGATTATAATTTAGTTTTTTTTAATATCAACTGTTCCCAATTGGATAGATATTAAAACCCATACTACAACTGACTAGTACAAGGATGGGTGATTGACAACAAGAGCTTAAAAAACCCTTGTATCAGTAGAACAATCTCTATGCATCTTAGAACCTATAACTTGGGCATTGAATAAGTTTTTCCATTGACATCTTTAGTTTTGAGCTCTCACTTTCAAACCTCACTCTCCCATTTGTTCTTATTTGCTTGAGGACAAGCAAAAGGCAAGTGTGAGAGTGTTGATGTCTCATACATTTACATTATTTATGCCTGCATTTAGTGCATGTTTTGGTTCTCTTTTGCATGTTTTCCTTATCATTTGTCCCATTTTTATCTCCTTTTAGACTTAGGTTGCATTTAGGATGTAGTTTGCATTTCCTTTGCATAAAAGATGTTTTAGGTACTTATGGAGCTATGAGGAGCATGGAAGAGCTTCGGGGATGATCCAGGAAGCTAGCTGAGCCATGAGGAGCAAAAGGAATAAAGGCAGACGATCACTGCAGAGCCTATCGGTCAAGACACAAGGCATATCGGTCAAGGAGTGACCGATAGAAGACCTATCGATCAAGCCTATCGGTCAGAGAAGTGACCGACATAAGTACACCGTATGGATTTCGGTCACCCTATCGGTCACCTTCTAGACCGATAAGAATCCTATCGGTCACCCTATCGGTCACATTCAGACCGATAGGATTTCAGACCGAAGACCTCTTATCTACAGTTTTGCCATTTTCGCTTGGACTCTTTTAAATACGAAAAATCCCTAATTTCTGGGAACACTCTTTTATCCAGCAGTTTCTTCTTCTTCGTTTTAGCTTTTTGATTGTGTAACATGAATCTTTGCTTGATTTTAATAAACGTCTGCATTTATCTTCTTGTTTAATCTCCCTGATCATGATTAGTCATCTTTCTCTCTTTGAATTGATGGTTTTAATAGTGCTTAGTGAGTAGTCTTTTTAGGGATTTGAGATGGGTTATGTTTAGGGAATTTGGGACTTAATCTATGATGTTCTAGTGTTAATTCTTCCATTTCCTTTCTTGATTGCTGTGTTTAATGCTTAATTAGCCCTACCTAAGTTGATTAAAATCTTAGGCTCATTTTATGCCCACCAAGTGTTTGATGAAATGCTTGAACTGCTTTGCAAGAGAATTGCTTATCCTAGCTCAAGAGAATGACTGTCTAGGAAGTGATTTGGCAATTTAAGGTTGATAAAATTGTCTTAATGCTTACTTTTTGTCATTTCACTAATGAGAATTAGTTCATGATTTGTAATTAGCAAAGAGATTAGTACCAAGAGATTGGATTAGTCATATAAATGAATCCCATGCATAAGGAATAGCATTGTGTGAGTTTGTAAGCATCATAGGTTAAGTCAAGAGTTTCCTAACACCAATTATCTCATCTCAAGTCCCATATTTTCTCTGTTTTTAGCTTGAATTCGGATTTGCCCTGTTTAGCCTTTGTTTTGGTTGTTTTGCTTGTTTTTCACTCTTTGTTTGATGTTCTCTTCATTTCTGTTTGATCTTTTAGGTTGTTAGACTTCAAAACCATCTTTGTTTGCTTGAATTAAGAGCTCTATTGCATTCTTACTGTTTTATTCTCCCCTATTGGATTGAAAAAACCCTATGCTATACTACAATTGATTAGTACAAGCTTGGGTGATTGAATCAAGTCCTAAAAACTCTTGTATCATCCACGTGTTGGATCCTTCTTGGGCCTGATAAAATCGGTCCCAATAGTTGCCCCTGACTTCTCAACTGATCGGGAGATGAGTCGGGAAGTCGAATCCTTCTCGGTATCCTATAAAACGAATATGGGTTCATCTGGTTCCCTAAAATGTTTGCCATTAACGGCTAAACCAACACGACGACCATGCCACGCATAGCAGGGGACACGGTTCTAGTCCGAGCCATGCCTCGCATCCCGATGGGATACAGTACTGGTCGAATGGTCCGGACCTCTGACGAAGTAAGAAAAGGGTGTCAACTCCGACCTTGCCACATATCACAAGGGAGTACGATCCCAGCCGGAGGAATGAAAGAAGAAAATCTCTCAACCCCGACCTTATCCGTATATCCCGGGGGAGCACGTTATCGATCGAGGGAGTTATAATTTCGGAGAAGTGAGCCGCGGGGTGGCTTTAATAGTTGTCAACTCCAACCTGATTCACATCCGGTGGAGTGTGTTATCGGTTAGAATAAACATATATAAAGGCTCGCCCCATCTACGTTACGCATCCAGTGGAGTACGCCGTTCGGTCGGGGGAGTTAAGTGATGGGCTCCTATCCCGACTGGGGCGTGCATCCGGGGGAGTATGATGCTTGCTCAGGATATGAGGATAGGCACTCCCGGAGGAACTGATAGCTCGGCCACTGGTGGACATCTCCCTGGAGGGATTTTACTTCTTGCTTCGTGAGGCTCTAGACAAGAAGCCGTCTTGCCCCCGCTCATCGGGGTTATGACCGAGGTTATAGTCTTATGTCACCATGGGGATCGACATAAGACAACGACGCAGGCTAAGACACTGGCCCAAGGGTTATAGGTGGCACCGATGCACGGATGAATATATGTTCCCCGCGTCGCAGGGCGCTAACGCAAGGGGGAGTCACTACTCGAATGCAGCTGGTGTGGAGTAGAGCATTTCCCGAGGGTGTTTCCTTGACTCCCTTACTGCCTGGACACTCTTCGCGTTGTGCTTACGCGGAAGTTTCTAGGTTTTGAGAACGTGCTTGTGACATACCCCGAAGGGGAAGAGGTCGGGAAGTTATCAGGAAGAGAAAGCTTGCGAGTCGGCGACCTTAATTCCTGTGGTGCCTGAGTGGCGAGCACGTATGTAGGAGGAGCATGCTGTTTTATTGCACGGCCAGATGGACGGGACTGGCGGGAAAGATCCGGAGATCTGGGAGGCCTGAGCCTTAGAATCCCGGGGGGATAATGCCCCACAGGGCGAGCAAATCCGCGGGGGAGCATGCTCAGGGTGTGCGCAGTCCCCGGAGGGAGCTGGCACAGGGCGAGCCACAAGGGCATGCTGGACCTAAGTCCTGAATTCTAGGAGGAATGGTATCCCGGAGGACAAGTAAGTTCACGGGGGAGCATGCTAAGAAAGAGGTGGATTGGGAAGAATGTACGTAGATTAGGAGATGGAAGACGAAGATACATATACGAGGAATATCACAAGTACAATAAGAAGGAAGAGCTTTTGCTGTAGCTCATGAGGGGCGAGCGCTCAACCACGTAGGCAAGGAGCTTTGCAGTCGTGAGCATTAAACTACGCAGGCAAGAAATCAAGCAATCATGCAAGCAAGAAATCAAATAATCATGCAAGCAAAAAATCATACAATCATGCCACCAAGAAATCAAACAATCATGCATGCAAGAAATCAAACAATCATGCAAGCATAAAATCAAACAATCATGCAAGCAAGAAATCAAACAATCATGCAAGCAAGAAATCAAACAATCATGCAAGTAAGAAATCAAACAATCATGCAAATAAGAAATCAAACAATCATGCAAGCAAGAAATCAAACTTGGCGGCTAAAGCTATCTTTGGGGCGGCCATGTTTCGTCCATGATCTTGGGAACCGTAAAACCTGCTGCGGGGCTCGAGCTACTTGGGCGGTTACGTTCGACCCACGGGCATTGCCCTCATGCAACCCGTCCTTGGAGCCAACCTCGCCCGGAAGCGGGTGTCGGTTTTCTTGTAAGGGCGTGAATTTCATTGCGGCAATTCGTCAATTGATTTTCTTCGGATCCTGGTGGGTCCTACGGCTTTCGTTTTAACCTTCTCGTGCATTCCTTCGACGCTGGTGAGTACGGTCCACGTGGCAGATCCCTGGTAGTTTGAAGTGAGCCGCTGGTCACGTTTTCTGCTGCAACGCGCTGCCTTTCTCTCTCTACATTAAATGTGCGTCACTACCCCTTCACGGCTCGAGAGACTAATAATCACAGAACCGCCACTGAGTTTTGGCTTTCCCCGACAGACGCGATTCTTCTCGCGTGCCGCTTCGATTTCTTCCTCTTTTATAAAACCGCGAAGTATGCACTTCTGTAGTTTTACTCTACTTTCAAACCGAACCGCAGATTTCTTTCTCCTAATTTTTTCTTTTTTCGCCACACATCCCTCTTCTCATTCAATTAAGATGTCAGCCTCGAGTTCATCGTCCGGCGAATGGAACGCTCGTTTCTCATGGTCTTGGGGTGAGGCTGAGAGCGTTGCTCGGATGCCTCTGACGGAGGTCCCTTCTGACCAACCCCCGTTGATGTGTACGCCAGACTCTCTGGAGATGGTCCTGTCTATGAACCTCCCCTACTCTTCTGGGCTCGCCTTGATCTTCCCTAGCGAGGGGGGGACCGAGCAGACCCCACTGTGATACTGCATCGCGATCCATGATGACTACATCCTATTCGCCTTCCGATGCAGTCTTCCCCGGACGGTGGTCGACTTATGCCGCTTCATCAGCATCTGCCCCAGCCAGCTCCACCCTTTGTCGTGGGGCCTCCTTTGCGCTTACCTGGTCCTATCGGACCTGTCTGGGGTCCGCATCTGTAGATTTCCGGTGCTGCTGTCCAACCAGCTCTGCAACCTGACTGTCGATACCCTCCGCTACACCCTGCACACCAGGGATGGGTGCATTGCCGCCATCCACAAGGACTGCTCAGGGAGCCGTGACTGGCGCGAACTGTACTTCTTATGGATGGTGGCTTCGGACGTAAATGTCCAGCCACCTGGCACCTACGGGGTAGGGCCGGTAACAGCTGCTTTCCTTTCATCGTTTACCCTGGTTGTAGGGCTTGCCTTCTAACCTTTGGTTTTTGTTGATAAGTTCCACGGCGACATCGGCCTTCGAGCAGGTCGAGCTGCGCCAACTGCTCGCACTGCACAAGTGGTACAGGTCGTTCGACTTACTGCTCTCGCCGATGAGCATCAGAGCGAGCTCGCTTATTCTCCCATCCCTCGTGATGCTGAACGTCTCAGGTAACGACTGTGGCTCTTCTGCTTCTGATCCTGCGTTGGTCTCTCGAATGTTTCTTACCAACTCTATCTTGGTAGGTTCCCGAGATAAGATCGATGAGATCTGGGACCTCTATGCCTTTAATGGCCGCTTACCCAATGCAAGATTTATGCGGCTCGCACAGAGGACACCAGTCCAGACTCCGCGATGTAGGCCTCGAGTATCTCAACCGAATGGGAGGCTTTGTCTCAGCCTTCACGCCGGAGGCGCCTCACCGGGTCTCCCGTGGTGAGGGCGACTTGGGCCCCCGGTCTTTCTCCTGTCCACTCTGCCCTCACCTCTTCGGGGTCTGACTCCTCGGCCAGTAGCGGGGCTCTGAGTGATGCTGATGCCCCCGTGTACCTGGGGACCATCAAAAGGTCCAGGGCCGTGCGAGCTGCTACCCCGGTCCCTGCTGCGCCAGGCTCGCCGAAGGCGATGAGCATCTCTTCGTAGTCGAGCTGGTATTCGTGCCTCCTCGTCCGACCACTCTCTCGACCCACGAGCTCACCGGATGGTGACTGACCACCTCGGAGCTCACGCAATCTCTGAACGCGGTAAGTCTTATTCTTTCGGAATTTCCTCCCTTTTTGCTTCTTGGTTCTTCTTCCCTTACTCGACGTTTTGCTGTTGATAGAGCCAGCGCTCGCTTGAGAAGCTGGAGCACGAGCTCCACGCGGCCGAGCATCGGTAACGGGGCCTCGCAGAACTAGCGAACTCCAGCTCGAACTCCTAATGACTCGGAACCAACTCGCTGAGGCCCAAACCTCTGGCTGGGGGAGGACTTGAGTGCGGAGATTGAGCGCCTGTCCTTAGCGCTTGTGGATAGTCAACAGGATTCTGAGGCTCGCAATTCATAGGTGCAGACACTCTGCCAGACTCTCATGGTATACTGGTGGTTCACACCCAGGGCCGAGACGGACCTGGCGTTGATGGGGGTCGAGGCCTTCACGAGCAGCCAGACTACAATGTGCATGCTCAGGCGGGAGCTCGATGAGGAACGGCGGTGGAGAGGAGCACGGGGGCCAAGCACATCAGGGGCGGTAGGAGGCACAAGCCTTTCTTCACCGGCAGGATGTTCACGCTCGCCGGGTTTTTAAATTAAGATACCTTGTTTCGGGGACTTTTGTCCTCTGTAAATTTCACTCTCGAACCAGGATCGGTGGCCGTTTTTGGCCTGTTTGTTTTTCCATTTTTTTTAAGGATGCATTTCCATTTGCTTCATACGTCTTTGTCTTTTGCGCGCTTCTTTCGTGCTCTATTTCATTTTTTTGCGAATTCGACTTCTCGGCTTCTGGGCTAGTATGCTTCATAGTCTAGAAGCTTTGAGTTTTGTTGAGTAGAACCATGGCTTGCGGGCCTTTTACGTTTTCCGCATAGTTAGCCCATGTAGACCGCTTCCTTCGTGGAACGCTCGCCGGTGATCCCCCCTCCTTCTAGCGCCCACTCTTCGTGAGCAAATTTCAGCATGCCACGTGGGGGTGTGTGATTTGTCTGGGGAATGGAGCTGTGCCTCCGAGTTTTGTCCTCTATGGGGGAAGGCGACGACTTGTTTCAGGGCGGAAGCCTGCTTAAGTTCTGTTTGCGGGGTAATCGTAATGCTGGATTCTGCAAGCACTACACAAGTGGCCAATCAGGCCTTCGACGCCCAGGTAATTGAACGTCCTACCGGGAACAAGTGCTCATAAGGGGGATTTTTACAGATTAGGGATGAGAAATCTCGTATGGGGATCGAGACTACTATATGTGTACAAGTGTTTTGAGGGGTATCCTAAGCAAATGGAGAAGACGTGACTTGTATAAAGACAAAATTCCAGGTTGAGATAGTCTTATCCTTGAAGGCATTCACTCGGGAGAATATAAGGTTCTCCCTTGAACGTGCTGCTTGCCGGGGCCGGCTGATTTTCTTTCATTCTTTAAAATTTGTTATAGTCTAAATATTATTGGAATGAGAGCAAATAATGAATTTTCTTTCATTCCGACACTAAGTAATGATTTTTTCTGGATTGTTTATGAGTATTATTGGTATTTTGCTTTAGGTTCCTTTTTCAAGTTGCTTTAGTTTTTTTTTCTTTGAACTAATCGTAATTAAAAGCAACATTCTTACTTTTAGAATTTTTTTTTCATTAATATAAAAACTTTTTAGTCTTTTCTTTGTTTTTTTGTCCTTGCAATAAATATCTTCTTATTTTTTTCTTTATAATTTAATTAAATTTTGTTTACTAATAATAGCAATAAAAACAAAACTTAGAATTGGTGTATGTTCTTTGAATGGTTATGTCACACTAAAGACGTGTTCAAATGGATTCCTTAAAGTTTTAATGGTAAATAAGGAAGAAGCAAAGCAAGCGTAGATTTAACGCGAGATTTTTTTTGGATGTATTCTCACACTCCATGCTTTTCAACAACTATGACGACAAATGTCCACATACTCCACACTGAGCACACGTACCACATCTCTCACTTTCCTAAACTAATTTTGAGTATATGAAAAATTAGTTATTTTTATCAATTTCCTCTAATTTAGAGAGAACGATAATTATTTATCATTTTTCTGTTTTCCGCCATTATAAGAAAACAGTTCATTTATGAAAGAAAATTTAGCTATAAATTCGTCTCAAATAGCTTATAACATCGTACTTGCGACAAACACAAAAATATCGTAATCTTTTTGATAGAATTCCTTTTGAATTGACACTTTGAAAATAAGTTGATGAAGTAATAGATCCGAATGATTATGAAGAACACAATGGTAAGTAATGATGATGATGATGATCTATTTGTACGTGAAGAACAACGAATGATTGATTGAAAAATGGTAAAGATGAAAGATTGTATGGACACTAAGGATGTGGAAAGGCTTTAGATTTACCGTGGATCGAATAGCCACACAAAGGAAATGAAAGAACCTTTGATTTATCGTAACCTAATCTTAAGAGTTTTAGAATAAAAAAGATAGATAGAAAATTTTATAAAAATAAAAGAAACAATATAAACAGACAGGTTTTGGCACAAACACCAAACACTCTCTCAAGACCAAGCAAAACATTAAATAAGAGGAGCGTTTGTTTGAATTTGAAAAATAGAACTCTTGAACTTCTTCACACGAGATGGTTGCTTTGGACTCGTCTTCTGATAAAAAAAATGGGCCAACAATATAATACATTTGTCTTATTAAAAACCTCTCTTTTCAAAACCCATTGAAACAAAAACAAAGAAGAAGGAAAGAGAGGATAAATGAATTACATTCCCATTTGGTAATCGTGGGGTTGAATCAAAACCAAAGAGGTATGATAAGCCTTCTTCTCTTCTGATGTTACCATATATTTCACATATTTTGCATACATTTAGGGTAGTTTTTCATGCATTCATTTTGCATTATAGGCTACTTCGTTCTATTTGTTGCATTTTAGGTCCTAGGTCCCTTTGCATTCGTATTTTGCATGTTCCTTGCACTTTTGCATCATTATCAGGTTGTTTGGAGCACTCTGGAGTTGTGGAGATTATGTGGATGTGAGGAGGATCAACTAGAAGCTTGTGGACACTTGGAGAGCTCAACCTTGCATGCGAAGGACCCGAGATCGTGTAGCGGATCGAGCAAGGCAGGTCGATCTAGATGAGATAGACCAGAAGATCGAGTGACCCAAGTCGATCCAAGAGGAAGGATCGAGACCAAGATCGGGAGATGAGATCGAACTGGAGTACGGACGTGAATGACGCCATGCAGAACGAGAGCCAGATCGAGACCACGACTCGATCATCCAAGGATTGAGAAGAAGATCGAGGAAGGTGCTCGATCCATCCAACCAGAACGACTGGAAGATCGAGCAAAGGAAGGCGATCCGACAAGAAGATTGAGTGAGCTGCTCGATCCAGAGATCGATTCCTGAGGAGACTTATCCGTCCAGCTGGCTTTGGACCGTAGCGAAGGGGGGACCAGTTGGCGGTTTGGTTATTTTTGGCAAAGAGCAGCCATCCTTTTCATCAACAACTTTCAGTCTTATCTTTTTATGCCTTTTCTTAGGCGATTCGCCATTGTAGAACATCGAAGCTTTTCTTTTGGTTTTTGAACTTTTGAATCTTTGGATATTAAGTCTTTTTCATTTAATCAATCGCTTAATCATGCTTAGTTCTTTGTTTATTGCATTTCATTCGGTTTCATACATGAGTCGCGAGTAGTTCTTTTTGGGTTTTCGGGGTTGAGGTGATTCAAAGGGTTTAAGAGGTTTAAGTTTTGAGCTTTCTTTGTTCTTCATACCTTCTCTTCTAGGATCTTGGGGTCTTAAGGCTTAGAGATTCTTGGAAAAGATCTCTATGATTCCAGGGCTGTCTTACCTTGACAGGATTCAGATATCCTAGAAAACCAGATCCTAGAGACTAATCTTTCTTCTCCCAAACGCCGTGGTTGTAGAGGAGATTAGTTAGGTCATATATTGAAATCTGTTTTCCTTGCTCTTCGATCTCTTTTTCCACCAAACGCCATGGGTTTGGAGAAGAGATTGAGGAAGTGAATCATACCACATGCCAAGTGATATAAAATCAAACGTATGATCTTATATGACCAGTACAATGAGGAATCAAGCAGCTGGCCAAACGGCACTCTCTACTTGGATCCGGTATGAGATGAGTGATACGGTGGGATGGTGATCAAGCAACTGGCCAAACGGCTCTCTTTACTTAACCAGAAGGGTGGAAACGTATGATGGATCGAGTGACACACACACGACTGTTGAATGAATCGTGATAAAGTCAGTTTTGAACTCAAGAACAAGGGGGGAACCTCTCAATGTTCTAGAACTCGGCGGCGGCTCTCTTTTGGAAGAAAGTGCGTTCTTTATTGATAGTAGGGTAAAAACATGAGCTACAACATCGCATATGGGACTTTATTAATAGTCCTTCGACGATGACCTTCTAGGGTCGGAAAGAAAGTAAATGCAAGACCAAAAATACAAAAGAGCAAAATCAAAAAGATTACAAAAGTTTATTCAAAAGTTGTAAAAAGAAACTAGAAAAAAAGTCCTGCAAAACAAAGGGAAAACAGGAGATATTGTGTAAATAATTGGACAAAGCTTACCGTTGCCTTTTGATTGGTTTTGAACCGTATAAGGTAAGTCTTGTCCAGCCGCTCTCCTTGAAACTTAGCCTTTTTGTAATGGAGCGATGATGAGAAGATTTGGGCTGAGGCTATCTTTGAGAAGGGGCCATTCACCTAAGCTGAGCCCTCTCTGATCTTGGCTGGGCCTTGATCATCTTGAAAATCGCCTAAGTGTTGGGCCGTTTGATCGTGATGTCCTTCGGTCACGCGTACCGTAATGTCTTCGTCCGCGGTACGCGGCTGGTATGTAATGCGGTTGTAATGTCCCGTACCGTCTCGTCCCATGCCCTCGTACCATCTTGCCTCGTCCCATTCCATGTCATCGTACCGTCCCGTCATGCATAGCTGCTTGAGAAGTGTATTGATATCATCCGTTTGCTTAAGGTGGAGGAGGTTCTCCACTGCTTTGTTGAATTCTTCTCTCATGGTCCTTGTGCCCGAACGTGTTCTTGGGGGCTCGTACATGGTAGGTACCCTAACCGGTTGGGGGTCCTCATCATTCCCTCCCTCTTGAAGAGGTTCTGACATCAGAACCGTATCTGCATCAAACGGGGACAAGTCAGTCACGTTGAAGCTATTAGAGATGTCCATCTCACCTGGAAGTTCTAAACGGTAGGCGTTGTTGTTGATTCGCTCAATGACTTTGAAAGGACCATCTCCTCTTGGTGACAACTTACTCTTTCTTTGACTAGGGAACCTCTCCGGCCTCATATGCAACCAAACCCATTCGCCGGGCTCAAAGATGACTTCCTTGCGGTTCTTGTCAACGTTCATCTTCGTTTGTAGTGCCTTCTTCTCCAAGTTCTCCTTAGCCTTCTGGTGAAGCTTCTTGATAATCTCGGCCTTGTTTAGCGCGTCTTGGCTGGCTCGATCTGCTGGTGGTAATGGTGCGAGGTCTAATGGTGTAGTTGGCTTAAACCCATAAACAATCTCAAAAGGTGAAAGTTTAGTAGCAGCGTGGGTGGCTTGGTTATAAGCAAATTCAACATATGGAATGCAATCAAGCCAACTCTTTAAGTTCTTACCAACCGTGGCTCTTAAAAGAGCTAAAAGTGTGCGGTTAACCACCTCGGTTTGGCCGTCAGTTTGGGGATGGCACGCGTAGAGAACAAAAGCTTTGTACCTAGCTTCCACCAAATTGTTCTCCAGAAGTGGCTCAAGAACTTTGTGTCCCTATCCGACACAATGCTTCTCGGTATACCATGTAGCCTCACTACCTCTTTAAAGAAAAGATCAGCAGTTTGAGTTGCATCATTGGTCTTGCTACAGGGTATGAAATGGGCCATTTTTGAGAAGCGGTCCACCACCACAAATATTGAATCCTTGCCTCTCATCGTGGGCAATCCTAACACAAATTCCATAGAAAGATCTTCCCAAGGAAGGTTAGGTATAGGCAAAGTCATATATAAACCGTAAGGATGGGACCTTGATTTGGTTCTAAGGCATGTAATGCACTTAGTGCAGAAACGTTCAACGTCTCTCTTGAGATGTGGCCAAAAGAAATGTTCCACCACCACGCTTAGAGTCTTATCCACGCCAAAGTGTCCCATAAGCCCTCATCCGTGTGATTCTCTGATCAGTAGCTCTCTCATGGATCCCTGCGGTATACACAAACGTTTATCCCGAAAAAGAAAGCCATTGTGTATATAGAATGGACCTGATGGGGCTTTGTTGCATTCTTGAAAGATTATCCCAAAGTCCGGGTCCTCTTCATAGTGCTCTTTTATGTGTTCAAATCCCATAACCCGAGCCTCCATAGTAGTGATGAGAGTGTAACGCCTAGAGAGGGCATCCGCTACGATGTTTTCTTTCCCCTTCTTGTATTTGATGATGTAGGGGAACGTCTCTATGAACTCTAGCCACCTTGCGTGTCTTCTTTTCAACGTTGTTTGGCCTCTAAGGTGTTTGAGTGTCTCATGATCCGAGTGTATAACAAACTCCTTGGAAAGCAAGTAATGCTGCCATGTCTCTAGTGATCTCACCAAAGCGTATAGCTCCTTGTCATACGTGGGGTAATTGAGCGTAGCTCCGCTTAGCTTTTCACTGAAGTAGGCTACTGGCTTGCCACCTTGTGTAAGTACTGCTCCAATGCCTAATCCTGAGGCATCATAATCAACTTCAAACGTTTTATCAAAATCAGGAAGCACTAGTACTCGGGCATTGGTAAGGCTATATTTGAGCTTGGCGAAGGCTTCTTCTTGCACTGGCCCCCACTTAAAGGTTACATCCTTCTTGATCACGGCAGTGAGAGGGGCGGCTATGGTGCTGAAGTCTTTCACGAACCGCCGGTAGAAGCTAGCCAAACCGTGGAAGCTTCGAACATGCCCTATAGAAGATGGTGTAGACCAGTCTTGAATAGCTCGTATCTTCTCCTGATCCACCCTTAGACCCTGCGAGCTTACAACAAAACCTAGAAACACCAACTCATTAGTGCAAAAGGTGCACTTCTTGAGGTTTGCAAAGAGTCCTTCTTGACGAAGTGTCTCTAATACTTGCTCAAGGTGCTTTAAGTGATCCTCAGGGCAACGACTATAAATTAAAATGTCATCAAAATAAACCACAACGAACTTACTAATGTATGTCCTTAAGACATGATTTATGAGTCTCATGAATGTACCCGGGGCGTTTGTAAGACCGAATGGCATCACTAGCCACTCGTATAGACCTTGCTTGGTCATAAAGGCAGTCTTCCACTCGTCGCCTTCCTTCATATAGGTTGCATTGCATTTGCATAGGGCATAATGATGAATCTTCCTTGTAAAGTGCTTACAGTCTAGAGATGATTTCAATGTTTAAGTGATTAGTTGATTGATGCATCATAAGAAAGCTAGAAGTTAAGACTGAACCATGCTTGGATTGCTAATTTTGATCATCTCATCTCATACTGAAAGCATTTATTCTCTGAAAATCAACTCTATCAACTTGAACTTTAATTTGGACATTTAATTATCATGTCTTATGCATTGAAAAGTGAATTCATAGCTACCATATACATATTTGGATAATTTTTTTTCTTTTTACCACTCTTGTTGATCCAAATAGCTGATCCTCATACTAATAGGGCAGTTAATCCACTCCCTTAACTAAAACCTCATATTGAGCTTAAACACTATCTTGAGAGTTGTGAGGCCTTTGCATATCATTTTCGATTTTGTCTTGGCAAAAAGTGTTAGGAATAAGGCTGGCAATAATAAGCTGTCTTGTAGATATCAGCTTGCATCTTGAGCTTGATTCTAGGATAGGAGTTTTGGGATAAAAGAGTAGAGTTAAATGGTTTGAACTTCATGTTTATATGCTTTGAAAAGAAGAGGGAAAAGTTTGACATGGTAGAAAAGGGGAAACAGTTTAGCATTGTGGTTAAGTAAAGGAAAGTAAAAGATTTAAGTGTTTAGAATGAATGGCGCCAGCCGCTTAAAAGTTTTGAAGGGTCAATCCAAAGAAGAAATCAGACCCAAAGCAATCCACCATAGATGAAGAAGGTGCCAATGCAACAAAGAAGAGCATGGTTTGCACAGAGGAACAACGAAAGCTTTGGAGAAGCTTGAGAGAGATTCAAGGACTACACACTGCAATACCCTGATCATGGCTTCTCACAAGCCTCTTTGCTATCCACTCTCTAAAGAGGAGCCTTGCCTAAGATAAGAATGCTTCTGGACACAGCATCAAATGGGAACTTCCTGTCAAAAGATGTAGATGAAGGTTTAGAGTTAGTAGAGAACTTGGCTCAATCTGATGGAAACAACAATGAGGAGTTTGATAGAGCACCAAGGAGTGCAAAGGATGATTTAGAGTCTAGCGGGAAAGAAATCAAGTCTCTACATGAGAAGCTGGACTTGTTGCTAAGGGAAAAGAAAGAGTTCACTTTGTGGGAGACATGGTTCAGCTTGATGATCTGGAACAATGCCAAGTTGAGGAGATGAACTATTTGGGAAACCAAGGTGGCTACAACAACTATGGGAACTACAGACCAAATTCCAACTTGTCCTCCATGAGCAACAATGTTGCCAACCAGCAAGATCAGGTTTACCCTCAACAGCACAGCAAGCTGCCCCAAGACCTTTTGTTCCCTATAACAATCAAGGTTTTCAGCAGAGGAACAACAACTATCAGCCTAGAGCGCCCTACAACCCTCCAGGATTCAATGCCCAAGCACAAGGACAAGCTTCCTCTAGCTCTCAAGACACTGAACTCAAGACCCTCATGCAACAAATGATCAACACTCAAGTCACCACAACCTTGGAAATGAACAAGGAACTGTAGAAAAAGGACCCTTTGGAGATGGGAAAAACTCAGATGATGAAGAGTGGTGGGCGCCACATGAAATTGTTGATAACACAAAGGACTACTTGGTGGAAGCTGCTGATGATAAGGAGAAACCTCAAACAGCTACTCTTCCTGTCTATCAACCAACCATCCCTTTTCCAGGAAGGTTCAAGGAACAGCTAGTTCAGAAATATGAAACTCTATGCTGCTCAGATGGAATTGAGAGGTTTGAATGGCCAAGAAGAACTTGAGAAGCTAAGGGTGAAGGCTGGAACACTTGAGGTTAAGGAGCTCACTATCAAGAAACTTGGAGATCCATGATGTTTGCCTCTCCCATGTGAGCTTAAGGGGCAGACTTTCAAGAGCTGTCTTTGTGACCTTGGAGCAAGTATCAATCTTCTCCCATCCTCTACTGCTAAAGCTCTTGGCTACACTCAACTTCAGGAGAGCAATGTGTCCCTTACTATATCTGATGGGACAGTGAAGAAACCACTTGGGAGTCTCAAGGATGTGCCAATGATGATAGAAGGACTAACCATTCCCACTGATTTGCTGAGGACTGAGGACACTGAACCACTAAGTGGGGTGGGGGAAGAGTTCTTAGAAATTGAAAATGACCAAGGAGCTGTAGAAGAAGGACCCTTTGGAGATGGGAAAAACTCAGATGATGAAGAGTGGTGGGCGCCACATGAAATTGTTGATAACACAAACGACTACTTGGTGGAAGCTGCTGATGATAAAGAGAAACCTCAAACAGCTACTCTTCCTCTCTATCAACCAACCATCCCTTTTCCAGGAAGGTTCAAGGAACAGCTAGTTCAGAAATATGAAACTCTCTATGCTGCTCAGATGGAATTGAGAGGTTTAAATGGCCAAGAAGAACTTGAGAAGCTAAGGGTGAAGTCTGGAACACCTGAGGTTAAGGAACTCTACGTGGGGTGGGGGGGGGGGGGGGGGGGGGGGGGGGGGGGGAGTTCTTAGAAATTGAGAATGACCAAGGACCTGTAGAAGAAGGACCCTTTGGAGATGGGAAAAACTCAGATGATGAAGAGTGGTGGGCGCCACATGAAATTGTTGATAACACAAAGGACTACTTGGTGGAAGCTGCTGATGATAAGGAGAAACCTCAAAAAACTATTCTTCCTGTCTATCAACCAACCATCCCTTTTCCAGGAAGGTTCAAGGAACAGCTAGTTCAGAAATATGAAACTCTCTATGCTGCTCAGATGGAATTGAGAGGTTTGAATGGCCAAGAAGAACTTGAGAAGCTAAGGGTGAAGGCTGGAACACTTGAGGTTAAGGAGCTCACTATCAAGAAACTTGGAGATCCATGATGTTTGCCTCTCCCATGTGAGCTTAAGGGGCAGACATTCAAGAGCTGTCTTTGTGACCTTGGAGCAAGTATCAATCTTCTCCCATCCTCTACTGCTAAAGCTCTTGGCTACACTCAACTTCAGGAGAGCAATGTGTCCCTTACTATATCTGATGGGACAGTGAAGAAACCACTTGGGAGTCTCAAGGATATGCCAATGATGATAGAAGGACTAACCATTCCCACTGATTTGCTGAGGACTGAGGACACTGAACCTCTAAGTGGGGTGGGGGAAGAGTTCTTAGAAATTGAAAATGACCAAGGAGCTGTAGAAGAAGGACCCTTTGGAGATGGGAAAAACTCAGATGATGAAGAGTGGTGGGCGCCACATGAAATTGTTGATAACACAAAGGACTACTTGGTGGAAGCTACTGATGATAAAGAGAAACCTCAAACAGCTACTCTTCCTCTCTATCAACCAACCATCCCTTTTCCAGGAAGGTTCAAGGAACAGCTAGTTCAGAAATATGAAACTCTCTATGATGCTCAGATGGAATTGAGAGGTTTGAATGGCCAAGAAGAACTTGAGAAGCTAAGGGTGAAGGCTGGAACACCTGAGGTTAAGGAGCTCACTATCAAGAAACTTGGAGATCCATGATGTTTGCCTCTCCCATGTGAGCTTAAGGGGCAGACTTTCAAGAGCTGTCTTTGTGACCTTGGAGCAAGTATCAATCTTCTCCCATCCTCTACTGCTAAAGCTCTTGGCTACACTCAACTTCAGGAGAGCAATGTGTCCCTTACTATATCTGATGGGACAGTGAAGAAACCACTTGGGAGTCTCAAGGATGTGCCAATGATGATAGAAGGACTAACCATTCCCACTGATTTGCTGAGGACTGAGGACACTGAACCTCTAAGTGGGGTGGGGGAAGAGTTCTTAGAAATTGAAAATGACCAAGGAGCTGTAGAAGAAGGACCCTTTGGAGATGGGAAAAACTCAGATGATGAAGAGTGGTGGGCGCCACATGAAATTGTTGATAACACAAAGGACCACTTGGTGGAAGCTGCTGATGATAAAGAGAAACCTCAAACAGCTACTCTTCCTCTCTATCAACCAACCATCCCTTTTCCAGGAAGGTTCAAGGAACAGCTAGTTCAGAAATATGAAACTCTCTATGCTGCTCAGATGGAATTGAGAGGTTTGAATGGCCAAGAAGAACTTGAGAAGCTAAGGGTGAATGCTGGAACACCTGAGGTTAAGGAGCTCACTATCAAGAAACTTGGAGATCCAGGATGTTTTACTCTCCCATGTGAGCTAAAGGGGCAGACTTTCAAGAGCTGTCTTTGTGACCTTGGAGCAAGTATCAATCTTCTCCCATCCTCTACTGCTAAAGCTCTTGGCTACACTCAACTTCAGGAGAGCAATGTGTCCCTTACTCTATCTGATGGGACAGTGAAGAAACCACTTGGGAGTCTCAAGGATGTGCCAATGATGATAGAAGGAGTAACCATTCCCACTGATTTGCTGGTGCTTGATGTGGAAGGGCATATAAAGAATGCTATCATTTTAGGAAGTCCTTTCTTAGCCTCAGCTGGAGCAGTGTTTGATGCCAAGAAATGCACTATTGAGCTGAAGCTGACCAAGAAGAAGGTTCTAAGGTTTAACTCCAAGGGGAATATGCTGGAGAATGAGCAAGCCTTCTCAATGGAGATCAAGAAGCTGAAGCAGCTTGGAAAGAATTGGCCAGAGTTTGAAGGCTACCAAGGAGAGAGTATTGATGGCTGCTGCTTGGACAAATTATTTGAAGACACCACTGAAAAGGAGGTCCTTGAAGTGGGTAGTTACAAGAATCTGAATGAGATCGAGTTGGATACTAACAAAGGGGAGCTGGTTTTGCAACCAAGGGTCTCTAAGAAGGGAGAGTTCATCTTCAAGCTTCAGCAAGAGGGGAAGACTATGCCTTTTGCCAAGATCAAGATGAATGGAGTTTCTGCTAGAGTCCAAAGGAGCAAGCCACCACCAAGGAGTTCCAAGACTCCTTCTCCTCACCTCAACTAAAGAGGTAATCAATGTCAAGCTTAGTGACTTTAAACAAGCACACTTGAGAGGTAGTCCCATGGTATCCTTTTGTATATATTATGCTTTCTAGATTACCTTTTATGCTTTGTTTTAGTGTATAGAAACAGGATTTCGAACTGGGGTTTGAGAAAGTCTGAAGGGGACAAAGAACAGGTTTATTATGGCTGATATCGATCATTTATATCGGTCATGACAGACCGATACACAGATTTTCGGTCATCATTATCGATCATGTTTGATCGATATCAGTGGAGCCAGTCTACACCAGTCAACATGTCGGTCACTTGTGATCGATATGGAAAGAAGTTTAAAAGCAGGACACATTTCGGTCATGAATGATCACATCGACCAGACTTGATCGACATAAACACACCGCTTGATTTTCGGTCGAGTGTGTCGATTATTGGTGATCGATGAAATTCTTGGAAACATATCGGTCACCAGTATCGATCACTCATGACCGACATAATCACATCGGATGTATTTCGGTCAAGTGTGTCGATCCGTGATGACCGATACCAATCCTAGAAAGCACATCAGTCTCCAATATCGTTCACTCATGACCGATACTGCCATTTCAGTCAGTTATATCGGTCATGTGTGACCGATATTCCATCCGAGATAAGTACCTTAACTTTCAAAATTTTTTATCTCTTTTGGTTTGGAGCCAAGAGAGTTTGAATTTTTAAATGGGATTCTTTCTGACCTCTTTCTTAGCTTCTGAACAATTTTGTTTTTGTCCCCCACACTTTTGATTCCTTATGTTCCCTCACCAATCTTTGATTCCTTTAGTTTCCTCTCTTTTCTCTCTATTTAAGCAACAACTTCATTCACTTCTCTTCACACTTAAACTCACTCTTCTTCTCACCTAAAGCTCGAAATTATGAGTTCTCTTTCTCTTTTATTGCTTTCTCTAAGTGTTCAAAGGCTCCACTAAAGGTTTGCTTCCTAAATTATCTCTCCTTGCTCTTACTCTTTGCTTATGTTCAAAATCGCTTAGTAGATGTTTTTTAAGAGCAAGTAGTGTTTAGTTTTAATTGTTGTGCTATGGTTTTGCAATTTGGATTTGTTTTGAAATATCAAGCTAGATGTTGAAGTTATGTTTAATGTCTATTTATCTCATTGCTTGTTTATCTTCATCCATTTGCAAGATCATCTTCTCTTTTGCCTAAGAACCAATTTGCTAGAGTGTCATGCATAACTGTTTGTGTTTTGTACATCCTAGCTTATTTAGTTGCTAGCTTTTGATCTCTTCTTTCTTTGAATAAGTATAAGCTTGTTGTTAGGACTTGTTAGACTTTTCTTAGCTTAAAGATTTTTCCATCAAAAGCTTTCAGCTATTTGGTTCTTCAGCTTTTATTCTTTCACTTACCTTGTTTTCAAGCTTTGCTTTTGAAGGTACCATGGGAAGAACAAACATAGCTGCTGGGAAAAAGGGAAAAGCACCTCAGGAAGCACCAATTCAACCAAGAACCAAGAAAGATAGAGGAAAGGGCGCTGCTGCTGAGCAATCCTCCAAAGCCGCTGGAAAGAGACCAGTTGGAGATGAGGGAGCAAATCAACAAAAGAAGGGCAATGCTGCTAAAGCACTCATGAAGGCTTTCAACCAGTGCACTTTCAAGCTAACAATATATCCTTGCACCTCCACAATGAAGGCGTTGGGACTCTATAGTGACTGCAAAGCCATATTTGAGCGCATGGGCCTTGGAGCTTTCATGGAAATGCCACTCCCATCTTACCAACAGCTCACTTACCAATTCCTCTCCACACTCAAGGTGGTCTGGTATGAATACAGTGAACTCTCTAATGGCGATAGATGGATTTCTTTTCGGATTGGCAAGGAAAAGTTCTCCTCAACATTCATGATGATCGCCAAGGCTCTAGATCTGAAGTCCCACCCCACCAAGATGAGCAGATTCGAAATCCCCAGTAAGCAGCACATCAGTCTATGGGGCATTATTGGGATTGGGCAATACACTCCTGGAAGATCAAGGAACCAGCACTTGAGGCATCCAGCTGTGAGATATGTCCACAAGGCACTTGCGAATACACTCTTTGCAAGGAAGGAGACAACATATCTCACAGGAAAGGAGGCAGATCTGATATACCAAGGACTGTATGATCTTTTGGGAGGCAACGAATATGGAGAACCTCTCAGTGCACCGAAAAGCTACCCCTGGTATGTGTCTATGCTGATGGAACAGCTCTTATCCTACCAGAGCTGGGTTTTAAGTAAGACAAAGAAGGAGAGCAGCCCTTAAGTGCACATTGGAGGAGTTGTGACAGCGGTTCTACAAGCTAGTGGAGTAGACCTTGAGAGACATGAGGGTGATGCGCTTGAGCCACTATGGATTGACATTGATTATCTCAAGAGGAGCCATTACCATGAAAGAATCATTGGTGGAAAGCATGTATACAACTTCATCACAGGCCTTGACACACCAGAAAAAGTCCTCCTCCCCAATCCAAAGCTTACATCCTTCATCAGAAAAAGAAACATCAGCTTCAACCCAAGCACTACACAGGCGGCCCTATTCCTAGAGAAGGAGACGAAGAAGACAGTGAAGAAGAAGAGGAGCACACTGAAGAGATTAGAGAAGAAGAAGAAGAAGATCAATGGAATGCTACTGCTGGTGCTGAAGGCCAAGGAGGAACCTATGTAGAAGATGAGCTTGAAGAAGAAGAAGTGTTGAACTACAGCTCAAAACAGTTCCACTTCCAGCCCTATGAAGCACCCATCCAAGGAAGCTCTTTGAGAGCAGCTCATGAGCACATCAACACACTCCAGAAGTGGTGCAAGTGGCAAGAAAAAGCCATCAAAGGGCTTATGAAGATGGTGAAAGGGAAGTTCAGGAAGAACAAGGCTACATCAGCAAAAACTTCCCACCACAGCCACACCCATGAGCTCAACTCTCACCAAGAAGAGCAACTTCACCAAGATGAGCCAACTGAAGAGGAGGAAGTTGTATGGAACCCCCATGGAAGACACTCATTCCATGCTCAACCAAGTGACCAATGGGGTACATGGGCACAACCAAGGGCCTCATCCTATGAGCCAAGAGCCCATGTTCCATCAGCTTGGGAGGCACCAAACCCACACCCCTCTGAAGTTCAGGAGACAGGTCAATGGGGCACACAAGGGACTTCTTCACAAGCTGAGCAACTATGGTCAAGCTGGGTTCAACCACCTCAAGAAGCAGAGCATTCCACTCAAGTTTATGAGAGATAGAAGAGGAGAGCTAGCAAGTCACCTCAAACCTCAGGATCATCCCACCACTCGTACAATTAAACCAAGTACCACATCCTTTCCATTGTTTTATACCATTGCATCTTTTTATTTCTGTAATATAGTTTGTTGCTTCTCTCTTCTATTGCTTTCATTACACAAGGGACTGTGTAATTTAAGTGTGGGGGAGAGATTTGGGGTTTGACTTTGTGTTCTGTTTTCTTAGTTTTTCTTTTTCTTTTCACTTTGAGTCTCATGCATATCATACATTCATGTAAGGCATAGAAAAACACAAAAAATCGAAAAATTTGAAAAATTTTGCATTTTTGCAAACCAAAAAGAAAGCATGTAGTTGCATTTCATTCTTCTAAGATTGAGTCTAGTGTTGACATATAGGTTGCATTGCATTTGCATAGGGCATTATGATGAATTTTCCTTCTAAAGTGCTTAGTGTTTAGAGATGATTTCAGTTTTTAAGTGCTTAGTTGTTTGATGCATCATTTGATTGCTAGAAGTTAAGGCTGAACCATGCTTAGATTGCTAGATTTGGTCTTCTCATCTCATTCTGAAAGCATTTGTTCTCTGAAAATCAACTTTATCAACTTGAACTTTAATTTGGACTTTAATTATCATGTCTTATGCATTGAAAAATGAATTCATGGCTACCATATACATATTTGGATCATCTTTCTCCTTTCTACCACTCTTGTTGATCCAAATAGCTGATCCTCATAACTATGGGACAGTTACATCCTCACTCTTAACCAAAACCTCCTTTTGAGCCTAAACACTATTGTGAGATCTGTGAGGCCTTTGCATTGCATTTTCGATTTTGTCTTGGCAAAAAGTGTTAGGAATAAGGCTGGCAATGATTAGCTCTCTTGTAGATATCAGCTTGCATCTTGAGCTTGATTCTAGGATAGGAGTTTTGGGGTTTAAAAAGGTAGAGTTAGGTGGTTTGAGCTTCATGTTAATATGTTTTGAAAGAAAGGGAAAAGATTTGAAATGGTAGAAAATAGGAAACAGTTTAGTATTATGGTTACGCAAAGGGAGAATAAAAGCTCTAAGTTCAATAGCAAGAATTAGCGCCAACAACAATGCTTAGAAAGGTCCAAAAGAAGAAAAATCTGACCAAGAAGCAATCCACCAAAGGTGATAAAGGTGCCAACACAACAAAGAAGAGCAAGTCCCAACCAAAAAGAAGGGTAAAGGGTAGAGTTTAGGAAAAGGTAGACATATAGGGTTCACTCTTGGGTTTAGAAATGCTTAGGACTCATCTTTGGGAAATAAGGGTAGAAGAGAGCTTTGAATTGCATGCATAAGTGTGCTTTTACCTTTAGCATTTTGCCTAAGATGAAGTTATTTTATTGAGTGATCCTTTATGTTTTTAAAACACTGTGCTTAAATGAGATCATTCTTATCTCATAACCTTACCCCTTTTCAACCAAATGTCTTCACTTGATTTGCATAAGCATTATTCATGTTCTGAACTTAATTGAATGTTAAAGAGTTGGTTGATTTGAGCATTTGCCTAGGTTGAGATTTGAGATCATTTTGAAACAGGATGAGCATGGCTAGGTTCTTTAAAGTATAGCTGATTATGTTTGCATCCTACAACTAGGCACTTAAGCATTGAAACCATCTCTTTACCTTTGCACTTTTTGAATCTGAATGCCCACTTTCAAACCTCACTCTCCCATTTGTTCTTATTTGCTTGAGGACAAGCAAAAGGCAAGTGTGGGGGTGTTGATATCCCATGTATTTACACCATTTAGGGCTACATTTAATACATAGTTTGGTCCTCTTTTGCATGTTTTTCCTTAGCTTTTGTCCCATTTTCTTCTCCTTTTAGACTTAGGTTGCATTTAGAGTATAGTTTGCATTTTCCTTTCATTTTGGATGTTTTTAGGTGCTTTTGGAGCTAAAAGAAGCTTGGAGGAGTTTTGGGGACGATCCAGGATGCTTGTTGGGCAAAAGGGAGCAAGAAGGATCGAAGCAGAGAATCTCTGCAGAAGTTTTTGGTCAGAGCACGGTGAATATCAGTCAAGGATGACCGATACAGAGCAGTATCGATCACCAGTATCGGTCAAGGGTGACCGACACAAACACAACAGATGGATTTCGGTCATATGTGTCGATCACTCCAGACCGATGGGGATCTGTATCGGTCACTGAAGACCGACGTAACTGACCGATACTGACCCAGCCCGAACCTGTTTTTAATTACGCTTTTACCGTTACTCTAGGGCTTTCTTCTCTAGGCTATAAATAGCCTCTTAGGATTAGGTAGCATTTAGGATATAGTTTGCATTCTTCTTCCATTATGGATGTTTTTAGGTACTTATGGAGCTAAAAGGAGCCTGGAGGAGCTTTGAGGATGATCCAGGAAGCTAGCTGGGCCAAAAAGAGCAAGAGGGACCAAGGCAGACGATCTCTGCAGAGCTTTTTGATCAGAGCACGGAGGCTATTGGTCAAGGAGTGACCAATACAAGCAGTATCGATCAAGAGTATCGATCAGGGGTGATCGATACAAAGTGTAACGATCAAATGTATCGGTCAGGAGTGATCGATACAAACGCGCCGTGTTTATTTCAGTCACTTTATCGATCACTTTCCAGACCGATATGATTCGTATCGATCAAGCCCATACCGTTACAACTGATCGATACTAACTCATTTTCGAGCCTGTTTTATTTACACTTTTGTCATTACTCTAGGACTTCCTTCTTTTGGCTATAAATAGCCCATTTTCTGTATTTTCGAGGAGTCGTGTCAATTTACTGTTCTTAAGCATTTTCTTTAAGTTTATAAGACAAATTTTTTGCCTTATTTAATATAAGTTGGTATTTGCCTTTAATCTTTCTTTAATCTCTCTTTTAATCATGATTAGCATATTTTCCTCTTGTGATTTGGTGTTAAACATGAGTATTAGTGAGTAGTCTGCTTAGGCTTTCTAGATGTGGTAGATTAGGGGAATTTAGGACTGGATTCAGGCTTGTTTAGTGCTTCAGTATATGGGTTCCTCTCTATTAATCTGTTCTTAAACTATATTTGTCTTGATCACACTTATTTAGGATTTAGGCTTTTTCTTATGCCCACCAAGTGTTTGATGAAATGCTGATCTTGTTTAATAGAGGATTTGCTGGCCTTGGCTCAAGAGATTGACTGTTTGAGGAGCATTTTGACTTGAATAGAGTTGTTTATTAATGCTTGTTGAATGTTTTAGCACTAATGAGAGTTAGTTCTTGTTAAGATGTTTAGCAAAGGGCTATTTTACTAGAGATTGGATCTAGCTTGCTTGATTGTGAACTCTATGTCTAGGAATCACCATTGCTAGCTTGTTTGCTTGATCAATGTTGTTTGAAACAGCCTTAGTTAGTCTCTAGATTCCTCAAAATCAATAACCACATCTAGGAACTTGCTTTCTCTTTTGATATATTTCGGATTTGCCCTGTTTTGTTCTGTTTTACTTGCATAATCTTGATTAAACTGCCTTTTTCTTTGTTTTGTTTGTTGCTTGTTCATCTTAGGGTGATAGATTGGTTGCTTAGGCAACAAAAACTCTTCTGTGCTTGCTTGACTTATAGATCTCTGCTCACAACTCTTCTGCTTTCAACTAAACCCATTTGGATTGACGTAAAACCCTATTCTATGCTACAACTGATTCACATAGAAGGGTGATTGACCAAGAGTGTCAAAAACTCTTGCATCACCTTTCCCTTCATCTTATGGGAATAAATACATCCTTGTTGCTGTAGACTATGTCTCAAAGTGGGTTGAAGCAATTTCTAGTCCAACAAATGATGCTAGAGTTGTGCTGAAGCTTTTCAAGACAATCATCTTCTCAAGGTTTTGTGTTCCAAGATGTGTTATAAGTGATGGAGGGAGCCACTTCATCAACAATGTTTTTGAGAGTTTGCTAAGAAAGAATGGTGTTAAGCATAAGATTGCCACTCCTTACCATCCTCAAACAAGTGGTCAACTCGAGGTGTCTAACAGGGAGATCAAAACCATTTTAGAGAAGAGTAATCCGAATCAAGCTTATTAGACCAATCCAACCTTCTAACACCAACTGTTGTATTAAAAGCAGTTGTAGAATAGAGACACCCATTGGTAGAACTCCCTTCTCACTCCTTTATGGCAAGGCTTATCATCTGTCTGTTCTGGAATACAAAGCCTTGTGGGCAACAAAGCTATTGAATTTTAACATCAAGACAGCTCAGGAGAAGAGACTCTTCAACTTGCATGAGTTAGAAGAAAACCGCCTTGAAGCTTTTGAGAGTTCTAAGATCTATAAGGAGAGGACAAAAGCTTTTCATGACAAGAGGTTAAAACCCAAAGACTTCGAGACAGGAGATCAGGTGCTGTTGGTCAACTCAAGGCTGAAGTTGTTTCCTGGAAAGCTGAAGTCAATGTGGTCAGGTCCATTCAAGATCAAGGAGGTGTTGCCATATGGAGCTGTAACTATGTTTTACAAGGATGGAGGAGACTTGACTGTGAAAGGGCACAGGCTAAAGTCATACATGGTAAGTGAGTCCCTTGGAGATGATGTAGACATCCATCTTCAAGATCCCCTACAAGAATGATTGGCCAAAGAAAGTCAAGCTAAGGACAATAAACAAGCACACTTGGGAGGTATTCCCATGTTATCTATGTACAATTTTTTTGCATTTTAAGTTTGTGTTTGTGTTTCTCTTTTGATCCTAGAAGCAGGTGGAGTTTAAGGCAACAGGTTAGCTGAATTAGTGCAAGTTCTAGCCAGCATTGATCACAAGCATCGAGGTAGTCATGATCGATGTAGCTAACATCGGACACCAACATCGAGCAGTGGAGATCAATGTCAATTGAGCAATCCCACATCAATCACTTACATCGATCACTTTTGATCGATGTGATTAACCCGGGAGTCAGACAACCAACATCTGTCAGTAACATCGATCAAGGGTTGATCAATGTGGATCACATCGGATACTCACATCGATCGATGTAAACTGACCGAGAGTTTGGGGATTTACATCGAGCAGCAGCATCAATCAAAGGAGGTTTTGGAGATTACATCGAGCACCAGCATCAATCATGGCTGATCAATGTGAAGGGGAACAGAAAACCAAGTCCAACATCGATCATGGATGATAGATATGAACCTCCTTTCTGCCAAAACCTCTTTTAAGGTACAAAACTCCACTCCTTTCTTTATGAATCCTTATGTATTCATTATAAGTATCCCCTATCACCCACCTTCGAGCTTCTATCACATAGAGGACTGTGTAATCTAAGTGTGGGGGAGGGCATTGCATTTGACATTGTGTTTTGTTTTCTTATTTTCTCTTTTGCATACTTGAGTCTCATGCATTCATACATTCGTTTATATGCACTGAAAAAGATCATTTAGTTGCATTTGCATAACTAAGATTGAGTCTATATGTATCTCAGATAGGTTTGCATACATTTGCATAGGGAGTAGATGATGAACACTTGTCAAGATGTTAATGTTTGAGTTATTTTCAATGGTTTTGTTGTCTGTTGTTTTCATTGCATTGTAGTGAGTTTAAAGTTAAGGCTTCTCCACATCTTGAATACTTGCATTGATATTCTTGTCTTATGCTGAAGCTTGCTTTTATTTAATGCCAAACTCTGTTTATTAGAACCATAATATTGATATTTAAGTATCATATTTATTCATTGAGAGTGATCACATGGCTACCCATATACATACTTGGGTTATTTTATTCCCTTCTTACCACTCTTGTTAACCCAAGTAGCTGATCCTCATCATTATGAGACAGTTAACCACACCCTAACCCAATCCTTCTTTCTGAACTTAACCACTATTGTGAGAGTTGTGAGGCCTTGAATTGCATTAGTTTTGATTATATCTTGGCGAAAAGTGTTAGGAATAGGCTGGCAAGGAGAAGCTCTCTTGTAGACACCAGCTTGCATCTTGAGCTTGGTATTAGGTTAGAAGTTTGGGAAAGGGTAGTATAAGTGGTTTGAGTTTTATTGTTTATATCTTTTAAAAGAAGAAGAAGAAATATGGGGATGGTAGTATGGGGAACAATTTAAGTTTGTAGTTAAGTATAAGGAAGAAAAGCTCTAATTGTTAAAGAAAAAGAACGTGCCAACAACAACAAAGGTTACAAAGATCATCCCAAGAGGAGAAATCAGACCAAGAAATCCACCAAAAGTGAAGAAAAATGACGCCAATTATATAACAAAGAGGATAATAGGTTCATCTTGGGGGTAAAAAGGAGTAGAAGAGAGCTTTTACTTGCATGCATAGGTGTGCTTTTATCTTTAGCATTTTGCCTAAGATAGAAACATTTCATTGAGTGATCCGTTATATATTTGAACCCTTATCTGAATGACATCATTTTCATCTCATGACCCTGTCCCTTTAACCAAATGTGTTCACTCGATTTGCATAAACTTGACCTATTGGTTACCATTAATGAATGTTAAAGAGTTGGCTGATTCGAATGCTTGTGTAGGCTAAGCTAGAGTGCATTGTTTGCTATGATAGGTGTGGCTAAATATTTTGAAGTAGAACAATCTCTTTGCATCTTAGAACCTACAACTTGGACATTGATTCAATTTTTCCATTGGCATCTTTAGTTTTGAGCTCCCACTCTCAAACCTCACTCACCCATTTGTTCTTATTTGCTTAAGGACAAGCAAAATGCAAGTGTGGGGGTGTTGATATCTCTCATAATTGCATCATGTAAGCTTGCATTTAGTTCGTGTTTTAGTCCTCTTTTACATGTTTTCGCTTTTGTCCCATTCATCTTTGTTTTTAGACTTAGCTTGCATTTAGGTTGTAGTTTGCATTTTTCTTGCATAAGGGATGCTTCTAGGTACCTAAGGAGCCATCCAGGGAGTTCCCCCAATCAAAGAGCAGTAAGAGAAGTCAAGGAAATGGAGATTTGGCCTAGCATCGTTCACTGCAAAGTCCACATCGATCGATGTAAAAGAGCAGAAAGAAGCAGAGTTTACATCGATCACTCACATTGATCATGGTTGATCGATGTCAAGCCACATGACACTCACATCGATCACCAGCATCGACCAATGTAAACAGGCAGGAGCTACAAGACTTTCATATCGATCAAGCACATCGATCAAGGACTGATTGATGTCAAGGACTAGAGAAGCACATTGATCAGCTACATCGAGCAGACCTGATCGATGTCATCCACATCGAGCACCAACATCGATCATAGATGATCGATGTTGACCCAGACTGAAGAAAATTTATTTACAATTTTGCCACTCTGCTTAGACGTCTATAGGTACTTAAAATCCCTAATTTTGACTAAGCTTTTATTTTCTGTTTTACAGGGAATCAGAGTTCTTGTTTTGATTTTGTATTTTGAATCTTTGTTCCATTTTAATATAAGTCTGCATTTATCTTCTTGTTTAGCCTCTCTAATCATGATTATCTATCTTTTCTTCTATGGATTGGGTGTTTTGATGGTGATTAGTAAGTAGTGACTTAGGGATTTGAGATGGGTTAGGTTTATGAAATTTGATGATTGATCTATGGTTGCTTAGTGTTAATTCTTCCATTTACTTTCTTGATTGCTTTGTTTAATGCCAAATTAGCCTTAGCTATGTTGATTAGGATCTTAGGCTCATTTTATGCCCACCGAGTGTTTGATGAAATGCCTGAACTGTTTTGCAAGAGAATTGCTTGTCCTAGCTCATGAGATTGACTGTCTAGGGAGTGATTTGGCAATATAGGATTGATAGATGGTCTTAATGCTTGCTGTTTATCATTTCACTAATGAGAATTAGTTTTTGATTTGATGATTAGTAGAGAGATTTGTGCCAAGAGATTGGATTAGTCATATAAATATATTTTATGCATAAAGAATAGTATTGTGTGGGTTTGTAAGCATCATAGGTTGACTTGAGAGTTCCCTAACACTAATTATCCCATCTCAAGTCCTATCTTTCCTCTGTTTTAGTTCATTTCGAATTTGCTTTGTTTTTGCTTATGTTTAAGTTGTTTTGGTTGCTGTTCACTCTTAGTTTAGCTTTGCTTCAGTTCTGTTTGATCATTTAGGTTGTTAGACATTTAAACTCTATCTATCTGCTTAAATTAGGAACACTATTGCATTCCTACTGCTTCAGTCTTCCCAATTTGAATTGATAAACTCAATACTACAATAACTATTGTAGGTTGAGGATTGAGATAAGCGAAAAACCTACATCAAGTTCTCTCCAAGTAAAGTGTACCTTAACCCTGCAGGGAGCTGTTTGAGTTCAACTTTTGGAGCTTTTGCTGCACTCCAGTCTCTAATTGTAGCAGCTTCCGCAGAGGTGCTAACTAGCTCCTCTTGTCCTACCAGTTGCATGACATGTGCAGTAGAATCCATCATCTTGGCATACCCAGTAGCAGCTGCATCCAGATGCTCAGCTTATGCCGTAGAAGTGGTCAACACCCTTGATATATCATGGTTTTTGCTGGTTTTTGACCATGATATAAGTCTTGTTTATAGAGTCTTTTTGGTATTTTTCGAGTCCTATAGAGTCTTTGCAGGTCTAGGTACAAATGGAGCATAACTGTGGATTTTGGAACCTTTTGGAGCTATACTGAAGCTGATGCTGAAAGGACCAAGTCGGAAGGCATTATGGAGCATAGTGTCGATCGACACCCACCTCTTGGTGTCGATCGACACCGGTCGTGGTCGCGAAAGGAGTCTTTAAAACTCTGTTGAAGAATTGCAACTTGGCCCAGAAGTCTCCCACTATTTGCACTTTTGCCCCAGTTCGTGTTTAGAGTTGTATTTAGGTTTTCTAAGCCATTGTTAGGCTATTATCTTGTTATCATTGAGACTAAGAGAGAGATTAGATTGAGAGCTTTTGGGGAGACAAATCCATACTCTGTAGAGAAGAATTTCGAACCCCTTCATATTTTACTCTATTTCTTAATGCAATTTTATTCAGTCATGATTTGTGTTTCACTTGCTATGTCTGAGTAATCTGCTAGTTAGGTTTTGGGTTATTCAGAGGTTGATAATGAATTGTTAGAACTACAAAACTGGAAGGATAAATCATTTGGTTCTTCATCTGGATTGCTTTAACACTGGTTGTTTAATAAATGTGGAAACATTGTTAATCACCAGAACTATCTTAGATGAGCAAAATAACAAATTGCAAAGAAATTTGGGTTAGAGATTTTGTGAACATATCGAACTTGATCTATAATGCATATTTTGGTTGTTAGAATTTGCAAAAGAATTTGGAATTCTAGAATCTGATCATAGTTAATCTCTGCGACGGAAGTTTTACATTAGTGTTTCGAGTTCTAGAACGGTTTTAATAAATATTCCTTTCAGTGCGTAGTCTGCGATTTATGTCAACCTGCGAATTTCCCCAATTGCCTAGCGCCTTTCTCTATTGACTTTAGCAACCTACAATCCGCTTTTGGCCTTATTGCTTTCGTTGTTATTTTAGTTTATTTATCATTTACTGCTTAGCTTCATTTGAATCTAAAACCTGTTGAGTAATAGACTTAAGTCCTTGTAGATTTGATCCCTAAGTACTACAATGATCTCTTAATTTGAGAGAGTAGCTCTAAGGGTTAATTTGAGCATATCAAATTTTGGCGCCGTTGCCGGGGACTTAGATATTACTTTCAGATTTTTAGTTTTAGAATTTTGACTAAGCTTTTATTTTCTGTTTACTAACTTTCATCACTTCTCTGTTGTCTGTTTCAGGTGCATGCATCATCGCAGTACCAGGAGCAACAAAGACAAAGAACTTGTGACATTAGGCATCGATGAACTCGCCAAGCTAGAGAGAACCATCAGGAAAGCCAAAAAGCAGACTAAAATGGTTGGACCACTTGTTTTGAGGACAGATGCTGAGGGTCATTTAGTTGACAGAGAAGGGAACAGAAGGAATGAGGATGAACAGAGGATATATGACAATGGCGTTGTGATTGAGAAGCAGAATGTACAACAGCAAGCTGCAGGAGATGCTGCTGGGCGTCATCCACAGAGGACTCTGGGAGATTACAACAGGCCTGATCAGTTCTATGCAAATAGAGCTGCAATCCGCTCACCAGCCTTTCAGAGGAATGACTTTGAGCTGAAACCCAGTTACTATCAGCTTGTAGGGCAGCACCCTTTCCATGGACTTCCACATGAACACCCAATGGACTATATAGAGAAGTTTGAAGACCTGGCTACAAGTGTTAAAGCCAATGGAGTCACTAATGATTTCCTATTCTGCAAACTCTTCCCTCATTCTTTGGAAGGAGATGTAGCACATTGGCTCAAACAGCTGGAACCTGGTTCTTTGACTACATGGAAGGATACCAAATCTGCTTTCTTCAATAACTTCTATGATGATGCTAGATCAGAAGAGTTGAGGAATAATATCGCCACATTCTCCCAAGGTCCAACAGAAGCTTTCAAAGCAGCATGGGTGAGATTCAAGCTGTACCAAAGGGACTGTCCACACCATGGGTTTAATGAAGTGCAGTTGCTGGGATCTTCTTCAGAGGTGTTAATTGGAAGTACCAGATGGCTCTAGATGCAGCAAGCAATGGGAACTTCAACACTAGAGTCCCAACTGACGCCATCAAACTGATAGAGAACCTAGCTTCCAGCAACAGCACAAAGAATGATTTTGAGAGACAGAAAAACGTTGGGGGTGCAGGAAGTAATCAGTTTGTTGCTGAGATGAAGGCCAATCTGGGTTCTGTGCATAATCTCCTGGTGGGGAAGATGTCTGTTCTGTTTGCTGCTGAAGTTCAGACATTTGAGCCAGCTGAGGAGTTTTAAGAAGAAGATGTCAACTACATCAATGGAGCTGGTTTTCAAGGTCAGAGGTACAACAATCAGCAAGGGAATAGAGGATTCAGTGGGAACATGCAGAGGCGCAGTTTCACAGGGAATTAGAGTTCTTCTGGTTACACCCCCAAACCTCAGTTTCAGAAGTCTGAATACCAGAAGACTTACCAGGAACTATGGTTCCTCATCTTATCAGCCTGCACCTGCACCATCAGCTTCAAGCAAAATGGAAGCCATGCTTGAGCAGTTGCTAGATGGTCAGCAAAAGATTACAGTTGACTTAAATGGCAAGATTGACGCCTTGTACCAAGATTTGAATGGGAAAATCGAAGCTCTGAATACTCATGTTAAGACTTTGGATACTCAAGTGGCTCAAACTGCTGGGGCTACGAAAAGGCAAGATGGATTCATTCCAGGAAGGACAGAAACTAACCCAAGACACTCTGTTAATGCCATCACGCTGAGGAGTGGAAAGAATCTGCAACCAGTGCAGAAAAAGGGCTGAGTACAGATCAAGTGAGTGCAGTGATTCAGAACAAGATACCAGAGAAGCTGACTGATCCTGGGAGTTTTGTTCTAGACTGCACAATCTTTTATGAAAGATTTGAGAGGTCATTGTGTGATCTGGGGTCAAGTGTCAACCTGATGCCTCATTCAGTTTCTGTCAGCTTGGACATGACTGACTTCAGCCAACCAGAATATCTCTTATCTTAGCAGATAGGCCTGTGAGGATTCCTTAAGGCATTTTAGAAGATGTACCAGTCAAAGTGGAAGGTTGTGTGATTCCCACAGACTTTGTGATTCTGCCTTATGGTGAAGAACCAAAGGACCCCTTAATTTTGGGAAGGACATTTTTGGCTACTGCGGGCGCCATCATTGATGTAGAAAAAGGAGCATTGCTTTGAATGTGGGCGAGTTGGTAATGAATTTTGACATGGACAAGTTGATGAAGAGACCAACAATAGATGGCCACACATTCTATGTAGACTCCCTCGCCAGCCTTGCAGAGGAGATTTTCCAAGAGATGCATCATGCAGACGCTTTGGAGAGGGCATTGACATTTTCTGCAGAAGCAACAGAGCATCTAGATAACATTGCTGCTGGCTATGTCAGGATGATGGACGCAAGTGAGCAGGTCATGCAGCTGGTTGCACAACAAGAGCTGGTTGGGACATCTGTACAAGCTGAAAAGCTAGGGGACTGGAGTGAAGAAAAAGCTCCAAAAATCGAACTCAAACAGCTTCCTGCAGGTTTAAGGTATGCTTTTCTGGGACCTAACTCTACATATCCTGTTATAGTTAGTGCTACCTTAAACAATGCAGAGCTCACTTTACTGCTAAGCAAGCTGCGCACTTTTCGCAAAGCTCTTGGCTATTCTCTTGATGACATTTCATGTATCTCTCCAGACATGTGCATGCACAGAATACACCTTGAGGTTGAGTCAAAGTCGTCAATTGAGAATCAGAGGAGGTTGAATCCGAACTTGCAGGATGTAGTGAAGAAGGAAATCATGAAGCTTCTGGCTGCTGGGATCATTTATCCGATTTCAGATAGCACCTGGGTCAGTCCAGTACATGTGGTTCCCAAGAAGGGAGGAGTCACAGTGGTGAAAAATGAGAAGAATGAGCTGATTCCCACAAGAACCATCACAGAGCATGAGATGTGTATTGACTACAGGAAGCTCAACGCTGCAACAAGGAAGGATCACTTCCAACTGCCATTCATTGATCAGATGCTGGAGAGGTTGGCGAATCACTCCTACTACTATTTCCTGGATGGCTACTCTGGCTTCCTTCAGATCCCCATTCACCCAGATGACCAGGAGAAGATCACATTTACTTGTCCTTATGGTACATTCCCATATCGCAGAATGCCATTTGGACTTTGTAATGCTTCTGCAACATTTCAGAGGTGCATGCTTTCCATCTTTACAGACATGATTGAGAAGTATACGGAGGTCTTCATGGATGACTTCTCAGTGTATGGATCCTCTTTCAAACTGCCTTGACAACCTCTGTCAAGTGCTTGCAAGATGAGAAGAGAAGCACTCAGTTCTGAACTGAGAGAAATGCCACTTTATGGTCAGAGATGGGATTGTACTTGGGCATAGAGTTTCTGGTGAAGGCATTGAGGTCGACAGAGCCAAAATCGAAGTGATAACAAGTCTGCAGCCACCAGATTGTGTGAAGTCAGTAAGAAGCTTTCTAGGACATGCTGGATTTTACAGGAAGTTCATTAAGGATTTCAGTAAGATTGCAAGACCACTCACAGCTCTTCTTTGCAAGGATGTGAAGTTTGAATTTACTGAAGAGTGTCATTCAGCCTTCCAACAGATCAAGCAGGCATAAGTGAGTGCCCCCATTGTGCAGCCTCCTGATTGGGATCTATCTACCATTTGAGGTGATGTGTGATGCTTCAGACATTGCAGTGGGCGCTGTGTTGGGTCAGAGAAAGGAGAAGAAGCTTCATGCAATCTACTATGCAAGCAGAACCTTGGATAATGCCCAAAAGAATTATGCAACTACAGAGAAAGAATTATTGGCTGTAGTATTTGCATTTGAGAAGTTCAGACAGTACTTGGTTGGTGCTAAAGTAATTCTGCATACTGTTCATTCTGCTCTCAAGTTCTTGATGCAGAAGAAGGATGCAAAACCAAGATTGCTGAGATGGATTTTGCTACTACAAGAGTTTGACATTGAGATAAGGGACAAGAAAGGGATTGAAAATGGTGTAGCAGACCATCTTTCCAGAATGGTGTAGCGTCCCCATTGATTATTTCCTGCGAGAGGAGAATGTATGTCTCATTGAAGCAAGGTTGCAGCCTTCAGAAGTGGAAGACTTGCAGTATTTTCGAACTGCAGACATGGTGTCGATCAACACCCACCACTTGGTATCGATCGACACCAACCTCGTCACAAAGTCAACATAGACTTGGTGTCGATCGACACACCCCATATGGTGTCAATCGACACCAGTCGCGAACTGCCAATCTGCTTCAGAAAATTCTACGTGATGTCTTTTCTCAGCCTATATTCGCAGTTGTAGCCTCTTCTAGACCTCGGTATGCTGATATTGCTAACTACCTAGCTGCAGATGAGGTTCCTGACACTCTCAAAGGATATGAGAATAAGAAGTTCATGAGAGAACTTAGGAGATACTACTGGGATGAGCATTACTTGTACAAACACTGTTCAGATGGAATCTACAGAAGATGCCTTGCAGAAGTTAAAGTTCAGAATTTGCTATTCCACTGTCATGGCTATGAGTATGCAGGACACTTTGCTACCTTCAAGACTATCTCCAAATTTCTAAAAGCAGGTTTCTGGTGGCCTACAATGTTCAAGGATTCTCAGACATTCATCTCACAATGTGATGTCTGCCAAAGTAGAGGGAAGATCATTAAAAGACATGAGATGCCACAAAACTTCATACTTGAAGTTGAAGTCTTTGACTGCTGGGGCATCGATTTCATGGGACCCTTTCCTTCATCCTATGGGAACAAGTACATCCTGGTTGCAGTGGATTATGTCTCCAAATGGGTGAAAGCAATTGCCAGTCCACAATGATGTTGCAGTGGTCCTGAAGCTGTTCAAAACCATCATTTTTCCCAGGTTTGGAGTGCCACGGATTGTGATCAGTGATGGTGGGAAACACTTTATCAATAGATTGTTTGAGAAGCTCCTGCAGAAGTATGGAGTTCATCACAAGGTTGCTACACCTTATCACCCTCAAACAAGTGGTCAGGTTGAAGTTTCCAACAGGCAAATCAAGGAAATCCTGGAGAAGACAGTAGGAAAGACAAGAAAGGATTGGTCTGCCAAGTTAGATGATACACTTTGGGCCTACAGGACAACATTCAAAACACCACTTGGCGCCACACCATTTCATTTGCTTTATGGGAAAGCATGTCACCTTCCAGTGGAACGTGAACACAAGGCAAATTAGGCTCTCAAGAAGATGAACTTTGACTGGAAATCTGCAGCAGAAAGGCGCCAGATACAGCTCAATGAGTTAGATGAGATCAGGCATCATGCTTATGAGAACTCAAAGCTGTACAAGGAGATGACTAAAGCACACCATGACAAGAAGATCCTTGCAAGGCATTTTGAACCAAATGACCAGGTACTTTTGTGTAACTCACGTTTACAATTATTTCCTGGAAAATTGCGTTCTCGTTGGTCAGGTCCCTTCACAGTCAAGGAAGTCAGACCATAAGGCGCAATTGTTCTATCAACTCCAGAGGGCAGGGAGTTTGTTGTCAATGGGCAAAGGGTGAAACATTACTGGGCGCAAGCCGCGATTCCCGAAGGACAGATTGTACCTTTGGCAGATGCACACACAGCCTGATCCTGAGGACAGTAAAGCTAATGGAGTTAAACAAGCACTTGGTGGGAGGCAACCCACTGGTAAGTGTACACGAGCACCTGCCATGCTCGATCTGTTCCCCGATCTCTGGTCCTTAGCGAACATCCGACATTCCACGAACCGCCACAACAGCTTCAGCACGTCCACGAACCTCCACGAGTACAAGTGGCCAGAAACAACCTGAATGTGATGCAAAATGCATGGAACATGCGTATGCTGGTGCGAGAATGCTCTAGGACCCTAAGTGATGCAATCTAGTCCAAAGCATGATGTAAATGCATGAAAAGCTAACTAATATGTATGCAAAATGCATGCAATATGCAGTAACATCATGCTGAAACTCTATCTTCATAATGGCCACCCTTTTTGAGCTTATTTTGTTCCGCACATGCTGAGATTTTGTTTGCTTTTCCATCATCATCAATGTAACACTCAAATCCGCCCAGATCTATAACTACCATCATAAACCTATGTCTAGATCAAAATGAAGAGCTAGTTCTATATAGCAACTTATCCTTGTTGTGCCTACCTTACACTTTATGCTTAGTTCATTCAAAAATAGGTCTCACATACACAAAGATCGTGTTTGGGTTTGAAAGGAATGTAAGGTTAAGATGTGGTAACTGTCCATTAATGATGAAGATCAGCTATTTTGACTAGCAAGAGAGGTAAAACTGAAGAAGGAAGTCCAAATATCTATAAGGGTGATCCATGAAACCACTTTTCAAAGCAAGAACATGATAATTAACAAATCAAATTAATTGTTCTAATAACTTGGGATGATTTTCAGAGAGCAAGCGATTTTAGCATGAGACTAGAGAATCAGATTTAGCATTCAAGAGCATGGTTCAACCTTACTTTCTAACTTCATATGATGCATCAGACATTTAACCACGTAGGGATTTACATCAGTTCTAAAGACTTAGCATTTTACAAGGAATTATCATCATCATGCCCTATGCAAATGCAATGCAACCTATATGAAAAATACTAGACTCAATCCTAAACAAAGGAATGCAACTACATGCTTTTCTTTTTAGTTTGCAAAAGATGCAAAATATTCTGATTTTTTGATTTTTTTTTTGGTTTTTTAATGCACTTAGATGAATGCTTGAGACTCAAAGATGGATGAAAATAAAAAACTAAGAAAACAACAAACAAAGTCAAACCCCAAATCCCTCCACAACACTTAAATTACACAATCCCTTGTGTAATAAAAGTGTAGAAGAGAGAAGCACCAAAAATATATTACAAGAACTAAAAAAAATGCTATTGTATATACAATGGGGGAGTTTGTGGTACCTTAGAAGGTTGTGTGGGAGGTGTATGAGACGCCTGAAAGGTCCTCCTATTTTCTGTTCTCTTCACCTTCTTCTTGTTCATCTTCCTCACTATCCGCACCTCTCTCTTCAATGCAAGGGCCTCCTTGATAGAGCTGACTTTCATCTGGGCAGAAGCTGATATTGCTCTTCATAGTGATGGATGTATGCAGTGGATATGAGAGGAGGAATCTTGCTGGTTCACTGAAGCCCTTGAGAAAGTTGTAGACATACTTCCCCGTGATGCTCCGCTCAAGGAAGTGACTCCTTCTGAGGCAGTCCAAGTCTATCCACAATGGTGCCATGGCATCTCCAGCATGTTCCGCAAGGTTCACACCAATTGCCATCAAGATGGCTGTCACAACTCCTCCTATGTGTAGCTGTGGGTTATTCTTCCTTGTTCCTTTGTTCATGATCCAGCTCCTATAGGAGTAGAGCTGCTCCATCAACATAGTCACATAGTAAGGGTACTTGTTTGGCGGCCGTATAACTACTCCATCCAGGCTGGTAATCACAAGTGGCTGCATGGTATTGTACAAGAAGTCCCTCTCGTTTCTGTGATGTTGGTTGTCTCCTTTCTTGCGAAGAAAGTATTTGCAAGAGCCTTATTAGCATACCGCACAGCTGGATGCTTCAAATGCTGGTTCCTTGTGACACTTGCAGCTAAATTGCCAGCCCCTATCACGTTCCACAACATCTTGTGTTGCCTCTGGCTGATCTTAAAGTTGTCCCTTCTTTCCGTATAACCATACATACTAAGAGCTAGAGAGAGCTCAAAGAAGGTTGCTGTGAACCTTTCCTTGCAAATCGTGAATGATATCCAGCCATCGCCATTGATCAGCTCACTCGCATCATAGTGCACCACCTTGAGAGTGGAGAGGAATTGGCAGGTGAGGCTCTTGTAGGAAGGGAGCGCTCTCTCCATAAATTCAGTAAGCCCCATTTGCTCAAAGATTGACTTGCAATCGATATATACCCCAAGAGCTTTCACGGTTCTAGCACAAGGGTATCTTGTAGCCTTGAAAGGGCATTAGTTGAAGGCATCCATGAGCTCTCTTGCGCTTTGACTCCCAACTTCTGTGGCTTTTCCCTTGCCTTTCTCTTGCTTCTCAGCCTTTTTATTAGCTCCACTTCTTGTTGTTCTTTTCATGGTACCTAAATTATATTCTCAAAAGAAAAATGAAAGCCATGGAAGCAACAAAATACAATGCCTAATGATGCTAAAAATCACAAGAGGAAGAGTTTATTTACTAAAAAGTAAACCTCTAACAGTTGTGAAACAATTAAAAAGACAATGCATGCAAATGATTCATTAGACATATTTTATGAAATAATCTAAAATAATGAATCCTAACATGGTGAAACTAAACAAATGCACTAAAATGCTAATGCAAAGGTATATAGATGAATTTGACAAGCAGATATTCAAGAATCGAAATGCTTCAAGAATCAAAGACAGCTTATTCACCATTCAAAATAAATAAAAATAAGCAAGAGGCAATGAATCATTACTAAACAAGAACAAGTGTTTAAGTGCATGAAACAAAAATTTTAAACATTTAGAAGCTAAGAGACAATACCTGAAGTGGTTTGACTCTCTCAAGCACTTTGAAAACACAAAAAATCAGAATTTAGTGATTGGAAAACTAGGAAAATGAAAGTGAGAAAGAGAGAAGGGTGGGTTAGTTTATATAGAGGGTTGGAGAATCTTTTTTGTGGGGAGCAAGGGGACAAAGAGTGCTAGAGAGAGGTCCCACTTCTGCTTAGGAAGGGGATGGATTCAAATTTGAATTCCTTGATCTAATTTGAGCAAGGAGGGAAAAAATTAAACTGAAGAAAGCTTACCTCGTGCGCAATATCGACCACCCAATTCGATATTGTGATCGATATTGATCATATCGACTAGGTCAGGTCGATATGCGTGCCGATATCGGTGGTCTGGGTCTTGATAATGACCTGTATGCATGTCGATACTGATTGACATCTTTTGTATCGACATCCCTTATGTCAATATGTAGTCCGATAATCATACGTGGCTGTCCAATATCGAGCTATTAGCTCAATATGTAGCTCTGTATGACTTGGAAAAATACCATATCTGACCAACATGTCGATATGCACATCGATACACCTTGACATATGCTGAGCTGCATGTTTTCATTCGTCACTTAAGGTGTATCGACGTGGGATGTCGAGATTCACTCCGATATGCCTTAATAAAGGGCAATTAATGGCCTTTCGTCCTTGCAGTTAAGGCACATTGGTGTGTCATATCGATATTGTGCTCGATACGCACTTCTTGACGTCATATCGACCTGGTACGTCGATACATGTGATCGATACGAATACCAGTTGAGGCATATCGAACAGCTTGTTGAAGCGTATCGGGTTGCCTTATATCGGTACTCTGATCGATACAATAATCCTCACAGATGTATCGATCAGGATCACCCCGATACGCACGTCGATACATGTCCAACATATTTGTATCGAGCAAGACATGCTCGATATACATGCTCGGTATGACTTGTATTGACGTGCATGACCAATATGCTGGTCGATATTGACCCTTCTTAAACTTTTTCCTTCTCCCAAGCTTGGTTCCTTCTACCTCAGCTCGAACCTGGTTACTAGAGACACTCAAAATTTCCCTGACAAACATAAAAAACATAAAAATGCAAAGCTTTGTACAACGATACCATGGGATTTCCTCCCAAGTGCGCTTGTTTAGAGTCACTTAACTTCACTTTCCTCAACTCCTTAGTTGAGGTGTGGAGCAGGAGTCTTGGAACTCTTTGGTGTGATCTTGCTTCCCTTGACTCTCCTGGTGATTCCATCAATCTTCAGCACTGCAAAAGGCTTAGACCTTCCCTCTTGCTTCATCTTGTAGCAAACTTCACCACTCTTAGAGCCAAATGGTCTTAAGACCACTCCTTCTTTTATAGGACCCAATAAGATTTCATTCACCCAATTCGAGGACCTCCTTTTCAGTGTTATCAGCGAACATTCTGGACAGACAGCAACCATCAAAACTTGCACCAACATAGCCTTCAAACTCTGGCCAATGCTCTCCAACTTTCTTCAACTTCTTGACCTCCATTGAGAAGGCTTGCTCATCTTCCATCTTGTTTCCTTTGGAGTCAAACTTCAGAACCTTCTCATTGGTCAACCTTAGTTCTATTTTGCACTCCTTTGCATCAAACACGGCACCAGCTAAAGCTTAATATGGCTTCCCTAGAATGATGGTGTTCTTGATCTTTCCTTCAACATCTAGGATTAGGAAATCTGTTGGTGTTATCACTCCTTCAATCATAAATGGCACATCTTTAAGAGCTCCAAGTGGTGTCTTTACTGTCCCATCAGCTATGGTTAGAGAAACATTACTCTCTTGAAGTTGAGTGTAGCCAAGCGCCTTAGCAGTAGAATATGGGAGAAGGTTGATACTTGCTCCAAGATCATAAAGACAGCTCTTGAAAGTTTTCCCTTTGAGTTCACAAGGCAAACTGAAGCATCCATGATCTTCAAGCTTCTTGAGGTTCAGAACCTCAGTCCTGGCAATGGCTTCCTTCAGCACTGTCCCAATATCAAGACCTCTAAGCTTCATCTGGTTTGCATAGAGAGTGGTGTACTTATCCATAAGCTATTTCTTAAACCTTCCAGGAAAGGGGAGAGCTGGCTTGTAAGGAGAATGATCATAGATCCCAGTTTGTTTCTCAGCTTGGCTCTCCTCAAGTAGCCCTTTCTTCTCCTCTTCCTTAGTTGTTGTTGCTTCAAGACATTTTTCCTTTGCAACTCTATAGTTGGCGTCAGCTTCCAAAAACTCTTCTCCCCCACTCTGAAGTTCAGTGTCCTCATTGAACAGAGAAAAGAACTCCTCAATGACAGCTTCCTCTTCATCAGAGAAGGCCTCTTCTTCAGTGACTATGGTGTTGCAAAACTCCTTGGGGTTAGCTTCTGGTTTTCCAGGAAGGTTTCCTTGAGGTTTTGGACCAGCTATGCCCTTGTTGTTCTCAAGTGTTTTTACTCTTGAAGCCAACCCATCAGCTTTGTTTGGCAGCTCCATATGAAGAGTATCCATTATGTTGTAGACTTCAACAAACATCTTTGTGATCTCCATATTAGTAGCTTATTGGCCTTGAAGGAGTTGTTGCAGCAGTACTTTTACTTCAGCATCATTGGTGTTGGATGAGCTTGCTTGACCTTGAGAGAAACCAGGAGGAGCAAACTGATTTTTCTGGAAGTTGCTTTGATAGTTGTTCCTTGGTGCATATCCTTCGCTGAGTCCCTTGAGGTTGCTGTTGAGGGTAAACCTGATCTTGGGGATTGGCAACATTGTTGCTTCTGTATGACAGGTTTGGATTAGGTCTGAAGTTCCCATACCCATTGTATCCACCTTGATTACCCAAGTAGTTCATCTATTCTACTTGTAGCTCCTCTTCATTAGGCATCTCCACCATTTCACCAACATAGTTTATCTCTTTGTGTTGCACTTGGAGCAGTTTGTCAAGTTTAGTGTTCAGCTCTTTCAACTCTCTTCTTGTAGACTCCAGCCCCTTCTTAGTGTTGCCACATTCTCCTCTTGGAATTCTATCATAGTCTTCACTATAATTGCCATCACTTTAGGCTAAGTTCTCCACAAGCTCTAGGCCTTCATCTACATCCTTTGATAGGAAGTTTCCATTGGTGGCAGTATCAAGCATCATCCTGATCTTAGGGAGAGCGCCTCTGTACAAGGTTGAGAGTAGGAAAGCCTGTGCGAACCTATAGTGAGGGCACTGAAGTGTGTACCCTTTGAATCTCTCCCATGCTTCACTAAAGCTCTCAATATTCTTCTGAACAAAACCAGAGATCTCATTCCTTATTCTAGCAGTTCTTGAAGTAGAGAAGAACTTTGCTAGAAACGCATTCTTGCAGTCGTCCCATCTGGTGATACTTTCTTGAGGCAAGTTTTTCTCCCATTGGTGGGCTTTGTTGCCAAGAGAGAAAGAGAACAACCTGAGGTTGAAGCCATCTTCGCTTACCCCATTGATCTTAGTTAATGAGCAGAGTCTGTCAAATTTATCCAAGTGATCCAGAGAGTCTTCAAGTGGCAACCCATGGAACTTACTGCTCTATACCATTGAGATCAATCCAGATTTAATCTCAAAGTTACTGTTTTGCACTGCTGAAGGAATGATCCATGTGCGGTGGTTTTAAGCGTTTGAGGCGTCACTAGCTCCAATTGGTCTGATCGGGCGTGCACCATGTGCTGGTCCTCTCTGACCTTCTTCACCTTGGGCTCCCTGCTGTCCCCGAACTCTAGCAACTCCTTGAGCACCTTGCGCTCCTGGTGGTTTTTGAAATTGCTGATAATCTATACCATGCTCCATGTTGAGCTGATGAAGTCTATGCAGTCTATCTCTTTGATATACTCATATATTTAGCATATTTAGCATGCATTTAAGGTTAGTTTTCATGCATTCATCTCTCATTTTAGGCTAGTTAGCACCATTTGTCTCATTCTAGGTCCTAAGTGCACATTGCATTAGCATTTGCATATTTTCTGCATTTTTGCATCATTATCAGGTTGTTTGAGACACTCTGGAGTTGTGGAGGTTGCGTGGACGTGCATAGGATCGAGAGGAAGCTTGTGGACACTTGGAGAACTCAACCATGCATGCGAAGGACCCGTGATCGGGCAGCGGATCGAGCAAGGCAGGTCGATCTAGATGAGATCGACCAGAAGATCGAGTGGCAGATCGAGTAAACGCATTGGTGGGTTATCTTCTCATGATCGACAGAATCACTCGATTGTCTACTCGATCTCATCTAGATCGAATGACTCCTCTCGTTTCACTAGCTCGATTTAGTAAAGATCAAGCCAGGGTAAGTTGATCTAGCCCTCGATCTCTAGCCTATACTTCTCCTTTCCTCGGCTCTTTTGACTCCAAGATCGTGATCTTCAATCACCTATCCTTTCACCTACACACTTAAACATAAAAAGCATAAAACTGAAATAGAAAGAAAGCAAAAATATATACAAGATAGACATGGGAATGCCTCCCAAGTGCGCTTTCTTTAACGTCTTTAGCTTGACTTTACTTGGTTCAGGCTAGAGGTGGGTCTTGGAGGAGCATTGTAGTGCTCTCCTTGCTGCAATCACTTGCCAAGTAGGGCTTGACTCTATGCCCATTAACCATGAAAGCCTTTCCACTCTTGCCAACCAAAGTAACCACTCCATAGGGTAGAACTTCCTTGATCTCAAACAGTCCACACCACCTTGACTTTAGCTTCCCTGGGAATAGCATCAAGCATGAGTTGTAAAGCAAGACCAGACTTCTTGTCATGAACCGCCTTGGTCCTTTCCTTGTAGATTTTGGCGCTCTCATAAGCGTCTAGTCTTAACTCATCAAGCTCATGGTGTTGAATCAACCGCTTCTCCTGTGTTGTCTTGAGGTTGTAGTTCAGCTGCTTCACTGCCCATAGTGCCCTATGCTCTAGCTCCACAGGGAGGTGACATGCCTCGTCGTAAAGAAAAGTGAAGGGAGTGGTACCAATAGAAGTCTTGAAGGCGGTTCTATACGCCCATAAGGAATTGTCCAGCTTACTTGCCCAATCCTTCTGAGTTGCTCCTACGGTCCTCTCTAATGGGAACAGTCCCATGATGTCTATCCCACAAGCATCAAACACATCAACTTCAAAGATTGGCACCTGAGGCATATCGTTCCTCTTTGTGATATTCCCAGCTCTTTGACATGCTTCACAAGACTTAACAAACTCATGAGCGTCCTTGAATAGCGATGGCCACCAAAACCCGGCTTGTAAGACCTTTGTTGCCGTCTTGAAAAAAGCAAAATGACCTCCGTAGGATGAACCGTGAAAGTGAAGAAGGATGTCCTGTGCTTTCTCTCTTGAAACACATCTTCTGTACAAGCTATCTACTCCCATCTTGTACAAGTAAGGCTCGTCCCAAAAATAGTAGGAGATGTCCCTCATGAACTTCTTCTTTTGGTAGTGGTCAAGATGAGTAGGTTCCTCTCCACAAGCTAAGAAGTTCACTATATAAGCATACCAAGGAAGGTTCTCTTCTCTCAAACTCAAAACTTCTTCAAACTGACCTTCTAGCCGTGTGCACACCACCGTGTTGATCATCAGGAGCTGCTCTTCAGGGAGTGAATCATCTAAGGGTAAAGCTTCATTCACTCTCATCCTAGAAAGGTGATCTGCTACGCCAGTCTCTATCCCCTTCATATCCTTTATCTCCATATCGAACTCTTCTAGAAGAAGAATCCACCTTAAGAGCCTCGGCTTGGTATCTTTCTTTGAGTAGATATACCTCAACGCCGCGTGATCAGTGTATACAACAACCTTAGAGCCCACCAAGTATGATCTGAACTTCTCAAAAGCAAACACAACGGCCAGCAGCACCTTCTCGATTGTAGCATATCTCACTTACGTGTCATCCAAGGTACGGCTGGCGTAGTAGATAACATGCAACCTCTTGTCTTTCCTCTGCCCTAGAACAGCTCCCACGGCGTAGTCACTCGGGTCGCACATGATCTCAAAGGGTATGCTCCAGTCTGGTGCTTGTACTATAGGTGCCGTGACAAGAGCATCCATTATAGTCTTGAAAACCTGAAGACACTCCTCATCAAAGACAAAATCAGCTTCTTTGCATAACAGCCGTGTAAGAGGGCGAGCTATCTTGGAGAAATCCTTTATGAATCTCCTGTAGAAGCCGGCGTGACCCAAGAAACTCCTTATTCCCTTCATATTAGCCGGTGGCTCAAGACTCATGATGACCTTAATCTTTGCTTTATCAACCTCTATCCCTTGCTCAGAAATCTTGTGACTGAGTACAATCCCTTCCTTCACTATGAAGTGACACTTCTCCCAGTTCAGCACCAAGTTTGTCTCCTCACACCTCTTAAGTACCCTGCAAAGATTAGACCAACAAGCACCAAAAGAAGCACCATATACAGAAAAGTCATCCACAAAGACCTCTACCATCTCCTCTATAAGATCAGAGAAGATTGACATCATGCACCTTTGAAAGGTTGCTGGAGCATTACATAACTCAAAAGATATGCAAATGTACCGTAAGGGCATGTGAAAGTTCTCTTTTCTTGGTCATTTGGATGGATAGGGATTTGAAAGAAACCGCTGTCTCCATCTAAGAAACAATAGTATGGATGATTAGCAAGTCTCTCTAACATTTGATCAATAAAAGGAAGAGGAAAATGATCCTTTATAGTAGCTGAATTGAGCTTCCTATAATCTATACACATTCGGTGACCAGTTATCGTTCTAGTAGGAATCATATCATCTTTTTCATTCTTAATGACTGTGATTCCCCCTTTCTTAGGCACCACGTGGACTGGGGAAACTCACGTGCTGTCACTGATAGGGTATATCACATCAGCCTCTAACAATTTCAAGATCTCTTTCTTAACTACTTCTTTCAAATTCGGGTTTAAGCGTCTTTGATGTTCAATAGAAGAAGAGTTTTCATTTTCTAAGTGAATCCTATGAGTACAAAGCATTGGTGAAAGGCCCTTGATGTCACTTAGAGAGTACCCAATGGCCTTCCTATACTTTCTCAGCTCCTTAAGAAGTGAGTTTAACTCATCATCACTCAGACTTTCATTCACAATCATGAGATAAGTCTCATTAAGCCCTAAGAAAGCATACCTTAGCCATTTTGGGAGCTCCTTTAGGTCCACCTTTGGGGCTAGCAGCTCGCTCCAGTCCTCCTCGTGGTTTGTGTTGACGTCGCTGTCCTCACTGCCCTCCTTAGAACCCGAGTCATGAGCTTTTAGGCTGCCATCTTGAACCATTGTCCCCTCAAAGATCGAGTCATCCAGTCGATCTTCCTCTCGTTCTGGTCAGGATCGATTGCACTCACCTCGATCACTTGCTTGATTTGATATGGATCAAGTAGTAGATGGAGTTGCTGAGTCATTCTCTGAACTGATCGAGTTGGCTCTCTTGATGTTCTCATCGATTTCTTTCCCGGATCGACCAGCCTCTTCGATCTTCTTATCGATCTTTGTCTTGGATCGAGCGAAGTCCTCGATTTCCTGATCGATCTCTAGGCATCCAGCTTCACCTTGCGAGAATCAAGGATGTGAACATACTCCTGGGTCTGCTCATTCCGGAAACCATACTCTCCACGCTCCTTAGTCAAAGCTAGCTGTAGGTGATCCTCTTGTGCCAACTCCTCAAGCAACTCATCGGCTAAAGCATCCAAAGTCTCAATGTGGAAAGCTTGTCCTCCAATGGTTGACTTCTTCAAGACTTCATTGATATCGAAGTCTAGCTTGATGTCTTTGCCCAACTGTAGAGAGATCTTGCCATTCTTCACATCTATGATGGATCCAGCGGTTGCAAGGAAGAGTCTTACAAGGATAAGAGGATCCTTAGGCTCTTCATCCATTTCTAAAACAACAAAGTCGGTTGGCACGTTAACTCCACTGATTCACACGGGCAAATCTTCAAGCATACCCACAGGAAGCCTTATGTTTCTATTAGCTAGCACGAGAGAGATCCTACACTCTTTAAACTTAGTGAAACCGACCTTCTTTGCAATAGAATGGGGCATAAGATTAATGCTTGCACCAAGATCACATAAGCAGCTATCAAACTTCAAGGGACCAAGAGCACAAGGAATGGTGAATTATCCTGGATCTCCAAGCTTCTTTGGAACTATCTCTTTGTGAATGATGGCGCTGCACTCTTTACTAAGCACCAAAACCTCTTTACTCTCCTTGCTCTTCTTAGTTAGTGTATCTTTGAAGAACTTAGCACATTTAGGCATCATGACCAAACAATCAACTAAGGGCAGCTTGATCTCAACATCTTTCAAATGCTTCTCAAAGACTGCTCTATGCTTCTCAAGTAGCTGTTTCTTGAACCGGCCAGGAAAAGGAAGCTTCGGTTTGTATGGTGGAGGAACAAATGCATCTTTCTCTTTGCTCACCTCCTCTACCTTCTTCTCTACAACGACTTCCTTATCTTTCCTTTGTCTTTCAATCCACACATTGTCAAAGGCAATGTCCACATCATTTGAAAGCTTACCCTCCCCCTCTTGAACCACAATGTCCTCATCATTTGGAAGCTTACCCTCCCCTTCTTGAACCACAATGTCCTCATTGTTTTTAGGTGCAACTCTCGGCGGAAGCTCTTTCCCACTTCTCAAAGTAATAGCGTTTGCATACTCCTTGGGATTTTGCTCACACTTGCCTGGTAAGCTGCCTTGACCGCTTGTACTAGCTTTCCCTTTCTCTAACTGCTTGATCTTGTTGTTCGGATTTGTGATCTGTGTAGAAACGTCAGTAAGAGAAGAGTCTAGCTGGTTGTTCATCTCAACAAACTTCTGATTTGTAGAAGCTTGACCTTGAAGCAACTGTTGAAACATTGCTTGAACCGGATCCTGAAGTGGGGGTTGCATTTGTTGCTGGTGTGGAACGAAACCAGGAGGGAACATAGGAGTGTAGCCTTTGTTGCCTTGCTGTTGCTGCTGGAAATTATCTTGCCTCGTACCTTGGTACCCACTGTTTTGTTGAAACCTTTTGTTGTAAGGTACAATAGGCTTTTCTTGTTGAGAGGGGGTACACCTGATCCTTTGGATTCTCAACGTTGGGGCTACGGTATGAGAGATTGTTGTTGCCCTGGTGATATATCATGGTTTTTATGGTTTTTAACCATGATATAATTCCTTTTTATTGAGTCTTTTTGGTCTTTTTAGAGTCCTAGAAGAGTCTTTGCAGGTTATAGCATGTCTGTAGCATAATTGGAGATTTTGGAACCTTTTGGAGCATTCTGAGTTGAAGCCACGAAGTACCTAGCTCGAAGAAGAAAGTATGCCATATGGTGATGCTCGTCACCAAGCTGGTGACGCTCGTCACCCACCAAGGAAGGAGGTCGTGGCTTGTTTTTAAAAGATTGGGAAGAAATTGCAGTTTTGGCCCAAAAGTTCCAGTATTTGCAAAAAGACCCCAGATCGTGTTTTAGCTTGTATATTAGGTTTTTCAGCCATTCGTTTGGCATATATCTTGTATCTTATTATTTTGGAGAGCTTTAGAGAGAGATTTGTAGAAGAGCTTTTGGAGAGACAAATCAGACTCCTTCAGAGCAGATTTTGAACTCCTTTATTTCTACTTCTTATTTCTTTTATGCAATCTATTCTTTTCATGATGTTTTCTCAAATCACCATGTCTGAGTAGTTTGTTAGTTAAGTTAGGGCTTTTCAAAGGTTGAAGAAGAGTTTGTAGAGTTGCTAAAAACTTCTAGGAATTTCATTGGTTCTTCATCTGTGCTTGCATTCATATCGATTTCTTAGACACATCATCTGGATTTCGAAACCCTAGGTTTTTGATAGATGTGAGAGCATTATTAATCACCTGAACTAGTATTAGATGAGCAAAACGCCCTAGTACAAAGAGATTTGGCTTAGGAGTTTTGTGAACAATTGAACCTGATCATTACTGCATGTTTAGGTTGTTAGGGTTTGCAAAGAGATTTGAAACTCTGTGATTTAGACATAGATAACTTCTGCAATGAGAATTGATTAGTTATATCTTTGCGATTCATGTTCAAGACGGTTTTAATTCATTCCTGATTGCATGCATTCTACACTCTCAGATTCAACCTGCGAACTGTCCTGACTTAGCGCCTTTAGCCTTCTGAACTTTAAGAACAAGCATAAAAACGCCCTCCTGCATTTATTTTACTGTTTTGCATTACATTCATTATTTATCGCTTAGCTTAATCCGAACCTGAACTCTTTAGTGTAGTTTACTTACTCCCTTGGGATTCGATAACCCCTTGTACTACAACTGCTTTTGCTGTGCACTTGCAGTAGTTTTATTTGGGTAAAACCTGAACCCTATCAAGTTTTTGGCGCCGTTGCCGGGGAGTAATAGCTGCCTATCGATTTTTAGTATTAGGATTTTGTCTAAGTTTTTATTTGTTTACTGATTTTCAGCTACTTTTCTTTGTTCTTGTTTCAGGTGTATGCCTAATCGCAGAACCAGAAGCAACAAAGAGAAGGAGCTTGTGACTTTGAGCATCGACGAGCTTGCTAGGTTGGAGAGAACTAACAGGAAAGCTAAGAAGCAATCTACAATGGTCGCTCCACTTATCTTGGTTGAAGATGCAGAAGGTCACTTGGTTGACAGGGAAGGAAACAGGAGGAACGAAGAGGGGCAGAGAATTGATCAAGAGGGGAATGTCATTGTTGAACAGCAGGTTCAGCAAGTGGCTGAGAACGTGGGGGTCCCTGCTGCTGTCAATAACGCTGCTGGGCGTTTTGTTCAGAGGACACTAGGTGATTACAACAGACCTGATCAGTTCTATGCCAACAGAGCAACAATCCGACCTCCTGCCTTCCAGAGGAACGATTTTGAGGTTAAACAAGTCTACTATCAGCTGGTTGGTCAGCATCCCTTCCATGGTTTACCTCATGAGCATCCTATGGATCACATAGAGAGGTTTGAGGATTTAGCTTCCAGTGTCAAAGCTAATGGAGTCAGCAATGATTTCCTGTTCTGCAAGCTTTTTCCTTACTCTCTTGGAGGAGAAGCTGCATATTGGCTGAAGCAACTGGAACCTTGCTTCATTGACCACTTGGGAAGACACTAAGAACGCCTTTCTGAATAACTTCTATGATGATGCAAGATCAGAGGACATGAGGACGAAAATAGCTTCCTTTACACAAGGCCCTACTGAAGCTTTTAAGGCTTCTTGGATCAGGTTCAAGTCTTATCAAAGGGAGTGTCCTCATCATGGTTTCAATCAGGTGCAATTACTTGGGATCTTCTTCAGAGGCATTGACTGGAAGTACCAGATGGCGCTGGATGCAGCAAGTGCAGGAAACTTCAACACCAACAGACCAGAAGAAGCTGTAAGATTGATTGAAAACTTGGCCTGCAGTAACAGCACTAAAAATGCAGATTTTCAGAGAAAGCAGCAGGCTGGTTTGAATGATGAAAACCAAATAGCTGAAGTTAAGGCTAAGTTAGACAGCATGCACAGCCTTCTGGTGGGAAAGAAGTCAGTTCAGTTTGCTGCAGAAGTGGAGAGTTTCGAAAATCCTGAAGAATTTGAGCAGAAAGATGTTAATTTCATCAATGGAGGGGGTTTTCAGAGCCAAAAGTTTGGAAATCAGCAATGGATCAGAGGCTACAACAGCAATAATCAGCAGAGTACCTTTACAGGAGGACAGAGCAAGCCTGGTTACACTCATAAGACCTTGTTCCAGAAGACTGAAGTTGAGAAACCTTACCAGAACAGCAGGAATTATGGTTCTTCTTCCTACCAAACTGCACCTCCACAAGACAATAAAATGGAAGCTATGCTGGAGCAGGTACTTGAAGGACAGCAGAAGATGACAGTGAACTTCAATGGCAAGCTAGATTCACTGTATCAGGACCTGAATGGAAAAATTGAGAGTCTGAACTCTCACATGAAGAAGCTTGATGTGCAGGTTGCTCAAAATGCAGGAGCTGTTCAAAGGCAAGAGGGATTCCTTCCTGGAAGGACTGATATCAATCCCAAGCATCAGGTTAATGCCATCACAATCAGGAATGAAAAGGAGCTTAAAACAGTGCAGAAAAAGAGGTTGAGTGCAGAACAGATCGTGCAACTCATGGAGTCTGAAGATGAAATTTTTTCTGTCTCAGAGGTGAGTGACGAGCGTCACCAAGGAGGAGTGACGATCGTCACCAACATAGAAGAGAATCGGGGGTTGTCACAGGTGAGTGACGAGCGTCACCCCCCCTGGTGACGGTTGTCACCCACCCCAGAACGAAGCTGCTTCGCCTGTAACTGCAAATTATGACCAGGAACGTGTCTATAAACCCAAAACAACATTCCCCAAGCATCCTAGAAAGTCTAAACATGAGATAGAAGAAGCCAGATGCAAAGCTATGATAGACAAGCTGATGCTTGAGATCCCTCTTGTTGATGCAGTCAAGCTTTCACCAGCTCTAAGAAGGTATGTTAAGAGAATGGTTGTGAATGGTGTAAGTCCTGAGGAAGGAGCATTGCTTACCAGAGACATCAGTGCAATTCTTTTAGGCACAGTTCCAAAGAAGAAGAAGAAGGTGACTGTTTCTGAACAAGTCGATACCATCACTCAAAGCAGAGTTCCAGAGAAGCTATCTGATCCAGAGACCTTTGTGCTTGATTGCTCAATATCTGCAGGACGTTTTCCCCACTCTTTATGTGATCTAGGGTCAAGTATTAACTTGATGCCTTTCTCTGTTGCTGCTAGACTTGGAATGACTGATTTCAAGCCAGCTGGGATCTCTCTCATCCTAGCAGATCGATCCATAAGGACCCCAGAAGGCATGTTAGAGAATGTTCATGTTAACATTGAAGGCTGCATAATTCCTACAGATTTTGTGGTTCTGAAATATGCTGAAGAACCTAAAGATCCTCTTATTCTGGGAAGACCATTCTTGGCTACTGCTGGAGCTATCATTGATGTTAGAAAGGGGATCATTGAGCTTGATCTTGGTGATGTTGTCATGAACTTTGACATGGATAAGTTAAGAGGGAGTTCTACCATTGATGGTCAAACCTTTTCTGTAAGAACTTCCAGATATGAAGAGACTGTCATGGAGCATTCAGAAGACACTATTGCTGAGTGTGTCAATGAATCAGATATTAGTAGGCAAGTGAGCAAGATGGCTGTTGAAGAGCCAATATCTGAAACTTCTGCAGAAGCTGTTGGGTTTGAGGATTGCAGTGAGGATCATATCTTCATGACTAGGCTTGAAAAAGAGGTTCTAATGAATGCCATGTTGCTGGAGGAAGACGTGTATGTGATGGAAGCAACACTTGCAGAGCTGAATTGCAGGAAAACTGCAGAAACTCGAACTGTAGAGTCAGTGACGAGCGTCACTGACCTGGTGACGCTCGTCACCAACCTGAACACAAAGCAGCAACGTGATTTTACAGCTACAAGTCCATCATATGTTGCCAATTCGAAAATTCACCATTCCACAACCCAGAAACCTGCAACTAAGCAAAGGTATGCACTTCCTGGAACCAGTTCCAAACCTCCTAATCTCATCAATAAGAATTTAAAAGGTGAAAAAGCTGCTTCATACTTATGCAAGCAACGAGATTCTCGTAGAATGCTTGGTGTTTCTTTTGATGATTCTGCAGGAAAAAGAAGTATCCCACCCACAGTCACGGCCCACTCTGCTGATGTTACTCACTTCCTTGGAAGTGTTCATACATCTACTGCTTACAAACCACCATGGATGAGGAGACATTCTTCTCCAAGGCATTCACTGCCACCTTCTGCTCCACCAGCTGTCTGAGCAGCATTCAAAGTCGAGCTAATGACTTTAAACAAGCGCTTAGTGGGAGGCAACCCACTGGTAAGTTTTATATTTCATATATTAGTTTAGTTTTCTATTACATAGCTAAAAAAAAAAACTTAAAAACATGAGAAAAAAAAAAAAAAAAAAAAAAGAGTCACTTTGTTCAGTTTGCTTGGATGATGTCTTGTGAACTTGTTGGACCATGGATTATGCTTTGTTTGGATGTTTTGATGTGTGTTTTGAGTGCTCTTACAGTTTGACTTCGGACTACACATGATGGCATAGCATTTAAACATCCAACATGACGATTTCTGAAGTTTCAGAGTAGTGACGCTCGTCACCAATATGGTGACGCTCGTCACTAGCTCCTTCGCGAGGTACCACTTTTCCACCTTGGTTTTACACGTTCTCATGCTTTATTTTGACCAACTCTTGGCTTAATAACACTGGGGACAGTGTTGTTTAAGTCTGGGGGAGGTGGTTACTGACGTTGTGTGCTTTGTGTCATGTTTATAGAGTCTTAAAGTTGAGTAAAAAAACCTGTTTTTCTAGAGTCAAAATTTTTGAAACTGTTAGTTTTTCTTGGAACTAGCCATAGGACGTTTTTGCTGATAAGAAACATTGCCACAGTAGTTGATTATAAGTCTTACCAAGTTGAAAGTCATAGGTAGATCAGTCTAGCAATGAAGGTTTAGATTCTTAGAGAATCTGGAAAATTTGCTGTTAGCTCCACCTTAATGAACTTTAAATTTCTTGTCTTGGTGATTGATTCTTATTGATCTTGATTCTCTCTTTAAGCACTGACAATAAGGTTAAAATACAGTCTCTCTTTGATCTTCTCTGATGTAGTTTTTAAAAGTTTAAGTTCAAAGAATGGTGCATTCATGACCCTGTCTCCTCACAAGGAACAACAGTAGTGAACACACTCAAGAACTTGTCTCCTCACAAGGAACACAAGTATTGAGTAGCATCATATCTTAGACTGTAAAAGTTGAGAAAAAGAAGTGAAAAATCGAAAATATCCTAAGGAAAAAGATTAAGGGAAGAGAAAATAGGAGAGCTGTGTTGAGATTGATTTGTTCAGTTGTTAGGAAGGGAAAAGAATCTGTAAAGTGATTAAGATGATAGAGCTTTGATGAGACTTCACACTTAGATAAAAAATAAGGAGTTAACAGTAGAAATTTCAGAGATTTGAGATATTTGCTAAGCTTGTGATAATTAGGCTGAAATTTGACCTTGTGTTGACTATGTGGTATGTGGATTCGAAAGCTTTAACTAGTGTGGTGTTTCTGATGACTGACTGACTGTTTCTTGTTTTCAAACCTCGACCTTATTCTTTGTCTAATGTTTGCTTGAGGGCAAGCAAAAGCTAAGTCTGGGGGAGTTGATATATCATGGTTTTTATGGTTTTTAACCATGATATAATTCCTTTTTATTGAGTCTTTTTGGTCTTTTTAGAGTCCTAGAAGAGTCTTTGCAGGTTATAGCATGTCTGGAGCATAATTGGAGATTTTGGAACCTTTTGGAGCATTATGAGTTGAAGCCACGAAGTACCTAGCTCGAAGAAGAAAGTATGCCATATGGTGACGCTCGTCACCAAGCTGGTGACGCTCGTCACCCACCAAGGAAGGAGGTCGTGGCTTGTTTTTGAAAGATTGGGAAGAAATTGCAGTTTTGGCCCAAAAGTTCCAGTATTTGCAAAAAGACCCCAGATCGTGTTTTAGCTTGTATATTAGGTTTTTCAGCCATTCTTTTGGCATATATCTTGTATCTTATTATCTTGGAGAGCTTTAGAGAGAGATTTGTAGAAAAGCTTTTGGAGAGACAAATCAGACTCCTTCAGAGCAGATTTTGAACTCCTTTATTTCTACTTCTTATTTCTTTTATGAAATCTATTCTTTTCATGATGTTTTCTCAAATCACCATGTCTGAGTAGTTTGTTAGTTAAGTTAGGGCTTTTCAAAGGTTGAAGAAGAGTTTGTAGAATTGCTAAAAACTTCTAGGAATTTCATTGGTTCTTCATCTGTGCTTGCATTCATATCGATTTCTTAGACACATCATGTGGATTTCGAAACCCTAGGTTTTTGATAGATGTGAGAGCATTATTAATCACCTGAACTAGTATTAGATGAGCAAAACGCCCTAGTACAAAGAGATTTGGCTTAGGAGTTTTGTGAACAATTGAACCTGATCATTACTGCATGTTTAGGTTGTTAGGGTTTGCAAAGAGATTTGAAACTCTGTGATTTAGACATAGATAACTTCTGCAATGAGAATTGATTAGTTATATCTTTGCGATTCATGTTCAAGACGGTTTTAATTCATTCCTGATTGCATGCATTCTACACTCTCAGATTCAACCTGCGAACTGTCCTGACTTAGCGCCTTTAGCCTTCTGAACTTTAAGAACAAGCATAAAAACGCCCTCCTGCATTTATTTTACTGTTTTGCATTACATTCATTATTTATCGCTTAGCTTAATCCGAACCTGAACTCTTTAGTGTAGTTCACTTACTCCCTTGGGATTCGATAACCCCTTGTACTACAACTGCTTTTGCTGTGCACTTGCAGTAGTTTTATTTGGGTAAAACCTGAACCCTATCACCTGGTAGCCTTGAGAATAGCCCTGTGGCTTGTTGTAGTTCTGACCAGCAGCCCAATTAGCTTGTCAGTGTGAGTGACCGCATATCCAAAATCTGTTCCTTCATTTCTACCATAACCTTACACAAAACGACTAAGACTTTGATTTGGATTTGTTTAATCTTATGATCTTCAGGTGTGTGAACTCGATTTGATTTTTAACTTCCACAAGGTATGCATACAGACAACTCTCTGCAGAACCTACTAAGTGAAAAGCAGTGATTCATTAACTCAATGTTGTTGGTCTAGGCGTATTATATATTGGATGAGCTGTTGATCGCCGGTGAGCTTCAAGAGTCGAGCAAGAAAATAGTGGCGAGGATCATATCAGCTCAGGTATATATATATATATATATATATGGTTTCTTAATTTTAATGTCCATTACTCATTCAGACAAAAAGGATTAGTGCTTAAGGGTGTGTGTTAATGATATGTGTGGTTTGATAATTGAAGGATCAATTGGTGGAGGCTGCGAAAGAGGAGGCTAGTTCCATTAGTAATATAATTGCTCAGGCGACCAAGTAGTTTCACTCTTCTCCTGCTCTTACGCAATGTTTAAACATGGTTAATGGTTTTAATATTTCCTGATAAATTCTCTTCTAAATCTCACACTTTTTGGTTTTTTTTTTTTTCATGTCATGTGTATTATTTGTCTGGTTTATAAGTAATATGATCGTTGTTGGTTTTATATAAGTCGTGATTGTTTATACTGATCCGATTTCTTAAACCCGAGTTGAGAAATCCAATGCTCCCCGGTTCGTTTATCCCAATTGTACCAAACCACAACCTGAAATTTGATTTAAAAACCAAAACAACGGTAGACGATTTCCTTTTTTTTTACAGTTTTTCCCTATTTCCTTTTATCCTCGATTTAGCCCTGTGGCTTGTTGTAGTTCTGATCCGTGGTGGTCTAGCTGCGTGGTTGGGGTTTCCATTACCCCTTCCTATAGCACCGTGAGGTGGTGGAGGTCCCTCAAGATGTTCTTGCTCAGCCATACTTTCAAAGTCTACTGTACCAGCTTGCACAATCTCTTCAAAGGCTTGAGCTTGCTCTCTTGCTCTTCTTGATCTTGCGTGTCTGAGTTGGTGAATATTGTCCAGGGGTTTAAGCAGATTGTTGTCACCCCTGGAACGTAAATACATGTACCTGAGAACACAGACAGTAGGGTATAGCAATGAGTAACCAAAATAAAAGTAAAAGGCTTAGTCTTTGCCAAACAACAAATCCTAATGCTTTCTAACAAACTCAAGTTAGCAACGGCGTTTGATAAACAAGTTTGTTTTGCAAGTCTAAATATCAAAGCTCAAGCAACCTATCACGATGTAGTATAGTGCAAGAGAGTATCAATCCAGCCTGGGTGAAGAAAGAACACTAAGAATACAGATGCTAAGCAAATCTAAGCAGAATCGGGTAAATAGATGGTAAAATCAAGGAAAACTAAATTCAAAAACCAAATGAACAGTAAACTTTTTTATAATCCCTGGAAGAGGGTTAACGACTATTAGGAGAAAACAGAGACTCTAAAATGCAAATCTACTAATTACTAAAAATCGAGAGCTAAAACGGGTAAGACAGATCGATTCTAACAACTTTAGACAAATGACTTCTAATGATCAAGAATGCAACTTTATGACAAGAGAATGATAAACAGAGGTTTTAAAATGCTAAAACGAGGGCTTAAGGTCGAGGGTCATGTTCAAGAGATTTAAAGGTTCAAGATTTGGTTTGAAAACACCTAGATCTACTCTTTTAAAGAGCTATCTCTAAGCCTTAGGAAACTTAAACTAGGATCTTCCATGGCATGTGGTATGACCCCATTCTCTGACCCTTCCTCCAAACCTATGGCGTTTAGTGGAAAGATGGGTCAAAGAACATTAAGCAAAGATCCTAAATAGTGGCTTAACTAACCCCCTCTACATCCATGGCGTTTGTGAGAGGATAGATTAGTCTCTAGGATTTGGTTTTCAAGGATCTCTGAATCCGCTCAAGGTAAGAAAGCCCTGGAATCAAATAGATCTTTTCCAAGACTCTCTAAGCTTTAAGATCCCAAATCCTAGAAGAGAATTGGTTAAGAACAAGAAAAATCCAATAGCTTAAACCCTTAAACCCCTTTGAATCGCCCCAACCTTTAACCCAAAGAAAACTACTCACTACTCATGATTGAAATCGATTCAAATGCAACGAAAGATAAACTAAGCATGATTACGCAAGCGATTATGGCAAAAGACTTAATGATTAACGAGATTTAAAGTTTAAAAACAAGAAAACCTTCAAAGTATTGCAATTGCGGAATCGCCTAAGAGAAAAGATAAGACAAAATATGGATGATGGAAAGTGATAGCCGCCTCCGTCCCAAAATAGCCAAACATCCCTAATGGTCCCCTCACTAAGCTCCAAAAATGAGCTGGCCGGATAAGGTCCCAGAGATCGATCAGCTCACTCGACCTTCCCCATGGATCGCTTTCTTCTG